>JARHVA010000113.1:1680000-3115000 GCA_037957365.1 Torreya grandis | reverse complement strand
AAATAAGTAATTGGTTTAATTAGGGACTCAAGTGGGGAACTTTAAGCCCCAAATCAAATTGTTTGTTTGTAATTAGGTTCATGAGTCTCATGTGGTCTCCAAAATACATTCCTTATTAAATAAAATGAGTATTTTGTTCGATCAAGGACTCATTTGCAGTAATTGGAGCCTCTAATCACATTATCTAACTACAAGTACGTTCAGAGGACTCAATTATCCCAAATTACTTCCATCATTAAACCAAATTAATAATTGGTTCAATGAGGCACTTAATTTAGACAAATAGAGTCCCAAATCACATTATGTGGTTGCAATTAAGTTTATGGGACTCAATTCGCGAAATTTTTATATCTGATTGAATCAAATGAGTAATTGGTTCAATTTCGTACTTAATTGAATTAAATTGAGCTACAATCATATTATTTAGTTGAAATTATATTTATGATGATCAAATCACAAAAAATATGTCTTTAATTAAAACAAATGAGTAACAAGTTCAATCTAGACTCAATTGGGTAAAATGAAGTCATAAATCAAATTATCTAGTCATAATTAGGTTTACAAGGTTTGATTGCTCTAAATTGTATCCCTCATTAAACCAAATAGGTAATTTGTTTGATCAGGGATTCAATTGGGATAAATTAATACCCAAATCACATTATATGGTCACAATAGGTTCATGAGGCTCAATTAGGCCCCAAGTTGCATCCCTAATTTAACTTAATGAGTAATTGGTTCAAGCAAGGACTTAATTATGAAAATGTGATCCCATATTTACATTATTTGGTCAAAAAATGAGACCCAAATCACTAAATTATCTTTAAATACAATAACAATAACATCCCTTAGTGACACCTCAACATCACTTCTTAGAGAAAATAATAAATTCATATAGGTTAGATTAGGTGCACGATTAGATGGACATATGTAGATATAGGCAAAAATGGCCATATATGAGCATCATTGTTCATTATATCATGACCAATGGTCATTGTTTGAGAAAATTAACTAAATTATGCATCAATTAGTTGCTTTTAGGTAGAAGAAGTTGATTAACACCATTTATTATTATTTTGTTATCAAATGTAATCATTTGATATAACTCAAAAACATTCAGCCTTGATTACGTACAAACTTATATTCTATTGCATGCAATTGGGGCTGAATTCAGTCAAAAAAATTCAAATAATGACATTTTATCACAATAAAATAATAAATGGTGCTATGAGGTATTAATTTATGGTTAATCAAGTCACATTAACTAAATTTGTCTTTTAAAAGATTATATTTAGACATCAATTTTTTACTTAATTTGAATTTATTTAATGCATATATGAATTTGGGTGTCGATATCCTCTTAGCTCTCACTATCTTAGAGAAATGCAAGGTTTTTAAAATTCATTTTAAACATGACTAGAACTCTTACAAACATCAAATATTTATCTAGATGGCCTAAAGACCTACAAAATGACCATAGGTTTGCCCAAAAAGGATGCCATGTGCAAAAGTTACACCTATAGAACCTTATAATCAATATTGAAATCTTTAAAATGACTAAATTCTGACTCGATTGAATTTTAACAAACTATCTTCCAAATCATAACTCCTACTACACTTAAACCAATTTCAGAAGACCTAGAGTGACCCTAATTTCTTATATTTATTAAAATAAATGTAAAGTATCATTAAATGTTTATATTTATAAATATACAACACATATCCAAAGCTCATTGATATCCATTTTTGGTTAGGATATTTGAGCCTATTCAAAATAATAGATACCCATTTCCCTTCAAAATGGATATCCATTTCACTTTCTATGCACTCATACAAAATACTTTTTTTTTGGGTGTTTCCACTTTTTGGCCCATCAACTTGTTGCATTGACCCATTTGGCAAGATTTTACCATAAATTCATTTCCAAATTTAGTTGGGTGTGTAGACCTATCATAGAAGCAGAAAAAAGTGATAGAAAAGAGTTATTCTAGACAATAGAAGCAGATCATAGCTTCAAATTTTGAAGAGGAAGGTCATTCAATGTTAGTGCTCCCTGATTTCAACAAGGCATTCCATGTAGATTGTGATGTGAGTAAGCAACAATAAAAGTTATGTTGAGTTAAGAAGGTAAGCACATTTCTTACATCAATGAGAAATTGAATGATGAAAAGATAAAATATTTATTATATGATCAAGAGTTCTACGTCATAGCGAAAGTGCTCAAGTAGTGATAGAATGACTTATTGCCCAAGGATTTTGTGTTATACACTGACCATCAAACACTACAATTCATCAATATTCAAAGTAAATTAAACTAAATAAATATGATGGGATTGAATTCCTACAAATTTATTCATTTGTGTTGAAATATAAAAGTGCAAATTTTAATAGAGTTGTATATGCATCGAGTAGAAGGTGCCTCTTGTTGAACGAGATGTAAGTGGAAGTAGTGGGATTTGATTCTATGAATCAATTATACATAGAAGATCTGGATTTCAAGGATGCATGGAATGCATGTGCAGGGCCATTGAGTATGGACAAAACATCTTGGTTAGATTGTGTCCTACAAAAAGGATTGTTATTCAAAATAAAACAATTTTGCATACTCAGAGGTTCTATGCATGAAAATTTGATCAAAGAGAAGCATAAAGGAGGACTAGCTGGTCATTTTGGTAATGACAAAATATTTGTGCAACGAATTTAGAATTACTTTTCATCTAATATAGATATGGATGTGTGAAAGTATGTGTATTAATGTAGAATTTTCTAGTGGTAGAAGAAAGAAGTCAAAAAGCAGGGTTGTATCAACTAATATGCTGCCCTATTCTAGAGAGATGATGGGAACACATCAACATGGACATTATTTTAAGATTTCTTAGAATGCATAGAAGCCACAATTATATCTTTGTGACTATAAATAGATTATCCAAAATGGTTCATTTTGTCACATGCAAGAAGACTAACAAAGGTACGCACATTGATTAATTTGGAAATCCCAGCGATCTTACGTCAGTCTAGCTTTTGAAAATAAAATCAATATCCTTCAAGTCTAGTGGAGGAAATTCCTCTAATTTTGGAGATTTGCTGTTGTTTAGATCTTGTAGAAGTGAATCCAACAGCGTCCAATCCTGCTCCTCTAAAATGTGGTGGCTGTCTACACACGACTACAATTTTAAAACACAAAATGCAGTGCCATTCTCTAGCAGAAATTCTTCCTTGGCAAACTTGGCTGTAACAGCTTTAATTTACGCATGAGATAGGGAAGATGCTGACGGAATTTTTGGTAGTGAGTCCAGAAAGTTGAAGCTGGCTTTACGTCCTCTGAGGCAATACACTGCACAGTCATATGCACCAGCGGCCTATTGTGGGGAATCATATGAACGCAACCAAATTTTGGTAGTGGAATTGGGCATTCTCACTTCTGAAACCCATTTCCCCCATTTCCTCATTCGGACTGCTTTGAATGTTGCTCTGACTTGTGTAATCTATTTTGGTGTGTGGTGTGACGTTTCTGCTTTGACAAGGTTTTAACCATAGTCGGTAGTAGAAAATGCCAAGATTTGAACTCGGGTTGAGCTTGGAAAATGAAGACTTGCAAAACAAAAAAGGGCAAGGAGTGGTATAGAGTAGTTGTATGGCGAGTTTGTGAAGATTCGAAGTTTTGACGAGCTGAGGTGGAATTTGTTCAAAATTAGAATGGATGACGATGCAAAATGAGTGAAAATGGTAGTTATAAAGAATCTCATTTGTGGGACACCTTGGGAAAATGGTGTGCAAACAGATTTTAAACTCTCGTGTACACATATTCTCCGCATGGTCAAAACAGAGTTTTTTTCATTTTGTAGGAGAGAAGGTAGAGTATGACTATGACTCTCTACTTAATTTTAGAGCATGTAACGAAACTTGGCATTGCCCATCTAGTTTACACGTTTAGTGAGAATCATGTGTCATATATTATATTTTATGAATAATATGGGATAAATTTAGGGCGCTTTTCTATTAATAATTATAGGTGTATTCCAGGTCTTGAATGAGGTTTATGTAACAGATGCATTTCACATTTCATATATTTAATGGTTACATTTGTTATATAATAAAGTTTTTTTTTTATAATATTATTGTCTATATATTTAATGGTTACATTTGTTATATATTAAGGTTTTTTTTATAACCTCATTAATAATTATAGGTGTGTTCATATATTTGTCAACTTTCATGTCTTGAATGAGGTTTATGTAATAGATCTTTTTCACCCACTATTTATAGAAAATATTTTAGGAGTTTCAGGGAAGGAGGCAGAAATGTATATAGACAATTTTTTAAGATATCACTGAGTTTATATTTCAAAGGAAGATAAGTTAATGGTTACATTTGTTATATAACAAGGTTTTTTTTTATAATATTTTGTTTGAAGAATACATTTTTAATTTTTTTTACAATTATAATTGCAGTTTTAAAAGAATTTTTTGTATAAATTTTTAATATATTGTAATTATATTTAAATAATTGTGAATTTAAGTTATATTTTATAACTATATTCAGAATCTATTTTTTATGTTTGAAGAATGTAAATAATAAATTATCATATTTAACTAATTTTTTTAAAGTGTTATTTTATGACTCATTTTAAATGTTTATATGTTATAATATTTACAAAGACAGCATATTATTTTACCTTACTGTACTAAAAATAATATTAAAGATTTATTCTTTCTTTAAAAATGTCAGTTATTATAATAAATTCATTTAAATAATTATACATAGATGATTTGACCTTTAAAATACTTTTATGAAAGAATAAACCGTTATTTTGTTCTCAAAAAAATTAATTCATAATTAATATTTTGAAATAAAATTTTCACACATACTTTGATTTTTTAATTGAAGTTATCTTTTTTCATGTTCATATGAATGTATCAATTATAAACATTAGTGTTTTACAATAAAAATTTAATCAAGGTAATATTGATCATCTTTCTTATATTTTAAGTAAAAAAATAAAAAAATTATTTAAAAAAATTATATTATTACACAACACGAAGTCTTGGGTATGGTGTATGTATTAAATAAGGGTGGGTTTATATATGATTTTTTTTTTTTTTAAGAATATTTTTTTAGTATTATAATTAAACAAGTAAAGGGGCATATATTATTTGATTATTTGTCAGGGTAAATATTGGGGATTTTATCCATAGTGATATTGAGGATTATATATATATACTTATTAGAGTTATAGGAAATTGTCAAGCATTTTTCATTTTATGGTGTGTATTAAATTATTTTACCATAGTTTATATAAAGTATTTAGTAGTCCATATTATTTTATTTCAGTTAATTAATAGACAATTTTATAAGAATCAATTAAGTTAAAATACAATGTGACAACTCTTAAATTAAAATCATTACTAATAATTATAATTAAATAAGTTATTAAAAATATAAAATGGGTAGAGAAACATGGAAGCAACAAAAGGTCTCAAAAAGATATGTCACTTATAAATTCATCATTTATGTAAGGTTCTAAAAAATGGTATTTACGATTACTTTATGGATGCTCATTCCCTATTTCAAAGCATTTATTTTTGTATAAATGTTGTAGTTGCACTAACTCATTCCATAGTTACATTGTTGTCATAGTGCTTTTGAGTTGGTTTAATGGTGAGAAACATGTGATCTTGAAAGGGAGGTCAAAGGGTCAAATCTTGTTGAGGGTAAGGTACATAGGTCTCATATTTGAAGCATAATAAGGTGCCTCCTATACATTATGAGTATGAGGTGGTCCTATATGCTATAAGCTACCTTACAAACCATAAAAAATGTGATTAACATCATGAACCTTTATTATTATTATTATTATTATTATTATTATTATTATTATTATTATTATTATTATTATTATTATTATTATTATTATTATTATTATTATTATTATTATTATTTCACTCTTAGTGGTGGTCTCCATTAGGACTGACATCTCTGGTGGCCATGTCAACCCTGCAATTAATTTCAAGCTTACCTTGGTTGACCACATCACTATAGTCTTTGGTGTTTTCTAATGGGTTATTCAACTTCTTAGCTCCACTATGACTTCCCACCTAAATTGGTTATGGTTAATCTAAAGTTAGGGATATGGACTTACTCCACACTATGTGGTGACAAATTATCTTATAAATGTGCCATTGATGCTTTGCCATTACATAGATAAAAAGAGCCACATTTTAACACAATGACAGTGAAGACATAATATCTTCTCATGTATTGTTTACATATTAACCATGTATTAAGTCTATATAGCTACATTGTTCTTTACACCACGTGGTAAAAAAAGAAGCAATGTAAATATGAAAAAATGAGGATCTTCAGGTGGGGTTGCCTCACATCAAGCATATATGGGTCAAATCTTATAGGGGTAAGGTATGCACACTTCCTATTTGAATCACAATAAGGTACTTTCTACATATTAGGTATACAAGATGGTCACATATACTATAAATTACCTTACAAACCATAAACAAAGTGATTGACATTGTGGACCTTAAAAATATATTATTATTATTATTATTATTATTATTATTATTATTATTATTATTATTATTATTATTATTATTATTATTATTAGGTATCACTCTTTGTGGTGGTTACCATTATGGCCAACATCTTTGATGACCACGTCAATCCTGTAGTTAATTTTGAGCTTACCTTGGTTGACCACATCACTATAGTCTTTGGTGTTTTATAAAGTAATGTTTAACTTCTTGGATCCATTGTGCCCTATTAGTGTAGGATATTGATTATTCCATTTACTTATTAAATAGATAATTATGACCTCTTATTTGAGATACTTCAGCTTACTTAGTTGTGACCTCTTAGTGGAGATGCTTGAAGTTCCTAAAGGATTTTATATTTGAGAAGAGAATGCTTATAGAGGTATAATATATCTTTATACCATAATGAATTCCCATTTCATGTAAAATTTGTAGCCACCCCAGAACTCTGTTGAAGATTTTTAATCAAATCATGGGTAACATTGTCATTCTCCCATTTTGATCTTGCTTCCTCTAGCCAAACTACATGCCAAATAGTCATTTCACATAACAATGCCTCAAGTGATTCACCCCTCCAAGATAGTGCATCTCCCATCACATTCTCTTTTCCTTTCTTATAGACTATATCAAAATCATATACTAACATTTTAGTCACCCATTTTTATCATTTTTTAGATGAAAATTCTTGTTCAAAAAAAATATTTGAGGCTTGCATGATCTGTCTTTACCTGAAAGTGATGACCCATCATATAAGGTATCCATTGATAGATTGCATGCTGATATCTATTATATCTTTATCATAGACTGGTTTGATCCTATATTTTCCCTTCAATTGGTGACTTTCAAATGCTAGTGGTTTGCCTTCTTCCATGAGTACATCCTGCACGCCATATCTCAATGTGTTACAATCCATAACAAAAATATTAGGAGTATCCAAAATTGGAGTTGTGCACATAGCCATTTTCAACTATTCAAATGCCTTGGTAGTTAAATCAACCCACTGGTAAGATTATTTCTTCAAAAAAAGGTGAGTGGGGATGCAATGCTATCATAATTTTTGACAAACCTACGATAGTAACCAGTTAGACTCAGAAATCCCTGAAGGTTCTGAGGGGTCTTGGGAAATTACCACTCCATCTCACTTGGTTTTTTTTAGTATCAACTTTCACTCTTTCATGTGAATTAATATGACCTAGATACTCCACATCTTGGACATCAAAAGAAAATTTAGAAGGTTTGGCTTAAAGCTGATGTTGTTCTAGAACTGAAAGTATGTATTTTACATGCTTCAAATAATCTTCCTAATTTTTGTTGTAAACAAGGATATCATCAAAAAACACCAATATAAACTTTCTCAAAAATGGCCTAACAACAATATTCATCAAAATTTTAAATATAGATGGTGCATTTATGAGGCCAAATGGCATGACCATAAATTCATAATGGCCTTCATGAGTTATAAAATTTGTTTTAGGTATGTCCTCATTGTAGATTCAAATCTAATGCTACCTTGAGTGAAGATCTTACTTGATAAAATAAATAACACCATGCAATTCATCTAACAAATCATGAATTACTAGAATAGAAAACTTATCTTTGAAGGTGTACCTATTGAGTTCTTTGTATTTTATGCACATTCTCCAAGTGTCATCCTTCTTTCGAACCATGACCATAAGGGAAGAATATTCACTTTGACTATGTCAAGTGATTTCTGCATCCAACATCTCTTGTACCATATTTTCAACTTCACTTTTATGGGCATAGGGATACTTGTATGATCTAATTTTTGGTGTGTGCTTCTCAAAATGAGCCTAGTGACATGATCATGCACATGGCTTAGAGGAATTCCTTTTGACATGTCACCAAAAATAACATAATGGTAATCCAACACTCTTTGCAAATCATGATATGTGGACACCTTGGTTTGTTAAATTTCTATGGTAAATAGGCATGAGATAAATTCCTCAATGTTTTTTTGAGAATCTTCATCATATGATGGGAAATAACTATTTTTGGAGATTTAGCATGTAATCCATGTAGTTCAAAGGTCCTGCAATCTAAATAGAACCTCATGAATAGTTCTTAAAAATTCATCTCAATAGTGCTCAAAGTGGTGAGCCACTGCACTTACAAAATAATGTTAGCACCTCCTATGGGAATAACAAACATAGAGGAATCTAAAAGGTAATCTCCCATAGTAAGCTTTATACTATGAAATTTTATTGCATATTTGATAGGACCACCATCTAGAACTATGACTTAAAATTATAGAGATGGGTAAATGAAACAATTTAAATGAGTAGCCGGCTTACTGTTGATGAAGTTATGTGTACTACCAGAGTCAATCAACATAGTCACATTATATTTCTTCAAGAAACCCATCATCTTAAGAGATTGAGGAGTATGAATGCCTGATGCTATGTGGAGCCTTTCCCTCGACCTTGAAACTCACCATAGTCAAAGTAGTTTGGAATTGCATTGAAGATAAACTTGCAATAGAGTTTCCTCAAAAAGTACAAAGGGACCTTATGGTTATTACAAGGTAGATAGTCAAATACCATCCACCATTGCTCCAAAAAAAAAATTTAATCGAATTATGTTGGCATCGATGGATTGGAAATGTTTGATCATTATGGAAAATGGGGCATTAGTGGTTGGATTGATAAACAATGCATAAATTTCATATTTTGTTTTTGATTTCTTCTTCATCTCATATGCTGATAATTTTCAACATAGTAAGCCTTACAACTATCCCTATATGACCTCTATCTATCAATTTGACTCATTATCAAGTCAACTTAACCTAATACTAAATATAGGGTATTGTCCAAATAGGTATAGTGGGTGTTCGTAGAAGTGGGCTCTCTCATTCCCCTAATTATCTGCTTAATTTCAATTTTATTCTCCACTATGTAAGCAACTATATCCTCCTGACTACTTGGGGGATCTATTAGAACTATAAGAGGGTTAGGCAAAGGGTTAGGAGGGTAGGGTGGAGGGTTGGGTAGAGGGTTAGGCGGAGCATGCTGACCTATTGGAGAAAAATTACAAATCAAACTATGAAAAACATTCAAAATATCAAAAAAATGATTTAATTTACAAAACTTACCTCTTCTTCATGATAACATCATCCATCTCATGAATACGAGATTAATTAATGGAAAATTTTATAAGAATCAACCAAGTTAAAATACAATGTGACAACTCTTAAATTAAAACTATTACTAATAATTATAATTAAATAAGTTATTGAAAATATAAAATGGGTAGAGAAATATGGAAGCAACAAAAAGTCTCAAAATGATATGTGGCTTATAAACTATTCATTTTTGTAAGGTGCTAAAAAATGGTACTTATGATTACTTTATGGATGCCCATTCCTTATTTCAAAGCATTTATTTTTGCGTAAATGTTTTAGTTGTACTAACTCATTCCATATTTGCATTGTTGTCATAGTGTTTTTGAGTTGGCCTAATGGTGAGAAACATGTGATCCTAAAAGGGAGGTCATAAGGTCGAATCTTACAGAGGGTAAGGTACATATGTCTCATAGTTGAGGCATAGTAAGGTGTCTCCTATACATTAGGAGTACAAATTGGTCCCATATGTTGTAAGGTACCTTACAAACCATAAACAAGGCACTTGACATCATGAACCTTAAAAATAAATTATTATTATTATTATTATTATTATTATTATTATTATTGTTGTTGTTGTTGTTGTTGTTGTTGTTGTTGTTGTTGTTGTTGCTGTTGTTGTTGTTGTTGTTGTTGTTGTTGTTGTTGTTGTGGCACTCTTCATGGTGGTCTCCATTAAGACCAACATCTCTGGTGTCCATGTCAACCCTATAATTAATTTTGAGCTTACCTTGGTTGAACACATCACTGTAGTCTTTGGTGTTTTCTAATGGGTTGTTTAGCTTCTTAGCTCCACTGTGACTTGCCACCTAAATTGGGTATGATTAATTTAAAGTTAGGGATATGGACTAATTTCACACTATGTGGTGAAAAATTGTCTTACACATGCGCCATTGATGCTTTGCCATTACGTGGATAAAGAGGGCCACATTTTAACACAATGTAAGCCTATATAGCTACATTTTTTTTACACCACGTGGTAAAAAAAGAAGCAATGTAAATATGAAAAAATGAGGAGCTTTAGGTGGGGTTGCCTCACATCAAGCATCTCTTGGTCAAATCTTACAGGAGGTGAGGTATGCACACCTTGTATTTGAATCACAATAAGGTACCTCTTACATATTAAGTATACAAGATGGTCACATATACTATAAGTTACATTACAAACCATAAACAAAGTGCTTGACATTGTGGACCTTGAAAATAAATTATTATTATTATTATTATTATTATTATTATTATTATTATTATTATTATTATTATTATTATTATTATTATTATTATTATTATTATTATGTATCACTCTTTGTGGTGGTTGCCATTGTGGCCAATATCTCTGATGACCATGTCAATCATGTAGTTAATTTTGAGCTTACATTGGTTGACCACATCACCATAGTCTTTGGTGTTTTATAATGTGTTGTTTAACTTATTAACTCCACTATGGCCTGTTAGTGTAGGATATTTATTATTCCATTTACTTATTAAATAGATAATCCCTACACATGTAGCTTCATCTTACTTAGTTGTGACCTCCTAGTGGAGATGCATGAAGTTACTGAAGGATTTTATATTTGAGAAGAGAATACTTGTAGAGGTATAATTTATCTTTATACCATAATGCATTCCTCATTAATGTAAAATTTTTAGCTCCCCCAAAACTCTGCTAAAGATTTTGAATCAAATCATGGGTAACATTCTCATTCTTCCATTCTGATCTTTCTTTCTCTAGCCAATCTACCTGCCAAATAGTCATTTCACATAATAATGCATCAAGTGATTCACCCCTCTAGGATAGTGCATCTTCCACCATAGTATCTTTTCCTTTTTTATAGACTATTTAAAAATCATATGCTAACATTGTAGTCACCCATTTTAATCATTTTTTAGATGAAAATTATTTCTTAAAAAAATATTTGAGGCTATCATGATCCATCTTTACCTTAAAGTGATGACCCATCAGATAAGGTATTTATTGAAAGATTGCATTGAGAATAGCCATTATATTTTTATCATAGATTGGTTAGATCCTATACTTTCCCTTCAATTGGTGACTTTCAAATGCCAGTGGTTTACCTTCATCCATGAGTACATCCTCCATGCCATATCTTGATGTGTCACACTCCACAACAAAAAAATTATGAGTAGTCAAAACTAGAGTTGTGCACATAGCCATCTTCAACTATTCAAAGGCCTTGGTAGTTAATTCAATCCATTGGAAAGATTATTTGTTTAAAAAAAAGGTGAGTGGAGTGGGGTTGCAAAGTTATCATAATTTTTCACAAACCTACGATAGTAACCAGTTAGCCCCATAAATTCTTGAAGATTCTTGAGGGTCTTGGGAACATGCCACCCCATCATCACTTGGATTGTTTAGTATCAAATTTCACTCTTTCATGTGAATTAATATGACCCATATACTCCACCTCTTGGACACCAAAAATACATTTAGAAGGTTTGGCATAAATCTGATGTTGTTCTAGAATTGAAAGTATGTATCTTACATTATTCAAATAATTTCTCAATTTTTATTGTAAATTAGGATATCATCAAAAAACACCAATACAAACTTTCTCAAAAATGGTCTAACAACAATATTCATCAAACTTTGAAGTATAGATGGTGCATTTATGAGGCCAAATGGCATGACCATAAATTAATAATTACCTTCATGAGTTCCAAAATTTGTTTTAGGTATGTCCTCATTGTAGATTCAAATATGATGCTACCCCAAGTGAAGATATTACTTGAGAAAATAAACAACACCATGCAATTCATCTAACAAATCATGAATTACTAGAATAAAAAATATTTCTTTGATGGTGTACCTATTCAGTTATTTATATTTTAGGCACATTCTCCATGTGTCATCCTTCTTCTGAACCATGACCATTACAGAAGAATATTCACTTTGACTATGTCAAATGATTTCTGCATCTGACATCTCTTGTACCATATTTTAAACTTCACTTTTATGGGCATAAGGATACTTGTAGGGTCTTATTTTGGGTGTGTACTTCCCAAAATGAGCCTAATGGCATGATCATACATATGGATTGGAGGAAGTCCTTTTGACATGTCACCAAAAATAATAGAATGGTCGGCCAACACTCTTTGTAAATCATGATCTGTAGACTCCTTAGTTGGTTGAACCTCTATGCAAAATAGATGTGACACAAATCCCTTAATATTTTATTTTGAGGATATTCATCATATGATGGGAAATAACTAGTTGTGGAGATTTAACACATATTCCATGCAGTTTAGAGGTCTTAAATTTTAAATAGAACCTCATGAATAGATCCTAGAAATTCATCTCAATAGTGCCCAAAGTGGTGAGCCATTGCATTCACAAAATAATGTTAGCACCTTATATGGGAATAAAAAACATAGAATAATCTAAAAAGTAATCTCCCATAGCAACCCTAATTTTATGACATTTTATCGAATAGTTGACGTTACCACCATCTACAACTATGACCTAAAATTCTAGAGATGGGTAAATGAAACAATTCAAACAAGCAACCAGCTTATTGTTGATGAAGTTATATGTACTACCAGAGTCAATCAACATATTCATCTTATGTTTCTTCAAGAAACCCATAACCTTAAGAGTTTGATGGTTATTAATGCCTAAAAGTGCATTGGAGGAAATAGTAGGTTTAGAATGTTCAAATTCATCATCGGTTCTTCCAAACCTACACCTGAAGCCTCATCATCTTCTTCTTCCTCACTAGCACCTTCAATGTAAATAAAATTATTTTCAACACATCGACATCCTTTTTAATTTGAGGGTTAATCTGGTAGGCTACATAAATGACGGTGTTGGTAAAGTGTGTTCATGGATATTAATGAAAGTTATTCTTCAAATCAGCGCTTTTTCCTCAATCATACATGCCCTTGGTTTGGATTCATATACATTACTTCGATGAAACATGTAAACTTAGATAATTAGATGTTATATTTGAGGCCACCCAAAAATAGGTCATTCATACTTTCCTCACTAATGTGTATCACACATAAGGAGAGATTCTAAAATTAATGAATGTAATAATTTATAGTCTTGGTTTGGTATACTTGGCTAGTTGGCTGAAGTAATTATCAAAGACATTGTTATAATAGTGGAACTACAACTCCTCAAAAAATACAAACAATGAAACTGGGACACCTTTCTTTTTATTTTGACCACATAACCAGTAATACCAAATGAACGGCTCAGGTTCAAGATATAAAGAGGCCATGACCACCTTTTATGAATAGCAAGTCTGATGTAGATCAAATAAATTTTTAATTTGAGTAAGCCATGTGAGCAAATCATTACCATCAAACTTGTACAAGTACACTTTTGGCAACATCGACTTTAGGGCTATACTATCATTGGAATTATTTAGATTGGGACACCAAAACTAGAGTGGTGGAGAGTTATTTTTAAAATATTGAACTAAAAGGTTATCTAATTATCTATTTAGTTGTTGAAATTGATCCCTCAAGCCATTCATATCCCCTCTCACCCCCATGACTTCCCCTTGAATTGCATGGAGATCATCTTTCTACACCATGCCACGTAACTCTAGTTGAAGGCAATGAACCACCAATGAAATACTCAGATCTAAAGTTTTGGACTCCATGTCATCTTAATGAGGAGTTTTAGGCATTTCTTCCCCTTTCTCGTGTCCACAAGTGTTACGGCCAACCATGTACAAACCCTAGGAGGGTTGAAACCTTGATGAAAGAGTATCAGTAGATGATACCATTATGATCACCTAACTAAGATGAATCCAACGACTATTAGTGTACACAAGGGTGAAAAAAATTAGTGCAAAAAGTGTATCAGCAGAATATATCGTTGTGATCATCTTGGATACATGAATCCAATGACTGCTAATTTACATAAGGTGAAAAAATTCCAGATCTTTTTTTCTATAGTTTTTTTCTTTTTTGTAAAATCAATCCATGAACAAAACTGTGATGATGAAAAAAATTCAATTCTTCCCAAATCACAAGTTATGTTTTTTCGACCCTTTAGTACTTAGGATGCTATATCTTTAAAAAAAAAAAAACCTACCATAGAAAATTACATAAATCGAAGCTCTAATACCACCTTTAATGTAATTACTTAAATGATTTATAACAATAGAATAATATATCACATAATTAAGAATATAATAAGCAGATATACAATAACAATTAGTAAAAGAGTATAATATTTGAATATTATGATTTAGTCATTTCGAAGCAATAACAATAATAATATTTTATTATAGTTTTAAAAACATAATTACTGCCATCAAATTTAAACCATGGGAATCATCATTAGTACTCTACTTTTATATAAAATTATGATAAAGTTTTAATGGGTGGATTGTCACTTTTGAGGCGATATGCACTAATACAATTTCTTAGTGATTGAAAAGTGTCTCCATGATATTGAGTGGAATGATAACATTTCTTGAATTGAGTAAAACCTTTTGTAAATTTATTGTAATTAATAAAATCTTTTCTACCTTTAAGAGTCTTACATCTAATACAATTTACTTTAAAAACAATAATAATAAATTATATTTTATAACTTAAAAAATATGTACTACAATCAAATTTAAGCCGTCGGAACCATCACTATTAATCTACCTAAATATATTATGTAGAATTATATGATAAAGTGTTAATGGGTGGGTACTAGGTTGTTACTTATGAGACGATATGCACGTTATGGATTCCCCAGCGGTTGAGAAGCTTGTGCATACTATTGATAACATTTCTATAATTAAGTAAAGTCTTTTGTAAATTCATTGAAATTACTAAAATCTTTTTTACATTCTAAGTAATGTGATGCGTTGTAAATACAAATCTTTCGAGTTGTCCAAGAAATCAAGAAAGCATTTGAAGAATGCACAGAGGAATTAAGAGTTACTTCGGCCAAAATCTCATCACTTGATTTGAATTTCAAATTTCTGCAAATCTTGGGTCTGTTGGAGAATAAGTTCTCCTCTTCCTTCCATTAACAGAACAAAATCAATACCCTCTAATCGCTCCTCAGGAAAATCCAATAAGCTTAGAGACTGGTTCTTCTCTACATCCTCAAGAAGCGAATTCAACAATCTACAATACTGTTCCTCCGAAATTTGGTGGCTATCTTTACATGACTGAGATTCCGAACAAGAAAATGCGGCATCATTCCCTTGCAAACTTGGCCGCAGCAGCTTGAATTTGTGTTGGAGATAGCGAAGAGGCTGACAGAATTTCAGTCACAAAGCCTGGGAAATTGAAGTTGGCTTTGCGTCCTCTATGATAATAGACTGCAAAGTCAAGCACGAGCAGCATGTAGAGGGGAATCATACGACCCCAACAAAATTCTTTCAGTTGAATTCGGCATTCTGACTTCTGAAACCCATTTCCCCCATTTCTCTTTCGGACTGCCTTGAAATGTGGTTGCGTTCTTTGTAGATAACCAAGAAATGTGGGGATAGAATGTGGAATTTGTGGGCACAAAGACTTACTCGCTGACTTTTTTCAGCAAGTTCAAATATTAACTTTATTCGATAACCATGAAATGTGAGGATAGCATGTGGAATTTGTGGGCACAAAGATTTACTTGTTCGTTATTTTTTACAAGATAAGATATTAAGTTTATTTGATAATCAATATTAACTTTACACTATGGATGGGAGTGAGGGTATATATAGATAATCTGAAATATAGGAAAGTATGAAGAATTTGTTGGCACAAAAATTTATGTATGTCAATAAAAATAGTGGCCTATTTTTTATAGGGTAGTTATTAACTTAATTTGATAATCAAGGAGGATATGGGGAAAATATAATTATGACTCTCCAACATGAGGCTTTTCATATAAAGATACGTCTGCTAAATTAAATATAGGTCATTTCATTTTGTTGTTAATTGAAATGAAAAGAAATTGAAATGAAAGATTTTAATATGGTATCCAAGACCAAGTAGTGAATAGGACCAAAATGGAATAATGAATGTGTCCGCAAGAATAACTCTATAAAACTAGTAATTATCCCAAAGGTACAAGTTACATCGCTTGGGAGTTTTATTTGGTCTTCATATAATGGAGTTTTACAAAAAAGTGTGTAAATTTGCAATGTTGGTCTCATTTTATTTTTTGTGCACAAAACATTAAACAAAAATAATTTGATATTTCCAATTGAGATGACAAATCTCTAATGTTCTTAGGCACAATTTGTCTATCTTTACCATTTACATCTTATATTCATTAATGTGCATTGATATGTAACTTTTCCTTTAATTTCTGAAAAATCATGAATTAGAACCTTGCGTAAGTGCATGAGTCTTAATTTTAATAAACAAATTAAAGACTTTGCATGTCCTTTACCCATTGCAGAGGGGCTCATAGCTTTCATAGAGTCAACATCTTTTATTGGTCATTTTCTAATGTCAAGGATAGATGAATGTGTCATGAGAGTTGACTACTTTCATTTGTTGCATGATAATAAATATGCCTCTAGAGATGATTTTATGCCTTTACCTTGTAACATTTGTTAGACATTTTCTAGTTCATTATTTTGGCTTGTGAGAAATAAATCAATTTTCTCACTATGAATAATTATTATCAAACCTAGGAGGATTGTAAAAAATTCTTTAAGGATTACATCAAAGAGTGTAAACCGATAGTTATGTTTTGTATGGCCTTGCCATTTCTTCTAGGGGTCTGATCATTATGTTTCCTTATGTTCTTAATGATGATGTAACTACTGTAGGTGTTAATATATTAGCATCGTGAATGAATGGAAACTAAAAGATTGACTTTGGGACCTTATTATCTTGTTCCAACATCAGTGGATACTTCATAAAATTGTTCAAATTATGCAAGAAGATATCCTAGGCTATGATATTGGAATTTGGTAATTTTTTACTATTGGCCAAAGATAATAAGTTTGAAATTGTTTCGCAGAGCTCTGAACATCCAATTGATATTTGGTTGGCCATGATGAATATCAATGGGAAAAAAATTCTACTATGATTGAAGAATTCATCAAATCCAACTCTTAAATTGGGCATTCCCAAAGATCAATTAGCCTACAAATCACCATAGATAACACATACATATGTAATAATCTGTAATCCATCACTTCTTGAGATTGAAAACATAAAAGGACCTAAAAAGGAAGAAAACACTTGTACTAACTCTAAATATTTAATTTGATGGACTTCAAAAAATTACTACATATAAAAATATTTAATCTTTACATTCGTAGTCATCTAAAGCCGGATATTCCTCTACAACAAGGTCATGATTTTTCACTTAAACTATTTGATCTAGGAGATCAATGCAAATATATTTAGATCTTATCTTGGATTTAAGTTCATAAGGTGGTAAAAGTAACATGCCAATTCAAATTAGCTCCCACCTTACATTGATATAATTGATATGTATAATTTTGCAATGTTGTGCATTGATGCTTCAATTTTTGAATTAGTGTAATCGCTTGTGTAGGTATAAATTATATGGGATAAGTGTTATTCATGTTACCATAAATAAAGATGTTCACCTTCCAAATGGTAATATGCTCATCAATGCTAATATTATATTGAATTATTATATTATATAGTTTTATGCCCTTGATGTACGATAACACTTGAAATACCTTGACATTGTCCCTTACCATCATCGTCCAACGCACCACAATGCTAAATCAAATATTGGTGTACAATATAAACCCTCTAATATATTTTAATAAATATAATATAATATAAAATACCTTATATTATATAATTATTAAATTTATATTATAATAATATTATTAACTAAATATTACATGTTTAATTTAATATCATATATAATAATAATATATGTTTTATATATTTATTTTTTGATATTATATCTGTATTTATAAAACCATTAATATAATTTAGTACAAATCCATTAATAACACCTTCTACCATATTATATACTGATCAGCATGCCCTCTTAAAATTACATGTACTGTTTCCCTTGAGCTGACACGTACGTATAAAAAGTTATTTTTGGATCATTCTTTTAAAAATGGGATCTTCGACTAGTTAGAAAGATGGATTGATTAGGGTGGACACGTGTTACTTTCATTTACTAATTTTGTAGGCACTAGAGAAGATGATAATAATAGCTTGCTATAGTTGAGGACTCACTATTAGCATTGATGATGTTGTTAAATCCAACCCTGCGGCTTTTCTCACTATCTTCAGAGTAGATTCGAGAGCTTTTCAGATTGTCCTCTACCTCATTTGTGACTCCTTCATTTGTACAACTCCTAGTGCAACTTTAAAAGGTGTAAATGAAGAGTAATTTTTTTTAGTTATTTAACATAAAAAACACCTTTTTGGCACACATATTAGTTTGGAGGAAATGGATTTATTGAGTTATTATGGCTGGAATTGGAAACTAATTCCATGGTGCTTGAACCAAAGGTTATTTTTTAGGTAGTATTATTCATCTACTTGAATATTGCCCCAAATTGTGTCTTTTGCCTCTATCTCTGCAACAAATTCTTTTTAATGGTAGTCACAATGCCTTTTTTGTGGTTGTTTTGTTATTTTTTTCTTTGTTGTTATTTTTTTTCATTTTTTTGACATGTCATGTCATTGTAGACCTGATTCAGGTCCTTGTGAGCCTATTTTTCCCTCAAAATATGTATACTATAATTATATATGCCACCATTTCAAGACCTCCATGTCACATTATTATTTTTTGGCTACATGGCTTCACATCACTCTAGTATGCTTTAACAAAGTAAGACACATTAGTTGCATGTGTAGAAGTTAGATGTATTTTGCTAATAGTGATAAATATTAGTTGTCGCTTGTTGTGGAAAAAAATATAGGCAAAGTTTACCGAGATGTGACTTTGGCATATGGCATGAGCATTAATTGCGATGAAATGAGCCTCCCCACCAATATGCCACTCCTAAAATGGCAACAACATTGGACAGGTGCATTATATGATATAAGTGTTAATGAGTGGTGGTCACTTTTGAAATGATATGCATGCATACAAATACTATTGATAACATTTATTGAATTAAGTAAAGTATTTTGTAAATTCATTAAAATTACTAAAATATTTCTACATTTAATGTAATGTGATGCATTCCAAATATGAATCTTTTGAAGATATGTACAAAAGAATTAAGAGTTTCTCTTTGACACATTAACTTCAGATAAAATTTCATCAGTTGATTTGAATTTCAAATTATCGTGAGACTTGAGTCTGTTGGAGAATATGTCCTCCTTATTATTCCATTAATAGAACACAATCAATACCATCTCAACTTTCCTCATGAAAATACAAAAAGCTTAGAGATTAGTTATTCTCTACATCCTCAAGAAGTGAATCCAACAATCTACAATACTGCTCCTCTAAAATTTGGTGGCTATCTTTACATGATAGAGATTCCAAACAAGAAAATGTGGTTACTACAATTCTTCCCTTGCAAACATAGCCATAGATGATTAAATTTGTCTGGGAGATAGTGATGAGGCTAACAGACTTTCAGGGAGAAATTTAGGTAAATTTAAGTTGGCTTTGCATCCTCAAAGGTAATATACTACACAATCATAATCACAAGCAGCTTGTTGAGAGGAATCATATGACCACAACCAAATTCTAACTTCTAAAACCCATTTCCCCACATTTCTCATTGGGAATCCCTTGAAATGTGGTTGCATTATGTGTAAGATGTTATGAAGTGTAGTGTGGGGTTTCTACTTTGACGAGATTTTGACAACATTTGATAGCAAAAAAAATGAGATTCAAACTCAAGACAAGCTACTAAAGTAAAGCATTGAAAAATAGTTAGTCAAAAGTGTAGTCTAGTAATGTGGGATTTCGGTCATTAGAAACTTTGAAAAACTCAAGATATTGAATTATATAGCCCCTCAACATGTGCAGAAGCCTAACTAGGGTTTCAAGAGCAAAAACCCCATAGAAATAGTTCTAACCCTTAGAAATTAATGAAACTTCATAATATGACATGCTTTGATGTATGGAAAAATAATTAAGTGGTTTTGGTGAAGATCAAGGCTATATAGTAGGTATTTAGTGACTATGGATTTAAGATAGGGCTAATTAGGATTAATTGAAGGGTGGTTTACAAAGGAAGTGTGGTCTAGGAGTGGAGTTTGGTCATGAAATTTGACACAGACCTATAAAGAGATATAGGGTGGAAATAAAAAGTTTTAAATCTCCATATTATTTGATATATTTCTCAAATTGATAGAATTTACACAAAAAAGGCTACAAGCCTAAGGAAACCATTGTGAGCCCTATATATGGAATTGAATGTTGAATTGTGTTTGAGTGCTTGTAATAAGTTAAGGCAGGTGTGATTTGACCATATAAGAACATATATGATATAATACTTACTCTTTGAGACCTATATCAAGTTTTGGTACTTGAAACTTAAAGAGGATTTCCTAGTGAGAAAATAGTGAAAGAGTGGGAGGACATTTGTGAATGGAATGTATGAAATGATTTAGAAAATAAATGTGAGAGGTTTGTAAGAGGTAAAATGACACCAATAAGTGTCTCCAAAGTGTACAAGAATCAAGTAAAAAGAGAAAAAGGACATTAATCCTAAGTGATAAGAGTGTCATTGGTCATTTCCACTACACAATGAAATAAAAACATTAATTTATAAAATATGGGAAATCCAAGATTTATAGCATTGAAAATAATAATTTTTAAATCCTCATTTGATTACAACATTAAATATGAGATCTTATAGATAATAGTTTAGAAGATCAAAACAATATCATAAAATAATACACAATGAAATATAAATTAGATAGATTACCATGATAGGCATATAATATAGCACATGTGTTCAATGTGTATAATACATAGATTGCCATGATAGGCATACAAAAAATTACATCTACCAACATAGTATCTAATGTTGGGTGAATATCATATGCACATATACAATGCCAAAAATACATAAATTTTCATATAAGCATACAAAAAAGTACATCTCATGTGTAATACATCATATTTATCAAATAGCCTCCATCTCTTTGCCTTCCGCAAAGAATACTCTCCCTAGGATGTCCTGATAGTATATGGAGACACCTCGAATACCTTGGATTACTCCAAGTTTTGACTGCGGGTCCTACGATCATAACTAGCTTGCAACTGAGCTTGTTTAAATATAAGAATTATTACAAAATTAACATAAAATACATTAAAATAATTTTTAATAAATTAATTTTAAAATAAAATAAAAAACCATTTAAACATGCACTTACTGGAAGATCATGATCTTGCTCAATCTTTTTTTCATGCTCAAATAAGCCAATGGCAGGCTCAACTGTCTAAATATGCATGTCAAATACGGGAGGAACATGAGAAGTTTACCTAATAATCATCTAATTGGTACTATCATATGTCATAAAAAAACCTTCATACACAATACATTTACATAAGTTATATTTGACCCAAGTACATGTACTAAAATTATTAAAACAAGTCTTATTTTACAATTCAAAATTACATGACTAATATATACCTCTATCATCACCTGTGCATATGACATTACAACAACAATGCCTATGTCTATCTCAGCTCATAGAGAGGGAGGAGTGTCTACTCCAACCATCAACTATTCATGTAAACAAGGCCTCACTTACTTTTATATAAAGTATCAAATCTTATATATGGAAACCATGGATATCATGAAAAGATAATGTAAACCAAGAATCATGGAAGTGTAACTACCATACAATGTGCATATCATGAAAAGACACTATAAACTAAGAATCATGGAAGTACATAACTTCCATACAATGTGCATATCATGAAAATACATTGTAAACCAAGAATCCTGGAAGTGTAACTACCATACAACGTGCAATGGCCAAGAATAGCAAGTATTTTTCATGTTGGAGGTAATATAAAAATCAGCCTTGAATTGGGATTTAAGTGAGGAAGTTTACATAGTATAGATAAAAGGATACATGGTCCCAGAGAGAGACCATTGGGTTTATGGGTTTGTCAAGTCACTATAAGAACTTAGGCATGCTTCACAAACCTATTAAAGTTAAATAGATCAGCACCTCCAAGATTATGGAATCAAAAGAAGTATTTATGATCTCAATTTACATGTTAAAAGTGACGATGATAGCATGGTGATACTAATTATCTATGTTGATGATATTACCATTATAGGTAACATGGCCACTACACTTCAATAATCATAAACTAATTTATGTTTTAATATTTACATGAGTAATTTAGGACACCTACATTATTATTCGGGCTTAGAATTTTGGAAATGTTATCATACTATATGTACGATAGATAAAAATATACCAAAGCACTTTTGGAAAAGTTCATGATGACAAAGAATGATATATCAACTAAATCCATGGATGTTTATTATCTACATGCAACATTGCAAGTGGATTGTTTTGGGATATTTCTTGCACATGCCTACCATTATATTTATATATATATATATATATATATATATATATATATATATATATATATATATATATATATATATATATATATATTGCTTCTAAAACCATAAGGACACAAACTTGACATGACTACACATGTAGCATTTACTTCCTCATCTTTGATATGGGTAAACATAAACAATCCCTTTTCTCTCTTTCCCATCTATATTTATGCACCCAACAAACATATATATATATATATATATATATATATATATATATATATATATATATATATATATATATATATATATATATATATATATATATATATATATATATATATATATATATATATATGTTGGGTGCATAAATATAGATGGGAAAGAGAGAAAAGGGATTGTTTATGTTTACCCATATCAAAGATGAGGAAGTAAATGCTACATGTGTAGTCATGTCAAGTTTGTGTCCTTATGGTTTTAGAAGCAATATGGTCATATGAATTTTAGTTTGCATTATTAGGAAAGTCTTTGGGAAAGAGGTATATGAATAAGAGTCCCATTTAATAGGATATTATAATTTATAAGCTAACTTCCACTAGGAATGTGGGTGTATATTCATAAGGAAGCTTCAAATATTTTGTGGCAAAATGTGCTTCATGTTTTCTTCATAAATAATGCCCTATCCCTGGAATCATGTATTATATTTCTTGTAAAATAGTGTATTGACCTCGAGTAATAGAAAGAGAAAATGTAACATATAATTAATGGGTAGAATATATGATTACAATGTCTACATCCTTAATCAATTACACTACAAGAGCATTGTAGGATGTTACTCCCAAGGAAGCATGGTCCAACATAAAACCATTCATGACTTTTATGTTTTCAGTTGTGTTATTTTTGCATTAATTCTTAAGAAGAGAAGTGAATTAGATACAGAGTGCAAAACATATATGTTTTTTGTGTTATATATGTTATTACCAATGCACATTTATTCTCTTTTACCTAAATTCCCTTTCTATTATCACTCATTTTCAAGGGTAACATGTGGATTTATGTATAATGGTAATGGTGACATAAGTTAAAATAATAATATGACTATATTGAGCTTAGAAACTTCATTTTAAAGATAGTGTTACCTAGGTTGATCCCTAGATAAGTGTTCTTCATTTTATAAGTATCCTCGTGGCATGTGAACTACCCTTATCTAATCTTGAATGAGATTATTCATGGGATTTGCCAAAAGTAGTTATATAAATACCATCAAGCCCATTCTCATAGCTTGAAACTATTGTAAAAAATAGAGCAAGGATAAAGAGAGAGACCATGAAAAAAGAGTATGAAAATAGAGAAAGATAAACTTAACTTAAACTTACAAGGCAAATATACATAAAATAAATGTACATAGAGCATAAGATTAACTCAAAATTTTACCTTTGTATAGGTAAATTGTGTTTTCCTAACAAAGACATATGTAGTAGTGGATGGGCCAGCAACTAGATCAAAATATATAAACAATGGCCATGACAAATCAAATGCCATAAATGTCAATTGTGATGATGAAGGCACCATCACCTCCTGTGACATAAAAAATGACATATGTATATTATATTCAATTTCTATGTAAATTAATTGTTAGTTAAATTAAATTTGTAGATATAAATTAAATTTAACATGACATTTATATAAAATATACCTACATATGTGTGGTGGTTGATGTCTACACACCAAATGTGCATGCCAAAAACTCATCACTCATAATAATATTATCTAAGCCATCTAACCATCAATTTCATCATTATCAGAAGGTCCTATGCACATAGCTTTACATGAAGTACAAAGGTGAGTTAGGGTCAGGTAGATGGTGTATTTATAGCATCATTCTATGAAATCCTACTCGTATGTTGAACAAGTATATTGATGAGTGAACTAAGATCATAGAGAGTTTCAATCTTCATGACCTACTAAACTGTAGAGAGGATCCCAGGCTTAAGAGGCTTTTGGCTATGGATCCACATAGACTGATTAGGTGCACAACGTGTATCTAATCGATCCTATGCAGAGGCTTTTCTTTAGCCTTGAAACTCATTAAAATCAAAATAATTAGAAATCTCATTAATGATAAACTCATATTAGAGTTTCCTCAAAAAATATAATAGGACCTCATGATTGTTATACGGTGGATAGTCAAAGACCATCCACCATCGATCCTAAAAATTGGCTATGATTAAGTTATGTGCATAACAATGGATAGGAAAATGTTTAATAATTATGGGAAATGGGGCATTGGTGGCTAGGTTAATGAATAGTGCACAAATGGAGGATTTTGAAATTTATTTATTCTTGACCTAAAGTGCTAAAAAAATGTCAACATAATATTCCCTACAATTATCCCTATATTAGGTCCATCACACAATTTTATCAATCATAATCTCTTGATTGCCAAGACATTTTGAAGAGCTGTAGCAGGGTTAGGTGGATGAATAGGAGGAACAAGAAGGTTTTTTGGAGGGTTAGGAGGAGAAGCAACAAAGGGGTTCTATGTAGGGTTAGGAGGGTTAACAAGATAGGATGTTAGTAAAATAAATCACAATTAAAAACTAGGGTTAAATAATAAAAATAATAAGAAATTAGGGTTAAATAAGAAATATTTCTATCACTTTCCTCTCCTACATGGTATGCTAGAGGAGAGGAAAGAAACTCGAATGCAAAATGAGTATGTTGGATTCAAGTTTCACTTTTTATTTATTTTAGTTTTAACGATGGGATAAATTTGGAAAATAGAGACCCAAATCATATTATGTGGCCTCAATTAAGTTTATGTGGCTCAATTGGCCAAAATTTTGTCTCTTTTTTAATTAATTGATTAATTGGTTCAATCTAATACTCAATTGAGGAAAATTGAGCCCCAATCATAATATGCAATTATAATTATGTTAGTGGGGATCTATTTCAACAAAATGCATCTTTCATTAAACCAAATGAGTAACAAGTTCAACCAAGGACCTAATTTGGAAAAATGGATCTCTAAATCACATTATCTAGTCTCAATTAGGTTTACAATGTTTGATTGCTCAAAATTGTATTGCTCATTTGAACAAATGAGTAATCTGTTCAATTAAGGATTAAGTTGGGGTAAATTGATCCCAAACTCACATTATGTGGTTGAAATAGGTTTATGAGGCTAAATTGGGCCCCATGTTGCTATTGACCATTTTGGCCCACATGCCAAGATACTGCCCAGTTTAAATAAGATGAAGGAGGTCCATTATTGAGTGGATCAAGGGTTTAGAGATAGAATCAACATAACAACTGGTGGGGATCTAGGCAAGGGTTCACGATGCTTTAATGGTTTATAGGAACAAGTCCAGCTTTGCCTATTTACATTATTTCAACTTTTACCTAAGTTTATACTTAGGATTTTTTTCACTTTTAGCTTAGTATGGCATTTGGATTTTATTCAGAGAGTATGGTCCACACAAATCCCACAAAAAAAGAGCAAGGGTTAATTCTTTCATGAATTGTTCCACCTCTTTTTTAGCTAAGGGTTATATTTTTTGGGAAATATATTGCACAATTTTCTTAAAGGCACATTTCTTCCATGGGAAAAGTGTTTCGAAGAAAAAAGTGACAAGAATTTAAATTCTTTTGGGAGTTTTGTTTTGACCTTTTTGTTCAAGTATTGGGAATTATTTTAGACATTTTATCCAAAATAATTTCCCTGGAGGGTCTATTTCAGCGAAGGTGGTCCATTCAAAATTTTTGAAGGATATTTTTCAAGGCTAACTGTTAGATTTCCTTCGAGAAAATTGTCTACACAATTTTTTATAAGGGTCATTTCCTCAAAGTGCCCCTTTTCAATTTTCTCGAAGGGCACTTTCTTTAAAAAAGTGGTCCATTGCACTTTTTCTAAAGGGTACTTTTAAAAGGTCCTAAAGGATATTTTTGTAAGCAAAGTGCCCCAAACAATTTCTTGAAAGGGTCTTTTCTCGAGGAAATAGTCCACTTTAGAGGTTCTGAAGGGTACTTTGTTGGTAAAGTGTCTTTCCCAAAGGGCATTCCAAAAGTTTCAAAGGACTATTTCAAAAGGGCCGAAGGGCATTTATAAAGGCATATTTCCTTCAATACAATTGCTCCAGACAATTTTCCCAAAATAATTACTAAAGGAAAAGATAGAGTAAGTAATTTCTTTCAAAAAAAATGCTGCACATAAAGCCCACAAGAATTGTCTTTTGAGAGGCAAATACGTTCTCTTAGACATTGTTTGATGGTTGTGGGGTCATCAATTTAAATTATATAAAAGTGGCCATTTAAATTCAAATATCTCAAGGATTAATGTGGTGTTTCCAAGTGGCATGATCTCATGAGCTTGCAAGCAGATCCAATGGCATATAGGCAATTGATAGTGTTAATGGGTCTAGGAGATCTATGACATATATTCAATCATGGGTTTTGTATTAACAACGTGCAAGCAGGTTAAAGAGTCAATGAAGCTCAAGAGTGAAGGCATAATGGATAAGTGGTACAAGCAAGTGGGACTAGGTAGAATATCAATGGACCATAAGCATCCATACCTAGATAATATAATGGTGTGAGTCAAGGATCCAAGTTGGTTTTGACAACTAATTAGAACAAAGGAAAGTTGAAGTGACTTAGTCAAAGGTTGAAGAGTTAAATTTTCAACAAAGGAAATTAATCATGATGAAGCCAAGATCAAGCACATTTTAATTAGATCCAAAAGTGGATTTTCTAGGATCATATGGCACCATCGAAGACCTACAGGATAGACACATAGACTTCAACTGTCGTTGTCAAATCTAGCTACATGAGAGTCACTTTTCTCCCCACTTGGGAATGCATTAAAAAACTAGTCATTGAGTAGTTTTATATCATGCCAAAGTGAAAACAAATTGATCTCACCATTGCATCTACCATGAAGCATCATGGAGAAGCTATTGTGGTGATGCAATAAACTAGAGTGACCTAGATAAATCAAAAAGGGTTTAGTGACCTTGATTCATGGGGGCAGTTGTAGCATCTTTTTAAAAGGATTTGGACTTGCATATTCCCCCTTTTGAGCACCAAAGCTACCTCTCTCTTTCTCTCCGTCTACTATAAATATAACCTTCAAGATATTATTTTGTATACCTTAGGCTGTTACTACTAGACTTTGCTAGAATTGTATTTGACTCCTCTTGTAGTAGTGAATAGAGTATTTTATAATCATTTTTATAATTTGTATTTAGTGTTTGATGTTTGTTTAATATGTAACTATGAATGTTAGTTTCCTTTTATATGTCCAAACTCAACTTAAGTGCTAGAAATCTTCTTTGCAGATCATATAGCATGTCTCAACATTGATCTCTCAAAGTTATAGTGGCCAACCAAATTTAAATGTCTTTAATCAGACCTTATTTTCATTTCTCCCTAGTTTGATTGTATCAAATAGACCTATATTCAAAATACTATTACATAAAATTATAGTAAGCATTGCATTATCCTCTTTCATAATTCATTAGTGGGTTAAAGATTACAAGCTTATGAATGGGTTTGATAAATTCTTAGTGCAACACCATAGCTTAGAATAGGTTTCATTTTCTACAATATTCTTGTCCCTTTTCACCCCAACCAGTATTAGATTTTAGAAGCAAAGGGCTGAAATGTTGCATATCTGGAGCTAACCTCATAAAAACTCCTATAGATCTAGTCTAGATATAGGCAAACCACATCCTTAAGACTATTCCCATGTTAGTCTAGGTATGGTTTAGATTTGAAAAAATCTAAACCCTATTTAAGGTGATATATGGATAGCTAATAGTTTTGGCATGCTTGATGAGACCAATAATCTTGCATATTTGAATATAGTAGTAAGTTTTAGAGTTTCATTTGTAGAGGCTTGCATAATATTTTATGCCCCCCAGACTTATCACAAGATCCTCCATAAAAGGGAAGGGATCATATTTGTCTGAGCTACCTTTATAATCAACAAGGAAAAATGAGTCCCCTCAACCAATGCCTATACCTATCCCTCCCATTCTCTCTATTATTACCCGAAATCTTCTTGTTCAAGCTAATATTGTTTAGAAAAGTATTGTTATAACACCCATACCTCATATGGACAATCCTAAGAGGCAAGCCTTTGTCTCATTCAAAGGTGGTAGCCCTCTAAATATCACTCAAAGGGATGATATTCCAGTCTTAGTTTTAAAGGCTCTTACCTATTATATAGGATAAAATCTAGTTACTCATATAGTCCATATGGAAAATGTTGCTAACCTTTGTTCAGTACATCATGTAACCCAATAAAATGTAGCAATGAGGTTGTTAGCATCTTCTTTCAAATGGAAGGTACTATAGTGGTATAGTTGTTCTCCACTTGCATCAATGAATAGCTAGGATGAGTTTGGAGAGGTCCTATGTAAGCATTTTAAGGACAAGAGTGATCATCTTTCACTTGTGGAGCAGCTCACAAAAATCAAGAGATTTCTCAATGAGTTCACGGTGGATTTCCACTAAAAATTACAGAAGACCTGGGATAAAATTCATGTGGTAATCAAGCTTAGACCAAAATATTCTTTTTTGTACTATTTGAAGGCTCTCAACTTGGATGTAACTATAATGATCGAATCCATGGGATGAAACACGCTACTTGGAGCTTTTGAAGTAGCAATTAGGCTTGAAAATTGCCTCATATGAGCAGGCAAGTTAGCTCCAAGGCCACCAATGCCTCTCTTCCTTAAAATACATTTTCTTACTCTAATTGTCGCTCTAACTCTAGAATCAACAAATTTTTACCAAATAGAAGGTGAGAAAACTGACAGACTAGGGAATATACATAGCCTCCTAAAATCCTAGAATAATAAATTGATTGTAATGGATAGGTAATAGGCTCCACCATACAAACCATACCAGAATAATAATAAAAAAATTTAATACAATAGGCCACCCTATCAAACTAATCAAGAAGGACAAGAATAGAGGCCTCATTCAAGGTAATACACTTCCAATGCTTCACATAATTCTAGAGTTATGTGCCAACACAGAATGACTATGCCCAAGAAGGTTCATGGCAATCAGAGAGATAGTCTAATGGGTTAGAAATGGTCACTAATATAAATATGTATCAATCCCTTGATTGGCAATAAGCTCCTTTGTTTTAGAGTCATTACATGATGCTTCATCCACCACAAGCCCCCTAAGTGAGTGAAGACAACATGCCTACCATTTCACGATCAGAAGCTCATAGCCAACAACAAGGGGACATGAGTGAAGCACCTACTAATACCACATTCATAAATTTACAAAAAGGGGAATATGTGTTTGATCATGTATCAACCAATATGGGATAATCCTAAAAGATAAATGAATCAGTTACAAATTAGACAAGAGCTAAGAAAAGGATGTAGGGAGACAACTTGGGGTAACTTAAGGCTTATGCATCACCTCTTCAGATTAGTCAGCCACCCACTTCTTTAGATGGAACTTTTAAACTTCCTAAAATCTAAAAAGTGTCCCAATCCCATCGACAAAAACATAGGTCCCCTTCCATTCCTCATGTTACTCAAATGTCGAGTGATGATTCCAACCCTAAAGGATAGTTCAAAGGTACTAGTCTTCATTTTATTATTGTGGATCATTTAAAGAAGGATAATGTAACTATGTCCATGTATGATTCTCTATTAGTCTGTGGGCAAAAAGAGATTTTCCATCAAGAGATCTCTAAATATTCTTAGGTGGAAAAAATTGTTGATAAAATGAATCCTATTTTCATCAATAATAGTCAACCTAACCAAGCCCCTCGCCAAGTTCCCATTCACGTTCCAATCACAATCCAACCTCAAAATGTTGTCCCTCATCCTAAGGTTGTAAAGCCTCCCCCATTTTATCTGTCAGCCATCATAGGGGATAGTTTGGTGTATAAGTGCATGATTGACTCAGATGATTCAACCTTAGTGATGACTAAATCCATAGCAACCAAGTTTGGGCTTAAATATGTACCAAACAAGAAATGTGTTCTTTAATTGGATAGTTCCCCTACTAAAATGGTAGGCATCTTTAAGGATATTAATATTACCTTTGGTGCATGTCCAAATTATGTCATTACTCAAGATGTGATGGTGGTAGACCTACCCCCTATTTTCCCTATGTTTGTTTAGAGAATTCACTACTAAGATTGGAGGATACAATTTTAGAACTAGGTATAAGACAAAAGTCACCATAAGGTCTGAGCCTATATCCAAGTTCCACCTAGATCCCTACATGCCCAATCTTTCAAATGCTAATTGTACCATATTTAAGGACGTTGAAGAGGTTATTAAACAAGAACCCCATAGTCATCTAAAAGGCATCTCAGATTTGTACTTGGATGAGTTGGTATATGATAACCATGGATTTGATCCATACAACATCATTGAAGAGACAAACTTGGGAGTGTACTATATACATGAAGAAGGTGCTACAATACCTTATTTAACTAAGACTGATCAATAGGAAGATGATATATGAACCTTTTTCTTTGATGGCTTAAGGTCTAAGAATTGAAGCGAAGTAGGAGCTATGCTAGTTTCACCCTTAGGTCAAAAGCACCATTTTTCTACAATACTCCAATTCAGTTGCACCTCAAATACAACCGAATATGAAGCTCTTTTTCATGGTTTGTAAGAAGTAAGGAAGAGAGGTATCCAACTCCTCAAAGTCAAGGGTGAAAGCAAACTTGTAGTATAATAGGTGAGAGGCCTAAGTGAAGTCAAGAGTCACCATTTAAAAGCCTATAAGTATTGGGTATGGGACCTCATAGAGTATTTTTTGGCATTTGACATCTATTCCATACCAAGAGAAGAAAATCAACATGTATATAGGTTTGCTGCCATTGGTGCCCAATATGAGATAGTAGAAGGAGCCAAAGGTCACGAAGGCCAAGATAAGGTCAAGATTATATGCAAACTAGCTATACCTACTAATTAGGAGATTTGGCAAGTCTTTGACAATGATGATCAAATCGTACATTTTCTAATGCAAAGGTCATGTCATACCATAGGAATCAAGACAAGTTCCATAATCAATATTATAATCAAATAATACAGCTGAGATCAAACAAGATTCTCAAATGACTTGTGACATTGGAGATCATCTTAAATGAAAATAAACAAGTAAGAAAGGGGAAGACATGCATCTCAGCCAAGGAAGAACACTATGAAAAGATAGAGATCTTTAAGGGCAAGCTATTGAATCTAGAAAGGGTCAATACAATGGAGGAAAGAGATGCACTTGTTTCTCTATGCAAAGAATTTTTTGATATATTTATATGGGAATACAAATAATTGAAAGGGTTTGACCCTAATATTATGTAGCACACCATTAAACTAGAAAGCAATGCCAAGCTAGATAGGCAGAAGTACAGGCTTGCCAACCCAAGAGTGGAGGATCTCATGAGAAGAGAACTCTATAAATTGATCAAATCTAGGATACTATTTCCAATTAAACATTCTTCTTGGGTGGCAAACCTTGTACCCATGATAAAAAATAATGGAGAGATTCGGTTATCTGTTGACTTCAGGGACATCAATAAGGTTTCCCTAAAGGACCATTACCCACTACCCTCTATGGATAAAATTGTGCAAAAGGTGCTAGGTTCTCTTTGCTTGATGGCTATTCTAGTTATATTCAGATCATGGTGAAAAAATAAGATAGGCACAAGATTTCCTTCATTATAAGATGGAGTACCTATGTGTATTGTAAAATGCATTTTAGACTCTCCAATGTTGGAGCCACCTTCCAAACAGCAATTGATGTTTCTTTTCATGGTCTTTTAAATGATATGGTTTTAGTTTACCATGATGATATCACATTTTTTCTCAAAAGACACTAATGATCATCTAACACATTTGAGATCTATTTTTGATAGATGCAGATAGTTTGGATTTTTTTTGAATCCAAAGAAATGCATTTTTTAGTGCATCAAGGAAGACTTCTTGGGCACGTAGTTTCTAAAGCTGGTATTTCCATTGATCCAGAGAGGATAGATGCAATCCTTGCTTTATCACTGCCCAAACATAAGAAGCGGTTGTAGAGATTCTTAGGCAAGATCAACCTCATTAGGAAGCTCATCACAGGCTTTGTAGAGATTATCAATGTACTCACTCATATGCTAACAAAAGGTAAAGAGTTCACATGGACAATCAAAGTAAAGAGGAGCTTTAAGGCCATCAAAGAGGCCATATCTCATGCCCCCACTCTATTAAATCTAGATTTCAATAAGGAATTCTATCTGTATGTCTTTCCCACATTAGATACAATTTTTGACATGCTCATGTAGTAGAACAATCAAGGTTTGGAGTAACCCATTACATTTTTCAGCCAAGCTTTAGAGGGTTATGAAGAAAGATATAGCTTTGTTGAAAAGCATGTGCTTATTGTTGTTATAAGTTTGAAGAAATTCATGTATCTAGTTTCAAAAAGTAAGATCATATAAATGGTGGCTCACCCGAGTGTGAATAATTTTATCCTCAATAGATATTTGAAAAAAAAGAGAGTTGGATGGGTCACCAAGTGTATGGAATATGACATTGAAGTTAGGGTCATGAAGCTAGTATGAGGGAAGGGACTATGTGAACATCTTGTTGAAGATGTGAGAGAAGAAAAAGAGATAATCTTGGTAATCCAAGACACCCAATAGGAAGATGAGGACACTCTTCCATTCAGTTGGAAACTAAACATTTAAATATTTCTCCAAATAGGAGAGTGTCCGTTGGGTTTCAATGCAACAAAAATAAGACACTTCAGGCTGTGATCACTACCATGCATTCAAATTGATGGATTGTTGTTCAAAAAATACATTAGAGGTATGCTCTTAAGATATGTTGAAACTAACCAATTTGATAAGATTCTTCATAAATTCCATGATAGACCTCAAGGAGGCCATTTAATAGCTAGGACCACATCTAAAAAATCATCAGAGCTAGTTAATTTTGGCCTAATTTATTTAAATATACACACTTATGGGTGAGAAAGTGTTCAAAATGTGCCATGTTTATAGGGAAACATAATCTAATTATTATGCCATTGAAGCCTATTCAAGATGAGCAACCTTTCATGAAATGGGGATTAGACATCATTGGCATGATTAATCCTCCATCTAGTACTATCCATAAGTGGGCCTTGACATCCATAGACTACTTCACCAAATGGGTGGAATTATTTCCCTTGAAAGAATAAAATGAGAACTCTGTTCTTGAGTTCTATGAAAGCCTAGTCACCCATTTTGGAGCACCATCCACCATAATATCAAACAATGCTTTTGTATTTAGTATCACGAAGGTATGTGAGTGGGATTTTGAGTAGGGTATCTATTTGACATATTAATCTAATTACTATCCATAGGGTAATGGATTAGCTGAGTCAACTAATAAGACCCTAATTCAGATCATTAAGAGAATGATAGAAGATAATCAAAGATCTTGGAACACAAAACTAAACATTGCCTTATGGGCTAACAAGGTCAACCCCAAGAAGGAAATTGGTAACTCCTATTATCTCTTGATATATGGAAGAGAAGAAAGTCTACCAATTTCATTGGAGCTTTCAGCTTTGGAACTTACACAACAACTAGAGCTTATATAAATTGATGCAATGGAGGTCAGGATGAATGAACTAAGAGATTTAGAGGAAATAAGGGATGATGCCATGTACACCATATGGTCCAACCAAAAATAGGTTAAGATGACCTCTGAAAAAATAGCTTCATCGAAGACATTCTAGTAAGGTGATGTAGTCCTCAAATGGGATGAGGACCGTGCAAAACCAAGAAAACACTCCAATTTTAACAGTCTTTGGACTGGACCATATGTCATCACAGGTTGCAAAGAGAACAATGCTTTTGATCTTGACAAACTGAATGGAGAGAGCCTTTTCATACATATAAATGGGAGGTATCTCAAGTTATGCTATTAGTCCTATATCTTTCATCTTTTGCTTTAGTAGATAGGTTTGTTCTTTTCCTCCAAGTGCTTTTGCACACTACTATTTTTTATGGTGGTTTTATTTGTAGTTTAAGTTATTTCTCTCTCTTTTGTTTCTATATTTTTATTTATCCTCCCCATTACTCCAAGAATGTTTTCAAAGGTTAGGAAGAGCTATTTGTAAGTGATTTTCATTTAAGTAGGCTTGATCACAGTCTGAATTTTTTTGCATAATTGAGCATGCAATCCTGCTTAGTCACTAGAAGTTTTAGCCATTTTGGTCCACATGCCAAGATACTACCAAATTTAAATAAGATGAATGAGTTACCTTGCGCAGGGGATCAAGGTTTTAGAGATAGGATCAATATTACAGCTAGTGGAGATCTAGGTAGGTGTTCATAATACTTTAATGGTTTGCAAGAACAAGTACAACTTTGCCTATTTACACTATTTTGACTTTTTCTTAAGTTTATACTTAGGAATTTTTTCACTTTCGACTAAGTATGGAATTTGTATTTCCTTTAGCACAAATTATCTACACAAAGCCTACAATAAAAGTGTAGGGGTTATTTCTTTCAGGAATTGTTCTGCCTCTTTTTTGGCTAAGTGTTATTTATTTTAGAAAAATTGTTTCATAACAATTTTTTTGAAGGCCCATTTCTTCCACAGGAAAAGTGTTTCAAAGAAAAAAGTGCTAAGTATTGGAATTATTTTAGGATTTTTGTTTTGGCCTTTTTGTTCAAGTATCAGAAATTGTTTCAGACATTTTGTTCAAAATAATTTCCCCAAAGGGTCTTTTCCAGCCAAGGTGGTCAATTCAAAAGTTCCAAAGGATATTTCTCAAGGCTTAGTGTTATATTTCATTCAAGAAAATTGTCTGCACAATTTTTATGAAGGTTCATTTCCTTGAAATGCCCCTTTTTAATTTTCTTGAAGGTTACTTTATTTCTAAAAATGGTTCATTGCACTTTTTCCAAAGGGTACTTTTCAAAGGTCCTGAAGGGTGCTTTTGAAACTAAAGTACCACAAAAAAATTCCCTGAAGCGTCTTTTTTCAAGTAATTTTACATGAGACATTCAAGTAATTTTAAAGGATTCTACTAGATTATTGGATGTAAGGTAATCATATAATATTCAAGTAATTTCACAAATTTTTTTTGGAAATCATTAATCTTAGTAAATTATCTATGTCCTCCTCATTTAGAAAACATGATCCTTTGATATGGTTTTTTAATGAAATTTACTTCATTTCTATCACCATTATTTCTTAAAACTCTATCATTGTTGTTTCTAATATTAATAGTTGAATTTTTTTACACCTAAAAGTGTTGGGAGAATATATAACTATATATGTATCTAAGGTATTGATTTTTCATTCTCTTGCATCAATGAAAATCTAATGTCGAAAGAAGTATAAGAATTGAATCTCAAAATATCAAAAAATAGGATTTGAATCTCATTATAACGTGCCTTATAACCCTTATAACTCATCTACATAATGATAATATTAAACCTAAGAAAATAATCTATGATGTGCTCATTAGTTTTTTATATAAATTTAAATAGTATTATAAATATGAACTTTTGACAAATATTAATTTTAAAATGAGCTAATGAATAATCAACTATATAGTTGTGAAAGAATGTATAACCCATCAAGGGAATAATATGTCTAGCTTAATTTTTTCAATAATCAATCATTCTTATCAAAGTATAAATAATGTTAGGATTTAATAACATTATTAGTTATTATATAGGTTTAATTATTTTAAACCTATTATAGCATATCGGTTTATTTGTTATTATTGAAAAATGTATTCCCATAATGTTTTTGTTACGCGTGACTATTTTGGGTTATTAGATCCTATTTTTTAGGAGGTTGTTGTGTTGCCTCCATGGCTATATAATAGATAAATGTTTTGTATTGAATATAGATAAAATAATATAATATAGTGTGAATAATTATTCTATATACTATTCAATGATGCATTACATTTATTAATTTTTTATCAGCTCTTTCATTTGCCAACAGTGTGCTATCAGAGCTACAAGGGTTTTTGTGCTTGTCAAGATGTTTTAATAAAAAGAGTAAGGGGGAATAATTGTTTATTTTTTATATTGCCTCATCTGATGTAAATCATATTACATTGAGTTTGTCTATAGTTTAAATGTTATTTATTTATTATTCTTTTAATTAAAATTAGAATATGAGTGTGAGGTGTTGGAACAAATATGAGTGCAACCTATATGATTTCATTTGCATGTTATCTAAATATGTGTGTTCAACTATTATCAATATTTGCTTCCATTTAGCATAGATTTGGTTTCCATTTATTTTGTGAAAAGGGAGGAATTTGGAATTGGTAAAGTGCTTTCCAAATAGATCCTAGGCCTCATTAAATTTGGGCCTTTATACTGTGAGAATAATACAAATTCAAGAAGCCTTGACATTGCAGTCCAAACAACAAGTATTGTGGCATATTAACACCTAGCCACTACTATTATAATTAAAAATCTCATGAGGATTAATTACTGTTGCTTATCCAGCTACCTGGTATTTGCCAAGATTTGATCAGTCTCGATCCACATAATTTTAGAGATTTGCCACAAAATTTATATCTGTTATAGACTCAGCTTTGGGATAATTTGATCAATGTCCATTTGCAAGCTCATGATCAACTCACATACAATGCCATTCAACTCATTATATAGATTTACCTTGGTCAACTATCTTTTGATACACTGTCATTAGGTATTCATCAAGTATATTAATATGTAGCTTGTTTTTAGTCATATGATTATCAAGTCATTTTGGTCAATATCTAATTATAGGGTTTATAATTATTTAAGTCAAGTTTTTTTAGCTATTTGATTTAGCTTAGTATTAATAAGTTTTGAAAAATTAAAAAGTCTTTTCTTTTAAGTTATAAGGCGTAGTGTTTAAAGCCATTCTTTTAAATAGATAGTTTTGATTTTTTTAGTCATTTTATATTTAGGTTTATAGTTTATGTTATATTTTGTTAATTTTCATTTATTACTTTGTAAATTTTTGTGTTGTCAAAATGTTAAAAAATGAGTTAAAGTGTCAATTTTATGCTAAAATTATGAAAATCAAAGTTAATTGTTTGTATAAGGATGCACTTACGCTTGTATGCAACATCCTGTGTCAAATGTCAAATGCATCCCAACTATGGGGGAATTTCTCCTCAACAAAATTGTGCACCTGGACTTCATTAGTTGAGTGAGCACACTCATGTCTTGGAAGATGGAGGACACATGAAGGTTGGAGGACAATTGGCATCCTCTCGTGAGTCACCTATGATGGGATCGCATCATTGATATGGTAACATTATTTTGCTGTGTTTGTTTTATATTGTGTGTGGCATGGTTTTATTGTGCAGTGTGGTTTTCAATAAAAAAACTAAGCATTGTTTTCTAGTTTGGTACTTCATGATGAAGAATATTATGGGGAGTAAAAGCACTAAAGTAGAACTTGGTTCTTGGAAAAGGGTTTATGAAAATTTGAGAAACAACTGAAGTGTATAAAATATTTGAGACCTTCTATCACCTCCAGGTTCATGGTCAACCTGCAAATATAATACCATAGGGGTCCATGGTATTTCAAGAAACTAATGAAGGTGTTAAGCAGAGAGACGTAATCCTATCACTTCTAGGTTTGTGGTAATCCTACAAGGAAAAACCAAGGTGTCACTAAAACCATGAATCCACAAAGATGGCATGCCACCTCAAAGGTGAGTAGGCTACTTGGAGAGTGTAAAAATATTTTACCATGCTTGAATTAAGGGGGTGAATGTTAGGATTTAATATTATTATTAATTATTATTAAGGTTTAATTATTTTAAACCTATTATAGCATATCAGTGTATTTTTTATTATCGATAAATGTATTCCCATAATGTTTTTGTTACCCGTGACTATTCTGCGTTATTAGATCCTATGTACTAGGAGGTTGTTGTGCTACCTCCATGGCTATATAATGGCCAAATGTTTTGTATAAAATATGGATAAAATAATATAATATAGTGTGAATAATTATTCTATGTATTATTTGGCTATATTTTTAAGAAGCAATGTGGACATGTTGAAAAAATTTAGCATTTTGAGAAGCATGGGGGAATAATACAAGTAACATTAGAAGAAATAGAATGTTCAACATTAGTATGCTTTTTACCTAAATTAGGATTAATGCATTCAAGTCTAACCCTAATAGGATATAGACATTTAGAATAATTGAAACTGATAGATATGAATTTTAAGGATGAATCTAACTGTAATATCATGGGACTGATTGCATTCATTTTACAAGTAACATTTACTAAATATAGTAAGTACAATAAAGGGATGAAAAATTAGAGTTTATTGTTGAGTGTCTAATTGTGATTGTATTCTAAAAGTGGATATCAGGTAAAATAGGGTCCATTTTATTATCTAGATTAGGTGTTATACTTCCATATGTGTAGGTTTAGTTCTATCAATTTGAGTAAGTATTGATGATCGATACTAACCTTGGTTGGTTAGTCAGTTTTGACCTATGTGGGAATGAGGGGTTGTTATAATAAATTCACCTTCTCATGCCTCTATATCTTATGTATGTGTGATACCAAACTTTGATGATACACACAACTCCATAAATTGACCTTCTTCACTTTAAAACCCTAAGTGTGCTTTTGAGTGATATAAACCTACAAAAATAATAAATTTTAAAGGATTTTGTTGAGCCTAATCACCATTTTTTTATGATTCACTATTGCCTACATATTTAATACTTCCAAGAGGGCAATCAAGCCACATCTAGTTCTCCCACCTAGTGTGATTGTGTAATTGTGCTCTTTTGATATGTGTATGCAACTAATTATTTGATTTTGATACTTAAGAATGCTATATTTGGCTTTGCTTTAGTGTGATTTAGACTTGGATTTTGATTGATCCTACTATTAGGTTGTCAATTTTGGAAGATTAGGGCATATTTGATTAGTGTACAATAGTGTATAGATGTGTACCAAATAATTTCCAAGTGCATTTTGAAAGAGACCTTATTTTGTTTATATGTGAGGTTAATTGGTTAATTTTTCATGCCATCAACACATTAAGAAATTAGGCCAACCCTAAGTAATGTTTTGATTTTGAAAATTATTTATTATTGGGAAAGGGTTGGTTTTAAATAGATTAACTCAGTATCAACTAGAGATACTGATTGAAATGGATGAAATCAACATGTGTATAGGTGGTCTAAAGTTAGTTTTAACATATGTCTTCATAAGAGATGTAGTTTATTTGAAATAGATAGTGAGGTTTGTGTAGTTGTGTAACAATAGAACAAAAGGTTTAACTCATAAGATAGAAATCAAGTGTGATAAAATGGTGGATTAGAACCATCTTTATGCATTCAAGTCATGTATGGTAAATTTGTGTCGAACTTCTGATTATCAAGTACTTAATACCAAATTTTATTATCTAAAATATCCTCCCTTTTATTCTAGTAATTGTATTATTAGAGTGAAAGGATAAAATGAACATGAGTGTGTACACCACAGTGTATCTTTAGTATGAAGCTCTAATTATGTAGGTCACTCAATATAAAAACCTTCAATCATGTGTAGTCAATGTCCATAAATCAATAATTTTTATCTAAAACTATTTTTTTGAGATTTTGAAGAGGAAAGTAAGAGAACACTTGGGTGTTATTGAAAACCCATGTCTCCATTGCAAATTATTAGATATGATGCTTCATTGTTGAATAATTTCACAAGATTGTGGTTATTTGTTGAAGAACATAGAGCACTTGGAGCTGAATATGCCCCAAATTTGTATAACTTTGTAGGCTATTATGTTTGGAATATAACATGTTCCAGCCCTCATGAATGCGGGAATAAGTACATAATATATTAACTAAAGTAACAACACATGTAAAGAGGGAACCATTAGGATAGGTTTTCTAAAAGAAACTGATTCAACCACTACAAATGGCTCATAGATTCAATTGTATGGTTTCACTCAATTTTGCTCCATTCAAATAAAATGCATGACTAAAATGGAATTAACAATGTTCAAGCCCCTTTCATGAATGCATATTTGAGTGTATAGTTTATATCTATATAGATTATAATATATGATCTAAAGATAACAAACATTGTTCATGCCCCAATCATGACCACATATATGATAAGTGTCAGTTAAAATGACAACCATTTTCAATTCAATTATAATTGTTTTGTTACATACGTGTGTATGACCCACTGTCATGCCTTGTGAATATTCAATTGTGTATTTGTGTATTAGCCAATATCATGACCCCTAAATCCATAAAATTGATATAGACTTACATGCATCTATATGTTGAATCTGAGAACCTGTATCTCAAATGCATGTTTGTGTGGAAAACCTATAATCCATGTTCCTATAAACTACATGTATATGTTCATGCATACGCACCCAAGTGTGTATGAATTTGTGATCAAGTGTATATAAATTGAGTGATATAAATGGAATATGCCCCCATAATTTGTATTAATTTTCCAATGTGTATGATGTATATCAACCTTATGATATCTGAACCATTCAAATTCTACAAAATCTATACTCTAATTTTATTTTCTACTTATGGAGGCTTATGTCTCTATGACAAGTCAATTATAAATCTCCACTTTTTGGATGAGGAATGTATCTTATAAGTCATTCATCTCAAAAGAAGACTTAAATGTTTCATGCCATGTATAAATATAATAACATGTAATATCATGTAAACATGTCGAGAATACATTATCATAGTAATGTATATGTTGATCAAGGCATGTCTGTAAAATATGTAATACAAGGAATATAATTGTCATATCTATAAATTTTTATCAATGAAGCATGTAATAGAAATATATTTGAATAATACTGCATAGTTAAAAAGTGCAAGATATAGATCATGGCACCACTCAAATGTCAACAAGCTCAATAAGTGCAAGTGTTAGTGTCACACATAAGGTCAAGTGCCACATAAAAGGGACATAAATACATTGTAATCAAGGCCAAAGTTCCACATCAAATACAAGCACAAAGAAACACCTTAGCATGTAAATTTATAATAGTTTGCTCAAAGGAGCGTACAACAGATGAGGTTGGTAATGGAACATGGATATTCATCATGGGAAGGGTAAATGTTTTCTTTGTAGGAACTAGTATGGAGATCTTTTGGAAGCCTCATGTTGCCATTGAACCTTGGGTGGTTTTCACATAGGTCATTGGAGGTTTAAGAATAGGGATATTACCATTAGTATAAGTTTGAACACTTGATGTGGTAGCTTTGGCCAATGTTTGCTACTTATCTCTTACCATATATAATATTGCATCAATATGATGTGGATTCATGTCAAGATATTAGTGAATTATTTATCATCCATGACATCCACCTAATCCTTAGTAGTTGTGTCACTATTATTATTAGTCTCAAAATTCATGATAAAACCATAAAGAGGGTGGATAATATGTATTGTATAATCCATAGGAGGACCTGAATAAATGATTTCATACATACCCTTTGTGGTGTAGTGGTAACAATAAGAATCTCTGGTTAAATGTTACAATAGCAGGATTTGAGGAATTCTTGGGATTGTTGTGTCACGAATTGACCTTATCACATATTATACATGTTGGTTATGAGACTCTTATAGCATGCCTTGCTTAATTTTGATACTCATTCAAACTATGTGTTGTGAATGTGATTCTGATTCTGACATTATGTTTTGAATTTCTTAGTTAATTTTTATAATTGTGACCATGACATAATGGATGATTATATTCATGATTCATTATATCATGCTTACTTTCTACATAATTTAAATTTGTAGCATTATTTTATGTGATGTAATCTCTAGATACAACTGATGTCCACTGTCATGACTTTAGGGACATGTTGTATGAGGTAGGCTCGACGTCGGACTTTGGTAGCTAGGGAAATAAAGGAATAGATTAATGAGTAGTGATTTTAACATTGATAGATATAAATGAGATGATAATAAGACCGTAAGCCATTAAATCATCTTTTAAGTTTTTTTATAGTCTCAGGTTGTTGAATTTCAATTTTGTCTTGTTGGGCATACTTGATTTGTAAGTGTTGTTTGATCTTACATAAAATCATCTACATCAGGTCAAGGACATGCTCATGCTTGCATATGGTTCTTAAACTTGGTCTTGCTATATACCTATGGTCCTCATGCCACTCCATCTCATTCACCTCTACTTATAGTGTCATACACAACCATTATCACTATGTTCATGTTTTTTTCCACCCTCCATCATGTTTTCATTCACAAAAATTCTTGTCACCATCACTCCATCCTCCATTTCATGAAATCACTTTCAAGAAAGTTATAAGGGATATAGACCTTCATGAATATGAAAGACTATAAGGACCTTGAAAACCCTACTAAACTATCATAAAGCAATCATCTATAGTCAAAAACACAGTCAAGTGTTTGTCTTGAAAGTACCAATAAGGGAGAGGTATGAAGAGTCATCCTTGTAGGTCTTGGAAATAAATTTCTCCTTAAGATGCAAAAGAATGAAGAACAAGTTCACAAGAGATTGTCTTGAGCCTTCCTTAGGGCCTAGTCAGATATAGTCTATACAATGGAGTACCTCATAGTCATCTTCAGTTGAACATAGGTTTTTCAAAGATGACATCATGGTATGAACATAAGTTATTGATCAAGGTTCAAGTAAATTATTATTGTCATATTTACCCTTCGATCATGATTATAGATCATCATTAGGGAGTCAAGTGTCACTCAAGACACTCACCTATGGGCAGTCAAGTATCACGAAGGAGTCACATAAACAAATAGAAGTTTTAATATGAAACATGATCAGGATATCTTTATGGTTTCCAAACCCTAAGCAATTCAGCTATATTCCATATATGACATCATTGAAACACAATCATTAGGTTCTTATAAGAACAATGGTAAGAGGGAAAATGAGAGCATGGTTCATAAGAAGCTTCAAGTTCATAAAGAGAAATAATGATGACTGAGTTTAAAGATAATAGTTTTGGGTGCCTAATCTAAGATACAATCATGTTCATTTCATGAAATCACTACCTACAACCCTAATGTCATAGGCAGAATTCCAAGTAAAAAGGGTTGTTGGAGTGGTTTGTTTGTAAGTTGATGACACATGGGGTTTAATGATGTAAGTTTGTACTCAAGAGATTATTCATGAGATTAACAATGTTAAAATGGTTTATAAATCATAATAAATAGTTACAAAACACTCATTCTATAGTCATACACCTAATAGACATGCACTTACAACCACTTGAATATAGTCATGTTTCAAAAAATGAAGAATGTTCAAATAAAGTGACCTAATGGAGGAGTGTTATGAGCCAATGAAAATATCATAAAATAATGATGATCAAATGAGGTTATAAGATAAATTAATGCTCCAATAAAGGATAGGTCAAAGTCATAATCCTCAAAAAATTCAACCTACATTCATACAAGAGTTGTTGGTATACATTCATATAGTTCATTTTCTTGAAGGTCTTAATGAGGGAAAAGTGTATGGTGGAGCTTCATAGACAAAAAAAGACAAAAAATGATGTTATAATGAGTTATAGAGATCATGATGGAGTATCCAAGTACTAAGACACACATTGGTTCACCGAACAATGTGTACCTATAGCCATACAGTTGAGCCTTCTCATTGACACAGTCACCTATTGAAAAAAGGCAAACTCAAAGACCATCCAAGTTAAAGAGTAAACATATGAGGTATCTTATGAAATTTAATAGTCAATTAAGACCTTAAAACATTATCTCAAGCTCATATATAGTGCTATCAGTCCTTGAAGGTACTACACAGGCCTGTTGTATGAACATTGATTGTGTAGTCCTAAAAAGCACTATTTTTTAGAACAATAAACTAAAGGGAGCATGTGGAGAAGGTTTAAATTTATATCAAGGTATAAAAAACACCAAAAATTATAATATGCCTACCAAATACCTCCATTTATTTTAATGCACACCTACAATAGTGATTAACACAGTCATATGAGGTCTCTTGAGGAAGTACAAGGTGACATAGGTGACATAGAAGATTGAGAGGTAACTAATGAAGGGTAGGAGGGAATGAAAGAAGGTTTGTTATGACCTAATTATAGACATTTATTAGTACCTAAACACAAAGATAAATCATGTAGACATAGTCTTTTAGCACCAAAACACAGTCAAGTATGCACATAGTCAGTGTTAGGAGGCTTTTTGAGAGAATTTTGAGGTTTTTTGGTATCTATAGGTAGAATTATGACCCTAAATTTGATACACATCATCATTATGACTTTAAAAACCACCCCATACCATCCTCAAGGTCCTAAAAAAGGTGGAAACACTCATTATTTTTACACAATCTTCTCCCAGTCAGTTGACAATTCAAGAACAAGTGAGGAGACTATTATATGGTAATAGGAATATATAATATTAATATATACACTATATTACAATAGATATTATTATATTATTAAATATAGAATATATTATTAATATATATTATTAGTTACAAATTTATTATTTTTGATCTAGTGTAGATTTTGCCCTGGTTACTTGTTTGATATAATATTATTGTTGTTGCAACTAAAAATTTCTTCAAGTCATATTGCCATTGCATTTCACTATTATCACCTAGCTCACCTTGAAATATTTCATTGTTTTTGTATTTTGTATTGCCTTGTCCTTCCCTACCACTTCATCGTTGCTCAAACTCATCATGAAATAATACATCTCCTCCCAACGCAACTCATTATCACATCATTAAAAAACACGCCATCTTATTTTGTAATGTCACCTCCACCGAAAATATCAAATTATTTTTGTTTAATATTTTGTGCACAAAAAAATGAGACCAACAATACAAACTTTCACACTTTTTTGCAAAACCTCATTACACCAAAATCAAATAAAAATCGCAAATAGTATAACTTGTACCTTTAATGCAATTATTAATTTTATAGCTCTATTCTCATAGAGACGCTCATTATTTTGTTTCGATTCTATTAACTACTCGATTTTAAAAAACATACTAAAAATTTTCATTTTAATTTCTTTTCAATCCAATTGACAACAAAATAAAATAAATTATATTATAAATTGATAGCATCACACGTCCTCCGATATAAAATCCCATGTTGAAGAGTCACAATTACATTTTCTTACATCTTCCTTTAAAAAAAAAAAAACTACTCTTTTTGTTCCCACAAATAAGTCTTTATACCCAAAAAGACCATATATCCCCACATTTGAAATTATCTATGTATATGTCTCCGCTCCCGGTGCAAATTCCCATATAGAAAAGTCACAATTTCATTTCCCCCACATCCTCCTTAGTTGTCAAATAAAGTTAATATCTTATCTTGTAGAAAATAATCAGCTGTAAGTCTTTGTGCCCACAAATTCCACCTGTTGTCCTCACATTTTATGTTTTAGAGCATCTATATATATGTTCCCACCCACATTTCATGCTTATCCATTCCAACAAATCCCACAGTACTACACTACACTTTTGACTACTTGTTTTGCAACATTTTACTTTAGTATCTTGTCTCGAGTTTGAATCTCATTTTCTTTGTTATCAAATATGGTCAAAATCTCATCAACGCAGAAACCCCACACTACGCTTCATAAAAGCTTACACCCAACGCAACCACATTTCAAGGGAGTCCCAATGAGAAATGTGGGGAAATGGGTTTTAGAAGTTAGAATTTGGTTGGGATCATATGATTCCCCTCAACATGATGCTCATGCTTATGACTGTGCAGTTTATTGCCTCTGAGGATGTAAAGTATGACTGTGCAGTTTATTGCCTATGAGGACGCAAAGCCAACTTCAATTTCCCCAACTTTCTGCCTGTAACTCCATTAGCCTCTTAATTCTTTTACAATGCACCATGGAATTAGATTCAAACTCAAGCCATAATAACTCAAGAAATCCGTTTCCTCCAAACTAATATGTGTGCTGAAAAGGTGTTTTTCATGTTAAATAACTAAAAAAATACTCTTCATTTACAACTTTGAAAGCTGCACTGGGAGCTGTGCAAACTAAGGACTCACAAAGGAGGCAGAGGATGATCTGAGAGGCTCTTGGGTCTGCTCTGAAGATAATCAAAATAGCCGCAGGGTTGGATTTAATAGCATCATTAATGCTAACAGTGAGTCCTCAACTGTAGCAAGCTGTGATTTTCATCTTCACCAACACCTACAAAATTAGGGAATGCAAGTAACACGTGTCCAACCTGATCAGTTCACCTTTCCATCTAGTCGAAGACCCCGTCTTTCCAAGAATGATCCAGAAACAACTTTTGATACGTAGGTGCCAGGTCAAGGGAAATAGTACCTACAATTTTAGGAGGTCATGTTGATCACTTTATAATATGGTAAAAGGTTTTATTAATGGATTTGAATTAAATTATATTAATGGTTTTATAAATACATATATAATATCAAAAAATAAATATATAAAACATATATTACTAAATTAAATATATAATATTTGATTAATAATATTATAATAATATAAATTTAATAACTATATTGTATAGGGTATTGCATGTTATATTATATTTATTAAAATATCTTAGAGGGTTTATATTGTACACTAATATTAGATTTAGCATTGTGGTGAGTTAGATGATGATGGTGAGGAGCAATGACAAGGTATTTCAAGTATTATCGTACATCGGGGACATAAAACTATATAATATAATAATTCAATATAACATTAGCACTGATGAGCATGTTACCATTTGGAAGATGAGCATCTTTCTTTATGATGACATGAATAATACTTATCCCATATAATTTATACCTGCACACGTGATTACACTAATTTTTAAATTGAAGTGTCATTGCACAACATGTCAAAATTATACATGTCAGTTATATCAAAGCAAGGTGACAACTAATTTGAATCAGAATGTTACTTTTACCACCTTATAAATTTAAATCCAATGTAAGATCTAAATATATTTGCATTGATCTCCTAGATCAAATAGTTCAAGTGGAAAATCATGACCTTGTTAGAGAGGAATGTCTAGTTTTAGATGACTACGAATGCAAAGATTAAATATTTTTATATGTAGTAAATTAAATATTTAGAGTTGGTATAAGTCTTTTTCTTCCTTTTTAGGTCATTTTATGTTTTTCAACCTCAAGAAGCGATGTATCACAGATTATTGCATCTGTATGTGTTATCTACGGTGATTTGTAGGATAATTGGTCTTTGGGAATGCACAAATTAGGAATTGGATCCAATGAATTCTTCCATCATATTAAGCTTTTTTTTCCATTGATATTCATCTCGGCCAACCAAATATCTACAAGATGTTTGGAGCTCTGCAAAATAATCTCAAACTTATTATCTTCGGGCAATAGTAAAAAATTACTAGATTCCAATATCATAGCCTAGGAGATCTTCTTTGCATAATTCCAATAATTTTATGAAGCAACCATTGATGTTGGAACAAGACATTAAGGTCTCAAAGTCAATCTTTTAGTTTCCATTCATTCACGATGCCAATATATTAAAACCTAGCGTAGTTACATCAACATTAAAAACATATGGAAACACAATGATCAAACCCCTAGAAGAAATGGCAAGGCCATACAAAAAATATTTGCCATTTTCTATTATCAATGATGGATGAGGATGTCATGAGAGTTAATTTGATTACCACAAGGATCCACATCTCATGTGTAGCTCGATTCAATGATACAATGTTGTTGATCCTAGAACAAGACATTTAGGTCCCATTGTCTATATTTTGACTTCCATTCATCCATGATAACATTATATTGACATCAAGAGAAATTACATCATGCTCAAAAACCTATGGAAACACTATCCTTAGACCCTAAAAGGAAAGGGCAACGCCATACAGAACATGCAAAAAGTGAAATATTCCAGGGTAAGATAAGCAACTATGATGAGGGGTGATGACAAGGTTTCCCAATGATATTGTACACCAACGGACCCATATCAAACATGAGACCTGGATTTAGGGCATATTTTGGATTTACATGACTGACAATCATTACAAAGGGGTCTATAGATTGCAAGGTGGAAACATCTTTGAATGGTCACGAGGATGTCATGAGAGCTTATTTTATTGAGATAGGAATCCATGTTTTATGTGCGACTCGAATCAACGATGTAATGCCATTGGTGCGGGGATAAGACATTGAGGTCTCATAGCATATCTTGTAGCTTCCATTTGTCCATGTTACAAATTACATTAAAATATGTGACATGTCATTGAACTTTTAATGTGTATCTTCATAGGGTTCATCAAGTCCATCACTAAAAGTGAATATTATGCCATCCCTTCTAATGTAATTATTGAATAATAAAGACAATTAGCTTATATATAACACTATACTATGAAAATTGAGTATTTGCCATGAAATGTCATAAAAAATATATTGAAATGATGATGTAAACTAATTGGTTGAACATATTTATAGTGATATTTTAGGTTTATGTATTTAATTACACCAAAATATTTTTCTAAAAACAAGAAAAAATCAGATGTATGCCACAAAAGTGGAAAATTTAGAGGACCAACACACAAGGGAGTGTTACAAGGTGGCAGATGAAAGTGTAAGATACATGCGGCATGAATACAATGTGTTTCTACAGTGTCTCTTATTTACATGGGAGTCATGTTTTGGCATGATTTTAGTATAGGTTTATTTTGGGTAATGACCTTTTGAATTAAAAATTAGATATTATAATATTACATTTAGATGTGTCATTTATATAATGATATTAGTGAATTAAATAATTGGAAAAGAATTATTATTAATATTTTTTAATATAAAAATTTTGTTTCATAAAGATGATGTTAAGGTTGATTGAAAATTTTTCTTTTGTTGACATTAAGTGTGATAAAGGTTAAAACTAACTATTTCCCCAAAGTTTCAAGTTACACTCAAAGGGATCTAAATTTATGTTTTGTTAAAGTGGGTATTTTTAAAGCAAAAGAGTGTAAATTGGTGGTTGTATCACAATCGAAACTCATGACCACTAACCCTATCTTACATTTTGTTTAAAAGGCATTAGGAAACAAACAATGATTTTTTTTGTTGAAGGTGGTCTAGGGGAAAATGAGGTTTTGTGTTTCTTCGTATGGTGTGGAAATGAACGATATAGAGAGGAGACATTTTTTATGGTGAATTTGAGAAATACCAAATTGGTGGGGAAGGGCAAGCCCATATAAAAACTGTGAGCGGTGAAGGATGTCAAAGTGAGTTATATGGTGATGGCAAGGGGCAATGACAATGTATTTCAATAAGAGACTCAAATAATCCTATGAAAATACATGTATAAAGTTCAATGACATGTCACATTTGACAATGAAATTTGTAGATTCTACTAAACTATTTCAATTACTCAATACATGATTGAAATTGTTGTCAAATATATATAGACTCTTTTAAAAACACAAAGAATGCACCATGTGTCAATTTAGATAAGTCTAAAACTAAATTGAAAAAAAATCTAACTATGTTAATTAGATAAAACCTAAGTAAATGTCTCTAAAACTAGTTAGAAAAAATAACAAAAGGCTTCTACAACGAAAGACATTTATTATATAATATAATTGAGTGATGCATGATGTCATATGCAAATAGATATTTATGATCTTTTTTATTCTCATTTTCACTAAACCTGTTATGACAAATATTAGTCTACTTTTATTAGAGTTTCTTGGTATGAAAGCTTTTAGACTTTTCAAGAAAGGAATAAAAACTATGAAAGCTTTGGTATGATCGTATAATTGAATTCCTTGGCCTCTATTAAAAGCTAACTTTAGTTTATTTTTTTGAACTTACGTACTATTCTTTGTATTCAAGATTTAATTTCAAATGTTATGCTTCACAAATTAGGTCTGCAATCTCCACGTGCTAGTGGAAAGATTGGAGATGGAATTGTGATAATCATTTCAAGAACTACTCTTGAGGCCTCTTTTATCAAATCATGAGCCCATTCTCTCATAATTTGGGTAAGCTCAATGGGCATTAGAATCTTAATTCATGGCCTAAGACTTGGCTTGCCAACTCAACAAGATATTGACTGTTAAGCTTGAGCCCTTTGGTGTCTGGTATATCAAGGCCTTCTTCTTAGAGAGCATCTTTCTCATCTTGGACTTGCTCAAACTAAGTGTTCTTCATGTTCTAGACCAAATTCATTTAAGCATATCTTTTAGACAAATCCCAAAGATCAATCTGATTGTCAATGGATACACAATTTATTTTAGCCCTTCCATCCTGAGCCTTTCTCATGGCATTTGGCCCTATTTAGGGATTCAAAAAATTGGTGGTCTATATAGTTTTTTTATGGAACCTGTTAAGAGTTGTTATTTTATTTCAATTATGGAAAATTAGAAACTTTGATTTGTTTAATAATGAAGAAATATCTTGTCATTTTACCATGAATGACAAGGTCTTTGTAATATCTTCAACATTCATGCAGATTCAAGCCTAGGATGAAAAGGTGGCCATGGAGATTTGTGATTTACATCAGTTGCTTGACCATTGTATGAATGCTCATTATTTTATGAGTCGCGTCCTACAAAATATTCCACCACCAACATCCAGGCATTAATGGAGCCGCTCACTCAGTCGTAGTCATTTTTTATGTACAAAATGTTAATTAATAATATCTTGGTATTTTTGATAAAGATGATACTAGAAAATGAGTTTATGAGTTCCTTTATACAACGTTGAGATGTGCGAGGAAGACATGCTTTGTTTCACAATGAGTTTAAGCCATGGTGAAGGGTAAGGCTATACAAAGCATAAAAGTAGTGAAATTTTTAAAGTGAGTTAGGTCATCATGGCAATGACAGGGTATTTCAAATGATGGACTCAAAGAAGCCTAAGTAGATACACTTGAAAAGTTTAATGATGTCTAACATCTATCAATGTAATCTTTAGCTTCTACCGAACTAATTTAATTACCTAATACATTATTGAAACAAGATTCATCTCAATGAAAATAGGGATCAAATATCCAATGATGCCTCTAAAAACATAGAGAATGCACCATTGTCAATTTAGATGAGTCTAAAACTAATTAGCTGAAAATTCTAACTGCTTTAAATATTTAAAACCTAATGAGATGATTCTAAAACCAATTAGACAAGAAATGGAAAATACTTCTTTAAGGAAAGATGCCTCCTCTATAATCTAATCAATCAATGCAATACGTCATATGCAAATAGATATGGATACAAATATTTTCAAGCTTTTTCCACACTCATTCTCAATAAGACTATCAACAACCATTGTATTCATAATAATAGTGCTCACTTTTCGTTATTCAGTGAGTTGATGAAACGTAAAAATGCCAAAAGGGCCACAAACAATGCAAATTTTGGGTAATATATTGGACTTAGGTTCAAATCCCAACTAAACTATGCATACTCTCTAAGTGCTATAGTGATCTAATGTATCTCAAATTAGTCACCACCCCAACTATTATAGTTTCCTTTGCGGAGGCTACACTTACCAGAAAATATGTGATGCTTCATTATTTCTTGATGATATTTTTCATACTCTACATTGCATGAGTTATGATAAAGCTTTGATCACTAATGGTTTCCCTTTAAAACTCTATAAAAAATACTTGGAATTTTGTTGGGCTTGAATTGCTACAAGTTTACAAAGATGTTTTACAGAAACAATATTTGGGATATCTTAAAGGAAAAGTCAAATTTATACCTAAGACCAATGATCTTGAGCTTATTACCGGTTGGCACACTATCACCATCCTCAATGTGTTTTACAAAATCCTTGATAAATCTCTTGAAATCACCTCCGACTCATTTTACCTACCATTATTAGACCATATCAAATGAGTTTTAATCAAAAAGCAAATATATTCTTAACAACCTTATTGTTGTTTGGGAAGGAATGAAGTGGGCGAGAGCATCTCATCAGCAAACCATTTTTATCAAATTAGATTTTGAAAAATATTTTGATAGGATTGAGTGGCATTTTATTCTTGCTATACTTCAAGCTCTTGGCTTTGTTCAATTTTTTATTTTGGTTGTCCAAACTCTATTATTGGAAACCTTGGTTTGTCTCACTATCAATGCAAATCTTGAAATGGAATAAAACCCAATGCTATAGACAAAGTATGATGCCCATGCTAAAGTGGTTACACCATTACAAGTGGAAGTGGATTCATTTAGAAACCTTTTCATGGAACTGTATTGAAAAGGTTTTTTTATGGAACCTTTTAAGAGTTGTTATTTTATGTCAATTATGGAAAGCTAGGAACTCTAATTTGTTTAATAAAGAAGAAACATCTTGTCATTTTACCATGAATGACAAGGTGTTTATGATATCTTTGACTTTGATGTAGATTCAAGCCTAAGATGAAATGGTGGCCATGGAGCTCAGGGATTTATAGGAGCTGCTTGACCATTCTAGGAATGCTCATTGTTTTATGATACGTGTCCTCCCAAATATTTCACCATTAGTACCCAAACACTAGTGGAGTCACTCACACAGTCGCATCCATTTCTCTACCCCTCCTCCTCAACAAGAAGTTGAGGGTGTGGCATGGGCGGAGGTACTAGTACCTCCTCATGGGAAATAGTCGTTACTCTCAGTGGGGTTAACATACTCTTGTTCCTGGCCTTATTGATAATGTAGTGCAATCTCTTACTACATGGGCATTACAGTTTCTTTAATTCCTCCAAATCCCATGGGTGAATGGGTTTCCCCTGATCCTCCCTTAGCTAAGTGTTTTTCTTGGAATACTCAACCACCTAAGGATAATCGTCCTCCTCCTCCTTTTGGTGTGGCGGCTTGTGCTTAATATCTTGCTATGTCTTTTGTAATTGATTGGTTGTGCTTTGACTTGTTGTGCTTTGATGATGTTTCCTTGTTTTAAGATGAAAATGGTAGAGAAATAAATACGAACGTGTAAAATTGCTTCGACCATTGATAAATTGAACATTCTTCTTTCTTTACTTTAATTTAATTTGTCTGTTAAAAAAACAATGCATAAATACTTAACTATAAATTTATAGAAAAAATAATTTTAACACCACTTTAATAACCATTAAATGATAAGCATTTAAAATTACATTAAATCAACAAAAATATACTTAAATAACATCTCCAAAATATTCTAACAATTATATGTCAAATTTTATACCTAAATTTATAATTATTAAAATATATATATATATATATATATTAAACTTTTTCATTAATTAAACCCAAATACATAAATAAATAAATAAAATACTACAATCAGGGACTAACTAGGCTTCTACATCCCCAAAGGTGCGGAGACATTCATGATGTTGACGACCGCATAAAATATCACACTCACTGTAAATTTAGCCCCGCCGTTGAATATTCCAAATGTTCCTTTAAAAAACCCAATGTTTTGCGCCTGTTGAATATTATTTTGTACAGAAGAATTTACAATCTGTGTGCACACCAATTGCCCGCTGTGTCCCAACAAACGACATTTTCTATAAATAAGCCCAACACTCTGCACTCATTTTGCATCTTCATCCATTCCAATTTCTAACAAATTCCCCCTTACCTCGTCAAAAGCTCGAATCTTCACAAATTCACCCTGCAACCACTCTACTAGTCTACACTACCCTTCTCCCTACCTTGTTTGCAAGGCTTTTCCAGCTACCGAATATGGTTAAAACCTCGTCAAAGCAGAAACCCCACACCACACGCCAAAACAGCTTACACAAGTCAAAGCGACGTTTCAATGGAATCCGAATGAGGAAATGGGGGAAATGGGTTTCGGAAGTGAGAATGCCCAATTCCACTGTCAGAATTTGGTTAGGTTCGTATGATTCCCCACAACAGGCCGCTCGTGCTTATGACGGTGCAGTGTATTGCCTCAGAGGACGCAAAGCCACCTTCAACTTTCCCGACTCTCTGCCCGAAATTCCGTCGGCCTCTTCGTTATCTTCCCCACAAATTAAAGCTGTTGCGGCCAAGTTTGCCAAGGAAGAATTTCCGCTGAAGAACGGCGCCGCATTTTGTGGTTCGGAATCGCAGTCGTGTATAGACAGCCACCAAATTTTAGAGGAGCAGGATTGGACGCTGTTGGATTCACTTCTACAAGATGTAAACGGCAGCGAGCCTCCAGAAATAGAGGACTTTCCTCCGCTAGTCTTGGAGGATGTTGATTTTCTTTTACTTGATGGGAAGGCTTTTTCACCACCAGACGGACGTAACACCGGCAAATTCGCATTAATTGATGAGAATCCGTCAGAAGAAACGGAGAGTGTTTATGTCTAGATTACTCCAATTCTTTAATATTTTTATATAAATTCAAATTAATATCAAAATTCTCAAGGAGGACAAATGCAACGCTTTTCGCAAAAAAATCCCGAAACTTTGAATGTGATGTTGTTGAAACAAAATTAAAAATTATGTGCGGTGAATTTAACGATCTCCTTCTCAAGTTTGGAGGTTAATAAGTAAATGTCAAAAGTAAACTTTTCGATGAAATTAGGCCGCTGAATCCGTGCCGTAACTTAATTTCAGATGATTAAGGGAATTGAGTTATTTTTCATCCAAAAGTTCTAGTTTCTAAAGTCATACAATCCTATATTCTTCTTCATTGATGAGGCATTGTAACGTGCAAAAAGGGTAATTAAATCTTGATTGGTAAGATGGCATCAACACCAAAGACTAATGACTAAGGAGAGGCACCAATTAAAGTACAAATACTTGTGCGGTAAGCTCATAGCGAAAGATAAAGTTGCATATCCCAATCATGACCAACATCATTGATAATATTTTTGACAATTTTGATTATATTTTAAATAGTCACCTTAGCTTGGTTATTATCTTAAGGATAATAAGGCATGGACCACTTTTGTTGGATATGGAAGTGTTAACAAAGGGTATTGGCATCTTTATTCTTGAAATATTTATCAGTCATAGAGAATGATGGATGGGATACCATAGCACGAAATCATATTATTAATAAGAAATTTTGATGTGTTTAATAGTAACGTGGGTGAGAGGAATTGCTTCCATCCACATTGTGAAGTACTATGTAGCTGTTATGATGTATTTATGGCCATTTTATGAAGAGGGGTTCTCCAGGTAGGAAAAGGTAATGGAATAGTGATAGGTTACGTTTCTTGTGATGGAGGATGAATGAGATATCCATGCTTTTGGCATACTATGCATTTCTTGATATATTGACATACATCATGATCCATAGTACGATAGAAACAATCGAGTCAAAAGAGCTTCTTGAACAGGACCATATTATTGGTATGTGTCCCATAAATGCCATCATGAACCTCATAGATAGCTAAGTGGACCTCGTCTAAGTTTATACATATTAACAGGGTACCGTCATATCCTCTATGATAGAGCATGTTGTCGATAATGGTAAAATGTGAGGATTTTTGGATGAAAGATTTGTGATGGGTTTAGTTATATTCTAGTGGAAGGATGTTGTCATTAAGGTAGTTTTAAATAAATTGATATTAGGGTGGATTGGGACTAGATATTTCATAGACTATTGAGCTAGGATTGAAAATTATTTGACCAAAAAGTGATATTATTATGAGCTCAAGGACATCTTGAGCAGAGAATCAATCATACCCATTGCATCTATTAATTTATTGTTGTTACAAGGGATTTGTTCAAATTTGGCATGCTAGAAATACTTATTGAAATCATCAACTATGCATTTATAAGGAAGAATCTTATCATCCTTTATTTGATAGTTGCATTATTGACTTATTTGATAATTACCTAGGAGTCACCATAAACTTTGAAATGTTGGATTTTCCATTGAAGATCCAACTTAAGCCCTGCGATGAGTGCCTCATATTAAAATATTTTATTTGTGCAAGGAAAAAATATTTGAAAGTCCTTTAGTATTAGGCCTCCTTGAGCTGTGACAAAGAAGATGTCAGATCTTGGGCCATGAGTAGTGTAAGAACCATTGAAGTATAAATTCCATATTTATGACTCATCCATAGTTAGGATGGATTCAGATTGAAAACCTATGGTCAATGATTGAGTATCATACAAAGGAGCTTCAACTAATTGATCGAATCACACTTATCCTTTGATTTAATTTTTATTGACATACTCAATGTCAAATTCATTTAACAGCATTATCCATGTTTCCATTCTTCCTTTTAGGGATGATTTTTATGACATATATTTCAAAGGATCAATTTTGGCAATGAGATTAGTTTTATTATTCAGCATGTAACGAAAAATATTTTGAGAGGCAAAGATGACTAGTAAGCATGCCTTTTCAATAGAAGAGTAATTAAGCTCATATGATACCAAATTTATGCTAAGATAATAAATAGCTCATTCTATGCCTTATTCATCATGTTGAGCTAAAAGAGATCCTAATACACATTGAATAGTTGATATGTATAAAAGCACCAAATTTTTCAGTGTCAGTAAAGCTAAAATTGGTAGATTCAGGAGATATTGCTTAAGATTATTAAAGTCTTGTTGACTTTATTGATTTTGGTGATATCTAATTTCTTTATTTTATTAGCCAACTGAGATATAAAATGACAAATTTCTTTGAGTTTCCCTTCTATGTTGCTTGATATTCTAAGGTGGAAGCATTTCATTGATTGTTTTGACCTTTGTAGGGTTGACTTTTATGTCTCATCTAGATACAATGAACACCAAAAGTTTACTTGATTTGATGCCAAAGAGATACTTCTTAAGGTTTAGTTAGACTTTATACTTTCTTAATCATTTGAATATTCTCCTAAGGATTGTAGGATGCTTTGATCGTGATCTTCATTTTCCTAGGATGTCATTGATGTAGTCTTAAAAAATAACATGGATCATATCATGAAAGATTACTATCATAGCTTTTTGATAATCTGCAATGATGTTGTTCAATCTAAAGGGGATGACTTGATAACAGAAGGTCCCCTATGGAGTGGTGAGCTTTTTTTTATGTTGATCCTCTAATGTGATGCATGGTTGATTATATCCATAAAATTTGTCCTTTAGTGGCCATGTTTTGTAGCTAGTAGTTCTGTCAATGATCATACTGATGTTGGCAAGGGGGAAGTCATCTTTTATGAAAAATTTATGTTAGGAATATAGAACACAGAGCAATATTAATGAAATAAAGACAAAATTAAAATGCAGAAAACATAATACAAGATAGACATAGATTTAATGTGGTCCACTTAATATGGGCTACGTCCACATAGAAATAACCAATTCTTCTCTTTATTTAATCCAACAAAATGAATGGATTAAACTTGCAATACATCCACTTCAATCTCCTCTTCACCCACATACAATGTTCCACCATAATTGCAATGCCCTCATATCAAAGGAGGGTTACATATTAGGGCAAAAATGCATAAACATAATTTTTACCATTAGATATGCAACCTAATAGTGAATGATCTAGATTCACTATAAAATCACAATATTTTACAATGCATTTTTAATAAGATCACCCTCATGGAGACCATAGTGGGGGGACATTTCACCCCACATCCCTCCTTTGAAGAACCAGGCATTATAATAAGATTAAGCTCCACCATCTAACACTTTAAGAATGTCTCTGAAACTAGTGAAAATATAAATATCACCCTATGGTTTACTTATTGTTACAATATTTTAGATGCATTCAAAATAGATAATTGGGTGGATAAACCCAACATCTAGAAACTTATATAATTCTTCCTTTACCAGGAGTCCCACCTTTAGATGCATCTTGTGGAGTTTTTAATTGATAGGTTTTGTGTTTGGATGTATGACAAGATAATGAAAAAATAGAGAAGGATCGAGATCTATAATATCTATGTATGACCAAGTAAACATATTGATAAATTCCTTGAAAGGGTTTATTAGGATCCCTCGATCTTTGAAAGTGAGGGTAGACCCAAGTTTGATTATCCTTGGGTTGTATTCAATTCCAATGTTGACATCAATTATTTGTTTAACTAATGATGAATATTAATTCTGCATGTATGTTGGGGTAAGAGGAAGTTAATATTATTATAGCATTTGTATTATGTCTAAAAATTCTATAAGTAGATCATCAAATGTTTATTTTTCTTTAGGAACAAGAGAGTCTTTTAATTACATGATTTAGGGGTTGTTGGATGGTTATATGTCATGCTAAGGGGACAATTATAATTCCCTATCCATTGCTGCCTCAAAAAGGTTTTCACCAATAGATACATCTTTATTTTTATTATTTTTTCATCCACTAGCCCCTTAGATAGGTTTTCAATAGAAGACTCCATTTTCTATCTTTTTGATATCTTTGATTTTCATTCTCTTTTGATTTTTATATACCTATTCCCCAAAGTATGCAATGTGTCTAGCTTGATACCAAATCCCTTTTTATGGTCACCAACTAGTATATTATCTCAAAATCCCATGAACTTGGTTATTGCTATCTCGTTATGAAATAAATCAAAATAAGGTTCCTCTTGATAGTCCCAATTAATAAGGTCATTGTAATAAAGGTCAAGGTTGATGGTAAGGACAACTATGTCAGTGAAAAGGTTGGTGGCATTAAGATCCTCATAAAGGCTAAGAATGAATCTCATTTCAATATCATCATTGGATGAGGATTCCTAAGAAACTAAAGAAGTATCAAAAATGACATCATATGGGTCACCACATGGTGGTTTGTATCCTGGGTTGCTATATAATTGTTGATATTTTACTAGTATGGGTTCTAACATACATTGTTCATGAATTCCTAATCCTTTTCCTTGATTTTCATGTTCTTTCACATTTAATTGGATTTAGGATATTGTGGATGCTAAAAAAAGGATGCAAGACCATCATCTAATAACTAGGAATCATTAGATCTTTCCATATTTTCATATGATAAGAGCTCAAATATTGTAAAGGTTGTCTTGTCTAACTAATGGGTTGTGTCTTTAACTTCCCCCATGGTGGGCTGCCCATAACTTCTTGGTGATACATACAAACATGGAAGGTATGATATTCATATTCACTGCATCCTTTGGGAATGATTTTAATGTGGGAGATAATAGGCACATTTGTGGATGTAGATGAGAGGTCATCTGGATGGATATAATATTCACTTTTACATGAGAATCTCCCTTAGTGCTAGGATAATAGATGACATCATGATATTGTCCTTCCAACATTATATAGTAAAAGTAGGGTTTTGGATCACCAAGAAGAGTGACTTCAATGCCAGAATGAGGAAACTTGAGTCATTGATGGAAAGTGGATGGAACAATATAAATTTCATGGATCCAAGGGTGTCCCAAAAGGATGGTGTAAGGCAACTTAAAATCCACTACATGAATTAATGTTTGATGAGTGACTAAACCCACCATGAAAGGAAGATAAATAGTTCTTGTTGATTGTCATTTGACGTCATCGTAAGCTTTGATAGTAATGATTTGAGATGTTAACACTCATATAGAATATCCTAATTGCTTAATAAAATTTATATCATAAATTAACCCCATAACCATTATCTACAAATACTCATTTTATTTTGTGATTTGTAATAATACCTCGATATACAAGGGGTTCTTATGATTAGGTCTAATTGGAGGCATGTCATGTAGATCAAACATGAGCTTCTGGGTGGATGAGAGATGGACAATGAGTAATTGGAATTAAATAGTATCAATATCCATAGGAACTCTTGACTCATATAGAGTCTTATTGATGATGTCTCAATAGATGAAAGATGATTTGAGAAGATCCATTATAGAGATTTGAGCTAGGTTATTCTCAACTTGCTAGAGAAGATCATTGATTTTGATGATGGGATGACTTTGGACAAGGGGCATTCAGGAGACTTAGCCCTTATTTTAATGGTGGTGAATTAATGTCTATTTTGATCAAAATGAAGAACAATTGAGTCATGGTTGTAAGGGGTTCTCTTATTATCAATGTGATTGGTGTGGAAGGTTTGACCTTGGTCATGATTTTCTTATTTATTTTTTTATCATGCTTGGGAAACAGATCTTGATATATACCAAGTTGTTTATTCTTTTAAAAAGGTGCCTTTCCTTCAGTTTCAATTTCACCTTGATAAATTAAGTTTTGAATATAATTACTAAGTTGTATGCACCTTTTCACAAAGTGGCTCTTGACTCTATGAAATTCACAATATTCATCTTCTCAATACTATGTAAGCACAAGTTGATTTCCATTGAACGGATTGATTTCTAAAAACACAATCATAGTTATAGCTAAGATTTTATGAAATACACTTTCAACTGGTTCACCAAGAGGTGTATATTATATTTTCTTAGGATATTTCTTTGAATTTCCTATTCTCATAATTATTTTTGATTATTTTAAGACTTTGGAGGGTTGGAACTTTTAATGATTTGTATATGTTTGGAATCTAACTCCATCACCAACTACATTTTTTTTATTATTAAAAAACTTTGGATTTCCTAATGACGCATTGGATATATTTTGAAATTTTCTTTATTAAACCTTTAATAATTATAACCTTTTTATTTTGTGTGCCTTTTAAATGATCTCATCAAAATTATTTTCACAATGAATTTGTAATTGAAAAACCAATTTTTAATTTAGATTGGCACTGAAGATAGTAAAAAACTATTTTTCAAGGATCACACATGGAAATATGTTGGTGATATTATGCCATCTTTTCAATAATGCTAAAAATATTTATCTATTACGATTTTTGGTTTTATATGGATCTAGCATGGTAATATCATTATCTACATTGTAGGAGAAGAACTTAACGAATTTCTCTAATAAGTTTTTGAGTGATGTTATTGATCCCTTTGGTAAGTGCATGAATCATTCAAGTGTTAGTCCTCCAAGACTTATAAAGAATAACCTAAGTAGATAAGCATCACTATAGATCACCTACTGATAGTATATGAATAATTATTTGATGTGTTCTCTTTCATCACCTTTTCCCTTGTATTTTTAAAATTTAGGTGGTTCAAATTGCAGTAAGAAAGGGATGTGTAAGATGTCCTTATCAAAAATATAGGGGCATAGATCCTCAAATTTGTATATATTTATATGTGAACCAATTTTTATACATTGAATAACATCCTTCATTATTTTCCATTCCTACACAAATGAAGATTCATGAAAAGGAGTAGAAGATGATGAAAAGGGATCATGTTTCTCTTGGCCTTTGATAGGTGGATGCGTTTTGGATGATGACTTATGATGTGAAGGGTTTTTGGAATTATGATCTATTTAGGAGGATAAATATACCACTTGTTGCATGATTTTATTTAGTTGGGGTGATTTTATTTAATTTTGACATAATCTATATTTATAGACTCCATATGGGGTTTTTCTTCAAATGGATTATGATTAGGCGTATGTATTTCTTGATTAGGACTCTTCTTGGTTATGATATGTTGTAGATTGGAAACATTAAAATCAAGTGGAAATTGAGATCTAACTTCAATAATCTTTAATAGTATCACATCCTTGTTATCATAAAGGTATTGTTCTATTTGGGCTCTCCCATATTTTATGTCCAACAAGTCATTATGATTATTTTTATCATGTGATTTCATGTTCACAAGGATTCCTTCATCACTATCACAATTCTATTTGATATTCCAAAGATTTTCAAGGTCATTATTATGACAAGTTTATCCAACCCTGATTTGGTATTGGGTTTGTGGTGCCATTATGTGCTTGAAGTGTGTGTGATGAGGGTGATGTAAAGCTTGTCTTGGATTGATGTGGTTTTCCTAGATCAAGTTTTTACTCCTCAATTGATTATGATCTTAGAATGTGACATGTTTGATTTTAGGGTTTTTTGGATGAGCTTGAGGAAATTTGATTGATTTTGGGTGTGAGCTAGTTTTGCCTTAGGCAGATGTAGATGGGAGAAAGGATAGATGTTAGATTTTTCCATCCCCAGTTGATGGGTGTAGGAGATTGAATGGAAATATTAGGAAAGTGATTGTGTGGTGTTTTTGAATTAGTTGGATTAGTTAGATTATTTTATATTTATTAGGTTTATTTTAGGTAACCATATATGTTTATTTGATTGGATGATCTTTGTATTATGAGTTAGTTTAAAATATTAAACTATGTTAGGGATGGTTGCTCAAGCTCAATTTTATAGGTGGATGTTGTATAATACTAAGTGAATGTTGTTTGGGACCTAGATGAATATTGACTTGAAAATTTTGAATTTATAAGGACATTTTAATTAGGTGTGGATTAGGATATAGGTGTGTCAATCTTTTTAAAGATTTTTAGGACTTATAGAAAGCTCAGTTTGGATTAATGGTTTATGATGAGGTGTGATATGTATTGTCATGGTGTGGTTATGTGGATTAAAATGATTGTGATTTTTGGATTTATGACTTGTATGTTTAGATTTATGACTTGATGGGGATTGGATTTAGTATCATATGTTTGGTTAAATGGATGCATATGTGTTTATTAATTTTCAATTTTTAGTTTGGATTAATTTATTATTTGGTTTAAGGTTTCAAAATGGCACAAGTATTGAAAATACTCAAACAAGATCAATCAAATGACAAGCCTATACTAGTAGATAAGGGTGTGTGATAACAATCACCTTTATCCACTTGTCTACTATGACCCATCATAATCAATTACCTCTTATTTATTGACATTTGATCATTAATCCAATATGCACTCTATTAGTTTATAATGACTATAGATTACTTTTTTATCTCAATCACTCATTCAATGGCCAAATTTGATCTTATTTAAATCTTTTCAAATTCCTTAATTTGAGGTCTAATTCACTGTTACTTATTTAGATATGTTAACTATCCTTTAGGTATATTAACACTTTCCTTAAATCTACTATAAATATTCTTATTTCTCTCTTAATCCCTTATATTAATCACTTGATTATCTATATATTGGTCTTATCAGACTGATGAGACTTTTCTAATTCTATAAACCTTTTCTTAATCTAAAAATCTCAAGTTTCCTAAATATCACTGTCTTGGTTTCTAACACAGTCACATACATCAATAATTTGGGGATGTTGTATAGGATGGAAACATATATACCATGTCAACAATATTTTCTAACAACTATGATCCAATTTTTAGACTTTTTGAGTGTATAGATACAACATTATCAATTTTTATTTATTTCTCAACCTTGCACAATCGATTTGAAAACCCAAGAGACTTTAAATGATTATTTCATACAATATATAAGATTTTCCTTCTATATAATGCCTCTATAAGAACCTTGATAACATTATTGTGTTTTCATAATATTTTAAAGAATTTTAAACAATTACTTATATGTAGAATAAAGGGACTGTAGGTGATGGGGAAATCTCCTTATCTCAAGAGGGAATCAATGAAGGAAAGTATCATCATTTAAATGATCCATAAAAATGATAACATCAAATGAATGATAAATGAATTGTACTTACTTCTAAAATAGAATTTGAACTTTCATACATTCGATTTCATATTTATTCTGATGGGGGAAATCAAGAACAACAACTTGTTCTGATTCCAACTTGTTAGGATCTTGCTCCTCAGAAAGAGCACAATATGATTACCAATGCATAAGCAACTAATATTCGAAATTAACCAGAATGATCAATTAACTAGAATTCACAAATGACACAGAATATGAGAGACAACACAAACTGTATTAATACTCATTCAGAAAAGAATACAATGAAGAGACGCCACACTCTTCTACACCTTCCAGGCTTCCCACACCAAGTATATAGTAATCTTCTCAAGAGTTCACTCTCCTACCAAAAATGGTCCCAACAACCAACTCACACACAGAATTGGTGTTCACCTCCAACTAGTCAGTAATAACTCTGCCAGTACACAAGCACTCCACGTACTTCAAGTAGATCTCTTGATCTTACTTATATGTAGATCTGCTCCTGATCTTGCACAACCTACAAATCAAAGATCTTACAATGGAAGGAACTTCCTTGCCTTCCTCTACTGCTCTACTATGGAACTAGGAGGAACACACACTTTGTTCTCTTCACTAGTCTCACTTTACAATACATGCCAATGGGTCTATTAATAGATCCCACACTTAAACAATAACTTAGACTCCTAATTACAATAATTAGACACGCAAATCAAGACTCAAAATAGACTTTAACATGTAGACTCTCGGTTCAACAAACTGACTGTCCGTGCAATGAACAGTTCTGGACCGCACAGGCGATCGACGTCGGTCCCTGTCTAACTGATGTTGACCGACGTCAGACGACTACCTGCCGATGCCGGTTACCTTCTGCACTGATCATGACTGACATTGGTCATACTATCGATGCCAGTTCTTTTGCAACTTCAGCAACCTTTTTCTTTATGTCTGCATAGTTGAAGCTTTTAGCTCCACACCCTAACAATCTCCCAGTTGGAGATAAATAGATGCAACTGTACCTGTACCTGTACACCATCTAGTTTGTTCCCTTGGCTTTGTATTCTTTTTCGAGATCAACCTTGAAAACCAACCACCACAAATCTTATGATGAACCTCATGTCATCCAAATCTCTTGCCACATCCGCATCTACAAACACCTGAAGAAAATAACTTAAACCTGCATAGCATGTGCACTTACTACTGGTCCCTCTAACAATCCACTGAACTGCCCTTCAATACTTCTTTCCCAAATTGACTCCAAACTTGTGACAACTCCCACTGCTTGGGAAAACTCAGGTCTAGTGCATACCATGCACTCAACCTCATTATGTGAATCAAGACACCTGTCCAACCATCGACATGCTAACTGGTCTCACACAATCATCCAGAAACAAAATCACATGTGATCTCCCATGTCTCTAAAACACACTCATGCCAAAGAATCTTGTTGCTCTCAGATTCCTCATGACACACCCCTGAACTAGCTTTACCTTTAGTTCAGCAAATCCCTGCATATGTAACTCTGCAACAAGCACACAATACAATAATAGGATAATGTAGCTAATATTATCTAACCTAGTAAAGAGAAACACAATGATCAAACCTCCATTGTCCTGCAGCTTACTCAAGACCATATAACCCGGCCTTCTGTCTCACGTATCTATTTTCGCTCTTCTTCATCCTAAACATCCATTCATCTTTCAGTGCTTTCTTCCAGCTGGAAACTCCACCAAAAACTCTTGTTTGGTTCTTTTCCAAGGAATCACATCCTCATCCATGCCAAGCTCCCACTGTTTCCTGGATCTACCTGTTCTTCTTCTTTAATAACTTCCTGGTTCTTCACCATCAGTGAGCAACAAGTAGTGTAAAGAAGGGAAATGACGAATTAGAGGCTTACATACCCTTAAGTCCTCCATATGGGCACTTGAGACTCCCTTGATAGTTTGTTGTCTGCCCAAAATCTATCTCAGTAATCGATGCCGATCACATCTCAGTCTGCACCCAATCGATGTTGGTTCTGTGCGATTCTCTCATCGCTGACGTCGGTTCCCCATGGCCGACACCGGTTTTTATCTGCCCTGAGTCACTGATGTTAGTCTACACGTAGCCAACGCCGGTCCCTGTTTGGACGTCGACGTTGGTTTTCTGACCGACATCAGTCTTTGTGTTTTTCTAGTGAGAACTAACTTTTTCCCACGAGCTCATCTTGGAACAAAACCTTGTCCAAATCACCCTTGCTCTACTCAGAATTCCTCAACCCCTTTGATTGATACCTGTTCATCACTTTCTCGTTGAAAACCAAGGCTTTCCTTTTCTTGTCACTAACATCGAATTCCTTCCTTTTGCAATACTGTGATCCTCCACTAGAAGCTACCACCTTCCTAGATGACCCAGTGTCAAGAAACATCACTTTCTTTTTTTGCTTACTGAAATCTTGATCCATGATTTTCAAATTCAAAAGCATGCCCTTTGACTCAAGAACATGCATCCCCTTCTTATTCATGTGACCAAGCCTATTAAGCCACATCTCTGAATCTATAGCTAAAGTAGATAAACCAGAAGGAGAATCAATAATACAAGTAGATAGATAAAGCATACCTACTTTCTTACCTCTTGCTACAACAAGTGCACCCTTGGTAACCTTCCAAGAGTCCGCTGTGAAAGATACTGTGCATCCCTCATCACCCAACTTTCCAATAGAAATCAAATTCCTCTCCAAAACTGGGATATGCATGACCTCCTCCAACACCCATGTGCTGCCCGTCTGCAATTTTAGCTTAACTTTCCCTTTGCCAACCATTCAACAAGGCTTACCATCCCCTAAACAAATTTCTCCAAAGTCTCCCTGGACATACTCATGGAAAAATTCCCTATTTGGGCATGCATGAAAAGAGGCACCATAATCTAAAACCCAAGATTCTACTTTATCAAAAGAACATACCAGTGCATCCTGTGCAACGAACTCTGCAACATCTGCTTCTTCTCCATGTCCTTCATGCTGATCTTCAACTGACCCGTAATCTCTCTTTAAGTGCCCTTGCTTTCCACATTTCCAGCAGGTTATTCTGCCATACCTGGACTTGGATCTCCTACCTATCTTGGATCTTGATCTCCCATGCTCAATCTTCTCTCTTGGTCTTCCCCTGCTATCAACACTCAAAGCATTCCCTGATGATTCACCTATGCTTTTCCTGTGTATCTCTTCATTCAAGATCACACTCACAACATCATCCACTTTTAAGATTTTAGAAGTAGACGCAATATTACTTACTACCATTACCAAACTCTCCCAACTTTCAGGTAATGAACACAAGATTAAAAGAGCCTTAATTTCATCATCAAAATCAATATTGACTGAACTTAACTGGTTTACCAAACCATGGAAATCACTAAGATGACTATGAACAGATCCACCATCCAACATTTGCAAATTAAATAACTGCTTCATAAGAAATACCTTATTTGAAGTTGAGGGTTTTTCGTACAAATTTGCCAAAGATTCTATCAACTCCACCGTTGTCTTAGCCTGAGATAAGTTGGAAATCACAGATGATGCAAGACTCAATCTTATAGATCCCAGAGCCTTCCAATCAAGAACCTTCCATTCTTCATCCTTCATATCCAGGGGCTTGCATGCAACCCCTCCCAACGATAAGTACAAATCTTTCTGATACAGATAATCCTCTATCTGCATCCTCCACACTTGATAGTTCTTGTCATTAAACTTATCCATTCATAGCTTACTTTCATCTGCCATTGCTATACTCCCACTCAAATAGAAACCCCTGTGAGTAACCTGTAATCAACACACACTAACCAGATCTGTAACACCTGTTAGTATCCCAACCAATAGCTCTAATACCAGTTTGATGGGGGAGATCAAGAACAACAACCTATTCTGATTCCCACTTGTTAGGATCTTGCTTCTCAGAAAGAGCAAAATATGATTACCAATGTATAAGCAACTAATATGCGGAATTAACCAGAATGATCAATTAACTAGAATTCACAAATGACACAGAATATGAGAGACAACACAAACTATATTAATACTCATTCAGAAAAGAATACAATGAAGAGACGCCACACTCTTATACACCTTCCAGGCTTCTCACACCAAGTATATAGTAATCTTCTCAAGAGTTCACTCTCCTACCAAAAACGGTCCCAACAACCAACTCACACATAGAATTGGTGTTCACCTCCAACTAGTCAGTAATAACCCTGCCAGTACACAAGCACTCCACATACTTCAAGTAGATCTCCTGATCTTACTTATATGTAGATCTGCTCCTGATCTTGCACAACCTACAAATCAAAAATCTTACAATGGAAGAAACTTCCTTGCCTTCCTCTAATGCTCTACTATGGAACTAGGAGGAACACACACTTTGTTCTCTTCACTAATCTCACTTTACAATACATGCCAATGGGTCTACTAATAGATCCCACACTTAAACAATAACTTAGACTCCTAATTAAAATAATTAGACACACAACTCAAGACTCAAAATAGCCTTTAATATGCACACTCTCGGTTCAACAAACTGACTGTTTGTGCAACGAACAGTTCTAGATCGCACAGGAGACTGACGTCGGTCCCTGTCTAACTGGTGCTGACCGACGTCGGTTGACTACCTGCCGATGCCAGTTGCCTTCTGCACTGATCATGACCGACATCAGTCATACTACCAACACCGGTTCTTCTGGAACTTCAACAACCTTTTTCTTCATGTCTGCATAGTTGAAGCTTTTAGCTCCACACCCTAACAATTTCCATTCTATACATACCTATCTCTATATAGATTTATGTGTCCTATAGCAAAATCATGATGATAGGGATGTAGAGCGCATAATAACACTCACTCCATAAAAATCAACATATAAACATATATTAAGGAATATTAAAAACTCAATTCCATCCAATAAATCATTTATTTTATTGATCAAAACATTAATATTTTTAAAGATTTATGGATAACCTCTATACAGAACCTCTAAAAATTATTATACAAACCTAAAATTCTACAAATCACTTACTGATTCCTTATTCTCATTTACCATTAACTCTTAATGCTTTTTCCTCTTACACATATGAATAACTTATAATAGTGTTCATAATAGGATATAGTCCTATCTTTGCTCAACAAACTCTTGAGCTTAGGCTTTTTCATAAGGAATAAGTCCTTAGTAATCTTAACAACTTCCTTGACATGTCAAATATGCATAATTTAGCCTTTTCCATCATTGAATCATCCTTCTAAAAAAGGTTGATTTGGATTTTCACACTATACAAAGATAAAAGGACTTTTACATAAATTATTAACCTTTTGGGTAATTAAAAAAATCCAAGTCTTTCATAACTATCTATAAGGGCTTACTAACTATAGTAGTCTAGATACTTTAACACACCTATATGACTATAAAAAGACTTCTTACATTGCATAATGAATCATAAAATTATTTTTAAACTTACTCACTTAGACTCATTTGTACAAATTTGCATGGTTTTTTGATGCTCCTACATTAGACTACCAGGCTTAAATTTTTTATGAGCTCCTACTCATAAATTACTTGAAATGCTCTTCATTATTATAATTGATTCATTTTTAACCTCCTTCAATCATCCATTCATATATGTGTACATTCTCTCGAATTCCACACTTGTGTTTTGTATTTTTAGCATACTTCCCCATCCAAGCTATTCCTTGTTGCTTGTTCATCTTCTCTTCCATCTTCCTCTTTTCATGTTTACCCTCCTTAATGAGGATATAGACTTCTATATGCTTGTCTTAAATTATTTATAGAGATATATTCTCTATGGCTTCCACTTATTTGTATAATATAACTCCACATACACAAGCAAATGCAACTTGAGATACTAAATTTTGAGACATTGAGGCCTCTCCCCACTCCACTTGCTTCCATACTTGTTGCTCAAACATGTTATTTTCATTGTCAACCAAAATATTTCTCCCTTGAGACTCATTTGCATCATACCAAATACTTATTCATTTTCTATTTTAGGACAATCATTATCCTCTTTTTTGTTATTTATGGGATGCTCCAAAGATGCCATATCTTCTTACACCTAACCCAAAATCTTATAAACAAATATCTTATCTTATGGCTCAAGTAGAAACTCTCTTTTACCTACAATCTCTTGTTTAAGTTTCCATATCTCTCTCAATATATCCTCTCCATTAGTACTTAGAATATTTTTATCAAAATCAAATGAATCACTACTATTCAACTAAAAAACATTATCCTCTACCTCTATGAATGATTTAGGAAATACACATATTGATTTTTAACCTTCATACCTTTGCTCATATTTATGTTATTTAGCTTGCAGTTCATTAACTTCATCTTTCCTATCTTCTTGAGTGAAGATTGATTATTCTTGTTTGATCAACTCCATTTGATGAATGATGAACTGATCTCTTTGGTTATCTTTATCTATTGAGGTCTTATATCAAGTCTCCTCTTCATCATGCTTGTTCATGAGCCTACTCATTGGATCAAAGTCTCTATCTCCATCAATAACTTGTTTTCGTATAAATAAAACGTACAAAGCAATGTTAAATGCTAAAAATTTAGGTCACTTAGTCTCTTGAATGGCTACTTTCTATTACTCTTCTTTCTTAAGCTCTTTATGCTTGAGCTTATCCTCTTACTTGCACTGTAATCTCAATTGTCTTTTCGAGGAAACTCTTATCCTTTGGCTTCTTCTTCTCTCTCTTATCTACTTAATTGGCCATTTTACCTTCTTTTTCATCAATCACCCATTCCATGGGTCCTTCTTGCTCTCAATAATTATCGTTATCAAGGTGATCCTTTATTTTGTCTCATTCATTTATATTTATAAGTCTTATTCTCTCTAATTCATTTTTAATTATCTTCCTCTTTATTTCCTTAGCTGGTCCTTTACTTTCGATAGCTCTCCAATCACTTTTCTCACCATTTGCACTCTCTCAATCATGTTTATTGCACCTTGACCGATCTCTTTATCCAATCTCTCTTCTCGGATTAATATCTTGAGAAATTACTTTGATCTTCTCTTTGAGATTCACTAGCTCTTTACCTTCTTAAGCTTCAATTGGCTTCTAGACTACCTGACCAACTTTTTGCAATCACCTACAAAACCTTTATTTTTATAACTTTAAAACATAATTTTATTTTTTTTTGCATAAAACAAATTTCATACCTCTTTTAAAAAAATTCTCTTTCTTTGCTTTCAAATTTTCTCCAAGATATATGATTTTCTTCAACTTCAAATAATTTCATAAAAACATATCTTTTCCACAGAGCTCCTAAGCTCTAATACCACTTAATAATAATCACCTTTATCCATTTGTCTACATGGACATATCACAATCAATTACCTCTTATTTGTTGACATTTCGTCATTAATCCATTACCCACTTTATTAGTTTCTAATGAATATAGATTACATGTTTATCTCAACCACTCATTCAATGGCCAAACTTGATCTTATTTAATTCTTTTCAAAAAAAATCATTTGAGGTCTGATTCATTATTACTTATTTAGGTAAGTTAACTCTCCTTTAGGTATATTAACACTTTCCCTAAATATACTATTAATATTCTTATTTCTCTCTTAATCCCTTATCTCAATAACTTGATTAACTATGTATTGGTCTTATCAGACCAATGAGACTTTTCAAATTCTATAAATGTTTTCTTAATGTAAAACTCTCAAATTTCTTGAATATCATTGTCCTGGTTTCTAAAATAGTCATGCACATCATTCATTTGGGAATGTTATATAGGATGGAAACATATATACCATGTCAACAAGATTGTCTAAAAACTATGATCCAATTCTCAAACCTTTGAAATTGTATAAATATAACATTGTGAATATTTTGTTTATTTCTTGGCCATGTATAGTTGATTTGAAAACCTGAGAGACTTTAAATGATTATTTCATTTAGTATATAAGCTTTTACTTCCATCCAATGCCTCTATAAGAACCTTGATAACATTATTGTGTTATCATAATATTTTAAAGAAGTTCATACAATTACTTGTACAAAGAATAAAGGGAATGTAGGTGATGGAGCAATCTCCTTATCCCAAGAGGCCATAAGTGAAGGAAATTATCATTGTTTAAGTAATCCACAAAAATGATTACATCAAACGAATGATAAATTAATTGTACTTAATTATAAAATATATTTTGAACCTCCATACACTCAATTTCACGTTCAGTCCTTTCTATACTGGACTTGTCTCTATACAGATTTATGTGTCCTATAACAAAGTCATGATGATAGGGATTGAGAACACATAATAGCACTCACTCCATAAAAATTAACATATAAATATATATTAAGGAAAATTATAAACTTAGATCCATCTAATAAATCCTTTATTTTATTGATCAAAACATCAATATTGTTATAGATATATGGAAAACCTTTATACAGACCCGCTAAAAATTATTATATAAACCTACAGGTCTGTAAATAACTTATTAATTCCTCATTATCCTTCACCCTCAACTCTTTATCCATTTTCCTCTTGTAGTTATGAATAACTTATAATCTTCTTCATGATAGGATAGAGACATATCTTTGCTCAACCAACCCTTGATCATGGGCTTCTTGATAAGGAAGAAGTCCTTAATAATCTTAACAACTTCTTTGAAATGTCAAATAGTCCTAGATTAACCTTATCCATCATTGAATCATCTTTATTAAGAAGGCTAAGTTGTATTTTCACAATATATAAATATAAAATAACTTTTTCATAAATTATTAACCTTGTAGGTCATTACAAAAAGTCCAAGTCCTTCATAACTATCTATAAAGGCTTACTCACTATAGTAGTCTAGCTATTTTAACATACCTATATGACTAGAATAAGACTTCTTACATTACATGAAGAAGCATAACATTATTTATAAACTTGCCCACTTAGACTCATTTATACAAATTTGCATGGTTGTCTGATGTTCCTACATCAGTGTGTAACACAACTAACAACCAAATGATCTACTCTCATAAAGTGGTGGCTAGGTTGCTATCCATACCCTCACTCTACATCTTTATGTGGTGAGTGATATTTAGGGATGTTGTTTCCCATGTATTAATAATTGTTTGCAGCCAAAATGTCTTAATATGGGTTTTACAAGGCTCACTAGGTGCATCCCCTAAATACCTTATAGTATTAGTGCCCAAGTCCATGTAAGGATGATATATAACACTTGAGTATTAGAGTGTGACATTCTCACTTCATGGAAACCTTTATGGGGAATCCCACTTAGCTTTAAAACAACTATCATTGATATTTATACTCAACCAAAACATAGAGTTTGGATTAGTTTGTGGTGATGAAATCCATGTCACAACTTGCCTAAGGACTACAACAAGTGCATGGGTCTTAATTCCACATCACGTTTCCCCTAAAAAAAGAAAAATAATAGTTTTCAATTATTTTTTATCCCCAAGGTCAGCCTACAAGTGTGATGGGAGAACATACATAATATTGCCTTGGGTGAAACACACACATATAAAATGTATATACAAGATTTTAAGCGTAAATACGGTAAATCAATTACTTTTAATCCCCAAGGTCTACCTACGGTGCTAGGGATGAGAATACACAATCAGGTTATTAAAGAATATTAATTAACTAACTTTATTAATATGTGGTTATGAGAAAAAAATGTTTATAAGGAGGGTTTGGTTGTTTATTTCTTTGACAATGGTCCTACAAAACACAAGTTAGTAGTTTGATTGTCAATATTGATGGGCAACCTCCAAAATAAACTATCATAATTCAAAGCCACTATTATGCAGGTTGAAACCATTGATTCATAGGTCAAGTCTACTACTACATAGTATAAAACCAACCTAATAGTTTAGGAAGTAAAACCGCTAATGTTAGACACAAAATAACTTGTTACAATCATGAAGCCACTAGGAACTTAATCAAAGTCACTAATAATAGAAAATATAAAAGGGTTCAAGTTGTTAAAGAGTTAAAAAATTCACATATGTTGATATTGAAGCTGTCAATCAACCATAGTGATTTCATTATAGATATAAAAAGGAAAAACTATTACTCAAAGCTACTTGTTGACCAAATTTGACTTTTAAGTCAAATTAGGGCACCTATAGGTAAAAACATGGTTTTAAGAGGTTTTAATGGGTATAACATTTGGTCATAAAGTGTATTATATGTAATATGATGCCATTAAATGTTATATTATCCTTCGTCATCAGTTCATTAGCCAACATGTCCTTTTGAGTCATTTTAGGGGTTAAAATTGAGCATTTGATGAGTTTTAGAGATTTCTTGGGAAGTGTGAAGGTTATAAAATGTGATATCATGTCCCATATGTCCCTATAAGTCTTAAATAACTTACATAACTGAAAGATGGTAGGTTATGTAGAGGAAGAGGTAGTTTTCTTGATGCAAAATAAGATTCTAGCACTTGTACAACCTCCTTGGGAAGTGTACCCCATCGAAAATGGTCAGGTAGTGCCTATTCAACTTCCCCATGCTTAGTTACATGCTTTTTTTGCTTTTGAAGTGTCATTTTTGAGGTAAAACCATTCTACTCCCTTTTCACTATTCTTGGCAAACAGAAGTGAATTATAAGTTTTTACTTGTTACGATTAGCATAAAGATTTTTAGGTCAAATACTTTTGGGAGGTGGTAGTACACTAAGGGATCTCCATTTACATAACAATATTTCCAATTTTGGTAAGCCATGATTTATGAACCATCCTATCCATAACCATTTCCAAATTTGGTCTACTTTAGAATATAATTTCTCCCTTTTTTAGGTCTAATTAGCTAGTTAAGAAAGTAGAAGAATGTTATTTATTTTTCATCTATTAAGGGAAAATATAGAAGAGATACTAATACTACTATTACTAAGGCTATTCAGATCTAGGGGATACTCATAAAAATTATTATCTAGTTCATGTGACCCACAGTCATTTTTTTATGACAACCAAAGTACTATTCAGATTTGTAAGAATTTGGATCAGCATCAACGGACCAAGAACATATAGATACATGTGTTATTCATCATGGATCTCATTCATCCATAGATCATCGGTCTCAGATATTATTAAACCATGGATTAGATTACAAACATATTCACCAAACACTTCACTGAAATCAAGTATCTTCACTTGAGGGTTATTCTTAGGGTGTAAGTTTCATTAGCATCATCTTCAGTGGAGGCCTTTTTGTCCTCTTATTTTTTCCTTATTTTTTTGGCAGGGGGTTTCCTATGGGTTTTCTCCTTTTCTCTACTTTGTGAGAGTTGCATTGTACTTGGGTATATCATCAGGCCATGTTGTTAGGACCCTATATTTTTACCCACCTAAGCTACGGTTAAGGGAAATGTTAGTATAGGATATTATTGTCTACACATTTACTTATTATGGATTATTCCTGTTGGTGGAATATTTTGTCAATCAGTGTACTGATAAACAAAATAGGTCTGATCAGCCAAAGTAGAAAGATTAGTCGTCCAAATGTGTAGGTTTACCACATCAAAAGGGGACTAATCTCTCCTCTCATCAAGGGGAGGTTCCCTATAGATAGGCTATATATATATATGGAAAATAATACTCAAGGGTAGGAAAAACCATCCATCTCTCTTTCTTCAGAGGTGATGTGTGCCGATCAAAGGAGAAACTCAAGGAAAATGATAGAAAGCACTCCTCTTCTTTTAGAAGTACTATTCAGCAAGCCATAAGAATACTCTAGGTAGTAATAGCAAAATGTAACAAAGGATGTAATAACCAACAAATCGAGATGCAGCACAAAGTCTATGCTTGAATTACTCAAGAGTAAGATACGAAAGACAATGAGGGCACAAAGTCACCCCAAGGTCCTTTACATAGAAATGAAAAGAAAACACACTAAAGGCAATTATGGGGGCACAAAGTCTCTCCACAGTTGACTCTTCAGGACACCTTCTTGACTGATGTCACTAATTCTGCTTGTTGAATTAAAGGAACAGAAGATATATTGAATAAAAAGACATAAGAATAGTTTCCTCAATAACAAAGATATTACAGCACAAAGTCTGAAAAACCACTTGCTTTCTTATTCTAATAACAAAATATGATAAACAAACTGAGCTCAAAGTCTCAGAAGTGTCTTTCAATTTGGGCAGAGTTTCATTCTGATTGTCTAAAAGAGATTTTTTTACAATAGAAGAGAGTCCCTTATATAGCCTCTTCAAGGACTCAGGAATGGTAACACATCATATTACATTGGAATATGTTAAGAAGACAGGCTAGAACTTAGGGGCATTTACCCATTTGATTTTATCAATGCAGAGAAATAAGTGACGTTATTGAAAGTTTACAACTTTCAATGTCCACCTGGCGATCTAATCCTACCTTCATCGTTCCTCCTTTCTTAGTTAATTGAATTGGGTCCTGGATTCAATTTGCTATTTTGTTCCTTCCTCGCTTTATGTTGGTCTTGGCCTTAAAGCTTGTGAATGCATTCGAGTCTGTAGGTTCAAAGGATCAACGGCTAGTTCGTTGTCTTGAATTTGACGTCTTTGGGTACGTCACCCCTTGGTCCTTTGGATTTTTTGTTTGGCACTTTCCCAGATTGAACTTGCCCTTTTAGGCCTTAAGAAATGTCCTGCTTGGGTCAGGAAGAGCCCCTTAAAAGGGTATCCACCCTTCGAGTCAATCTTCAGATGGCCTTCAGGCTTCTTTAGAGTCTCTCACGACTTTTTATTTAGTGGACTATTTATCAGGATTTCCTGCAAAGAATTCCCACTGGTATTTTCCCTGGGCTTTCTCCACGGGCAAATTCCTGTGGACAAAAATTTTGTGGAAATTTCTCACAGACAAAAGTCTACGAAATGTTCAATCACTTTGCCTTTGTTTCTTTGTAAATTTCTTCGAGCTTTCTGCCTGCAGCTGCTTTCCTAAATTCCTTCAAACAAAAGTCTGAAATAATTATGACTGTCTACCTTAAACAAAATTTTTGAAGGAATTTACCTTTGTGGCCTTCTTCGAAAATGACCCTTTTGAAGGGTGTTTTTGTCAACCAAGTGCCCTCCACAAGGGCAAGTGTCCTTTGGGAGGCTCTTTGAAATTTTACATTGGATCGCTCCTTTGAACCGCTCCTTTGAACCAAGGTGATGAACCAACTATTAAACCGTTTGATTGAACCGCTTGGTTGAACCAAACATTGAACCATTTGGTTGAACCAAAATGGTTCAAGCCGATGAACCCACTATTGAACCACTTCGTTGAACTAATCGATTGAACCAAGCTTTGAACCAAAATGGTTCAAGCCGATGGTTCAATTGAATGAACCAAAGCGATGAACTAACCATTGAAACAAAAGATGTTGAACCAACCATTGAACCAAGTTTTGGTTCAACGGTTCAAACAAAGCCTTGAATCGACTGACAAACCATTTGACATTGAACCAAATGCATTGAACCTACTATTGATGCTTGCTGATGGAGATTTTTGTTTGAACCAAGGCACTGAACCAATCCCAAAAATGACCAAGTGTTAGAAACTGATTCTTTTGATTGAACCCACTTGTAGAGTCATGAAGCCCGTTGAACTTATAGAAATGAACCTGCCTACAGAGTCCGTAGAAACCAAGTCTGTAGAAATCAACATGTAAAGCCCATTGAACTTGGTATGTTGAGTCCATAGATTTTCTATTCTTGCTGAGTCCATAGATTTTCTCTTTCTATAGAGTCTGTAGATTCAAGCTTGTAGAGTTCATAGATTCAAGCCTGCAGAGTCTGTAGATTCAAGCTTGCAGAGTCCATAGATTTAAGCCTGCAGAGTCCATAGTTTTTTGAAAAGCTTGAAAAATGAGGAATTTGAATGCCCAAGACAAATTTTTAAAAAGGGAAGAGAGAATTTTGGTGTATAAGACCAAAATAGTTCAAATGTTGTTCCAAAAATGAGTGATATTTTTGGGGGACAACAACTAGCTCCAGTTGGGGAACTTCTGTCAATTGCAAAAAGAATTGAAAGGAGTAGATTCTAAAATCTCTAGTGTCTTCATGTGTACCATTGGGTTACGAAGTCATGCTACCCAGAAATGAAAGGCATCAAAAAGAAAACAAACAAAACAAAATAGAATTAAAAACTTGTAGAAATATACATATATATAGATGCAATGATCTGACACTTCAAGAGTTGAAGTGTTTAAGATGTTGCCCATTGTGAGGCAGAGAAAAGAGTGTGCCATCTTGATATTTTAGTAGAAAGCTATTTTCACCAATGTGCTAATGAATTATAAATGGGCCTCTCCAAAGGGAGTCAAACTTTCCATGCATCCCCTTTGGTTCTCTCCTTTTGTCCCACAACAGGGCTTGATCCCCAATTTAGAAATCATGATTTTTGGCCTTCTGGTCAAAGAGTTTCTTTACCAGACTTTGATGAGCAGAAATTCTATCTACCACCATAGTTCTCTATTTCTCCAGCTCAGTCAGGGACATGATTCTTTTATCAAGAGAACTTTCATATGTTTGATCTTCAATTGCCTTTAACAATTTCAAGGCTGGCAATTTTAAAGTGATTGGTATCTCAGCATTGATACCATAAAGAAGTTGAAAAGGAGACATACCAATTGCCCTCTTTGGTGTGATTTTGTCTACTCATAAAGCATGAACCAATGCTTTGTGCCATTCCTTTGATTGTCATTTGCTATCTTCTTGATGATAGTTACCAGGGTCTTGTTGGATTTAGCTTGTCCATTTTCTTTTGGAAAATAATCAGAAGAGTGAGAGAGTATAATTCCATAATGGAAACAAAATTGCATAATCTCTTGAGAGGTGAAACAAGCTACATTATCAGTAACAATTTTGATTAGAACTCCAAACCTAGAAATGATATTCTCTTTGAGGAAGTTGCATACAATTTTTAAAGTAGCATGCTTAGTTGGGATTGCTTCTACCCACTTGGTGAAATAGTCAGTTGTTGTAAGGACATAATAATGTCCAGCACTTGAAGATGGATTTATTGTCCCAATAAAATCAAGTCCCCATTACTGGAAAGGTTTTTCTATGATCACTGGCTTGAGATGCATAGCAGCTAACTTGGGTCTTCCAATAAATTGCTGACAGAGTTCACATTTTTTCACCCACTTATGTGCATCTCAGAAAAGAGTTGGCCAGTAATACCTAGATTGCAGAATCTTGTGAGCAGTCATAGGAGCATAAAAATGTCCTCCACAGGATAGATTATGGAAAGATTTCAAAAGCTAGCTTTTTTGCTCTTTGTCTACACAGCGAAGGAATACTCCATCTATGCTTCTCTTCTACAATTTGTTGTCCCAAAGGACAAAATTGGCAGCTTTCAACATGATAGTCCTCCTTTATTTGTAATAAAAATGAGCATGACATTCACCATAAGTAAGGAAATGAGTGATACCTGAATACCACTCATTGGTAGTGGAGACAAAAAGGACTGTTGGTGTCTTTTCCACTTCAATTTCTTCACACTGTGTCTTCTGGCTTATTGTCAGTAATTAATTAGCATAGGCCTTTACCCCTAACCAGCTTTGTCAGCTTGATGTCTAGATCAAGCTCTTGGATCTTTGCAGTCCAATTACCTCTTTTCATGCCAAACTCCTGCTGAGTTAATATAGACTTGACTGTAGTGTCAGGCACTAGGGCAGTAGTATGTGAATTTAGAATATAGAAGTGGAAATGTTTGACTGCTTTCACCAAAGCATAAACATGATTCTCTATATTTTAATACTTCATCTCATGGGTTTTGAGAGGGAAACTCATGAAAGAGATAGGAGATTCCATACCTTCCTTGTCTTGTTGAACGAGAATTGTTGAAAGAGTGTGTTCAGATGCATAGCTGTATATGAGGAAATCTTTATTGTAATTTGGGCAAACCAAGGTAGGGGTGTGAGAAATGGCAATTTTAATATCTTAAAATGTTGATTTGCCTTCTTTAGTCTAGCTGAAGATGGTCTTCCCTTTCATCATGTTCACAATGTGTCTAGTCTTCTCAGCAAATTTGGGGATGAACCTCCATAAGAAATTCACCTTTCTAAAGAAAGAATGAACAACATTTTTGCTTGTAGGAAAATTAAGCTCTTGAATATACTTGACTCTGTTTGAGTCAATATTTGTGCCTTCTTTGGACATAATGTGTCCAAGGAGTTTCCCTTTTGTTACTCCAAAAACATACTTTTTAGGATTTAAGGAAATACCATTCTGGACATAGCGCTCCAGCACTTGTTGTAAGTGGCGTACATGATCAGATCTTTGCTTTCAAAAAAAGTCAATTCATCAAAGTATACCACTATGAATTTACCAATCTCATCTTTGAAAGCCAAATCCATTACTCTCTGAAAGGTAGCACCAGCATTTATCAAGTCAAAAGGCATTCTTCTATATGCAAATGTACCCCAAGGTGTGGTGAATGCAGTCTTGTGTTGGTCTGCTTTACCAACTTCAACTTGATTATATCTTGCAAAGCCATCCAGCATTGATAACATCTCTAAACCTATCATTGTTTGAAGCACTTGATCCATAATTGGCAAAGGATAATTATCCTTCAAAGATGCTTGATTTAGATTTTTGAAATCTACACAAATGCAAATTTTGCCATTCTTCTTTCTTACAGGCACTATGTTTTCAATCCATGTAGAATGATGGATTGAGAAGATGATTCTAGCATTTAACATTTTTTGTATCTCAGACATAATAGTCCCTAATATTTTCAAATTATACTGTCTAGATTTTTGCTTTTATGGCATTGAGTCGGCCTTGAGAGGAATGTCATGGCAGATTTCATCTGGTCTGAGAGACTTCAAGTCTTCATAAGATTATGCTAAGACATCCATGTATTGATGAAGTAAAGAGGTGAACTTGAATCTTTATTCAGGGGTGCAGTATTTACCAATGTTAACCATCTTGGGATTTTCTTCAATGGTCAGATTCACTTCATCGAATCCCTAAGAAAAACATGAATTTGTTTGCTATTGTTTGATGAATCTATCATGATTGGCAAATAGCTTCTTAAGAGAAACTAGGCCTTTGGGAATTTTGTTTATTCATTAATATCTGAACTGGATTCAGACGCTAATTCATTCTTCTAAGACTCACTGCCTTCAAAATGTAGTTGTTCAAAATTATCTTTTCATTCCAGGAAGGCAATGATTTGATGATCATCATTGAATACTTGCCAATGATCAGTATTGTCAAGAACACTTGGTCTATAGACCAGCTCAATAGTATACCTAACTTTTTTGAAATTTGAATGAGGAACTAAGCGAGTTTCTAAAACATTAAGTGCATCAGCTCTGTCATTAGACTCTCTAGGTATGGTAGAAATGTTGAAAGCATCAAAGCTTTCAATTTGATCCCAAACCAAGTTACATTAGTGGCGTAATCTTTCATTCTTGGTTTGGTATAAGTTCCTCACTTGACAAACCACTAATTCAGCATCCACTTTAGCATGAAGAAACTTGATGCCTTTTTCTTGAGTAGCCTTCATTCCAAGTAGCAGAGATTCATACTCAAGTGTATTGTTAGTGTTGCTAAACTATAGTTTGTAAGATGAAAGAAACATATCTCCTTGAGGAGATATCAACACAATCCTAGCTCCTAAACCAATAGAGGAATAGCTTCCATCAAATTCCAAAGTCCATATCTCATCTGATACTGAATTTTCTTTAGATTTTCCTTCATCAGAGATGGAAGATCCTTCTTCATCTGTATTGTAGCCTACTAGTTCTTTTGTTGTTCTAGTTGAACTGATTTCTGAGTTGACCCTTTCAAGAATTATATCAGATGTTTCATTTACTTCATCTGTAGATAGAAAATAGTTAGCCATACCTGTGGATTAAAAAATAATTTGAGCTTCAGGGGCTGACGTCTGGGTGACCACATATTTTGCTTCCTTTTCAGGGAGCAACCTTTTCATTATGCCTTAGACAGGGATCCTTACTTCAGACAGATCCATTCTTAGTTCTCCTCCCACGTCCTTACAAAAAATTTGTCCAAGCAAAATTCCATAGGATGTTGGGACGTTAGCCACTAAGACAGTCATTTTGATTCTCTTATCTGAAAAGCCTGCAAATGCAAATTGGGCATCTTTGATTTTCCCCAACAATGGTACTTGCTTGTTCTCCATGGAGAAACATCTCCCAAATGTTTTGGTCAATGTGAGACCCAGAGACTCAGCTACTTAGTAGGCATGACATTATCAGATGCACCTGAGTCTATAATACAGTTACTCAGCTTGTGGCCATTAATTAACAGAGAAACATAGAAAGGTTATATTTTTCTAGGAGCAGCTGGGGGAGTAATGACCAGATTATTTGGAATAGGTGTGTTCTTTGAAGAATCAGGAGTTACCTTTTTAGCCTGTTGTCCTGTAGAGATGATTTGGTTCTTAACATATTGGACCAGCTTATTCAATTGATTAGGGTTGGACTGCAAATATTCAAATTTAGACATTTGTATTTTTATCTTTTTGACATGATCGATTATGTCAAATGGCTGAATTGAGCTAGGTACAAAGAAAGGTACTTCAACTTTTTGAGTTTTAAGAGGGATGGGAGGTGGGATGGTTTGTAAATTTAAAGTAGGAGAAGGCAAAATTGATGTATTTGCTTTTGAGTGTTTACCGAATCCTTTGACTGAAAAGGCAGAATTGTTCCACGTTTAGCAATTGTGACTGATGGTTGAAGTTGCTCTTCTATCTTCTCTTTATTAGTTTGCTAAACTAATTGGTTCTTGGACATGGTAAACACTGCATATGATCCATCAAAATCTTCTCCTTTGCTTTTGGGTTCATCCTGACAGTTCAGGAAACTAATGTGGGAGTCACCAGCTAATTCTTCTTGATTTTCTTCAAGGAGATCAACGTCATTTTCTTGATTCAATTTAGGATAGAAAGAGAACTCTGATTTTGCTTCAAGATATCCCATTGTTGAATTGGTTGGAGGAGCTTCCAGGGTAAGTTTCCCTTGTGGGGGAGGGATGCGATTCTGTTGCCCTTGATTCTTGGCAGCATTGCCCTGATAAGACTGATTTGGGAATGTACTTCTGTATGAAAGAATAGAAGACCTTCCTTGAGCCATTTGCTTTTTGAGAGCAAGCAACTCATTTGCCAATTTCTGCACCATTGGATCTGTGGTGCCTGTAGATGCATATTCAGAAGATGATTAAGCACTATTTCTATTTAGATCTCTTCTTATCTTCCTTGTTAAGATGAGATCATCTTCTACCTTAGTGGCCAAAAGTTGAGCTGCAACAAGATATATTTGACCAACACGTCTCAAGAGAAAACTTACTTTAGGTAGCTGAGAATTAATGAAAAAGCATTTGAGATTCTCAGCTGTAGGTCAAGTAATTACAGGGATTCTATTCCTCAGTTTGTCAAATTTGGCTATGAGGTCCCTCATTGGTTCATGAGGCTCTTTCTTCATATGTGTAAGTTGAGCTAGAAGTGTATGTGCATCTTCTATAGGTTTGAATTTGGCTTCAAACTTAGCTTTAAGATTATTCCAATCAGTCACTCACCGAGCCTGTAGATGATAAAACCAATCTACAATAGCACCTTGTAATATTTCTACAAAAATTGTGACTGCGACATCTTCAAATTCTACTCTGATTACTCCACAAGCTATGTTGAAGGCTACAATGTGCTCATCAGGGTGAACTTTCCCATCACCATAGAATTTGGGGAAGTTCTTCCTTAAACTACGTGGAAGCTCATGTAGAGGTGGAGTAAGATTGAGAAGACCAAAAGCATTACCCCAGGGGCCTTGAACTGCCATTGTAAGATTATGAAAAGGAGGGATAACAAATCTCAGAGGGTAATTATAGGCAAAGCTTTATCAACAGCTGAAGTAGATACTTTGTCTGGCAATAGAGATCTGACTTTAGTAGGAGGAAAGCTCTTGGTTCATTGGAGACTTGATGGTGAAGGAAATAGATCAAAATCACTTTGCCATACCAACTCAAATACAGGTTCAATGATACCTTTAGCCCTTTGGCTTCGTGTATACCTTGAATCTGCCAGATTGTGAAACAAAAATGGAAAAGAATTGACCTTGCTTCAATTAAAGCTTGAGGCTTTAAATTGTGCATTCTTTCTCGGTTAGTGTGGAGGTGAATGGATAGATGGTAAATGGATAATGGGTATTCGATATCCTCAGCAGAATCACCAAAAATTGTTGGTTCAATATTTTGTCGATCAGCGTACTGATAAACAAAATAGGTTTGATCAGCCAAAGTAGGAAGATTAGTCATCCAAATGTGTAGGTTTACCACATCAAAAGGGGACTGATCTCTCCTCTCATCAAGGGGAGGTTCCCTATAGATAGGCTATATATATAAATGGAAAATAATACTCAAGGGTAGGGAAAACCATCCATCTCTCTTTCTTCAGAGATGATGTGTGCGAATCAAAGGAGAAACTCAAGGAAAATGACAGAAAGCACTCCTCTTCTTTTAGAAGTACTATTTATCAAGCCATAAGAATACTCCAGGTAGTAACAGAAAAATGTAACAAAGGATGTAATAACCAACAAATCAAGATGCAGCACAAAGTCTACGCCTGAATTACTCAAGAGTAAGATACGAAAGACAATGAGGGCACAAAGTCACCCCAAGGTCCTTTACACAGAAATGAAAAGAAAACACACTAAAGGAAATTATGGGGGCACAAAGTCTCTCCACAGTTGACTCTTTAGGACACCTTCTTGACTGATGTCACTAATTCTGCTTGTTGAATTAAAGGAACAGAAGATATATTGAAGAAAAAGACATAAGAATAGTTTCCTCAATAGCAAATATATTACAGCACAAAGTCTGAAAAACCACTTGCTTTCTTATTCCAATAACAAAATATGATAAACAAACTGAGCTCAAAGTCTCAGAAGTGTCTTTCAATTTGGGCAGAGTTTCATTCTGATTGTCAAAAAAGAGATTTTTTTTACAATAGAAGAGAGTCCCTTATATAGCCTCTTCAAGAAGGACTCAAGAATAGTAACACATCATATTGCGTTGGAATATGTTAAGAAGACAGGCTAGAACTTAGGGGCATTTACCCATTTGATTTTATTAATGCAGAGAAATAAGTGACGTTATTGAAAGTTTACAACTTTCAATGTCCACCTGGCGATCTGATCCTACCTTCATCGTTCCTCCTTTCTTAGTTAATTGAATCAGGTCCTGGATTCAATTTGCTATTTTGTTCCTTCCTTGCTTTATGTTGGTCTTGGCCTTAAAGCTTGTGAATACATTCGAGTTTGTAGGTTCAAAGGATCAATGGCTAGTTTGTTGTCTTGAATTTGACGTCTTTAGGCACGTCACCCCTTGGTCCTTCTTCGGCTTTTCTATTTGGCACTTTCTCAGATTGAACTTGCCCTTTTGTGCCTTAATAAATGACCTGCTTGGGTTGGGAAGAGCCCCCCGCAAGGGTATCTACCCTTCGGGTCGGTCTTTAGATGGCCTTCAAGCTTCTTTAGAGTCTCTCGCGGCTTTTTCTTCAGTGGACTATTTATCGCACTTTCCTGTGGATAATTCATGCGGGTATTTTCCCCAGGCTTTCTCTGTAGGCAAATTCTTGCAGACAAAAAGTCTAGGGATAAATTCTCACAGACAAAAAGTTTGTAGAATGTTCAATCACTTTGCCTTTATTTCTTTGTAAATTTCTTTGGGCTTTCTACCCGCAGTCGCTTTTCAAAATTCCTTCAGACTTTTTGTTCAAAGGAATTCCTTCAGACAAAAGTCTGAAAGAATTATGACTATCTGCCTTAAACAAAATTTTTGAAGGAATTTACCTTTATGGCCTTCTTCGAAAATGACCCTTTCAAAGGGTGTTTTTGTCAACCAAGTGCCCTCCGCAAGGGCAAGTGTCCTTCGAGAGGCTCTTTGAACTTTTACATTGGATCGCTTCTTTGAACCATTCCTTTGAACCAAGGAGATGAACCAACTGTTGAACCATTTGATTGAACCACTTGGTTGAACCAAACGTTGAGCCGTTTGGTTGAACCAAAATGGTTCAAGCTGATGAACCCAATGTTGAACCACTTCATTGAACCAATCAGTTAAACCAAGTGTTGAACCAAAATGGTTCAAGCTAATGGTTCAATTAAATGAACCAAAGCGATGAACTAACCGTTGAACCAAAAGACGTTGAACCAAGTTTTGGTTCAATGGTTCAAACAAAGCCTTGAACTGACTGATGAAACATTTGACGTTGAACCAACCATTGAACCAAATGCATTGAACCTGCTACTGATCCTTGCCGATGGAGATTTTTGTATGAACCAAGGCACTGAACCAATCTCAAAAATGACCAAGTGTTAGAAACTGATTCTTTTGATTGAACTCACCTGCAGAGTCATGAAGCCCGTATAACTTGTAAAAATGAACCTACCTGTAGAGTCTGTAGAAACCAAGTCTATAGAAATCAACCTGTAAAGCCCATTGAACTTGATCTGCTGAGTCCGTATATTTTCTCTTCTTGCTGAGTTCATATATTTTCTATTCCTACAAAGTCTGTAGATTCAAGCCTATAGAGTCCGTAGATTCAAGCTTACAGAGTTCGTAGATTTAAGCCTACAGAGTCCGTAGATTTTTTAAAAGATTGAAAATGAGTAATTTGAATGCCCAAGATAAATTTTTAAAAAGGGAAGAGATAATTTTGGTCTGTAGGACCAAAATAGTTCAAATGTTGTCCCAAAAATGAGTGATATTTTTGGGGGACAACAATTCCAACACATGAAGTTTTCCTACACTTATGTAGTTAGCTTGATTAGGTTTACTTTATCATAGGGAGTTACATTTGACCACTATTATTAGCTAGTGGAAGTTACTCTTTGATTGGTTATTCCAGGTATGGGATTTACATTCCATTATTGGGTCTTTGACCACTTTTCATGCAGTTACACATTCACTCTCCTATTTGTACATATTCATTTTGTGAGCTATTGTAGTTGATTATGTTAAATAGATTGATCCTAGTCTTACATTATTCTCTCTTTTGATTTACTCATAACTCTTGTATGTAATATCCTGAATCTTGCTCGAACTAGGTGTCCTCAATTAATCTAGTGATCTTGGCGAACACTCAGATAGTGTCACTAACATCACTACTTGAGTCAGCATGATTGTGTTATTATATAGAGATCCGCTTAATATTCTATGGAATGTACAAATATTTGATTTTTTATTAATGTGTAATAATTTCCTATTGTAATTAGACCAATGTCTACTGTAATGTTATGGTGAATTTTGTAAATTTTTAACCTTCATACCTTTGCTCATATTTAGGTTATTTAGCTTGTAGTTCATTGACTTCATCTTTCCTATCTTCTTGAGTGAAGATTGATTATTCTTGTTTGATCAACTCCATTTGATAAATGATGAACTGATCTCTTTGGTTATCTTTAGCTATTAAGGTCTTATATCAAGCCTCCTCTTCATCATGCTTGTTCATGAGCCTACTCATTGGATCAAAGTCTCTATCTCCATCAATAACTTGTTTTCGTACAAACAAAACATATAAAGCAATGTTAAATGCTAAAAATTTAGGTCAGTCTCTTGAGTGGATACTTTCTATTTCTCTTCTTTCTTAAGATCTTTATGCTTGAGCTTATCCTCTTACTTGTACTGTAATCTCAATTGTCTTTTCAAGGAAACTCTTATCCTTTGCCTTCTTCTTCTCTCTTATCTACTTAATTAGCCATTTTACCTTCTTTTTCATCAACCACCCATTCCATGGGTCCTTCTTACTCTCAATAATTATCCTTATCAAGGTGATCCTTTCTCTTGTCTCATTCATTTATATTTATAAGTCTTATTCTCTCTAATTCATTCTCTATTATCTTTCTCTTTATTTCCTTAGCTGGTCCCTTACTTTCGGTAGCTCTTTAGTCACTTTTCTCACCATTTGCACTCTCTCAATCAAATTTATTACACCTTGACCCATCTATTTATCCAATCTCTCTTCTTGTATTAATATCTTTAGAAATTACTTTGCTCTTCTCTTTTAGATTCACTAGCTGTTTACCTTCTTAAGCTTCACTTGGCTTCTAAACTACCTGACCAACTTTTTGCCATCACCTGTAAAACTTTTATTTCTATAACTTTAAAACATCAATTTTTTTCACATAAAACAAATTTCATACCTCTTTTAAAAAATTTCCCTTTCTTGGTTTTCAAATTTTCTCCAAGATATATGATTTCCTTCAACTTTAAATAATTTCATAACAATATATCTTTTCCAAAGAGCTCCTAAGCTTTAATACCACTTGATAATAATCACCTTTATCCATTTATCTACATGGACCCATCATAATCAATTACCACTTATTTTTTGACATTTGGTCCTTAATCCATTACCCACTTTATTAGTTTTTAATGACTATAGATTACATGTTTATCTCAACCACTCATTTAATGGCCAAAATTGATCTTATTTAATTCTTTTCAAATTCTTTAATTTGAGGTTTGATTCACTATTACTTATTTAGCGAAGTTAACTCTCTTTTAGGTATATTAACACTGTTAGGATTGTGGAGCTAAAAGCTTCACTGATGCAGACACAGAGGAGGTTGCAGGAGAGTTGCTGAGTGTCAGAGACACCGGCGTCGGTCAGGCCAACCGACGTCGGCAGGATAGGGCAGGAAGGCAACCGACGTCGGTCAGAGATCGGCCGGCGTCGGCGACCCCCAGGCGGACAGGGACCGGCGTCGGTCACCTGTGTGGTTCGACTGCGAGTTAATTACGGGCAGTGGGTTAACGAACCAAGTGTTTGCATGATGAGTGCTAATTTTAGACTCATAGCTGCGGATCTAATTATTGTAATTAGATGTCTAATTATTGTTTGGATGAGATCTATATAATAGACTCATGGTTGTATTAGAAAAGTGTGCTAGGGAGTAAGAGAGCATAATTATAAGCTCCTTCTATGTGTGAGGTAGAGCAATGGTGCGTTCCTCCTAGTGCCTCAGTACCAGGTGTGTTGGTGCTGGATTGGAGAGCCAGCTGGGTTCTTCAGGAGTGTAGGATCTTGGTCACAGTTGCATGGCCTATATAGGAGATCTACATGGTAAGTAAGATCGTTGATCTGCAGGTGTATGTGTGTGCAAGGTCGAGGTTCACAGGTGAGCAGAACCGTTGTTTGATTTGCAGGTGTGCAAGGTCATATAGACAGCAACACAACAGGAAGCAGTATCAGGCAAGATCTACTTGGAGTACAGGTGTGTACTCGGATAGAGCAAGAGGAAGGCAAGGGAGTTCCTTCCACAAGTATGGTCTGTTGAAGTGCAGGTTATTGCAGGTTCATGGGAGATCTACTTGAAGTACCTTGAGTACTTGTGGAGCACGTGAAGTGCTTGTGGAGTGCGTGGAGCACTTGTGTTATGCGTGAAGCACGGGAGGTGAACACCAACTCTGTATTTGAGTTGGGTGTTGGGACCTGTGAGAGGGAGAGCTTTGGGGAGAAGAATTACTATTCACTTGAGGTGTGGGAAACCTCTGTAAGGTGGTGGAGAAGAAGTGGCATCTTCTTTATTGTATTCTTTTCTGTATAAAGTGTTAATACAAGTTGTGTATTGTCTCTCATATGCTGTGTTATTCTGAATTCTAGTTACTTGGTGAATCTGGTTATTTTCGCATATTATAGTTGCTTGGTATTTGGTAATCAATTATATGCTTCCGGTGTTTCGCATCCTGACAAGTGGTATCAGAGCATGTTTGTTGTTCTAGATTCCTGACAAGTGGTATCAGAGCTAAGGTTGCAAGAAGCAGGGTTGTGTTTTGGTTACAGGGCACTCTCAGGGGTTTCTGATTGAGTGGGAGTAGAGCAATGGCAGATGAAAGTAAGCTAAGAATGGAGGAGTTGAAAAGCACAGACGGTTACTCACGGTCCGATGGAAAGAAAGAGCAGGTAAAAAAATATTGTTGGTTGGTAGCAGATCAGCATGAAGAAACTGAAGATACAGATGTTGCAGGTATTGTTGCATAGGATGTGTTTGCAGGTTTCTTGGATAAAGTTGAATCTTGGATAAAAGATTCGGTTGCCTCTTTCCATGCAGCCCCAGATAGAGGAGCTGGTAAGCCTTGCCAAAGAATTGGCAAAGGGGAAGTGAAGCTGAAATTGCAGGCGGCCAACACACAGGTGTTGATGAAGGTCATGCAGGTCCCAGGTTTGGAGATATGGCTAATTTCTTCAGAAAGATTGGGTGATGAGAGATGCACAAGAACTCTCACAGAGGTAGCACTTGAATTAGCTGGTGGTAAGAAAATAGGTATTCTTTATCTACTTGTTTATATTATTGATTCTTCTTCTATTGCGGAGACGTGGCTTCGTAGGCTTGGTCACATGAGCAGGAAGGAGATGCATGTTCTTAAGCGGAAGACAGATATATTTGATAGGCTTAAGAACTGGAAAGCCTTGGTGTTCTTGGAGGAGATGGTGGACAGAGTTCAGTGGATGGTGCTGGATACTTCTGAGCAGAGCAGTTTGGACATGGAGATTGATTCAAAGGAGCTCGCGGGTAAAAATTCATCACTCACAGGCGAACACAGACACCGGCATCGGTCAAGAGGAACCGGCGTCGAACAGACAGGTGCCGATGTCGGTCATGTGCAGAACCGGTCAGGAGGACCGACGTCGGCAGCAGGGACACCAGCACTGGCAGGTTGGTAGTCAGGGACAAATGCATGGGAACCGACGTCGGTCGGATGCAGACTGTGGAGTGACCGAGGTCGGTCACTGTAACGAATTTTGGGTGGACAGCTTGTTGTCAAGGAGTCTCAAACACCCATACGGAGGACTGAAGGTGTAATTAGGCCCTCAAATTCATTGTTCCTCTTCTTTATACATGTTGCTGATTGTAGAGCAAGAAGGATCCAGGAAACAGGTGGGAGCTAGGCAGGGATATGATGCAGAACCAGACGGGAGTTTTGGTAGGTTTGCCAGCTGGATGAAAGCACAGAGACGAATGGATTCCTTAGTAGAAGAATAGAGAGAACGGATACGTGAGACGGAAGACCAGGCATATGGTCTTGAGGAGCTGCAGGACAGTGGTACAGGTTTTGACAGGTGGAGGACGAAGCATGGCTTCAGTCAGTGTCAGGTAACTACTGTGGTTTGTCTTACCAAGTGGATGATGAGTCATGACATCATTCTGTTGCTGTATGTGGATAGTATGCTAGCTAGCAGGTTTGTACATACAGGGTTTTGCTGAGCTAAGGGTAAGATTAGTTTCAGTGGCATGTCATGAGGAGTTTGGAGCAGCATAATTCTTTGACATGGGAGGCATGGAGATCACAGGTTGATTTTGTCTCGAGTGAGAGCTGATGTGAATCAGGTGTTGGCGAGGTTCGGGATGTAGAGTCGGAGCACACTAAGGGCTGGATAGGTACAGTGTCCGAAATCACATGAGGTCTGGTATAGACCTGAGTATTCCCATGCAGTGGGAGCTGTCAGAGTTAGGAGCCAATTCGGGGAAGTGGGTTCTCAGGTTTCTGAGAGGGACCGGCAGCAGGTGTTGCTATGCAGGGTCAGGACTTCACTACAGGTGTTGTAGGTTCGGATGTGGCAGGGTACTCGGATGACAGGTAGTACACCACGGGATGTGTGGTGGGTTGTCTTCAGGCGGGAGCTTGAAGAGGGATACAAACCAGGAAATAGATTAGACGGAGTACAAGTACAGGTACATTGCAGCTGTTTATCTCCAAGTGGGAGATTGTTAGGATTGTGGAGCTAAAAGCTTCACTAATGCAGACACAGAGGAGGTTGCAGGAGAGTTGCTGAGTGTCAGAGACACCGGCATCGGTCAGGCCAACCGACGTCGGCAGGATAGGGCAGGAAGGCAACCGACGTCGGTCAGAGATCGGCCGGCGTCGGTGACCCCCAGGTGGACAGGGACCGGTGTCGGTCACCTGTGTGGTTCGACTGCGAGTTAATTACGGGCAGTGGGTTGACGAACCAAGTGTTTGCATGATGAGTGCTAATTTTAGACTCATAGCTGCAGATCTAATTATTGTAATTAGATGTCTAATTATTGTTTGGATGAGATCTATATAATAGACTCATGGTTGTATTGGAAAAGTGTGCTAAGGAGTAAGAGAGCATAATTATAAGCTCCTTCTGTGTGTGAGGTAGAGCAATGGTGCGTTCCTCTTAGTGCCTCAGTACCAGGTGTGTTGGTGCTGGATTGGAGAGCCAGCTGGGTTCTTCAGGAGTGTAGGATCTTGGTCACAGTTGCATGGCCTATATAGGAGATCTACATGGTAAGTAAGATCGTTGATCTGCAGGTGTATGTGTGTGCAAGGTCGAGGTTCACAGGTGAGCAGAACCATTGTTTGATTTGCAGGTGTGCAAGGTCATATAGACAGCAACACAACAGGGAGCAGTATCAGGCAGGATCTACTTGGAGTACAGGTGTGTACTCGGATAGAGCAAGAGGAAGGCAAGGGAGTTCCTTCCACAAGTATGGTCTGTTGAAGTGCAGGTTATTGCAGGTTCATGGGAGATCTACTTGAAGTACCTTGAGTACTTGTGGAGCACGTGAAGTGCTTGTGGAGTGCGTGGAGCACTTGTGTTGTGCGTGAAGCATGGGAGGTGAACACCAACTCTGTATTTGAGTTGGGTGTTGGGACCTGTGAGAGGGAGAGCTTTGGTGAGAAGAATTACTGTTCACTTGAGGTGTGGGAAACCTCTGTAAGGTGGTGGAGAAGAAGTGGCATCTTCTTTATTGTATTCTTTTCTGTATAAAGTGTTAATACAAGTTGTGTATTGTCTCTCATATGCTGTGTTATTCTGAATTCTAGTTACTTGGTGAATCTGGTTATTTCCGCATATTATAGTTGCTTGGTATTTGGTAATCAATTGTATGCTTTCGGTGTTTCGCATCTTGACAAGTGGTATCAGAGCATGTTTGTTGTTCTAGATTCCTGACAAACACTTTCCTTAAATCTACTATCAATATTATTATTTCTCTCTTAATCCCTTATCTCAATCACTTGATTATCTATATATTGGTCTTATCAGACCAATGAGACTTTTCTAATTCTATAAACATTTTCTTAATTTAAAACTCTCAACTTTATTGAATATCATTGTCCTGGTTTCTAACACAGTCACGTACATAATTCGTTTGGGAATGTTATATAGGATGGAAACATATATACCATGTCAACAAGATTGTCTAACAACTATGATCCAATTCTCATACCTTTAAAATTGTATAAATATAACATTGTCAATATTTGTTTATTTCTTGGCCATGTATAGTTGATTTGAAAACTTGAGAGACTTTAAATGATTATTTCATATAGTATCTAATATTTTCCTTCCATCTAATGCCTCTATAAGAACCTTTTTTAACATTATTGTGTTTTCACAATATTTTAAATAAGTTCATACAATTACTTGTACCTAGAATAAAGGGACTGTAGGTGATGGGGCAATCTCCTTATCCCAAGAGGCCATCAGTGAAGGAAATTATCATTGTTTAACTAATCCATCAAAATGATTACATCAAATGAATGATAAATCAATTATAATTAATTCTAAAATATATTTTGAACCTCCATACACTTGATTTCATGTTCAGTGTTTTCTATACTGGACTTGTCCTTATACAGATTTATGTGTCCTATAACAAAGTCATGATGATAGGGATTGAGAACACATAATAACACTCACTCCATAGAAATTAACATATTAATATAAATTAAGGAAAATTATAAACTTAGATCCATTTAATAAATCCTTTATTTTATTGATCAATACATCAATATTGTTACAGATATATGGAAAACCTTTATATAGACCCGCTAAAAATTATTATATACACTTATATGTATGTAAATAAATTATCAATTCCTCATTCTCTTTCACCCTCAACTCTTCATCCATTTTCCTCTTTCACTTATGAATAACTTATAATATTCTTCATGATAGGATAAAGACATATCTTTGTTCAACCAAACCTTGATCTTGGGCTTCTTGATAAGGAAGAAGTCCTTAATAATCTTAACAATTTCCTTGAAATGTCAAATAGTCCTAGATTAACCTTATCCATTATGGAATCATCCTTATTAACAAGGCTAATTTATATTTTCAAAATATACAAATATAAAATAACTTTTGCATAAATTATTAACCTTCTAGGTCATCACAAAAAGTCCAAGTCCTTCTTAACTATCTATAAAGGCTTACTCACTATAGTAGTCTAGCTACTTTAACATACCTATATGACTAGAACAAGACTTATTACATTACATAAAGAAGCGTAAAATTGTTTCTAAACTTACTCACTTAGACTCATACAAATTTGCATGGTTGTCTGATTTTCCTACATCAGTTTGTAACATAACTAACAACCAACTGATCTACTTTCACAAAGTGGTGGCTAGGTTGCTATCCAAACCCTCACTCTACATCTGTATGTGGTGAGTGATATTTAGGGATGTTTTTCCCCATGTATTAATAATTATTTGCAGCCAAAAGGTCTTAATATGGGGTTTACAAGGCTCACTAGGTGCATCCCCTAAATACCTTATAGTATTGGGGCCCATGTCCATGTAAGGATGATATCTAACACTTGAGTATTAGAGTGTGACATCCTCACTTCATGGAACCCCTTATGTGGAATCTCACTTAGCTTTAAAACAACTATCATTTATATTTATATTCAACCAATACATAGAGTTTGGATTAGTGTGTGGTGATGAAATCCATGTCACAACTTGCCTAAGGACTATGACAAGTGCATGGGTCTTAATTCCTCATCACGTTTCCCATATAAAATGAAAAATAAGAGGTTTCAATTATTTTTTATCCCGAAGTTCAGCCTACAAGTGTGATGGGAGAACATACATAAAATTGCCTTAGGTGAAACACACACATTTAGAATGTATGTACAAGATTTTAAGCATAAATAAGGTAAATCAATTACTTTTAATCCCCAAGTTCTCCCTACAATGCGAGGGGTGAGAATACACAATCAAGTTATTAAAAAATATTAATTAATTAACTTTATTAATATGTGATTGTGAGAGAAAAATGTTTATAAGTAGGGTTTGGTTGTTTATTTATTTGACGATGGTCCTGCAAAACACAAGTTAGTAGTTTGATTGTCAATATTGATGGGAAACCTCAAAAATAAACTATCATAAGTCAAAGCCACTATTATGCAGGTTGAAAACATTGATTCATAGGTCAAATATACTACTACATAGTATAAAACCACCGTAATAGTTTAGGAAGCAAAACTGCTAATGTTCGGCACAAAATAGCTTGTTAAAATCATGAAGCCACTAATGTTAGGCACAAAATAGCTTGTTAAAAGTGATGAAAGATGTGAAGGTGAGTTTAGTGGTGATAGTGAGAGGCGATGATAGGGTATTCTGGGTGATAGACTTGAAGAAGCTTAGAACGATACATGTGAAAAATTAAGTTATGTGATACATCCATGATTGGAATGTATAACTTTCACCAAAATGTTTTAGTTACCCAACACATAATTGAAATAGATGTCATCCTAGTGGAAACATGTGTCTGATATTAAAAGGCTCCTCTAAAATTGTATAAAATGCATAATGTGTCAATTTAGATGAGTTTAAAACTAATTAGAAAAATATGTTGACTACATTAAACATATAAATCTAAGTTGCATAACTCTACAACTAATTAGAAAAAAAATAGAAATGATTCCTCAATGAAAGACGCCTCCTATAAAATCTAATTGATCTATGCATGATGTCATATGCAAATAGATATGTATATGCATGCTTTCAAGCTCTATACATTCTCATTCTTAGTAACATGAACAATACAAATTGTATTCTTAATAAAATTGTTTATTTATTTATTTTTTGGTGAATGGTGGAAAGGAAAAACTACCACTAGGGCCACAAGTGCTACCAAATTCGGTTAGTCTACTAGCCCTGGGTTCAAATTCTAACCTATCCTCTCTGGAATCATTATGGAAGTATGGTGCACTTAAAATTAGACATCACCTCGATTGTTATAGATTCTTCTTTGAAGGCTATAATTGCCATATTGAAGACTTTAGTTTTCAATTTATGTAACAGACTATAGAATGTTGAAACTATAAAAAATGTACTTTAGTACAACAAAAATAATATTATTTTAATATAGTATACATCAAATGTAGCCGATTACTTATGTAATTAGTTACATCCATTTTTGGAAAAATAGAACAATTAATCTCTATAATTTACTAAATGTGCAAAGTAATAATGACTACATCAAACCCCAAATAACTTATTAATAATATTTTATAATAATAAAATATATATTTATTAAGATATAAAAAATATAATAATAAAAATGATCACTTCTTGAAAAAATGATGTCTGAAAATGGAGTGATGGCTGCCCTTGGTGGTCAATGCGGATACCAGTTCGGGGTGGAGTTTTGGGCACCGATTTGTGACGAGCATGGTTTCGATCTCAAGGGTTCTTTCTGGGGCGACTCTGTTCTGTAAATGGAAAAGATTATTATGTTTTACATCGATGCCAGGAGCGATTGTTTTGTGCTACATCTGTGCTTATGGATTTTGAGCTTAGTACTATGGACAGTGGAGGTTCGGGCCATTTTGGCCAGATTTTCAAGCCCAATAATTTTGGTTTTGGACAGAGTGGCAGGGTTCTTCTGGGCCAAAGGACATTTATCTGAGAATGCCATATGATCTATTGGGATTCTTATTTCTATGAGAATAGAAGCGTAGTTTTACAATTCCCTCCAAGGGCTTTTTCACAATGGGCTTGAGGACAAAGCTTTGATATTTTTATTCTAGATGTTTCAGAATGGATTTAAACCTTTTGTTTTTTCCTGTGTGAGTTTTGTAAGGGCGTATGCTTTATTTCCAGTGCTGATACAGGGCATACAAGCCATTGCTCAGGTCATCTTGTTGAGTTTTGAGTCTGATATTCCCATGGTAAATGTTCTTGTTATCATTTTTGCATTTTATGGAATACTCGAAGATGCATTGAAAGTGTCTGTCAAAATCCCTGAAAGAGTTTCAAGCATAGGTTATGTAATAAATATAGGTTCGGCTCATAATAGATAGAATGGAGTGTCGTTGATTATTCTCCACCAATTACAGCAGAATGGTTTTTCACTGTATCAATTCACCTTTGTCAGTACCCTTGTTGTTTGTGGTAGCTTAGTTGTGCTTGAACAGGGAAAACAGATTCAGACTGGTTTCTTTTAGAATCATGTATTGGTCAGATGTCTGTAATGTATTTGACAGAATGCCAACTAGGAATTTGGCTTGGCTCAGCAGAGTAGGGCCAAAGCCGGTGGGAACAGGGTACTAGGTCAAGGTTAGAACCATTGCTGGGTGACCAATTGCATATGGGTTAAGTCGATAGATTTAGTGATAAATCTTAAGTGAAATATAGAGATTTCCTCAGGGATTCTAAAATATTTTCAATGTCTGGGGTTTTAAGGAAAACAACACTAGAACATAGATCTATTGACAAGGTATAATTTAGGTAAGGATGCAATCATTCATATGACTTTGTGTTTACGGTGGGGTTTTAAGGAAAACAACATTAGAACATAGATTTATTGACAAGGTATAATTTAGGTAAGGATGCAATCATTCGTATGACTTTGTGTTTACGGGCAGGTGTTTTAAGGTTACGACAAACGTCCACTTCTAAACCAATAAGTTTTAAGGAAGCAATTAAAAATGCTACTACCAATTTGAGAATTATGAAGTTTACTCCTTATTTTAATTCCTACATAATAGAACACGCAAAGGAGGTGCCATTTGTGGAGATCATAAGTGAGGAAGTGATTAAATATTGAGATACTTTATCAGAGGATGCAGTAATTTGTAGGTATAATGGTTTTTGACTTTCAACGATGACATTATTCCAATGGATACATGAGACATGGACAAAACAATGTGAGATATCTCTTTGCTCCAAGAAATTTTTCATTGTTCATTTCCTTGATAAAAAAAATTATCAAAAATATCGTTTGGAAGGTCCATAATTCTAAGGAAACACAAAATTATTTATCACTCTGTGATTTCCAAATTTCGATCCAAATTCATTATCAATTACAAAGATCCCAATTTAGATTCAGCACCCAAAATTACCTCTACACTTTGTGCATGCACACAAAGAAATTGGAAATGCTTTGAGTTTATACATAAAATCTGAGGATGAACGAGCTGAAGGAGGTTTATGCATATATAGTCGAATATGTGTGGAGATTGACTTGAGTTTAACATTAAAATAAACAAATGCTAAATGTTTGATGGTGATATTATTTTCCAACTACAAACGTGGGTTTGTCTTATTTCCTATTCTTATATTCTATAAACCGGAATAGATAACTATAGCGGTCATAGATTCGGTGCCTTTAATGTCAAAGAATAGCGAAGGAAAGTAAAAAGTTCAACAAATCGACCCTGAATTTCATGATAAATTGACCCTAGCTAAAACAAATTCAAGGGCAGCCACAAAAGGGGAACATGAAATGCCTAAATAAAGGACATGAAGAAGAGTGCAAGTGGAGGAGACATGAAGGACAGATGTTGAATAGATAATCCTCATAAATAAGAAAGGTTTAATATTTTATTTTTTTATTTTAAGGATGGTTTATTAAGTGTGATTCAAAATATTGATTTAAAAATATTTATACCATTTTATTTAAAAAATTATAATAAATTAATTATTAATTTTTATTTGAAAAATATAAATACAATCATATGATTATTTATATGACACAAAAATAAATGTAATTATTATATATTATTATTTTTAAAATATAAATATTACCTTGACAAATAATTTGATTTTAATGATATTTTATTCATAAATTAAATAAAGGGACCAACTTAAGACATAAGTGTTGTAACTTTTCAATAAGTAAATTTTTTACAACATATAATAATTTATAAACTATTACATATATCTTAAATATATCTATCTACAAGACATTGATATATATCAATCTTTTGATCCATGTATTTGATTTGTCACATAAATTATATAGGTGGCATGAGAATGATATCACTCATCATTTTTTAGATAGATGTATTTAAGATATTTATACTAATTAATTTTGTGTGTGTATGTGTATTCAAAACATGGTAAGGGAATATTTATCAACGAATTATCATGAATCACCATAATATTAGAGGATTTTATTTTTTAATATGATTTTTTGTAGAAGTCTTTTAATTTATTTATTTTTAAAAGAACAATATTCAAGATTTTGATTGCAAAATTTTAAAAATAATTGAAACGCTACCCCTTCCCCTGCATCCTCACTCGCCCCTCCAATATCTTAGATATATAAAAAGTATAACATGTGTTTGAATAAGTCTCACAATTTTATTTATGGTGTACATAGTTTCAAATTTATTAGACTCCAATTCTTCACCAATCAATGACATTATTTACTCTCTTATTTTTTATGAATACTTCATTATTTACACTCTAATTCTGACTTACTAGATAAGGATGACTTGATTATCATTTTCCCTGAAAATGTTTTTATTAAAGACAAAATATTTATTAAAATATTACCACTACATCTACAATTGATGTAACAAAAGATAGAAATCTTTTAAATTTAAAAAAAATTATGAAGCAAATTTCAGGTCACCAGTACTAAGAATGAGTTTCAAAGGAAAACTAAAATCCAAATAAGCAATGCAATATTATAAATGAAAATGTGAGTGTCAAACTACCCTTGCACCTATCCTTGATGGAGGGCATGTAATAAATTTGGTTAAAATTTTTCTTGTGAAAATCAAACTGAGTGCCTAAGTTATAAGTGTAGCGTTGAGAAAGGGAGTATAAGTGCTTTGTGATGGTCGAAAGCCTGAAATATAAGACACTTATATTTTCACTTGTATCTAAAAGTCAGCCACCATATGGGCAACAACTAAGTTGGATAAAACTCTGGTCTAATTTGGCCTCACAAAGTGTTTTTGAATCTATGAAACAAAATATGAGATTAAATAAAAATATATAAGTATTTACAATAATTAAGAGATTAAAGGAGGGAAGAAATCTGATCTTCTGTAAATGATTTCATATCCACTTTTGGCATGATGTAATAATTGCATCATCTTTATGAGAGTTGAATGGCCACGCCTTGATTTGTACATGATCGTTAAGCTAACAGGTTAAATTATAGCCCAACTAAATTAAAATTGCTACCCAAATAGGTATCTATGTAAAATATTTTATTCTTATTTTTATGCTATTTTTCATTACTTTCTCCAATCAAGGTTATTTTTAACAAATATCTTATCTTCATAAGACAGATTTGGTTTTTTCAGAGTTTGTGAATATAGTGGCTTCAATTTATTTTATAGTTCCCTTTTCATTTTTCACTCTTCTTTCTTTCTACTCTTTAATACTTAGATTTTGTATGTTTTTGGAATTACACTTGGTATAATAATATTGGTCGAGTTTATTTTAAATAAAATTTTATTTAAGTGATGGTCAAATAAACGTCAAATTTAAGGTTGTGATTATAAATAAACACACTCACTCCATTACAACCCACCACTACCTTCAGATGTCATTTTAAAATGCCTCTCAATGTAGTCATTATTGTCTAAATAATATTGACTTACTATTTTAATATATTATTGGTATAAAATCTTCGATCTAATTTTATATTATATATTTTTAATTTATGTTAGAATTTAAAATTGTGACTTCATATTCAAGAACACATGTTATTCACTTTTAGACCACATCAAATATGTACCTTAACTCCCAGTAGCATACAATTATTGAACAATTTAGTTGTAATATGAACATGTTAATGCATAAATAATAAATAAATTTGATCTAGATCTTAGGTGATAATCAAAAGATAACAATATAAATTGTTTGAATCTACATTTTTCATTTGTGAAAATATTATTGAAAGATTATTAAAGAATAATAAATAATTTTCAGAGAATGATGCATAAGAATAAAAATAAATCTGAAACTAAAAACTTTCTTAATTTGTGTTTTGTACTTGGCACACTATCGAGGTAGAAATATTTATGTCTGTATAAACTAAGTGCTAGCCACATATATCTATGATATGCATAATTAAATTACTTAGATGTTTCACAAAAATGAAATATATCATAGAAATAAGAGTAAAATAAATAGATCCACAACAATAATTGATGAAAGAACATAATACTTGATAAATATCAGTTAATCACTTCGAGTGAGAAACCTATACAATAATGAAATAAGAGAAAAAATCATAATATGATGATCAAAGACTAACATTACTTCCTATATATATTCTAATTAGCCATGGTTATTTCATAGGATGACCTTATTAATAATATATAGAAATGTGACAAGATAATATGAAAGTTATGTAAACCACAAGTTGGCCACACATATCCCTAAACAAACTACAGTTTTAGATTGTATCAATGCTTTTTAAGATGATTAATTATCTATTTAGATGCATATATATACATAGTAATATAATGTCATAAAGGGTAAATAACCATTATGGAAGATGAAATGGGCAAGGTCTTCTATGTGACTATTCATTTTGTAATATTTGGGATGAACAACTTCAAAATATAATGGTAGAATCGGACCACAAAGAATTTTTTTGAACCTTGCAAGTGGAACCTATTGAGTCATATGAGGCAATTCATCCCTTTAGAAACAAAATCAATAGTGTTGTTGGCACTTGGCAGTACCACATAGTTTGGTATGTAGATGTTTGGAGCCTTGAAAAAAGTCACTGATGAATACCATTTAAGGCTTGTCATGTGCTTGGATGGATCAAATCCATATATTTCTAGATCCTTTGCACCACTGTAAACATATGTGTAACATATGGTAGATCTAAATTGATGATCTAACAATATTGTCAACCTTAAACAAGTATTTTATAATACAAGAGATCATGAATTTTGATCTTAAATTACCACATGTTATCAAAATGGGATTTATAAGAGTGTATCTGGTGAACCCACCTACATCAAACTCTCGTATGATTTCAACACATTACTATCAAAGGTGTCAACACTTGAACATATAACCACTACTTAATTATATCGAAGATGCTCGATATGAGGTAACCCCACCTGAAGCTCCCCATTTTTTTATACTTAATTTCTTCAAGTTTTACCATGTTGTGTAAAAAAAATCAACAACTATATAGGATTAATGCATGGTCAATAGACAACAAATACATGAGTAGATATGATGTCTTCACTTCTACTACATTAAAATGTGGCTCCCTTTATCCATTTAATGATGAAGCATCAATGACACATATGTAGTATAATTTGAGATCACATATTGTGAAATAAGTCCATATTCCTAACTTTAGGTTAACCATAACCAACTTAGGTGGTAGGCCACAATGGAAATAAGAAATTGAAAAAATAATTAGAAAACATTTAAGACTATAGTGATGTGGTCAACCAAGTTAAGCTCTAAATTAACTATATGGTTTATGTGTCCACCAAATATGTTGGTCACAATGGTGACCACCATGAAGAGTGACAAATAATAATAATAATAATAATTTATTTTTAAGGTCCATAATGTCAAACATATTATTTATGGTCTGTAAGGTAGCTTACACCATATGGGATCACCTTGTACTCCCAATTTATAAGAGGCCCTTTATTGTGCTTCAAACATGAAGTTGCATACTTTACCTATATGGGAGTTGAACATGTGACCTCCCTTTAAATCACACATGTTCTTCACCATTAATCCAACTAAGTTGCACTACAACAACAATAAAACTACAGAATTAGGTAGCATAACTATGACATTTATGCAAAAACATTGCAATTCTTTATTATTTTTATACAATTTCAAATTAATATCGAAAATTTTCTATAAAAAGGAAGATGGACAAATGTAATGCTTTTGTCAAAATTTTCCTTGGCCTTTGAGTGTGATGCATTTGTAAGAAAGATAAAAGTTGTGTGTGATGAATTTAATGATTCCTAGGTACTTCTTGGGAGGACATTCATGTCCTCTCTTAGATCTAGAAATGTCTTACTTACCTCCTAACCATTAATGTTAACATCAAGAGAATGATATTCTTCTTCCATTTCTAATTCATCAGGAATGCATTATTCTTAGGTATTTTATTACTCTTCTCTAATATTATTACTATATGTTCCATTTCTTATTTATTGAAATATTTATATAACTTCAACAGTTATTTGGGGTTCTCAATCTCTACTTCATCAAAGTAAGTTTTTTGTTATCTTTATCTTGATTTTATTGAATATTTTAATTTTTTTCTATTTCACTCTATCTTGTTTATGTGTGTTAAGATAGTCTTATTCACTATCCTCCTTATATTATTCCTCTAACTCATTTACCTTCTCCTTTCCTTTCCTATTAGTGGTTCCACTCTGCATAGTTACCACAATTTTTTTGGTTCCTCAATGATTGTTCTTGACTACTTTTTCCTAGGATTCTCTTTATGTTCTTAAACTAATGATCTAAATTCTATATTTTATTTAAGAGATACATTCTCTTATTTGAATACTCTCTTTATTTTTTAATCTTGGCATCTTTTTCTCTACACCTCACCTCATTACATCTCCCTTTGGTTTCAGGTTCTTTTGAAACTTTGTTTACTGTTTGGATCCTTTTATTTTGGTGATCCTTCCAAATCTTTTTATTTTAGTATTGTGTCACTCTTGGACACAAGAATTAATTATGAATTCCATTTTTATGGTAGAGTCTGCATTCCACCTATGGTTATGTTTCAAAATTCCTTGTTATGTTCCATAGTTTATCACACTCATAACAGATAGGAAGAGGCCTTTCTTGGCTATAAACTTGATTATATATCCTTGATGGTGCCCTCATACTCCTCAAAAAATTCCTCCTATACCACACTAGCCTCCTCTATTTCTAACTTAACCTCTCTCATAATAATCCCTTTGGTTGTTATTATAATATTGATTATGTTAGCCTTGATGTTTTGTATTTTATACTAGTGAAGGGGTTTGATATTTTGGTTACTATTTGTATGCTATAGGCTATGTGATATTTAGGGTATCCATTATTTGGTTTGTTGGTTCCATTATTTATATTACAATATATCTTCCTCTTTTCATTATTATCATGTCTTAGACAAGTGTGGATATAGTTGTTAAAAGATATAAATGTGGTGCAATATATCAATTAGTTATTAGGTGGATCCACCTCCATCATTAGGCACATGTTTTATGCATGATTATCATATAAATGACATATTATGTGATAAAATATATACACATAGATAGGGTTTTGAGCTGATAGTGTCATACCAATTAGTCCTTGAGTTAATCTTATCATTTTCACACTCTTTGCCATATTATGATGTAAAAATATAGTTATAGAGTGTCCTTATATGTATTATATGGTGCACCATATTCTTGGTCTTGTGTTGTTTCAATTTTATGATGATAAACTACATTCATCTCCTTTCATCTAAATTTCCTACATTAATTTAAGTTGCACCAACTCTTGTTGTAATCTCTCCATGTTTTCTTTGAGGGAGGAGTTTATACTCCTCTACCAAGATTGAACTTCCAACTTGGAATCCATTCCAAGTGCTTCTAAAAATGTTGTAAATATATTCTCAACTATTGAAGATAATAAGTATGGTTTGAGGTCTAAAATGAACAATTATACCCTTTTTTCTTATTTATTTGCTCTTCTAGTTTTTATAATATTACTTTGAATCTATAATAATATTATTTTATAAATTATTTCTTGTTTTCAATCAGTTCTATCATCATGCTCAAAATTTCATCAGGGACATCTGGAAATTGTATTCTTCCCTTAAATTCTTTCTTTATATTGTTTCATCAGTTCATATGACTAGAATAAGTCATCATATGTCACTTTAGTTCTTCTTATCTTAATTTACTCACAATGTCAAAGATAACATTTTTATTATTACTGATGTTGTGACTCCTCATGTATGAATCCAATACAAACAATTTTTATTGTGTATTCTTGGTGTCTTTTCCAAAACGAGGCAATTTCCTTATATTTTGGGTTATATTTGAATTAGTTTTTTTACTAAATGTACTTGTACTTTTACAACATCTAGTACTAATCTCACTCAAATACCACTCAAACTTATTTATTGGTGTCTTTCTCTTGCCTTACCAAAGGTCTCTATCTTCCTTTACGCCTTAAACATATTCTTTCCCAAGATTTACATTTTATTTGCTAGGAAATCTCTTTTTATATTTATTTATTCACTAAATTTATTGAAATTATTTCCACCTCTTCTCATATATGTATTTTTAACATATACTAAATGGATTTATGCATTTGAAGTGAAATGGTATAGAAAGGTGGCATTTATCCTAAGGGGTTCATCTCTTCATAGGGTCTCTTGTGATTGGGGTTTTACAATGGGGCATCATTTCCTTTATCCTCTTCACTATATTCTACCTCTACATTATCTTCCTCTCCATTGTTGTGGTTAAATAATATCTATTCTTATAAATTAGATTTATTATATTTCCCTACTATTTATTCTCCATTGTCTTACATGCTATGTTCTATTAATTATATTTTGTCTTAGATTTTAATTGCATGTATATATTCTATATATATCCTTTCACATTTTTACCTTTCACTATTTCTTCTTCATTTAATTATATGGACTTCCATTCCATTACTATGATGACATCCTCTATCCTTACTTCTTTATTTCCTTATACTAATGTTATTATGTGTGTATGTACATACATACATACATACATACATACATTATATTATTATAAATATATTTGAATATTAATATATTATTATATTAAATAATATTATATTAATTAATATAATATAATATATAATAACTATATATAATATATTAATAGTAATATATAATATTAATATACATATTGTATTACATTATATGTTAATATACTATTACATAGAATATAATAATTATCATTTACAAAAAAAATTGTTGTTGATTGGTGATGATTTTGTCTTGGTTACTCCTTATTTGGTATAATAGTGTTGTTGTTGTAGATAAAAATTTCTTCAAGTAGAAAGTTTTTTTATATAAAAACTTCTTCAAGTCATATTATCATTTACCTTCACTTTTATCACCCAATTCACCTTAACATATTTCACCGCTTTCATGTTTTGTGTCACCACTCTATCATTATTAAAGCTCATCATGAAATGGAACATCTCCTTCTAACATAACTCATTACCATGTCGTATGAAGAAACACACCACCTTAATTTTCATTGTCATCTCCACTAAAAATATCAAATTATTTTTTTTTAATGTTTTGTGCACAAAAAATAAAAAGAGACCAACACTGTAAATTTACACACTTTTTTGTAAAACACCACTATACCAAAACCAAAGAAAATTTTTAAGGGACATAAATTTTATCTTTGGATTAATTTCTAGTTTTAAAGAGTTATTCTTGTGGACACACTCATTACTGCATTTCGTTCCTATTAACTACTTGGTCTTGGAGGCCAAATTAAAATATTTCATTTCAATTAACAACAAAATGGAGTGACTTATATATAAATTAGAAACATCATACATGTCTTTTTATGCAAAGTCCCATGTTTGAGAGTTACAATTTTATTTTACCCATATCCTCTTTGGTTATGAAATAAAATTAATATCAACTTGTAAAAAATAACCCACTATTTTCCTTAACATAAATAAATGGTAGTGCCCACAAATTCCATATGCTCTCTTATTAAGGTGGAAAACTAACCCTATAAAATAACAATCTGGCCATGTAGTGACCACATGTCACTGTAACTCTGTGATATAAGCCTATGTAGTTATTAGTGCTACCTATGCCTACCCATCTTGCTCACCACTGTGCACCTATACCCCAACTATATCTATATCCATGGTCTATTGACCCCCATCATCCCATCCAAAATTAGCTACTGCATATAAGGCTTGACACCATATCTCATATTTATCAACAAAACTGGCATCATCTATCATTGCTCTCATTGGAAACTACTCATTATATAGTACTATATCATGTGGCTACAACTTCAGAAGTAGAAATTTTGCATCCTCTCTCTTGTAGCTCTGAGAAGGAGCTAGAATACCCTACACAAGTTTGAATTAAATTTGAACTCTATCAAAGGAGATGAGCTCCATATCCCTCTGTCTCCTCCTATATATCCATTGCTAGCTTTGTAATGATAAACTGTCGTAACTATACTGGGCCCACCTAGTCTAGCCCACATATGGCTTCCACACCACATCACATACAACTAAACCATCCAAGGCATCTTAGAACTAGTCACTATCTTTGGTACCACCACCATCCCTTGTAAATTCATAGTCTCCCCTCTATCATAGGGAGCCCACTATGAAGTGTACCTGGGTGTATCCATCCCATGGTAGCCCCAGTGGCCTTAACACTTGAATGTGCTCATATGCCTAGCAATGAAGCACAAACCCAACACTGATACAATATCATTGATGAGCTTGAAATCCCTATATCTCCATACTAAATTCCAAATTAGCAAATCACTAGAGCATAAAACATGAAGTTCAAACTTGTCAAATAGTGAAAATGATTTTTGTTTCACTTTTTATCCATGACTTTTTAGGGTTTTCCCTTGATTATCGATGGTTGACCCTGAATACCTCTGACCATCAATGGTTAGGGTCCCACACTTTTTTATTTTAGGTACTTATACCTAGATGTTAACATTTTAGAGATCACCTAATCTCCATCATAACAAAGCTTGAACTTTTTTGAGATTACCCTTCTTAAACCAACTCTTTGACCTCATCCACATTGATGTTGGCCATTTTTGATCTGAACTACTCACACATTTTATGACCATTCGAATTTGCACCATCTCATACACAACTAGACCAGTTGTGTTTTTTAACGTAGCATTTCCTACCTTGGATACTTATGAAAACACCAACCCTGTCTAGGAGACTTATAGAGTAACCTAATTAGCTATGACCAATGTTGTGAAATAGTTACCCTATCACTTGTTCTTCTAGAAATGACCTTATTTTTACTAACACTAGCAATTTTAGTCTTTGCATAATCTTGACTATCACACCTAGTTGCATTTTGTGTGCATGTTTGCATTTCAAATACCCAACCCCTTTGTCACCAACCTCATGACTTAACATATACCACTTATCAAACCCTGACTTGATTTTGGTTTTACCTCATCGACTCTCGATTTGAGGGGGGAACAACTCCTCCCATACTTAGGGCAATCAGATCTTTGACCAAAAATCCATTTTTTGTTTTGCAATTTGTTAATTCAAAGCTACATAACAAAAAGTGGCAAATTGTAGACACTAAAAAATTGCACATGACAGTTCTAGCTGTTGAAACACCTTAAGACCTCTATCAGACCTTGAGTTTAGTTAACCACCTAGTTAACTAACTCATCAACCTACTAACTTCACTATCATGCTAACAACCCCTTTGTTAGTGCTTTCTTGTTTGCAAGTTATTCCTTCCTAGCCAAATAGGATTTCTCCATCTTCTAGATTACTTGCACATCACCAACCAAGTATTTCTACCACACCCTTATTGCTAGTTTCATATCTTCTTACAAATTAATAAATGAGCAAAAATTAAGAGAAACACAAGACAATGCAGTAGGCTAAACAGTTGTGATGGTGACAGGAGAGCCACGGGAAGAGGAATGAACTACCATATTTTCTTCCAAGAAATATTCCAATCTCCTATAACAAATAATGCACTTCCCAACCCTACAATGTGAAAGCACTACCCAAACCTGTAATGAGAACTCACTACCTACCTTATAATGGAAAACCACCATCTTCATCTATAGATTCTAATTACAATGATCATTTTGTGCTTACTACCTCGATATAAGTGAGGTACTTCAGAACACATAATATTTTTTATCAATCACATGACACAAAATAATATAGTTTATTTTTTCTTTTAAAGAACTTGCAAATTCTTTTAGAGAAGCTTGGCTTATTTTTTGGCATAGAAATCAGTGTGTTTGGATTGGACAATGAAACAAATATTAATGGCAAGTTAATTCCAAACATAGCCAATAGTCCTTCCCTGTAACTAATTTGAATCTCTTTAAAGTTTAGATTATGATAAGTAAACAAGTGGGAACTGGGATGCATTACCTCAAAGATAGAAGCAATGTAAACTTGTCTAGTAAGTTAGCCTTTTCATTCTAGATAAGTTGTATTTGATTAGTGGAGAGGGTGATCCCATCCTAGAAGTAATTATTTATATAATGAGATACATACATACATACATACATACATACCTATGTATGTATGTATATATGTATGTATGTAAAGCAAACATACACATCAATAGTTCATGTCGTATTCTTCTAAAATTTTAACTTCCATTTTTTTTGGATTTTAGGGATGATTTTCAAACATTTTCATCTTAATTAAGCCCTAGAGATGACTAAAATCTTTCACCAAACTAGTCCTTAGTTTTAAGAGGATCAAACTCCAAGGTAATGATTATTGTCATCATTAGCTAAGCTTGATCTAAAAGATCAAAATTGACGACCTTCTCTTTTGCTCCCAAAGGATTTACTACTTGAGGTATAAACTAGTCTAGCTTTACAATCATACTTGCTACTTTATACTAGTCCAAACTACTTTAAACTAGTCTATACTTATAACTATACTTGCTACTTTATACTTTATATTAGAGTTCTACTATGACAATGTGAACCATCAAGCTTACAAGGTTAAGCACAATGGATTCAAGCACCACATAACTAAATCATGGTGGAATCCAAATTCACAATTCAAATTATTGACAATTGAGCTTCCATGCCAATGATCTCTCATGAACACACTTATCTTACCTCTGATTGGGTGTAATATGGGTATTTCTACTTTAACCAATAAGCCCAGAATTTCTTAGCATCAAATGATCAACATGTATATCTACTGAAAGCTACAAGATCAAATCTAATTGGTGATATGATTCATAGAGTTCATAAGTGGAAAATAATCTTCTAAAAAGAAAGCATTGGATTGAAGCTTATAAATAATTGTTTGCTATAATAAATTCTTACTAAGCCAATCCATCAACTAGTCATGATTCATCAAGCAAATACTAAAATGGAAAGAACACAAAGCATACTTAGCATCACTTTCAAATATATTATAAACAACCAATGTTATGATAGTCCAATTAGTTATCAGAACTTATAAGTTATAATGTATCAAGGAATCATTTGTCTAACCTTTACAAGTTACAAAAATACTCAACAAGGCACAAAGATTAATGGTGAGTTGATGCTAAATGAAACCAATAGTCCCTCCCTTCGAGACTGATAATTAGTACATACTCAATATCTAGGAACTTTCCACTATAAGATCAATGCCTCGATGCATTCCATAGGAAAATGTGTAAATTCGTTGGCAACCCCTAGTTCCCACTTCCAACTTACCCCTCCCATCAGAGAACGTTTGTACATGAGATTTTAAAATCTGTGTGCACACCATTTCCCCACGATGTCCCACAAATGGCTTTCTCTATAACTATGCCCACACTCATTTTACATCGTCCTCCGTTCTAATTTAAAACAAATCCCATCTCACCTCGTGAAAACTCTGAATCTTCACAAACTCACTTTGCAACTACTCTAAACTACTCCCTGCCCATTTCTATTTTTCAAGGCTTCATTTCCCAAGCTCATGCCTAGTTCGAATCTCGACACTCCCTGCTACCGATTATGGTTAAAACCTTGGCAAAGCAGAAACCCCACACCACACACCAAAACAGCTTACACAAGTCAGAGAGACATTTCAAAGGAGTCCGAATGAGGAAATGGGGGCAATGGGTTTCGGAAGTGAGAATGCCCAATTCCACTGCCAAAATGTAGTTGGGGTCGTATGATTCCCCATAATAGGCCGCACATGCATATTATTGTGCAGTGTTTTGCCTTAGAGGATGCAAATCCAGCTTCAACTTTCCTGACACTCTGTCAGAAATTTTGTTGGCCTCTTCCCTATCTACTGCTAAATTCAAGGTTTTACAACCAAGTTTGCCAAGGAAGAGTTTCATCTGGAGAACGGTGACACATTTTGTGGTTTAAAATCGTCGTCGTGTATAGACAGTCACCAAATTTTAGAGGAGTAGGAGGATTGGAAGCTGTTGGATTCACTTCTACAAGATGTAAACAATAACGAGTCTCCAAATTTAGAGGACTTTCCTCCTCTAGACTTGGAGGATAGTGATTTTCTTTTCTTGGAGGATATTGAGTTTCTTTTCCAAAGCCAGATTGACATAAGACCAACGGGATTTCCAAATTAGCATTAATATATGAGAATCCGTCAGGAGATGCGGAGAGTGTTTATGGCTAAAACACTGCAATTCTTTAATATTTTTATATACTTTCAAATTAGTATCAAAATTTTTCTATAGAACAGAAGATGAACAAACGCAACGATTTTGACAATTTTTTTCTAGGGCCTTTGAATGTGGTGTGTTTGAAAAAAATAAAAATTCTGTGTGATGAATTTAATGATTCACCTATGTAGTTTGGAGATTAATGAATGTGTCAAAGTAAACTTTTACAAAAATGTGGATTGACTTGAAATTAGACAGCTGAATCCTCGCTGTAACCCCACTTATATGAAAGGAAAAATAAAACTTAAATATACAGAGGCTTTCAATGTTCATATGGTAAGGGAGTTTTTTTTTTGAAAAATTGAGTGAAGATATTAATGTTAGTACTTACCCGGTACCATATGTTTCACCCAGGGCATTTATTTTTGTCAACTGTTTTTGCCAACCAATCAATTGTTGTTCACTGTTATGAATGCCATCAATTTAGCAAAGTTTATAGAAAGGTGGTAATAAAATACTATTTTCCCTAGTTACAGTTAAATAGTTAATAGTTCTTCCCTCGAGTAACCAATCAGAAGATTTTCTCATGTTTATTTTCCATATAGCCCAATTTAGAACAATGCTAAACTGCTTGGTGGTTACCTCTCCCGGATGGAAAACATGTCTACATGAGGTGACTGTGCGTGGAAGGTTTTCATGCATACAAATAATCATACCCGAAGAAATAAACATACCAGAATTTTTCTGCAGCATACCAGAATTTTCCTATAGCGTGAGTGAAAAAAAGTGCAGAAAGAAGGCACATGTGAGCGATTAATTCCTTTAGCGTACTTTAAATTGCACTCTGCATTGCATCTCTCACAGGCTATGAAAATAGTAAAATTGTTTGGCTTTTCCTCATCCCACTCGTGATGATCGATCTCATTTTTTTTTTGTTGCAATAGATTTATCATATGCGCACCAATGGATTTCTTTGAAAGATCTCAAGTCTTATTGAATTGATCCAAATTTCATCAGAATTTGTGCAATAAGTTTTGATGCATTCCTTAGATCATCTTCATCATCATTTTAAGCAATTGCTCTAATTTGTAAATCAGCAATGAACGGAAGATCTAATTTTAATTTTATTCCCCAACTTGGCATGTTGATCATATATTCATGATCATGATTTAAAGTGAGCTGCAGTAATTTGTTGCCTACACTCATCTGGGAAGAGGATCAGCTCATCTTGAAAATGTTGTTATCTGTGTCTAGGTTTTATACATTTTAATGTATTTCTATTTGTTTGCAAAGGCTGCTATTATGGAAGAGGCACTGTCATAGTCAGAGATTGAGCACATATGCAGCGCTATCACCTCCACCACCACCTCTTCTTCCTCCGCCACCTATCTCTCCATCTCCATTCCTTTTGTTTTCGCCTGCCCTGCTTCCCCAAACAACAAGCTCACACTCTCTCCTCTCAAGCTCTACATGTCCATTAATAATAAAAAAAGCTATATTCAATGGTGGTTGTGTGCCATGCACCTCTTTATCGAGTTTATACATTGACTTTACATGTCACAGATTGGATTCTTGTTCGTCTCAAATACTCAAATCTAAATTTATTATTCTTTATAGATTTTTTTTAAAAAAATTCTTGTGCAATGGCTTGTCATTTACCGTATGGAATTTTATTTTTCTCTTTTATTTAGAATCCAAAGTCTAACTACAGGGTTGGGCATTGGCATGGGTCTGGGCATCGAATCCGACCACCACTACCACTGCCATTAGTGAAACCACCATCAACAACACTGCCACCCCTAACATCACACAAATTTGATCACAATAACATGGGAGATCTCGGTGGATGGACCCTTAGCAGAGGTCCTCGACTCCAACACGGTCACTCATAGCACCAAAAACTCATTATCCTCCTCTTCTGCTCTCAATCTCATGATCGGCAATGGGTGGGACTGCAGCAGCATCAGTGTTGGTCTTGGGGATACTTAACCGATAGGTAAAAAAGTCATTCAAATATGCTCCAGCAGCCTCCAAATTCAATTCAAGGCAGGTACTAAAGTCATTCACGGGACTTGTTCAATATTTAGTCACATTTCATGATTTTATTAACAAGATGTTATATCTATCATCTATTTGAATTGTAGCTCGGTCTTCAACATTTTCCAAAATATTTTTTTAGAAATGCCTAACAAATTTTGTATCTTTGGTAGATATTATGTTGCACGAGAATTTATAAAAAAATAGTTATGTGCATATTATCGTTAGTATTTTGCCATGCAATAAAATGATTTATTTGGAAAATCTATCTACAATTAAAAAAAAAATAATCATGGCCTTTCAACATTTTAAGAAATCCTAAAATAAAGTCTGTTGATATGTTTTCATGGTCTCTTTAGAATAATAGCCCCTTGGTTGATACAATCTTACATTCTTACTTCTTCCTTCTACCAAATAGAAAATCCTACATTCCTGCACATACTTTCAAACATCCATATGAATCTTAGGCCAAAATTAATTTTTAATAAGCTACAAAAAAAAAATTCCATTATCAAAATGCTCAATGAATCATCAACTATGCTTCTCTTTAATAAAAATTTCGTTCATAATTCACCTCTGGGTATACACAATTATTTTCTTTTGAATAACAATCCTTCATGTAGGAAATAATCTAACCGTGATGTTTAGTGCATACTCAATGGTTCTACAAATGCTTTCCATACATCCTTGATACCCTCATCTTCTACATAAAACTCTTCCATAGAATCAAATCTCACTACTTCTACTTGTATCTCATTCAACAAGAGATACCTTCTACTTGACATGTCTACAGCTATATTAGACTTTGCACTTATATGTTTCCACACAAATGAATAACTTTGTAGGAATTCAAGCCACTTCATATTTATTTAATTTAAATTACCTTGAATATTAATGAATAACAATGCTTGATGGTCTATGTACAACACAAACTCTTTAGGCGCTAAGTAATTCCTTTTCTGCTTGAGTGTTTGCACTATGGCATATAACTCTTTATCATAAACTAAATATTCTATCTTTTTATCATTTAGTTTATTACTGAAGTAAGCAATGGGTATACCTTCTTAACTCAACATAATTTATATTATTGCACTATTCACATCATAGTCACCCTAAAATGCCTTGTTGAAATCACGTAACATTAACACTAGCCATTCAATCACTTCCCTCTTCAAACTCTCCAAGTTATGTTATGCCTATGTTGTCTAGAGAAACTCTTTGTTATCACCTTTACATAACATTAACACTAGCCATTCAATCACTTCCCTCTTCAAACTCTCCAAGTTATGTTATGCCTATGTTGTCTAGAGAAACTCTTTGTTATCACCTTTCATTTCTTCAATGATAAGTATGCATGACCCACTAAAGTTGTGGATGAACTTCTAGGAAAGGTGAGTGCAACAATTTGATGAGCCAAAAAGTGACAAGACCAAAAAAAAATGTTTTTGGATGAGTTCATTGAAAGTGAAATGAATATATATTTTGAAAGGTAAAAAATATCCGAACCAAAATGGATAGTTGTCCTAAAAATGGATTATTTATTCTAAATGAATATCCATTTTGGAAACCTTTGGATATGTTCTTTATATTTAACAAAATAAATATTTAAATATACATTAAATTCATTTTACTAAATATAAGAAATTAAGGCCATTCTAGGTCTTCTAAAATTGGTTTCAAAGTTGAAGGAGTTGTAAAAGATAGTTTTTCAAAATCCAATCTAGTTAGTACTTTGTCATTTTAAAGGTTTCAATATTCAACATAAAGTTTTGTGGGTATAATTTTTATACGTGACATCCATTTTGAGCAAAACAATAATTTATTTGTAGGTTTTCGGGTCCGATAGATTGTTGATGTTTGTAGAAGTTCTAGGTGTGCTGAAAATGAATATTACAAACCTTGCATATCTAAGAAATAGTGAAAGCTTAGAGGATATTGACACACTAATTCAGATACACCCTAACTGAATGTATCTTAAGTAAAAATTTGGTTTTTATATATAATATTTTATAAGATAAATTTTGGTAATGATACTTGATTAACCCTAATTTAGTACCTGAGAGTAGTATTTGTCATTTTATCATGATCGGATGCCATTATTTGAGAATTTTTTACTGAATTAAACCCCAATTGTATGTAGTTGAATTTAAATTTGTACTTAATTGGGGCCTTGCCTATTTAAATTCTATCAAATAATGGCATTTATCACAAAATAAAAATAAATGGTGGTAATCACCATCTATTTGAAAACATCTAATCAAAACATAATTTAGTTAAGTTTTTTCAAATTATAACATTTGGTCATGATAAAATAACAAATTGTGCTCATATATGACCAACTTTACCTAGATATACCTAAGTTATCTAATCATACTTAATATAACCTATGTGACTTTATTATTATCACTAAGGGATGACGTTTGGATGTCACTAAGGGGTGACATTATTGTCATCTTTAAAGATAATTTAGTGATTATGTGCTCATTTTTTCTCAATTGAGTCCCTAATTAAACCAATTATTTGTTTGGTTTAATAAGGGATGCAATCTGGGGTCCAATTGAGCCCCATGAACCTAATTATGACCACATGATATGATTTTAAGTTCAATATATCCTAATTGAATCTTTGATCGAACCAATTATTCATTTGATTTAATAATAGATGTATTTAGAATAATTAAACCCTGTCCACCTAATTACAACTAAATAATATGATTTAATATTTGCAAGAATGTTTAGATGTTATTCCTCACAAGCTCAATCTCATTGATAAAAAATTATGTGATGCTTCTTTATCTCTTGATGATATTTTTCATTTTTTGCATTGCATGAGTAATGATAAAGCTCTGATCACTTATGGTTTCCCTGCAAATTCTATAAAAATACTTGGGATTTTATTGGGCCTGACTTGCTACAAGATTATAAAGAAGTTTTATAGAATAAATATTTGGTATCTCTTAAATCAAAAACCAAATTTATACCTAAGAACAATGATCTTGAGCTTATTACTAGTTGGCACCCTATCAACCTCCTCAATGTGTTGTATAAAATCCTTGATAAATCTCTTCTAACCGCCTTCAGATCATTTTACCTACCATTGTCAGACCAGAGCAAAGAAGTTTTTATCAAAAAATAAATATATTCTTAACAAAATTATTATTGTTTGGGAAGGAATGAAGTAAGTGAGAGCATCTCATCAGCAAACCATTTTTATCAAATTAGATTTTGAAAAATAGTGTGATAGGATTGAGTGGCATTTTATTCTTGCTGTACTTCAAGCTCTTGGATTTGGCCAATTTTTTTTTTTTGGTTGTTCAAATTCTATTATTGGAAGCCTTGGTTTGTCTCACTATCAATGCAAAACTTGCAATGGAATAAAAATTAATGCTATAGATAAAGTATGATGCCCATGCCAGAGTGGTTACACCATTACAAGTGGAAGTGGATTCATTTAGGAGTGAAATTTAATTTTTTTGGCATTCCCTTCGCTTTTAATAGTTCCCCTACTAATATTTTGTAATATGTCATTAATAGAGTGGATAAAAAGGTTGAGGATTAGATCACCAAGTCCCTCTCTTTAGCAGGGAAGTTCCAAGTCTGTACTAAGATTCTTTCCACTACTCATGTTTCCTATTGGGCCCCCTCTAAATCCTCCTATGACAAATTGGTGAAGATTCTCATAGATTTTATATGGTCTAAAGCCAAGCAAACTCAAGGGTTCCACATGGTTTCTTAGGATATGTATTGTCTATCTCACAATAAACAAGGCATGGAGATTGTTTATATTTATAGGCAAACCATTTCCCATTGTGATAAATGGGTTTTCAAAGTTGTGGAAGGTAATGAATCTTGAAATTTTCTCTTAAGGCACCGCATTTCTTCTGGATCTCCCTATGGTAAGTCTAGTTGGAAAAATATTGGTTTTCACACATTACTAATAATTCCTACCTCGGTTAAAATTGAGGGCTCCTTTGTTGCTAAAAGTATTTGGAAATCTTTTAAATATATCAAATGGGTCACAGATGGATTTCGTAGTGATCTTTCATTAAATGACCATAACCTTTGGCGGTCCCCTGTTATGACAAATATTAGTCTACTTTTATCAGAGTTGCTTGATATGAAAGCTTTGAGACTTTTCAAGAAAGGAATAAAAACTATGAAAGCTTTGGTATGATCCTATAATTGAATTCCTTGACCTCTGTTAAAAGCTAAATTTAATTTATTTTTTTGGACTTACCTACTATTCTTTGTATTCAAGATTTAATGTCAAATATTATGATTCACAAATTAGGTTTGCAATCTCCACGTGCTTAGTAGAAAGATTGGAGATGGAATTGTGATAATCATTTTAAGAACTACTCTCGAGGCCTCTTTTATCAAATCACGAGCCCATTCTCTCATAATCTGGTTAAGCTCAATAAGCATTGGAAACTTAATTCCTGGCCTAAGACTTGGCTTGCCCAACTCAATAGAATGTTGACTGCTAAGCTTGTGCCCTTTGGTGTCTGGTATATCGAGGCCTTCCTCTTAGAGAGCATCTTTCTCATCTTGGACTTGATCAACCTAAGTGTTTGGCATGTTCTAGACCAAAGTCATTTAAGGATATCTTTTAGACAAGTCCCAAAGCTCAATCTGCTAGGCAATGGATACACAATTTATTTTAGCCCTTCCATCCTAAGCCTTTCTCATGGCATTTTGCCCAATTTAGGGATTCAACAAATTGGTGGGCAATATAGTTTTTTTATGGAACATGTTAAGAGTTGTTATTTTGATTCAATTATGGAAAATCAGAAACTTTGATTTGTTTAATAACGAAGAAATATCTTGTTATTTTACCATGAATGACAAGGTGTTTGTGATATCTTCCACTTTCATGCAGATTCAAGCCTAGGATGAAAAGGTGGCCATGGAGATTTGTGATTTACATGAGCTGCTTGACCATTATATGAATGCTCATTGTTTTATGAGTCGCGTCCTACCAAATATTCCACCACCAACATCCAGGCATCGATGGAGTCATTCACTCAATCGTAGTCATTTCTCCATCCCTCCTCAATGAGGGGTGGGGGATGGCATGGGTCGGTGTTTCACTACCCCTCGTGGGAAATAGTCATTGCTCTATCTTGGTGGGGTTCGCCTACTCTTGGTCCCAACCCTATTGGCAATGTGGTGTAATCTCCTCCTAGGTGGGGCATTACAATTTCTTTAGCTCCTCTAAATCCCATGGGTGAATGGATTTCCCTTGATCTTCCCTTTGCTGAGCCTTTTTCTTGGAGAACTCAACCACCTAAGGACAATTCTCCTCCTCCTCCTTTTGGTGTGGTGCCTTGTGCTTAATATCTTACTATGTTTGTTGTAGTTGATTGATTGTGTTTTGACTTGATGTGTTTCGATGGTGTTTCCTTGTTTTAAGCTGAAAATGGTGGAGAAACAACCACAAACATGCAAAAATACTTCGGCCAATGATAAATTGGGCATTCTTCTTTCTTTACTTTAATTTAATCTGTCCATAAAAAAAGTAATCCATAAATACTAAACTCTAGATTTATAAAAGAAATAATTTTAACCCCACTTTAATAACCATTAAATGATAAGCATTTACAATTACATTAAATCAACAAAAATATATTTAAATAACATCTACAAAATATTGTGACAATTATATGTTAAATTTTATATCTAAATTTATAATTATTAAAATAATATATTTTTTAAACTTTTTCATTAATTAAACCCAAACAAACAAATAAATAAATAAATTCCTATACCAAGGCACTAACTATAAAGAACCTCGGCAGATTCCACCGCTTAGCGTGTAAATTTGCTGGCGATGCCCAGTTTCCCACTTCACTCCCACACAAACTGCCAATTTACCCCCGCCGTTGAATTTGTTTGGGTTCGTATGATTCCCCACGACAGGCCGCTCGTGCATATGACTGTGCAGTGTTTTGCCTCAGAGGACGCAAAGCCAACATCAACTTTCCCGACTCTCTGCCGGAAATAAAGGACTTTCCTCCTCTAGACTTGGAGGATGTTGATCTTCTTTTACTAACTGAAAAAGAGGGAAGGCTTTTTCACCACCAGACGGACGTAACAACGGCAAATTCGCATTAATTGATATAAATTCAAATTAAGAGGAAAATCGTGAGTGTTTATGGCTAAAACGCTACAATTATTTTTTCTTTTTATATAAATTCAAATTAATATCGAAATTCTCATTAGTTGGTAAATGCAACGCTTTCCCGAGATTTTGGTTGACGTGTTATTAGGCAGCTCAATCCGTGCCGTAACACAATTTGTATGATTCACAGCTTTAAATCTGTCAGTTTTGTTAGAAGGGATGTAATTTATTTATTTTTAAAAAGGGGTAAAGTGAAGTTGTATAAAGTAAAAGTGTAAGTTAATAGTTGTATTTTATTTGAAATTATGTTATGTAATTTTGTTTTATTTTTTATGTACAAAACATTTATTAATAATATTTTGGTATTTTTGATAAAGATGATATTAGAAAATAAAGTTATGGGTTTTTTTATACAATATTGAGATGTGCAAGGAAGACATGTTTTGTTTTACAATGAGCTTAAGCCATGGTGAAGGGTAAAGATATACAAAGTATATAAGCAGTGAAATTTTTTAAGTGAGTTAGGTGATCATGGCAATGGTAGGGTATTTCAAAGGATGGACTCAAAGAACCTTAAGTAGATAAACTTGCCAAGTTTAGTGATATATGTAATCTTTAACTTCTACCGAACTATTTTAATTACCTAATACATTATTGAAACAAGATTCATCTCAATGAAAATAGGGATCAAATATCCAATGATGCCTCTAAAAACATAGAGAATGCACCATTGTCAATTTAGATGAGTCTAAAATTAATTAGATGAAAATTCTAACTACTTTAAATATTTAAAACCCAATGAGATGATTCTAAAACCAATTAGATGAGAAATGGAAAATACTTCTTTAATGAAAGATGCCTCCTCTATAATCTAATCAATCAATGCAAGATGTCATATGCAAATAGATATGGATACAAATATTTCCAAGCTTTTTCCACACTCATTCTCAATAAGATTATCAAAAACCATTATATTCATAATAATAGTGCTCACTTTTCTTTATTTAGTGAATTGATGAAACGTAAAACTGCCAAAAGGACCACAAGCAATGCAAATTTTGGGTAATATGTTGGACTTAGGTTCAAATCCCAACTAGTCTCTGCATACTCTCTAAATGCTATAGTGATCTAATATATCTAAAATTAGTCACCACCCCAAGTATTATAGTTTCCTTTGTGGAGGCTACGCTTACCATATTGAAGAGTGTAAGTTGTGCTAAAAGGGATGTAATTTTTTGTTTTGGTAAAGCAAGGATTTGTAAAGTGAGAGTATAAATCTACAATCATACCTCACTTGAAATCCATGACTGTTGACCCCATCTCACCTTTTATGCATAGAGCATTAAACAACAATTATCTAGTATTCATTTTAATATTTTTTTCAAAACATTTTTTCCCTAACTAGTGCTCCTTTAGATATTTTTTTGCCAACAAAGATAAATAAGATGCTTACGAAGACAAATTCCAATTGTGGTTGCCTTTTCTTTCAGAGGTTCAAGTATGGCATTTCCATATGTTCTTATGCCTGATGTAATTTCTCTAGGTATCAATATATTGGTACCATTAAAAAGCATGACATTTCTATAAAATATACCTACATTTGTGTGGCGGTTGATGTCTACACACCAAATGTGTGTGCCAAAAATTCATCACTCATAAGTATATTGTCCAAGCCCTAACAACCACTAATGTTATCATGATCAGAAGGTCTAATTCATGCCAAATTTAGTGAGGCAACATAACAACCTTCAAATGGTTAATTCAAAGCTTAAAAATAGATGCAAAATAAAGGTTCATTGGGATGTGGCCTAAGACATAGTTATAAATCCCAATGAAGGATAATTAAATCCTTGCTTAGTTATTATCCTGGTAAATGTGGGATTGTTAGAAAGGCATGCTTTGTTTAGACAAAATCGTTGGACCAGGAATGGTAGAGGAGAAGGTGAGTGGTATTTGGATGGGTGGTTGGATTGTGATACGATGGTCTAGTATGGAAGAAAGGACATAATAGCTTGGGCTAAGGAATATTATAGTTCATATTAAGTCGAGCTTGTGAGGAGCTGAGGACCATGCCTATGTATCAAGGCATTTAATATTGGGTAGAAGGGATATCGAACAAATCTAAGCATCACTACTAGAAAGACATTAAGGCTATGAATATGGCATGTCAATTCTAGGTATGCCATCATTGATTGAGTTGAGTTCTTGGACCAAATGTGTGGTAATTGATTTGAGATAGACTGACAAAGCTGAGTATGGAAATTACAATTAGATGAAAAGAGGTGGTTGTCAAGACTATGGCATCTTTAGTTGTCATGTTCAAAACTTTCTTGAGCCTACGATGAGAAAAGGTAACAACTCAAACCATGTGATGATATGCATCAATTGTATAATGATGTGGTAAGAAGGATTGACAGAAATGGGGGCTTGTCATGGGAAGCCGATAATAGGCAAGGAGTCATTTTTATAGTGACTATCAAAAAGGTCAGGCCATGAAAAATAAGGCAATGTTCTTATTATATATAGTCCTAATAGGGAGACATGGGTGGTTAAAAATGACCTGGTAGCCATTGAAGGAAAGGATGCCCTTAGCCATTTGAATACAACCATCAACATCCCAATTAAGAGGATCATTGGCCAAGAATCGATCTGAGACCATTGAAGACCGAGTTGAGCTAGGAAAGGATGGAGTACACATCCCTTATTTATTTTGGATGTACCAAGGTCAAAACTTATAGATAGATAGAGTCTTTGGGATGAAACATTTATTTGGTAAAATTTATTGTGTTATTAATTTTTACCACCCAACTTGGTAGAAATTAATAACACCCCAACTTGGTATTTTGATGTAGATTTACATTTAGAACTAAAATGCTCTATGTTCAAATTTCATAAAAGGCATGTTCTATGTTAGTAAATCTAATAACTTTCATTTGAGAGATACTATAACAAACAAACAATTGTAAATATAACACCAAGCATCTTAATTTATTGTTTAGTGTGGATTTATATTTAAAAGTAAATTGATTCATATTGAAAATCTCAAAATAGCAAGTTTTATATGCTAAGCAAGCTTGAAACCTTAAATTGAAAGAGGCTAAAATAAATTAAATAATTCAATTGCCTTACCAAGTAATCGAGTTTTTTGTTTTTTTTGTTTTTTTAAAAGTAGATTTGCATTTAAAACTAAAATAATTATTATTCTTAATTGAATTAACCACAAAAATAAGATCATTGAGTGGGTATGTTCCAAAATCTATTGACACTTTACATTATATTTTAATTTAACCACGATGTATATTTTTTCTTTTTCTTAAATTTATTGATGTTCTTTGGTGAAGCTATCAATAAAGTCATGTGTTATTACTTGATCCATCCAATTTCATTTGATTTTTGTTGATGCGGTCTTGTATTTGGTTCTTAAAATCTATGAGATCATTTATTGAATGTCTTTGGAATCTGTTATAACTAAAAAATAAATTAATGTTATAAGAATTAGGAGATGTTTTTAAAGGATTCAACTAGATTATTGGATGTAAGGTAATCATATAATATTCAAGTAATTTCTCAAATTTTGTTTGGAAATCATTAATCTTAGTAAATTATTTATGTCCTCTTCATTTAGAAAACATGATCCTTTGATATGGTTTGTTTATGAAATTTACTTCATTTCTATCACCATTATTTCTTAAAACTCTATCATTATTGTTTCTAATATTAATAGTTAACTTTTTTTACACCTAAAAGTGATGGGAGAATATATAACTATATATGTATCTAAGGTATTGATTTTCCATTCTCTTGCATCAATGAAAATCTAATGTCGAAAGAAGTATAAGAATTGAATCTCAAAATATCAAAAAATAGGATTTGAATCTCATTATAAGGTGCCTTATAACCCTTATAACTCATTTGCATAATCATAATATTAAACCTAAGAAAATAATCTATGATGTGCTCATTAGTTTTTTATATAAATTTAAATAATATTATAAATGTGAACTTTCAACCAATATTAATTTTAAAATTAGCTAATGAATAATCAACTATATAGTTGTGAAAAAATGTATAACCCATCAAGGGAATAATATTTCTAGATTAATTTTTTCAATAATAAATCATTCTTATCAATGTATAAATAATGTTAGTATTTATTAACATTATTAGTTATTATATAGGTTTAATTATTTTAAACCTATTATTGCATATCAATTTATTTGTTATTATTGAGAAATGTATTCCCATAATGTTTTTGTTATTCGTTACTATTTCAAGTTATTAGATCCTATTTTTTAGGAGGTTGTTGTGTTGCCTCCATGGATATATAATAGATAAATGTTTTGTATTGAATATGGATAAAATAATATAATATAGGGTGAATAATTATTCTATGTAATATTCAGTGTTGCATGCATTTATTGATTTTTTATCAGCTCTTTCATTTGCCAACAGTGTGCTATCAAAGCTACAAAGGTTTTTGTGCCTGTCAAGATGATTTACAAAAAAGAGTAAGGGGAAATAATTGTTTTTTTTTATATTGCCTCATCTGATGTAAATCATATTACACTGAGTTTGTCTATAGTCTAAATGTTATTTATTTATTATTCTTTTAATTAAAATTAGATTATGAGAGTGAGGCATTGGAACAAATATGAGTGCAACCTATATGATTTCATTTGCATGTGATCTCAATCTGTGTGTTCAGCTATTGTCATTATTTGCTTCCATTTAACATAGATTTGTTTTCCTTCTATTCTGTGAAAAGGGAGGAAGTTGGAATTGGTAAAGTGATCTCCAAATAGAGCCTAGGCCTCATTGAATTTGGACCTTTATACTGTGAGAATAATACAAATTCAAGAATCCTTGACATTACAATCCAAACAACAAGTATTGTGGCCTATTAACACCCAACCACTACTATTCTAATTAAAAATATCATGAGGATTAGTTACTATTGCTTATCCATCTTCTTGGTATTTGCTAAGATTTGATCAGTCTCGATCCATGTGTCTTATATGTGACACCTTCAAATAATTTGGGAGATTTGTCACAAAATTTATATCTGTTAGAGACTCAGGTTTGGGATATTTCGGTCAATGTCCACTTGCAAGCTCATGATCAACTCAAATACAATGCCATCCAACTCATCATATCAATTTACCTTGGTCAACTATCTTTTGTTACACTATCATTAGGTATTTGTCAAGTATATTAATATGTAGCTTCTTTTTAGTCATATGATTATCGAGTCATTTTGGTTAATATCTAATTATAGGGTTTATAATTATTTAAGTCGATTTGTTTTTAGCTATTTGATTTATCTTAGTATTAATAAGTTTCAAAAGAGTTAGAAGTCTTTTCTTTTAAAAGTTTTTTTTAAGTTATAAGGCATTGTGTTTTAGGCCATTCTTTTAAATAGATAGTTTTGTGTTTTTTAGTCATTTTATATTTAGGTTTATAGTTTATGTTATATGTTGTTTAAAAAGTAATTATCATTTATTAGTTTGTAAATGTTTGTGTTGTAAAAATGTTAAAAAATGAGTTAAAGTGTCAGTTTTATGCTAAAATTATGAAAATCAAAGTTAATTGTTTGTATAAGGATGCACTATCACTTGTATGTGACATCCTAAGTCAATTGTCATCAAATCTCAAATGCGTCCCAACTATGGGGGAACTTTTCCTCAACAAAATCATGCACCTAGACTTCATTAGTTGAGTGAGCACACTCATGTACTAGAAGATGGAGGACACACGAAGGTTGGAGGATAATTGGCATCCTCTCGTGAGTCACCTATGATGGGGTCACACCATTGATATGGTAACATTTTTTTAGTGTGTTTGTTTTATATTATGTGTGGCATGGTTTTATTATTCAGTGTGGTTTCCAATAAAAATACTGAGCATTATTTCCTAGTTTAGTACCTCATGATGAAGAACATTATGGAGAGTAAAAACACTAAAGTAGAAATTGGTTCTTGGAAAAGGGTTTATGGAAATTTGAGAAACCACTGAAGTGTATAAAATATTTGAGACCTTCTATCACCTCCAAGTTCATGGTCAACTTGCAAAGAAAAAACCATAAGGGTTCGTCGTATTCCAAGAAACCACTAAAGGTGTTAAGCAGAGAGATGTACTCCTATCACTTCCAGGTTTGTGGTAATCCTACAAGGAAAAACCAAGGTGTCACCAAAACCATGAATCCACAAAGATGGCATGCCACCTCAAAGGTGAGTAGGCTACTTGGAGAGTGTAAAAACATTTTACCATGTTTGAATTAAAGGGGTGCTAGGAATTAATAATGTTAAGGGGTTGAATGTTAGGATTTAATATTATTATTATTAATTATTATTTAGGTTTAAGTATTTTAAACCTATTATAACATATCATTTTATTTGTTATTATTGATAAATGTATTCCCATAATGTTTTTATTACCCGTTAGTATTATGGGTTATTAGATCTTATTTACTAGGAGGTTGTTGCGCTACCTCCATGGCTATATAATAGCGAAATGTTTTGTATAAAATATGGATAAAATAATATAATATAGTGTTAATAATTATTCTATGTCTTGTTTGGCTTTGCATTGCATGTATTAGTTTTGTATCAGCTCTTTAATTTGCCAACAGTGAGGCATAATCACCTTTAACATGACGAGAAGGATATTCCTTTCCATTCAAAAATTAAAATTTTAGATAAATAAAAATTATTAGAAATGGATATTCAAGAAATTAAAAATCCAAGGGGTTTTTTATAATATCATTAGAATTGATCTCTACTTTTTATCTTTTAAGAAAATTGAGAAAGAGATTTTATTTGATATTTTAAGTCACATACTACACACATCATAGTAGTATTTTTAGGATTTGGAATTTAAGTAGAAGTAATTTATTTTGTAATAGAATGATTTTTTAAAATAGAAGGATTAGAAACAAGTGAATAAATTTGACAAGAATTATAAGTAAGGAATGGATGAAAAACAAGAGGGGTCCTAGAAACATTTTGAGAAATTTGAGGAATTGTAAAAGCAATACAAACATGTTTTGAAATCAAAAGAACTTAAGAAGCAATGTGGACATGTTGAAAAATTTTAGCATTCTGAGAAGCATGGGGGAATAATATAAGTAGCATTAGAAGAAATAGAATGTTGAACATTAATATGCTTTTTACCCAAATTAGGATTAATGCATTCAAGTCTAACCCTAATAGGATATAAACATTTAGAATAATTGAAACTGATAGATATTAATTTTAAGGATGAATCTAAATGTAATATCATGGGACTGATTGCATTCATTCTATAAGTGACATATACTAAATATAGTAACTACAATAAAGGGATGAAAAATTAGAGTTTATTGTTGAGTGTCTAATTTTGACCATATTCTAAAGTGTATATCAGGTAAAATAAGGTCCATTTTTCTTATATAGATTAGGTGTTATACTTCTATATGTGTAGGTTTAGTTCCGTCAATTTGAGTAAGTATTGATGATCGATACTGACCTTGGTTGGTTAGTCAATATTGACCTATGTGGGAATGAGGGGTTGTTATAATAAATTCACCTTCTCATGCCTCTATATCTTATGTATGTGTGATACCAAACTTTGGTGATACACACAACTCCATAAATTGACCTTCTTCACTTTAAAACCCTAAGTATGCTTTTGATTGATATAAACCTACAAAAATAATAAATTTTAATGGATTTTGTTGAGCCTAATCACCCTTTTTTTATGATTCACTATTGCCTACATATGTAATACTTCCAAGAGGGCAATCAAGCCACATGTAGTTCTCCCACCTAGTGTGATTGTGTAATTATGTGCCTTTGATATGTGTATGCAACTAATTATTTGATTTTGATACTTAAGAATGTTATATTTGAATTTGCTTTAGTGTGATTTAGACTTGGATTGTGATTGATCCTACTATTAGGTTGTCAATTTTGGAAGAGTAGGTCATATTTGGTTAGTGTACAATAGTGTATAGATGTGTACCAGATAATTTCTAAGTGCATCTTGAATGAGATCTTATTTTGTTTATATGTGAGTTCAATTGGTTAATTTTTCATGCCATCAACACATTAAGAAATAAGGCCAACCCTAATTAAAGTTTTGATTTTGAAAATTATTTATTATTGGGAAAGGGTTGGTTCCGAATAGATTAACTCAATATCAACTAGAGATACTGATTGAAATAGATGAAATCAACATGTGTATAGGTGATCTAAAGTTAGTTTTAACATATGTCTTCATAATATATGTAGTTTATTTTAATAGATAATGAGCTTCGTGTAGTTGTGTAACAATAGAACAAAAGGTTCAACTAATAAGATAGAAATCAAGTGTGATAAATTGGTGGATTAGAACCTTCTTTATGCATTCAAGTCATGTATGGTAAATCTGTGTCAAACTTATGATTATCAATTACTTAATACCAAATTTATTATCTAAAATATCCTCCCTTTTATTCTAGTAATTGTATTATTAGAGTGAAAGGATAAAATTAACATGAGTGTGTACACCACAGTGTATCTTTAGTAATGAAGCTCTAATTATGTAGGTCACTCAATATAAAAACCTTCAATCATGTGTAGTCAATGTCCATAGATCAATAATTTTTATCTAAAACTATTTTTTTGAGATTTTGAAGAGGAAAGTAAGAGAACACTTGGGTGTTATTGAAAACCCATGTCTCCATTGCAAATTATTAGATATGATGCTTCATTGTTGAATAATTTCACAAGATTGTGGTTATTTGTTGAAGAACATAGAGCGCTTGGGGCTGAATATGCCCCAAATTTGTATAACTTTGTAGGCTATTATGTTTGGAATATAACATGTTCCAGCCCTCATGAATGCGGGAATAAGTACATAATATATTAACTAAAGTAACAACACATGTAAAGAGGGAACCATTAGGATAGGTTTACTCAAAGAAACTGATTCAACCACTACAAATGGCTCATAGATTCAATTGTATGGTTTCGCTCAATTCTTCTCCATGAAAATAAAATGCATGACTAAAATGGAATTAACAATATTCAATCCCCCTTCATGAATGCATATTTGATTATATATTTTATATCTATATAGATTATAATTTATGATATAAAGATAACAGACATTGTTCATGCCCCAATCATGACCATAGATATGATAAGTGTTAGTTAAAATGATAACCATTTTCAATTCAATTATAAATTATGTTTTTACATACGTGTGTATGAACCACTACCATGCCTTGTGAATATTCAATTATGTATTTGTGTATTAGCCAATATTATGACCCCTAAATCCATAAAATTGATATAGAGTTATATGCATCTATATGTTGAATCTGAGAACCTGTATCTCAAATGCATGTTTATGTGGAGAACCTATAATCCATGTTTCTATAAACTACATGTATATGTTCATGCATATGCACCCAAGTGTGTATGAATTTGTGATCAAGTTTATATGAATTGAGTGATATAAATATAATATTCCCCCATAATTTGTATTAATTTTCCAATATGTATAATGTATATCAACCTTATGATATCTGAACCATTCAAATTCTACAAAATCTATACTCTAATTTTATTTTCTACTTATGGAGGCTTATGTCTCTATGACAAGTCAATTATAAATCCCCACTTTTTCAATGAGGGATGTATCCTATAAGTCATTCATCTCAAAATAAGACTTAAATGTTTCATGCCATGTATAAACATAATAACATGTAATATCATGTAAGCATGTCGAGAATACATTATCATATTAATGTATATGTTGATCAAGGCATGTATGTAAAATATTTTGGTCATTACCTCATTATCCCCAAACCACCATTGGGTCTTGGTGAGACCTAAAAAATTAGGCCTTCATACTCACACGTTACATGTGAGGCTACTTGGACCATGTTCATCCTTTACCAATAATTTTAACACATAAACCTTGTTTCAAATATCTCTTTTATTACTCCCATATAGTTCAATTCCTCTTGTAACACCAAACTAATACTTGAACCTAACAATTAGGTCTTCTTACTCTTTAGATCTTTATACACAAAAAATACAGTCTCAAACTTCTAAAGCAACTACTCAAAATTTTCACATATAAATATTATTAAATCAAAATGGTGAACCTTTTAGGACATATTAAACACTTCCATGTGCCTTATACACTTCAGCACATGCTCTAATCACTCAAATCAACTCTCTCAAAATGACCACTCAAACTGGTCAAATATAGTCAAAATACAGTCAATCTATTTTGACTTTCCACAACTAATCAAGGGAAATAGATGGAAACCAATAACTTATCATAATAACTATATACTTATATAACATATCCATACTCATTTTATTCCTTAACTCTACTCATAACTCTTCTAACTCAATCTTGCAACATGGTCACTCAATTTGCCAATGCATTCAACAAACATTGTCAACTTCTAAGCAATTGTTCACACATAAAATGGATTATTAAAACTTCAAAAATCCACACATATGTTATTCATGGAGTATAAAAAAATCTTAAATATGTATTTCATATTGAGACATAAAGACACTATAAAAAATTACTCAATTATCCTTCTTGGATCATTTACAGACCATGGTCAAAGACATAGTCAACTTTGGATCTTAATATATTTGATTTTACAAACATTAAAACCTTATAAATAGATTATTTGGATGTGATTTGAATTCCTTTACAACTTTTATTTTTATTAAATCATTAAATTCATCTTAGATAAAATATATATTATAAAAATTGAGTATTAGTTTTCCCTCGTTAATTTGAATATTCAAATTCCGACAGTAACTGAGAAAATGTTAAACATCAAACATTTCGACTCATCTCATGATCCCTAGAATCTTTTAAAAAATATTCACCATCAATATTCTTAGAGTGTCCTGGTCTTTATCTTCCATCGCACATCATTGATCATTGATTTATGCCTCTACAATCGTGCCACTTGGCAGCCCCACATGCCTTATGTGCACATTGACTAGTTGAATCTAATGAGATCCTACCACTTGGAAGCCCCATGTGTCTTCTAAGAATATTTTGAAATATTGACTAAATATGCATCATTGGATCACTACTGACAATATCATGTGCTCTATTGGATCCTTATTCAATTAGACTAAATGCTCATTGTTAGATCTTGATCCAATTAAACACTCACCATTAGATCTATCTAGACTATTTAACCCTAGACTTTGTCATAGTTAAACTTGATGGTATCTGGTCCATCACAATCTACTAGAATAAATTTCAAGATTTATATCTCAAACTAGAAAACACTTCAAGACTCCAAATCTTTAAGGTGCCTTCTTGGCACTATAGACAACATCTCCATGAAAACCTTCGACCATTATTGACTTTATAAGTACCTGTATTAAATGCACAATTTTTATAGATCACTCATATTGTCATGATGTGAAGTGTAAGTTTAGCTTCTCTTAAACAATAATATTCATGTTTCTATTTCCAAAAGATCAAATGACACTCCAAAACTTCATCAAGACTTCTATGAATGCCTCACAGCCTCTTCTTTGTCCTTACAGACCTGAACATGTGCCATATACTCTTCAAGCTATCAAACACAATTTTTTTATCATTAATGCACTAGTATCTCATACTCTCTTTGACATCAATGATAACCTAACATCAATGACCATGCTCAACAAAGGATAGTTAGTTAATATATTTCGAAGAGATGGAGGCACAACCTAGTAAGAACTTAATTTGAGATATTATGTTTGTCTTACATTAAGATAGAGAAGAAGATGAAGTCACAGATAATGAAGTAGCATTTGATGTTGAAGATGCAATAGTAAATATTTGGATAAGAGGCAATCTAATTAATATTGGGAATAGGCCTACTAAACTCCCTTCTCTAAAAAGATTTAATGTCCCTAAATTTTATATAGATATAGTTGAATCATGGGAAGTTCATATGGATTATTTCAAATTAATTGGTCTTACTTTAGTCATTACTAATGAAAAGAGACCCCTCAGACTTTTTTCCAAAATTGTGGAAGAAAACGCTCATCAATCTTTCATTAGTTTACTTTCTAAGGTCATCAACGAATGGAAATATATATATAATATTACTTAGAGATTTGTTTTAATGGGGCTAAAGATGATTTTGAAATTGTTAATGATCCTATTACTATTTCAATAGATCCTAGTGAAACAATTTCTCATTTCACACCTAGATTCACAAGGATTAAATGAAAAAATCCACCAAATGTGAGAATTCCTACAAGGTTATAAATATTGTATTACTATAATGCTTTACCTATTAAATATAAAATTGATTTAAAATTAAAATTTATAACTCAATATGGTGAAACCATCACTTTTTTGTATAAAGTATGAAAAATGACTAAAAAGATTGATTTTAAGGATAAACCTTATATTGGATTAACTTCAAATAATTTATAAATTTTAAAATACATTCATAATTTAGGAAATGAGTTGGGCATAATTAAAAGGTAGTTGAATTATCAACCTTGCACTTTAGATAAAATAATGAATGCCTAAATAGTAAGACAAAATTAAAAAACCTTGACTATAATGTTTGTGATCTTGACCATAATCCTGAAAATAATATCATTGAACAAAAAATTAGAAAATTAATTAAAGGTAAAGATAGTATTTCTAATGATGTTTTCAATAATATAAACATGTGTAGTTATGAATAAATTTCAATTGAAAACAAAAAATTTAATGCTTATGAACAAGGAAGAAAAATTATAATCTTGGCCCCAAAGATAACACATTTAAACCTAGAAGTAATCAATCTCCCCCAGAATCATCAATTGAAGATAAAGGTAAGTCAATGAGCCAAGGTAATATTATTATAGATACTCTAGATGAAAGTTTGTAAGAACAAAACCCTTTGCCTACTAGATATAATAATTCAGAGTACCAACATGTTAATAGTTATACTCAAACTAACACAACCCCTGGAACTTAAAAAATAGTTAATAATTTAAAAAATACAAAGGCAATTTTTTCTTTATTTTAGGCTATTTAATTACTTAGTCAACTTGATATTATAAACACATGTATTAAGAATGTTGATCCTAGAAATTTTTGTGCCTTGAAAAAAATAAATACTTAAAGAATAATAGCATATCATTATTCAATATGGTGATCCACATTATGATTATATTTCACCATTTTATGAATTTGTTAAGATTAATTTAAAAATTATTCATAATTAAATTATTGACATAGGATCCTCAAATAATATCATGCCTAAGTTCATGTCTCATCAATTGGGCATTCATTATGAAAAATATAACTAGAAACTTATAGGTTTTGACTCACACCAAACTAAAATTTATGTTAAGTTTCATAATATAATCATTAATATTACCTAGGATGAGATAATAATATTTATGGGTAATTTGAAATTTATTGATATCCTAGCTAACTATACTCTATTATTAGGAAGACATTAGTTAATATCCAAAGATTTTTTTGTTGGTAAGGACACAACTTAGGTTCTAGTAGGTAATGAAGTTGCTTCATGCATAAGGAATATTGGTATAACACATCTATTAAGCATATTCCAACAAATTTCACCGTTGTTGAAACCTAGATTAACACTTATGGACTTATAATTTTGGATGATTTTGATCAACAAAATGCCAAAATAATTATTAAGGAAACCATATGGTCTATGTATTTTAGTGGTACTAGTTCTCAACATGGTAATGGATTTATAGATACTAAAATCTAATTTATATAGTACCTCAGTCTTGTACACCTGGAAAATACATATCATGGATGTGCCTTTTAGTTCTAGGCCTTCTCATTGCCAAAAGACTTGTGTTCATTATCTCTTTGTGCCTAATTACTTATCTATTAATTTAACCATTATCATTTTGATGATTGAGGCATTATATACTATGCAAAAATCTTTAAACCTTATTATCTTTCACTAGCAATTTTGGACCCATACCTATTTTCTAGCTATCTAGACAATTGCATCTTAGGGGGACACATGTGTCGATGCAACTATCCATTTTCCTACAAAGTGTCTAGTACACAAAATTGATCCAATTTAAAAAAGAAACATATATAAAGCTTAGCCTAATGCTTTAATGTGAGATATTTCCAAAATAGATTGGTATATATATATATATATATATATATATATATATATATATATATATATATATATATATATATATATATATATATATATATAAGATCAACCCTCATTCATTCATCACCTAACAATCACATACAAATCACAAGGAAATATACCAAGAAGAATTTAATCAAGAATTTCAAGTGAGAAAATCTACCCCATTTGTCCCTATTTCTATATTAGTCATAGGATTACTCTTTTAATTTTCTGAAGTATTCAAAGAGTAGCTCATGAGCCATATTTTCCAAGTTATAATCTAGGTCATTACATGTCCATGTTTATCATACATTGCACACTTATGTACATACAATCCAACACATAGGGGAGAACTACATCATTTTGAGGACCTTTTTAGAGTAGTGTCTATGTAGGCATTGCCCATTGATAGAGAGGTCTTTGGGATCAACTTGACATTATGATATTTCTAACCAATTTTTCCCATAGTCACTCCATGTGGAAAGAGATAGGATTTGATCATTTGAAAAAGAGTAATAACATGAAGACAATAGAAGAAAGACAACAAAAAACCTAGAAGTCTTCAGTTGGTCACATCCAAATCTAGTAAATATTTCATACTAGACAATTATAGAAGAGTTAGGCACCTATGTTGATGCAACTATCCATATATAACATAAGCATTTGAGGCCACATAGAATATATTCCCAGAATCTTAAAAAAATAGGATCACCATTTAGTCTACTTCTATTTTTTATTAATCATACTTGCATGTGCATAGTAAACCAGCTAAGTCTCATTGTTTCCAATTTATTACAATATCTATCAATAGTTGTACTTATGTAACAACCCCATTGAGAGCTAACTAAAAATATGTAATTTTTTTAAAATTAAACACATATACTATAGATAGATTACACCACAAGGTCTAAGCAGTGATCATACAAAATATTCTATGTTTAATAACTATAAATAAGCACATGACATCTAACAGTCACTGATCACTATCACTATATAAAAACACATCATAATACAATCATAGAAAGTAATTATAAATAGCCAGCCACTATTGGTATAATACAAAGCCAATGTTATCAATCTACATTAACTATATAATTAAAATTCTTCATAATTATGTTTCCAATAATAAATATAATATAATGTACCTAAATAAGATACATGGCTCCCCAGAGTATGAGTTCTTTAAACTCTCTAGTATTTTTGGTGATCTCAAGTGTCATCTCAAAAGTAGTACTAATTTGGGGAGGGAGAGTATCATCTGAGCACTTTGTCACACTAACTACAGACCAATGATCCCCCACATTAATACCATTATGTAATGGCCCTCCATTCATAGATGAGTAGATAATGATTCCACAAGAATCTAGAGAGACAAGCAAGTACCCGTGTGTTGTATGATTTCTAAAACTAAATGTGTAGTGTATCATAAAAAAATTATTATATTATAAGATATCACACAAACATGTAAATCATACTCATAAAATGATAATGTCTCACTAAACATATTTTGGCTAAAGTTTTAAGAATAATAAATAATAGTGATCTATAGATCAATCAAATTTATACACACCACTTGATCGGATTGTCTTCATCTTGAATTATGATGCTAGTAACCCAATGAAGTCTATCTCACTCCTTACTTAGTATCAGCAATGCAAAATTGGTCAAACATAATTTAACCATAAGTTTCATACAATTTACATCCTACTAAAAATCATATCACATAACATGTTAAACATAGGAGTAATCAAAGAATATATTTATTTCATCAAACGTATGAATGAATCTTACATTATTATCTATCCCATGAGTAAAATACATATTTCAACTACCACAATTATTTTTCAAGATACTACATCCTATGATAACCCGTATTACCATAGTCTAGTATTTTAAGACATAACTACTAGTTTTTCACAATCAATCATATAAAGTAATCTTAAATACATAGAAACATAAGCTTATATTCAAGCAACTTGATATAACAAAGTAAGTCATAATTTCTATGAAACACATAATATTCTATCTTAACATTTGTTTCACACTCAAATATTTTATGTACGCATATATAAAGTCCTACTAACTACCACAAAACATGTTATTTATATTAATAACCAACACACATACATTTAATCAGTCAAGCACAGATGTGAGTCTAGACATAAAAATTATAATATGTACCATCCAATTATATTTATAATGTATTACTTTAAGACATCACATACTATCATAGTTCATTATTTATGAAGACAATGACACAATTACGAATAACCAGTCATGTAATTCTAAGAAACAAACATTCCTTAATCATAGATGATAAACAAGCAATTACAAGATTATACCACCTAGATATATCTAATGTTTAATCTACATAATCTACTATCTGTAAGTATATTTTAAAACATAATATATATTATGACAATCAATATATCATATTCCAACAATTTTCAAGGATATAGTAGTCCAGTTCAACATCCAAAGATAATAGAAGCCACAATTCTTATAAGAACATAGTCTTTCTTTTGAACTAATTAATATATTTCAAGAGGTTGTATGCATATATAATTAATTTTCCTCTCATAGGAATCTCTAACTTAGTCTTTTCCAACCAAAATAGCCATAACACACACATCACAATGCGCTAATATAAGCCATGTATGCATAAGAAATTGTACATATAAATACACTCATAATATATTTCACATACAAGTTTTCATTACTATAATCATATAACAAAAGTCATTTATAACTCTAAACAAGGTCTTTATAAGATTTCCACAATAATTATATCCATGCATCATCGATATATAGACTAAGTACTACCATTAATAGACCTTATATATCAATATTCCACTCTCAAAATATCCTATTAGTTCTCAAACTAGAACAAATCAACCTTTATTTCACATCCAACATATAAGGCATTCACAAGGTTCTCTTAGTGTTTATACTTTACAATAGTCTATGTACTTCATCTATATATGATGTTATGGGTTGACTCCATTTGCTTGTTTATATTAAATTACTGTGCGTCAGACATCCTACTTAGTCTCTAAGATGAATTCAAAGCAAATACCTCAACCTAAACATAGCCAAATTGTGGACTTAGTCTATGCATTGTGTGTGTGTGTGTGTGTGTGTGTGTGTGTGTGTGTGTGTGTGTGTGTGTGTGTGTGTGTGTGTGTGTGTGTGTGTGTGTGTGTGACACCTGCTCGGATTGAAATCCACAAAAATCCTAACAATATGTGTTTGGATAATAGATATAACTCATAATCCCTTATATGATAATTCTGAATTATTCTAATTCTAATATACCTATTGTAAAAGGAATGAAAAACTTAGGTAGATTAAGAATAAGGTACTATAGCATAACTCAATGTTCGATACTCTACTCTTTATCCTGATAAGTATAATGCAATATATATTATACATTAATATTTAACCATAATAATAAATATTCCCAAATCTTATAATTATGAATAAATCATAATTATAGCAACACTATTATGATACGATATTCATAATTTTTAATTATCCATATTTACCCTTGTCATTTATCTAATTTGACAATTAACATCCTCTACCTATTATCAAAACAAAACATTAACCCTTTAGCCTACGAAAGTTATGGTGAGGTGTAATATAGAAGTTGATCCCTATTTGACGATTACTTATTATGAAAGGATGAAAATTCACCATACCACTATTTTGTGTTGGGTAATACTACATAAATTTTAAAGCCTACTATTAAATAACTCTCAGCTTATTATGAAAAGACATCACTAGGAAAAATGGTAATTATATATTTAATATAAATATATTCTAATTTAAGTTGTTGCTTGAAAATGTTAAGTTAATTCATAACGTTTTATGGAAATATATATGTGTAATTACCACTATATATATTTATATATAATATAACCTATTTATACATATCGCCCCTTAGGTATAATATTAATACTGAATTGTTTAAGGCAAACTAGCAACTACAAGGTGGGCATTTTAGTAGTTTGGTCAGGTTTTTTGGGTCTTATCTAGTCTCTTAGACCTACATTTCACCTTCTGACATGCTTGTTTAGTGCTACAACTACTAATGCCTTCATCTAGACCCCAAGGGAAAACCAAGCTAGTCACTACCACCAAAAGTATGGTATAATAGGAAATAAGACAATAGACTTTGAATTTGATATGCCCACACATAGAAATTCTACTATCATTGCTAAAAGATTGAGTTACAAGATGTTGATATGCATATAGTTACAACTGTGAATAAAAAAACCCCATTGTTTCCATAAATCCTCACAAACCATCTAGCCATAGACACAATAATAAGGCATCATCGAGCTTCGTTTTCAAATGCAAAGATCAAACATAAAACACACAAAAATAATACCCATAACACTAACATGACATGCTATAAAAGATGTAGATGTATATTCATAAAATATATAACTAGATAAATCTTCATCCAAAGAGGTCATAAATAATCATGCAATATTTTAGTGAAATAAATACACTCACATATAACAATGCAATGATATATATCATTGTTTAGGGAAGTGACTATCTATTTTATTGTATGATATATGTAGCAAGTTTTTGTGAGTTGTTGCATGATACAACAAATATATCACCTTCCAATACATAATTTAAATAATTTATTGTTCGAGATATATATATATAACAAGTTCTGATTGTACAAAAGATAAGAAGTTCATTAATTTTAATAATATAGACAAAGAAAGCTCAAAATATTAAATTTTATTGAGTATGAAAGGAGTTGATGCACTTAGAAATGGATTTCTATATCCTAGAGTAAATATTTCAATCTCCCCTCTCAAATTGAGTTGCCAATTATGTATATTGGATTTCACACACAAAATTATATATATATATATATATATATATATATATATATATATATATATATATATATATATGGACATATATAAATAACAAATACATCCGTATATGGTTCATATCAATACACATAATTTAAAGGTAATACCTACCTGCAAGTGCTTTGTTGATCCTTTTTTTATCGTGTCTTCTTCAATCTTAGTCATCTTCTATATTGCCCTCCTTCCAGTTGCCCTTGTCTTCATTTTTTTCCTTCTGGTGTGCTCCTCTGCTTCCTTTCTTATGATTTTTTATTTTCTTCCTTTTGTTTTCCAAAAGTTTCATTCCTAAACATGGCATGCCCCCTCTTTTTTCCTTTTTTTCCTTTATTTTTTTTGTTTTTGTTTTTATTACTTTTATTCCCTTTGATTTATTCATTTTTCCAATTTGATTTTATTTATTTTATTTCCTATTTTTATCCAAAGATTCTATTTTTTTACTTCCTTTTGTCCCCACTTTGCTTACTTATATTCATCTATTAGAGTATATTTGTTAATTAAACTAGTATCTATGATGTCATATTGATTTAATGATAAACTCATTAATCAATAAATTCAAGTTTATTTAAATTACATAAATTATAAACTAGTAATGGATATGAATATGACTAGCACATAATCACACAAGTTGAATTTAAAATAACCATAAAGCTATACTAACCATGTGCAAGCTAATCTAAATATAACTAGTATTAAACATACTACACTAACCATTCTTTATGCATTTAACATGTGCTAGTTATTATGGTGTGTGTAGGTTTATAGTCAGTTTCTCTATCATCCTCCATCATCTCTATCTATACCACCCTCTTCAATGATGCTCTCCCTCTATCACATTCTAAGGGATGAGTTCTCTTGCGTCAACCTCACAAGTAGGTAGTTAGAACATAACAATCATAATTTACATACATCATGAAATATAATTGAAATAATAAATCAACATATTTGTATTGTAAATATATGCACTATAGCTATCTCATATCAATATAATCATGTGATCTAAGCAATATTCTATTATTCCATAATATTATATATCAAAGCTTAATTAAAAATAGTCAAATCTAAATTTATCAATTATAGATATCCATAGATAATCTAGTAAGTTTGTTTGGCTAGGAATTAGAATGTAACATTCTTCCCCCTTAAAGCTATTCATTATCTTGGATGACTCTTATTCCAAAATAAATTCTGAATTAAAAATATTATCTATAAATCAAGCAAATGAATGAAAAATTTATCTATCAATCTCATCATAGTCCTCCCAAGTAGTATTATTCTCAGAGTTTGGTCCCATAAGACCCTATTTTGTGACATTTTCCTATTATGTAAATAATTTTTGTGAGTGTCACTCTAAATGGTTCTATCATGACCACCTCGAGGTCTAGAACTAGCAAGACAAGACTACATACTATAATACTAACCACTTCTAATACCTTAAAGGGTCCAACATACCTTGATAAAAATTTCATTGACTTCCCTATAAACACATGAGATCATCCTAAAAGTCAAAAACAAATGACCAAGGAGAGTTTCACAAAACCTTCCATCTCCTCTACACATCTCTCTAACCTAGAGAGTATTTTTCTTATTTTGAAGAAAAATATTAAGGGAGCCTACCAAAAATGATGTATATAAGTTAATACCATCACTACTCCACATAGTTCCTGATAAGTATAATATATCAATATTGCCACTACTCCATGGAGATCCTGACAAGTATGATGATAAATAGGAATTGGAAATACTACATTTCCAATGTTTATAAAATTAAGGAATAACTTTCCACCATATATATGTGTATGGTCATATGATTGAATTTAACAATTTCATCTATCAAATATTATATCTAACAAATCTATCTTTTGGATACAAACTCAGTAACTATCAAGTCAATGTGAGGCTAAGTAGGATCTAATCCTATCACTTAGTACTCATGTTCTTAATTCACCACTCTTCTCTTAGGTCTGCACAACCTAATGATCTCCAAGATGTACACAAGGTTCAATGAATCAAAATTATACATTAACAGATCATAGAAAGCAATACTAAATATTAAATAATTTAGATGTACCAACATATATACAAAAAAAATTATACAATCATTCTGTAATTATATTAAGTTACCACTAGACAAACATAAATAGTATCATATTTTGAAACTTAACCTATAGTGTTATATTCATAGTTAATAAGAAATAATGTTAAAATTATCATAACATACAAAGGTCAAGGATCACACCATCCTTATAACCTTATTTTTTTTTAAAGCAAGGCAATGTCTCCTTGCATGCATGGCTAGTACTCACTAGCTTAAAAGTTTATCTCAACCCTTTTAGAGTACCAATATGTTCTACACATCATGTACCCTACTCACTCCTGGTGAAGATACATAAATGTATTTTTAAAACAACATTCTTCAAAAATAGAATAATATCAATCTAATCAAAAGTATATAATAACATGACAATTATAATCAAATTGAATCAATATAAATTCAAGGTTGGCCACTCCTCATGGTCAAAGTTCACAAGTTAGATAAATTAGTGACTCAAAAAATTCAAAAGTGGATAGTAAAGAACTAGCGTCTCAAACTCAAAACTCCTGCATACCCTCACATGGTAAAAGGAAACACCAGAACCCAAGTTGTCAAAATCACTACATACTTACCAAATTTGTAAGAGTAGTATCATAACCTAATTCTACAACTATAAGTAAAATACTAATCCACATAAATGCATCAATCCATCCAATTCTACAACTTCTATCTCAACAATAAGTAGAAGACACTATCCCATGAACTCAAAGGAATATGATCCAAAACAACATTTCAAAAACAAATTTCAAAATCATGAAAATATGAATCCTCTCAGTAGGCTTATAATGATGTCGAAGGAAATTGGAGTGACAAATCACTTTTATTCCCACTATGAGAGATGACACTTATTCCTAATCCATATAAATATAAGGGTGTCAATCCTTAAACAAACTCCTAACACATAGGAATTCTCACCCAAGACATCTACACTTTATTATAATAAAATTCCCACTGTACTAGGTGGTACTAAACTAAAAATAGTCATAGAATTTCCCACTCCTAGCATTAGTGTATGTAAGTCACAAATACTAAAACACATATACTTAAGTGAGAAGCATCTTATGCTCTTAAATACTCACAACACAAACCATAAATGGTAGAAGGTAACTTGATTACCAAAACATATGTAATCATACTTGAGGTGTTCGATCTAAATGATCATAAAATACTCTATGAATCTCTTGTTCATGACACAAGAACAATGTTATGCACACTCCTACCCAACCTCGATTACAACAAATTCCATCAAGACACTAGATAAACCAACCCTTTAATAACTCTAAGGGAGTACAATTTCTCCTAAGGTACACACTCAATATTACACAAAATATTTTAAGAATGTCTCATACCTACAATAGTCACCAAGCCATACAGGAAGATCTATGAAGTCTCAAAACTCTAATCATGGTGTAACATGGTTCTGCATTAAGGAACTAAAAATCTAAAATACAAATTCAATATTTCATGTTACTAAGTTCACACTAGTGAACATGACATGAAAATTTCAATGGACTCATTTGGTCCTAGAGTTTGAGCCACATCTCTGATACCACATGTAACAACCCCACCAGTAGCTAACTATAAATACATGAATTTCTTTTAATTAAACATGTATACTATAAATATATTACATCATGAGAATATAAGCAATGATCATATAAAATATTATAAATGTGATAACTATAAATAAGCACATGACATCTAACAGTGATTGATCACTATCAATATATGAAAATGTATCATAATACAATCATAGAAAGTAACAGCAAATAGCCAGACACTTCTAATACAATACACAACCACTACTATCAATCCATAATAAATAAGTAATTGCAATTTTTCATAATAATGTTTTCAATAATAAATATAATATAATACAATATACCTAAATAAGATACATGGCTCCCTAGAACATGAGTTCCTTGGACTCTCCAGTATATGTGGCAATCTTAAGTATCATCTCAAAAATAGTATTGTTGTGAGGAGGAAGAGCATCATCGAAGCACTTTTCCACACTATCCATGGACCAACAATCCCCTGCACTAATCCCATCAAGTGATGGCCCTCTTCACAGATGAGTAGATAGTGACAGTGTAAAAATCCAAAGAGACAACCAAGTACCCGTGTGTTGTATGATTTCTAAAACTAAATATGTAGTGTATCATAGAAAATTCATTCTATTTTAAGATATCGTACAAACATGTAAATCATACTCATTAAATGATAATGTCTCACTAAACATATTTTGGCCAAAGTTTTAATAATAATAAATAATAGTGATCTATAGATCAATCAAATTCATCTACACCACTTGATCATATTGCCTTCATTTGGTATTGTGATGCTAGTAAGCTAGTGAATTTCACCTCACTCTTTATTCAGTATCAGTAATATGATATTGATCAAACATAATTTAACCACAATATTCATAAAATTTACATCCTAATAGCAATCATATCATATAACATGATAAACATAAGAGTAAACAAAACATATGTTTATTGCATTAAATGTATGAATCAACCTTACATTATTATATATCTCATACTAGAAACAATGACTATAGTTTATACCATCTAGATAAAATACATATTTAACTATAGATTCCAACTACCACAGTTATTTTTCAACATACTTCATCCTATGATAACCCATATGACCATAATCTAGTATTCTAAGACATAACTACTAGTTTTTCACAATCGATCATATAAATTAATCTTAAATACATGAAAACATAAGCTTCTATTCAAGAAACTAGATATAACAGAGCAAGCCAAAGTTTCGATGAAACACATAATATTATATCCTAGCATATGTTAAACACTCAAAGGTTGTATGCACACATACATAAAGTCCTACTAACTGCCACAAAATATGTTATTCATAGTAATAACCAACATGCATACATTTAATCAGTCAATCTTAGATGTGAGTCTAAACATAATAATTACAATATGGGTCATCTAGTTATATTTATATTGTAGTACTCTATGACATCCCATACTATCATAGTTCATTATTTATGGACATAATTACACAATTATGAATAACCAGCCCAGTAATTATAAGAAATAAATATCCCTTGATAATAGATAATAATCAAGCAATTACGAGATTAAACCCCCTAGGTATATCCTACGTTTAGTATGCATAATCTAATCTCTGTAAGTATATTTTAAAATATAATATATTTTATAGCAATAAATATATCACAGTCTAAAAATTTATAAGGATATAGTACTTCAGTTCAACAACCAAACATAACAAAATGCCATAATTATCACAAGAACATAATATTTATTTTGAACTAATTGCTATATTTTAGGAGGTTGTATGCATATATAATTAATTTTCCTCTCTTAGAAATCTCTAACTTAATCTTTTCATACCAAAATAATCATAAAACACACATCACGATGCACTAATATAAGCCATGTATGCATAGTAAATTTTTCATATAATTACACTCATAATATATTTCGCATACAAATTCTCGTTACTATAAGCATATATACTAACAATCATTTATAACTCTAAACAAGGTCTTTATAATATTTCCACAATCATTACATCCATGCATAATCAATATATAGACTGAGTACTACCATCAATAGACCTTATATATCAATATTCCACTCTCAACATATACTATTAATTCTCAAACTAGAGAAAAAACAACCTCTAAATCACATCCAACATATAAGACATTTTCAAGGTTCCCTTATGTGTTTATACTCTACAATAGTATATGTACTTCATATATATGATGTTACGGGTTGACTACATCAACTTATTTATATAAAACTATTATGCTTCAGACATCCTACTTAGTCTCTACAATAAGTTTAAAGCAAATACCTCAGCTTAAACATAGCCAAAATGTGAACTTAATCTCTGCACAGTTTATATATATATATATATATATATATATATATATATATATATATATATATATATATATATATATATATATATATATATATATATATATATATATAACACCTGCTCAACTTGAAATCCACAAAAATCCTAATAATATATGTTTGGATAATAGATATAACTCATAGTCCCTTATGTGATAATTTTGAATTATTCCAATTCTAATATACCTATTGTCAAAGGAATGGAAAACTTAGGCAGATTAAGAATAAGTTACTACAACATAACTCAATTTTCATTACTCTAATCTCTATCCTGACAGGTATAATGAAATATATATTATACATTAATATTTAACCATAATAATAAATATATCCAACGATAAATCATAATTCTAGAAACCCTATTATGATACAAATATTCATAATTGATAATTATCCATATTTACCCTTGTCATTTATCCAATTTGACAATTAACATCCTCTACCTATTATCAAACCAAAACATTAACCCCTTAACCTGTGAAAGTTATGGTGAGGTGAAATATAAAAGTTGATCCCTATATGAGAATTACTTATTATAACAGGATGAAAATTTTCCATACCACTATTTTGTGTTGGTTAATACTACACAAATTTTAAAGCCTACTATTAAATAACTTGTAGCGTATTATGAAAATACATCACTGGGCAAAATAGTAATTATATATCTAATATTAATATATTTCAATTTAAGTCGCTACTTGAAAATGTTAAGTTAATTTGTAACATATTATGGAAATATATATGTGTAATTCCCACTGTATATATTTATATATAATATAACCTATTTATACATGTTGCCCCTTAGGTATAATATTAATACTGAATTGTTTAAGGCAAACCAGCAACTACAAGGTGGGAATTTTTTAGCATTGGTCATTTTTTTTGGGTCTTATCTAGTATCTCAAACCTATGTTTCACCTTCTAACCTACTTGTTTAGTGCTACATCTATTGTTTCTTTCATCTAGACCCCAAGGGAAAATCAAGCCAGTCACTACCACCAAAAATAGGGTACAATATGAAATAAGACAACAGACTTTGAAGTTGAGATGCCCACACATAGAAATGCCATTGTCATTACTAAAATATTGAGTTACATGATGTTGAGTCGAATATAACTACAACTATGATTAAAAAAATCCCACTGTTTCCACAAATACTCACATATCACATAGCCATAGGAACGATAACAAGGTATCATTGAGATCCATCACCAAACATAAAGATCAAACATAGAATACAAAAAAAGAATACCCAAAACACTAACATGACATGCTATAAAAATTGTACATGTATATTCACAAAATATATAACCAGATAAATTATCATCTTAAGAGGTCAAAAATAATCATGTAATGTTTTAATGAAATAAATACTCACGTATAACAATTAAATGTTTTAGTAATATATATAGTGCCATATTAATATCATTATTTAGGGAAGTGACTATCTATTTTATTGTATGTTGAGATATCAATTTTCATTACTCTATTATCTATCCTAATAGGTATATCATAATATATATTATACATTAATATTTAACCACAATAATAAATATATCCAAATTCCATAATTACGGATAAATCATAATTATAGTAACCCTATTATGTTATGAATTTTCATCTTTGTTAATTGGTCATATTTACACTTTACATTTATCCAATTTGACAATTAACATCCTCTACCTATTGTCAAACCAAAACATTAACCCTTTAGCCTGCACAATTTATGGCAAGGCACAATATAGAACATGATCCCTATGCAAGAATTGCTTATTATAAAAGCATAAAAAGTCACCATACAACTATTTTGTGTTGGGTAATACTACACAAATTTTAAATCCTAATATTAAATAACTCGTAGCTTATTATGAAAATACATCACTGGGCAAAATGATAATTATATATTTAATATAAATATATTCCAAGTTAAATCACTACTTGAAAATGTTAAGTTAATTCTTAACATATTATGGAAATATATATATGTAATACCCATTATATATATTTATTTATAATAAAACTTATTTATACATGTCACCCCTTAGGTATAATATTAATACTGAATTGTTTAAGGTGAACCAACAACTACAAGGTGGGTGTTTTAGTAGTTTGCTTAGGTTTTTTTTGGTCTTATCTAGTCTCTCAGACCTACATTTCATCTTCTAACCTACATTTTTATCACTACAACTGTTATTGCCTTCATCTAAATTCCATGGGAAAATCATGTCAGTCATCGCCACTAAAATTAGGGTACAATAGGAAAGAAGACAATAGACTTTGAAGTCAAAATACCCACACATAAAATTGCTATTATCATTACTAAAATAACAAGTTATAGGATGTTGAGTTACATATAGCTACAACCGTGAATAATAAAATTCCACTCCTACCACAAATACTCACAAACCATGTAGCCATAAGCACGATAACAGGGCATCATCAAGCTCTATCGCCAGACATAAAGATCAAACATAGAATACATAAAATAAATACCCAAAACACTAACATGACATGCTATAAAAATTATAGATGTATATTCACAAAATATATAACCAGATAAATTGTTGTCCAAAGAGGTCACAAATAACCATGCAATGTTTTAGTGAAATAAATACACTCACATATAACAATTCAATGTTTTAGTAATATATATAGTGTTATATTAATATCATTGTTTACAGAAGTGACTATCTATGTTATTGAATGATATATGTAACAAATGTTTATGAGTTACTACTACATGATACAACAAATATATCACCTTCTAATACATAATTTAAATAAGCTATTTTTGAGTGTATGTGTGTGTATGTGTGTGTATTCTAATATATTATACTAGTTTCACTTGTATAAAATATAAGAATGTCATTGATTTTAATATTGTAGACAAAGAAAGATCATAATATTACATTATATCCAGTATGAAGAGATTTTTGGCACTTGGACGTGGATTTATATATCTTAGAGTAAATATTTCAACCCCCCCCTCTAAAATTAAGTAGCCAATTATATATATTGGATTTCACACACACAATATATATATATATATATATATATATATATATATATATAATGCAGTTATGGATAGATATATTTACATACAAACATATATACACAACAGATACATCTATATGCAATTCATATCAATACACATAATTTAAAGGCAATGCCTACCTAGTAAGTGCTTTGTTGGTTATTATTTTTACCATGTCTTCTCCAATCTTAGTCATCTTTTGTATTGTCTTCCTTCCAGCTGCCCTTGTCTTCTTTTCTTTTTGTTGTGCCCCTATGTTTCCTTTCTTATGAGTTTTTGTTTTCTTCATTTTATTTTCTAAAAGATTTCTTCCTAAACATGGCGTGCCCCGCCCCCTTTTTCCCTTTTCCCCCTTTATTTTTGTTTTTTTTTTATTATTATTACTTTTATTCTTTGTTATTTATTCATTTTTCAAATTTGATTTTATTTATTTTATTTATTGTTTTTATCCAAAGATTCTCTTTTATTTTTTTTACTTCCTCTTTTTCTCACTTTTTATGCTTATATTCACCTATTAGAGTATATTTGTTATTAAAATTAACATCTCTAATGTCATACTCATTTAATGATAAATCTATTAATCAATAAATTCAAATTTATTCTAATTACATAAATTATAAAACACTAATGGCTATGAATATGACTAGCATATAATCACACAAGATGAGTTCTAAATAACCATAAAGCTAGACTAACCGTGTGCAAGCAAATATAAATATAACCAGCATTAAACACACTATGCTAACCATTTTTTTGCATCTAAAATGTGCTAGTTATTATGGTGTGTGTAGGGTTCTAGCCGTTTCTCTGTCATCCTCAATCATCTCCATCTATGTCACTCTCCTTGATGATGATATCCCTTTGTCACACTCTGAGGGATGAGTTATCATGTGTCAATCTCACAATAAAAAGGTAGTTAGACCATAATAGTATAATATATATACATCATGAAATGTAACTGAAATAACAAATCAACATGTTTGTAATGTAAACTTATACACTACAACTATCTCATAACAAAGTAATCGTGTAATCTAATAAATATCCTAATGTCCAACAACATCATACATCAAAGCTTATTTAAAAATAGTTAAATCCAAATTTGTCAACTATATATATCTATGGATAATCTAGTAAGTTTGTTTGGCAAAGAATTGAGACGTAACAACTTAGCTATTTTTAGCAATCTTAGTTGTATAAATTCATAATACTATTTGTCTAAGTTTTTTATAAATTAGCTTGTTATATAATTAATTTATCACCCTTATTCCCTAGACTAATCTATCTTCTTAACCTTATATATCACACATATCTAAATTTAAGATTAAACATTTGGTTAACATGACCCTTGGTCTCAAAACCCTAGATTGAACTAGGGTTTTTTTATTTATAATTTTTCTAAATTTTGATTGTTGAATTCAAAGTATTCAAAACTTAAAAACCAAATATTATTTTCCTAAAATTATGCTAAATATGGATACATCTATTAATCACTTTTATTTCTAATATCTTATTGTAGTCATTTCTTATTGTCTTATCTACATTGTTAGAAATTTCAAAATAACCAAAGAATGATTTTAATCAAGATAAAACTCTAACTTATTTATACCAATCTTATTGCAATATTATTGAGCCTCTTCCTCATAACCATAAGGAGGGTGATAATTGCCATCTCTCTAACTAGGTCTATGCTATCACTCCTTTAAGGGATAAGGTAGATGGTGTATTTATTCATATTCAATCTAAAGTACCCAAGGTTTACATTTGTGCATCCCTAAAAGATAAAATCATCCTTAGGATCAAGTTAATAGAAGACTTGAGAAATAAATTCAATTCCAAGATCACATCATTGTAAAATTAGATTACATACATAAAAAATCTAAAATATGCTAGCATTACCCATGTGTTTGCATCTTCCTCTAGTAATGTTATAACCAATAAGGTTTCCTATCTAAATTAAAAGCTACAATAGAATATATCTAAAACAAGCGATTAAAATATTATACCAAAGGCTACTGAGAGTTCAAGTGAAATTCTTAGAGAAATTCTTTGAAATAAATTTATCAAACCACCACCTCCACATCCTTTACGAAGATCAAACTATCATTGTGCATATAATAGAATGCATTAGCATCATACAGATTGATATTTTACCTTTAGTAACACCATCCAAAACATAATTTATCATGGTGATCCTATCATTGATCATCTACCAAACAACCCACTCACAGTATGAGTACCTCTCCAAAAGCATAAGTAAAAAAACAAATATGGGTACTAAAAGATAATTCAGAGCAAAATCAATTGAAAATAAAACCATTAGATTAATAAAATAATACAAAATTACCTCTCCATAATGATATTCATATTTAAAAACAATATGGTTTTGGACAATAATATCTAAAACACTTTAGTTATAAAGTTCAAGGATTGGGAAAACATGCACAAGGCATCATTTGTTTTATTTCTACATTTGATCAATGATTAACGTGGCTTGGGATATATTTTTAATATTGATTCAAATCATTCAAAGATACTGTCAGGAATCTAGAACAACAAACATGCTCTGATACCACTTGTCAGGATGCGAAACACCGGAAGCATACAATTGATTACCAAACTTCAAGCAACTATAATATGCGGAAATAACCAGATTCACCAAGTAACTAGAATTCAGAATAACACATCATATGAGAGACAATACACAACTTGTATTAACACTTTATACAGAAAAGAATACAATAAAGAAGATGCCACTTCTTCTCCACCACCTTACAGAGGTTTCCCACACCTCAAGTGAACAGTAAATCTTCTCCCCAAAGCTCTCCCTCTCACAGGTCCCAACACCCAACTCAAATACAGAGTTGGTGTTCACCTCCCGTGCTCCACGCATAACACAAGTGCTCCACGCACTCCACAAGCACTCCACGTGCTCCACAAGTACTCAAGGTACTTCAAGTAGATCTCCCATGAACCTGCAATAACTTGCACTTCAACAGACCATACTTATGGAAGGAACTCCCTTGCCTTCCTCTTAGCTCTATCCGAGTACACACCTGTACTCCAAGTAGATCCTGCCTGATACTGCTCCCTGTTGTGTTGCTATTTATATGACCTTGCACACCTGCAAATCAAACAACGGTTCTGCTCACCTGTGAACCTCGACCTTGCACACACATACACCTGCAGATCAACGATCTTACTTACCATGTAGATCTCCTATATAGGCCATGCAACTGTGACCAAGATCCTACACTCCTGAAGAACCCAGCTGGCTCTCCAATCCAGCACCAACACACCTGGTACTGAGGCACTAGGAGGAACGCACCATTGCTCTACCTCACACACAGAAGGAGCTTATAATTATGCTCTCTTACTCCCTAGCACACTTTTCCAATACAACCATGAGTCTATTATATAGATCTCATCCAAACAATAATTAGACATCTAATTACAATAATTAGATCCACAGCTCTCAGTCTAAAAATAGATCTCTTCATGCAAACACTTGGTTCGTTAGCTAACTGCCCGTAACAAGCGCAGTCCGAACCACAGAGGCGACCGACGTCGGTCCCTGTCTGCCTGGAGGTGACCGACGTCGGCCGATATATGACCGACGTCGGTTGCTTCTCAATGCTATCCTACCGACGTCGGCTGATCAGACCGACCCCAACTTCTCTGCAACTCAACAACCTTCAGCAACCTCCTCTCCTATTTGCATCAGTGAAGCTTTTAGCTGCACAATCCTAACAATCTCCCACTTGGAGATAAACAGTTGCACTATACCTGTACCTGTACTCCATCTAATCTGTTTCCTGGTTTGTATCCCTCTTCAAGCTCCCACCTGAAGACAACCCACCACACATCCCGTGGTGTACCACCTGTCATCCGAGTACCCTGCCACATCCGAACCTACAACACCTGTAGTGAAGTCCTGACCCTGCATAGCAACACCTGCTGCCGGTCCCTCTCAAAAAACTTGAGAACCCACTTCCCCGAATTGGCTCCTAACTCTGACAGCTCCCACTGCATGGGAATACTCAGGTCTATACCAGACCTCATGTGATTTCGGACACTGTACCTGTCTAGCCCTTAGTGTGCTCCGGTTCTGCATCCCGAACCTCGCAAACACCTGATTCACATCAGCTCCCACTTGAGACAAAATCAACCTGTGATCTCCATGCCTCCCATGTCAAAGAATTTTGTTGCTCCAAACTCCTCATGACATGCCACTGAACTAATCTTACCCTTAGCTCAGCAAAACCCTGTATGTACTAACCCTGATAGCAAATATACCATCCACATACAGCAATAGAATGATGTCACGACTCATCATCCACCTGGTAAGGCAAACCACAGTAGTTACCTGACACTGACTGAAGCCATGCTTCGTCCTCCACCTATCAAACCTGGTACCACTGTCCTGCAGCTCCTCAAGACCATATGCCTGGTCTTCCGTCTCACGTATCCGTTCTCTCTATTCTTCTACTAAGGCATCCATTCGTCTCTGTGCTTTCATCCAGCTGGCAAACCTACCAAATCTCCCGCTTGGTTCTGCATCATAATCCTGCCTAGCTCACACCTGTTTCCTGGATCCTTCCTGCTATACAATCAGCAACAAGTATAAAGAAGAGGAACAACGAATTTGAGGGCCTACTTACACCTTCAGTCCTCTGTATGGGTGTTTGAGACTCCTTGACAGCATGCTGTCCACCCAAAATTCATTACAGTGACCGACCTCGGTCACTCCACAGTCTGCATCCGACCGACGTCGGTTCCATGCGTCTGTACTTGACTACCAACCTGTCAGCGCTGGTGTCCCTGTTACCGACGTCGGTCCTCCTGACCGACATCGGTCTTACATACTGCTGACGTCGGTCCTATGACCGATGTTGGTCTTACCCTTCCCGACATCGCCGGCTTCGGTCTGCACATGACCGACATCGGCACCTATCTGTTCAACGCCGGTTCCTCCTGACCGACGTCGGTACCTGTGTTCGCCTGTGAGTGATGACTTTTTACCCGCGAGCTTCTTTGAATCAAAACCCATGTCCAAACTGCTCTGCTCAGAAGTATCCAGCACCATCCACTGAACTATGTCTGCCATCTCCTCCAAGAACACCAAGGCTTTCCAGTTCTTAAGCCTGTCAAATATATCTGTCTTCCACTTAAGAACATGCATCTCCTTCCTGCTCATGTGACCAAGCCTACGAAGCCACATCTCTGCAATAGAAGAAGAATCAGTAATATAGACAAGTAGATAAAGAGTACCTGTCTTCTTACCACCAGCTAATTCAAGTGCTACCACTGTGAGAGTTCTTGTGCATCTCTCATCACCCAATCTTTTTGAAGAAATTAGCCATATCTCCAAACCTGGGACCTGCATGACCTTCATCAACACCTGTGTGTTGGCCGCCTGCAATTTCAACTTCACTTCCCCTTTGCCAATTCTTTGGCAAGGCTTACCAGCTCCTCTACCTGGGGCTGCATGGAAAGAGGCAACCGAATCTTTTATCCAAGATTCAACTTTATCCAAGAAACCTGCAAACACATCCTGTGCAACAACACCTGCTACATCTGTATCTTCAGTTTCTTCATGCTGATATGCTACCAACCAACAATGTTCTTTTACCTGCTCTTTCTTTCCATAGGACCGTGAGTAACCGTCTGTGCTTTTCAACTCCTCCATTCTTAGCTTACTTTCATCTGCCATTGCTCTACTCCCACTCGATCAGAAACCCCTGAGAGTGACCTGTAACCAAAACACAACCTGCTTCCTGTAATCTTAGCTCTGATACCACTTGTCAGGAATCTAGAACAACAAACATGCTCTGATACCACTTGTCAGGATGTGAAACACCGGAAGCATACAATTGATTACCAAACTTCAAGCAACTATAATATGCGGAAATAACCAGATTCACCAAATAACTAGAATTCAGAATAACACATCATATGAGAGACAATACACAACTTGTATTAACACTTTATACAGAAAAGAATACAATAAAGAAGATGCCACTTCTTCTCCACCACCTTACAGAGGTTTCCCACACCTCAAGTGAACAGTAAATCTTCTCCCCAAAGCTCTCCCTCTCACAGGTCCCAACACCCAACTCAAATACAGAGTTGGTGTTCACCTCCCATGCTCCACGCATAACACAAGTGCTCCATGCACAACACAAGTGCTCCATGCACTCCACAAGCACTCCACGTGCTCCACAAGTACTCAAGGTACTTCAAGTAGATCTCCCATGAACCTGCTATAACCTGCACTTCAACAGACCATACTTATGGAAGGAACTCCCTTGCCTTCCTCTTAGCTCTATCCGAGTACACACCTGTACTCCAAGTAGATCCTGCCTGATACTGCTCCCTGTTGTGTTGCTGTCTATATGACCTTGCACACCTGCAAATCAAACAACGGTTCTGCTCACCTGTGAACCTCGACCTTGCACACACATACACCTGCAGATCAATGATCTTACTTACCATGTAGATCTCCTATATAGGCCATGCAACTGTGACCAAGATCCTACACTCCTGAAGAACCCAGCTGGCTCTCCAATCCAGCACCAACACACCTGGTACTGAGGCACTAGGAGGAACGCACCATTGCTCTACCTCACACACAGAAGGAGCTTATAATTATGCTCTCTTACTCCCTAGCACACTTTTCCAATACAACCATGAGTCTATTATATAGATCTCATCCAAACAATAATTAGACATCTAATTACAATAATTAGATCCGTAGCTCTCAGTCTAAAAATAGATCTCTTCATGCAAACACTTGGTTCGTTAGCTAACTGCCCGTAACAAGTGCAGTCCGAACCACACAGGCGACCGACGTCGGTCCCTGTCTGCCTGGAGGTGACCGACGTCGGCCGATATATGACCGGCGTCGGTTGCTTCTCAATGCTATCCTGCCGACGTCGACTGATCAGACCGACCCCAACTTCTCTGCAACTCAGCAACCTTCAGCAACCTCCTCTCCTGTTTGCATCAGTGAAGCTTTTAGCTCCACAATCCTAACAGATACATTTTATTAATACAAAAGATAAAAAACCTACAAATGAGAACAAGTCAAATAATAAATCAAAAATAGAAAAGGTAACATTACAAAAAGAGCAATGGGCACATCGAATATTTAAAATAGGATTTATAAAAAAAGAGGTTAAAAATAAAGATACACTTGATAAATCTAATGTTCCAAATATTTATATAAAGGAGGCAACTACAAGCCTTTCTTCAAATCAGGGCAAATTCATAGCTCATATAGATGGTAAACAATATTTAGATGAACAGTTCAATAAACTATGTTTTAATCCGCTTGATAAATTACCACACAATTTGTTCATACCTACAAAGGTAACATTACAAAAAGAGCAATGGGCACATCAAATATTTAAAATAAGATTTATAAAAAAAGAGGTTAAAAATAAAGATACACTTGATAAATCTAATGTTCCAAATATTGATATAAAGGAGGCAACTACAAGCCTTTCTTCAAATCAGGTCAAATTCATAGCTCATATAGATGGTAAACAATATTTAGATGAACAGTTCAATAAACTATGTTTTAATCCACTTGATAAATTACCACACAATTTGTTCATACCTACAAGACCTAGTTCATATTAGTTAAATCCATCAATAATATATGAAAAACTAAATATAGATGAAGAAAAACCAAATATACTAAGTACAAACTTACCAAAAGAACATGATAAACTTTCTAATTCTACTATGCACACATATAACATATTTCATTCACAAAATATTATTCATTTACCACTCCTCAAAGATTATCATCCTCATTTTGAGATCATTGGATACCTTGTGCAATTTCCAAAAACTTTTAACAATCCTTAAAAACTCAAATATCCAAAAAAATACAAAAACATCCAAAAAAATCAAGAATACCAAAAATATTCAATGTGTACTTAATTTCACTATTTATTATACTTATGGTGATTGCTCCATGTTATTATATATCATATCATTCCTTTTTCATATATACACAAATGTTTCACACATTATTTGAGTGGGATAAAAGCATGCCCAGATAAATGGTATATACACATATAGATATTGGATCTTCCCTCTACTCACATCATAAGTATGTTAGGGGCATGCAATTATTTTATCATGATACACCTAGTTTATATTATTCTACGATCACTTTATATTGTCATGTTTGATCTTTTGTACTTACACATGCATATATCCATGTTTTTATCCTTCATAGTGTACTTGATATGATATGTATATACAAAGGAAAGTGAAGCTAATCTACAAATCAATTTTATCTTGGAGAAGATAAATCACACTATCCCTTCTACTTATTGGTATATTTAAACAATCAAGATCATGACCAAGATGGATCTACTAGACCTAAATAAGGTGTCTCTTACCATAATAATATCACTATAGATAGTTCCAAAGCCTCTAGTTAAACAACACCATGTAATAATCCTAGCTAGGTCCTATGTTTTCTTACTCACAAATTAAATGACAAAGTAAATTAAAATCTAACCTAGTGCTCACCAAAGCATGTGGCACAAAATGGAGGTAATAAACATGATAGTAAACATGCATTAAATATCTCTACTCAAGTCAATGTAGAATAAATCCTAATGCATGAAGAGAGAACTATATAAACTAACAAATGTAAATCTATCTACTTTAACAAGGAAGAGAAAGAGTTAGGAATACTTACCTTTGAATATGAACCCATCGAACCTCAATCTCTCCCTTGGCCAAGGTGATTTTCAAGAGGTGGTTGTGGTTTGTAAGGATAAAAAATATAGGTCATCTTGAGGCTACACAACTTATCCTATGCATCCATAAGACTTCTCCACAAGCCCAGATTCATATCTTCAAATGTAATATTGAAACCCTATGTAATTCTCCTCAAGTAGAATGATGGATAATAAAGTGCAAATAATGACTTACTCCTTATCTCTCTCTATGAAATGGTATAAATAGATGTGTATATATAGTTGAATCTAATCATAAAATCTTTTGAAGTTTTAGTCGAGAAAGTTTTCCCAATCAACCTTATATTGTAAAATAAAGTAAAGCAATTAGGTCTCGAACTGGGTCAATTGAAGCCCACCTAATCCTGTAACATGCTCATCTTATTTTAAGTACAGGGTCAGCCTAGGCCGATCTCATTTGGTAAAACTTAAAAAGAGGTTTTGTCTTGTGTAGGGGTTATTTGAGGTGGTGAATTACTTGGAGTAATGTGTAAGGTAGGTGTCAAAGTTTGGGAAGTGTATAGGCGAGGTTTGTGTTGGTTACAAGTGGTGGAATAGGGAACAACAATATTGTGAAGTACCAATGATATATCTACCCTTTTATTTATGTACCCTTTAAGGCATACACAAAGATAGATTGAGACTTGATAGGTTCTTGAAAGAGAAAAAGCATCATTAATTGATAAAGTTTAAAAATATTGTGTGTATACATATGCCCCACTTGAAACTCATCATGTGTCATGTAAGTGTAACATGGGATGGTGCTTTGAGAAAAAACCATAGTAACACACAATGTTGAAGCTAAGTAAATTATAGTAAGAAGTGAATAAGATAAATGAAAGGAAATAATTAGAAAATATGTACCTTTACTTACCTTAGTGTTGTAGAAGAGGATGGAAGTGAGATAAATGTGAAGGTGTCCAATGTAGGGACTATTAGGTGAACATTTAAAATATGCAAAAAAAATCAAGATATATATATAATATGTAAAACAATTTTCTACAATGTCAAGATTCCAAAACATCCTTTGGTTCATAAAATGATTCAGTAGAAATAAATTTATGGGTCAAAAATGAAATCTAGTTGTAAATAATTGATAGGTAAATAATTTTGAGTAGTAAATATAAATAGGGTGAAAATTAATTCCTTTTTAATTTTTACTATTCTAAGAAAATATTTCTCTAAGAGACTCGATTTGAGCCTATAGATAGACCATGGTGAGGAGATGACAACTTCAATGTGGAGGATGCCTAGTGGCCGCAGTGAGTGCAACTTAGGTAAATGAAGCATTAACTTCAAACCTTTGAGTAATTTTAATTGAAATTAAACTAAATGTATAAAATTATATGTTACATAAAATGTAGATACATAAAATTACCTTAGGAAATTTGTAGGTAAACTAGGGGTAGAACGAGGTGTTGGGTAGGAAAATATCAGACCAATAAATGCCTAAGGCATTATGATAAATGATCAAAAAGATACCTCAAACTAAGAATAGAGTTGGCCTTGTCGACTCAATTTTTAAGGTGAGATAAATCCAATGTGTTGATGTAGTATCATTGGGGTGGTCGACTTCATAGCAGAGGGCTGATCCAGTTATAAACTGGGAAATGGCCAACATAATACCTTCTAGCCTATGTAATATGTAATATGTGGCCGATATAATTTGTTAAAGGAGGCCGACTACAAAATAGTGTGTTGATATAGTATACCAAAAAGATAAAAGGGATAATTGAGTATCAAATAAGTTGATTTTGTTTGAGGAATGGGCCAATTATGTAGTAGAAGGCCAATGTAGTATGGTAAATAAGTGACCTCACCAATTTAGTATCAAATAGGTTGATTGTGTAGGAAAATAATATAAACTAGCTAATGAATTATTTAATTTTGTATTTTTTTGATAATATTTAAGAATTTATTTGATTATTATGACATTGAGATCTAATAAATTCTTTGTTGTTTGATATTTTACAGAGGAGACAAAGATTTTGGTGCCTGGTAGATGTATCCTAGCTACTAGATTTATTGGAACATTTTTCATATGTGGATTGAGATTGGATGGTTGCCTTGGGGTTTTAAGGTATCATAGATATGAGGTGGATCCCAATAATTATTTATCTTGTTGTCATGTTCTTAGGAGCATGGGAGTGATTAACTAACACTTTTCAATGGGAGGTAGAGGAAGACACTATATGGATGGGCATCACCTTAGAAGGTGTCCATCCCTTGATTGGACTTCCTATTATTGGGACTCTGGTGATATGTGATACACCAAAGGTAAAATATGAAAGATGATGTTTAGCCCAATGGGTGATAGGATCAGATAGGATATATCTTGGTTTATGTGTGAGTACATTTGATGTTTATATCTCAACCATTTCAGATGTCTAGAAGGATTTGATAGGACTTGTGATAACACAAGTGTTGTATCATAATTCAGATGGGAAGGTAATGTTTTTTGAAATATCCTTGTGTCATTCCATCTTAGAGTAGGGTGCCTTATATGATCTTAGTTTTGTCATTTGGGTATAGCTTATGCATGATATGTATGGGATGTTGACCTAGGGGTAAAAGACAATGGACCTCATTATATTTTTGAGCATGTGTCTCTATGAGAGATTCCCTATGTATCAATCATCTAGGTTTCTTCATGTGGTTGATGATAGGTTACCTTGGGTTATATAGTGTAGGTAGGACCATGTAGCACATGTTGTGCCCCATGTTCCAAATTTATAGCTTGTTACATGAGGGCAGATAGTGTGTTATCCTTACATCAATATTGTTATCATATGGCTATCTTAAGTGATTGTTACAACTAGTTTGGCATGCATTCATTTCATGGTCCACTATACATCATGGGTACAGCTTGCATACTCAGGTAGTTGGGCCTATCACATGTAGTGACCCCTCTAGTAGTGCTTATATATTAGGCATGACATGCTAGAGATTTGAGAGGGAGAGAAGGTGCAAGGATACCCACTAATATACTTATGATTAGGTCTCAATGTGTACGACCATGGATAGGGTATATGTGGTAGTAAGAGATAGATAGGCATGGTGCTAAGGATGTTATAGATGCAGATGATATAAGTGATGATGCAATATCAAATCCATAGCAAGGGTGATAGTGACTACCTTGAGCTCATCAGAGATGAAGGCACTATTTATGAGAGGAGACACAGACATGGGCAATCACATAAGATGATCCTATAGAGGCTATAGGACATAGTTAGTTGACAGAGAGGACGCTGAAGAGGGGACCATGATGGGATCAAGTGGTGACTCCTAGTTTTGCACTTGTGCAGAGGAAGCTAATAGAGGAGGTGTTTGATGGACAAGTGGATGGGGAGACCATGGTCAATGACACCAACACTACTGAGAAATGTTTTGATTTGTTTAGGTTTTTGACATAGATCATTGGTTGAATTATATTTTATGTATTTAATGATATATATATTGATTGAGATATATATACATGGGATCTAATGCATATGTGGTTTCTATTTTAGAGGTGTTGGATCAAAAAAGATCATATGAGGAACCATTATTATGGTCGTACACCATGATATCTTGGATAGGGTATTGTTGCACTAAGATTCATCCACCTTAGTTTATACTATGGTACCATCTACCCTATCTTATACAAGTTGGTTTATATTGGTGGGGGAGGCTACTCGATAGCTACATGTATGAGGTGATGGTTGACATCCACCTATAGTGATAAGAGAGGGAGAGGCTCAAGCCTAGTAGGCCTTGGCATAAATTTGCTCACAAGGTGACCATTATATCACATGGATGCGTGTACGCCTAGGTGGAAAAATTACAAGGTTAGGTTAATGGATTTATATCTCAAATTGACTCATTACAACACACCATTCAGAGGGGTCAGTCACAGGCATCCATGGGCAGCATGGCTAGGCCATAGGATAGACATGATGGAGCGTAGCCTTAAAGTTGTATTTATTGTATTTTGTACTTGTATTATAGAAAACTCATGATATATATATAGACAATTCTTGGTCTCTAGATTAATACTTGTATGTGGATGGATGTATGGATATATTTCCTTTCTAGCACATGTATTTTAATTTTGTTTTCTATTATATGGTAAATATGTGATTTATGTTTTATTTTCTAGCATTATTTGATACACATGCGTGGTTAAAAACAAAATCAAAATGATTTGGAAAAGTATAAATAATCAAAACAAATATAATACACACCAAATCACAATGGGAAATGTGTAAAAACAAAAGATGAAAATATAAGAAACTAAAATGGTAAAGTAAAAGATAATAAATGTTTTCAAACCATGTAAAATAATTTGCACCAAATTAAAATAAATAAAATTCATACTATATCATGTTGGGAAGTATGAAAATTTGTAATAAAATGGAAAACATGTGAAAACCAACTGGTATAAAAATAAGTAAACAATAAATTCAATTAATCATATTAGATCAAGATGGGAAGTATGAAAATAAATAAAAATGTAAGTGTAAATAAAATTAACCATACTAAATTAAGATGGGAAGCATAATAAATTTAATAAAATGGTTGTAAACATACATGCATTCAAAAAATAAGAAGATAAAAGTGCAATGCTTATGAAATAAGCATAAAACATACTAAATAAAGATGGGAAGTATGTCAATGACATGTAAATCATAATGTAACACAAGTTATTTCAAATTTGAAGCATGTAATTTTATTGTGACTTAGTTATAATATGAAATGGGTATTGGAATATTTTGTGAGGAGGGCCTAGTCCTATCCAAGGTCTTATACTGCAACTCACAAAGGGAACACCAATGATGTGGAGACAAATATTGGAATAATTTAAAAGATGTTTTAATGTGGTAATTTGTGAGGATATCTTGGTCTTATCCATGGTCTTACACTACAACTCACAAGGTGAACATAAATGACATGAATGGTAATAAGGGTAAAATAAGGAAATGTTTTATTGTGGTAAGTTGTGAGGAGAGCTTTGTCTTATCCATGGTCTTACACTTTGACTCCCAAAGGAAAACCTTAGGGGGATGATCAGTTAACAAAATAATATTTCTCAATGGAAAATATTATGATTATTGTAATGAAATAAGGAATGTAAAAAACTTGACATAAACATCTATGAGAAAACCTTAGTAAACATGAGGCATACTGGGTATAAAGGAGAGACACTAAGAGTCTAGTGATCATCAAAATACAAAAAATGCATGTTCATAATAAGTGTAAAGTTGTATAGGTAAATAGGGGAGATATTAATATCAACTCATGAAGGTTATATGAATAAGAAAATTAAAATGGACCTACCTTCTCACAACATGTTCTTCATTCCTCAGGATCTCTTACAGATTCATCAGTCTACTGTGAAGATTGGGTACTTGTGTGAGAAAGTAGGTAGCATTTTATATATTTTATATTCTCCTATCTCAATCTATTGGCCTATTGTACCCCAATGGAGCTTGGCCCTATCATGAGGCCAACTATGGAGTTTGAGATTCAATTAGAAATAGAATATGTGCTATGAATCATATCTTTTATTGTGATTAGACTTTTAAATTATACATTTCCTTTTAAATTATTGTCTTTTATTTTATTTATCTTTTAACTTTTTTATGGCTTTTATTATTCCTCCTCCATACAGATTTGGAATAACCAATATGAGTGATAAAAGTGATACACATGAATGAGATTTAGACTTTGGTTTAAAGGAGACTAAGTAACCAAAGATATGACTAACTAAACACTTAGGCTTACCTATGAACCAATATGTAATCTCAAGTTTCAACCATATGTATGCTTAGTATGTGAAAGGAAGATAAGGGAAGAAAGGAGATCTAAAGTAGATCAATATATGGTGGTAGTAAAATGAGAAATCTTGTTTTATAATTGATCATATGGTAGATATAGAATACTAAGGGAATCAAGGTTGTATAACCAATTCAAAATAATAATCATCTAATTTTTTAGTGAAATATGATAGCAAACAATTGTTGTGAAAGAAATTAAAAGAATCCATGAAATAAGTGAAGCCATAAACATAAGTTTGAATTCATGAAAATAATGATAATAAGCCATAATAAAAGTTGAAAGAGAATGAAACCAAATAAAACACATAAATCATAATATAATGATCCATGTAAAAGAGAGAAGTGAAATCAAAGTTGAAACATAGTCAAGTCTATAAGAGATAAAAATGGGTCATAAATCTAATCCAAATAATAAAATAAAGAAATTTGAAAGAACATCATGCCATGTTTAAAAATACTGATATATTTGACAAAAAATATTATCTATAACATTTGAAACATCTCTATGAAGCTGAATTATGACATTAGCCAGAGTTTCATCAATATTTATGGTGAGTTATGTAAAGACTTATTTTCATATCATTTCAACTGAAAAGGTAGGTGTAGCTGACAAAGAGAAATGCTCATGTGGTACCTCATGTATAGAATGCTCATTATGAATAATGGATGTCTCTATAGGAATAGTAGATGTGGAGCTAGAAGGAGGTGCAACCAGCTAAGAAGGAGGACCCTTCTTGCATAGGTGACCTATAGAAGGAAAAATAATTGGTGTTAGTGTTGACTATGGGAAATTGTAAAGATGTTATTGGATCACTCGGAATCGATTAGTATGATGTGCACCACACTAGTGTTAAAGATAATATACTTATTTACATTTAGGGATATACTTCGGTAATAGCTTAGGAGGAGGTATGGTCTTATCTTTGGGTTGATCAATGGTTGGGTGCAATTTATCTATGTACTACCTAAGTTTTTGGTAGTGGGTAGAAGAGTGGTTATTTGTCTTGTAAAAGCAATAAATACATATATTAGTAAACTATGGTGGTCTACTAACTAAAGGATTGGAATGAGAATCCTAGGGTAACTAATATAAATGGCAATCTTTGGTCCAATGACCAATAACTTTTTTAATGTCACAATAAGGTTGATCTTCAAATTGTGCAAGTAAGGGATCAAGCTATGGTAAGGGAATAAGGCCATCACCAATGAAGGGTAAGTATGGATAAAAAACTAGACTAGGCACATCGGTAGGTAAGGCTAGTTATGTAGCAGGTCTAAGCACAGTGGCTAGCAACTTTGGAAGAAGTAGACTATAAGGGTCATGGTATCTGAAAAAATGATAAGGTCCTATCATGGTATGATCTATGAGCATACTCTTGATGGATCTACTATGACTAGAGGCATACCATGTGAGTGTTCCATCTCTACCCTATGAAAAATAGTGGAAATTCTATTATTAGGTTCTATAAAAGAAGGAACATTAAAAAAAGACTAAAATAAATAATAACATTATTGAATAAATTCAATGTTTCTAGCTTGGATGAATCCGGATAAAAATGGGTCATCTAAAGCATAAAAATCATCATAGTCAAGTATATGTGAGTCAATAGTACATTTAGGAGTGATTTTGTCATCAGAGGAAGTATGATGAATAAAGTGTCTAATTTTGGTTAATATAATTAGTATGTCATCGAAAGGTAACTAACAGGATTAATTTTGAATAGAAGGGGGAAGTTGGGTAATGATGTCAGGGGTAAGATTAGAGGTTTTGATACTAAGGCTAATCTCATCTATCTCATCATAATCAAAGTCTAAAAGGTTAGGCGGAATGTTCCTAATTAATTCAAGGTAACCATTATAACCTCGAGTGGAGTTGACTAGATAGTTAAAGAGTTTGGATTCCTAAAATGGGACACTAGGCAGGGGTTCAAGGTGGGTATTTTAAAGACACCACATTCTTAGAATTATTTGAAATTCTAAGGGTTCGTGTCCCCTTGAATTTTTTAGATATCTCTATTGTGAGTTAATTTTATGCACTAGCATGTGGATGAGGTGACTGCTCTCACATGATGAGTCCAAGGTCAATCGAGTAAGATGTTGTAATAAAATGGAAAGTTAAAGATCATAAATTTCACATAGAGGGTAATAGGAGGAATGATAATGGGAATACAAACACAACTTAGAGAATGTATTTTCCTTCTATCATATCTATGACATGAACTACATGTACATTTGAGGTTACATTCAAAAATATCCAAGTGTCTTGATGAAGTCAAAAGAGGTAACACAAGTGCCTGAACCTTTGTCAATTAGAGAACACTTAACCTGGATATCACCAATTTGGATGATAATGAATATAGGGGGATCATCCACATAAAGTAATATCTCATTGAGAATCATGGAATAGATAGGGAACTTAAGTGAGAGATAAGTGTCCATTGTTTCATCAACATGGATGGACATCTATTCACATTGTTTAAGTATACTATCTTTAGATCTAGATAAGGTAGCTTCTCATCTTATGGGAGGAGGATAAGGGATGTTCATTTTAAACAACAATTGTGTTAGGTAATTTTGATGATGGGGAGAATTTCTCATTAGTTCTAAGAATGATATTTGATATGGGAGATGAGAAAGTTATGCAATAGAATCCCATTCATCATAACCCATGGGAGGATTGTTAGATATAGGTGCATATTATTGGAAGAGCTCCTAGGAAGGAGGGTTGGAGGTAAAATTAAACTTTTTTATAGGGTATGGTTGGTTTAGGTTGATTATATATGGGTTGAGTTATTTTAGGTGATGTGATGGTTGGTTGAGGTATTTATTGTGGTTGGGTAGAAGAAATACTATTGGAATTTTGGGGTATATTATCCTTTGGTGTGGATGTTAGGGGAAGAGTAGAAATGTTATGAGAGGTATGATCAAGTTGTGTTTTTGAGATTGGTGCTTGAATGGGTATTGGTTCCTCTTGCCCCAATTTCATGATTTGGGATGGGGAAGTGTCTTGAATGATGCAGAATGGTTGAGATATGTGATGCATAGGTTTTGAATTGGATTCAATAAAAGAAACTACTCTTCTCATGTTAGTCATATTAACCACATTTTCATCATTGGTGATAAGGTCTATAATACTTTTAATGTTGTTAGCAATAGGAATAGGTTTTTTGATGTTATCTTGGTGGTTATCAAGGGGATCCTTGTAGATAATGAGATAAGCATTAGTTTGGTTTAAATTTTGGTTTTTATTTTTCATTTCATGAGCTTTAAAAGGAATTTAATAACCTTGTTGATGATTTTGGATAAGGGTTTCATCATCAACTTTAGGACCAAGGATAAAATCAATAGAAAGATTTTGTATTTGCCTACAAGTCTCATGAGAATGACCCCAACATGCTTAAAACCAATTAAAATAAATTAGATCGTACCATGATTTCAAAGGGTGATAGGGGCCAAGATCTCATGGTAAAGGTCTTGGGAGACATTTTTGAAGATCTACTAGGGATAATGGTTTGTGCACATTAGTGTGGTTATGTTGAGAAAATGTGGGAGCAGGAGTGTTATAAGTAGGGGGAACTAGATCCATGGCATTGTTTGGAGCAATAGCTTAGATGGTATGTATATTTTCATACGTGTTAGTAACACCATCATTGATTTCATGATAGTTTTTATTTTTGATGAGCATGTGAGTACCCATTTTAGGTTGAGGTGGTTAAAATTGATGCATGAAGAAATCTTATCATTTGGCTTGGTCAAGAGCTTATTGCAAGGTGTTTGGAGACAGAGTCCTAAACTGATATTATATTTGGCATGTATAGCATATGTGAATAGGTGGAAGGTATTTCCATCTACCATTTTATGCTCACATTTGTTAGACAATTTTTTCCATTATTTGATGAAATCTTGAGTCGTTTCAGTTTCAAGTTATTTATAGTTTATAAAATGGGCTAAGTTATTCTTAAGAAGATCATTAGTTTGGAATTATTGGACTAGTGAGTTGACCAAGTCTTCTAGGCTAGTGATAGAGTGGTTTTTTAATTAATTATACCAATCTAAAACATCTCCTGAAAGTGTTTTAGCTAATAGTTTTGTAGTTGCAAAGGTATTAAGCTTAACCTAATATTTATAAAGGTTACCGAATGTTTTTAAAGACAATGTGGGATCAGTAAATCCATTATAGGTGATGGTGGGTGTGATACCTCTTATGTAAATGTTATCAATATGAGGCACTAGACGTTCATTTTGTAGATGTTTGATGGTTTTATTTATGAGTGGTGGTTATGGGATAATGATGCAAGAGCATCACTACATTTATATATATCAATCTATTTTTCATTTTATGAGTCATTAGGGAGTCACTAAATTCATTTTAGGTTGATTATAAGTCTTAGGATGTCTTTATAATTTGAATGAGAGTCATAGTGGCATTTTCCTACCATTTTGCAATATTTGAAATTTTGAATGTTTTGCCAAGGTTTTGGAGGACATAAGTCATGTTTGTAGGAGTCTTAAGTATGTAACCTTTTGAATCAGTTATAAGAGTTAATTTAAACTTGTTACATACTTAAATCTTATCATTATTCATCTTGACAAGTATGTTGGTAGTTGGGTAGTTAGCACTCCCAATCTACAAAGGAGTTACAAGGTAGTTATAGGTTTCTTTTAAAAATGTTGAAAAGTGTTACGTTTTGGTATGAGTCTTTGAAAGATTTGTAAGGGGTTTGAATTAAAAGGGATGAAATGTATTTAACCCCAAGAAGTATATGAAAAATATTTGTGTTATTGAAACAAATTTTTAGACCATGTAATTCATATTTATGTGCAAAGAAAGTGGACTGAGCAAGATTGATCAGAGACAGAGAAAGTGTTTCAAGCAAGTTATAAAATATTGTGTTTAAAGTAAGATGTTATTTATTGTCTTTGATGATATAATTATTTGTTAGTGTGGTTTCAAATTATTTTTAAGATTTAGTTTTCACTCTAGATTATACCCTATTTTTTGAGTGTGAATAAGAAGAATGACTATGCTCACAAGGCTCAAAGTAGGATTATTATGTTGATATATATATATATATATATATATATACACACACATATACACACACACATATAGTGAGAGAGAGAGAGAGAGAGAATTTGTGGTTAGTTTTTGAGAATATCTAACAAGTTCATAATATTTGTTGAAGATTTTTATTCATTATATTGTCGAGGATTTGTTGAAGAACTTCAAACAGAAACCTTGCATGTTTCCATATTTTGTTGACTATGTGTCAAGTTTGCTTAATTAAGGAAGATAATAATGTGATATGGTTTTAATTAAAATATTTATTTGTGAGTACATTTATTATTCATCGAATGTGATTATGTTTAGCTTTCTTATTTTTCCATCAATTTTCATAGTAAGCTTTAAAACCTTGTTGAAGTAGTGCATATTATACAGTCCAAAATAAAGCATAGAAAATATGTGTGACAAAGGTGTCAAGAAGAGTGAGTATTTATTATAAAATGTGTATGGGATGGTTTCAAGACATATAAACCTTATACAAATTTCTTAATCCCCTTTAGATATTTAACACCCTCAAGATAGAATCCATAGAGCCTGCAGACTGTGTCTGTGCAGATAGAGGAGTAAAAGTAGTTATCAAAGTGTGGAATAAAGGATTATTGGTGGAGAAACAATGTTTTGAATATATATAATATTTTAAATAAATCCTTAGCAACCTTCACAGTCAATAAAAAACATTTCTAGTTCGCGAAATCACAAATAGAGTGATCTTGGGCTTGACAATTAACAAATAACCCTAAACTAGGGTTTCAAGGGAAAATGCATGTAACAAATGATTCAACTAATGGAAACCTTCCAAATTTTGTAATTTGAGATATATTAATGTTAATAAATATATTTATGGTTTTTTTGGTTTATTTTGTACCAAAAATTACAAATACAGAGGATTGAGAGGAAACAAGGTAGTAAAGGCAAAATTAGGCCTAGGTAGAGACCTAAAAAAATCTAAAAGAAGGTCCTAAAAGCATATTTGGGTCATGTAAATTCATATTAAGTTTATTATTGATATATGATATCTAAATAAACCATTGGTTTCTTATAACTCATCTGTACTACTCCGTACAAGGTGTTTTTCTTAGAAAAAAGGCTACTAGCTTGATTGACAAGGTGTGCAGAGTTGTCCAAGAAGTGAATTATTGATTTGTGAAGTGTATAAGTTGACTAAGGAAACCAATAGGGATACAATGAGCATGTTTAAGATTCTAAGAACCATAAACTAATCCAAAGAACTCAAGAACCATTCAACGCATATTGTACCAATGGACTATTGTTGAATGAGTGAATCAAGAATAAAGATAAAGTTTGAAAGAAGTTGATTACTCTGCATCAAATAAGGTTACCATGGGAATCCTTAAGGGGGGGTGGGGGGAATTCAAATTTTTTTCTCCCTATGTAGCTTAGTGAGGTTGGTTTTGTAGATGAATGAGATGATTTTGCATCTACATCATCTAATTTGCATTATTGGTTCGAAAAGTATGGATTTGGTTAAACATTTTTAAGAGAAGTTGATTAGTTCGATCAAAATTTTAACTAGTGTACACAACATGGGATGCGTTAGTATTATGGGAGGTATTAGGAACTTACAATGCACTATGGGTGTGTGATGATGTAGTGGCATAAACTGAACTAGTGGTATGAGTAGCATTGGTAACAAAATAAGCATTGGAAGCAAAAGAAGCATTAGAAGCATGGTTAAGGATGTGGGTGTTTTGAAGAGGCCCAATAGAAGTTGAACCTACCATGTTGGTAGAAATATTGGCATGGAGGTTGAAGAAGACATAAAATATGATGTCATGGTGTGGGAAGTAGACATTATAGAGGACAAATATTGAGATGCAACTAAAGGCGTTCCCCCAAATCTATGAGAAAAGGTAGGGGAGGGTAAATGAGGTTATCCTATATGAGGTCCCATCATGAGATTATAGATGGTTGTAGGATCATTTCCTCTATATTGGGTATTTTCATTAATGTAGAAAAGCATTTCCATGGTGTATTTAAGATCACGCTCATCTTCTAAAGAAAATAAAGGATTAAGTTTTGAGGATGAATAGGGAGGAGTTTTGAATTGGTGTTTTGGGTGACAACATGGATAGTGTTTTCATCCATAGTGGGTTCCACAAGATGTGTCTTAGGGAATCTATTGGATTTAGTAAGACTGATCATACTTGATTAATTCAATTTTGTATTATCATCAAATAATAAATTTATGATGAAGAAGATAGATTAAAGACTTGATAAAAATAAAGGTCCACCTATAGGATACAGAGTCAAACCAGTATGTATTATCTTGTAAACATAATAGGCTATAAAAGACACAATCAAATTGGTCGACCATGTATTGAAAGGAAACAGAATAAGTAATCTATAAGAGACTGGGTCAAAGAGAACAATTGTGTTGTGTGGGATAATAGAGACTATAAGACACACAGTCGATTAGATTAAGTATGTTTAGAACACAAAGATAGGTTTTGATAATTTTAGATGATCTAGTTTGATTTTGTAGAATATTTGAAAGAAACACATAAAAAAAATTATCGATTTAGTTGATCCAATTATGACACGTAACACAAACCTTGCACCAATGTTGGCTAATACAATTTTTGTAATATAGGATACAATGATTAGAGAACAAGGAAAAACAATAAAAATGCTAATTTAAGTGGTCATTCCTGAATGTTTTAAATTATAATAATTTTTGAAATGAATGAGATAGAGAGTTGGCTAAAAGAAGGAACTATAAAATAAATATAAGGATAGTTTTAGGTAGTTGAGTCTAAAAGAGATATGTATTGGTGATAGTATTAGCTTGGTATTGAGGCCTACCCCTCACTTCACAATCCTACAGTAATAAGGTTGTTGGTTGCTTTGACAATATACACCATCAACCACATAATAATACCTAGCCAAAAAACCAATTTGGCTTCCCCTTTGGTGATGAAATCCAAGTAGATAGACCTTGGGTAGAAGTTCTTTAATGCTTTTTGGTGTTATGTGATTTGGAAGTGTGTGAAAAATAAAAATAATGTGACTAAATCAGTAAACTAAAAACATACTGTTTGGTCTATGTTTGCTACTCTAAGTAAGCAAGTAACAAAAATGAAATGAATTAATTACTAACAAGATGGGTTAATTCTTTTGTTTTGAAGAGTAAAGAGTTGGTTCAGGTGCCACTTTATGAAAATAGTACATAATAGAATAAATAGGGTCAATGATATATGTTGAAGCAAGAGCTATAAGAACACAATTGAACAAGTTGAATGAGTATTTTAGATAGTAAATCAAGCTATGGAACTATGTCTATCTATTCAACCTAGTTCATTGTAGGGTTATAGTTTTATATATTGAAAACTATAAAAAAATAGGACTATAAATGAAGAACATAAATGACTAGAGGGTAAGAATGAACTTAAATTTTTTTGAAGATGCTAAACTTGTTATTTTTAGGTTGTGTTTTTTAGATGATGGTTTTTATTCTACTAACAGAGTTAACTAGGTCAATGAAGTCTAAAAACTTCTATGAAAAAAGTGAAATGAGTCAATCTAATCAATCTAGTTACATGTTGTTAGAGAATACATGCACAAAAAAATATAGAGTCGATCGTAGCTATTATGTGTTAAACTTACACATAGAATGTTAGACTGTATCAACAAATTTGATACAATATTATATAAATAAAATTTATAATAGATGATAATAAATAATGCATGAATGAAAACCTACAAGGGTTAATTTCATGTCGGGTTCACTAGAATGTATACAAGGGAAAGTGAAGCTAATCTCCAATTCTATCTTGAAGAATATAAATCACACTAGCCCTTCCACTTGTTGGTAAATTTAGACAATTGGGATCATGACCAAAATGAATATGCTATACCTAACTAAGGGGTATCTTACCACAATAATATCACTAGACAGAGTTCCAAATCCTCTAGTCAAACAACACCATGCAATAATCCTAGTTAGGTCCTATGTTTTTCTATTCACAAAGTAAATGACAAAGTAAATTAAAATCTAACCTAGTGTCATGTAATAAACATGAAAGTAAACATCCATAAAATATCCCTATTCAAGTCAATGTATAATAAATCCTAATACATGGAGAGATAAGCATATAAACTAATAAATGCAAATCTATCTACTTTAACAAGGAGGATAAATAGTTAGGAATACTTACCTTTGAAGACGAACCCTTCAAGCTTCAATCTATACCTTGGCCAAGGCAATTCACAAGAGGTTGTTTTATTTTGTAAGGATAACAAATGTAGGTCAGCGCTAGGCTACACAACTTCTCCTATGCATCCAAAATACTTCTCCACATGACAAGATTCATATCTCCAAATGTAGTATTGAAACCCTAAGTAATGTTCCTCAAGTAGAATGGTGGATAAGCATATGCACAAATAATGAATTAATCCTTATCTCTCTCTATGAAATGGCATAAATATATGTGTATTTATAGATGGATCTAACCCTAAACTCTTCTAAATTTTTCATTGATAAATTCAAACTAATTGACAGTGTATCATAAAATAAAGTAAAGCAGTTAGGTCCCAGACTAGTTCAACCAAGGCCAGCCTAATCCCATAATGTGTTAATCTTATTTTATAAATAGGGTCAGCCCAAGCCAAGATTGTTTGGTAAAAATTAAAAAGATTTTTTGGATTAGGTAGGGGTTGTTTGATACAGTTAATTTCTTGGAGGATTATATAAGGGAGGTGTTAAAGCTTAGTGAAGTGTATAGGAGAGGTTTGCATTGGTTATAAGTGGTGGTATAGGGGAAAATAATATTTCAAAGCACCAATGGTCTTCCCACCTATTTCCTAGTACACCCTTTAAGGCGTGCACTCAGAAAGATTGAGACTCGATGGGTTGCTTCAAAAGAGAAAGCATCAGTAATTGATAAAGTTTTAAAATATTATGTGTATACACTATGTACTTATCATTTTTACTAACACATATTTTTAGGAACTAGTAGGATATGTTCATGTTAGTTTCTTATATTCCATGCTTTCCATTTTGCACTTCCATGAGTGTGTTGCCTTGCTTGTTATTATCTTACATTGTCCTTCTTATGGAATATTTGAATGTGTTCTCTGTTTGTTGGCCTTTGTGCCATTATTTCTTGTATAGACATTTGAATATGTCACTCTTTGCTTAAAGGACATTTGACTAAGTCATGTCTCTTCAATTGTGTAGCATTTGAACATGCCCCTTTTATGAGATCTCATTGGACCATTCCTTTGATTTTATTTTGAGTGCTCTTGTGGGTGTGCTTGATTGCTTATTAATCTTGTATTGTTACTCTCTAAACATTTCCATGATTTATATCATGCATCTAAGGACTTGATGTGATCACATATTATGTGTTTCGATGCTATATCTATCTAGACATGTTACTCCTATATGTTACATTATCCATAAGATATTTATAGTTATCTTATCCTTTTTAGGTAAGGTAACTACCATATTATGTTTTTTCTCACCTCTAAAGCGGAGCATGCCATAGAGGCATGACTTCCACATTTTCACAATTTTAGATTACAGTGGGAGGCATGCTATATAAACATGTTCTCCACATTTAAACCAATTCTCAAATTTTCTAGATTTAATGGGGGTATATCATAGAAAAATGTCCTCCACACTTGCATCAGTTTTACATTTCAATAGATTTCATAGTTATATGATTCATATACATATTTGTGGAAACATTATATACATTGGTACTATTATTATGCCTAAAGTTCATCTTGATACATATATGAGGTGCATATGCCATGCAAGGGGCACCTAAAATATATAAAATCAAATCATTTTCCATATTTAAAATACTATTATGGATTGTTATCATACCCAGGATGGACTATTATGGATTGTTATCGAGCCATTCTATTATAGTAGTATGTTCACCTTTGGAAGTTGTAATTACCTAAAAGTGAAAATTAGATGTTAAGTGTGTTTCTTGAGTTACCCTATCCCTAGGCTTGCCATAGACCTATTCTAGAGCCTTAGACTTGCATTTCTAGCCACTCAACATACTAGTCACCTATAGCCAATCAAGACATAGTCCCTAAACTATCACCTCTGAACCCAATCCAAATTTTTCAAAATTCTACCAAAATGACATTAACATCATATTTGGAACACTAAAACCATATGGTCCAAGTGTCCCCAAATCGGCACTATTATCCTTAGCCATAACTCTTTCCAATGGATACTTTTTCAAATGTGTGCCCCTCTTAAGGTCAGTATAAGCTCAATTCTTGTCTGCACAAATAACATAACCTTATATATACAAGTATAATCCACCTATAATGACTAGATGAAAAATAAATGCAAAATCTAATCAAACCTAAAACACAGTTGTGAAAAATCAAGGTATCTTATTCTTATTTTACTCTATTTTTTGCATACTAGCATATACAACAACCCTAAGTCCAGTTTTCAAGCATTCTAAAGATCAAGCACATTCAAGGCATTCAAGGCCACTCTCATTCTAGAATTCACTTACACATACATCAAGCACTATGTGGGAGCACTAAATTGGACTTGATCCCTCTTCAAAGTATTGGTATGTAGGCAACTCTCTACACAATAAAGTGTTGAGGATGTTCAATCCATCCTAATAACACACTCAAATATTTCTCATATCACACTTACAAATAGAACTAGTGTTTTCACATCAAATCAAGCTTTATAGGTATAATATACAGCTATAGGCTTCGGTCTCAGAGGAACAGAACACACAGACACAGGCACAAGTGCTCCTTGAAAATAGGAATAGTCCTACAAGGAGCACATTAGTGCCACATATTAGACACTACACATGGATGGCACTATTGTCTAAAATGGGCATTATTGTCTAGCGAATAGATTAATATTAGAATCCTATTTGTGGCACTCAAAATTGCTTAGATATCCAACTTTAGAGCCTAGATCATTTATGATAGTCTATTTTCAATTAAGTCTATATTTCTCCCTATTTATTTCTATTTATAGAAATTCAAAAGAGGTCAAATTAATTTACAAATCAATACGTTAATTATTTTAATTTATTTGATTGATTTAGACATCTCAACCCTTTAACCAAATGTAAAAAATTATACATGTAAAACCCTAAAAGTTTAAATCATTTGGTGAACCCATCTTACTTCAAGCATTGCATAAAATCCTAGATTGCATTAATTTCTATTTTTATGCAATAAACTGAGGGTTGCATACTTTTGATTTTATAATTTTATTTAGACATCCTAGCTAAATAAAATCAATTTTACATTAGGGTTTTGATTTATTTTACATCTAATTTAAATTGTTACAAATAAACCTTCACTTTCAAAAACCCTAAACCTAGACAACACACATTGGGGTTATAATTTCCTAGTTTTCTAATTTTTTGTGCATAACGTAGACCATCTTATCATGATTATAATGATAGAAGAAATAAATTACTTTTTGTTGTGAAATCTCATAATTTCCTTTGCATGTTTATTCCTTTAATTCAAAATGAACTAGGAAAAGACATAGACATATGCATACATGATAGAATATCTTTCATGTTTCATTCTTTCCATATCATGTTATCTCTCTTTTATGTGAAAAATATATAAGACATTATTATATTTTCACATAGACATATGTATACATGATGTTTTAACTCAACTCAAATATCTTTCATGTTCCATTCTTTCCATAACATGTTATATCTCTTCTATGTGCAAAATATATAAGGCATTCTTCCTTTATCACATAGACATATGCATACATGATGCTTCAAATCATCTAAAATATATTTTATGTTGCATTCTTTCCATATAATTTTATATTACTTATATGTGCAATACATTTAAGATAATATTCTTTCCACGCATAAATAACTTGGTAAATCAAATATTAGTTATATTCCCTAAAATCATTCAAACCCCCTAGATGCATTTTTTTCTCTAGTTCACTCCTTCCCCATCATCATTCCTAGACACATAGGTGCATCATTGGTATCTCTTATCCCTCATTATTCATCACACACATCTAACTCACATCCCACATCTACTTGTAATTCTTCACTCATGATAGACCCTACGGTCTAGGGTATGATGTCCACATGTGATCCTAAAGTTTGACAGGTTTACCACACCTATGATTATAGCTTTATAGATGAGAGAGTGATTATTCATGTAAAATATCCATTTTAGATATATTATATCACTCCAACACATACAAAGATATCTTGTATGCAACACTTCAAGATACTTAGGTACCACAAAGATCTGAGCCCACCTATGTGGCTTTTATTATCAACACTATGAAATAGACAAAGGAACACATTTATTTTGAGAGAGAGGATCTTCCACCATAGAATATCATTGATCTAAACCTAACTCTATATATTAATTTAAAAATGAATGAGGTAGGTGTCAAATGAGTTTTATTTGACAATGGATCAGGTTTGAACATCTGCAACATTTACTTCATACATCGTCTTAACATCCATGCTATAGATTTGGATCCCTATGATATGAGCATCCAAAGTTTTGAAAATATTCCATGGAAATGTTTGGGTCAAATCACATTGAACCTTACCCTCAAACCCTGCACATAACCAACAACATTTCAAGTCATGCCAAATGATCTCAATTACAATATCTCACTTGGTAGACCATGAATCCATGTTATGCATGTAGTTCCATTAACGTTACATGCATGTTTGAAATTTAGATACAAATGCCATATATACACATGCCCAAATGAAAAAAAAAATTTAAGTACTGTCAGTATACCGATCCTTCACATAAATACATTTCACACATGGATTTTACTACTACACAACCAAGGCTATAATTCAAGATATGCATACAACACCACCAGCTATTTTTAGTACACAAGGCAATAATTTTACTTAACCTTTCATAGTATAATACTTTAAAAAGATGGGTTATATAGGTCAGGGAGTTGGTAAACATGAACAAAGAATTCTAAATCCCATCAAGCATATGATCAATAGGGCAAGCAAGGACTTGGATATAGAAATGATACATCTAATGCCAGATCTTCTCACAATGTCGCTCAACACTTAACATTTTGTCCACATATCCCATGATTAGTTTCTATAGTGAATCACATTTATATACTTTAAATCATATATCCCAACTTCATTGATGATACAAATTCACTAGATCTACCAGTTCTCGATGAGTTCACTAACGATGAAGTTCTCTTAAAATTCCTAGGTGCCTATGAGGATCTCCCTTCTATCATAAAAATAGGTTTCCCAATTCCAAAATCCTCAAGCACTCTTTAGTGAGTTTTTAGATGATTTGGATAATAATTTACCTGATATAAATGATACAATACCCATATAACCATATGCTTTAGATCGATCTACATTGATCAATGAATAAACAATCAAATTTAATTATGGCACTAAAATTAATCCTTGCATCATATTCTTGGATGTCATATTTACATAAATTAGAAGGTAAAAATTCATCAAATTTTAATTGACTTTACTAAAGTATTTGCATAGGCTTATTTTGATATACATGGCATTGATACATCAATTGTCATACACAGAATCACCTTATATCCAGATGCCAAACTAGTAAAGTAAAATATTCATAAAATGCATCCTAAAGTGGCTCTCCTTGTTAACTATGTAATCCAATGGTTATTAGATGATGGTTTCATTTGACTAGTTGCCCATCCATAGTGGGTTGAAAATATAGTTCTATTTTTAAAACCTAACTGACAAATATATTATTATTGTGATTTTAGAGACCTCAACAAGGCATGTCCTAAGGATGACTTCCCTTTGCCAAACATTGATATAATAGTAGACTCCATAGCCATATATGAGATGCTCTCATTTATGGATGGTTTTTCCAAGTATAATCAAATCAATATAGTTAAATAATATCAATAAAAGACTTATTTCATGACACCATGGAGCACCTTTTGATATGTAGTAATGCCATTTGGATTAAAGAACAATGGTGCAACTTACCAATGCACTATGACACACATCTTTCATGACCTCATTCACAAGATAGTGGAAGATTATGTTGATGATTTATTAGCCAAATCAAAATAATGACAACATAATGCTATCGATTTATGGTATATCTTTGAAATACTAAAACAATATAACATTTGACTTAACCGTAAGAAATGTGTTTCCTCAGGAAAACTTTTAGGCTTCATTATATATCAACACATCATAGAATTTTACCCCAAGAAGGTCAAATCAATTATGGATATACCTCCTAAAAAATTGAAATATCATTGGTCCCTCCAAGGGAAAATTCAAGTAATTATTTTATTCATGGCACAATTCACTGATAAAACCCAATCATTCACTTAGCTACTTAAGAAAGATGTATAAATTGAATGGGATCTTACATGTCAAGAGAGTTTAAATACACATAAACAATACTTCCTCAACCATCTTGTCTTAGTTCTACCTATACCTAGTAAACCACTCCTACTTTACCTTTTATGATGATCATGCACTGGGAGCACCCCTCACACAACACAATGACCAGCATAAAGAAAGATTAATCTAATACATTAATCGCATGCTACTTGATTATGAGCAAAATTATCCATCAATAGAAAAGCTTTACGTAGCACTAGTGTTTGCTACATATAAACTTCATCACTACATGATTAACAATGAAACATAGATCATTACTAAGGTAGATCCATTGAAATTATCCATGTCAAATTGCATCTCTCATGTCGTATTACCAAATGCATTATGTTACTCACTAAATTTGACCTAAAAATCATATTACAAAAATATGTAAAAGGATAAATCATCATAGACCAACTAGCAGCAGCCCCATTAGTGGATACACATCCTATTAATGATGATTTCATAGTATACAATATTACTCTCAATGCATGGACAATGTTTTTTTATGGCTCGTGATGTGAATCTGGTATTGGCACTAGAATTGTTTTCATATATCCTCTGGGACACACGATACCTATTGCATATTGACTAGTTTCTCATGCACAAACAACATTGTCAAATATGAAGCTCTCATTTTAGGCCTTCAAGTAGTTCATACTCTCAAGATAAAATCTATCAGAATTTATGAGGACTCCCAATTGATTTTTAACCAAGTCACATGTGTTTACCAAAAAAATAAGAGCACCTGATTCCTTACAAGGACATGGTTCAATGTCTACATGCTCAGTTTGATAATTTATCTATTAAGAACATCCCATGCAAAGACAACCATTGTGTTGATGCCATGGCAAGTGTTGCCTCATTTATACCTATCAATATGGATGTAAAACAAGCTCTATTCATAATTAAATGATTGCAATCTTCATTGGTTTCCCATTCAGACCTTATCAATCTAATAGTACTCATCACCACATGAAGTTCAAAACCATCTGAATGGTTCTCCAATATATAACTTTTTGAAAAAATATATCACACCAGACACCTTTACAAAGAATAAAAATTGAAATTTATAATGAAACTCTCTATGATATGTCATCATTGGTAGTGATTTGTTTAAAATATATTTTGACAGACACTTACTCATATATTTAAAAGTAGAAAAATCTAAATTTGCTATTCGATAGATACATGACAATGAATGTGGTGGTCATTTCAATGGCAAGGTAATGTTATACAAATTACTTAGATAGGGTTACTACTAGCAAACTATAAAACAAGAATGTCAATAATATGCAAGATTATGTAACAAATGTCAATGCCATGGTAACTTACACCATGTCCCTTCATAGTAGCTTCAACCTATCGTATCACCATGGTCATTCATGTTATGGGGATTCGATCTCATCGATAAAATCAACCCAGAATCATCAAGCGGACACAAATTTAGTATTAGAGCAACAAAATATTTTACAAAGTTGGTCAAAGCAATCCCACTACAATCAACAAAAGGGGATGATATTTTTTGATTTCTTATGACCAATATTATATCTCACTTCGGTCTCCCAGTAGCCATCATAATAGATAATGGAACTTATTTCAAGAAAAAAATAGTGAAAACATTATGTGCCAAATACAAGATCTGACATACATTCTCCACACCATACTAACCATAGGGTAATGGTCAGGTAAAGGCAATGAATAAGACAATCAATAACATTCTCAGTAAAACCATCACCAAGTTTGGTGATGATTAGCATAATCAAATCGTATATGCACTTTAGCCTTACCACACCATTATACATACACCAACATGAGCTACTCCTTTTTCACTTGTATATGGCACAGATTCGTTATTCCCTTGGAATTAGAAATCCCATCTCTAAGGGTCTCTTTAAAAGGACTTATCATGGATGACTAGTATAGATAGCATCATCTCCATGAACTAGAACAATTGGATCATACATGTATCCAAGCCATAAAACATGTCAGAGCTTATCAGAAGTGAATCCAGTGGACCTACAATAATAAAGTTCATAATCAAGAATTTGAAATCAATGATTAGGTATTAAAAGAAAATCTCAAAAATGTTAATGCCAAAGAAAAAATAGAGGAAAATTTAAACCCAATTGGCTTGAACCATACATCATAACCAAAAATCTTAGCCTAAAAGTATATCATCTAGCTTCACTTGATAGAGAGGCAGTAAAAAATCCACTAAAAATTATGCATATAAGGAAATTCTACATATAAAAAAATGAACTTTTCATTTTTGATTGAATTTTACATACTTCTCTCTCTCACTCCTTGTACATAGTTTATTCTCATATGATTTTACATAGCTTATACTCATAAAATGTAAAAATAATATTATATCTCAAAATCCAAAAACATTCAAATATTTCAAAAAATCCAAATTTGTTACCGATTATATGCATTGAGTTGTTTACATTTATATTACTTGATAGATATTGCATATTGCTAGCTATCCTAGTGTAGTTGGTTTTATCATACACATATGCTTCACTTGTTATTGTCGGGTGCTTAAAAATTCCAGATAGGACTCTGGTCCACCACATTGATATAAACTAACTATCATCTATCCATTGGGGGTATTCACATAGATCTAGGTTTATACATTAATACATCTACCCACTCAAGGGCATCTCCTACATAATTGCTATATCAAAGTTTTATCTTATATATATACATTCTAGTTACGTATTGATTTATCTTGATATTTGATCATTGTTATTCATTGATCATATTTTTTAATGACTATCACTAGTTAGCTTCAATATATATGCACCTTAAAATTTACATAGATTTGTATTACATATTTATACATGCTTTGGTTTCTAGTTCCTATATTAGACTTGATTGTGTTACTATGCTTCTTACATCTTTGAGGGAATTTGAATATGCCATTGTTCCTTGGCTTCTATGCCATTTCTCTATTTATATGCCTTGGATATGTGCCCATGTCCCTTGTGTGTGCTCTTTCATTATTATATATGAGGACATTTTAATATGTCCTTATCTATATCTCTACGCCAAATTGGTTATTGTTTATGTATGTGGACATTTGAACATGCCCTTGTATGTATTAATTCTCAAATTTAGTGGCATGTGTTTATGTCCCTTATATTGTGGCCTCTTGGCCTACTTATTGTATGCCTTATGTGCTTGTATGTTTTCTTCTTTGTATTCTTCTACACCATGACACTTGTATTTACTTGTTACACACACCAGTTTTTGATGTCATGAGAGTTCTCATGCATCTACCTATCCTAATTGGGAGCCTTGATGGACATCATGCACCATCTCCCTAGATATTTACTTAGATTTTACTACTGTTATTACATCGCTTACATATATATTGACACCCTTTTCTAATGCTAGATTAAAACATACATATTACATTTCCTACTATTGCTCAGATATATTATCATTTTGATGTTATGTTTATACATTACATTGGAATATCATGCTTCGTCTAACACATTTTAGAGAGCTATTTATTTAGAGGGCATTTCTTCCACAGATTTCACAAATACCCTCAAAAGAGGGGGAATTTACAAGGGTTGTCATAGAGATCAAGCTACTATTTTTCTTTTCATAGATACATTTCAGCACATAGGCTTAGTTACAGAGATCATACTCAGGGTAATCACATAATAAAATAGAGGTTCAATAGATAATCTAGACCACACATAGATCAGACCAGGTAGACATTAGCACCCATATTGGGACACTAGTGCCATAGAGTGCTATTATCCACTATAGGACACTATTTTCTAATAGTTCCAGCTTCAAGATAGTACAGATCATTCAGACTAGTACACTAGGTATAGTATAGATTTGCACAAGCATAGTCACATGTTTGGTAGTTATGTTCATATTTAGCTCTAATTCAGTCATTTCAATCCATATTCATACTAGTTCTTCAAATTTGGGGACATTCAGATAAGTACATAGACATAGCTATTACATACTTGATTCAAATTCAATCTACTTAGATACTACATTAGGAGCATGTGTGTGGCACATAGTTTTCATATACTCAGCTTCAGATGGGTTAATCAAATGGAATGAAAAATTCCATGTCATTCTCTATGTTGTATACACTTTATATCACATTCTAAGTTGTCACCAGATTCATGCCTTAATCCATCTGTATTGGTTGGTATTCATGAGTTGCCCAGAGCTAATTAATATACCTGAGTGGATGCAAAGCTAAATACATAGTTAGATTAATCAATTAGATAATTTCAGCACTTTGAACAATACAATTACATATGCATCTACTTCACATAGGGGGAAATTATGGAGCCATGTCCTACTTGAGTTCTTGATCCACCTACATGATAGGGTTCTACACACTTATAGTCTTATCCAAGCTATTCACAGATATCAAAATCCACTAAGCAAGGGAGAGAAATGATGGAATCAAAACTAGATTGAGTTCTTGAGCCACCCATATAAGGATTGAGCAAGCCATTAACTTCGTTCAATTTATTCAATGATATGATCACTATGCACATTCACACACATAGGTTGTCTCTATGTTCATGCATTGATTTGCATACCCAATGAGGTGGATTTTTTTCCTTCCCTCTCTCTTTAATTAATTATTTAATTTTAGTATAGTCATTTTATTTTGATTATCTCATTAATAAGGAGTGATTTTTGTATGTTTCATTGCAGGACATTACTTTGGATCATGTTTCACATACACATACCTAGATTCACATATTCAAACTCACCTACATGGGCTTCACTTCCAAGGTAATTCCAGGTATGGTTATTTTTCATTTACACTAATCATTTCACTTTTTTGCATTACTAGCATAAATAGGGGGAAAATATAATCACCTAAAAGTGGTAATTGGATGTTAAGAGTGTCAACTGAGTTAGCCTATCCCTCGGCTTGTCATAGACCTATTTTAGAGCCTTAGATTTGCATTTCCATCCACTTATCAGACCACAACCATCTACATCTAATCAAGACACAGTCCATGAACTGTCCTCTGAACCCAATCCAACTTTCCCAAAATTTTGCCAAAAGGACATTAGCACCACATTTGGGACACTATAGCCATATGACGATAGTGTCCCCAACTGGGCACTATTGTCCTTAGCCATTGCACTTCCCAATGGATAAATTTTCAAATATGTGCCCCTCTTAAGGCCATCCTAAGCTCATTTTCATATCCATATAAGAAATATAACCCTATATCTACAAGTCTAATCCACCTCTATTGACCAAATGGAAAATAGATGCAAACGATATTCAAACCTAAGATAAATTTGTGCAAAATCAATGTACATTATCCTTATTATACCCTACTTTATGCATACTACCATCTAAAACAACCCTAAGTCTAGTTTTCAAACATTTCAAAGCTCAATCACATTCAAGGCATTTAAGGCCACTCTCATTCTAGCATTCATTTGCATATACATCATGTACTAGGTGGGAGAACTACATCAGACTTTATCCCTCTTCAGAGTATTGGTACATAAGCAACTCTCTACATAATGAGGTGTTGAGGATGTCCAGTCTATCCTAATAAAACATTAAAATATTTTTCATATCATAATTTCAAAGATAACTAGGATTTTTATATCAAATCAAGCTTTATAAGTACAATATATAGCTACAGGCTTTGGTCTTAGAGGAACATAACACTCAGACACAGGCGTAGGTACTTATCAAAAATATTAGTAGTCCCACAAAGAGGACATTAGTGCCACATCTTGGAAATTACACACATATGGTGATACTATCCAAATTGGGTATTATTATTCAGTGAACATATGAATATCATAATCCTCTTTGTGACACTCAGAATTGCCTAGATCTCTGACTTCAGAACCTAGATCATTTGTGATAGTCTATTTTCAATTAAGTCTATATTTTTTCCTATTTATTTCTATTTATATAAATTCAAAAGAGTTAAAATTCATTTAAAAATTAGCAATTTTAATTATTTTAATTTATTTAACTGATTTAGATATCTTAGTGCTTTAACCAAACATAGGAACTTACACATGTAAAACCCTAAACGGTTATATCAGAAGGTTGAGTTGATTAAATATCTCATTCTTACCAAGTTTATAAGTTAGATTTGATTAAATCATCTAAATTCATTAGACCTATAATTTGTATTTGATTAAATCATCCAAACTCACCATATATATATTGTGATTTCATTAAATTGCTCACACTCACCATGTTATGCACATATTTGGTTTACACGATTGAGATGAAACAAGTTCAATGTCTTGTTATAACTCACCTTTACACCAAGATTGGGGGCATTTTTTCTTCCAATTTATATGTATAAATTCACTTGCAAGTTTAGATTTATCTTAATATTATTTTCAATTCTCCATAGTGAGGCTTCCTCTCAAATCAAATGGCCAAAAGGCAAGATGGTGACATCAACACGTAGATGTACTCCTAACCTTGATCTTATTGTTATTAAACATTTAAAATTATTTCAATTTAATATTTTATACACTAATTATATATTGTAACATGCTCTTGGTTATAGGATAATCACTATAAAATAACTCAAGGTGGGCTTACACAAAGATCACGTATGTTATACACACCTAAGTACACATTTCTTTCCTTTAAAATAGCAATTTCATTACTAGATTAAAGGGACAGAAAATGTAGGTACTAAAATATGGTTTATATATTACCTCAGTCTTGTACACTTGAAAAATACCTATCATGGTTGTAGCTTTTAGTTCTAGACCTTTCCATTGTCAAAAGGCTCACATTAACTATCTCTTTATGCCTAATGACTTATCTCTTAGTCTAACCATTATCATTCTGATGACCCAGACCTTATATACTATGAAAAAATATCTAAACTTGATTATTATCCTTTACTACCAATTTTTTACTCAACTATTTTCTATCTCTTCAAATACTTACATCCCAGTCGGACACATGAGTCGACATAACTACCACTTTTCGTACAAATTGTCTAGTGCCCAAATGTCATCTAATTCTAAAAAAAACATATCCTAAAGTTCATCCTAACCAATTTAATGTGAGATATTTACAAAAGGGATTGGTATATATAAAATCAACCCTCATTCATTCCTCACCTAGTAATCACATACAACTCACAAGGAAATATACCAATAAACATTTGATCAAGCATTCAACTAAGAAAATATACCCTATTTGTACATATTTTTACATTAATCATAGGAGAACCCTTTCTACAAGTTTGAATCATTCAAAGAGCAGCCCATGAGTCATATTTTCCAAGTTACAAGGTAGGTAATTTCATGTATTTACTTATCAAACATTGCACCCTTATGTACACACAATCCAACACATAAGGGATAACTACATATGTCTAAATCCTTTTTCAGAGTAGTGGCTATGTAGGCAACACCCATTGTTAGAGGGATCTTTGGGGTATTCTCAACATTGTCAGCTCATTAACCAATTTTTCTCATAGTCACTCTAAGGGTTAAAATCTAGGGTTAGATCATTTTACAAAAAATGATAGCTTGTTCACACGATCTAAAGACATCAAAATAAAGGTGATAGAAAAAATAGAAGGCTCTAGTTGGTCACATCCAGATTCAATCAATAATTTGTATAGGACACCTAAGACAAATTTAGACACATGTTTCAATGTAACTATTTAGATCTGACACAAGTGTCTAATGCCATAGAAAGGATATTCCCAAAATTTGATGACTATTCTAGGATCATCATTCGATATATTTTTAGTTTTTCCCTACTCAAACTTGCTTGTGCATAGTAAAAAGCTAAGTATCAATGTTTCTAGTTTATTATAATATCCATCAATAATTGTACTTTACTATTTTTAGCAATACCATTTGTATAAATACAAAACACTACTTTTCTAAGTTTTCTATTAATTAACTTGTTATAGAGATAGTTTATCACCCTTGTGCCCTAGATTAATCTATCTTATTAACCAAAGATGTAATGCATATATCAATTTAAGGTTAAATAGGATTACGCATATTTCTTATCTCACATGTAGGTAAACTTTTCAAGTATGTTTTCTAGTAATATTTTGAAACTATAGAAATAATTGTTGAATTTGAGACTTTATGTCTTAGACTCAAAAAAGTACTTGAGTTGAATATTAAACTTATATAATTTATTGGTGATTCTGAGTTGGTTATTAAAAACATTAGAATTTTAAAAAAATGAATCAATCATTCATGCATAAATACACCCAAATTTTGGTCTTTGATAGAAAATTTTGAAGATTTTAATGTCTCACATATTTATCGCATATAATGTTTGTATTGATAATATTCTTGCCTATACATCTAACCAACCCATTAGTGAAGTCGATCTTGTAGTTGACTGCACTTTTCAAGAACTTCTTAGACCAAAAATTATTGATTTTGAAAAAAATCGGCATATTTTTTTATTTTGATGAACATATTTATTGTTTTATGCAAGAAAATTATTTTGAAAATGATGATTATGTTCTAAAATATGGTAATTATTTACATCTTAGTGGGTACAAATTCCAAATAAGGTTCTTTTTTTTTTTTAAATATATATCATTCCTAGAATTCCATAGGTAAAATACAATTATAGATTTCAAAAAGTTACATATAAAATAAATATAACCCTATACTGAGCATTATCCCCAAAATAAACCATGTGCCAAGTGAAATCCTTTGTGTGGAATGGTAGGAAAAATCTATGGATCCATTGCCATGCAGATTAAAAATTTAGGCACATCCAAAAGGGATGTTTTAAAAACTCAAGTTGATATTAGGCCGAAGATCTAGGTTAATCAATTCTAATGTGTAAGAGGTTATCCCAAGAGGAAGGCCATGATATACCAAACATCAGATAAAATGTGTGAGCTTGGGCTCAAGTTTGGAATTCCATACTTTACTAAGTCTGGTGAGCCAAGTCCTAGGCAAAGAATTTAAATTTCATTGCCCATTTAACTTGTCTAGAGTAAAAGAGAATGGGCTCATGATTTGATAATTGAGAACAAGAGAGCAATTTCTAAACTAAGTGTCATAGTTCCACTTGTAGTCCTTCCACCATGCATATAGAGGTTGTAAACCCATCTAATTCAACATGACATTAGGCATCAATTCTTACATACATAAAATGGAAGTTAAGTTTGTAATAAGCAACTTATATTTGTATTTCAACAAATCCCATGGAATCTAATCTTAAGAATAATTTAAGTCCTTAATAGTGTGAATTCCTTTTTTAAATAGACACATAACTTTTATACCTAGAATTTCTACTAAAGGAAGAATAATATTGGTCATTATAGGGGACCATCATATATTATGGTCATTAAAGGAAATACCATTGTAATATCCATCTCTTACCTATTTCAGACAAGGATCTATAGTTTCAAAAGCTTTCCAAATTATTTTGGCCATAAAAGATCCTTCTATCATGATAGGTGTAGGGGTAATCAATAGAGTGTGTAAACCAATATTTTTACAACTATTTTTTCCATGGGGTATACTTGTAGAGATACAGTGCCTTAGAAGTATTTTCTATGCCTCATTACCTTAAATTTATGTAACCACCCACTTAGCACAAAGGGAAATATTTTGTTTATAGGCATCAAATATGCATTTTCCTCCTTTGTGATGAGGAAGGAAGTAGATTTCCCAAGCAACCCTATGATAACCTCTAGTTTGCTTAGCATTACCCCAAAGAAAGTATCTAAGAACCTTTGCTAATTTATCATATGAGGATTTGGAGGGGGGACCAACAAGAAGATTAATAAACATTATCGGCCACAATAATTTTTTTACGAACCTAAAATTTACTGACTATATAGAGAGGTTTGGAAATCCTATAAGAAACCTTATTTTCCACTATCAATGACATACTTCCATAGACCTAAAGGAGAACTATCAAAAGTAAAAGGAATACCAAGGAATTTATATCCATCTACTTTTTTTATCCACTTCCATTGATGATGATGGAATTATTCAGGTAAAGGCATCATGCTATGTCTTAACATTGGGGTTTGTCACATTGTAAACTAGATATTGCAGGTTTACAAAAGATGTCAAGGCATCAAAGCTCATATTTGAAGGAAGTTTATTCATCATCAAAGGTGAGGAAGGTATCATTAAAAAAAATTCCATTGATGAGCTAAGAGGAGTGATCAAGAAGAATAATACTCCTAATGAATCCTTGATCTATTTTGTGATCCAGAAGATAACCAATCTCCTTGATGACCAAAACATATAAAGTAGGAGCTAGGGTAAGCCTTGTCTAATGGAGTGAAAATTTTCAAAGCTATCATACCTATGCCCATTGATGCTGAGGTAGGCCACTGAATTAGAAAATAAAGTTTGCACTACCAAAATAAATAATTGGCCAAAATCTAGAGCTTTAATCATGGCAAGAATAAAGGACCACTCTATCTAATAATAAGCTTTTTTGCAATCAGGTTTGATAAATATGATCCTCTGACAAGAGTCCTAAGCCCATCCCATTCCTTCCCTAACTGTAATTAAATTATCTAGTATATATCTATTTTTTATGAAACATTTTTGCTTAGGTCTGATGATTTTAGGTAGAATATGACATAGACGACTCACTAGAGCCTTGGAAATGATTTTATAAGAAACATTCAATACAATGACAACTAGTAATAAGCTTTGGGTCACCAGAATTATGGAAAAAATTAACATTACCTTTGTGGATGATATATCTGAATGATTTATTTTGTAGGGCTTATTTGTAATCTTTCAACAAGTCTAGCCCTACACATTTCCAAGTATCTTTTTAGAATTCATAATGAAAGCCACCAATCCTTGGTGTTTTTTCATTAGCTAGGTTTTATATTGCTTGAATGAGATCATCAAGAGAAAGAAGAGTATCACATTATTTTTCGTTCTTTAAAGGCTTCATATGTGAGGCACCACATCCAAACATTCATGTAAACCTTGTGCTCTTTCCACTAATGTTCTTACACTTAGAACACCAATTTGTAGAGGTCTAGGAAAGTTGAGGATATTTTTGGTAGTTTGGTGAGGTGCTTATGGAAAAACTTGATGGCTTTGATTTTCTCTTTGGCTTATTTTATCCTAAGAAACTTCAAGATCTCCTTCAAGGCAAATCCCAAATATTATTCCAATGCACCATCCCTATGTTGTGCCCCTTTAGCCACATGGTTTTTAGCAATTTTAATATTATGCTTGAGACAAGCAGCCATGGCTTATATATATATATATATATATATATATATATATATATATATATATATATGAATCAAAAGGGTTGTGCTCAAGGATGGAGGAAATCCTTTAGTATTCCTTGATGATAATGTCATTAAACCACTTCCAAACTCATGCAATTTTCTTGCCATAGTGGTGAAGGAAGGTGGGAATGCAATTGATCGCCTCATTTCACCACTCAATCTAGATGGTAGTGTATGTCAGACATGGAGCCAAATTCCACATTTTGGTGATGAGTCAGATAGCGCCCTCATGGCTGATAAGGGACATCTTTTGAAATAATTGATTGCCTAGAAATTTAAAATGGCCATCATCCCACTCCACTCTGCAAGTGATGGGACTATGATCATAAAGGAAATTTTTTGGATGGACTATGATAGCTTACCCATCAAAAACTAAGAAGGAGAACATGTGTCGCTCAGAAATCATGGCATGGTCTATCCATTTGAAGATCTTATTTCTACTAGAAAAATAATTAGACCAAGTGAATCATGGCATATTATTTAATGCATGTCTGAGAAGTGGATCCACTAAGCCCTATTTTATATTCTCCTACAAACCATCTCATTGAAAGGGCACCAACTTTATCCTTGGGAATCTCAACCATATTAAACTCACCACAAATCAGGGATGTGAGAAGAGGTAGGTTATCAGTGAGACATATCTATAACTTCATTCTGTAAGGGCCATCATTCAAGCATAAATGTTGAGAACCCATAAGGATTGACCATTAATGTCAAGTTATACCCAAATAACTTGATGTGACACATCTTCTCTTGAGGGGTAAATTTTGGTGAAACCAAAATATTTGAGCCATCATGTCCATCTTCATACGAAGTGGAAAAGTGAGATAGGTCAGACCATATACTCCTAAGAAAATATTGTAGATGAAATCTTAAAATCTTAACTTCTTATAAATAAATCAAATCTAGAACTCCCAACCATTGGCAAGCAATGCACACAAAGAATTTGTGAGATGACTTTGTGTGGCTTCAAACATCCTAGGGGAGGATATTCATTAGGAGGAGGCCTCCGTGAATAATTCTCCTTGTCCATCCTTTATATCTTCTTATAAACAAAGTGCCACAAAAAAATTTCCCAACAATGATTGTTGGTTTGGAAAAGAAAATCCCTAAATGAAATGGATTAGTGTTTAGCCCATTTACTTCCTAAAGAGAGTCACCACTGTCGTAAGGTGGTCCATGTGATTGTTGTGGGGTAGGACCACTGGTAGGGGATGTCCCAACATGAGAATAAATTAATGGTAAATGATTAACTTGAGAAACTTGGCTCTAAGAGGCCACAAGATCATTATGAGATTGGGGAGGGATACCAGGGTAACTCTATCCTTATTTTCCTTTTAGTGGGGTTTGATAACATGGGGGACAAATGTTGCCTTAGGATTCTTATTTTGAGTGACTTTTTTGGTTAGCCACCATAGTCCAACCGATATTATTTTTTGTCGCCTTTTGCTTTTCAGGTGGTGCTTGTTTGGTAGAAAGCTTTGAGGAAAGCATAAGGGGATAATCGTGAATATTATGGTTAAGCACCTAACATTTAAAGCATGTATTCATCAGATTGAATTAGGTGACAGTTTACGAGAAGTGATATCCCTAATTGAATATCAAATGAGTCTTCCAAGTCCTTTATCAATTCAACCTCGACACAAACATGATCATTAGGGTGTGCAGAGAAGAATCTATCAACTTCATGACAAAGCATCTGCCCTATGGGTTTGAAGATATCATCAAGGAACGATCGTAGAGGAAGCAAAAGCCCTGGGAGCTCAACCCATACAGGAACCTTAAGGGAGGTCAGCTTGAACACTTTGAAATTGCGGGTCCAAAGGGACACAATCATGAAGGTATTCTTCAAGAACTAACTCCTCAACCTAGAAAGGAGGACCTAAAATTACGAGGGCTCCTAAAAGGAGCATATGAAACTCTTAGTAAGGTTACGTATACCAGTAACCTAAAAACGCAAGGGTTCCTAATGGTGTTAAATCTAGGCATTACGGGAGTTTTTTGAGGGGATACAACCAACATAGTAAGCGAAAAGATAATTATTTCCCTACCGTTTACACATATTATCAACAATATTTACTTGTAAATAAATATTAAACTGAGGAGGATTATCAAAATTTGTATCTCATCTTAAATCTTCGAAATGAACTTTCGAACTCATTTCAGTATCATCTTTCCCAATATCAATAAAAATCATTATGATAAATTAATTAAGAACTATTGAAAAAAAGATGAACCATATAAAAAGTAAAAATTAATGTATAATAAATATAGGCTTAATTTTAAAAATCCTACCAAGATAATATAATTAAATAAATAAAAAGCATAAGACTCAAGTGCAAAACCTAAAAAAACAACTTTCTCCACCCAAAAAAAACATTAAATAAATAAAAATAATTAGCAGTGCTCAATCATAATCATACAACTTTTCCTTTAAAGTAGAGATCATAAGCGATTTTGATTTGTTTTACAATTAGCTTTTGGCGAGACGATGAAACATTTTCAGTATTAAGGGTTCCCTTATGATTTGTATGTTTCAATGTCGGAGAATATTCCAAAGTTGATTGGGTAAACCAGAATTATTTTGACTGGAATTAGATGACACGAGTTACACTTCGTTGGTATTGTCCAAAATTCGTTTGACTAAATTATAATGTGAATTATGATTAGTTGGCAATGTCTATTTGTTTGACTTCAACATGATGTGGTTTATTGGCAATGTCCCAAATTACTTCCTCTTAGGAGGACTTTGACCTTTTATCACTACTTAGAAGGGTGTTTTTTATCACTATAAAAACTAATCAAATTTCATATTCATGATTTGATATTTTTAACATAAATGTTTTTATTTTTAATAGTTATTTGTTAATATATTTAATTTATTACAAATAATTTTAAGATATAAAAGTTATTTTTAAATAATTTATATAAATTTACTGAAAAAAATAAAAAAATCATTATTATATATTTTAAAATATGTTAAAATAAAATAAGATTAGATATTGATATTGATATTGATATTGATATTGATATTGATATTGATATTGATATTAATATTAATATTTACAAAAGGTCAAAATCAATGCATGGAATTGAAAATGATGTAGTAATAAGGATAGAGTTTTCAATGAAGGAAAGTCCTAACTTAGTACTTAAATGAACACAAACTGAGATATGAAAGTACAAGGGTTTTGATTCATATATTAATACAAGTTACATAGTTTTTTGTAAATTACTTTAATTATATGCTACACTTGGATCTTAAGTTGTAAATGTAAGTTTTTCTCTTTCTTTCTTCAACAATGACCCGCTTCTTATGAACTCTCTATCATAAGTTGCTTAATGAATTGCTCAACATGCCTTTATATAGGCCTATCAAATTGCAATGTGTGAAGGAAGATCCATGCAAGTGTTCCAACAAGCTACCATGTGTCCCCAAGGGTTGTTTGTTGCCCACTCAAGTTTGGATGAGCAACATGTGTTGTTAGAACCCATCTCCAAGAATATTGAAGTCAATAGTCCTTCCCAAGGTCTTTGGAGTCAACCTTCTCGGAGCTACATGAATTTATCCCTACACACCAAGCCTCTTTAGCACAATCATTTCTACTTTTGACTTTACACGATAATGTTTACGCATGTAATCCTCCAAGTCTCTACACGACCTTAACTTTTGTGCCAACTATGATGGAAGTTACCTCCCTGCATTTTTGCACTCGTGCCAAACACTAGCTCTATCTCACACACCTTCTTAGCAAATTTATGTGCACCCAATGTGCTTCATTTGCTAGATGTTCCCATTTGCAATTTAATGCAAACCAAAAGTTTGAGAAAACCTATTGTGACCAATTCCCATCCTTTGAGCAACTGCTTCCTTCTCCCTTTACTTATAGGCTTATGTGTCATGACCAAAAAATTGTGTGTTTGTGTTCCATGTGCCCATGTTGAAACTTATTTGTAAAACCAGCCTTAGATGTCTTTGGGTTATGAAATATTACTCTATGCTAGGGATGCTCTAGCATCAGACACCCTGGGTAACAGAAAATATGAGCTCTTAAAAATAGGTTAAAATTTGTGAGTGTATGGCCATAACAACAATTCTTTATGAGATTCAACCATGTTGAGACCTTTGTTAATTAATTCTTCCACTTCACTAAGAAGTGTTTGTATTCTTTCCCGCATGTCTTCTTGATGACCTTAGAGTCCAAATCGCCTCTATTTCCTCCTCTTTCTCTAGTACTTGTGCTCTCCAATCATGTTCTTAAGATTTAGATTCCTCATTGTCATTATCATTCTACTTTTCATGATAATCATACATAGTTGCCACACTAAAAATGGGTGATATGCCCATTATTTCAAGTAATTCGATCTCATATGCATTTTCTAAAAAAATCACAACACCTTACATGACCCTATCTTCTTCCATTTCAGTTAGTTATATGTTCCCCGTAAAAATATCTCATTGCACAAATGTGCCAATACCAAATCTCCTACATCAAATTATTTACTCATACGCTTCATGTCTACACATTGCTTATACTACAGGTATATTTGTTACAAATTATTTCACACCCCTTGGTGTACCTCGCACATATATTATATGTAGTCTTATACATTTTTGCTTTGTCCATGTGCTCCCTTGATTTCACTTTACTCCACAAATCCTTTTCGATTGTTCCCACATACAATATGGAAAGGTGTTTTCCTAGTGCTTTAGTTCACTGAAGTTTTGTATGCAAATTTTACTTACACTAAAATATCCCATTGTTTTGGTTTGTCCCAAACCTAGAAACTCAACAAATTTCTATAGCTTTTGTTCACAACCTTGATTTCTAGTTTTTTTAAAATGGTACACTAAATTGAAACTTGGCTTCATTCCCAACTTCTTCTGCAAAATTTACCAAAACATTTCCCACAAACTTAGCATCATGATCCAATACTATGATGCACAAAAATCCATTCAACCTCACCACCTCTTTGAATAGTATATTTGCAATGTTTATTGTGTCGTTTATCTTTGTGCACATTATGAAATGTGTTGTCATCTTCAAAAATATGTTTACCACTACAAATATGGAATTTCTCCCCTTCTACATACTTGTCACACCTAGTAAAAAACCCATGCTAATGACATCCCACGTTTTATTTGGAATAGAAAATGTTTGGTACAAACTTAAATTTTGACTTTTCCCCTTCTTTGCACTCATTCACATACATGTGCACATCTGCACTCATGTTTGGAAAAAATTAACCTTCTACCAACTACACTAGAGCCTTACCACTTCCAAAACCTCTGATGTGCTTCTCCTTTATCATACTCTCAAGCATCAATCCTCTTGGTATCTATAGTTGTGCTCCCTTGAATAACATTCCCTCTTGCACAAAATAATCCACTCATGGTGTTCTATCCACACTTGTTGGTTCTATGCATGATCTCCATGAATTCTAAAAATCTTCATCTTATGCATATTATTCCTTCATGGAATAAAATCCCATGACCTCCAATCACATCTCGTTCAAAAAGAGAATTATCTTATTTGGCACATCAATAACCTTGTTTGATTTTAGACTTCTATGTTTCAACACAAATGAGTATCTCTACAGAAACTCAACCCATTTTGTGTGTCACTAATTCAACTTCCCATGACTATTGATACATTTTAGTGCTTGATGATCAATGTACATTGTAAACTCATTTAAAAACAAGTAGTGCCTCCACTTATTGAGCACTTTCACTATGGCATAAAATTCATGGTCATAGATCGAATATTTACTCTTTGCATGATTCAACTTCTCATTGAAGTAAGCTATAGGCCTACCTTCTTGGCTCAAAATTTCCCTTGCTACTATGCCACTAGCATCAAAATCTACTTGAAATAATTTTTTGAAATCTGATAACGCCAGCAACAATTGCTCAATTACTTTCTTCTTCAATAGTTTGAAGCTACACTCAACTTCTATTTTCCAAAAAAAAATCCTTAAGATATCCCCTCATCACTTAGGTGATCACTATGCACATCCACTAAATTTTCAAATGAACTTCTTATAAAATATCGACAAGACATGAAAGCTTTGCACCTTAAACATGCTTTTCGACGATGTTCACTAAACAATTGTTTATATTTTTTCCAAATCCATCTTCAAATTTTCTTGGAATATTATAAAGCCTAAGTATACGAGCTCATTCTTCATGAAGCTACATATTTTAATGTTTAGGAATAAATTCTCTTCTTTCAACCATTGCAACACTTATGAAATGTGCTAAGTGTCCTCCTTTGTCTTGTTAAATAATAAAATGTCATATAGGTATACAGTGATAAATTTTCCCGAAAATGGATTTAATACTTCATTCATGAAGTATCACAAATGTGCACAATGCATTCATCAGCCCAAATGACATGACCATCCATTCACACAATTCATCCTTTATTTTAAATGTAGTTTTCCATTTATCACCTTCTTTATTTCTGATCTAGAGATAGATACTCTTCAAGTCCATCTCTGTGAAGTATTACGCTTCACTTAATAAATCCATCATGTTTTCCATGTGTAGCAATGGAAACCTATACTTAATATTTATATTGTTAGTGTCTCTCAAATGTATGCACATGCAACACTCTCCTCCTTTCTTTGGCATCAATATGTAAGTATTGTGCATATGTTTAGGATTTATATAATCAACCCTTTACCCAGTAATTATTGTAATTTACTTTACATCTCTTCATTATCCATAGGCATCAATATTTATGTTTCATTTTTTGACAAACTCAACCCAAGTATTAGTTCCATGTAATGATTGATACTTTGCATCGGTGGTAACTCATTGGGTAGATAAAAAGAAACAATCTTTGCCAACTCATCCAACAACTCCTTTACTTTACATGGAAGTATTTTCTTCTCTTCTAAAATTATTTGATCATCTTGTGATTAACTAGGCATGATTGAGTAACATGTCTTATCCTTCAACACCTCTTTCATAAATTCCTTTCCTCACACCATCAATACACATGTGAAATAGTTTTGGCACACTTATTCCTTGTCCTTTAACGGACTCAAAGTGAAATTATTTTGATCCTTCTCCATGTGGTAGGTATTTTCCCTTCCATCATATACAAATTTCCTATCAAACTACCATGGTCTACCCAAAAGTACATGGCACATATACATCAGCATCACATCACACCAAACTTCATCTTTGTATGTGCTTATCTAGAGCTTCATCAAGCATTGTTCAATCACCAAAATGTGATGGCCCTTTTTTAACCATGAAACTCTGTAAGGGTTAGGGTGCACTACCTTATTTAACCTGGTTTTTATACCATCTCACATGAGACAAAATTTTATATGTTGTCAATGTCCACGATCACCTTACAACACTTGCCTACTAACTTATAAACTCCTTGGAAGAGACTTTTTATCCATGTTGGTTCATTATATTCTTTTTTTGGATTTATAAACACCTTATTCATCATGATATTTTCTCCTCACTTTGGTTCTTCAGAACACTCAATAGACCTAATTGATACCTCTTCTCCATGCGCAACATGCACACCAACTTCTAACCTTATACTATTTTCATTTTGTGCATGGGGACATGTATACACTATATGTCAGGGTTGTCCACATTTGGAACATGTTGTGGTAAATCCCCTTCCCCTTCCTCGAAAAAACCTTCTACACCCTATGCATGGGTAAGATCCACCTCCTTGCATGCAACCTTGCTCTCCAATGCATATATTGTCTTGCTCATGCATGTGTGTGTGACTACATGCATTCATTATTTCTTCTTCATGGTTTTATTGGTTTCTTTCAGTGCCACCTCATCTTCCTCAAAACCTTCCCTCACCTTGCATGACACTTTGTTTTCTGCATGATAACTTCTCTTTTACCTTTAATGCAAATTGATAAGCTTCATCCAAAGTTTGGATCTGAGCCATGTTTAGCTCTTCTTGGGTATTAAATCTCAATCTGTTCAAAGATGTTGATACTTTATCTTGGTCTAATCCACTATGACCAAACCTAATGGTGATTTTATAAAACTCTTTTATCTACTCCTTGACACTTAACTCCTTTTACCTTAGGTTCTTTTAGTAATCACTAGGTAAGAATTTACCTTCATATTAGAAACCACTATATCCTACTTAGTTATCCTCATCATTCCTCTTCTTTTCCTTTCATTTTTAGCCTCATTATACCAAATTATTGCATAATCCTTTATCTTGGTTCGTACAAACTTCACTTGTTATGGATCTATTATATTTATTTGAACTCAAAATATTCTTCATTATCAATGAGCTAATTGCCAAACTTCTCAAAATTTAGAGTTCCTAAGAAACATGCCAAAACTACTTTGGTTCCTTGTCCAATTCATTATATAGATCTTAAGAGTCTACATTCACCTAACTCCATGTGCATCTCCTCATATTCATCATCTCCCTCACCTTTTACACTCTAGTTTTCTTCCTTAGCATCACATTGATCATATATTTGGGGAAAAACCACTTCTTTTATCCTATTCTACAACATCCAACTACATTTTCACAACCTCAAAAATGTTTTAGACTTATTCAAGTCTCTCAGCCATGTTAAATTCTATAGCACCTACTCTACCATCCTTTCTCCTTGGTATCATCTTGATATTCGAGTTATGAACCCCCATTGTTACAAGAACTCAGTTCACAATCCTACATAGGCAGCCTCACTCCGCATGTTACAAGGTTCAAAACCTTTATCTAATACCACAAACATTGCAATCATAGGGATATGGTTTCTAATGAAGTAAATCTCAAACTTAGTATCTAAATGAACACACACTCAGATTTTAAAATGTAATAGTTTTGATTCATATAAAAATGCAACAATGAGTTACATAAATTTATTCTAATAATGTTAGTTATAGGCTTTGCTTGGAACTTAATCTAAAACTAAAAACTTCTCTCTCAATGTTGACAACAATGACCTACTTATTATGAGATCTTTATCATAATGTGCTTAATGTTTTGCCCAAGATGCCTCTATATATGCCTTCTTAAGTGTAACATGTTAAAGAATATTCATTCAAGTATTTTGGCAAGCTTCCATGTACCATTAAGGGTTATGTTGACCAATTTTTGCTCACAGGCCAAAATCGTTCACCTTCTCCCCTTGCTTTCAAAAGCAATCATTTTCGGGTTACACAGTTTAATGCCAGTGTTTCTCTACTTGTTTCAGCATGATTGGTTCAGTCATTTGGTCCTCCTGGTTGGTTTATCAGCATTTGTTTTGTCTTCTTCACAGTCCAATGGCTTCGTTCCAGCTCAGTTCAACACTTTGGTCATCAGTGTGGTTCTTTGGTTCGGCATCTAGTTCATTGTTTCGGCCTTAGTCCAAGTTCAAATGTTTTAGGCATAGCAGGGGCTTCCACATTTTGTAAAGAGCACAGCTTTGCAAAAATTTCACCTAGATCAATACAAAAATGCAATTTTTTTACCTCCATTTGGATAGACATTTCTGTGTATGCATTGAATGTTTGCTTGTGTCCAGTCATTGTCTTTTGATGCTCTCACAGGTGCAACACCAGTAGACCTGTTGTCTACAAGGTGCCATTGTTACAGCTGATAGGAGGAGAACAATATTTGGGAGTGAAGGAGAAGAAGAAATTACTCCATAAGTGTGTGTTTCACAGCACCTTGGGTGATCTCTATTTCTAAATGTTTCCATTGAAGCCTCCCTACCAGTTTTAGCAGCCTAGTCCTTCTGCCAAGTGCATAAAGTACGTATGTATTTGTCTGATTTTGAGAGTGGATGTGTGAAGGTCAACCTTTAGTTTGGTGCATCACCTCTTTTAGAGTAGGTAGTTTGTTTTCCATGCATTTATTCTCCCTTTTCATCCCCCCCTTTATTATAGGTATCTATATCTGTATTTTTGCACTGCCTAAAAAAACACGATGCATCAAAGGGAGCTAGCCCTTATCTAGAGACTCTCCTCTCCTACTTTGCCATCCCACAGGGAAGAAAGGAGTTTCCATGTTGCGAGGAGAGGATAGGAACCTATTTCCTGCCACTGGGTGCACTTTCCAATGTCAACAATTCTACACGCCTAGTGGGACACACAGTTTGACAATGCAATAAAGTTCAGAATTGATGTTGGTCCTGATACAGCCAATTGAATACCTTCAACATTTGGTGACTCTAAGTTAAATCTATTGGTTAAGCAACCTGTTGCCATCAGGAATCATTTCTTGTATGTATACTTCTTTTGCAAAAAATCATGGGTTTTGTTTTCCTTCATATAATTTAGATCAGACTCAAAATATTCAGAGAATCCCCTCAAGTAGCTCTCCTAGTTGCACTGCAATGAAAAGGGAGGTGGCCTTGGAATTGGAAATTAACAGGTTGGAAGAGCAGTATAGATATCAGCATGAGCTGATGTATGAAGAAGAGTGCTTGTTTAGGCAAGCGTAGGCCGTATAATCCATGAAGGAAGAGGCGCCAAAATGGAGAAATCCATCTTTTCAAGGCAACCAGCCTTGCGCACCCCTTCCTATCCTGAAGAAAACCCCCTCTTTTACATCAAATATATTTTATCAGATTGCACTTGCTCACTCCATCACATTAAATACATCTGCTCCCAATCTAGTGTGCCTAGCTTTCCAACACCAGAGGGTATCAGAACAACCTCCCATGGAAATGAACCTCCTAAATTCCTCATACTGTGAATCTCCCATTGAGAAAAGTACCACCAACCAACACGTCCCTCCTCCAATGCACCAACAGTGTTTTCCTTGCATTCCTCAGCCTCCCCAAGTTTTCTAGCATAATGTGCAAATTCTAAGTTGGAGAAAGGAATGCCAAGGACCAGCTCAGAGCTTTGAAGAGGATCATGCTAGTGACCTCCAAGAAAGACTCTTTCAGGACAACCTAGCCAAACAAATTGAGGATTTAGTGGCCAAGATGAAGCTACTTCTTGAAAAAGTGATGAAATTTTTAGACCTTGTGGAGGAGCCTCAGGACCTTGTGGAAAACAAAGTTGTTCCCTGTTCGCAGGGGCAAAATTTTAATTCAGAGATCCTAAATTGGGGGAAAATAGTGGGATCATGGGATAGCATAGTGGAAGAGAAGCAAGGTTTTTTTCAAAACCTTGAAGAAGCTGGAGCTGCGTCTACTTATGATGATGCTGGCAGCCTCCAGGAAAAGCTTTTCCAAGAAGATCTAGCCAGAAGAATAGCAAAGTTGGAATCCAAAGAGAAATTCCTCAGCCAATGTGTGGTGGATGGTTCAGACCAAACAACACATTCTATGTCTGAACACACCCCACCTACACATTTCCAAGAGAGGTATCAAGTTGTGCCTGATATTGATGAAGTGCTGACCAAGTGGAAGGAGGAGAATCTTTCGATTCTACCTCGAGGACTGCTTCCTCTTCCACATGTTTTCTCCACTTCGCCCCTTCTCAAGGAAGAACCTATTTTGCAAGAGGCAGGTGAGGAGTAGAAAATCCAATCTGCAAGTCTTCAAGGGGCTATCATGAGCAACAACGAAGAAGAAATCATCATTGATGCTCCTTCTGAAGACCTTATCAGCAATGGAGAAGATGCAGGTCTTGCATATATGCAGATGTTCCAATAATTTGAAGAGAAACAAATGCATGGTAAGCTCTCTTCTCCTCTATTTGATGGACTTCCTTACTATTTTGATGATGAGGTTGATTACATTGAAGAGCCTGAGTTAGAAGAAAATCAGGAGGATATTTTTGAAAATCTAGAGGCCCTGATTTTTTAGGAGGAAAAGGAGAGCCCTGCCTTCCAGGAGGAATGCCTTGAAGAAGTGAGCTTTAAACAGGGAAGTGAAGTTTTGTGGGATGAGCAATCATTTTGTGAGTCCATTTTAGACATCGCAGCAGTCACACTTCTTCAAGAAGGCCAAGAGGAAGCAGAGGATGAGTCTGACAAAGTTTTTAGTGAGGCAAAGGAAAACAAATCAGACCGTGATACATTGAAGAAGGAATGTGTAGATCAGAAGGCTTATAGTGATGAGCTGGTAGCCATTGATTTCTTGGTGAAGAGGACCAATAGAACGGACCAGCATCCAATAAGCCTCCAAGGACAAGAAGAGTACATATATATTAGAGGCATGTTTGAATCTGATCCATTCGAATACCAGCCAACTTAGGTGACAGGTAAAAAGAGCAAGTCACCATTTCTCTTTTCCATTCAGCTACTTTCCTGGCACCATAAGTCTTCTTACCATGAAGGGGACTTAAGAAGTTTTCCATTTGATCTAGGAGGGAATAAAAAATGCCTAGTTAGCTGTACATAATAGTTTGTTTCAATTTCTTCTCCTGCTTTCCCTAAGTGCAGTTGCATAGGTAGTTGTTTTTAGCCTTGTGTGTTTCCCTTTGCGTGTGGGGGTGAAAGCTTCAAGTTTGATTCTGGGATCTCAAGCACTGTTGTGAACTCTCTTCATAGCTACATCTGACTCCATGCCCAATGGAATGCAAGGCAACTTGGTCCTAAGCATAGTAGGCATGCTTCCCTTGTGAGTCACCAATCTGTTGACCAATTTTTGCTCATAGGCCAAAATCATTCGCCTTCTCCCCTTGCTTTTGAAAGCAATCATTTCTGAGTTACACAGTTCAATGCCAGTGTTTCTCTGCTTGTTTCAGCATAATTAGTTCAATCATTTGGTCCTCCTGGTTGGTTTATCAGTATTTGTTTTATCTTCTTCACAGTCCAATGGCTTCATTCTAGCTCAGTTCAATACTTTGGTCATCAGTGTGGTTCTTTGGTACGGCATCTAGTTCATTGTATTGGCCTTAGTTCATCGGCCTTAGTCCAAGTTCAAACATTTTAAGCATAGCAGGGGCTTCCACATTTTGTAAAGAGCGTAGCTCTGCAAAACTTTCACCTGGATCAATACAAAAATACATTTTTTTAACCTCCATTTGGATAGACATTTATGTGTATGTGTTGAATGTTTGCTTGTGTCCAGTCATTGTCTTTTGATGCTCTCACAGGTGCAACACCAGCAGACCTACTGTCTACAAGGTGCCATTGTTGTAGCTGACAGGAGGAGATCAGTATTTGGGAGTGAAGGAGTAGAATAAATTACTCCATAAGTGTGTGTTTCACAACACCTTGGGTGATCTCTATTTTTGGGATTTTCCATTGAAGCCTCCCTACCAGTTTTAGCAGCCTGGTCCATCTGCCAACTACGTAGAGTACGTATGTATTTGTCTGATTCTGAGAGTGGATGTGTGAAGGTAAACCTTTAGTTTGGTGCATCACCTCTTTTAAAGTAGGTAGTTTGTTTTCCATGCATTTCTTCTCCCTTTTCATCCCCCCCTTTATTATAGGTATCTATATCTATATTTTTGCACTGCCTAAAACAAACATGATGCATCAAAAGGAGCTAGCCCTTATCTAGAGACACTCCTCTCCTGCTTCACCATCCCATAGGCAAGAGAGGAGTTTCCATGTTGCGAGGAGAGGGCAAGAACCTGTTTTCCTACCACTGGGTGCACTTTCCAACGTCAACAGTTCTGGCATGCCTGGTGGGAACATAGTTTGACAACGCAGTAAAGTTTAGGATTGATGCTGGTCCTAATATAGCCAATTGAATACCTTCAGCATCTAGCGAATTTGAGTTAAATCTATTGGTTAAGCAGCCTGTTGCCATCAAGAATCATTTCTTATATGTATACTTTTTTTGCAAAAAATCATGGGTTTTGTTTTCCTTCATATAATTTGGATCAGACTCAAAATATTTAGAGAATCCCCTCAAGCAGCTCTCCTAGTCGCACTGCAATGAAAAGGGAGGTGGCCTTGGAATTGGAAATTAATAGGTTGGAAGAGCAGTACAGATATCAACATGAGTTGATGTATGAAGCAGAGTGCTTGTTTAGGCAAGCGTAGGCCATACAATCCATGAAGGAAGAGGCACCAAAATGGAGAAATCCATCTTTTCAAAGTAGCCATCCTTGCACACCCCTTCTTATCCTAAAGAAAACCTCCTCTTTTGCACCAAATCCATTTTATCAGTTTGCACTTGCTCACTCCATTGCATTAAAGACATCTGCTCCCAATCTAGTGCGCCTAGCTTTCCAACACCAGAGGGTATCAGAACAACCTCCCATGGAAATGAACCTCCTAAATTCCTCATATTGCAAATCTCCCATTGATAATAGTACCACCAACCAACACGTCCCTCCTCCAATGCACCAACAATGTTTTCCTTGCATTCCTCAGCCTCCCCAAGTTTTCCAGCATAATGTGCAAATTCTGAGTTGGAGAAAGGAATGCCAAGGACCAGCTCAGAGCTTTGAAGAGGATCATGCCGGTGACCTCCAAGAAAGACTCTTTCAAGACAACCTAGCCAAACAAATTGAGGATTTAGAGGCCAAGATGAAGCTGCTTCTTGAAAAAGTGATGAAATTTTCAAACCTTGTGAAGAGCCTCAGGACCTTGTGGAAAACAAAGTTGTTGCCTATTCGCAAGGGAAGAATTTTAATTCAGAGATCCTGAATTGGGGAAAATAGTGGGATCATGGGACAACATAGTGGAAGAGAAGCAAGGTTTTTCTCAAAACCTTGAAGAAGCTGGAGCTACGTCTGCTTATGATGATGTTAGCAGCCTCCAGGAAAAGCTTTTCCAAGAAGATCTGGCCAAAAGAATAGCAGAGTTGGAATCCAAAGAAAAATTTCTCAGCCAATGTGTGGTGGACGATTCAGACCAAATAGCACATTCTATGTCTGAACACACCCCACCTACACATTTCCAAGAGAGTTATCAGGCTATTCCTGATATTGATGAAGTGTTGACCAAGTGGAAGGAGGAGAATCTTTCGATTCTAGCTCAAGGACCGATTCCTCTTCCACATGTTTTCTCCACTTCGCCCCTTCTCAAGGAAGAACCTGTTTTGCAAGAGGCAGGTGAGGAGCAAAAAATCCAATCTGCAAGTCTTTAGGGGGCTGTCATGAGTGACAAAGAAGAATAAATCATCATTGATGCTCCTTGTGAAGACCTTATCAGTAATGGAGAAGATGCAGGTCTTGCATATATGCAGATGTTCCAGCAATTTGAAGAGGAACAAATGCATGGTAAGCTCTCTTCTCCTCTGTTTGATTGAATTCCTTATTGTTTTGATGATGAGGTTGATTACATTGAAGAGCCTGAGTTAGAAGAAAATCAGGAGGATATTTCTGAAAATCTAGAGGTCCTGATTTTTGAGGAGGAAAAGGAGAGGCCTACCTTCCAGGAGGAATGCCTTAAATAAGTGAGCTTTAAACAGGGAAGTGAAGTTTTGTGGGATGAGCAATCATTTATGAGTCCATTTCAAACATTACAACAGTCACAATTCTTTAAGAAGGCCAAAAGGAAGCAGAGAATGAGTCTAACAGAGTTTTTAGCGAGGCAAAGGAAAACAAATCAGACCATGATACATTGCAAAAGGAATGTACAGATCAGAAGGCTTACAGTGATGAGTCGACAGCCATTGATTTCTTAGTGAAGAGCACAAATAGAATGGACCAGCATCCAACAGGCCTCCAAGGACAAGAAGAGTATGTATATATTGGAGGCATGTTCGAATCTGATCCATTCGGATACTAACCAACTCAAGTGATAGGTAAAAAGAGCAAGTCACCATTTCTCTTTTCCATTCAGCTACTTGCCTGGTGCCATAAGTCTTCTTACCAGGAAGGGGACTTAAGAAGTTTTCCTTTTGATCTAGGAGGGAATAAAAAATGTCTGGTTAACTATACATAATAGTTTATTTCAGTTTCTTCTCCTGCTTTCCCTAAGTGTAGTTGCACAGGTAGTTGTTTTTAGCCTTGTGTGTTTCCCTTTGTGTGTGGGGGTGAAAGCTTCAGGTGTGATTCTGGGATCTCGAGCGTTGTTGTGAACTCTCTTCATAGCTACATCTGACTTTGTACCCAATGGAATGCAAGGCAATTGGGTCCTAAGCATAGCAGGCATGCTTCCCCTATGAGTCGCCAATCTGTTGACCAATTTTTGCTCACAGGCCAAAATCATTCGCCTTCTCCCCTTGCTTTCGAAATCAATCATTTTCGGGTTACATAGTTCAATGCCAGTGTTTCTCTGCTTGTTTCAGCATGATTGGTTCAGTCATTTGGTCCTCCTAGTTGGTTTATCAGCGTTTGTTTTATCTTCTTCATAGTCCAATGGCTTCATTCCAACTCAGTTCAACACTTTGGTCATCAGCGTGGTTCTTTGGTTTGGCATCTAGTTCATTGTTTCGGCCTTAGTTCATCGGCCTTAGTCCAAGTTCAAATGTTTTAAGCATAGCAGGGGCTTTCACATTTTGTAAAGAGCACAGCTCTGCAAAAATTTCACCTTGATCAATACAAAAATGTAGTTTTTTTACCTCCATTTGGATAGACATTTCTGTGTATGCATTGAATGTTTGCTTGTGTCCAGTCATTGTCTTTTGATGCTCTCACAGGTGCAACACTAGCAGACCTACTGTCTACAAGGCACCATTATTGCAGCTGATAGGAGGAGAGCAATATTTGGGAGTGAAGGAGCAGAAGAAATTACTCCATAAGTGTGTGTTTCGCAGCACCTTGGGTGATCTCTATTTTTGGATTTTTCCATTGAAGCCTCCCTACCAGTTTTAGCAACCTGGTCCTTCTGCCAAGTGTGTAGAGTACGTATGTATTTGTCTGATTCTGAGAGTGGATGTGTGAAGGTCAACCTTTAGTTTGGTGCATCACCTCTTTTAGAGTAGGTAGTTTTTTTCCATGCATTTCTTCTCCCTTTTCATCCCCCCCTTTATTATAGGTATCTATATCTTTATTTTTGCACTACTTGAAACAAAAATGATGCATCAAAGGGAGATATCCCTTATCTAGAGACTCTCCTCTCTTGCTTCGCCATCCCATAGGTGAGAGAGGAGTTTCCATGTTGTGAGGAGAGGGTAGGAACCTATTTTCCTGCCACTGGGTGCACTTTCCAACGTCAATAGGTTGTTTACTACTCATTCATGTCCAGATGAGTAATTCATGTCCTTAGAACCTATCTCCAAATATATTGGATTCAATGGTCGATCCCAAGGTCTTTGAAGTCAACATTCTTGGAGCTATGATAATAGCTCCCTTGCACACAAAGTCTCCTTGGTGTAATATTGTATGCTTATACTTCTATGTGATAATGTCTATGTATGCAATCATCTAAGTTTGTATGAAAATTTAAATTTTGCACCTATTGTGATGGAAGGGCCCTTTGTGGATTTTTGTGCCTATTCAAAATATAAATCTGTCCCATGCATATTCTTACCAAATGCCTATGTGCAAAATGAACTTTTAGGGCCATATGTTTCCCTACGTGACTCAATGCAAACCAAAACTTGGACAAAACCTATTGTGAGCTAATTTATTTCCTACACATATCTTGTTAATACTCATATCCTTCATAGTGATACATTTCATGAATATGCTACTTTTCTAAGTTGTGGTGTCAAAAAAGATTAATAGTGTATACTAGTTTGACTCATTCTATGTTTCATCAATGTTGTTTCATTTCAATATGGCCTTGTGTTTATGACATTTTATTGTCTTGTGTGCAACATTTATTGTCCATTATATGTTGCCTTTGGTTTTGTGTGTAACTTTAATTTCTTATTGTATGTGGCACTTGGCCTTGTATGAAATTGAGTGTTATTGTGTATGCTTATATTATGTGCATCATGGCCATGACATTGTGAACTTATGCTTGGATAAATAAAATATTATTTCTTGAGCTTGTTGAGTTTTCTAATTTTTTGGTGCCATGATCTATGTCACACACCTCCCCATTTGTGTGTGTTCTCATGACTCACATCACACATATTTACTTGTTAGTCTTATTTAGTGCTTATATAATTGATGATTAGTACTATGTGCCTAATGGTTGTATTTAGCTTGACAAGACACTTGTATGCCCTACATTACATGTTTCATATATACTTTGATGATTTATACATTAATATTATGACATGTTCTCCACACATTAGCATATGATTCTAGATGATTATATCTTCTTACATAACATGATGCATTTAAATATGTATTTTGAGATGAGTAATTCATAAGCTATATCCCTCTCAAAAGGGGGCATATTAGTGACCTATCATAAATATTTAAGCCTCCATGCGCATAAAATTTATATTTTGAGATAGATTACAAAATTCAAAAAGTTTAAAATGGTTCACAATATTAATTCAGTTCATATATGGGACAAAAAATTACATATTGAAACATATTTTGGAAACATATGTAATGCACATGCACACTTTTATATTAATATAAGTTATAGGTTTTCATATAATGATACAAACACATTTGGGTGTATATTTCATGTATATGCACACTTTTAATAGAACATGAGTTTCAAGTTTTCAAGTTTGGAATATGATAGAATATAGATGCATATAATTATATATCATGTTGGCACTAATTGGAGTAAATTAAGGGGCATGAACATTGTTTATGCACATACATGCTTAAAATTATCTATCATTGTCATTGATGATACCTAGAAGTGAGTACCCTTGAATTTATATGTTTGTCTGCAATAATTGATCCATGTATATCGATGTAATGTGGTTGAGGTTCAATAATGCTCAACATCCTAGGCATTACTCAAAGTGAGCACATATGTGTCTCCAAACTTATCATCCTTAGATCAACATTAGTTACATGAGTAGTGTGGTTTAGTTTTAACGGCACTCAACATCCTAGGAACTACTACTTTTTTCAATTGGGGTTGGGGTATTTATCTTTCCAACCCATGGCCTTGCCTTAGTACATAAATTTGGGGCATGATCACCCCAAAATTCTCCAAGTACTCCAACAATCAATCAAAACTCTCTAATGCTTCAACAAGGAAGCATCGTATCCAATGGAAAGACATATATATAAATGGTTCACTTACTTATAGGTGTAATCCTTCCTTTCTATTTAAGTTTTGAAACTTTCAGTTTCATTTTAAATTTTAGATTTTCATACATGAACATTTATTTTTGCATATTAATTACAGGTTTTATGGATAAAGTTGCACATTTGGAGCTTCCTCCCAAAGATAAAGTGTGTGGTACACACTCAGGTATATTTATTTTTTTCTTTTACTCTATCACTACATTTTATTTCAATACTATAATAAAAGGGGGAATTTTGAGATACTAAAATCGGGAATCAATTACTTGGCAATGCTAGTTTTTACCTACCTTCACCTTACATGACTTATGTGTACACATATGGATTTGATTTTCCCTTCTCTCACATCTACATGCTCTCCATGGGTTTGACCTTCCCAATTTTCTATAGGCCACCTAAAAGAATTCCCTAGTCTATGTTTAAATTATTATAAATCATATTCAAACTATCTCTAAATCAACAGATTAATATTCATGCCTTTTGGGTAGAACTATCAAGTTTAGATAATTCTATAATTTTAGACTTATCCAAACCTAATAGACATGTCCCAAGCCAAAAAATTATCACTTTTAAAATTCAAATATTTCTTATGGGTCAACTTGTATGTTTCATATGTTGGTGGTGTGAGAAAGTACCCAAAAAGTCTTATATAGATTAGAGAATAGGTCTAATCCTATTCCCATCTAGCAAGAACTTATCAAGCACACTCAAATACTTGCACATTCAAAATCACTTCCCTATTCTTTATAATTCAGCCATCAATCATAAGGAATAGGTCCTATCTAAGTCTAAATCACTTCAAATCCAAGCCAAAGTTTTTATTCTCCAAGTATTGAAAGCTAAATCATAGGTTTCATTCATTAAAGGAACACTATTGTGCACATAAACCTAAATGAGAGAACTAAATGTGGTTTGAATTCAATATTCAGAGTATTGGATATGTAGGTAGCACTCAACCATTCAATATAAAGTGGTTGAGATCATCTCAACCCACCTTATTTTCCATTTTGTAGACCAGAACATATAGTTAAAACTAGACCTAGGGTTTCAAATAAAAGAAGACAAGTGTCTAGAATTATGTGCATAATCAGCTACCTAAGATTGTAAATAGAGATGTCTTAGAAGTAAGAGTAGTGGAATATGCAAAAACAATGAATAAAAATTCACTCACAATAAATTGTCAGGTTGCCTAACATAGCATCAGTTGGTAGCATCTTAGATTTGATGGCTCTATATATGTGCATCCAAAGACTTAAATCATAATCTGAGTGACTCATGATCTAGTTTAATATATTTCCCAATTTATACATTCAATATCATACCTACATAGTATAATAAAATGTTAAGTATATTAATCCTCTAAGTACTTTCCATAATTATAAAGTGTAATTGTCAAATCGGATTTTGCCTTTTACATTCAAATTTGTGTTTAATTATAATACATCATAGAATTTAAATTATTTTCCTTAATTTTATCTTGTTAGATTCATTAATTATAAATAAGGCAAAACACAAGGATGTAAGAAAAACATTTTTTTGAAACATGCACAAGCATACACACATAAGTAATTGACCCAACATAGGCACCCACGTAAATAAACTGGGAGAAGCTCCTTGATTAAGCATACTTGAGTTGGAGTAGTACTAGGATGGGTGACCTCTTGGGCAATCCTGATGCTTCACCCCTGTGAGTATCACATAGATGTAATGAGTTTTGAATGGACCATTCATACTCATGAGATATGGACTATTTTGAATCATTACTTGTGAAATATGGCTCAACACAGGTTGACTCAATACTATGCAGCTAAATCTTGAAATTATATCACATAATTCAATGCATTGTAGAAAACCACTACCTATATAAATTTAAAGAGTTAAGGAGCTCCATAATGAATGGTTCATAAGGTAGAACAATTGTTGAAGGTTTTATAAATGGGGTTGCAAGCTAGGTGAAATTGATTATGGGATCTAGATTAGTACTGGGATGGGTGACCTCTCGGTAAGTCTTAGTGCTTCATCCTTGTGAGTATCACCTAGATGAAATGAGTGTTGAGTGGGCCATTCATACACATAATATATGCGTTCCTGTTAACCACTACTCTTGAAATACAGGTCAATGTCAGTTGACTCAAAAATATAAAGTTGAATATTGAAATCATATCACATAACTTGATGCATTACATAAAATCCACCACCTATATAAATTTAGAGAGTTAGGGAGATCCATAATGAATGGTCCATAAGTTAAAACACATGTTAAAGGATTTACACATGAGTTTGCTAGCTAAGTGGGATTCATTATGGGATAAATTCCATGATTAAGAACACTTGAGCTGAAGTAGTACTAGGATGGATGACCTCACAAAAATTCTAGGTGTTTCACCCATGTGAGCATGACCTAGATGAAATGAGTACTGCGTGGACCATTAATACTCATGAGATATAGGATTTTTTGAACCACTACTAATGAAATATGGATCAATTTAGGTTGGCTCAAAATTACACAACTAAATCCTGAAATCAAGTCATGTAAGAATGTAATAATTATAATGTAATCAATGTAACAATGTAGATATCCACGTAGCATGCAAGATGTAGATGATATCAAGATATGATATATGGATATAATATTAATCAATAGAATAAATGTAAATCAAGAAAGACCACAATAAAATCCATTGTATAGGGATGCACCTAAGGTAGGACTTATTATCGATATGATCATGGCCCCATGAAGTTGTGGGAAAGAGAGTAGCCACATAATAGCTGGTAATCCATACAAATATATAACATGTATATCCTAAATTTCACCCACTCAAATAGATACCATGAAAATCACATTTTAAAAAACTCTAGAATAGGTATATAAGCATAATATATATCCATTGATAAATCAATTTTTTATTTGTATTTTTTAATGTTTTTACATTTTATGGGTTTCTAACAAAAATTAATTAAAAGAGGAAAGCCACGAGACACACATAAGAAGAAGAAGAAGGAGGAGGAGGAGGAGAAGGAGGAGGAGGAGGAGGAGGAGGAGGAGGAGGAGGAGGAGGAAGAAAAGAACCTACAAATTCCCTCAGAACTCAATGCAGAAGAAGAAGAAGAAGGAGGAGGAGGAGGAGGAGGAGGAAGAAAAGAAAGAAGAAGAAGAAGAAGAAGAAGAAGAAGAAGAAGAAGAAGAAGAAGAAGAAGAAGAAGAAGAAGAAGAAGAAGAAGAAGAAGAAGAAGAAGAAGCAAGAGGAGGAGGAGGAGGAGGAGGAGGAGGAGGAGGAGGAGGAGGAGGAGGAGGAGGAGGAGGAGAAGGAGGAGAAGGAGAAGGAGGAGGAGGAGGAGGAGGAGGAGGAGGAGGAGGAGGAGGAGGAGGAGGAGGAGGAGGAGGAGAAGGAGAAGGAGAAGGAGAAGGAGGAGGAGGAGGAATAAAAGAACCTACAAATTCCCTTGGAACTCAATGCAGAAGAAGAAGAAGAAGAAGAAGCAGAGGAGGAAGAAGAAGGAGCAGGAGGAGCAGGAGGAGGAGGAGGAGGAAGAAAAGAACCTACAAATTCCCTCAGAACTCAATGCATGTTAGGATGAAAGGTATCGATATATATGTTGTCATCATCAATAAATTTGTGTAAGTGTGTGGATTGGGATAGACATTCATAAGGTAAGTGCTAATGCAACATAATAAGCAACAAAAAACTAAGGGGATAATATAATATCAAGTCAAATTGAGGGAAAATGTTAATGATTGTAAAACCTAAAAGAATATAAGGAATACAATCCAACTCAAGGGAGAAAAGAACATTAAAGAAAATACATGTATAAGAAAATAAAATTTGTGCTATACAAAAATATATAGTAAAATGATAATATATCAATGAATCATAAGATATAGGTTGTCATAGCTAACCAAGGATCTAATCTATAATAGCAGAGTCAAGTGTGTCACTTGAAGTATCATAAAAGTTGTCACAAGCTAGATAATAAGTGCAATCATTATCCCAAGCAGAGATATTTACAATGTGAGATGAAAGAGATGTCAAAACCTTAATAGGATCATGCATAGGAATATATTGAGATAAAATAGGTTCTCAAAACTAATCCATAGTAAGAGGCTGAAAATCAATTCTGGGATGCACATGAGTAAAAAATGTAGGATTCAATGGTGCAACTGTATGAATCAAATCTCGAGAATATTGAATAAGAGATAGAGGTGGTGTCATATATATAGATGTAGGAGAAGCTATAACTATTGGATGTGATTTCAAAGACATAAATATATTAGGAACCATAACATATGGTGGTGAGATAATATCAAGTATCACATGAGGTTGAATGATTAACTCTTCATAAAGCACACTAGATGATTGCATGTGTCACCTCAAAGGTAGGATAAGTATATCACAAGGTGTGTCATGACCAATATGTATTTCATTATCATACATAAAATTGAGACATCATTGTAATGTATAAGGTACCACTCTCATTTGCTTAATCCATGGGCATCCAAGTAGTACACAATCATGTATTCAAAATGACATAAAACCAAATTATAAGGGTCTAAGGATTAATTGAAAGTGGTGTATGGTAAAGTCCATAGTAACTATGGGGTGTCATTTTTGTGCTAAGTAAGTCTTACTTAGTATAGTCTTGACTAGATATAAATGGCACCGTAATAATATTTTCACTAGAACCTTTGTCAATCAAAATACTATGTGAACTTGAATAGTGAAGGGAAAAAATTGTGTGAATATATAAAAGACTATTTTTTTATTTATCATTAGGTATCTCATGGTCATATAATGTAATATGTGATTATTGTGGATAACTTAAAACTATAAGATTGATGTTATCAATTTCATGCTCATGTGAAATATTTAAATGTTGTATAGATGTTGTCATGCACACATTTTCTTTCTTTATATTATTATGACTTAGCAATGGATTGTTAAATAATTTCAAGCATTGAATAGGCATTGTGATAAATTTGTTTAATGTAGAATTATGGCCTTCAATATGAATATTGTTGTTTTCAATGAGATCATGAATATTATGTCTCAATTTAATTCATCAATTTTTAAAGGTCTAACAACTCGATGATAGTAACAAAATAATTAGCATTATACCCTTTAAACAATGATCGAGTAGTATCTAATTGATATGTATCAGGTAAAGTAATATCATTACATTCAATCAAGGTGTTTTAAACTTTTAGGACTTAGTGAATGTAAATCCTATGTTGTTAAAGAGATGAGTATAGTAAATTAGGGTAGAAATATGCAATAAATATATCCACTAATTTGTTACATAATTGACTAATTTGACCTTTATAAAAATAGCAATAAATAATGTAAATGAGAACTTATCTAGAAAATGATTGAGACAGGTGATCTCAAGGTTGAAAATTGAAGCAGAGGCTATTCTAAGTGTCACAAAAATGTTCTAGGTGTTAAAACCCCTCTTGGATAGTATCACCCTAATTGGACATTAATGCCATGTGGTGATAGTGTCCCTATTTTGGTAGTAGTGTCCTCTATGTAAGAATGTTTTGAGCATCTATGTGCACCTATATCTAGGTCTACCTAGCATGTTTCTATGTGCATGAGTTTTGAAACCCTGTAGATGGTATATTTTGACTTATTTTATGAGAAACCCCTAATCATTCATGTTGCTATGGCATCTGGTTGATACAATCAAAAAGGTGTGTTTTTTAGTGGGTTAGGTTGGACATCCTCAACACCCTCTTGTGATGAGAGTTGCCTACATACCAATACTCTAAAGAGGGATCAAGCCTGTGTAGGTATCCCCACTTAAGTGCTAGTGCAAGTGCAAGTGAAGCTAGTATGATGATTTACTTGAGTGATTTGAATGTGTTTTAGTTTGAAAATCTGAGTAATCTGAGCTTAGTAATGTTGTAGATGGTACTATGTAGAAGTAGGGTAGAATAGGGATTGATAACCTTAATTGTGCACAACTTATTTTGAGTTTGTATATGTAATTTGTATATAATTTCCATCTAGTGGATAAATGGCTAAAATTCATGTATTTATACTATTATAATGCTTTTGAGGGTGCTAAGAGAGGTCTAGGATAACCCTAAGAGGTCTAAGATTTTTTAAAATATCCATTTTTGGAAAAAAGAAGGAAAGGATAGTAGCACCAAAATTGTGACACTAGCGCCATGTGGCACTACTATCTTTATTATGGTGCTATTGTTCAAGTGGCAGAACCTGAGGCACAAAGTGCCAGGATACAAGAATGAGGGTCTAGGACTACTTTACGGATGACTAAGGATGCTTGTGGCCCACATGAAGGATGGATAAGTGTGCTAATATGCCCTAAGATAGGTTAATGGCTAAAATAGGGATAGGTAGTCTTAAGTAGAACTCTTAGCACTCGAGTGTCATTTCTAGGTGATTACATTTGCTCCCCTTTATTCTAGTAATGTAGTAAAGTTAAATGACTAGGATAAAGGAAAAATAAGTGTACCTAGACTTACCTAAGAGGATAATCCCAAGAGTCTCGATTTAATTATGTGAAGCATGCTCCATTGCGTGTCCTACAATTGAAACATGCATAGATCAATCATTACTTAAGAGATATCAAAATCAAAGACAAAAGTGATTAAAGAATCAAAACTGATTAAAATTGAGTAAAGTTATAAGAGAAAGGAAAGGAATGAATACACCTCACCGGATACATAAATCAATGCATAAACTTGGTGATAACCTATGTGTGTGCATATATATAATGATTAATAGGTGAATAGCTTGGACTGAGCTGATGGCTTGTTGAATCCTCATGTGTGGCTGGCTTGAGAACTCAATCTAGGTTTGACTCTATCATTTCCCACCCCTACTTGGTGGATCATGACCTATGAATAGCTTGGATTGGACTGATGGTGTGTCCAACCCTCTCATGTAGGTGGCTCAATAACTCAAGTAGACTATGACTCCATCATTGCCTACCCATGTGTAGTAGATGCATATAACATTGAAACTACATGATGTAACTTGAAATTTATAATTGGATTAATCTAATTGGAGATGTCAGCTTTGCGACCACTCGGGTATATTAGGAAACTCCAGGCCACTCAAGAATGCTAACCACTGTAGATAGAGAAAGGCATGAAACTGGTGTGCAACCTAGATTATGATGTCTGATGTATATAGCATACAAAATGACATGGAATTTTTCATTCCATTTGATTAATTGGTGTCTAAGTGAGAAAATTTAAATAATGCATTGTGCACATGCCCCTAAATATAATATCTAAGCATATATATTTTAGACTAAGTTATAATAATCTATATCTCAATATCTGAATTGTAAATGAGAATGGTCATATCGTGTAGATCCCCCAATCTAAGCAAATTAGTATGAATTTGAGCTAAATTGGTATGAATATGAGATAAACTAGTAAATTTGTAACTAAGCCTATGCAAACTTGAACTGTACCTACTATACTTTTCTGGCCAATCTAGATTTTTTTTGAAATTAAGGCTGCTAGACAGTAGCACCATATCTTAGACAGTAGTGTCATATGGCACTAGTGTCATCATTTAGGCATTAATGTCCAACTAGTCTAATATGTGCAACTATACTAATCTCTATGTCATTATTTCCCACCATTTTTACTTGACTCTGATTTTTGTAATCTATGCATGTGTGCTAAAAAATTATACTATGAGTATATTCTAATAGCCCAATCTCTATGACAAACCCCTATGAATGCCCCCTATTTTGAGGGGAGTCGTTGTAGCTATGTAATAACTATCCTCAAAATAAAAATATTTTCAAAATGTGTGTTAGTTGGCATATATGATATTTGTGTAATAATCTAATATAATGTGCATACATAACATCAGAATGTAAGATAATCTAAATATAAGTTTGTAATATGTAATGTATGTTAGGTCTAATATTTACATGACTCTCAAGATAGATATAACAATGTATGTAACAACAAATCTAAGTAATAACTAAGTATCTACGTACGGGGTAGAGCATGGTGTCCATCACGGCACCCAAGTAGGAAGGGGAGATGCATGAGGTCCCTCATGGCATCTAAAATTGGAGTGTGTAACAATCAAGAGACAAGTGTCATGACCATGACATACATGAAAGCATACATACAACACACATGAGGCACGCAAGGTATGCCAAGGGGCCACAATAAAAGAGACATGGGCACATGTCATTAAATCTAAGAAAGCATGACATAAAAGGACATGTTCAAATGTCCACATATGTAAACAACAAGAAAGTTGGCTTAGAGCCACATAGAAGGACATGTTCAAGTGTCTGAACACATTATAATGAAAACACAAACAAGGACATGGGTACATGTCCAAAGCATACATACTATGAAAAAAAGTGGCATAGAGCCAAAAAGCAATGGCATATTCAAATGCCCTCGAATAAAAGAACCATAGAGACACAATCAAGTCTAAACTAATAAATATGGAAATGAAATTATGCATGAAAATTTAATAACAATCTATATAATAACTAATAGGTACATATATTGAGTCTAAAGTAGTAGTAGCCAACAAAAAATCTGAGTAAGTATAGCATGATCAATATCAAGTTATAACAATGTTAAAGGTGTGATGTAGAGTATAGAAATATGTAACATGGTAATTGAAATTGTCTATAGGGTGCCCCCAAATGGGTGAATGTGTCAAATGAAGAACCTATGTATTTATGTAAATTCCCCCAAGGGGCACATAATAAAAAATCTGGATTGATGTAGTGGCCCTGAGTCCTATAAGCAATTTTCAAGCACTCGACAAGAATAAGTGAAGCATGTATGTATGATAAAATAGACTATACTAAGATATCTAGCATATTTAATGTCTCATAAATATAAGAGATGTCAAAATGGCAATGCATATAATCTATAATTTTGTGTTTTCTGAGACATTATTTGAATATTTTTGTGTTTATGAAATATTTTATTATTTTTTGGATATAAGCTATGTATAAGCAACATAAAAATGAAACTATGTATAATTAGAAAGAGAGAATAAAATTATGTAAAATAAGGGAGAAACAATATTAACCAATGAGTCTCATGGGAGACGCACTATCAAGGTGGCATGTGTCAAATAAAGGAATAGTGATCATGCGTGATATATGAAAAGGTAAATATGGTCCTTAAACCTGTTGTACCAAGTGATCTATAGCTAGCACTAGATGTGAAGTCATGATGGGAATATATGAAATTAAATGTGATGTCTTGTGAATTTTAGGGGTCTTAGGGACCCATCTGGTAGAAGGTGTTGTAGATGGCATCAGTGCCCTATGATGAGAACTCTAAGAACTCAATAATACTAATCTCATAATAAAGTGAGTAGAGGGAGGCCCTCTAGAATCTATAACATATTCCTAACATAGGGGTCTCTCTAATAATGGTCTCCATGGGAGAGTATGCATACATGGAAACATTGTAGGAGTAGACCTCACTTGCATTGGTGGCTCTATTGAACTCTATGGTGTACTAATAAGAACTGTGAAAAGAGTTGTAACTAGTAACCAAGCTAGAACTAGTAATTATGTGTAACTACCTATGGGATAGGTAGAGGATACTCATATGAAATACCCTCAACTATGATGACCTAATTTTCATGTATATATTTTAGGCATTTGTGCATGGTGGATGGGATGGATCGTAGCTATTATGTCCATCGCCTACCTAATAACATGTCAAATATGTCTGCACTAGGTACTACTAAGAATCTAGTGGACACATGTGTTGGTCTAACCTATAGTAGAAGTATAATATCCTTGATAGAGCTCTGAACATGGCCACTAAGGCTATGGATAACTGTGTCTATAGGGGATATATCCTACTTTGAATACCCCAAATACTATAGAAATGTGATAGTTCTCATGTTAATACTTGACCCATTGTTAACCATAACACTCTGAATAGAATGATGATCTATATAGGCTCATACAAAGAGTGGATATAAATTTGAATCATCATTAACAATCTCATACTTTGAGAAAGTGATGAGTGGTCTAGTTGTAACTATAGTATGATATACACGAAATATATTGTGTAAGGAGTGTGCATCCTCTATAGTAGTGTGATATGATGTTCGTGGAAGATGTGTCTGATATATTTAGTGAACACTTGAAGTGCTCCCTACCTCATTTATTGTATGATTTAAAAATAGATCTGAGAATAATTTCAATGCCTTAGCTTCCATTGTTAAACTTTGGGTGCCTCTATGGGTGTGTCGGCATCAATAATGTTAGCCTCTATCAGATCTTGTATTTTATGTTTCAAGCCGATGCAATAGTTTTTTATATGGCTTGGTGCCTTATGTTATTCATATAATGCATTAGAATCATAGTTCTTTGGAAGAGGTCATGTTGTATCAACCTCTTTGATGGGAGGGAGAGATATGACATTGTATCCCAAGAGCTACTGTAAAGCATGTGTTATGGATTTTGAAAGGTTGGTGAAAACTGTGTGGAGGAGCTGATAAAACTAGGTGAGGAGATGGATATGAAGATGCATTGACTATGGATTTTGCGGCCCTTAATTTGTATGGAGGCTTACTATAACTATTAGTAAGTAATTCTGATCAACTTATACATATCAATTTTTCCATAGAGATAATCTTGAATTCTCTTTCTTTTACCATGTGGCATAAATATGTGAAGGTTGGAAACTTCTTGAATAAGATAGCTTCATGTAATGCTAGTAGTAGGCTCTATTTCAATATGTCTTGGAGCTCTCTATCTACCATGGGACTGTTAGGTTGTGCAGCTAAAAGCTTCACTATATGTAAATATGGAGGAGGTTGTTGAGTGTCACAGTCACCGGTGTCGGTCAACCAACCGACATAGGTCAGGGGTGAACAGGAAGCTGCCAACATCGGTCATAGATCGGCCAACATCAGTCATCTCCAGATAGACAATGACCGACATCAATTGACTGTGCAGTTCTAGAACTATTAGTTCACGAATAGTTAGTTAACGAACTGGTTGTTTACATGTAAAGACTAATTTTAGTCTTGGAATTAAAAGTCTAATTATTGTTTGGTATGGGATCTATATAATAGACTCATGGGCTGTATTGAAAAAGGTGTAGACTCTCAAGGATTCTTGTAGAATCAGTTCTGTAGAATCAGAGTTCTATCCAAGGGAGAATCATAAGGACTTGGTGAGGCAAGGACAAGGGTTCTTTCGGGTGTGTATGATCTAGGTCGGCAGGTGTGCAAGGCCAAGTTGATCTATGGTATAGCAAAATCAGGTTAGATCTACATGGTAAGTAAGGTCGGTTGATCTACAGGTGTGTGTGTGTGTGTGCAAGATCTAGGTTTGCAGGTGTGCAAAACCAAGTTGATCTACAGGTGGCAACAAGATCAGAGAGATCAGCAACACAATAGGTAGCAAGATCAAGTGAGATATACTTGGAGTACGTGGTGTACTCAGACCTGGAGTACATGGAGTACTTGGTGGATTGGAAGTAGGCAACAACAGTTGAGTTGATTGTCACTTACTAGTGGTACTGGCAGTATTGATACTGACTAGTTGGAGGTGAACAAAAACTCTGTGTTTGAGTTGTTTGTTGTGACCATAATTGAGAGAGAGAACTCTTGAGAGAAAATATATGTATGCCCTAGAGGTGTGGGAAGCCCTAGAGGTGTGGAAGAAGAGTGTGACTTCTTTATTGTATTTCTTTCTAGAAGAGTATTAATACAATTGGGTATTATCTCTCATATTCTGTGTTATTTTTGAATTCTAGTTACTCTTTACTTCTGATTAAATTTTGTGTTTAGTTGCTTATACAAAGGTAATCAATTATGCTCTTAAATCTGACAAATTGGTGTCAGAGCTTGATGAGCCTAAGTCTTAACAAAGTGGTATCAGAGCCAAGTTCACCAAGTGATACCATTGACAAAGTGGTATCAGAACGAGGTTGCAGGTTCTCAGAGCGAGGTTCACTAACAGGTGGTTTCAGATCTGTTAAGTGTTTGTTTGATTACAAGTCACTCTCATGGGTTTCTGATTGAGTGGGAGTAAAGCAATGGCAGAAAAAAGTAAGCTAAGAATGGAGGAATTCAAAAGCAAGAATGGTCAATTACAGAGTTATGGAAAGAAAGAGTAGGTAAAGAAATATTGCTGGTTGGTTGAAGATCAGCATGAAAGAAATGAAGAAGTAGATGTTGCAGGGATTCTTGCACAAGATGCTCTTGAATGTTCCTTGGATAAAGTAGAATCTTGGTTTATAGATTCTGTTGCCTCTTTCCATGCAGCCCCAAATAGAGTATTTTTCCATGTTAAGGTCCATGGAGACTTTGGAAAGATTTATTTAGGGGTTGGTGTGCCTTGTCAAAGTATTGGCAAAGGTGAAGTGCGGCTAAAATTGTAGATGACCAACACATGGGTGTTGAAGGATGTCATGCAGGCCCCAGTCTTGAAGAGGAGTCTAATTGCTTCAAAAAAGTTGGGTGATGAGAGATGCACAGTAACTCTCATAGCGGATGCACTTGAATTATCATGCGGTAATAAAGTAGATACTCTTTATCTACCTACTTGTATTACTGATTCTCCTTCTATTGCAAAGATGTGGCTTTGTAGGCTTGGTCACATGAGTAAGAAGGGGATGCATGTTCTTAAGAGGAAGTCAGATGTGTTTGACAAACTTGAAAACTAAAAAGCCTTGGTTTTTTTGGAGGAGATGATGGATAGAGATCAGCTAGAGGGGCTGAATAATTTTGAGTAGGGCAATTTGGATAGAGTTTTGATCCAAAGTGAGCTTGCAGGTAAAATTCATCACTCACAGGAAAACACAGTTATTGGTGTCGATCAGGTGAAAACCAACATCGAACAAGCAGGTACCAACATCGATCATGTGCAAACTAGAGTCAGTGGTGTCAAGCTGGGGGAGACCGACATCAGGCAGAGAATTGGCATTGGTGACTAGGTGGACACTGATGTTGGTCAGGGAACCAACGTCAGCGATCAGGTGGATTCGACATAAGTTGAGTGCAGACCAGGGTCGACCAAGAAATGGATTTTGGGCAGATAGCAAGCTGTCAAGGAGTCTCAAATGCCCATACGGAGGACTGAAAGGGTAAGTAAGCCTCAAATTCGTTATTTCCCTTTTTTATACTTGTTGATCACTGCAGAGCAGGTAGGATCCAAGAAATAGTGGGAGCATGATAGGAATGAGAAATTTGATTTCTTGGATGAGAACCAAATGGGAGATTTGATAAAGTTGCCAGTTGGGATGAAAGCACTGAAAGATGAATGGATTCTTTGGTTAAAGAAGAGAGAGAATGGACAGGTGAGACAGAAGGCCAAGTCATATGGTCTTGAGGAAGCTCCAAGACAATGGTACAAGTTTGACAGGTGTATGACAAACCATAACACTAGTCAATGTCAATGTAACCATTGTGTTTACTTTACTAGGTTGGATAATGGTCGTGACATTATCTTGTTATTGTATGTAGTGGGGTCACACATGTAGGGTTTTACTGAGCTAAAGGTAAAGTTAGTTCAGAGGTGTGTCATGAAGGATTTTGGAGGAGCAAAATCCTTTGGCATGAGTTTTTTTAGAGACATGGAAGATCACAGGTTGATTTTGTCTCTAGATGATTGTGTGGATACGGTAGTGGCAAAGTTCAAGATGTAGGATGCAGAACTAGCTAGCACACTTATGGATGGATAGTTCATAGAACAATGTCTCAATTCACATGATGAGGTTAAGTACATGTGCACTAAACCTATTTTTGCCCCAGTAGTGGGTGTTGTCAGCAAGTTCGTAGCCAATTCGGGAAAGAAGCACTGAAAATCAATTCAGTGGGTTCTCAGATATCTAAGAGGGACCAGCAGCAGGGATTCATGTTATGCAAGGTTAGGGACTTCTCCACATGGGTATGTAGATTCAGATATGGTAGGTTACTTGGATGACAGGTGGAGCACTATAGGTTGTGTGGTGGTTGGTCTTCAAGATTGAGCTTGAAGAGGAATACAAGCCAAGAAACAAATTAAAAGATGTATAGGTACAGGTACAGGTGTAGCTATTTATCTCCAAGTGGGAGATTCTTAGATTGTGGAGCTAAAAGCTTCACTGTATGGAAACATGGAAGAGGTTGCTGAGTGTCACAGTCACCGGCATCGGTCAAGCCAACCGATGTCAGTCAAGGGTGAACAGGAAGCTACCGACATCAGTCATAGATTGGCTGACGTCGGTCATCTCTAGACAGATAGCAATCGATGTCAGTTGACTGTGCGGTTCTAAAACTGTTAGTTCACGAACAATTAGTTAATGAATCAGTTGTTTGCATGTAAAGACTAATTTTAGTCTTGGAGCTATGGTTCTAATTATTGTAATTATAAGTCTAATTATTGTTTGGTATGGGATCTATATAATAGACTCATGGGCTATATTGAAAAAGGTGTAGACTCTCAAGGATTCTTGTAGAATCGGTTCTGTAGAATCAGAGTTCTATCCAAGAGAGAATCATAAGGACTTGGTGAGGCAAGGACAAGGGTTCTTCCATGTGTGTATGATCTAGGTCAGTAGGTGTGCAAGGCCAGGTTGATCTGTGATATAGCAAGATCAGGTTAGATTTACATGGTAAGTAAGGTCAATTGATCTACAGGTGTGTGTGTGTGTGTGTGCAAGATCTAGGTTTGCAGGTGTGCAAAACTAGGTTAATCTGCAGGTGGCAACAAGATCAGGGAGATCAGCAACACAATAGGTAGCAAGATCAAGTGAGATCTACTTGGAGTACGTGTACTCAGACTTGGAGTATGTGGAGTACTTGGTGGACTGGAAGTAGGCAACAACGGTTGAGTTGATTTTCACTTACTAGTGGTACTGGCAGTATTGATACTGAATGGTTGGAGGTGAACAACAACTATATGTTTGAGTTGTTTGTTGTGACCGTAATTGAGAGAGAGAACTCTTGAGGAAAAATATTTATTCGCCTTAGAGGTGTGGGAAGCCCTAGAGGTGTGAGAAGAAGAGTGTGACTTCTTTATTGCATTTCCTTTTGGAAGAGTATTAATACAATTGGGTATTGTCTCTCATATTCCGTGTTGTTTCTGAATTCTAGTTACTCTTTACTTCTGGTTAAATTGCATGTTTAGTTGCTTATACAAAGGTAATCAATTGTGCTCTTAAATCTAACAAATTAGTGTCAAAGCTTTGTGAGCCTAGGTCCTAACAAAGTGGTATCAGAGCCAATTTCACCAAGTGATACCATTGACAAAGTGGTATCAGAGCGAGGTTGCAGGTTCTCAGAGTGAGGTTCACTAACAGGTGGTTTCAGATCTATTAAGTGTTTGTTTGATTATAGGTCACTCTCAGGGGTTTCTGATTGAGTGAGAGTAAAGCAATGGCAGAAAAAAGTAAGCTAAGAATGGAGGAATTCAAAAGCAAGAATGATCAATTATGGAGTTATGGAAAGAAAGAGCAGGTAAAGAAATATTGCTAGTTGGTTGAAGATCAGCATGAAGAAAATGAAAAAGCAGATGTTGCAGGGATTGTTGCACAAGATGCTCTTGAATGTTCCTTGGATAAAGTAGAATCTTGGTTTTTAGATTCTGTTGTCTCGTTTCATGCAGCCCCAAATAGAGTACTTTTCCATGTTAAGGTCCATGGAGACTTTGAAAAGATTTATTTAGGGGTTGGTGTGCCTTATCAAAGTATTGGCAAAAGTGAAGTGCGGCTAAAATTGCAGATGGCCAACACATGGGTGTTGAAGGATGTCATGCAGGTCCCAGTCTTGAAGAGGAGTCTAATTACTTCAAAAAAGTTGGGTGATGAGAGATGCACAGTAACTCTCACAACGGATGCACTTGAATTAGCATGTGGTAAGAAAGTAGGTACTCTTTATCTACCTACTTATATTACTAATTCTCCTTCTATTGCAAAGATGTGGCTTTGTAGGCTTGGTCACATGAGTAAGAAGGGGATGCATGTTCTTAAGAAGAAGTCAGATGTGTTTGACAAACTTAAGAACTGGAAAGCCTTGGTTTTTTTAGAGGAGATGATGGACAGAGATCAACTAGAGGGGCTAAATAATTCTAAGCAGGGTAGTTTGGACAGGGTTTTGATCCAAGGTGAGCTCACAGGTAAAATTTATCACTCATAGAGAAACATAGTTATCGACATCGATCAGGTGAGAATCAATGTCAAATAGGCAGGTACCGACATCGATCATGTGCAAACCAGAGTCGATGGTGTCGGGCTGGGGGAGACTAACGTCGGGCAGAGAATCGGCATTGGTGACCAAGTGGAAACCAATGTTGGTCAAGGAACTAGCGTCGGTGATCAGGTGGATTTGACATCGGTCGGGTGCAAACTAGGGTCGACCAGGAAATGGATTTTGGGCAAACAGCAAGTTGTCAAGGAGTCTCAAATGCCCATATGGAGGACTGAAAGGGTAAGTAAGCCTCAAATTTGTTATTCCCCTTCTTTATACTTGTTGCTCACTGTAGAGTAGGTAGGATCCAAGAAATAGTGAGAGCATGGCATGAATGAAGAATTTGATTCTTTGGATGAGAACCAAATGGGAGATTTGGTAGAGTTGCCAGTCAGGATGAAAGCACTAAAAGACGAATGGATTCTTTGGTTAAAGAAGAGAGAGAATGGACACGTGAGATAGAAGACTAGGTCATATGGTCTTAAGAAAGCTCCAAGATAGTGATACAGATTTGACAGGTGTATGACAAAGCTTAGCTTTAGTCAATGTCAATGTAACCATTGTGTTTACTTTACCAAGTTGGATAATGGTTGCGACATTATCCTATTACTGTATGTAGTGGGGTCACACATGTAGGGTTTTGCTGAGCTAAAGGTAAAGTTAGTTCAGAGGTGTGTCATGAAGGATTTTGGAGGAAAGAAATTCTTTGGCATGAGTTTTTATAGAGACATGGAAGATCACAGGTTGATTTTGTCTCCAGATGATTGTGTGAATAAGGTAGTGGCGAGGTTCAAGATGCAGGATGCAGAATCGATTAGCACACCTATGGATGGATAGTTCATAGAACAGTGTCCCAATTCACATGATGAGATTAAGTACATGTGTATTAGACCTATTTTTGCCCCAGTAGTGGGTGTTGTCAGCAAGTTCGTAGCCAATTCAAGAAAGAAGCACTGGAAAGTAGTTCAGTGGGTTCTCAGGTATCTGAGAGGGACCAGCAGTAGGGATTCATGCTATGTAAGGTCAGGGACTTCTCTACATGGGTATGTAGATTCAGATATGGTAGATTATTTATATGACAAGTGGAGCACCACATGTTGTGTGGTGGTTGGTCTTCAATATTGAGATTAAAGAGGGATACAAGCCAAGAAACAAATTAGATGATGGTACAGGTATAGGTGCAGCTATTTATCTCCAAGTGGGAGATTGTTAGGTTGTGGAGCTAAAAGCTTCACTATATGCAAACATAGAGGAGGTTGTTAAGTGTCATAGTCACCGGCATCAATCAGGCCAATCGATGTCAATCAGGGGTGAACAAGAAGCTGCCGACATCGGTCATAGATTGGTCGACATCGGTCATCTCCAGACAGACAGTGACCAACGTCGATCGATTGTGCAGTTCTAGAACTGTTAGTTCACAACCAGTTAGTTAATGAACCGATTATTTGCATGTAAAGACTAATTTTAGTCTTGGAGCTACGATTCTAATTATTGTAATTAGAAGTCTAATTATTGTTTGGTATGGAATCTATATAATAGACTCATAGGCTATATTGAAAAAAGTGTAGACTCTCAAGGATTCTTGTAGAATTGGTTCTATAAAATTAGAGTTTTATCCAAGGGAGAATCACAAGGACTTGGTGAGGCAAGGACAAGGGTTATTTCGGGTGTGTATGATCTAGGTCAGTAGGTGTGCAAGGTCAGGTTGATCTGCGATATAGCAAGATCACGTTAAATCTACATGGTAAGTAAGGTCGGTTGATCTGTAGGTGTGTGTGTGTGTGTGCAAAATCTAGGTTTGCAGGTGTGCAAAACCAGGTTGATTTGCAGGTGGTAGCAAGATCAGGGAGATCAGCAACACAACAGGTAGCAAGATCAGGTGAGATCTATTTGGAGTACGTGGTGTACTCAGACTTGGAGTTCATAGAGTACTTGGTGGATTGGAAGTAGGCAACAACGGTTGAGTTGATTGTCACTTACTGGTGGTACTGACAGTATTGATACTGACTGGTTGGAGGTGAACAACAACTCTATGTTGGAGTTGTTTATTGTGATTTTAATTGAGAGAGAGAAATCTTGAGGGAAAATAGATGTACGCCCTAGAGGTGTGGGAAGAAGAGTGTGACTTTTTTATTATATTTCCTTCTGGAAGAGTATTAATATAATTGGGTATTGTCTCTCATATTCTGTGTTGTTTTTGAATTCTAGTTACTCTTTACTTCTGGTTAAATTTCGTATTTAGTTGCTTATACAAAGGTAATCAAGTGTGCTCTTAAATCTGACAAATTGGTGTCAGAGCTTTGTGAGCCTAGGTCCTAATAGGGACTAGTTAACTTGGCCAATATAGTCTTATATTGTAAGACATATTCTGCAATAGGTTCATTTGATTTTTGTTTTAGTTTGGCTATTTGAGCATATGAGATCTTATCATTGATGTTTATTGAGAAGTGTGCTAAAAATATATTTGCCAATGGATTGAATGCGGTGATATACTGATTGAATGTATCATAAAACTACTATAAGGCATAATCCTTAAAGTTGCATGGAAATAATTTTATGAGGATCCAATAATTGGACATGTAGTCCAAACATGTTGCATGGAAATAATTTTATGAGGATCCAATAATTGGACATGTATTCCAAACATGTTGCATGTAAAGCTCAGAGATAGTGCTCTATGTCACCCTTAGCATCATATAATGTAAGTTTAGGTGCCATTAATCTGGATGGAAAAAAAGTTTCCACTATGTGATGTGCCAAAGGTGTATGTAAAAGAACATGAGAATCCAAGGCATGTGATGGCCTAGTGGCTCCCTAATCAAGATGTAACACCTTAGATTATAGAGTATGAACCTCCTATATAATGTATTTTACATTTGTAGATGAGGAAATAGCCATATGAGGTGTAGTTGTCACTAAAGGTTGTCGAGTTAAAACTAGTTATTGTGCTAGTTGAGTTGGCCCCAAAGTAGGTGTAACAATGTCATTATCTAGGGGAGTAAAATATTGGCCATTATTTTATTTTTAAAGTTCATCATGGATAATATTGATAAGTTCATCTTTCATATTTTAATGTTTGGAAACAAAATCTTGCAATTGTCTCTTATCAGTTTTATCGAATCAGTTAATTAATTATACCATTGTAGGTTGGAGAGTAGAAAAACAAACTATTGTATCTTATGAACCTTTAAATAAATTTAATCTAGGAAAGATTTTAAAAATCAAATACTAAAACAAATTTGATATTTTGGAACAAATATCTGAGCATAGAAACAAAAAGGATACAATCCCTAAGAGCATCGAGGGTTAGAGTTTGAATAGTATTCAAAGTAAGTTGGGTTCACCAAAAATTTTAACCTTATAGGACTTAGTGAATGTAAATCATATGTTTTTAAAAAGTTGAGTATAGTAAATTAGGATATAAATATGCAGTAAATACAACTAATGATTTGTTACAAAATTGAATAAATTTGACCTTTCTAAAAATAGCAATAAATAATGTAAATGAGAACTTAGCTAAAAAATGATTGAGACTGATGATCTGAAAGCTAAAAACTAAGGCAAAGGCTAGTCTAAGTGTCACAAAAAGGATCCAGGTGTAAAACCCTTCCTTGATAGTATCTCTCTAATTAGACAGTAGCACCATGTGGCACTAGTGTCCTTATTTTGGTGGTAGTGTCCTCTATACAATATTGTTTCGAGCTTATGTGTGTACCTGTGTCTAGGTCTTCCAAGCTTATTCCTTTGTGCATGAGTTCTAAAATCCTGTAGATGGCCTATTTTGATTGATTTTATGAGCAAACCCTAATCCTCTATCTTGTTAGGGCATCTGGTTAATACAATCATAAAGATGTGTTTATTAGTGGGGTGGGTTAGACATCCTCAATGACTTGTTCTGACAAGAGTTGCCTACATAACAATAATCCAAAAAGGATCAAGCTTGATGTAGTTCTCCCCACCTAAGTGATGGTGAAAGTGAAGCTAGTATTATGATTAACTTGATTGACTTGATTAATTTGAATGTGCTTGAGACTATAAATATGAGTAATTTAAGTTTAGGAATGTTGTAGATGGTAAAATGCATAAGTAGGGATTGATAACCTTAATTGTGCACAACTTGTTCTAAGTTTGCATATGTAATTTGCATCTGATTTCCATCTAGTTGTTAAAGGGATAAAATTCATGTATTTATACTATTATGGTGCTTATGCAGGTGTTAAAAGAGGTCTAGGCCGACCTTAAGAGATTTAATATTTGAAAATATATCTATTTATGTAAAAATGAGGGAAAGGACAATAACACCAAAATTGGGACACTAGCCCCATTTGGCGCTATTGTCCCTACTATGGCGCTAGTGTCTAGGTGGTAAAACCTAAGGCATAAAGGGCTTAGATGCAAGAATGAGATTTTGGGACTGCTTTAGGGATGATTAGGGATGTTTATGGCCCACACAAAGGCTGGATACATGTAAAAATAGGCCCTAAGATAGGTCTAAGGCTAAGCTAAGGATAGGTGGTCTTAAGTAACACTCTTAGCACTCAAGTATCATTTTTAGGTGATTATACAAGTGTTCAATTACTTTCTAAGATGAGTCTAGTAATGTCATAAGCTAGTGAGTGTTTCTAGAAGGAAAGATAATCCTATCATTAATTTGCAAAATTGTGTTGATAGTTTTCAATCACCTCATTCTTATTTTCAAAATTAGGTGGACCATTAGTCTTAGGTTTAAACATTATCTTTCCTTGATATTTATAGGTAATGGATGTAGAATCAAAAGATGTATAATTTTACATATTGGCATCCATAAGTTTAATCTCAATGTTGCATAATGCATGAAAAATCTCATCAAAATATTCATACATATGAAACATTATTTTGTCTTTAAGTGGAGAAATACACCTATTTGAGAATATACTCTAAATTTCATTTTCAAGAATTTGGTGTGACATTTTCATAAGCATGGATTTAAATTCAAACATATAATTAGTTAGACTTTCATTAGGTCCTTGTTTGATTTGAGAAATTCTAAAAATGTGACATTTAGACTAATATTTATAAATAAGTGTAATAAGAACATATCAAAAAAAATCATTGAATATATGCACAAAACCCACAGGTAGGGTGTAAAAAAAATTGAAATATAGCCTGTGAGACTTCTAAGAGATAGCTTGGTCATATGTAAGTCATCGTTATAAAAAACCAAATAAAGATGAAAAAGAGGCTCTAATGTGATGGACCCCCATTACCACTATGTAATGTAAAATTAGGCAATTGAAACAAAGGAGGCAAGGGGTGAATAATACATTTTGTATCCAAAGGGTTGTATAATATATATCCTAATATGAAACCATATTGCTAGGTTTGTTAAATGTTTTAGACAATTGCATCAGTTTTAATCACTTATAATCAAATTGTCATATTGTATTGCATGATTGGTATATTTACTATTAGGATTATCATTAGTATTTGTGTATGTAGGAATCAATGCTTTATTATGAGTAACATTAGTTATAATAGAGGTATGATTGGTATTTTGACAATGTTCAAGATGAAGGGATGAAATATGAGACTATGACCATGGAAGCACATTGGTCATTGGATTGGTAGTAAGAGGAATGACAAAAGCCTTCAAATGTACATGAATATAAGGATTCACTTAAGGAGGGGGTATATCACTAGATGGAGACATATAAAGATAATTAACATCATGATAAGCAGTTTCCTTACCACTTAATGTAGAAGTAGAGCCTCCAAGAGGTGAACTACTATCATGCAATGGACTTATAGGGTTACACTCAAGCAAATCTTCTTTATTCCTAGTTCTTTCATTTTGTGCTTTAGTGACTAGAAAAACCATAACATCAAGTTATTTAAGGGTAGTTGAAATATAAGCATCAAAATCAACATCTTCTATGCCGTCAAAATTTGGAATATTAACTAAACTAAGAGTTTTATTAGCACAAGCATTGTCTCTATCCTCACTAGCATGTTTATTATCGAAACTAGCATTATAAATGGGCATGTCCTCACCAAGATGTTTTGATTGATCATTATCATTGGTATCAATATTAGGATAAATATTACTAAAAGGCATCTTAGTAATGGTTGGAATTTTAGAAATATAAGTGGTATAAAAATATAATTTTATCAAATTGTAAGTAGTACCTCTCAATCTAGCACTATGTCCAATAGGATGTGTAGGTCAAATATTTCTAGGCATAAGATTTAAACATGAATAGCATGAAGAAAATGAATCCAATGTAGTAAGAAAAAATATGACTCAAATTTGAAAAGTAGATTTGAGAATAAAGACTATCATACATTAGAAAAACCTTAAAAGATATATGCACTCAATGAACAAAGGTGTAAATACCAAATTATGGGAAAAAATATAATCCACAAATAAACAAAAAAGGGTATCAAGCTAGGGTTTTATCAAAATATGTGAAAGTCATATACATACCTGAAAAATAGAAATCAATCCAAAAACCATAAGGGGAATTTCTCAAAATATATAGGCATTCAAAGAACGAAGGGGTTCACCAAAATGTTTTACTTATTTGTGGTCTAAGATAAGTTAAGTTACAAACAAATAAATAAAACTATTATACAAGGGAGATTTAGAATATAGCAATCTAAAACAGTAAATCAAATCTATTCTAATGGATAAAAATAATAAATAAGCATAATTAAAATTTATTTGACAAGCAAGGGACAATATAAAAATCAAAAGAGATGAAACAGTCAATTTTAATATAATTTTAGAATATGGAAATGCAACAATGGTCTGGAAGGAATGAATGAGCTCTATGTGAAATATGGGTCATGTATGGTACAAATACATAATCAACACCTATTGTCTAAGCGATGAATCTACCAAGGCAAATTCATTGATGTTCCCCTATAACTAATGAATTTGTTACTGACAAATATGTACTTCATACCTTTCTAAGTGTTCATTTTTTCTATATAGGTTCACCTCTCAATGATGATTTATAGTCCCATATTTACACTTTTTTGAATTGGTGGACAGAATGCTTGAAATGATTTATTCTTCCTCTTTTGATTTAATTCACGAAAACACATGTGCAAAGGAAAATGGATATAAGTAGTTGGGTTGGGAAACCTCAAAGGTGTTACTGCTATGTATCCTACATGGTAGATTCAAACCTCATGTAATTTGTATGCAACATACATGGGGTATCAAGTAAGGGTTTTAATGTCCTCTTTGATGCATAATAAATTCACTATTCATGTTGGTGAGGTGGAAGATACTATTAATGCTAGTGAGGTGGTAGTCAGTATTCATATTGGTGAGGTGGCATATGGGGCCTTTGCTTTTGGTTGACATGGATGGATGTGGGATGAATTTCTAGTGGATTTCCATGATTGAAGAGTTTATCTAAAGTCATAAAGGTGATTGAGCATCTTTTGAATTTTGTGCACAGGTGGGTGAAAGATAAATATTATTGTTCCTGATTGTTCACCCATGTGGAGTGGGAGGCCATTTTTGATGGCACATGATGGTGGGGACTTTGCCTAAAGTGGATTCCATGATTTTTTACTCTAAGCACATGAAGGAGACAACTTTAATTATTGGACACTATTCCCTCCATGTGGAGTGTGGCAAATTTATTGGTTGTCCTTATGTTTTCTCTCTCTTTATTCTTCATCCATGTATATTCTATAAAAGGGTTTCAATCCTTGGCATTTGTAGGTTAGATGTGGTGAGATAAGCTTTGTGTGTAAGCTTTGTATGGCCTCCTTAGTGTGTGAAATGGCCAAGTTATGATTAATTGAAGCAAAGCATAACATTACTATGCTAATAATAAGTGTTTACATCATTTGGTATCAGATCAACAAGTTTGAATATGTGTGTTTCCATCATTTGGTATCAAAGTAAGTTTGAACCCTGCTATGTTGTTTTTCACATTGTTGTGGGTAGAAAACAATTGTTGTTTTCCACATTATTGTGAGTAGAAAACAAGAGGAGGCATCTTCCAACAAAGGAGAGTGTTGGGTAGAAGGTGTCAAAGTGTGTTTTTATTTTTTAGGTATGAGAGAAGGAGCACTACAAATGGAAGACTTGGATAAGATGTTGAAGGAAATACAAGTAAAATTGAAGATGATGGTGGATGCACAAAGTGAAGAGTTTTCAAGTGTAGAAGAAGAAGAAGAAGAGATGTGGAAAGTGATGAATTCCCTAAAAGCAAATGTGAATTCCTTGGAGAGAGAGCTAGTTACAGAAGAGAAGAGACTAGAAAAGGTCAAGAAGGAGAGAGAGGAGGAGAAAAATTGTGAAGAGGAGAGAAGGAAAACCATAAAGTAGGAGTTGGAAATAGAGAAGGAAGAAGAACAAACAACTAAGGTATTTGGTGTGTTGTAAGGATGTCGTGGTCATTATGCCTTTTGACCAAAAGAGTGGTTCTACCACTTACCCCATTCGTGTGAGTAGGAGCTCACATTATTGAAACTCGGGTGTTTGATGGAGGAGCATCTAAAGGTTTGTATAAATCTTGCATCAACCCAAAAATAGAGTGGTGTGTATTCGTGTTTGTGTGAGCTTACAATGTTTGAAGTATAATCATATCAACTCGCAAGAGCTAAGTTGTTTTCAACTAGAGGAGAATGATGTGAAGTAAATTTACTATTCATGATGGTGAGGTGGAAGTTACTATTCATGTTGGTTAGGTGGTAGCCACTATTCATATTGGTGAGGTGAAATGTGGAGCCTTTGATTTTGGTTGACATGGATGGATGTGGGATGAATTTCTAGTTGGGATCCATGATTGAAGAATTTATCTAAAGTTATAAAGGTGATTAAGCATCTTTTGACTTTTGTGTACAGGGGGGTGGAAGACAAAGATCATTGTTCCTGATTATTCACCCATGTGGAGCGGGATGCCATTTTTTATGACACATGATGGTGGGGACTTTACCAAAGTGGATTCCATGCTTTTTGACTTTAAGCACATGAAAGAGACGACTTTCACTATTGGCCCCTATTCCCTCCAAGTGGAGTGTGGCGAATTTCTTGGTTCTCCTTATGTTTTCTCTCTTTATTCTTTTTCCATGTAGATTCTATAAGAGGGTTGTAATCCTTGGCATTTGTAGGTTAGATGTGGTGAGATAAACTTTGTGTGTAAGCTTTGTAGAGCCTCCTTGGTGTGTGAAATGGCCAAGTTTTGTGTGTTGAAGTCATCCTTGTGACTTATTGAAATTAATAAGAAAAGTGAGTTTTGGATTCATCACTCTTCCCTAGATGTGATAATGCAACTACATGAACATTCACATAACCCCTCATTTGATACAAGTAGTTGATGTCATAATAACTTTAAATAAAGAATAGCAAAGGGTGGCTCAATGTCAAGACTTCTTCCCAAGTGTAGCAAAGTATTTAACTTTTGGAAGGCTCACCATCTGATTCTTAGATGGTAAATGACTAGGAATGATTTGTATACATACATGGATCTTTAAGACATGACATATGCCATCGCTAACCATGGAAAAGAGTAAAATATAAAATCAAAGGCGTAGGAAATTAGGCCAAGGCATAAGAACTCACAAAAACAAAAAGGATAGACTCAACAACTTATCAAATTTATATGGAGAAGATTCAACGATAAATCTGTAGGGGAAAATCAATCCCATGAGAGAAAGATGCTCTTGAAGGGTGTAAGCAACTTAAAAATTAGTTATATAAGGCTCAAAAGTAGAAACATGGGTGAATATTGAAGGCATAGTAGTGTGGGGTAGGTAGTATCCTAAAAATAACTAAACATAGACAAGCGACCAAGTGTACATAAATAAATAAAACATGTTTGACAAAAAGATTTGTACAAATTTATGTGTTTACAAATTATTCCTTGAAAATTATATAAAATTTACATTTAACCTTCAAATAATCTTATAATGAGTTTTAATTTATTTAATTAATATGTTTAAATATTTAATTGTTGATCTCCATTTATAAATTGTAAGATAAAATAGTCCCTAAATTAACATGGAATGAGACTATTATTATTTTTTTGTGATGAGTCACTATTAATCTACGTTAATAAATTAACTGATCCAAATATCTTAAATATATATAATAAAAAATGTCTAGAGATGGAGACGAATATCTTAGATTTGTCCAATATGATTTTTTTGGATAAATGATATAGGTAGTTGATTGCTTATAATAATCAATCCTTATTAAAAAACAAATGAAGCCGTCCTCTAAAGAAAATATACTTTAAGAAAAAGCACAAAGATTACTTTGTGCCCAACGTGACGTTGCGGAGTGGATAGGCATAAACTGATCCCCGTGTTCTTTACTTTTAAAGACCGCATAAAATATCCGACTTGTCGGAATATTCCAAAACTTTCACTGGAGTGGGTTGGAAACAACTGGATACGGCTACTTGCCGCTCTAGCATCAATATGAAGCTTCCGTAACCTTCCAGAAAGCTGTAGGCATAATAAAGGTGTTTATAATAAAATCACGTTTTAAAGACCGGATAAAATATTCAACTCCTCCTCAGTTGTTTGCAGCTGCCCATGGCTACTTCCCACTCTAGCGTCCCATGACCTTCTAGAAGCTGCGCCCACAATTCCAGAATTTTATCTGTGCACACAAATTGCACGCGGCGTCCCCACAAATTACATTCTCTATAAATACGCCCAACACTCTGCACTCATTTAGCATCCTCATCTACTTCAACTTCCGTTACATCCCACCTTCAGTCAAGTACGAGTCAAAGGTTCGGATCTTGACAACCTACACTACACTGCCTGTAGCCTGCTTGTTTTGTAAGCGCTTCACTTCACTTCACAAGCTCGTCCCGAGTTCGAATCTAGGCAATCCCTGCTACCGAATATGGTCAAAACATCCTCAAAACAGAAACTTAACAAAAACCCTCAAACCAGCTTAGACAAGACACAACATTTCAAGGGGGTTCGGATGAGAAAATGGGGTAAATGGATTTCCGAAGTGAGAATTCCCAACTCCCGAGGGAAAATTTGGCTGGGGTCGTACAACACCCCTCAACAGGCCGCTCGGGCTTACGACTGTGCAGTGTATTGCCTCAGAGGATGCAAAGCCGAGTTTAATTTCCCCGACTCTCTGGCGGAAATTCCGTCGGCCTCTTCGCTCTCCCCCGCACAGATTCAAGCTGTTGCGGCCAAGTTTGCCATGGAAGAAACCCGACAGCCGCAGGAGGACAACACCAAATTTTCTGGTACGGAATCGCAGTCGTGCATTGACAGTCATCAAATTTGGGAGAAGCAGGATTGGACAGAGTTGGATTCACTTCTTCAGGACGCAGAGAACGGCCAGTCCCTAAATTTAGAGAAATTTCCTCTAGTCGATATTGATTTTCTTTTGTAAGAGGAAAAACAAGTAGAGAAATTATCAGGAAATGAGAATTCTTTTTTCTCAAAATATATACTTTTTAATTGAGAAGTGTAAACAAAAGAATCCAAGAAATCACACTTATAAACAATATATTGATATTAAGGAGTGACACATTTCTATGAACTTAACTTTGCAAAAGGTTAAATATAGCATTGCAAATAAAATAATGTTAAATTGAAAAAAAAAAAAAAAAAAAAACAAATAATCAAAGTAACATAATATATACTCTACAAAACATTAAAGTAATAAGGCAAAAGTTTAAGCCATGGATGTTATAGGAATTGTTGGTTGCAGCATAGGATCATTTGGGTTGTCATTGCATACCTCACCATCAATGAGTGGATTAATAGTATCATCAACTCGCTCTTACCTATTATTAGACTTATCTTTGTTATTTTATTTTGTTTGGTCTTGCCGAGTAGGTGAAATAGAAAGAGCTAGACAAGGGAAGTTCTCTCGTCGATGAGCTTTCCATCCAATAAGGTCTAATAAAGCAAAACCACCACCACCATAGTAATATGCGCAAGTGAGGGATGTCACAGACATAGGGAAGTGCTACGATGCTTATTGCACGAACCATGTCTTCTTCACATCCCAAAGCCATGGCTCTAAAAGGTTCATCACCTATGAGGTGAGTCTGGAAGAACCCGACTGATAGATCACATGGCACTCTCCCACTAATCCAATAAGGTTTGGAGGTGCTCCACCTTCAACGAAACTTTCTATACCTAAACTTGAATCTGTGACATCATATTGGATATGACGTTAACTCTATTAGTAAGGGAAAAACAATAATCCATAACAACATGATTAAAGATTGCATTGTTCCTTTATTTCCATAAGTGGGAAAAAAATCAAAATGAAAATATGTCAAATTTGGCTATATTGTGCAAGTATCATTGCTAAATCCCCTAACAAAACCATTTTCCAAGAAAAAAATCTAGATGAAATGGTTGAAAGAGGGTCTAAATCCATCTCTAGGTAGAATGATCATGTTTGCAAAACCAAAAAATATGCTTGAGAGATTCTAGGTGTTGGCAAACCGGACACACATGGTGTGCCACATCTAAATGAACCGAACGACTTCTAATAGGCAGACCTTGGTGAGTGATGCACTAAAGGAAGAAAACCTTTTTAGGCTCAATAATGGCCCTCCATATTCTAGTAAACCTATGTTCCCATACGTCCTCAAAAGAATTGACTTTCCAATGAGCATTCAATGCATAGACTTGAATGTGATATGGAGAAAGAACCTAATAACCAAACGGAGGTTTATACTATTGGAAGGGGGTTTTCAAGGCCACTCCCAGTCCATCCACCATCTAGTGGGTCCCTGAATGCCAATTTTGTGAAGGTGCTAATCAAAAATGGTATTTCGCACCTCAAAATTGAGGAATGATAACTATTAAGAAGTTGAAATTTGTTACGAAGAGTGGGCCAAGAAATCCAATCTCATGAGATGAGTTTTTATAGAACAAATATGAAATAACCTTTATGCCTTGTTTAAAAAGCTATAGTTTTTTAACCTAAGGGACCATGGCAAATGGGACATCATGGTATGGAGTGGAGACCATCATAGAGAATGTGAGTTTAGAGAGAACCCAGTTCTAAAACTATCACCTTCTCATTTTAAGTGGGGTTTGAGCAGCTTCCATGCTTTCTAGATGCTTGGGATACCAAGGAACCAACAATTTGCACAAGAACCTAAGTAAGCAAAAGAGAATGTAGGTTAAGCCTCTTCCAACAATTTTTTTTGCATAGCACTACCTTAAGTGATGCAATTCCTAAGGAGAATTTTTGAAGGATCAAATAATTAATTTCACACATAGGGAAATACCTTGGATTTTGACATCTAAAAGGCCAAGCCCTCCCATTTCTTTAGGTTTACAACAAATAACCCATGTCACCCTATGAAACCCCTTTGAATCTTCATAATTGGCCCAAAGAAATTATCTTAAATGTATTTCAAGATTAATGTACATTGCCTTGGAGGGAGCCCAATAGGGAAAATAATAATGATGGGTTGTTGCCAAAACTTTGGAACAAACCTGGAACTTACATACTAAGGAGAGAGGCTTGGTGATCCAATACACCATCTTCTTCTTCACTCTTTGGACCACATAATTCCAAAGATTTAAAGAAGCTTGGAATGTGAAAGGAAATTCCAAGAACTTGAACTGCTCTCTATGTTGAATCCAACACCGTACATACTTTTGCAACTAGACTAACAAGCGAGAATTAGACAAAAAGTAACACTACATTTTCTTCCATTGAATAGAAGACAAAAAATACATAACAAAATATATCAAAGCATTCCATGGCAATGGCAATGGAAGATTCTTCCTTAGCTAGATTGATGAGTCATCAATAAAGTGACCATTTACCATCTAATTCTAATACTATGGGAGTGCAATGCCTTTAACCAAACATCTAAAATTGTAATCAGATAAGAGAAAATTGAATCATTTAGCTCAACCAACATATATATGTAGGGAACAATGGGGGAAATTTGTCTAATGGATTTTAATAGACAATATTGTTCAGATTCAACTCTATTAATGGTGATACAAACACCAACATCCTAAAATAACATTTTAATTATTTTCATAAATTTTGTTCAAAACCCTAGAGCTTGTAACATGTAAATATAAAGGACCATTCAATTTTATCATATGATTTTTCATAATCAATTTTGATTAACAAAGCCTTTCACTGAGAGGAGTGAGCCCATTCCATATCCTCCCAAACCACAATAATATTTTATAAGATATATCTAGAGCGAATGAAACCAATTTTCTCATGTCAGATAATTAGAGGCTGCAAATATCTATCACTAAGAACAAGTTCTTTAGTAATAATCTTATATGAAAATTTTAGGAGGGTTATTTCCCTCTAGTTGGAATGAGCTCTAGGTTCCCATGTTTGGATGCGAGTTTTATATTACCATAATTAATGAATTTGCAGTTGGTTTGAACAGCGTTGAGATAAAATTTAAAAAAAAAAAATCCTAAAATTTGACCAAGTGAACAATGGGGAGGAGGCAGGGAACCATCAATGGTGGTTGGGATCGTACAACCCAAGTTTATTGCACATGTAAAACCACACTCTATTATCTCAACCAATGAGGAGCCCATATTTGGCTTCCTGAGACTCAATCATATTAAAATTTCTACATATGATCTAGTTGGAATTAGAGAGCATGTATGTGTTTTTCCTAAAATCTAGATTAAATAATATAGGGTTAAAAGGGGATAGAGATATCCTAAGGCACAAGAGTGATAAACTATCTCTATAGCAAGTCAATTAATTAAAAACTCAAATAAACATATATTGAATTTATTATGTTGAGATATGCTAAAAACATAAAGTACAACTATGCTAGATATTGCAATGATAATGAAAACGAGATATGTAACTGGTTTTGATGATAATACAAATATGGATCTAGAACAAGCAGGTATCAAACTAGAAGTAGATTCTGGAATAGCTTTCAAATTCTAGATTAAGAACTTTTGTGGCCTCTGACACTTATATCGCCTTAAGATAGTTGCATCAATGTAGGAGTCTGACTTAGATGCAGGTGACTAGTATGGAATCCTTGTTGGATCTGGGTGCGACTGCCTAGAACATTTTTTGTTCTATGTCACCTTCACTCTAGTGTATTTAGATTTGGGTCACGGACCATCGCTCCTCCTCAAATGATCAAACCCTAGCTCATCTTTGTAGTGAGCTTGGGAAAAATGGGTTAGTGGGATCAGGGTGTCGAGTTTACTCAAAGACCTCTATGTCAATGAATGTTACCTACATAGCCAATGCTCTGAAAAGGGCCTCATACTTATGTAATTCTCCCCTACGTGTTGTCTTGTGTGTGCATAAGGATGCAATATGTGGAAAGTAAGTACAACAGTGACCTAACTTGTAACTTAGAAAATATGGCTCATGGAGTGTTCTTTCAGTACTTCAAACTTGTAGATGTGTTATCCCTATGACTAATATGGAAATAGAATAAAACTAGGAAGCTTTACTTGCTTGAATGCTTTTGGTAAGTTGCCTTGTGAGTTTTTAGGTTTGTGTTAGGTGAGAAATGAATGAGAGTTTATATTGTATATATCAATATTTTTTGGAGAATATCTTTCATTAAAGCACTTATGCTGACCATATGGATACATTTTATTTTTAAATTAGATGACTTTAGGACATTAGACACTTGTATTGGAACAAAGCACTCATGTCGATGTACGCATATGATTGGGATGTAAGTGTACGAGAAGCTGGAAAATAGGCACAAGTCTAAAACTTGTAGAGATAAAAGATAAGTACATTTACAACACTCTGAGTATGATAGAAGGCCTGGGTCATCAGAATAACACTAGTTAGACTAAGAGATAAGTAGTTTGGCATAGAGAGATAGTGTATTTGATCCTTTGAGCAACACGAAGGTCCAGAAGCTGAAGTTACATCCATGATATATATTTTCCAAGTGTACAAGACTAAAGTGCTATATAATTCAGAAATAGTATCTACAATATGCCATCCATTGCCAAAATGTTATCTTTTCAACAACATCGTTAGAGGCCTAGATGTTGGCAATATTGAAGGTATGACTATCAAAATAAAAAAGGTTCCACAGTAACTAATGCATGGGATCCATCCCCTAATTGATAATGTGTGGAGATTAATAAGGGGAAATGAATGTCACCACTCCCCTACACCCACATTCATGACTTGACATCTAAAAAATAATGCTCAACCAAATAGATCTAGACACGGAGCGGAGTTAAAATCTAGAGATCTTAGCTTCTTGCAATTGAACTATATATTTATAGGCTTGGAATTGGTCTCTATGATTTAGGATACACCTCCAAGATTATTTATTGATTGTGAATTCTACAATGTTTGACACTATGGCCAAGATGCCTACAAAAAAAATGCGATCTTTATTCTCTTTTATTGTAAATCTATAGTACTAATATATACTTCGATTGCTTCAAAGATCTTGATAATTCTGTCACTTTTTTATAGGGTTTTTTTGAGGTTTTTAATCATTTTGGTTGTAAATATTGCTCCTTACATTTTGTTACAGTTGTTAAGGTAACAACTTTATATGCACTTTATTTCATGTTATTCATTATCACATACATTTTATCATCAAATGTATATCATTTTAGTTAATTACGATCAAAATGGCCTCTTTACTAATGAACATAACTGTATTTTTTTAATTGAAACATGTCAAATATTACTTAAAAAGGAAACACATTACATGTTCTCTCAAAAAGATAGGTGGTATGAGAGCACACCCCAAAACATCAACAAACAAACACTAGGTGAAAATAAACCTAGGGAATCAAAACCAAAGTTAAACTACAACCACAATGACATTAGCATAACAAGATAAGAACCAATATTTAAGCAACAAACACTGCCATCCCCACATAAGGAGGTAGAGGAGGTGGTGGGTTATCAAGGTTGTCTCCCCAAATACCCCCATGAAGGGAAGAGATATCAAGTATGTTCCACCCATCATCTTATTTCTTTTCTTCTTCACCTTCCTTGACTTGCCTAGGGGGTGAGATTGCAAGTGCTAGCTTGGGGAACTTCCCTTGAGCATCTCTTCATGGAAAATTAAACCCAAACTGACCAACATCAACATGGGACAAAGGCCTTCCTCCATATCCCCCATAAGGTGGAGGGGTAGATAAATTCGAGCAGCTTCGAGACCTTTGCCACTCCCGGTCATGTCCACACCAATCATGCTCTTGGTTATGGTGATCTTGAGGAGCCTCAGGGGGTAATTTACTTACTGTTCAATGGGAATTACCACAATGACCCATGAGGATACAAAGATGTTCCACCTTGGGGGCTATGTTTTTGGCATGTAATTGAATATGTAGAATTACATTAGATAGAACAACGATTCTATTAGCAATAGTATAATCTATGACTAAGCAGTCTTCATTAAATATAAATGCATTCCTATCTTTCTATAGAGTAAAAATAATTTCATAAAATATGCCATATTTCCTTGTATCTTGTAGGGAAAAGAGTAGAGTCCCCTAAGATGGCAATGTTCCAAGAAAAAGGCTCTAGCCTGAAAGGCTTAGAAATGGAGTGAATCCATTGCTAGGTTTCCTAAGCTCTAGCACAAAACTAGAAGATGTGCTTTGGAGACTCATAATGACCATAGATAGGGCATCTAGGAGAGGGAATCCCCATGTGAATAACCTTATCTCCCACATGGAGACCTTGGTAGAGAAGGCATTGGGAAAAATGGTTTTTTTGGGTTCCACCACAACTGACTAGATACTTTGGAACCTCCTAGGACAAAAGGAGGGGAAGTTGTTAGTATTCCATCATTTATTAACCATCTCCCAGGGAAGACTGATGGGAGAGGGACATTGATAACCAATCTAGGGTTGATACTAAAGCACAGGGGTGGAAATAGCCCAATTCTAGTCTTTCTACCACTTTGGAGACCTTTTAACACCAATTTTGTGTAAAGCATAATCTGGAGCAACCATATTGATCTCAAAGATGGACACAAAATCCCAAGCATTTAACTTGAATTTGGTTTTTAACTCAAGCCAACTAAGCCAAGATCTAGAACACTTGTCAAAAATATCCCCCAAGACTTGAATGCCTCTATGAAAAAACTAAGAGATTTGAGTTTGGGGATTTACACCAAGGGTTTCTCATTAATGGTGATCAACGAGGACCACCAAATGGAATGTTCTTTGATGGAAAGACTAGACTAAAAACCATCCCCTTTCCATCTTAGTCATGCCTTAATAGTTTCTTAGGCCTTCCATATGATTTTGACCACAAAAATACCTATAATTTTAACCGGGACTAGGCAATAAGCAAGGTTTAGAACCCCATGTTTTGCCAAAATTTTCTACCCAAAGGGTTTTTGCGTGAGATTTAGTGTTGAAGGAGAGTATTCCAAGCCTCTTTCCCATCGAGAGCTCTAATAATCCATTTGGCGAAGAGAGAGAGACCTTGCTTAGAAATATCAATAAGACCCAGTCCTTCAGCTTCTCTGGGTTGGCAACAAATCTCTTAGGCAACTATGTGGAATCCTTTAATGCCTTTAGAGTTAGCCCAAATAACATATCTAAGCGGATTTTGAAGCTTCATGTAGGCTGATTTAGAAGGGGCCTAACAAGAAGAATAGTAAAAATGGCCGGTTGCAAGAACATTCAAATAATTCTAATTTTTTTCAACCAATGAGAGGGGTTTGGTAATCCAATAAGATAATTTCTTATCCACTCTAAGAATAACATAGTTCCATAGATCAACTATAGAACCCTAAAAGGCAAAATGAATACCCAGGAATTTAAACATCTCTCCATGGGCAATCCACTTCCATTTATAAACCTCAAGCTAGCTAGGTAGAGGATCATATCAGTGTCTATAGCTTTGGGTCTTGGTCCACTGAATGTTCAAGTTAGATGCCAAATAAAATATCTACAAACTTTCCATAACATTCTAAGTAACTTCCTCTTCCTCTTGAAGAGTGGGAAAGGTGTCATTCATGAAATGCCCATTTAGGATTTGGAGGTGAATTTCCATGCGAAGGGCGATGCCTTTGACAATACCTCTGGAAGCATAATCTCCCAATAAATATCCAAACCCCTCAAAAACTAAAATATATAGGGAGAGGGAAATAGGGCAAGCCTTCTGGATAGAGCGAAAGAGACCAAAACTCTCAGATTGGTGGTCATTAATGGTGAGTCAAGTCGAGGCATCTTGGAAGAGGGTTTGAATAGAGTGGATGAACCTAGGACCAAACCCCATAGCTTGTAATATGGCTAAGATAAATGGACATTCAATACTATCATAGGATTTTTCAAGTCTATTTTGATGAACAAAGCTTTTTATTTCGAGACACAAACCCATTACATTCCTTCCCACATAATAATAATATTGTCCATAATATATCTTCCTTGGATGAAATCAATTTGTTCAAGTGTGACAATAAATGGGATGAGATATCTGATTCTGAGAGCCAAAGCTTTGGCAATATCTTATAGTAGACTAAGGGTCCCCAGTTTTGGAAATGAATTTAATATTACCTTTTTTAATGATCTTTCCCAGAGAACCCTTAGACATAACTTCCAGATAGGCTTTGGGAATATCAAGTTCCACACACTCTCATAGGGCTTGATATAATTCACAAGGGAAGCCATCAGTACCTAGGGCTTTGTCCTAAGCCATACTAATGACAAATTCATGAAGGTCTTCATTGGAGAGAATCTTCTCATACGTTGATTTTTGGCTATGTGAGAGCCTACATTGAACAACATCAATGCATTTATTCATAGCCATTTATTGAGAATCAGTAGAGTGTTGAGCTTGGAAGACTTGCTTATAGTGCTTAAGAAAGGTTTGAAGTATATCTCAGAGACGAGTAATACACTCACTAGCCTACTTAACTACCTTTATTTTCACATATAAATTATGAGCTCTTAATTTACTGAAAATCTCTTTAGAGACTAAGTCCCCAATTTTAAACCAATGAATGTGAGCTTGAATCTGAGCTTTCATGGGCTTGATGAAGCTCTACCAGTTGGATATGATGTTTTAATTTTGCTATTCTATTTTGCAATAACCCATCCAAGGGAGCCTGTTCTAGCGCTAGGGAGAGATGGTTAAATTCTCTCACAGAGGTTGAGTTGGATCCTTTTTTTTTATCAAAGTTAACTATTTTTCAAAGAAGTGGAGAAAAGTGGCGGTACTTGTGATGGATGTCTCCAACCAATCAATTCACCTAGAATATCCAAAGGGGTGAGGGACCAAGTTCCATGCTCATTTTAGATGGACAAGGGTTGGAGCATGCTATAAATGAGATGTGTTGAGATAACACTAGTTGTTGACATTTTTGACTGGAAGAGTAGAGTATTCTATAGAAAATTTTATTGGCTAGTGGTCAGAAAGAAGGACCTCTAAAATCACATTGACAAACCTATCATATTTTGGGCAAAGGGGAAAATGGTTTGATCTAAAAGAAGAGCCCTACGAATTATTTTAAGTACTCTTTCGTTACCTTGGTGGAAATTTGACCAAGTAAACTAGGGTGTGGTAGAGGACATTTTATGGTGATGATTTAGGTCATACAACCCTAGCTTATTGCACATGTAAAACCAAACTTCCCTCTCCCCAACACATCTCATGGGTAAATTTATTTCTTTATCGTCAAGGGATTTATTCATGTTGAAATATCCACAAAGGATCCAATAGGCCATAGGGAGGTGCTCCGCTAGCCACCGCTAGAGAGCTGACCGATTAATGGCATTATTGGAATCATAAATGTTGACAAGCCTGAAGATTTGCCCATCAAAATTAAAAACCATACAGAGTGCATGGTTAGATGGGTCCACACCCTACTCTATCACAATGATGCATAAAGTGGTGCAACATAGTGATAACACCACCACGTCCTACATAATGTGCATACATATGACAAGTAGCACTCGGGCAGATGATTTGGCTACTATCTGGAGATTGAAACCGTTGATCTTGACCTCATGTAGATAAAGGATATGCATATCTAAAAAATTATGATAGCTATCTTGAACCAAGAATTTAAGCCACAAACATTCCAAGAGAAAACATTCATTGGAAACTATCAAGGTTCATGGTTTCACCCTCTTGGCCTTATAACGTTACAAAATAGTTACTTAATAACTTTTGCTATTGGCTCTTGCCAAGAAAGTATGAAAACACAACATGTCATCATTCAGTGTGTAGAAAAGCCTCCTCATCACTGTCAGGGGAAGGACTCCATGAGCGTTGAGTCGCCTGATGGCATGGAGGAGGACCATCTCATACTTTGGGAACTAAGATGAGAACCTTTTGCAACTATATGTCGTGTTTGAAAGAGAGAGAAATCGAGGGTTAAGGATTCTTGGTGTCTGAGAATTGTATTAACAAACTTGAGCTGCACTTGTCACAACTAGAATAGGGTTTTGCTAAGGAGCATGGGGTGGAGCTAGTGATGTTGACATGGTGGCACTTGTGGAAGCAAAGGGCTTAGGGTTGAAGACAGGGGATTTGGGGTTATGGTTGTTTGGATTATTTATTTGACCCACAACCTACCATCTATTGTTAACTCTCACAGTCTCGTGGGTGGTGTTGAGTGTAGTTTTGGGCAGAGGGTTTGACGCCACCATAAGAGGGAAGTCCTTTATCATGTGCTCTAAACCCTGACACTTGAAAAATGTGTTGGGGAGATTGATATATTGGACCCTCTATGTAAATTTTTTCTTGCCAATTTGTATATGAATGCTTTCACAGAGGTCTTGTGTGAGGTCAACCTCAACACAAACATGCCATTGAGGGTAGGCAATAAAAAAGGGTTGGTTTTGAAATAAATAAATGACCTAACAATTTAACCAATGATTCCAAAAAGGGCCAAAAAGGCATAGGTAACCCAAAAAATTCAACCCAAACATGAACCTTAAGTTTGGCTTTGTTAGAGATGACAAAGTCATGAGTCCAAGGGGAAAAGACACGCAGATAACTTCTCACATAATATGGGCCATGTTTATAAATTGCAGCACATTGTTTAGGGTTTTTAACCCCAAAAAGGAAAAAAAATTCTTGGTTAGGTTTTGAATCTCCATGAGCTTAAGACTATGAGGGTGCCAATCAATTTGCACCTAACCATGAATCATGGATTCAACATGGATACAACCCACAAAATATCCAATAAAGGTATGAATTTTGAACTAGTTATAAGCATTATCGAAAGCAAATAAATCAAGTGAAACATCAGGGGGCGATTCTTGAATAGGGGGTACATTACCTCGTAAATTTTTTTGAGAACAAACTTGCAAGCCCATTTCGGAGCCATGATTGCTTCCTCCATATTAAACAACATCCAATGATTTAAGCCCCTAAAAAAAATCCAATAAATGATAAAATTATCCAAAAAATAGAAACTAAAACTAAACTCAATAAATATGTTTAAACTCAACAAAACACTCCTACAAAATCGAATAAAATGATAATAATATAATAGAATACTTAAAAAAACCAACATACCAACTACTTCAGCATCTCTCTCCTAATTTGAAAATAAAATATAACTATACTTTCCCATGACATGGTAACATAACTATAAGATACTACCGACTTTTAAAAATTTATCTTGAAGGCGATGTTGAATAATTAATGGTGACAAAAGATTTCTTCACTCCCGGAATAGTGTGCATCTTTGGGACAAATCCCAAGTTGTACTGCAATTTGATTGAAATGGACATTTCCCTGATACAGTACTCGGAAAGCCTCTATTGGAGTAACTCTCAATCACAAAATTGTCGTCATAGTAATGCTGGCTTTAACAGCAAAATGAGTGAGCTGTCCTTCGTCGTAACGCCCACCCTGCCGAGTCGCACTGGCCTTTCCCTGCATGTCAAACAAAGTTAATATCTTATCTCTCAGAAAATGGCCAGCTGTGTTTGTTTAAGTCTTCATGGCCACAAATTTTACGCGCTGTCCCCACATTTCAGATTATCTATACATATGCACCCTGCCCACATTTCATCCTTAGTACAAATCTCACCTCAAAATTTTAAGTGTCTTGACGAACTCACTCACTTCACAAGCTCGTCCCCACTTCGAATCTTGTTTTGTCTGCCATCAAAGATGGTCAAAACGATGTCCAAGCCGAATCCCCACACTCCACTACAAAACAGCTTGCACAGGACACCAACACATTTCAAGGGAGTCCGAACGAGGAAAGGGGGGAAATGGGTGTCAGAAGTCGGAATGCCCAATTCCACTGCCAGAATTTGGTTGGGGTCGTATGATTCCCCTCAACAGGCTGCTCGTGCTTATGACTGTGCAGTGTATTGCCTCAGAGGACGCAAAGCTAACTTCAATTTTCCGTTTGCAAGGGAAGAATTGTGGCAGCCGCCAAGGAAAATTTTCTTTTTCGGAATCTCAGTCCTGTAGGCATAGCCACCAAATTTTGGAGGAGCAGTACTGTAGTCTGTTGGATTCGCTTCTAGAGGATGTAGAGAACCACAACTCTCTAAGTTTAGAGGATTTCCCTGAGGAGAATTTAGAGGGTATTGATTTTGTTCTGTTAATGGAAGAACAAGGTGGGCTATGTCTCCAGCAGACCCCCGACTTGGGGTAGTTCGAAATTCACATCATCTGACGAGATTTTGTCCGCAGAAATGTGTTGGAGAGCGCGAAGTTTTTGCAGCGCTCTTAAAAACACTGCAATTCTTAATTCTTTTTAATGTATCTTCAAAGTTATTTTTTATTTTCTTCAATGACTATATTTGCAGCGCATCACATTACTTCACTTCAACATGAAGGAATGATTTGATACAATATCAATGAAATTTCAATTAAAATTATAACCGTGAATCACAAAGTGTATATAAGTGGCACCCCCACTCAGAATCAAACCCTGGTGTATCTACTGTATTTGTAATCAAAGACAATTTCAAAAAAGATATGGATTATAAAATCTTTAAAGTAAATTTGAATCAACGTATTTATACAGGGGAACGCTAAAGAGTTCGAAAACATGATGTGTAATGAAACAGGGGAACGCTGTAACTTCAACACTTCATATTTTAAATAAGCTAAAAAATTTCACCGTCCCTAACGCCAATACAAAGAATATTGCTTAATTAAGCATACAAATTTGCTCTATGGATATTTATTTTTCAGATAGTTTAAGAGCAAATAACAGCATCATATTCTTTCTCCTCAGAACGGGAGAAACTTTTAACAGAGCATCCATTATATTCTTTCTCCAGAGAATGGGAGCTACTTTGTAAGTCAGATTAGCAGAAATATGCCTACCTTTCTAGACATCCACATGATCTTTGACCTCACCCTTCATGCCCCGAAGATCAAAGTCTAAATCAATTCAAATCAAATGTTATCGAACAACAAATCTAAATCCGTAGAATTCAGCCCGGTCTTCTAGTTTCAATTGCTTGATAAAACTGTAGAGGTTATATTTATGAGAGTTTCAATGTTGGTAGAGGTATATTATATATTTTTTGATTGAGAAGTTTATAATTATATAAATATAAATATTTTTGTTTAAGTAATTATAATTAAGATATATTTAATTAGTTTAATGGTAGTTGATTATATATAATTTTGGTTAAATAAATATAATTATGGGTATTTAATTTGTCAAAGTAATTTAACAAATGATATTAACTTTATTTGTTTAATTTTTTGTGTATTACATATTTGAAAGAAATTTGTACTTTAATGAATGGTATTACAAACCATCAACTTCACTAATAAGATTACAACTCTTGTAATTGTATATATCCTATTATTATTATTATTATTATTATTATTATTATTATTATTATTATTATTATTATTATTATTATTATTATAAAATGAATTACTTATTTAATTTAATATTTAATATAATGATATTAATATAACGAGGGACACTTTGTGAGTAGTCCCTATTATTTTAGTTGAGAAATAATTTTATATGATTGTGGTATAGTGGAAATACTACATTCTAGTCACAATTATTTTAATATAGTTTAAGAATCTTTTCTACAATTATAAAATACTAAAAATATAGTATTAATCTAATAGTTAACTTTATATATATATATATATATATATATATATATATATATATATATATATATATATATATATAGTTGTGTTTAGCCATGTTGGATTACTCCAAGATCTCTGAACAAAACATATTATACGAAAACTCTAGAATTAGGTGAGAGAAAATTCAAAATAAAAGATAGCTTCATAAATTGATTATTTGATCCATTAGTCAAATAGTACAAAGTAGGTACATTATATAGTGAGAAATTAGGTTACCATAAAGGTAAAAATTCAACCCACAACTAAAAAACACATTAAGCGTATTTTTCCTAATGATTTAAAAAACCCTAAGTAAGATGACTAACAACCATGTATGTAAAATAAGAAGTAGGAAAAAACATAATCTAACACCCCCCTTGAAACATAGCTTAGGTGGGTAGAAGAACTAGGTCTTAACAATAAGGCCCGATTAGGTACCTAAGTACAATGCAACTCCCATAAAGTGGAAAAAATGAGAAAACCCATAGGACAAAACTCCTCTTCTAAAAGAGAGCAAAGAAGAGAAGGTAGCTAAAAAGCCCCATCAAAATATACAATTGATTGAAGCCATCCAGGATCCTTCAACAAAGTTCGTGGAGGTGACTATAGATCAGAAGTAGATGTAGTGAAGAGTGGATCACCCTAGAATAGTGAATGAGTCTGCCAAGAGCCTAATGGATTTTCAACCAAAATGTGATTCATATCCAAGGAACTGTTCTCCTCATGCAAGGTAGGAGGACCAACTATTTATGAAATGATGGTGTAATGAGAACATAGGTAATGAAGGACTACTTAATGCCCTGAAACTATGGTGTAGATTGTCTGATGTCTGATGTGTCTTGGATCAGTATACATGTTCCATATAATGTCTGAATCAGGGTACAGGTAAGTTGAGTAGGGAATAACTCTTCAACATCTGGAAGGTGACAAGGAGATGGTGAAGGTGTGTCCTCATCACTGCTATAGTCATCCATATTACAAGAAGAGTCATCAATATCAGAGGTGTGTTCAGGCTAAAAAATATCATGTTCAGGGGATTCTAAAGAAGAAGAATCTGAAATAAAGTGAGGAGTAAAGTGTGAAAATTTATATAGCTGATTTGATGATCAACCATTCCTTATGCCAATATAGTATAACAGTGTAGCTCTCTAACATACATTGAATATAGAGTGAATTCAACTCGCATGCCCAAACCAAGGTGAGTGATCTGGTAACATGATAGAAGATTAGTTGAAAGTGAGGAAACACTTAAAATATTATTGATTGCTCCACCACTCACTTCAACAGAGCCTCTCTCAAGAATCATTTTAAAAGTGTCGTCACCCAATTGTATAGAGGACATGTCACATGGTTCTAATGAACTGAACTCTATCAGTGAAGATGGCATGTGATGTGAAACACCAAAGTCAATGACCCATGTAGGAATTTGAGGTATAACTACAACTAGGGCCTTGCCCTTTGCTTTCCCCTTACTATTCTCGTTTGCCTTTTATTACCATGATCATTTTCTGTAGAGGATTCATGGGTTGATGAATTCTAAAAGGTAGAATTAGGGACACTGATGTTGTGCTTCTTGAACATCTTAGTCAATTGGTCAATTTGCTTTTTCAAACATTTTCTTTCATCATGATTTCCTGAGCAAAACCCAGATACAATATTTCTTAGGCTTAGAAATGGAATAATTCTCATGGTTGGATTTGAAGGTGGGAGGATTTGCATCCTTCTCTTGATTTTTTTAATTATGTTTCTTCTCTTTTTTATTCGAATCCTTCTCTTTCTTAGCAAAGAGTGCATGAGATTTTGAGGACATCACTATGCCCATATGTATCAACTTATCTTGATCCCAAGTCAACTCAGTAAAAAATGCATCTAAAGAAGGTATTTTCCATGTGACTACAAGAGAACTTTTTGTGGCATGGAAAGTGGACACAAACATAGAATAGTTTGGACCTAGTTTGGAGAGTATAGACAAAACAAGTTGATCATATTTCTTATCTAATCCACATTCGTTTAAGTAAAACCTCAAAGATTTGAACTTAGTGAAGGAGTAATGTATTTTGTCAAAATCACCTGGGCTAAAACTGATGAACTCATTCTCCAGTTCATGACCTCTCATCACATCCTGCTTTTCAAAGAGTTTTTCCAGTGTGGTCCATACTTCATTCAGTGTTTTAAGAGATTCAATTTGAAAATGTAAGTCAAGAGAAATAGGCAAACTAAGACATCCATGTGCTTGATCATATTTGTTAAACCATTTATTTTTCTCTGCATCTATTGTAGGTTCAGTTTTCTTGTTCATAGTAATCCTATAGAATCCTTATTTTCTTAGAGCAAGTAGCATGTTGTTTTTTCATTCGTGATAATTGAATGCCATAATAGGATGAAATGACCAATAATTTTTCATGATGCAAGAAAAAAGGTTATTGTAGAAAGTAAAAAAAAATGTAGAAAAGAAAAATACACAACACCACACAGTACCCCCATAAAACTATCATAGTCACCCCCTCTTACGTTGAAAATATAAGCACACTCGTATAGATGTTGGACACAATCGAGAATATGTCTTGAGAAATTTGTGTGTAAGTATGAAAGAACTGGAGGGACATTAGAGTTAATCAATAATGTGTCTAAGAATATAATATTTAGTTTGAAGGGAGCCTAATAATGTAATCAGTAGGGTAAGTGCATGGAGTTTAGAGAAAATTCCATGTATATTTTAGGTAACTCAATTGTATTAATTAATAACATGATTGCATTATTTAATTAACATGATCACATTATTTGAATTATGGATCAATGATTACCAAGCCATAATGTGATCACGTTATATTAAACAATAACATGATCATGTTATTGTCATTTTCGATAACATGATCACATTAATAACATGATCGTGTTACCTATGTATCCAAAAAAAATAGCAAAACCTGAATGCAAAATCCTCATTTTAATTTGAGTTTCCTTGCTTTCCTCCAGCTTCCATGATAGCATTTTGGGTGAAATAGATAAGGGAAATCTAGGAAGCTATCAAATACGTCCCATAAAATTGTTGATCGATGATGCCGCCATGTAGGAGAGGTAAGTGATATAAATATTCCTTATTTAACCCTAATTTTTAGTTGTAATTTATTTTTTTTAGACAACTTATCCTAAAAACCCTTCTAACCCTCCATAGAACCCTCTTGTTGCTCTTCTTCCTAACCCTCCACAAAACCCTCTTATTCCTCCTCTTATCCCTCCACCTAACCCTCCTACAATTCCTCAAAACCCCTAGCAGTCAGGGGATTCTAATTGACAACATTGTGAGAAATAAACATAAAATTTGAAGAGTTAATTGGGAGAATGAGGGATCCCACTTCACCCAACCCCAACCGCACCCAGCTAACCAATTCTTTAAAGACCTTATTAGGTTAAATTAACTATATAACAAGTTGAATTGATAGATGGATTTCATATAGGGATACTTATAGGGCATACTATGCTAACAAATTGTCAGCATTTTAGGTCAATAACAAAGAAATTTAAAAATCCTCTATTTACATCCTATTCATCAACCCATCCACTACTACCCCATTTCTTGTAACTGTTAAACATTTTCCAATCCATCGCTGCATACATAACTTAATCACAGCCAATTTTTGGGATCGATGGTGGATGGTGTTTGACTATCCACTGTGTAATAACCATAAGGTCCCATTATAATTTTTGAGGAAATTATACTGTGAGTTTGCCCTTAACAAGATTCTAAATTATTTTGATTTTAGTGAGTTTCAAGGCTGAAGGAAAGGCTTTGTGCAGGATCAACCAGTTGCACATCGTGCACCTAATCAGCCTACACAAATCCATATCTAAAATCCTCTTGAGCCTGAGATCTCCTTTATAGTTCAATAGGTCATGGAGATCGACACTCTACTTGCTCGTAGTTCAGTCACTAATACACTCATTCAACATATGAGTAGGCTTTCACATATTGATGCTAGAGATATGCCACCTACTATGCATACCTGACCCCACCTTTGTAGTAGTTATGGAGATATGTGTACATGACCTTCTGATGATGATGGTCCTAGTGGTTTAGAGGGCTTAGATAATATTCTTATGAGTGATAATTTTTTGGCACACATATTTGGTGTACAGACATCAGCCACTACACATATGCATGTATATTTTATATAAATGTCATGTTAAATTTAAGTTATATTTACAGATTTAATTTAGATAATAATTAATTTAAATAAAAATTGAATAATATTTCTATCATTTTTTATGTTGTAGGAGGTGATGGTGCCTTCATCATTATAGTCAATATTTATAACATTTGATTTATCATGGCCATTGTTTACATATTTAGATCCAACTACTGGCCCATCCTCTACTGCATCATCTCTATTTGGACGACACCATTTACATATACAGAGGTAAAATTTTGAGTTAATATTATGCTCTATGTACATTTAGTCTATGTATATTTGATTTGTAAGTTTATGTTAAATTTATCTTTCTCTATTTTCATACTCTATTTTCATGTTCTCTCTCTTTATCCTTACTTTGTTCTTTACAATATTCTTATGTGTTTTCATAGGTCTACAAGCTAATTTGATTTTGTCCTTAAAAAATAATCATAAGATCATCTACCTACTCAATTACATCTCATTTCATACATCCAACAATCCCAGACAACCCCCAAGCTTCAACTCTTCACTTAACTCTTCTTTCCTCTTTGATACCTTCCTTCTACTAGCCCTTTTTTGAGGCAAACCTCCTTGTTTTGAGTAAACTAAAAATCTCCCAACCAAACCAAACCCACATTTAGATACCCCTTTACATTACATATCTCATGTAGGGACATTCATAATTTAACTCTCTTTGGAGATCACCTAACTCAACACCCCTCAAGACTAATTAGGTCTTCTAGGCCTAATTAAAGGATATTGACTGTGAAATCATACCACATGGACTCAATTGACTTTAAACCTTAAAAATCCTCTTCTTCCTATATAAATACACCTGTTCGCCAATTTTGATGATGGGTTGATCATCTTGGAGGTACCATGAACCTTTGGAAATTTTTATGAGGTATTACAATCCATTAAAGAAGAACCACAATAGTTGTAAGCTATGAGAATGGGCTCAACGGTATTTATATAACTTTTTCTGGAAAATCCCACAAATATCCCATGAATAATCTCATTCAATATTAGATAAGGTTAATTCACATACCATGTGGATAATTATAAAATTAAGAATAGATATCTAGGGGTCATTCTAGGTAACACTATCTTGAAAATGAAGTTGTTAAGCTCAATATAGTCATATTCTCATTTTGACTTATGTCACCATTACCATTTACATAAATCCACATGTTACCCTTGAAAATAAGTGATAATAGAAAGGGAATTTAAATTTAAAGAGAAGAAATGCACATCATTAATAATCATACTTAGTGGATCATTAACTTGGCAATGCAACTTTAAGAGTCTTCTTAGACATAAAGGACCATGACTCAGGTCCCAACATTAAATTGACTTATTTGAATAAAGTTAATGAAATAATTATTTAAATAAATTTACATTTTATTAAGTGACTTCTCTTAAGACATCTAGTGATAGTAGGAAATAAACCTTTCTTCATTTTATCACAAGATCTTAAATACATGTTTATAATATTTAATGACCAATTTAAGAGGTGTGGTGTGGTTTTTAGGAAGGGACAGAGTTAGGGAAAGGGTACTACACATTATGGTGTTGACCTTACCTTCTCATGTTTGAGCCACAAACTTGTAATACACATGATAATTCAATTGTAATATCTCATTACACATTTCTCTTTGGCCAGGTCAAAGGTCTAGATTTCAATTATAATGCCTCATTACACCTCTTACTTTGGCTATGACAAAGGTATAAAGGGTAGACAACCTCTCTATTCAAATATATGATAAAAAACATTGCATTGGGTCTCAACAACTTGTATCCCCATTGACAAGTTTTGGGGGAGAGCCACCATTTGTGTTGGTACTAAAATACGTGCCAACCTCAATAATTACACCTTGCTGTTTCTTCCAATTCAACATCCAAACTATTTTCCAATTTTGTTCTCTTGAGCCAAAACAAGACAATATATTTAGATGGATAAAACTTGACATATTGAACAAGGGCCTCCCTTCCTCAACCTATTGGTAGAATGTTATTTACACACACCTTTGTCAAGAGGTGGATTCATCGTGGCTCATTCCTTTCTATCGGTTGGGTAATTTCCCACATATCACTTGTCATCCATCTATTATAAATGAATGTGATATCAATCCATGTATTATATATAGAGATACAAATGATTTATATCATGCAATAATGGAAGGATGATGCACATATGTGTGTAGCTAAACTTTCCCCAATAAATATATAATGGTATTTTACTCTATCTAAATAAGCTTTACAAATAAGGACAAAGTTCTTGATATGTCTCTTATTCCTTTTCTCTCCCTAACTTTGCCTTGTCAAAGTGCTACTATTCTTGGTTTACATTGCCTTTTCTTGATATGCACGTTGTATGGTAGTTATGTACTTCAATGATTCTTGGTTTATAGTGTCTTTTCATGATATGCACGTTGTATGGAAGTTACACTTCCATGATTCTTGGTTTACATTGTCACTTCATGATATGCATGGTTTCCATATATAAGATTTGATAATTTATATAAAATTAAGTGAGACCTTGTTTACATGAACAATTGATAGCTAGAGTAAACACACATCCCTCTCTACGAGCTGAGACAAACATAGGCCTCATTACTACAATGTCATCTACGTAGGTGATGATAGAGGTATATATTAGTTCTTGTAATTTTGAATTGTACAAAAAAACTTGTTTTAATAATTTTAGTACATTTACTTGGGGCAAATATAACTTATGTAAATGTATTGTGTATGCAGGTTTGTCCTATGACATTTGATAGTCCCAGTTAGATGATGAGTAGGGCAACTTCTCATGTTTTTCTCATATTTGAGACACCTATTTAGACATTTGAGCCTGTCATTGACTTGTTTGAGCATGAAAAATAGATGGAGCAGGATCACAAGCTTGCAGATGATGCATATTTAAATAATTTTTTATTGTAGTTTAAAATTGATTTCTTAACAATTATTTGAATTTATTTTATGTTAATTTCATAATAATTCATGTATTTCAATAGGCTCAGCTGCAAGCAAGCTATGAGTGTAGGACTTGCAGTTAGACCTTGGAGCAATCTAAGGCATTAAAGGGGTCCCCATCTACTAGCAGGGCATCCCAGGGAGAGTCTTCTTCAAGGAAGGCAAAGAGCGAGAGGTTATTTTATGAATAGAATGTCTTATGTACATGAGTTATACTTTTTTATATGCCTATATGGAAATTTATGCATTTTTGGCATTATATATGCGCATATGACATTCAACCAACATTAGATACTATGTTGGTAGATGTAATTTTTTGTATGCCTATCATGGAAATCTACGTATTATTGACATTGGACACATGTTCCTATATTGTATTCCCATCATGGCAAGATCTATCTAATTTATATTTAGTTTTTATTTCATTGTGTGTTATTGTACAATGTTGTTTTGATTATCCAAATGATTATCTATCATATCTCATATTTAATGTTGTACACAAACAAGGATTAAAAAATTATTATTTTCAATTCTATAAAGCTTAGATCTCCCATACATTTTTAAATTATTTTTTTGCTTCATTGTGTGTAATGGAAATAACTAATGACACTCTTATCACTTAGGCTTAATGGCCTTCTTCTCTTTATACCTACTTATTTTACACTTTGGATACACTTCTTAGTGTCATTAGACCTCTTATAAACATGTTCAAAACTAATAACATGATGACTCACAACTTATCAACATGGTGGAATCACTCCAAGCTCCCTTAAGTCAATAGGTCAATAGGTTAATTACTCATTAAGTTTCTAGGTCTCTACTTTAAGTTGTGGTTACAGAACTCTAGTTTTGATGCTTCCTGACTGAAAACTAACCCTACCAATATGTTAAAAGGGGTGGATAACGTCTAGGACTAGGTTTTTGGCCTCCCATTAGGCCTAATCAATAAACCTACCACTCATTCTGGCCTCAAGAACACCCTTCCCAATACAAGAAAAATATAATTTTTTAGCCTAAATTCAAACACATGTATAATAAAAATTGTAAGTCATTTCAATAAATTTTTAGATCCCTCACCTACCTATTTAATCCCTCTAATCACACCCCATAGCACTCAGGTGGAATCTTTAAGAGAAATCTGTTGGACAAGTTGTAGTGAGGGGTCTAAAAATGCAACTTTTTGGTAGTGAACAAGCAGCTTCTTGAGCTCTAATTGGCATTTGTACCTCTGAGACCTCCACCTATGAATATATCACTTTGATCATGTTCAAATCGGTAAATTACATGTTATCACACTGTTATAACATTCATATCCACCTGAAAGTGCATTTTTACTACCATTTTGAAAAGCAGAAACACTTACAACAAATGTTGTCAAAGTTTAAGTTGTGGTTATAGAACTTTAGTTTTGATGCTTCTTGACTAAAAATTTATACTAACATGTTATGAGGGGAAGATAATGTCTACGACCAGGTTATTGGCCTCCGATCAGGCCTGATTGACAAATCCACCACCCATTCTGGCATCAAGATCACCCTTCCCAATACAAGAAAAATACAAATTTTTAGCCTAAGTTCAAACATGCATAAAATGAAAGCTATAAGTCATTTATGTGAACTATCAGATCCCTCTCCTACCTCTTTAATCCCTCTAATTACACCCCATAGAACTCAGGTGGAATCTTTGAGATCAATCTGTTAGACGAGTTGAAGTGAGGGGTCTAAAAATGCAACTTTTTGGCAGTGAACAAGCAACTTCTTGAGCTTCAACTAGCATTTATACCTTTGGGAATTACACCTACAAATATATCACTTTGATCACATCCAAATAGGTAAATTAAATGTTATCACATAGCCACAATGTTCAAATCCACCTAGAATTGCATTTTCACTACTATTCCAGAGAGTGAAATCACTGACAACAAATGTTGTCAAAGTTTAAGTTGTGGTTACAGAACTCTAGTTACAATTATTCCTGACTAAAAATTGACACAGCTAGCACAACTAGGGGGTAGATAATGTCTAGGATCAGGTTAATGGCCTCCCATCAAGCTAGATAAACAAACACACCACCCATTCTGTCCTCAAGAACACCCTTCTCAATACAAGAAAAATGCAAATTTTTAGCCTTAGTTCAAACACGCATAAAATAAAAATTATAAGTCATTTCCATGAACTGTAAGATCCCTCCCTTACCTATTTAATCCCTCTAATCATATCCCATATTAATTAGGTGAAATTTTTTAGAGAAATCCGTTGGACAAGTTGCAGTGAGGGGTCCAAAAATGTAACTCTTTGGTAGTGAACAAGCAACTTCTTGAGCTCTAATTGGCATTTCTATCTCTGAAACCTTCACCTAGGAATCTATCAATTTGATTACATCCAAATAGGCAAATTACATTTTATCACATTGCCATGATGTTCAAATCCATTCGAAAGTGCATTTTCACTACCATTTTAGAGCATGAAAACACTGACAATAAATGTTATTAAAGTTTAAGTTATGGTTACAGAACTCTAGTTCCAATGCTTCATGACTAAAAAATGACACTACCAACATGTCCAAGGGGCAAGATAATGTCTAGGACTAGGTTCATATCTTCCCATTAGTCCTGATTAACAAACCCACCACCCATTCTGACCTCAAGAACACCCTTCCCAATACAAGCAAAATGCATTTTTTAAAGCCTAAGTTCAAACAGCTATAAAATGAAACTTGTAAGTCATTTTTTGAGCTTTGATCATGTCCAACCTGAGCTTCTCTTATCTTCAAGAGTATATAATTATTTACTAACAGTCCAACCACGTGAAGGTAGAAGCTTATCTGACACCACTAACCTACAAAAATTATTAGTAAGTAATTAAAAATGAAATTTATATGTACTACCTAGAAAATAAAAAAACATTTGGTAAAATTGATTACATATACATTTAAAAATTTAACATACCTATGCATTTCAATCCAATGAACCACCAAGATCTGTCGTAACCTTGATAGTATCAAGAATAGCTTCATGGTCTGACTCTCGAACTTTCCATAGTTTCTTTTATAATGGCCTCCCATGATATTTTTGTAATTGAATATTCATTGTAAGAATTAAATTTTAATAGTGTAGTATCTTCGTTTGAATTTCAAACTCTTCAAACTCTTCAAACAACCATTGATCTAAATATTTTATAGGATATCATCAAAATCAAGTTCCACTGACTACCACTGACTTAGTGGGATAGTTAATGTTTTCTCCATCTATAATTAAGGAAGTCAAATTTTTTTCTCTCTACACACTGACACAATTAATAATTAGTGCCGTGTTCATTATCTTCATCTGGAATAACTATAAAAACATGCCCTGTATCACAAAAAAACTATTTTTAGTGATAATATGAAGATATATATTGAGAAATTATACATAATGAAAAATATTCTACCTGGTTGCACTAAATCAAATACATGGTCAAAGTCATCTGATGATGTCATATTTATAAGTTATAATGCCTTTGAGCTTGTTATGTGTTGATTGGAATTAGAGGTTTGGACCTCCAATCATCCACCCACTCTTATGACTCACACTCATTCCAAATAGAATCCATGCATGCAGAATAGAAACATGCCAAGTGTATTGTATGAAAAATGTAAGAACTTTCATTTGAGCTATGAAATGAGTGGAGGTCACTTTAACTTGTTAGAGTCATACAATCCTCATACTTTTTCAATTGTTTTTCCCTCATTAACAAAAAATATCTATGAACAGTAGAATTTGGTTGAGCACCATGACACATGTTCTCATTACACCATTCAACCATAGTTTTTACATCTGTCAAATGAACACTCTCTTCAAATTTCAACTCTTCCCTTGTAATAACTCTTTTTACACATGCTCCAGCACCATCATGCTCCCCTTTTCCATAGCTAACCTCGGTGAAACTCCAAATATGTTCTACACCAGTGGTAAAGTGCATCCTTCTCAACCAATAAAACATCTTTGTATTTTTGAATTGTGATCTAAAATTATCTAACCAAATGTAATGTTGATTAAAAGTAATGTTTCTTTGACTCAACTATTCATAGAACTTCTAAAAACAACTTTGCACATACTATGAACAGTGTGATATGTCATCACTGATATAAAAATGGTATTCCCTTAATATTTTTCATTATTACTCTATACTATCAGATGCATGCATGAATGTTATATGCACGAATATGGTAACTTGTGATGAGTTACAATACTGCAATTGAATTTCTATTTGGGGTTTGAATGTGTATTTTTTTAGCAAAACAAACTATTAAAACAATCAAACCAAGTGTGAATGTATCATTGCTTATCTTGAAATATTCATCCAACCATATATCCCTATGTGTGTGTCTTGCATAGTCATAAACAATCTTCTCCCTAAATTTGACCAAAAATTTAAAAGCAGGTATCATTTTTGTAACAAGCTCACACTTTTTAGATTTTTTCATCTTTTACTTGATAAGTCACTGATTTATATTTGCTTAAACAAACTTATTCCTTTCTAATTGTACTTGCAATATCCTCATAAATATATTTTTAAATTTTGGCAATCCACCATAAATGATGTAATTTCTATTTTGTTACACCCTGATTTTTTGCCAACCAAACTTGCTAGATTATCCATGGATATCTATAGTTGATAAAATCAGATTTGACTATTTTTATCTAAGCTATGAGATATATGTTGATATGGGGTAACATGGTATTACTTAAGTTACATGATCATCTTGCTATGGGTTAGTTATAAGTAAATATTTACTTTATGATCGTGTTAATTTATTATTTTAGCTATATTTATGATGAATGTATATCATGACTATTATAGTCTAACTACTTGTTTTGTTGTGAGGTTGATGTAGGACAATCAATCCTTTAGAGTGTGAAGGAGGGAGAGCATCATCGAAGAAGGTGATGTAGATCGAGATGTCAGAAAAATTGACTGATACTCTACACATACCACAAATAAACAGTACATGTTAGATGCATAAAAAGTGGTTAACATAATATGTTTGATGTTATTTGCATTAAATAATCATTTTAACCATGGTATACTTAGCATAATTTAATGGTTTTGAGGGATTGCTTGAGTTTATGCTTTGGTAGTTTTATCTTGTGTTATTTCGTTTATGATCACTAATATTTTCTTGAAGATGCAATTGGCATGGTTAGAATTAAATTAAATTTATTGACTAGAGGAATTAGTCATTAAATTATTATGTTAATAAAAGTGTTGATAATTATTGATTTTTATGTATTGGTGATTAGAAGGTTTGAAAATAAAGGCAAAATCAAAAAATAAATAAAATAATAATTAAATATTTAAAAAGAATATATTTTAAATAAATAGTAAATAAAACAAGAAAACTTAGCTTTAAATCTAAACAAGCTTTAAAAAAAAAGAAAAAGAAATTTTTATTAGAAAGGAGACTACACTTTCTTATAAAAGGAGCGGAGGGGTAAGTTTCTCCTCCACCATGTAGTACACTAATGGGACCCAAATCTTATTCACATAAGTATTTGAAGGGGCACCAAAGGCTCGGTTCAATAGGGTCATTATTACCATTATGATCTCTCTAAATTAGATGATAGGGATCTTGCCCTCAAGGTTTCATATGTACTACCTATAAAATCATGATAAGAGAGCAAAGAGGAAAAGAGCCACAACATATAGAGAAAAAGGAGAAGGAAATGATGCAATTGACTGGAGGAAATTCTAGGTAGGAAAAGTACTTAAAATTCTATGTTGTGCAAAAATGTTGGGATTACTTTTCACATTGTGTAAGGTTGAGTATTTACAGGTTGATATTTATCGAGAAGTAAATATAATTAGCTAGTTTGTTAATCAGAAAATTGTTATATAATAATATTGTGATAATTGGTTTGTTATATATATTATTGGTAACAACAATATAATACCTATGAGCTATTATAAGAGATTTGGAAGTTTTATAGGTAAGATATTGGTTGGATACTAGAATCCCCAATAATAGGGATTAGTTCCCTATATATTTGTATTATGTTCAAATGTTTATTATTAAGAGAGTGAGAAATAATAATAGTGTGTTTAAACATTCTATGTTCGACTCTTTGAATTCACAACAATGGTATTAGAGCGGGATAATTTGGGCTATGGATCTATGAGACATTATACAGGGTAGAGTCATTATAATTTTTTGGTTACCCAAATGATGAGAGAAATTTTATACTAGAGAATTAGACCTTAAGCAATTGGAAGTAGTTTTTTTAGTTTTTCATAAATCTATTTTTGCATTTAGATTTAGAGTTTTGATCTATATTGGAAGGCATTTTATTTTCTACATTGGTTCAAAAGTATCATAACGAGAATCATTAGTGTGTGTATGAGATCAATGTTTCTAAATAAATAACATTCCGTCTGTTGTTCACCATCCTACATAGTCTTCCTATTCGCTGGTATACAAGGATCTTGTCTAGCATCAAAGACATTCGAGCTTATTCACAGAACATCATGACTCGACATATCAGTCTATGAAGATATCAAAATTTTGCTCACATATAGCTCCCTTAGCTACATGGATTCAGTTCATAGTAACAATGAAGAGGATGACGTTAGATGGAATTGACGAGAAGCATTTCATTTTGGTATTCATAATTCATCCAAATAAGTGGAGGCACTAACATCTACAGAGGCATGATCAACTTTTGCCACTGTAAATTTATACAACCAAACAAATTTGTTGTTGGAAATTTTGAAATGGAGAAAATAAAATTGGAATTATGCCTGTCAATAAAAGCATCAGATTATCTTCTATATAAACTTAACTGTCATGCCCGACTGTGTGTCACTTCAAACTTGCCCACAACTATTATTTTTGCCTGTGACATTGTATTCTCCTCACCATCCACATACCCAGTCTTCATGCAAAACTCAACCACTACCAACAAAGCTCGTGAGAACCGTCATGATTACTAATATATAGGTTTGCATAAATCTAAATTTTTATTATAGTATTTTACGTACTGTTATAAGTCTAGGTGTCAATCTTAAATGCAATCAAAGTTGTTTATTAGTGTGTCAAGTCCTTTATTTCCAAATTTCATATTAGCAAGTTGAGATGGTTTAAATTTTGAGTCAGGTCTTTTGTTTTTTAGTTTAGATTTATATTGATCTAATTTTTGATTTATTTATGTAGTAATTTTTTATTTTAGCACCTTATTTATAGTGCTTGGGTTGATAGGTGTAGCCAAAATTTTACAATTAATAGTATTGAGTTGTCATCATAGAAATTAAAATGTATTTTTTTAATTATTATGTTATATTAATTCTTAAGTCTTGTTATTGAGTCTTGTCATTTAGGTGAATATTAGGGTCTCATTTAAGTGAATTAGGTTAAGGTCATTTGAGTCATTTTTTATAAAGTGTCTTATAATATTGTAATAATGTCAAAAAATATTCAAAATCATAAGGATGCATTATCGATTGAATGTGACATCCAATTTATGCGATTCTAAGATAATAAAATTCAAAAAATTCTTGAAAATGGATATGAGGCCGATACTGAACTTGAGAATGCTCAACTGATAAAATGTTGACATTTGATAACAAAATAATACATCTGTCATTTAAAGAATAAATATTCATCAGTTGAGTAAGTAATGAAGATACTAGAGGCTAGAGGATATATGAAGGTTGGATCTCTTTCAGTGACATCTTGTCAGTCACCAACGATGGGGCCGCATCAATGATGTGGTGACATTTTATGTGATGTGTTATTTTTAGTTGTGTGGATTTTAGTTTTTTCAGTGTGGTGTGCTAGATACATTTATTTTTTAGCATGTATGAAAAATAAGAACAATTGTACCTGTTCACTCGTGAATAGTATTCCCATGTAACCCTTTTATATATTTATATTGAAGAATGTTGATTTAAAAAATATTGTAGCAATCATGATGTAAGGTTAGTGGTGAACTTGAGAAAACTATTTTGTAATTTTATTGGTGAACTTGTGAAAACCATTTTGGAAGGTTATTGGTGAATTTGGAAAACCAATCGCAGATAAATGTGAAGGAAGAGATGTGCGATGGTACATGTATACAGAGAAGATCATGAGCACACGAAAGTGCCATGCTACAATCAGAAAATAAGATATATTGTACCATCTACAAATTATGAGAGGGAGGTTGGGATTAGCTTTCACATTGTGTAAAGTTGAGCATTTACAGGTTGATATTTATCGAGAGGTAAATATAATTAGTTAGTTTGTTAATAAGAATATTGTTATATAACAATATTACGATAATTGGTTTGTTATATATATTTTTCGTAACAACAATATAATATTTATGAACTATTATAATAAATTTGGAGGTTTTATATGTGAGATATTGGTAGGATATTAGAATCTCCAATAATAGGGATTAGTTTCCTATATATTTGTATTACGTTCGAATGTTTATTATTTAGAGAGTGAGAAATGATAATATAGTGTGTTTAAAAATTTCTTGTGTTCAGCTCTTTAAATTCACAACAAAAAATACTTGTATGTATGAATTCTTATGTGATGGATGTATTAATTTGGGTATGAACTATATTTATGAACATGTGTATATACCTGTTTTTATGAAATATAAGTTTTGGATTATACATTAGTATTCACTATAATTACATACCTATATATACCTATATTTATAAAGCTTTATGAGCTCGTTGTTGGCTCAAAGGTGTCAAAGTTGTAATAAATTTGCTATAAATATATATTTTTTGTATGATTAAATTAGAGGGGTCACTAAAAATCTTAGTCATTTCATGTTAAGTTTTCAACTAGTAATACATAAATTACGACTTTGTTGGAGTTAAATCATAGTCTATAGTTGACTATATAATTATTTTTATAAGATTGTAATTAAATGCAAGTTGTTTATATACATATTTTAAATGTTTCATAGTAAGAGAATGGTGTCACTATACCTTATCTAAATCACTCGGTATTCTTGAGAGAGAATTCACCTCTATTAATTTGAGATGTGGATTTGTGTTGGTCACCATCATTTTTTTCTTTCAAGTCAACAACAAAATTTTAATAGTAATGGACAAATCAATAAAGGAGATTTAAATGCCACATTTATATAATGCAATAGCAACGCTTAATAATTAAATGAAGTCAACTACAGTCAAATATAGATTAAATATCACTATTAAATGAGTTATGCAGTTCTGAACAATGATTAGTGTTTATTATGTGATTCATATACATTGTGTGTGATATGATTATATGTTGCTTGGTTATCCATGCTAAAACAACCAATATGATAAGAGAATGGTCATGGTATTTTAGGCATAAGGCATCACTGCCCTTGATCAATAGTGTCAGCACTATGGTGAATCGTTGTATTCTTTCCATTTTAGTTTCTCAACTCATACCTCTAGAGTCACTATAGGCATCTACCTGAGTTTGACCAAACTGTAGTTATTAACCTAAAGATTTTAGTAGACATTGATCTAATTCTCAAGCTGAACATAAAACTAGCCTTTCATGTTCTTATTTATTGTATGAACTTGAAAGCACCTAAATAGATTTGAACGTCACTGAAATTATTTATAAGTTTGGTAATTAATAGTCAAAGTTGCAAGTAAGATGCCATCTATAATAATTAATTTAATACTACCATTAACTAACATTATTAATGACACTCTTATTGCAACATTTATGTATTTAATATTTACTCCAAGTTGGGAATAATGATAAATTCGCTAGTGTTATGTTCTAAAGAAGTCGTTGATATATATATATATATATATATATATATATATATATATATATATATATATATATATATATATATATATATATATAAGACTCTTATCTTTTTATTTGTAAGAATTTTACAAGTCTAAATGTCAATATGGCAAATAAATGGCACTAATGATGCCATATTCTAGCCTATGTGATTTTTAAATCACTGAACTTTAACATTCCAGCTTCTCCAAAATAATTTAATTTGGTGTCATTGTTTATGAGAGTGATTTTGTATATAATGGTTAAATGTTGAGTTACCATAGGGGTGGCTTTATTTTATATTAAATATGTCATCATGCATAAAATAAGAATATAGGAAAGAGAATTGAATCATGGAATATTTTATTAAGCCCTTTATTAATATTATTTTATATTTGACTTTATACTCAAATGTTTGTAGACATAAAATAACAGTGAGTAGTGACAATATTAAATGTTGTTGAATTGTGAAGACCCTCATAAAATCTTTTGTTAAAGTTATAATATGATTGTAGGAGTTCTTATACAGTGGTTATTTTTTGAGGACATATGCACATAACCTATCTTGGGTAGTGGATTTATAAAGGTGTATATGTATATGAAAAGAATGTGTGGGTTATTAGCAATGTGTGTCAATTACTCTATTATTTTAACCAAGTCATAGACTCCGGAGGAACATAACACTAAATATATGTATACCCAACTTCCTAAAACCTACTATAACCATAAAGGATAATTACAATGTAGAATTCCCTACCTCTTAAGATCATCAACTCACTCCATTAGCAGGAAAGTTTTTAAGGATTGAGGAACCATAGAGAGTTCTTGAGCATGAGCTATAAATGGCTTTGGTTTTGCATTTCCTTGCCACTTGAGTACTTGTTTAGGGCGCATGGTATAATGTACAAGTATCATATATGCATATTTTACCCTTCACTAATGGATGCTCAAAATGAATCATTAAGTGTTTGAGGAACTAAAAACTATAACCATACTAAAATAGTCTTCTAATTAACGGAGCAAGATGTTTAAAAGAATGATATAACGGGTTTATGAATTCTCAATTTCTCTATAAATTTTTGATTGAATATGAGTTTATGTGTATTCAATTTTAAATACTTGTGTGTGGTACAAATTATGTAAATGTTAATATGTTTTAATGGTTGGTCATACTTAGCATGTAATAGTGCATCATGATGTGTGTTTATATGTTATTTTTCCTTGAATGCTAGTATGCAGTTTAGACTTAGGGTATACCTGGGTGGTATAGCTCCGTACTTGCTTAATTACTATTATGTATGTGTGTCACTTGATTTTTGAAATCATAAGTTTAGATTATATGTTATTATGTAGTTAGAAACCTATGATAGTATGGGATATCATAGAGAACTACAATATAAATATATTGTACCCAGATGGTACATATTGTAAATGTTATATCTAGACTTACATATACATTTTACTAATTAGCTATATACATGGTTATTGTTGTGAATAGTGTGTTTTATAACAGTTGATAAGACTTTGTGTATGTATGCATGCAATATTTGAGAGTTTAAAAAATATTGTGATGGAATGTTATTTTGTTCCATGGGATCTGAGACTTGCTTCGTTAAATCTAGTTAATTGTATAGATGTTTATGTTTCTATGATTTTAAGACTAATTTATATGACTATTTTTTAAAAAACTAGTAGTTATATCTTAGAATACCAGACTATGGTAATATGAGTTACCATAGGTGTAGTATGTTTGGAAATAAATTATGATAGTTAAAATCTACAGTTATGTATATTTTACCTATTTGATATAGATAGTAGTCATTATTTCTAGTATGGGATAGAAATTAATGTAAGATTCATTCATATGTTTGACGAAATAAATATATGTTTTAATTACTCCTATGTATAACATATTATATGATATATTTGCTAAGTAGGATGTAATTTAAATGAATTTTGTGGTTGATTTGAATTTGACCAATGTGCATTGCTGATATGGAGTAAGGAGTGAAATGGACTTCACTAGATTACTAGTATCACAATGATAGATGAAGGCAGTCTGATCAAGTGGTGTGTATGAATTTGATTAATCTAGATCGTTATTATTTATTACTTATAAAATTTTGGGACAAAGTATGTTTAGTAAGACATTATCATTTCATTACTGTGATTCACATGTATGTGTGATATATTGAAATAAAATAGATTTTTATGATATATTTCATGTTTAGTTTAGAATCATACAACACACTGGTACTTGTTTATATCTTTGGATTCCTATGTTGTCATTATCTACTCATCCATGAAGGGAGGGACATTTTCGGATGAGATTAGTGCAGGGGATTATTGGTCCATGATTGGTGTGGAAAAACACTCAGATTATTCCCACATAAAAAATAAAACATTTTCACATATTTTTCCCCTTCTTTTAACACCATTCAAACCCACAACGAAGGCAATGTTATAAAACAGAAAATTTCTAATAAAATGTTTGACATCTCATATAATTTCTTCCATAATACTAATGATTTCTGAAGAATAATCTTAAACTTCTTACTTGGTAACTAATTTGTTCTCATCAACATTTAACTACACTAGATTGATGACCATTGTCTTTATTTGTAACCCCACATCCTACAATTTCTCCTGCAAATGTTTCTTTCAGAGCTAAAAACCCAATATAAAATCACTCTAACCTATTTCTGCAATTCCTCCTCTAATTAATAGATTCTTAATATAAAGATTCACTTTGACCCTCAAAAATGTATATGAACAATTTTATGTATTATGGGTTTGAATTTTCAAAAATATTGGCTTCAAAACTTGTTTAAATATATTTTGATAGCACGTTGTAAGAAATGGAGACTGACGAGTTGGGAATAAAGTGATGGCTAGAAAATATATATGTAGAAGACCTCAAGAATAATGAATGAGGTGATAAGTGCAAGTGATGAGCTGGCTCAGGTCAGATGTTGGTTTCAACAGCTAGATATTTTTGCAACCTTCTGGTTTTGTATTAGGATGCCATATTTTATGGCTTGATAGTGAAGGATCTCATAAAGAAAGAATCCGTGCGTAGTTGAACTATATTTTATTTTTAATATTGACATTCATTGCAGGTTTCCACTAAGTTTCCTCTTCCAGTGAATTTTTGTTGCAGTACATTTGAAAGTGGTTTTTTGGTAAAAGTTCATGTCAAAAGAATTTAATGCTTAGGATTGCAACTATTCATGACATATTTGTGGCACAAGCCATGATCAATAGCCCCGCGTTCGCCATGGGAGAGGTGTGGGATGACCTGTCTTTTGGAAATGGAAATGAGGATACCATAGGGGACTACTCTGCCACTTTCCACTTTATCATTAAGGGAATTATACAGTAATCTATCCAAAAATACGAGCTATGGCGTTTAATGGATTCCAACGATAAACCCTCCAACATGATTGTCTTCTTATCGATAAAGGCCCTGACCTTCGTCGACAACCACGACAACGCATCTACCTAGAAGAAGTAGCGCTTTCCTTCTGATAAACTGTTCCAAGGATACGTCTACTTTATTTTATATTATTTATTTTTGAGAATTTTTTTTGGCATATACAATTTAAAATTTGAATATTTCCATGAGGATGCCATGCATTGTGATGGACAAGTGCCCGTAAATAATTTATATTAATATATATTATAATATATATTTTAGTTACATAATACATTATTATTATTATACTATATGTATAAATATAATATAATAATATTATTATTATATACAAATTTATTTTTGTTAATTTTTTACTTTCAGTGAAATAGGGTTTCATAAAGTGAAAGAGTATCAATTGACAATTGTGATAGTGCTTAAAATTGCACTAGAGCAATTGGGTTCTTGTCAAGTAGAGATGCCTAAATTCAACCCAATCTGAGTATCAATATTTAAGCCATTAGCTCAACCTCTGTTTCAAAATATTCCTATTGAAAAGGTAAGTTCATGTTTAAAGGGCTAGGTAACTTAGCTTGGTCTTTGCTTAGTGTTTTTCCTTCGAAAAATTTGCATCGGGTATTTCCTCATGTTACTTTGGTTTGTTTTTGGTGCAAAGTCCATAGAGTCTTTCGAAGAAAGTGTTCATGCATTTGTCCAAAGGCTATATTCCTTGGAGTTTTTTGTCCCCACAAAAAGCCCGAAGGACTATTTCTTTTGGGCATTTTGTTCACACAAAAATCGGCTATTTCCTTCGAGCATTTTGCTCGAATAAAAGGCCGAAGGCTATTTCATTTGTCAAGTCTTCCTTGTTTCAGACTTTTTGTTTGCGACAAAAAGTTCGGAGGGCACTTGCCCTTCAGGTATTTTGCTTGCATAAAAACTCGAAGGAATTGTAGGGTCCTTTTGCCTTTGTAAAATTCCTTGAAAGGTGTGTTTTGAAAAACCTGAAGGGTCTTTTGCCCTTGTAAAAGTTTTGAAGGAATTAATTCCTTCGAACTTTTTGCCTTTCCAAAATTCCCAAAGGGCACTTTCGAGTGGTAGAGGGCACTTTCAATGGTTCCAAAGGGCTCTTTCAAGAGATCTAAAGGACCATTTCAAAAGGCCTAAAGGATAAGTCTAGAAGGCAAAAGGACCATTTCAAAAGGTTGAAGCGCAGTTCTATAGGGAAACTGCCCTTGACAAAGTTTTCAAAGGGTATGATAAAAAGGCTTGAGAGGTACTTTTGGTAAAGTGATGTAGAGCATAAGTCTTATTTTATTCGAACATTTTACCTGTGCAAAAGGTTCAAAAGAATAGCCAATTTTACGAAGAAAGTACAAGTTCAAATTCTGCAAGGAAATTGTTCTAGACAAAATGCCCGAAATAATTGTCTCGATGAAGACTAGATAGCTCAATTCTTGTGGGAGAAATGTGAAGCCAAATCCTTCAGGGAAATTATCTCAAACATTTTGTTTGAGATAATTGTCCGAATAAAGAGCCCAAAAAAATTATTGCAAGATAATTGTGCCAAGGAAAAGATGCAAACAGGAATGCCGAAGAACAAATACCCATTGAATTGCTGCAAAACAAAGTCCTCAAAATAATACTTTCGACTTGCAAATGATGGTAATGCAAACCATTTTGATGGGTGCACAGACATCAATTTTAATTTACAGGGACTAGCTGTTGGGATTCAAATATCTGGGACGGTCACACGTGTCAATTTTAGACTTCATGAAATAGTCATTTGTTTTCAAATGGGGCAGATCCAATGACTTGCATTTGCTTGGGGCAGAATGATCTGATGATACGCGATCAAGATTAAACTTTCAAAGGAACTTAGGAAGCCCACGAGGTTGCTAAGTGTCAAGAAAAAGGGGAGTGTCTTAAAGTTTGGGCATGTTTTGAGGATCTGACGGTGCGAGTTGGCAGTTGATAAGTCAATATGACCCAAGATTGAACAAGACGCTTCCACATATCATAAGTGCACTCAAGGTCAAACCAATTATTTGCTAGGTTCACAAGAGGATCATGGGGCTGTCACATGGCATACCCTTGGGGCCAAGGAAGAAACATCATCCAATCATGCTCCATTCCTTGGATCATGATCTAATAGAGCGTGTTTGCTTGCCCTGGCTAGATCGGATAGTGCGTGGCCAAGGTTGAAAAGTCAAGGATCCTATGAGAGGATGCAAATATGACAAGTGGCATAGCTGCATGTCATAGGGTTACAACTCATTGCAAGATATATGACTTGTGTGTGCTCGAGAGATGAAGATCCAATGGTGTGAGCTAGTGATGACTTTTTAAAGGATGAGGGTTACTCGAAGAGGTGACAAGTGTTTGAATGAGAGACATTACTCACTCTAAAAGCTATGTGTATGCCCAGTTAGATCTGAGGTGGAACGCTTGGTGTCAATCTATGGTGAGATTTATCTTCAAAGCTAAAATCGACAGTTGCTTTGTAAACATAGTGATGGTCCAAGGATCAAAAGGCATGTCTAGCCACCATGATCAAAGGTGAATATTTCCAATCGTGATTGTGGATCATTTTGGTTATATGTCATAATCAAATCAACTCTTGGGCCATCACTGAAAGTAATGGGCTTTCTCTTAGAAATCACAACAAAGAAGATCATGTCCTGAAATGCCCATGATTTCAAGGTCAAGTAATAAGATGGCATTTCAAAAATAAGTTGCACATGAGGACAAAATATGTTCTATTTTCAGATGATGTTTTCCCTCCAACTATGCAAGTGAGTGATCAAGGGGATCTCCAAGTGGTTTCACATCAAGAAAAAATCCATTTGGTTCCTTAGGTGAATATCCTCCACACAGGGTCATGTGAAAGACATTTTTCAGCTGAAAGATCAAGTCATATGCATGAAGTTTGTTGCAGGTCTTCATCATTTCTTGAATAGGCAGTTGCAACAATGATTTCTTGAAGATATGGAGATCTTTTAGGCATGGAAAAAGTCCATTTTCTAGCTGGAAGCATCTAGATGAGACTGAAAAAAGTTTGTTGTGCAATTTTTGTGAACTGCTGCCTATAGTCTTAGTTTTTTGAAATGGATTAAAAATGTATACATAGGAACTTTGTCTTCCATTTTAGGGGTTGGTCAATTTTTGGTTATTTTTGTTGGTAGTATTTGTTTTTTGTCTTAGCCTTTGCTTCTTCTAAGTTTAGGATCTGCAAAATTTTGGGATCAAGTGTTGTGTGTAGACTTCATCTCCCTTGCTAAGGTGGTTGCATCTGTACAACCATTAGCAAGCTTTGAGAACATATTCATGTCTCCCTTGTCAAAAGAACAGTCTCACCATGCCTGTCCCCATGATAGCATATTAAACTATTAATGTTTGTAATATCTCTTTCCAATTTTATGATAATTTTTGTGATTCCTTGCCATATCCTATTGATGAAGTGCAGTAACATGTTTTACAAATTGTGTTGATAAGACATCTAGGTTTGCGTTCATCACTGGTTATCATTTTGAGCATAGATTTAGATTGTAAATCCTTTCTGCAAATTGTTCAGGATGTGTGGTTGAATAACTTCTTAGGGCACCCTAAGTTTGAGTTCAATGGGGAAGAACATTTGAATGATTAGTTTTAGTGTATGTCTTAATCTTTCAAGGATCGTTCAGTGTTTCTCACTAGCTTGCATTTGATATTTTTCCCAATATCTTTGTTGAGGAATGTTGTTTTGAATACTGCAAGATATCCTACTATTTGAAATCCACCAGCATACCACCTTCCCTCCCTTTTATATAACTATAAATTTGTCCTACCCTGTCCTACCTTGCAGGTAATACACCTCTTTTTCATATCTTAAGTGTTATTTGCCTGTAGATGCATAAACATAGTGTATTCAATGTGTGCTTGTGTTTTGTGTTATAAAGCCCAGCGTTTCCATCTTTTATTTTTCCCTTGTTTTGTTGAAGACTCTTTTGATTAAAGTTTGCAATCACTTCATTTATCTTTAATAGCTTATATTTGACCTAAGAACATTTGCTCATTCTGTGTGACAACCCTTTTCGGGTGGAGTGAGCAAGCTTGGTTATGCTTTGGTCAGATCTATGTTCCCTTGTGCCAATAATCCCCATGGAGGTTTAATTGAATAATCTCTCTATGTGAGCAAGCTACCCCTTAGGTCCTCTTACCTTGGTTTAGGTAGAGCCAAAAGTAGTAGGGAGTTAACCATACCCTTTGTAGGTGCCTCTCAGTCATTTTCTTCAGTCTAGTCCTTTCTTGATAACAAACCTTTCATTGACTATAACGACATCCTAGCGGGTCTATCATCATTGTTTACTAGTTATTTTTAGGTGTGCAAGCCTAGATTAGGGAGGTGTACAACTGGGAACCAACACCAAATTGGCACCATTGTTGGGGATAATTCTTGTCACCTATGTTGCTGGGGACTCTTGCATAGAGTTGTCATTTTCAAAGTTCTCTATCTCTTTGTGCTACATTTGATTATTTTTCATTCGTCAACGTCACCAAATTGGCATCATTACCAGGGATTCTTGCTGAAAGTTGGAGCTTTGAGTTCTTCACCATGTTAGCTTCTCTACTATTATTATATCGATTCAACTATCTTGGCTTTCAACATCACAACACCCCATTGGGGGGGTACCAAGGAGTTTTTTAAGGTCTAGCAATTTGATTGATGCTGAGTTTATTACAAAGAACTGTTAGTGTTTCCTATTGGAAGGTGTTTTGTCCCTTTTGAACATTACTTTGAAATTTCCATTATCTTTGTTCTTTTAAGATTTAACAACTTTATCTTTAGTTTGTATCACAATGGTTTGTAAACTATTCCCTTCTAGAAGTTTGATTCTAGTGGCGACTCTGACTCCATTTTTGGTTTCAAGAAAGATTAGTGCATGTTTTGAGTATTTTATGACTTCCAGTTTTGAGTTTCTTCTTGTTTGCAAAACTGGAAGGACTGAGATAATTTTCAAAGGAGACTCATCTAAAAGGCTTATTCCACCCTTTGGTATTCCTCAGAGAAGAAGGGGACAAGTCTGGAGGCCTGTTGAAGGGCAAAGTTTAGTTGCTCATGACCATTAGGGTCCTGGTAATTTTGAAATATATATTGACCTCCCCATCATTGAGTACTATCACAGGTCTTCTCTTGATTTTGAAACACATAGTCATATATATTTTCTAGCTCCTTCTCAACCAGCTGAATGCCCTCTTAGATATGATCCACTCGGTCCACCTCATTCACCCCCTCATATCCCTTTACCATTTGTTCTTAAACCTCCTATCGAACTAGTCATGATGCATAGGGACCAAGAGGAGAATGCATGCCATACATTTATAATTCTTAGATTTAGACCCATCAGTTTTGATGAGATGGAGGGCTATCCTAATGAGGTTCCACATGAAGTTAAGAAGTGTCTCCCAAAATTCCAAGGGAACAATACAAGGAGCGGTGACAAAAATTTGAGGGCTTATCAATATATCATTGAAGATTATGAGATTGAGTATGAGGATGTGTGCATTAAGCTATTTTTGCACACGATGTAAGAAGATTCTCAAGAATGGTTTAATTCCCTTCTCGTTGGATGCATCTATTCATGAGAAGAGATGCAAAATGTGTTTAGAATTCAGTATGGTGTTAGGATTGATCCAATATTTCTCTTGGATAAGTTTGAAAATATCAAGAAGAATCCTAATGAGTGTGTGTAGGGCTTTAACACATGGTTCAATAAGACCATGATGCGGCTGCTTGAAAAGATCAAGCCCAGTGACACTACATGCTTGATAAAGTACTGCGATGCCTTTGATAATAAGGTTGATTATTTCTTGAGGGACAAGGTTCCCACTTACCTATGGTTGACATTCAATATGGCCATCAAGATTGAGGACAACATCAAGGTTGTGGAAAAGCCTTTGAATAGGCAGGTTGATGTGAAACTGGTCAATCCAAAAAAGATGTAGCCCACAAAGGCAACCAAATTCGAGGAAATTGTTAAAACATTGGCTTTTGCTATCAAAGATATGTCATACAAGTTGGCTAGATCTGAGAAAGGGGTCCCTCAGGTTTCCACCAGCTATGATAGAGATCCCAACTAGAATCAAGCATAAAGGGGGCCTACTTTCCACCATAGAGATAATGACCTAGGAAAGAGGCCTACACATGAAGATAGGGCAAAAATAAACCATAATAGAGGCATTGTAAAGGAAGTCCCTAATCCTTTGAATGCCAAGGTAAATGTTATAAATTTAGATTTAGACATTGACTAGTGTGATAAGTGTTTTATACCACACCCTCCATGTGATACTGTTGAACAAGTTGATGAAGAGCTAGATGAACCTGAATATGCATTGTTCGATTATGAGATCTTTATGTTTGATTGTCAAAGACCTCAAGATGAATCGACTATCTCCATTGAATTATTGACTAATGCTATGAATGGTCAATCTTGGAGCATTGTCAAAATGGAGAGTGTCCCAAATTTTGACTTTACTTGCGATATCAATGTGGAGCAACCATATGAGTTACCTGTTTATGACTTTAATCTCTTGCACTCCGTGATGATCAAAAAGTATCATGTGGGTAATCCATCAATTGAGGATAGGTGGTTGTTGATTAATGCAGAAGCTACCCAAAAGAAGGATTATAACTTGAGAGGTAGGCAATCGGGCATTGCTCCTAAAGACTACCCCTACAATTTCAAAGGTAGGGAACACAAGCAAGGAAGCAAGGAAAGTTGTAGTAGTCCTAGAGGCTTCCAAGATAGCACCTATAACCCAAGTTGCTAAACCTAGAATCACTCCTACCAGAAATAATAGAATGCCTATGTTATCTAACATCTCCAAGGGTGATAATGAGATTAGGTACAATCCACCATTGAAGGTTGTTATTAAAGTTCCAAGTTCACCCTAGCCTAAATCACCTCAAGTCCTGAGCAATTATATCCTAGTTGAAGGGGTCATCACCCTTCCACAAAATATGCCCCTTCCTTAGTATAGTGTGTGTGACATGGCTCAAGTGTTGAGCTAACTCAAGATCACCATGCCGCTTGTTGAGCTATTATAAATACCTAAACACAAGAAGAGGGCTTTTAAAAAGCTAGAATTTGGTGAAAGGATAGCTACAAATGAATTCAAGTCACCCTCAACACCCCCAAAAGAAGATGAAGAATCAGAAGAGGTTATCAAACCTGCTTCAAAGGTTTATTTGGGGACTACATTGGTGGAGAGTCAGCTAAATGTGGATCCTTTCTACATGACTCTACTAATCAATGGTCTAATTATCCATAATTGCATGTTTGATTTTGGTACTTCCTGCAATTTGATACCCTTAAGTGTCCTCAATGAGATTGGAGTGAAGACCACGTCAGCCTTTGGCAAGTGATATGCCATGGACTCATGGGAGGTTCCAGTTGTTGGATAAGTTAAAGGTTTTGTGGTTCATTTGGTAGTTTATCCTGGTAAGTTTTTAAACATGGACATGGTAATTGTTGATTACCCACCTAAATGGGGGATGTTGATGTCATGCAAGTGGGCTACCAGCATAGGTGGAAGTGTGCAGATGGACCTTTCTTATGCCACCATTCCTTTGGAGGGTAATATGGTTAGACTTTATCAAGAGCCCAAGATGATGCATGTGATTTAAGATCCAAAGCATGCTCTTAATGAAGTGTTGTACATGGACCTTGACCTGAGCAATTTTGTTGCGAACATTGATGTTAGTGAATAACCTGTTGTTCTTGACATTGATCTTGATAAAGAAATTTTAGTTTGGAGGATGTGATTTGATGGAGCTTGCTCTAATCTTGAAAATAGAGTTGGGGTTGTTTTCTATGCCTCCCATGGTAAGTGTTTCATGTTCTCTTTCTAGATTTATTTTGAGTGAACTAGTAATACTGCTTAGTATGAGGCACTCTTGCTTGGTTTGAGGATTGCCTGTGAATATGGAATCAAATGTATAGTTGTCAAGGGTGATTCTGATTTAGTGGTAAAGTAAGTTCGCAATGCTTTTACCACAAAGAATAAAAGGTTGAAATAGTATCGAAATGTTGTTTGGGACTTGTTAGAGTTATTTGATGCATTCAATTTATGTTATCATGATAGAGGTTTTAACCAAGAAGTTGACAAACTTGTAGGGCTAGGTGCTCAATTTGACATTGTAAATATGAACCCGCATTATCAATATCAAGTGGAGTTGCTTGTGAGGCCTTCTATCCTAGATAATGTTCATCAGTGGAAAGTCTTTGATGATGACAAACAAATCAAGATGTTTCTAAACTATGAGGCTGAGTTCCATGATTGGCTCATTGAATTGGATGTTATGGTTCAAGTCAGTGATAGGAAAGAGACTTTGTTTGGGAAATACATAATTTAGCTGATGACAAACACTATCCCAAGAGGTCTAGTCAACCTAGAGGCATCTTTTGATGGATTAGACAGAATCAAGTCAAGGGACTTATTCATTTCAAAGAATGTAACTGAGTCCAACTTGGGTTCTCATGAGAATCCAAGGAAGGTTTGGTTGGGTACTCACCTAAGTACAATGGAGAAAAAGGGTTACATGCAGCTGCTAATAAAGTACTAAGATTACCTAGATGGTCTTATTCTGAGATGAAAGCATATAGGGAAGCTTTGTTCTAGCATGTCATCCCATTACAGTTTTATAGCAAGTCTTTCAGGCAAAAATAGATGCCTATTAACCCCATTTTATCCACCAAGATGAGGGGGGAATTAAAAAATATAAGGGACGGTGGCATCATTCAGCCCATCAGGTATTCATCATGGGTGGCAAATTTGGTCCCTATCAAAAATAGGAATGGTGACCTCCACTTGTGTGTGGATTTTAATAATTTCAGCAAGGTTTCTTTAAAATATAATTATCCCCTACCCAATAGGGAGAACTTGCTACAAAGCGTTATTGGGTCAAAAATGTTGTCCACATTGTATGGCTTCTCAGGCTACAATTAGGTTGTGGTCAAAGAGTTCAAGAGGTCCAATGCTACATTCACAATACCTAGGGGTATTTATGTATACATGAGGATGCCTTTTGGATTGATGAATGTTGGTGCAACATAATTATTATCTCCAAATATTTCACCCTAGAAGAGGGTTGTTTAGGCCTCCTTTAGATTTGGCCAATGTTGGGACATTTCTAGGGTTGTGGGTGTGCCTATAAGTGGAAATGAACCTCTAGGTTGAAAGGGCTATATCCTTGTATTAGCTTTTTATGAAATAAAACTATTGAACTAGTTTGTATGAGTGAAAAGAGTCAGAAGTTTGCATAAATGAAAAACCTAGTCTAAAATGGTGATACACCAAGAATTAGTATCTACATGTATGCCCTATACTTATAAACAATAGAGTAGAATATAGTCTATAACTTAAGCTATAGAATATTACAACATAAGTGTTTCAATGTAGAGACAAAATGAATGAAATCACACAAAGGTAAATAAATAGAAAAGACACACTGTATAGTCCAAAAAAAAGGTTTCACATGCACAAAATCCCATACAGCTAGAATGCACTTTACATGACCTGTTGGATCAAATCTTTGCTCAAAAAAATGAAGGATAGAGAACATAAGGATAAAACATCACCTGTTGTCACTCTATGTCTCTTGCATGCCCAGGAAAATGTTTAGAACTTAGAAATAAAATAGACTTATGCTTCTTTGCTCAAAGGCAAGAAAATGGCAAAACATTCTAGTAGGGCTTCGTTGTACTATATGTGGATGATAAAACAATATCCCAAGTGTCCTATTTATAGAAAAAGAGGGAGAGAAGGGAGAGATCTTGGGTGCCAAAATAAAATCCTCCAAAATGGTTTGTAGTCACCATCCTGGTGAAACTGATTACAGTTGTTGTCTCATTTAGTTGGAGTTTATCACTACAAAATCAATGGTGAGATGACCCTCCATAAGAAATGACTTAGATCACTGTTGCAAAACTTATATTCTTCTTGAAAGCTACTATGTTTTTCACTACATACCCATTTAGGGTTTAAGTGACTTTACTTCTTACTTGCTTCCTTGGGTTCTCTGATTACTTCTACTTGTAAAAGTCATAAGCAAAGCTTGTTTGAAAACCCGATTTGTACTATCTTTACCCTTGCGATTTTTTTGATTACTTTTGATTATACAATTCATAAGTAAAGCTCTTTTGAAAACCCAATTTTTCTTTACTTAAGACCCTATTGGGTTCTCTGAATGGCTTTACTCTTTGCTTGAAGACTTTAAGGCATGAATTTGACATCTTGTGGCATGTCATCTTTTAATCTTAATGGCTAGTTGGCCACCCTAAATTTTATGTCCTATGACATGTCATCTTTACACGCCAATGGTTAGTTAGCCACCCTAAATTATATGTCCTGTGACACGTCGTCTTTGCATCCCAATAGCTAGTTAGCTGTATTAAACTTGACATCCTGTAACATGTTATTGGGATCCATTAGGTCGGGTTTATGTTTCAAGCAATTTTTTCAAATTAATTCCTTTAGACAATTTATTCAAATGAATTCTTTTGGGGATTTTTCTTGAAAGACAATGACTAGTTCCTTCAAGAACATTTCTCAAAGGACACTTGGGAAAGTGTCCTTCGAAAAAATTTCAAAGGACACTTGGGGAAGGCACAGGGTCCCTTCAAAAAAAATTAAAGGGAATTTCAAAAGGAAATGGCCCTTCAAAACTTTTCCAAAGGCCATTTACAAAGACAAAGTGCCCTTCAAAAAAAGTCTGAAAGGTCACTTGGGAAGAAAAGTGCCCTTTAGAACTATTCTGAAGGTTCACTTGGACAACAAAGTACCCTTTGGAAAAGTTCGAAGGGACACTTGGGAAGAAAATTTCCCTTTGGAAATTTTATGAAGGGTCACTTAGAAAGAAAAGTGCCCTTCAAAAAAATTTGATGGGACACTTGGGAAAACAAAGTGCCCTTCAAAATTTTCTAAAGGGACACTTGGGGGGAAACAAGGCAAGAAAGACCCTTCAAAAAAGTTTTGAAGGGCCACTTCTGAGAGGCATTAACAAGACCATTTCGGGTTGTCTAAGCCCTATTACTTACTCACTTCGGACCTCTCATTGCTTGCTACTTATAAACCAATTTAAGACTTGCTCCTTGGAAAATACAAATTCATGCATCATTGAAAACCCACAAAGCATTGGAAAGAGTAATTCAGGTTCATAAACTCATATTACTTCTACTCATGAAATTTTTATAAGTTAACTCATTCAAAGAACCTGACTTAGTCTTGAGAAGTAACTCGGGTTTATGAGGGGCCAAGACTTGACTTATGGAGAACCTAACATACATTACAATGGAGTCAAAACACTTTAGCCTCCTTGACTTGCAATTTTGGACCTCTATATGACTTGTTCTTGCAACTGTTGTTTGGCTCTCCATGAAAATGGTACTGAGGTGAAACTTGGTCAACATTTTTGGTGATTCTGAGGGGAGGCATGCCTACTATGTCAAAGACTAGTCGCCTAAATCCTTCCATTTGGCATGGAGTCACGCATATAGACACTTCAAAGAGAATTGAACAAGCTTTGGTTCAAAAACACACTAGCTGGGTTGACTACACACACAAGACAAAGATGCACATCAAACAAAGAGAAGGAAAACACACCCATACTATAAAGCACCTAGGGAAAACAAACACAACAAAGGAATCACACCAAAACAAAGTATATACAAGACATTTCGATCAAGGGTCAAAATCAAGGCTTCAAATGGATTCCATTCACTGGAATAGGCAGCTCTTCTCCATCCATTTTAGATAGTTGAAAGGAGTTTCCTTGCTTGCAATTGCTGATGATGTAAGGACCACTCCACAAGGTATCAAACTTTGTATGTTTGCCTGGTTTTGCTCTATCTTCATCCCATTTCAAGACCAAGTCACATTCTTTAAACACTCTAGCCCTTGCCCTTTTGTCAAAGGATTTCTTCATGAGAACTTGATGGTGTGCCAAAGCTTTATGTGCATCATCTCTTGCCTTTTATAGCTGCATTAATTCTGTCAATTTGACCTCCATGGGAGTGTTTTCAAGTAATTATAGCTATTGTACAAGTTTTAAGGAAGGTAGCTCTTATGATATGGACAACCTAGCTCCTCTCCCATAGACAAGTACAAAGGGAGAATTACCAATTGACTTTTTGGAGTTATTCTGTCTGCCGATAAGGGTGTCTTTAGCTTGCTATGCCATGCTCTTTGATTGGTTTCCAATGTCCTCTTGATGATCTTGATGAGGTTATTGCTGGTAGACTTAACCAATCCATTACCTTGAGGGCAGTAGTTAGATGAGTTACTCAAATGAACTCCACTCTTTGCTGCCCAATCAAAAGTTTTAGCACTTATGAAAGCAAGTGCATTATCAGAGATGATGACATGAGGAGCTCCAAACCTTGTTATAATGTTGTCATAGAAATCCAAGATGGCATTTTCATATGCTTCCTTCAAAGTAACAACCTCTACCCATCTTGTGAAGTAGTCTTTAGCAGTCAATATCTATTTATTTATAGCACTTGATGGAGGGTTGATCATGCCAATGAAGTCAAGGCCCCATTGCATGAAAGGTTGGTCCACTTGGATAGGATACAATGGAAGGAAAGAAAGCTTTTATTTGCCAACAAAGAAAGTACATTGAGGACAAACCTTAGCCCAATGATAACAGTCCTTAAAAAGACTAGGTCAATAGTAACCAACTCTCATTTTTTTTGCAATTATTGTTCTAGGAGAGAAGTGACCACCATCTGCACCATTATGGAACTTTTATAGCAGAAAATTAAATTGGTCATTGTTAATGCATCTTAGCAACATATTGCTCACATCCTTCTTAAAGAGAATGCCATCCATAAGATAATAAGGAATAACTTGCAACCTACAATAACTTATTTGAGATTTGTTCAAGCCATTAAGACACTCACCATTTTGAAGAAAACCAATGATGTCTTGTGTCTAACTTTGATTTTGTATTTGATTAGTTGGTTGGTCTTGAAATTGGTTTACCAAGGCTTGCTCTTTTGGCTCTAGAAAGTCAGATGCTAAGTGCTCACATAAACCTCTTCCTCTTACTAGGTAGGTTACCTTGAAAAAATGGTTATATCATCAAGGTAAACAAGCAAAAATTTATTAATCAAACTTTTGAAAACCATGTCCATTACCCTTTGAAATGTAGCTCCAACATTGGATAAACTAAATGGCATCTTCTTATAGGGAAAGGTCCCCTAATTGTTGGTGAAGGTTGTTTTGAATTGATCCCTTCATTTACCAACATTTGATAATAACCTGAATAACCATCAAGCAGTGAGAAACATTGAGACCCTGAAACAACTTGCAAAATTTGTTCCATGGAAGGACGTGGGTAATGATCCTTGAGAGACACTTTGTTTAGATCATAAAAATCCATGCAAATTCTAATTTATCCATTATTATTTAGAATTGGCACAAGGTTGGCTACCCAAGTTGAGTGCTTGATAGGAAAGATAATCCTAGACTCAATCAATTTGGTCAGCTCTAACTCAATGGTGTGATGAGCTAGATTTGGGTCAAACCCTTTTAGGTCCTTGTATTCCCAGGAAAAGATGACATGAAACTCTTGGAATAATGCAATAAAAGCTTGCCTTTTTGGTTGAGAACAAGCCTTGACAATCTTCAAAAGTTTGTCCTTGAAAATCAGAACTCTCTCATAATTCTCTTCTTTTGTTGACATGCTCATTCTTTGGTTTTTCTTTTGATCATCCTCATTGAAGACACTCTCCAAGATAATCAACCCCTTGGGTATTTTATTTGTCTTCAGCTGTATAATCTACTCTTCATCATGATCATGTAACTTTTTTTTGATTTCTTAAAAAGAGTCTTACCTCATTTTCCAAGAAGTGTGCAACGTGTTCATCACTTTCAAACACTTGCTATGACACTCCATTATCTAGAATGGAAGGACTCATAATGATATTGATATGAGATTGATATTTATCTTGTTCAACATCATTAGCTGAGTCAAAACATGTTCCTATTGTAGCCAGTCTATCATCGTGCTTGTTCAAGTCTCGTGGTATGGGCTAGATGTTGAAGGCATCAAAATCCTCAAGTAGATCCCATACTCTCTACTTGTAGGACTTGAGCAAGGATTTTTTGGCTATATCTTAACTTCTCGCTTGATGAATGACCAACTCACTATCTCCATAGACTTTCAAAAGCTTGATTCCTCTCTTCTTTGCCCATTAGAGACCATAAACTAAGCCTTCATATTCTACCACGTTGTAAGTACAGTCGAAGTGAAACCTATAAGAAGAGTAGTAATGATTATTTAATAGGGAAACCAACATGGCACGAGCTCATTCACCAAATTTTCTCCTTGAACCATCAGAAAACATTTCCCACATGCCATCAAGCTCATGATCTTCATTGGTGAGTGAAAGAATTGGGACATTTTCCTCATGCATGCAATAAACTCCCAAATTGGTTTCCTCAATGAAAGTGTAAGGATCAAGGCCATGTGTTTCAGTGTTGTACTTTTCAAGATAGAGGTCAGAAATACCTTTAAGAGGAGAAGATGTTTCACTATTCAGGATTGCCTCTTTCTGCTTGCTGATTAGATAGTTTTAATTTGTCAATGTCTCTGAGTATGGCTCAATGTGGAACCTTGCTAAAGGTTGAGTCCTTATGATCACCTTGGTTCCATACCTTGTCTTGAAAGTGAGAAAGGACCAATCAGCAGAAAGGTATCCCCCTATCTTGGCCATAAAGTCCCTAGACAATCATATAGCAAAGTGTGTTGGAAGGTCCACCACAACAATATCTTGCAAAATATGGAAGCTTAGGAAGCCATGAAAAACACTTTCAGACCTTTGACCAATCTTATCATCTTGGTTGGTGTTCCATCCAGCTGCAACATGCCTTTACTATGTGGCTCATAGTTCAAACCTAACTTATCAACCACTACTTTAGGCATAATAGTAGTGCTTGCTCCAATATCCACAATACAATTATGGACCAACTTATCTCCTACAATGACTGTGAGGTAGAAGGGTGAAGGATTTTTAGCTTTAGTGGAAGGCTCCAAAAGATGATTTGGAGAATTTGTGAAAGCCACACTATGATGCGTTGAATATTGAGGAGCCACCTGCATGCTTGCTAACTACTCTTGCAAAAGCTCTTTTTGACTAGGTATATGTAGAACCTCCTAAAGGTATATGTTTGTCTTAGTGATTTTTAATGAATACACAATATTTAGAGATGGAGCATTCACTTTCTCTTGCATTTTTGATGGTAATAAAGGCATTGTTGCCTATTGTGTTGCAATCTTGGCAACTGTATTTACATTTTAATTTTGTTGAAGAACATCGCTTGTAGAAGGTGCAACACTTTGATTGGAATTTTGTGGCCTTAAAGAGGCATCACTTGGAACTATTCATGGATCTCGGCCTTTTCCCAAGGCTCTCTTCTTAGACCTTGTATTATCTGCAATTGACATGCCTTGAGTCAACACAAAATCATCCTTTTCTAGAATGTTCATCATCCCCACACTTGGGTTGCTGCCTTCTCCATGATTATCTCTTTGGCTGGGATAGGATTCTTCTACTATCATGTAAGGAGTAGCTTACTCTTACGTAGTCAAAGCATAGATGGTTCCTCCATCATCATGTATAAACTAACCTTGAGGCTGCCCCCATTGGTCCACATGATCTTCTCCTTGCACTAGATTTGCATGAACTAGAACAACAACCTTTACGAGAGGAGTAGAAATTGGATTATATGCATTGGGATGTCTATTGTAACCTTATTGATTTTGTCCTCTACATTGATAATTATATTGGGATGGAGATCTATATCCTTGTTGAGGATAATATTATGCATTAGGAGGAGCTCTTGCCTGATATTGAGTTTGCTTGAGTTGAGCTCTCAATGATTTGACTTCTTCATCCTTGTCCACAATGTTATCCACCTCCTTGGAAAAGGATCTTCACTTCACATTGGCATTGGGAACCTGAGACATGTTTGGAGCTTCAACCAAAGTGTGAGACAACAAAAGCATAAAAAATCTTGGAGGGAGTCTTCTAGCTTGAATCAAGCTATTCTTAGCCTCAATTGCTAGCTCATATGCACCTGGAAGAGTGAATCCTCCTATTGAATGCAACATAACAACAACGTTAGTACCAATCCCTTTGAGGTATTCTGGGAACACAAAACTAGGAGGAGGTCTCATGATTGGTGGAAACCTATACCATGTTCTTTAAGATCTCTCATTGAAATCTCTTATGGATTCATTTGGACCTCTTCTTATTACATTCAATTGATGTATTAGAGAAGCATGATCACTCTTATTTTTGAATCTTGTCACCAATAGGTCTCCAAAACCATCCTAAATTGTAATGCAACCCCCTTCCAATGTTCTATACCAATCAAGTGATTTTCCTTTTAAAGACATAACAAGCAATCTAATGGCTATGTTGGCCCTAGTAACATTATGGAAATTGCAAAAATTAGAGATGTCTCTAATATATTCATATGGGGTAATAGGACCCTCTCCATTGAAACTAGAAAGATTTTGGGTAGTATTTGGAGGGATGGGGTCATATGTAGGAAGCTCTATTGGGTTTTAGGTATTAAAATCAGAGAAGGGTTGAAGTCTATCTATCTCTCCCCTTTCTCCCATTTTTCTTCTTCCCCTATGATACTCTATTTCCTCTTATTCTTCAACTTCTTCCTCTTCTTGAACTTCTTCAACCTCTTCTACTTCTTCCCCAAAACCTCTTTGGAAAGGATTTAATAGGGCTAGGAGTGGTTGAACACGTTGTTCTTCAGGAAAAGCTTAAGCTAAAGGGGCTTGGTCAAAAAATATTAAGGACCTTGTGAGGACCATGTAGGATAATTTATAAAAATTAGTCTAGAACCAGGGATTCACACCCTTTTAAAGTCACCAAATGATGGTTTAGGGGTGTTTATACTATTTTAGGTCTATCAAGACCAACATTCACCTTTACTTAGTAATAATTCAGTCCCACTAGGCATGCCAAAACTATTGTCTCCAAATCTTTCACCCTAAAAGAGGGTTGTTCAAGCCTTCTCCATAGTTGGGCAATGTTGGGACATTTCCAGGCCTGTGGGTGTGCTTATAAGTGGAAATGAACCTCTAGGTTGAAATGGATAGCTCCCTGTACTAGTTTTTTGTGCAATAAAACTATTGAACTAGTTTGTATGAGTGAAAAGAGTAAAAAATTTGCATAAATGAAAAGCCAAGTCTAAAATGTTGATACACCAATAATTAGTATCTACATGTATGCTCTATACTTATGCACAATACACCAGAATATATTCTATGACTCAAGCTCTAGAAGATTCCAACATAAGTATTTCAATGCAGAGACAAAATGAATTGGATCACATAAAGTAAATAACTAGAAAAGATAACCTGTATAGTCCAAAAAAATGGTTATGTGTGAAAAATCTCATACAACTATAATGCACTCTACATGACATGTTGGATTAGCTCTTTGTTCAAAAACATGAAGGACAGAGAACAAAAGGATAAAACATCACTTGTTTTCACTCCGTGTCTCTTGCATGCCTAGACAAATATCTAGAACTTAGAAAGAAAACAAACTTATGCTTCTTTGCTCAAAAACAAGAAAATGGAAAAACATTCAAGTAGGGCTTCACCATACTATTTGTGGATGATAAAAAAAGATCTCAAAGGTCTTATTTATATAAAAAGAGGGAGAAAAGAGAGAGATCTTGGATGCCAAAATAGAATTCTCCAAAATGGTTTTCAGTTGTCATCCTGGTGAAACTGATTCCAACTATTCTCTCATTATGTTGGAGTTTTTCCTTCTCTTTGATTCTCCCCTCTTGAAATGACTAGGATCATTGTAAAATCAATGGTGAGATGACCCTCCATAAGAAATAGCTCAGATCGCTGCTGCAAACCTTATATTCTTCTAGAAAGATCTCACATTTTACAATGTAGACCCATTCAGGTTTTCCAAGTGACTTTACTTTTTACTTGATTCCTCGGGTTCTCTAATTACTTCTACTTGTAAAAGTCATAAGCAAAGCTTGTTTGAAAATTTGATTTGCACTATCTCTACCCTTTCGAGTTTTTTGATTGCTTTTGCTTATAAAATTCATAAGCAAAGCTCTTTTGAAAACACGTCATCTTTGAATCTCAATGGCTAGTTATCCACCTTAAATTTGACGTCCTACAACACATCATGTTTGCATCCTAACAGCTAGTTGGCCACCTTAAATTTGATGTCCTGTGGCACGTCATCTTTGCACCCCAATGGCTATTTGGTTGTATTAAACTTGACATCCTACGGCACATCATGGGGATCCATGAGGTCGAGTTTATGTTTCAAGCAATTTTATCGAAGCAATTCCTTCAAACAATTTGTCTGAATGAATTCTTTCAGGGATTTTGCCTGAAAGGCAACAATTAATTCCTTTGAGAACTTTTCTCAAAGGACAATTGGGAAAGTGTCCTTCAAAAAAGTTTTGAAGGTCACTTGTAGAAGGCACAGGGTCCCTTCAAAATTTTTTGAAGAGCATTTCCAAAGGAAATGACCATTCAGAACTTTTTTGAAGGGCATTTCTAAAGACAAAATACCCTCTAGAAAATTTTGAAGGGTCACTTGGTAAGAAAAATGCCCTTCATAACTTTTCTGAAGGGTCACTTGGAAAACAAAGTGCCCTTCAGAAAATTCTGAAGGGACACTTGGGAAGAAAAGTGCCCTTCAAAACTTTTCCAAAGGGTCACTTAGAAAGAAAAGTGCCCTTCAAAAATTTTCAAAGGGACACTTGGAGGGGGGGAACAAGGCAATAAAGGCCATTCGGAAAAGTTCTAAAGGGCCACTTACGAGAGGCATTATCAAGACCATTTCAGGGTTTATAAGCCCTATTACTTACTCACTTTAGACCTCTCATTGTTCACTATTTATAAAGCAATTTAAGACTTACTCCTTGAAAAAACCAAAGTCATGCATCGTTAAAAACCTGCAAAGCATTAGAAGGAGTAATTTTGGTTAGTAAACCCAGATTACTTCTACTCATGAAATTTTTATAAGTTGAGTCACTCAGAGAACCTGACTTGGTCTTGAGGAGTAACTTGGGTTTATGAGGGGCTAAGATTTGACTTGTGGAGAACCCAACATACACTACAATGGAGCCAAAACACTTTAGCCTCCTTGACTTACAATTTTGGACCTCTAAAATGCCCTATTCTTGCAACTGTTGTTCGACTCTCCATGAAAATGGTTGAACAAATTATACTGAGGTGAAATTTGGTCAACAGTTCTAGTGTGCTATGGTTGTTGCCTTTGCAGGGATAATTAATCAATTTATTACTGTGTATCAAGACAATGCCACTATGTACTCCAAAACAAGAGAAGAGCATTTGAAGCATCTTGAAAAGTTGCTGATCAAATGCAGGGAGTTTGAAATTTTGCTTAATCCTAAAAAGTGTCACTTTGGAGTGTAAAAGGCCAAGTTTATAGGACATATAGTGTCCAAGGATGGTGTCATGATTGACCCTTCAAGGGTTGAAGCCATTGATAGATTGCCTATCCCTTAGTCCAAGAAAAAAATTTAGTGTTTCTTTGGATAGATCAACTTTGTAAGAAGGTTTGTGTCTAATTTTGTCAAAATCAGTCTACCTATTACTTATATGTTAAATAAGGACAAAATCATCAAATGGGAGGAGAAGGTCATTCAAGCATTTAGTGACATCAAGAGAGCTTTAAAGTCTACCCTTGTTTTGGCTAGTCCTAATTAAATGAAGTCTTTCCATATGATCTCTTTTGTGTTGTCTAATACTTTGGTTGTTGTCTTGTTACAAAAGAATGAGGAAGGTCATGAGAAACCCATATCTTTATTTATCAAAGTTATGCAAGGTCTTCAACTAAAGTACACTATCATGGAAAAGTAAGCTTGTGCTCTTTTGAAAGCTGTCAAAATGTTCAAGCTGTATATTCTTAGTTCAAAGATTATTGCTTACATCCTTCACACCATGATGAAGGATATTTTGACTCAAATTTATGTTTCCAACAATAGGTGTAGGTGGGTCAACAAGCTATAGGTGTATAACATGGACATCCAAACCACCAAGCTCTTAAGAGGGATGGGTCTAGCCAAGCTTATGGATAAGATGAATTTGTAATTAGTTGAGGTAAACATCATTGTCTTTAACATTAATGTTTCAATAAGTCTACTCAACACTTCTCCATGGTATAGATACATTGTTCATTACTTATAGAATCTGAATTATCCCCTTGGCTTGGATAAGAACTAGCAAAGAACTCTAAATCTTGTGTCCCAAAAATAACTCTTGACTGAAAATGGACTAACATGGAGGAATATAGATGGGCTTCTTCTTAGATGTGCGATTGAAGAATAGTCTATTGTCTTAATTAAAGACTTCCATAGTGGATTTTGTAGTGGCCACTTTGCACCTAAAGTTACAACTCATAAAATTATGAGAGCTGGTTATTGGTGGCCATCAATGTTTAAGGATGTTGCTTAGGAAGTTAAATGATGTGAGAAATGCCAACACTTTGCTAGGAGGATAAAAGCTTTAGGGTCTCTTCCCTTGCAGCCTATGATGATTGAAGGCCCATTCAAATAATGGGGAATGGATTTCATTAGAGAAATCATTGATTCATCAAGCACTGGGCATATATGGATCCTAGTTTCAACCAATTACTTCACCAAATGGGTTGAAGGAATCCCTACAAAAAAAGTGATACACCAAGTAATCATGAATTTTCTATTAAATCAGATTATTTGTAGATCTGATGTGCATACCAAGATAATTGTTGCTAATGCCATGAGCTTCAAATCCAAACCTTTGGTGGCATTGTGAAAAGACTATGGGATTGATCTAACCTATGCTTCCAACTACAACCCTCAAGGGAATGAGAAAGATGAATCAAGTAAAAAGAACTTACTCAAAATAATTAGATGAACATTGGAAGCTAACAAGAAGAACTGGGGTGAGCAACTAAGGTTTACCTTATGGGTTGATAAGATTATACCTAAGAGAGCTACATGTAGAAACATGTTTAAGCTTGTTTATGGAGTTCAAGCAATATTTCCTATGAATCTGTAGCTTCCCACTTATCAGATCATCTAGTAACTAGCAGATGATGAGCAGGTATATCACTATGAAGGCAGGGTGAATGAAATTATTGAGTTGGATGAAACTCAAAGACTATCTCATGAAATAAACCTTAGTTCAAGGAAAAGCTGAAGAAAATATTTGATAAAAAGGTCACTCCAAGAATCTTCCAAGTAGGTGATTTGGTTCTACTTTGGGACAATAGGCATGAAGAGAAAGAAAGGCATGGTAAGTTTGATGCCTTATGGATGGGTCCCTATTCCATCTATTATAGGATTGGGGAACATACTTTATTTTTGAGAGATCTGGATGGTGAAATAATGGAACTTCTAGTTAATGACAGACATCTAAATCACTCTCTTGATTAAGTCCATTTGCAGTTGTGTACTATATATATATATATATATATATATATATATATATATCGCTTTATCTTTCCTTTGTTGTTTTCTTGCCCCTTGCTTTGACTATGTTTGTATAGTTCTTTTCTATTCCTTTTATTGTGTTTTTGTTCTAGATCCTCCTAATGTATTTTTATAAGTCTGCCCTATTTTTTAGAATCTTTCATGAGTATTTATTGAAAATATTGCTAAGTCTTGACTCCATAGCCCAATGGGTCAGCACCTGGTCTTTTTTTCTATATATTTTTGTGCTCCCATAGGGAGTATGCATCCTTGGGCGAGAGCCAATGTTAGTGTCTAAAATTGCACTGGAGCAATTGGGCCCTTGTCAAGTGGAGATGCCTAAATTCAGCGCAAGCCGAGTATCAATGTTTAAGCCATTAACTCAACTTCTATTTCAAAACTTTCTTATTGAAAAGGTCAATTCATTTTAAAGGGATAGGTAATTTAGCTTGGTCTTTGCTTAGCATATTTGCTTAGGAAAATTTGCATCAAGTATTTTCTTTACTTAAAAATAAAAATAAATGGAGTTGTATGTAAGCTAGCAACATGTCCTCCATCACAAAGCCTCACCTACCTCATCATAATGGCCTTCCCTTGCATGTCAAATAAAGTCAATAGATTATCTCTCAGAAAATATCTAGCTATGTTTGTTAGGTAAGTCTTTAAGATTTTCTTTATATCCCTGCCCACATGACATCTTTAGTACAAATCCCACCTCAAAAGTTAAGAGTCTAGACAAATTCACTTTGTAGCTAATGTCTATTTTATGTTAGATCTCAAATTTAATGTCTATTCGATTGTTATATATAAATTCTCAATTTAAATTTGACATCTCTTTAATTTTTTGTCATGAAATAATTTTACTATAGAATCAATTTAAGTGTTTCATTATTTTTTATTTTGATGTCTATGTATTTTAGACATTTAAGGATGAAATGTTCCTCCATTTCAATTATCCACTATTTTTAGGTGTCATCCATCTACCTATCTCTCATCTGATCTCATAAGAACTAGCCCTGATCCTTAAAATATTTACACCAAACATTGTTGAAGAGTCCAAAAATAAAATGTCTAATGAAATAGGGGAAAGGTGTCACTTAAGCAAGAATCTGTTTAAGAACCACTTTTTTTAAAAAAATATTGAAATATTTATTATCGCTGAAAATATTTCATTAAATCAATTTCATTTTTTAGAATAGGGAGATAACGTAGTCAAATAGAACCAAAAACTCAATCACATCATACACTAGTATAGGAAAGATATTAGATCTGCAACAACTGATATACATTTTTAGCCTTCAAGATGTCACAATAACCTCCAATATGGATCGATTGGCTTGAAAATTGGAGGCACAAACCACTGTACTAAAAATGTAGAAAAATGGTGCCAAAATATTCTTCAATCCCTTGTCATAAATAAATTGGAAATGATCCTCAAGACCTTGATCCAATCCGCAACTTACCTGTCAAATCCTAGGCGTCCAAAATGGAAAATTTTCCATATCTAACTAATGAAACCTCCAAAAATTATAATACCACTTGATTTGGATACCCAATATCCTCAAAGTAAGTCTCCCACCTTGAGAAAATTCAAGAAAAATAAAATGTTGTTCCAAATCCTCAAACCTCAGAAAATGGGTATGAAACCCTAGGCTGCCATGAAAGAATAATTCGGATCTACAAGTAAATTCTTCCTCCTTGGCTACAAAATATGATTAAGCACAAATACAAATCCTGTATGGATCCCTCTCAACCAAAGTGGTATTGAGTTTTCATCCAATCCATGATTCCAAGGGTTTTTGTCCTCAAAATAAGCTAAACAAGTATGAACCAGCTCAACAAAGGAGAAATATCAAGTATCATAAAATCACATAATAAACCTTTGATGTGGTAGAGTGACATTTTATAAACCTCCATAACAAGTTTAGACTTCAAAATCCAATTAATTCTATTTTTTAGAAAACTCTAGAACCTCCAAGGGTGGAGTCCTATTTTGGGGGAAATTAATTTATTTTTATTTTCTAATTTTTACTTTTTCCCCAAAATAAAATTATAACATAAAGTCACTTTTATAATTTTTTATATTTTTCTCATAAAGTAACTTTATCAAAATGACTTTATAAAATAACTTTGTAAAAAGTCATTAAGTCACCTTATCGAAAATAAAACTCCTCCATGGTTCAAATCATAATTGCCTAGCAAATCATTCCTTAACTCCATTGTTAGCCTACGGAAATGTTGGAATAGGCTAACCCAAAACTCTGTGATATCTATTAGGAAAGAGGAGACATTACAATATCAAAAATAAATTTATACTTTAATGAACAAGATTAGAAACCATCATCCTCACCAATAAGACTACAACCATTTTATTATTATTATTATTATTATTATTATTATTATTATTATTATTATTATTATTATTATTTAAAAATGAATTATCTTATCAGATTCAATTTAATATTTAACATAATATGGCATTAATATAACAAGGGTCGCGTAATGATTAGCCATTGCTATTTTAATTGAGAAACAATTTTATATGATTGTAGTATAGTGGAAATACTAAATTAAAGCCACAATTATCCTCATATGGTTTAAGAATGTTTTGTGCAATTATGAAATGCTACAGGGATAGTATTAATCTAATAGTCGGCTTGTACTTTTTTATATATAGTTGTGTGTTAGCCATGTTAGAATACTTCAAGATATTTGAACATAAAAAATTATATGAAAACCTTGGAATTAGGTGAGATTAAATTCAAAGCAAAAGAGAGCTTCATAAATTGATTATTTGATTCATTAGTCAAAAATTCCAAAAGAGACATTATATAGTGAGAAATTAGGTCACTATAAAGGTAACGACTCAACTCACAATTAGAAAACATATTTAGTGTATTTTATGTAGTGACCTTAACAACCCTAAGCAAGCTGACTAAAAACCATATAGGTAAAATCAAAAGTGAGAAAAAACTTACTCTAACAATCAAAAGTGGGAAAAAACCTACTCTAACATTCCCTTTGAAGCATAGTTTAAGTGGGTAAAAGAATTTGGACCTAGCAACAAGGTCTAATGAGGTACCCAAGTATAATGCAACTCCCATAAAGTAGAGAAAATGAGAAAACCCATAGGACAAAACTTCTCTCCTAAAAGAGAGAAAAGAAGAGCAGGGAGATAAAAAAATCTAACTATAATCTACAACTACTTGAAGCCATCCAATATCCTGTAATAAAATTCTCAGAGGTGATTGTAGATCAAAAATAGATGCAGTGGAGAGTGGATCACCTTAGAACAGTGAATGAGTCTGCTAAGAACCTAATGTATCTTCAAACAATATATGATTTCTATCCAAGCAACTATTCTTCTCATTCAAGGTAGGAGGGCCAATTTTTCTACGCGATGATGGTGCCAGGGGCACTAGGAGTATAGGCAACGAAGAACTATTGAATGCTCCAAAATTATGGTATAGATTACTTGATGTTTGATGCGTCTTGGATTAGTATATATGTTTCATGTAATATTTGAATTGGACTGGGGGTAGGTTGATCAAGGAATACCTCCTCAACTATTAGGTTATGGAGCTAAAAGCTTCACTAGTATGCAAACGTGTTGGTTGTTGAGTGTCATAGTAACCGACGTCAGTTAGGCTAATCGACATCGGTCAAGGGTAGACCGGAAGCTACCGACATCGATCAGGGATCGGCCAACGTCGATCATCTCTAGATAGATAGGAACCTACGTCAGTTGCTTGTGCAATTCTAGAACTGTTAGTTTGACGAATAGCTAGTTTAACGAACCGCTTGTTTGCATGTAAAGACTAATTTTAGTCTTGGGTCTGCGTTTCTAATTATTGTTTGGTTTGGGATCTATTTATAGACCCATGGGGCTGTATTGTAATGAAGGATCAAAGAAGGGATCCTCAAGGGGTGAAGGATCATAAGGACTTGCAAAGGCAAGGACAAGAGTTCTTCCAAGTGTAAGATCTAAAAGGTTTGCAGGTGTGCAAGACGAGGTTGATCTGCAGGTGTGCAAGATTAGGAAGGAGATCTACATGGTAAGTAAGGTCAGTTGATCTATAGGTATGTGTGTGTGCAAGGTAAAAGGAGATCTATAGGGTAGCAAGGTCAAAGGAGATCTACAACACAACAAGGAGTAAGATCAGGGAGATCTACTTGGAGTACTTTGAGTACTTGGTGGACTAGCAGTATTGTTATTGACTAGTGGAGGGAACAACTTAGTTATTGAGTTGTGGTTGTAATTGGTTGAGAGAGAGAAATCTTGAGGGAGAATTACTATATGCCCAAGAGGTGTGGGAAGAGTGTGATTTTTTCATTGTATTTCCTTCTGGAAGAGTGTTAATACAAGATTGTATTGTCTCTCATATTCTGTGTTATTTCTGAATTCTAGTTACATATTACTTCTAGTTAAATTTTGTGTTTAGTTGCTTATACAAAGGTAATCAATTGTGCTCTTAAGGAGTTGGTTCACTAATAAGTGGTATCAGAGCTTTGTGCTCCTAGATCCTGACAAGTGGTATCAGAGCTAGGGTGAAGGTTCATTAGAGCTGGGTTGCAAATTTATCAGACCCTGGTTCAGAGCATGTTAGTGTTTGTTGATTACAGGTCACTCTCAGGGGTTTCTGATTGAGTGGGAGTAAAGCAATGGCAGAAGATAGTAAGCTAAGAATAGAGAAATTTAATGGCAAGAATTATCAATTACTGTATTGTGGAAAGAAAGGGCAGGTAAAGAAAGATTGTTGATTGGTAGAAGATTAGCATGAAGGAAATAAAGAAGCAAATGATGCAGGTATTGTTGCACGAGATGATCTTATATGTTCCTTGGATAAAGTAGAATCTTAGGTTTTAGATTCTGTTGCCTCTTTCCATGCAACCCCAAATAGAGTATTTTTCTATGATTATGTCCATGGAGACTTTGGAAAGATTTATTTAGGGGTTGGTGAGCCTTGTCAAATTATTGGCAAAGGGGAAGTGCGGCTGAAATTGTAGACGGGCAACACATGGGTGTTGAAGGATGCCATGCATGTCCCAGTCTTGAAGAGGAGTCTAATTTTTGTAGGAAAGTTGGGTGATGAGGGATGCACAATAACTCTCACAGCATAATCTTGGAAAGTTTCCAAGGGTGCACTTGAATTAGCATGTGGTAAGAAAGTAGGTACTCTTTATCTATCTACTTGTATTACTGATTCTCCTTCTATTTTATCTACTTCAACTGTAGATGCAAAGATGTGGCTCTGTAGGCTTGGTCACATGAGTGAGAAGGGAATGGATGTTCTTAAGTCAAATGGTAAGAGTTTAGATTTGAAAAGCATGGACCAAAATTTCTTTGAGCGGTGTGATGCTACAAGAAAGGATTGGGTTTATTGCAAGAAAATGAAATCTGATGTTTTTGACAAAGTTAAGAACTGGAAAGCCTTGGTTTTCATGGAGAAGATGATGGATAGAGGTCAGCTCAAGGGGCTTAATAATTCTGAGCAGGGCAGTGTTGATTTGGACAAGGTTATGATCAAAAGTGAGCTCGTGGGTAAAAATCATCACTCATAGGAAAACACAATTATCGACGTTGGTCAGGTGAGAACCGACATCAAACAGGTAGGTACCGACGTCGGTCATGTGTAGACCAAAGCTAGTGATGTCGGGCAGGTGGACACTGACATCGATCAAGGAACTGATGTCGACAGTCAGGTTGATCACATGGAACCGACGTCGGTCAGGGGCAGACTGAGAGATGACCGAGATCGATCACTATTAACATAGATTTTGGGTGGACAACAAGTTGTCAAGGAGTTTCAAACACCCTTGTGGAGGACTGAAAGGGTAAGCCTCAAATTCATTATTCCCCTTCTTTACACTACTTATTGCTCACTGATGGTCAATAACCAGGAAGTTTTGAAGAGGCAATGGAGGTAAAATCCAGGAAACAGTGGGAGCATGGCATGAATAGAGAAATTGATTCCTTGGGAGAGAACCAAATATGAGATTTGGTAGAGTTGCTAGTCAGGATGAAAGCACTAAAAGATGAATGGATTCCTAGGTTAAAGAAAGGAGAGAATGGATAGGTGAGACAGAAGGCCAGGTTATATGGTCTTGAGAAAGCTCCAGGACAGTTGTATAGGTTTGACAAGTTTATGACAAAGCATGGCTTTAGTCAATGTCAATGTGACCATTGTGTTTATTTTACCAGGCTGGATAATAGTCATGACATTATCTTGTTACTGTATGTAGTGTATATTCTTGTTGCAGGGTCACACATGCAGGGATTTGCTGAGCTAAAGGTAAAAGTAGCTCAGAGGTGTGCCAAGAAGGATTTAGTAAGAGCAAAGAAAATCCTTGGCATGAGTATTTCAAGAGACAGGGAAAGTCACAGGTTGATTTTGTCTCCAGATGATTATGTGAATAAGGTAGTGGAGAGGTTTAATTGTAGGATGCAGAACCGGTTACCACACCTATGGTTGGATAGTTCACAGAACAGTGTCCTGAATCACATGATGAGGTTGAGTATATGAGTACTAGACCTAATATTGCCCAAGCAGTGGGAGTTGTCAGCAAGTTTATGGCCAATCCAGGAAAGGAGCACTGGAAAGGAGTTCAGTGGATTCTCAGAGATATGAGAGGGACCAACAGCAGGTATACATGCTATGCAGGGTCAAGCACTTCTCTACATGGGTATGTAGATTCGGATATGGCAGGTGACTTGGATGACAGGAGAAGCACCACAAGATATGTGGTGGTTGGTCTTCAAGATTGAACTTGAAGAGGGATACAAGCCAAAAAAAAAAATTAGAAGATGTACAGGTACAGATATAGGTGCAGTTATTTATCTCCAAGTGGGTGATTGTTAGGTTATGGAGTTAAAAGCTTCACCAGTATGTAAACGTGTTGGTTGTTGAGTGTCATAGTAACCGACGTCGGTCAGGCTAATCGACATCGGTTAGGTGTAGACTGGAAGCTACCGACATTAGTTAGGGATCGACCGATGTCAATCATCTCCAAACAGACAAGAACCTACGTCAGTTGCCTATGTAATTCTAGAACTGTTAGTTTGACGAACAGTTAGTTTAACAAACCGCTTGTTTGCATGTAAAGACTAATTTTAGTCTTGGGTCTATGTTTCTAATTATTGTTTGGTTTGGGATCTATTTATAGAACCATGGGGATATATTGTAATCAAGGATCAAAGAAGGTATCCTCAAGGGGTGAAGGATCATAAGGACTTGTAAAGGCAAGGACAAGGGTTCTTCCAAGTGTAAGATCTAGAAGGTTTGCAGGTGTGCAAGACCAGGTTGATCTGCAGGTGTGCAAGATCAGGAAGGAGATCTACATGGTGAGTAAGGTCAATTGATCTGCAGGTGTGTGTGTGCAAGGTCAAAGGAGATCTGTGGGGTAGCAAGGTCAAAGGAGATCTGCAACACAACAAGGAGCAAGATCAGGGATATCTACTTGGAGTACTTTGAGTACTTGGTGGACTGGCAGTATTATTACTAACTAGTGGAGGGAACAACTCGGTTATTGAGTTGTAGTTGTAATTGGTTGAGAGAGATAACTCTTGAGGGAGAATTAATGTATGCCTAAGAGGTGTGGGAAGAGTGTGATTTTTTCATTGTATTTCCTTCTAGAAGAGTGTTAATACAAGATTGTATTGTCTATCATATTCTGTGTTATTTTTGAATTCTAGTTATATATTACTTCTAGTTAAATTTTGTGTTTAGTTGCTTATACAAAGGTAATCAATTGTGCTCTTAAGGAGTTGGTTTACTAACAAGTGGTATCATAGCTTTGTGTTATGCTCTTGATCTTGACAAGTGGTATCAGAGCTTTGTGCTCCTAGATCCTAACACTCAACATCTAAAAGGTGATAAAGTGTGGTGGAGGTATGTCCTCTTCATTGTTTTAGTCATTTATATTAGAAGAAGACTCATCAATATCCGAGGTGTGCTCAGGTTTAAAAATAATGTCATGTTTGGGGGATTTTGAAGAATAACAATCTAAAAGAGAGTTAGGAGCAAAGTGTGAGAAGTTATATAGCTGATTTGATGATTGACCATTCTTTTTTTCAATATAATATCACAGTGAAACTCTCTAACATACATTGAATATAGAGTGAACTCAAATTGCATGTCTAGACTAATATCACAGTAGCACTTGGTTCTTGGAAAATTGTTTTAGGAAATCCAAGAAACCATTGAAGTGGTCAAGACCTCCTACCATCTACAAGGAAAACCAAGAAATCCAAGAAACCATTGAAGGTATTAAGTAGAGATGTACTTCTGTCACTTTCAGGTTTGTGGTAATCCTATAAGGAAAAACCAATGTGCCACCAAGACCATGAAGCCACAAAGATGGCATGCCAACTCAAAAAGTGAGCAGGCTACTCAGAGACTGTAAAACGTTTAACAATGTTTGAGATATAGGGGGACCACTATCAAGAAATATGATGTTTGTAAAAATAAAGTAATAAAGGGGGGATTGTTAGCATTATTTAGATATTATATTATTTAGATCAGTTAGAGTGATCTATTATAATGGCAATTTAGGTGATATTTAATTAGTTAGTTATATCTTCCCTAGATTTTATGAACTTCTCTGTTGTTTTTAGTAGCAACTTTGATGTATTTAATCAGCTCATGTTTGTGAATAAAACTTCAAAGTTTATGTGTTTGTGTGCAATTTGTATACGGGTCTCTCTAATTTTCCAACAGAATTAGGGGCATTAAATTTGTGTTTCTCAAGCATCTTAGTCAGTTGACCTCAATCTGCTTTTTCAAACATTTTCTTTCATCATGCTTTCCCAAGTAAAATGCACATTTGATCTAATCTATCTTAGGCTTAGAACAGGAAGAAGTCGCATTATTGGATTTAAAGGTGGGAGGATTTGCATCCTTCTCTTGATTCTTTTTGTTATGTTTCTTCTCTTTGTTGTTTGAAGCCTTCTCTTTCTTAGCAAAGAGTGCATGAGATTTTGAGGACTTCATTGTGCCCTCCCGTATCAACTTATCTTACTCCAAGTCATGTTGGTAATAAATATATCTAAAGAATGCATTTTCCATGCAGTCGCAAGAGCAATATTTATGTCATGAAAAGTAGACACAAACATAGAATAGTTTGGACTGAGTTTGGAGAGTATAGATTAGATAAGTTGATTATCTTTCTTATCTATTCCATATTATTTTAATTGCAACCTAAAAGTCTTGAACTTAGTGAAGAAGTATTGTAGTGTGGAAAGTCACTCAGGCTCAAACTGATGAGGTCATTCTTCAGTTCATGACCTCTCATCACATCCTAATTTTCAAAGAGTTTTTCCAATGTGGTCCATAATTCATTCAATGTTTTATCAGATTCAATATGAAAATGTAAGTCAAGAGAAATAGACAAACTAAGATAGCCATGTGCTTGATCATATTTGTTAAACCATTTATTTTTATCTACATCTATTGTAGGTTCAGTTTCCTCATTCGTAATAATCCTATAGAATCCTCATTTTCTTATAACAAGTAATACATTATTTTTTTATTCATGATAATTATATGCTGTAAGAGGAGGACATGACTAGCAATTTTCCTTGAAGCAATAAAAGAGGTTATAAAAAAAATGCAAAAATGCAAAAAATAAAAATACACAACACCACACAGTACCCCCTTAGAACTATCAAAGTCACCCCCTTATGTTGCAAATACAAGCATGCTCGTATAGATGTCAGACACAACTGAGAATGTGTCTTGAATAATTTGTGTGCAAGTATGAAAGAACTACAGGGACTTAAAATTTGGTCGATAATGCGTCTAAGAGTGTATAATATTTGGTTTGAAGGGAGGTCAAAAATATAATTAATGCTTAGAGAGTAAAAAACAAATACTTTTGAAGATGATGACATTTAAATCTGAATTACCGATTAAAAGTTATAGCCTTTTAAAAATCTTAGCTCACATGAAAAATTTGAATGTAACTGATATAAAATATTTTTGATCAACTTCCTCAAAAAAACTCGAGGCGCTTTGGAGCAAAAACTTTAAAAATTTTAAAAAGCAATTTTCTCAAAAAAAATGTATGCTTCCATAGAGCAAAAGTTAAGTATTTTTGAGTTGGAAGTGACCACAGGCTTAATTTCCCTATGACCAGAGCTAAGCTAGGTGCTTACCTCATGTGACCACACCATATGACTAAAGGCTTAAGATTTACTATCAGTGCTCTCATCCTCCCACTTTTTATTGATGTGTAAGTGACATCATCTAAAACTTACATTACGACCCTACTTCATGTCTGATGTGCAGATCAAATCAACATTGCATGGTCATCGATGCAGGGATACAACATTGAGGTCTCAAAGTATGTATTGTAGCTTCCATTCATTCATACTCCCAATATATTTACACCTATAGAAATTATATTAGGGTTAATAAAATATAGAAACAACATACTAAGACATCTTGAGGAAAGGGAAATGACTTATAGATCATGTAAATAGTGAAATATTCCAAGATTAACTTAGCAGTAATGGTGAGGGAAAATGGAAAGATGTTTCGTTTAATATCTTACCTAAGGGGTCCATATCGTACACTAGTGCTAGATTCAAGACAAATGTTGGATTTACATGACAAAGACTCATTGCAAAAGAATCCATAGCTTGAAAGGTAGTGGTGTATTTGATTGGACATTTTTTTATTAACAAAGGTGGATGAAGATGTCATAAGAGATGATTTGATTATGGCAGGGCTCCATGGTAATGGGATAGGCACATGGTGCAAATCACAATAGTATGTTTCAAAATTATCATCATAGTTATGCTGGCTTTAAGAATAAAATAGAGCAAGCTGGCAACGTCTCCTTCATCACAAAGCCCAATTGCCTTTCTCGACATGCCCCTTTGTTGTCTAATGAAGTTAACTAGTTGTGTTTGTTGACATGGGTAAGTCATTGTGACTACATTTCATATTATCTATACATCTTTCCATATTCCATTCTTAGTTCAAATCCCACCTCAAAAGTTAAGTGTCCTGCCAAACTCACTCTGCAAATACACTCACTCCACAAGCTCATCCCGATTTCAAATCTCATTTTCTTTGCCATCAAATATGGTTAAAATGTTGTCAAATCCAAATCCCCACACTACACTAAAAAATAGAGTGCACAAGACACCACCACAACTTAAGGGAGTCTGAATGAGAAAAGGGGGAAATGCATGTCAAAAGTCAGAATGCCCAATTCCACTGCCAGAATTTGGTTGTGGTCATATGATTCCCCTAAACAGATTGCTCATGTTTATGACTGTGCAGTGTATTGTCTACAGGATGCAAAGCCAACTTCAATTTTTTTGACTTTCTGCCTGAAATTCCATCGGCCTCTTAGCTATCTCCCAAACAAATCCTAGCTATTGCAACGAAGTTTGCAAGGGAAGAATTGTGGCAGCCATTAAGCAAAAATGCTGCATTTTATTTAGCAAAATCTCAGTCCTGTAGATGTAGCCACCAAAGTTTGGAGAAGTATTATAGTTTAATGGATTTGCTTCTTGAGAATGTAGAGATCAATCACTCTTAATAATCTTATCTTACAGACATGTAAATCTCTGCAAAATCTATAGAATTCAACTTGGGCTTCTTTCAATTGCTTGATAAAAGGGTTACAAAAATGTATTCCACCTGAAAATGAACTTGGAAACACCCATCACAAAAATAAGTATACAAGGAATATGTCACTTGCTTGAAATACATTACATTTTGTTTTCATTCTTCTTAATCTTTGGCTTTTTATCCACTTTCAGTGCTTTGAATCAGACATTTTATGGTAAATGTAACAGGTGCCCAGCCTATGAACTTTGTATCAGTAGCCACAAGAAATGGACACCCTGCCCAAATAAAGAATTGACGAGTCAAAAAATAACTTCATTTTGATAAAATAAATAACTTCATTTTGATAAGATAAAAAACTTCACACTAATTTCAAATCGGTATGTGATGGATTGCTTGACACATAGCCCTTATATAAATGAATTGGTTATACTTCACAGTGACCTTTCATCATTTGTGATCAGTCGATTGACACATAGACCTTATACCTCACACTGACCTTTCATCATTTTTGAATTGTATTTTTGTGATTACTTTTCCATGACAGGATGGGAGGCATTTCACCACAAATATTTTTAATACCTAGCAGGGTGTGTTTCCCATAGCTTGCCTCATTGAGTTGCAAACTTGAAATTTAATTTGAAGAATATGGAGGAGAAATAGATTCATGTTTTGATGGTCCCTTGGCTCACATTCAGCTACATATATCCCTTTCTAGAGTTGGAAAGGAAGGTTGACAATCATGGTCTCAAAATTTCCTTCGTATCCATCCCCTTAATATTACATGGATTAAGTCATAAGTATTGCCTCCAGGAATCAATCTAGTGGAGCTATCGCTACCCTCACTTGAGGGCCTGCCTAATGGAGTGGAATCCACTACAAATTTAAAGCAAGGAGGGACATTCAATCTACTCATTGAATCAAAGGATGGCCAGGAGAAGTCATTTGAAGTGCTCTTGCAATGACTTTAACCAGATTTTGTAATCCATGATATGATGCAGTATTATGTTTTTGACATTGCGACAATGTTGGGCATCCCCACCATATTTTTTGTTATAACATCTATCACCAATGCAAGATTCCTTATAGGCCAAGAATCTATTGAACTAGAGAGGATCATAATAGTCCAAGATCTGACAGTCTCTCTGCCTAGTTTCCCCTCATCTCTCATTCGATATTAACTCTTTGAAGTACACAACTTACTATATGTTTACCAAAATAAGGAAGGAACCATCAACCCTACAAAGCGGTGGATGATGTGTATGGAGGGCATTTGGGTAGTAGTGTTCAATACGTGCATAAAATTAGAGGGAGCTTACATGGAGTATTTACAAAGAACCACCTAGTGGCCAATGGTTCTAGTGAGAATATTGATGCCCAATCTCCCTCCGTGGCCTCCTACTGACCATTGCTTAGCCTGGTTGGACCTCCAAGTGCCTCATTCGGTAGTGTTGGTGGCCTTCGATAGCCAAATAATTATCATGAGCCAAGAGCTCGTTGCTCTAGCTGTGGGCTTATTAGAAGAAATTGATAGCTCATTTTTTTGTGTTCTTCTCCATGACATGGCTATCGATTTACCCCAAGGCTTTGTAACTCGCATGCTTGAAAAAAGAGTGGTGGTAACCGATTGGGTGCCTCAATTGCATATTTTGAGCCATCCTTCCATGGGATATTTTCCAATGTCCTCTTGATGATCTTGATTAGGTTATTATTGGTATACTCATCCAATCCATTACCTTGAGGGTAGTAGTTAGGTGAGGTACTCAAATAAACTCCACTCTTTGCTACCCAATCAAAAGTTTTAACACTTCTGAAAGTAAGTGCATTATCTGAGATGATGACATGAGGAGCTCCAAACCTTGTTATAATGTTGTCATATAACTCCAAGATAGAATTTTCATTTGATTCTTTCAAAGTAACAACCTATACCCATCTTGTGAAGTAGTCTGTAGTAGTCAATATCTATTTGTGTCTAACACTTGATGGAGGGTTGATCATGCCAATGAAGTCATAGCCCCATTGTATGATAGGTTGGTCCACTTGGATAGGATTCAATGGAAGGGCAGTAAGCTTTTGTTTTCCAACAAAGAAATCACATTGAGGACAAACATTAGCCCAATGATAAAATTCCTTAAAAAGACTAGGTCAATAGTAACCAGGTCTCATTATCTTTGCAATTGTTGTTCTAGGAGAGAAGTGACCACCATCTACACCATTATGGAACTTTTCTAGCAGAAGATTAAATTGGTCATTGTTAATGCATCTTAGCAACACGTTGCTCACATCCATCTTAAAGAGAATGCCATCCACAAGATAATAGGGAATAGCATGCAACCTAAAATACCTTCTTTGAGATTTGTTCAAGCCATTAGGACACTCACCATTTTGAAGAAAACCAATGATGTCTTGTATCCAACTTTGATTTTACATTTGATCAACTGGCTGGTCTTGAACTTGATTTACCAAGGCTTGCTCTTTTGGATCTTGAAATTTGGATTCTAAGTGCTCACATAAACCTCTTCCTCTTACTAGGCTGGTTACCTTGATGTCAATGTCAAATTCCATCACCTTTGTGATCCATCTAGCTCTCTTCTCATTGAGATCCCTACTTAGGAGAAAGTCCTTGGTGCTAGGATGGGAGACCATGACATGGATCCTGTTGTTGGAAACCATATGCCTGAAATTTTTCAAACCTCTAATGATGGTTAAAGCTTTCTTCTCAATAAAAGAATATCTTACTTCGTAGTCTTATAAGCCTTGGTTGAACATCTTCATCATTCATTTGCATAAGCATAGTTGAGATAGTGTCAAGGTTAGCAAAAGTATAAAGAATGAAATCTTTAGCAAAATTTAGATTTAAGAGAGTGGGAGAGGTTGTAATTGCTTGCTTGATTGCCTCAAAGTTTCCTTTACCTTCCTTTGTCCAAGTAAAAACCTGGTTCCTTTTTAGCATGGCTATGATCGGCTTTACCACATTTACAAAGTTTGGGATAAACCTCCTTATAAATTTTATTTTTCATAAGAAATTTTGTAGCCCTTTATTGTGTTGAGGCAAAGACAAGCCTAGAATGACTTCAATCCTTTCAAGGTCAATAGATAAGCCTTCTTTTGAAACAACATGACCCAAAAGTATACCTTCATGGATAGCCAAGATGCACTTCTTTGGATTGAGGGATATGTCATACTCTCTACACTTCTCAAACACTTGACTTAGATGTCCCATATGATCAGTAGCATCCTTTTAAAAAATAGTTATATCATCAAGGTAAACAAGCAAAAATTTATTGATTAAACCTTTGAAAGCCATGTCCATTGCCCTTTGAAATGTAGCTCTAACATTGGATAAATCAAATGACATTTACTTTTAGGGAAAGGTCATCCGCTTGGTGGTGGAGGTTGTCTTGAATTGATCCCTTCATTTACCAATATTTGATTATAACTTGAATAACCATCAAGAAGTGAGAAATGTTGAGAACCTGAAATAACTTGCAGAATTTGTTCCATAGAAGGGAGTGGGTAATGATCCTTGAGAGACACTTTGTTTAGATCATGAAAATACACACAAAGTCTAATTTCTCCATTCTTCCTTTTGAACCAGCACAAGGTTGGATACCCAAGTTGAGTGCTTCATATGAAAGATAATCCTAGACTCAATCAATTTGTTCAGCGCTTTCTTCATGAGTTCTTCTACCTTAGAGTTGATAGGCCTTTATTTTTGTCTTACCGGTTTAGCTCTATGTTCCAACTCAATGGTGTGATGAGCTAGAGTTGGGTCAAACCCTTTCAGGTCCTTGTATTCCCAGGAAAAGATGTCATGAAACTCTTTGCATAATGCAATAAAAGCTTACCTTTTCAGCTGAGAACAAGGCTTGCCAATATTCAAAACTTTGTCCTTAAAAATCAGAGCTCTCTCATAGTTCTCTTCTTTTGTTGAAAAGATTATTCTTTGGTTTTTCTTCTGATCATTCTAGTTGAATACACTCTCTAAGATAATCATCTCCTTTGTAATTTTATTTGTCTTCAGCTGTATAATCTACTCTTCATCATGATCATGAAACTTTTTTTGATTTCTTGAAGAGAAGCCTGCCTCATTTTCCAAGAAGTGTGCAATGTGTTCATCATGTTCAAACACTTGCCATGACACTTCATTATCCAAAATGGAAGGTCTCACAATGATCTTGATATGAGATTGATATTTCTCTTGTTCAACGTCAGTAGCTGAGTCAAAAAATGTTCCTATTGCAGCAAGTCTATTAGCATGCTTGTTCAAGTCTCTTGGTATGGGCTAGATGTTGAAGGCATCAAAATCCTCAAGTAGATCCCATAATTTATGTTTGTGGGACTCGAGCAAGGGGTTTTTGGCTATAGCTTGACTTCTCACTTGATTAATGACCAACTCACTATATCCATATACTTTAAAAAGCTTGATTCCTCTCTTCTTTGCCCATTAGAGACCATGAACTAAGCCTTCATATTCTACCACGTTGTAAGTGCAATTGAAGTGAAACCTATAAGAATATTAGTAATGATTGTTTTATGGGGAAACCAACATGACACTAGATCCTTCACCTACTTTTCTCCTTGAACCATCAAAGAACATTTCCCACATGCAATCAAGCTCATGATCTTCATTGGTGAGTGAAGGAATTGGGACATTTTCCTCATGCATGTGGTAAACTCCCAAATCAGTTTCCTCAATGAAAGTGTAAGGTTCAAGGCCATGTATTTTAGTTTTGTACTTGTCAAGATAGAGGTCAAACATATCTTCAAGGGGAGAAGATGTTTCACTATTGAGAACTGTCTCTTCCTCCTTGGTGATTAGATAGTTTTGATTTGTCATTGTCTTCAAGTATGACTCAATGTGGAACCTTGCTAAAGGTTGAGTCCTTATGGTTACCTTGGTTCCATACCTTATCTTGAAATCGAGAAAGGACCAATAAATAGAAAGGTATCCTCCTATCTTGGTCGTAAAGTCGCTATACAAGCATATAACAAAGTGTGTTATAAGGTCCATTACCACAATACTTTGCATAATAGGGAAGCTTGGGCAGCCATGTAAAAACACTTTTAGACCTTTGACCAATCCTACCATCTTGGTTGGAGTTCCATCCAGATGTAACACACCTTTACTATGTGGCTCATAGTTCAAACCTAGCTTATCAGCCACTACTTTAGGCATAATAGTAGTGCTTGCTCCACTATCCACAATACAATTGTGGACTAACTTATCTCCTATAATGAGTGTGAGGTAGAAGGGTAGAGGCTTTTTATCATTAGTGGAAGGATACAAAATATGATTTGGATAATTTTTGAGAGCCATACTAAGATGCCTTGAAGATTGAGGAGCCAACTATATGCTTGCTAACTACTCTTGCAAAAGCTCCTTTTGACTAGGTATATGTAGAACCTCCCAAAGGGATATTCTTGTCTTAGTGATTTTTAATGATTCTGTGATATTTAGAGATGGAGTATTCACTTTATCTTGCATTTTTGATGGTGATAAAGGATTTATTGCGTATTGAGTTGCAATCTTAGCAGCTGCATTTACATTCTAATTTTGTTGAGGAACATGGCTTGTATAAGGTACAACACTTTGATTGGTGTTTTGTGGCCTTGGAGAGGCATCGCTTAGAAATATTCATGGATCTTGGCCTTCTCCTAGGGCTCTCTTTTTGAAACTTGTATTAGTTGCAATTGACATGCCTTGAGTCAACACAAAATCATTCTTTTCTTAAAAGTTCATCATCTCCATACTTGGGCTGCTGCCTTCTCCATGATTATCCCTTTGGTTGGGACATGCTTCTTCTACTATCATGTAAGGAGTAGCTTCTTATTATGTAGTCAAAGCATTGTTGTTCCTCCATCATCATGTGTAAACTGACCTAGAGGCTACCCCCATTGGTCCACATGATCTTCTCCTTGAACTAGATTTGCATGAACTAGAACAACAACCTTTACAGAAGGAGTAGCAATAGAATTATATGCTTTGGGTTATCTGTTGTAACCTTGTTAATTTTGTCACCTCCCTTGATAATTGTATTGGGATGGAACTCTATATACTTGTTAAGGATAATATTATGCATTAGGAGGAACACTTGCCTGATATTGAGCTTGCTTGAGTTGAGCTCTCAATGATCTGATTTCTTCATCCTTTTCCACAATGTTATCCACCTTCTTGGGAAAGGCTCTTGGCTTCACATTGGCATTGGGAACCTGAGACATGTTTAGAGCTTCAACCAAATTTTGGGACAACAAAGGCATAAAAACTCTTAGAGGGAGTCTTCCAACCTGAATCAAGTTATTTTCAGCCTCAATTGCTAGCTCATATGCACCTGGAAGAGTGAATCCTCTCATTGACTGCAACATAACAACAACGTCAGCACCAATCCCTTTGAGGTATGTTGGGAAAAAAAAGCTAGGAGGAGGTCTCATGATTGGTGGCAGCGTATACCATGTTCTTTAAAATTTAATTGCAACACACCTTTACTATGTGGCTCATAGTTCAAACCTAGATTATCAGCCACTACTTTAGGCATAATAGTAGTGCTTGCTCCACTATCCACAATACAATTATGGACAAACTTGTCTCCTACAATGAGTGTGAGGTGGAAGGGTGGAGGCTTTTTAGTATTAGTGGAAGGCTAAAAAAGATGATTTGGAGAATTTGTGAGAGCCACACTATAATGCCTTGAAGATTGAGAAGCCACTTGCATGCTTGATAACTACTCTTGAAAAAGCTCCTTTTGACCAGGTATATGTAGAACCTCCCAAAGGGATATGCTTGTCTTAGTAATTCTTAATGATTACACAATATTTAGAGATGGATTACTCACATTATCTTGCATTTTTTTATGGTGATAAAGGAGTTGTTGCGTACTGAGTTGCAATCTTGTCAATTGCATTTACGTTCTAATTTTGTTGATGAACATGGCTTGTAGAAGGAACAACACTTTGATTGGCATTTTGTGGCCTTGGAGAGGCATCGCTTGGAACTATTCATGGATCTTGGCCTTCTCCTAGGGCACTCTTCTTAGACCTTGTATTAGCTATAATTGACATGCCTTGAGTCAACACAAAATCATTCTTTTCTTGAAAGTTCATCATCCCCACACTTGGGATGTTGCCTTCTCCATGATTATCCCTTTTGTTGGGACATGCTTCTGCTACTATCATGTAAGGAGTAGCTTCTTCTTATGTAGTCAAAGCATCGTTGTTCCTCCATCATCATGTGTAAACTAACCTTGAGGCTACCCCCATTGGTCCACATGATCTTCTCCTTGAACTAGATTTGCATGAACTAGAATAACAACCTTTACGAGAGGAGTAGAAATTGGATTATATGCATTGGGTTGTCTGTTGTAACCTTGTTGATTTTTTCCTCTCCCTTGATAATTGTATTGGGATGGAGATCTATATCCTTTTTGAGGATAGTATTATGTATTAAGAGGAGCACTTGCCTGATATTGAGCTTGCTTGAGTTGAGCTCTCAACGATCTAATTTCTTCATCCTTGTCCATAATGTTATCCACCTTCTTGGGAAAAGGCTCTTGGCTTCACATTGGCATTGGGAATATGAGACATGTTTGGAGATTCAACCAAATTGTGGGACAAAAAAGGCATGAAAACTCTTAGAGGGAGTCTTCCAGCCTGAATCAAGCTATTCTCAGCCTCAATTGCTAGCTCATATGCACCTAGAAGAGTGAATATTCCCATTAATTGCAACATAACAACAACGTTAGTACCAATTCCTTTGAGGTATGTTGGGAACACAAACCTAGGATGAGGTCTCATTATTGGTGGTAACTTATACCATGTTCTTTGAAATCTCTCATTGAAATGTTTTATGGATTCGTTTGGACATCTTCTTATTACATTCAACTGATGTATTAGAGAAGCATGATCACTCTTATTTTTGAATCTTGTCACCAATAGGTCTCTAAAACCATCCAAACTTGTAATGCAACCCCCTTCCAATGTTATATACCAATCAAGTGCTTTGGCTTTTAAAGATGTAGCAAGCAGTCTAATGGCTATGTTGGCCTTAGTAACATTATGGAAATTGCAAAAATTAGAGATGTCTCTAACATGTTCATATGGGGTAATAGGACCCTCTTCATTGAAACTAGAAATATTTTTGATAGTTTTTAGAGGGATGGGGTCATATGCAGGAAGCTCTATTAGGTTTTAGGTATTAAAATCAGGGAAGGGTTGATGTCTATCTATCTCTCCCCTTTCTCCCATTTCACTTCTTCCCCTATGATTCTCTATTTCCTCTTATTCTTCAACTTCTTCCTCTCCTTGAACCTCTTCAACCTCTTCTACTTCTTCCCTAAAACTTCCTTGGTAAGGATTTAATAGGGATAGGAGTGGTTCAAGGCATTTTTCTTCAAGAAAAGCTTATCTGAAGGGGCTTGGTCAGAAAATCTTAAGGACCTTGTGAGGACCATGTAGGATAATGTATAAAACTTAGTCTAGAACTAGGGATTCACACCCTTTTAGAGTCACCAAATGCTGGGTTAGGGGTATTTCTACTACTTTAGGCTTGTCAAGACCAACATTTGCCTTAAGTTATTAATAATTTAGGTCCCACCAAGCATGCTAAAACTGTTGTCTCCAAATCTTGCACCCTAGAAGAGAGTTGTTCAAGCCTCCTCCAAATTTGGGCTACGTTGGGACATTTCCAGGCCTGTGGGTGTGCCTATAAGTGGAAATGAACCTCTAGGTTGAAAGGGTTAGCTCCCTGTATTAGGTTTTTGTGCAATAAAATTGCTGAACCAGTTTGTATGAGTGAAAAGAGTCAAAAGTTTGCATAAATGAAAAGCCTAGTCTAAAATGGTGATACACCAAGAATTAGTATACACATGTATGCCCTATGCTTATGAAAAATACAATAGAATATAGTCTATAACTCAAGCTCTAGAAGATTCCAACATAAGTATTTCAATGTACAGACAAAATGAATTGGATGACACAAGGTAAATAACTAGAAAAGATAACCTGTATAGTCGGAAAAAAAGGTTACACATGTGAAAAATCTCATACAAATAGAATGCACTCTACATGACCTGTTGGATCAACTCTTTGTTCAAAAACATGAAGGATAGAGAACAAAAGGATAAAACATCACTTGATGTCACTTTGTGTCTCTTGCATTCTTAGGCAAATATCTAGAATTTAGAAAGAAAATAGACTTATGCTTCTTTGCTCAAAAGCAAGAAAATGGCAAAACATTCTAGTAGGGCTTCACTGTACTATCTGTGGATGACAAAAAAAGATCCCAAGGGTCCTATTTATAGCAAAAAAAGGAGAAAAGAGAGAGCTCTTGGGTGCCAAAATAGAAGTCTCTAAAATGTTTTTCAATCGCCATCCTGGTGAAACTGATTCCAGTTGTTCTCTCATTCAGTTGGAGTTTGTCCTTCTCTTTGATTCTCCCTCTTGAAATGACCGGGATCATTGCAAAATCAATGGTGATATGACCCTCCATAAAAAATGGCTCAAATCTCTACTACGAACCTTAGATTCTTCCTGAAAGATCTCATATTTTACACTGCAGACCCATTCAGGTTTTCCAAGTGACTTTACTTCTTACTTGATTCCTTGGGTTCTTTGATTACTTCTACTTGTAAAAGTCATAAGCAAAGCTTTTTTGAAAATTTGATTTGCACTATCTATGTCCTTTCAAGTTTTTTGATTGCTCTTGCTTATAAAAGTCATAAGCAAAGCTCTTTTGAAAACCTGATTTTGCTTTGCTTAAGACCTTGTCAGGTTCCTTGAGTGGCTTTACTCCTTGCTTGAAGACTTTAGGAATGAATTTGACATCCTATGACATGTCATATTTGAAATTCAATAGCTAGTTGGCCACCTTAAATTTGACGTCATGCGACACATCATCTTTACACCCCTACAACTCATTGGTTGTATTAAACTTGACGTCCTACGACACATCATGGGGATCCATCAAGTCGAGTTTATGTTTCAAACAATTTTCTTGAAGTAATTCCTTTAGACAATTTGTCCGAAGGAATTCTTTCATGGATTTTTCCTGAAAGGAAATGACTAGTTCCTTCGAGAACTTTTCTCAAAGGACACTTGGAAAAGTGTCCTTCAGAAAAGTTTTGAAGGACACTTGGGGAAGGCACAGGGTCCCTTCAAAATTTTTTGAAGGGTGTTTCCAAAGGAAATGGTCCTTCGGAAGTTTTTCGAAAGGTATTTCCAAAGGAAATGGCCATTCAAAAATTTTCTGAAGGGAATTTATAAAGACAAAGTACCATTCAAAAAATTCCGAAGGGTCACATGGGAAGAAAAGTGCTTTTCAAAACTTTTCTGAAGGGTCACTTGGACAACAAAGTGCCCTTCACAAAAGTCTGAAGGGACACTTGGGAAGAAAAGTTCCCTTCAAAACTTTTCCAAAAGGTCACCTAGAAATAAAAGTGCCCTTCGAAAAATATCGAAGGGACACTTGGGAAAATAAAGTGCCCTTCAGAATTTTTTGAAGGGACACTTGGGGGGAACAAGACAAGACAGGCCTTTCGAAAAAGTTCTGAAGGGCCACTTCTGAGAGGCATTATCAAAACCATTTCAAGTTTTATAAGCCCTATTACTTACTTTGGACCTCTCATTGCTCTCTATTTATAAATTAATATAAGACTTGCTCCTTAAAAAACCCAAAGTCATTCATCATTAAAAACCCACAAAGCATTGTAAGGAGTAATTCGAGTTCGTAAACCTGGATTACTTCTACTCATGAAATTTTTATAAGTCAAGTCATTCAGAGAACCTGACTTGGTCTTGAGGAGTAACTCAGGTTTATGAGGGGCCAAGACTTGACTTGCAGAGAACCCGACATACACTACAATGGAGCTAAAACACTTTAGCCTCCTTGACTCGCAATTTTGGACCTTTAAAATGCCCTGTTCTTGCAACTTTTGTTTATCTCTCCATAAAAATGGTTGAACAAACTGTACTGAGGTGAAATTTGGTCAACAGTTCCAGTTTGCTATCGATGTTGCCTTTACAAGGATAATTAATCATTTTATTATTGTGTATCAGGACAATGTCACTGTGTACTCCAAAACAAGAAAAGAGCATTTGAAGCATCCTGAAAAGGTACTGATCAAATGCAAGGAGTTTGAAATTTTTCTTAATCCTAAGAAGTGTCACTTTGGAGTGAAAAAGGCCAAGTTGTTAGGACATATAGTGTCCAAGGATGGTGTCATGATTGACCTTGCAGGGTTTGAAGCCATTGATAAATTGCCTATCCCTCAGTCCAAGAAAGGAATGACAATCTTAGCCCCTCATAATTCCTTTCTTGGACTGAGGGTTTGTGTCTAATTTTGTAGAAATCACTATACTTATTACTTCTATTTTAAAGAAGGATAAAATCATCAAATGGGAGGAGAAGGCCATTCAAGCATTCAGTGACATCAAGGGAGCTTTAAAGTCTACCCCTATTTTGGCTAGTCCTAATTAAATGAAGTCTTTCCAGATGATCTCTTTTGTGTTGTCTAATACTTTGGTTGTTGTCTTGTTGCAAAAGAATGAGGAAGGTCATGAGCAACCCATAGCTTTATTTAGCAAAGTTATGCAAGGTCCTGAATTAAAGTACACTATCATGGAAAAATAAGCTTGTGCTCTTTTAAAAGTTGCCAAAATGTTCAGGCCGTATATTCTAAGTTCAAAGATTATTTCTTATGTCTTTCCCACCATGGTGAAGGATATTTTGACTCAAATTGATGTTTCCAACAAGAGGTATAGGTGGGTCAACAAGCTATAGGAGTATGCCATGGACATCCAAACCACCAAGCTCGTAAGAGGGATGGGTCTAGCCAAGCTTATGGTTGAGATGAATTTACAAGCAGTGGAGGTAAACATCATTGTCTTTAATGTTGATGTTTCTTTAAGTCTACTCAACACTTCTCCATGGTATAGAGACATTGTTCATTACTTGCAGAATCTGTATTATCCCCTTGGCTTGGATAAGAACTAGCAAAGAACTCTAAATCTTGTGTCCCAAAAATACCTCTTGACTAAAGATGGACTAACATGGAGGAATCTAGATGGTGTTCTTCTTAGATGTGTGATTGAAGAATAGTCTATTGTCTTAATTAAAGACTTCCATAGTGGAGTTTGTGGTGGCCACTTTGCACCTAAAGTTACAACTCATAAAATTCTGAGAGCTGGTTATTGGTGGCCATCAATGTTTAAGGATGTTGCTCAAGAAGTTAGATGATGTGATAAATGCCAACACTTTTCTAGGAGGATAAAATCTTTAGGGCCTCTTCCCTTGCAGTCTGTGATGATTGAAGGCCCATTCAAATAATAGGGAATGGATTTCATTAGTGAAATCATTGATTCATCAAGCATTGGGCATAGATGGATCCTACTTGAAACTAATTACTTCACCAAATGGGTTGAAGGAATCCCTAAAAAAAAATTGATACACCAAGTAGTCATGGATTTCTTGTTAAATTAGATTATTTGCAGATTTGGTGTGCCTATCAAGATAATTATTGATAATGCCATGAGCTTCAAAGCCAAACCTTTGGTGGCATTGTGCAAAGACTATGGGATTGATCTAACCTATGCTTCCAACTACAACCCTCAAGGGAATGGGCAAGCTGAATCAAGTAACAAGAACTTGCTCGAAATAATCAGACAAACATTGGAAGCTAACAAGAAGAAGTGGGGTGAGCAACTAAAATTTACCTTGTGGGATGATAGGATTATACCTAAGAGAGATATAGGTAGAAGCCATTTTAAGCCTTTTTATAGAGCTCAAGAAATTTTTCTTGTGAATCTACAGCTTCCCATTTATCAGCTCGTGCAACAACTAGCAGATGATGAGTAGGTTTATCACTATGAAGGCAGGGTGAACCAAATTATTGAGTTGGATGAAACTCAAAGACTAGCTCATGAAATAAACCTTAAGTTCAAGGAAACGCTGAATAAAATATTTGATAAAAAATTTCACTCCAAGAACCTTCCAAGTAGGTGATTTGGTTCTACTTTGGGACAATAGGCATGAAGAGAAAGAAAGGCATGGCAAGTTTGATGCCTTATGGATGGGTCCTTATTCCCATCTATTATAAGATTGGGGAGCATACTTCATTTTTGAGAAATCTGGATGGTGAAATACTGGAACTTCCAGTTAATGACAGACATCTAAAGCACTTCCTTGATTAACTCCATTTGCAGTTGGGTACTAAATGTGTGTGTGTGTGTGTGTGTGTGTGTGTGTGTGTGTGTGTGTGTGTACATACATACATACATATATATATATATATATATATATATATATATATATATATATATATACATACATACATACATATATATATATATATACATACATACATACATACATATATATATATATATATATATATATATATATATATATATATATATATATATAGTTTTGTTGCTTTGTCTTTCCTTTGTTGTTTTCTTGCTCCTTGTGTTGGGCTTTATTTGTATAGTTCTTTTCCATTCCTTTTGTTGTGTTTTTGTTCCAGATCCTCCCAATCTATTTTTGTAATTCTACAATGTTTTGTAGAATCCATAATGAGCATTTATTGAAAATATTACTAAGTCTTGACTCCATAGCCCAATGAGTTGGCACCTGGTCTTATTTTCTGTAGTTTTTTGCACACCCACAGGGAGTATGTATCCTTGGGTTAGAGCCGGTGTTAGTGTCCAAAATTGCACTGGAGCAATTGGGCCCTTGTCAAGTGGAGATGCCAAAATTAAGCCCAAGCCGAGTATCAATGTTTAAGCCATTAACTCAACTTCTATTTCAAAACATTCCTATTGAAAAGGTCAATTCATGTTTAAAGGGATAGGTAATTTAGCTTGGTCTTTGCTTAGTGTATTTCCTTAGGAAAATTTTCATCAGATATTTGCTTTACTTAAAAATAAAAATAAATGGAGTTGTATGTAAGCTAGCAACATGTTCTCCATCACAAAGCCCCACCTACCTCATCACAATTGCCTTCCCCTGCATGTCAAATAAAGTCCATAGATTATCTCTCAGAAAATATCTAGCTATGTTTGTTAGGTAAGTCTTTAAGATTATCTTTATATCCTTGCCCACATGACATCTTTAGTACAAATCCCACCTCAAAAGTTAAGAGTCTAGACAAATTCACTTTGTAGTTAATGCCTATTTTATGTTAGATCTCAAATTTTAGGTCTATTTGATTGTTATATTTAAGGATGAAATGTTCCTCCATTTCAATTATCCACTATTTTTAGGTGTCATTCATCTACCTATCTCTCATCTGATCTCATAAGAACTAGACCTGATCCTTAAAATATTTACGCCAAACATTGTTGAAGAGTCCAAAAATATAATGTCTAATGAAACAGGTGAAAGGTGTCACTTAAGCAAGAGTCCGTTTAAGAACCACTATAAAAAAAAAAATTGAAATATTTATTATCGCTGAAAATATTTCATTAAATCAATTTCATTTTTCAAAATAGGTAGATGAAGCAGTTAAACGGAGACAAAACTTCAATCACATCATACATTAGTATAGGAAAACCCTATAATTATACAAAGTAGGAAGCACAATCCCTGGGCACAATACAAAAGTCGTCGCAAATTGTAATTGTTAAAGAAAGTATAATTTAAACTGTGCCAAATTGTGTCATGAAATTTCTTGAATGATTCTTATTTGAGGATGGGTCTATTTTCCCCTAAATTTAATTTAATTTATAATTTTTATATAATATAATATATTTTGGATAAAAGGAGTTTTTGGATAAATTATGTGGAGAATTATTTTATCAAAAATTTATACAGAGTTTCTTCAAAAGTCTCCTTTACATTTTATGGACTATAAAAATATAAAATCTTTAATATATTTTAGGGTTTGCTTCCAAACTACAAGGTACATAAAACTATGGGGAAGAGGAATACCACTCCTTGCACAAACAAATGGAAAATAATTTGCCTACAAATGAGTATTAATTTTTCAGCTAGCTTAAGATCAATAAAGTCACATCAAATTCTTAATCCTTCGAATGGGATAAATTTTTAAGAGAGCAATCACTGACCTCCATGGTGAGTTATACTCTACAAGTGAGATTGGTAGAAACATGCTTACCTTTCTAGACATCCACATGAACTTTGACCTTGGCCTCCATGCCTTGAAAATCAAAGTCTATATCAATTAAAGTAAAATGTTATCCAATAATAAATCAAAATAATCTTATCTTACAAAAATGTAAATCTCAGTAAAAGGCTATATAACTGCATCCCATTGAAATAGAACTTGCAAACCCTATTCAAAAAAATGTATACAAATTAAATAATGCCACTACTTGCTTCCAAAAAGATAGCTTGCAATACAATTACTTTTGGTCACCATTCTTCTTGTTCTTTGGATTTTTGTCCACCTCTAGAGATTCAAATCAAGGAGATTTTATGGAGGATGAACTTGAAGTCCAGCCTTCTAACTTTGTATTAGTAGTTGAAGACGCAACCACAAGAAATGGACACCCTACACCAAACCCTCACAGAGCCTTATGAGTTCTTCCCTCCTGAATGGTTTTTTTAAAATTCCACATCTACCAAGCCAAATGAACAATGACACAACATCCTTGATGAGATTAAGTGGTCTATGGAATGAAAAAGCATATTTTTATCGACAGCGTATGAGTTAATATAAAAAATGTAAAATGTTCAAGGAATTAAACATTTAATAAACTTAACCTTTAATAATGCCATGTGACAAGGAGATAAACTTTTTCCTTCTTTGGCATGACAGTTTTTCAATATAGGTAAAGGCACATACGTAGTCGAGATGAAACTCTTTCTCATCGAAATAGTAAAGGGTTGATTTTTTTTTTTAGTTGAAAACATGAAATATAATTTTAAAGTGAAAAAATATAGTACATGTCCTATCAAAAAGATAGGTGGTATGAAAGTATTCATATATTAAAAACATAATAAAAAACAAACCTAGAATAAACCTAAGAGAGTACCAGTGTCATGATCCTAGGCAAACAAAACCATCAGTACAAAATTACATAATACGTGACATCAACAATAATCCATGAATAACAAGACACAAGAGATTAGGTCACTGGCACAACCAATGCTATAGAGGAAGGAGGAGAAGGCATCAAAATTTTAGTGTTATCTCCTAAACCACCTCCATGGGGATGTGGCTCATTATGTATGGGCTCCCAACCATTTTGTTCATTAGTTTCTCAAGCAACTTATTCTATTTAATGGTGAGGAGACAAGATAATAAGAACCAACCTAGGCATTTCCCATGCCCATCCCATCCTAAAGGAATAAATCGGAAGTGTCCATATCTAGCCTATGGTGATGTCCACCCTCCATGACCCCATGAACAATGAAAATTGTCAATGAGGAGGCAGGGTAGAGAATACGAAGCAACTATGTGACTTGTGACACCCCCTGCCATAATCCCTCCACTTTTTCTCACTTCTAAGAGGATTCTAGTGCAAAGAATCTGGGGAGCCTTGTTGATAGTGCAAGGGGCATTGCCCCAAAATAACCAATGAGCATGCAGATTTAGTCAACCTCTACAGCCATATTATCTGCTTGCACTTGAATCAATAACATGACACTCAACGATATAGTAATTTTTTTAGCAATGGAGAGATCTATGTCTAGATGTTCTTTAAATTAAATACAACAAAATTTCTATCTTTCCAAAGAAGAAAGAAAATATCAATATGAAAGATGTGCCAAATTTGCTTAAATTTCTCAATGAGAAAAGTGGAATCACTTCAAAGAACCATGTGCTAGGAGAAAGGTATACTCTAAAGGGATAAAAAATTGAGTGAATCCACTTTGAGCCATCATGGGTTATAACACATAACCAAAATATCTATTTTATAGACTTGGTTTGACTACAAGCATGGTATTTGGGAGATGGGATCCCCATATGAAGCAATTTGTCAACCATAAGAGGTCTTGTGCGATGTCAACCTCAACACAAATGTGTTATTGAGGGCATGTGATAAAAAATGGTTTGTTTTGAAACAAACGAAACAACCTAACAATTTAACCAACTATTATAGAATGGGACAAAATGGCATAGGTAACCTAGGAAATTCAACCCAAACATGAACCTTAAGTTTGGCTTTGTTAGAAATGACAAAGCCATGGATCTAAGGGGAAAAGAAAAGAAAATAACTTCTCAAATAACATAGGCCATGCATATGAATGGTGACACACTATTTAGGGTTTTCAAACTTGAAAAAGAAGAAACCCTTGGTCAGGGTTTGAATCCTTATGATTTTAACACCATGGGGGTGCCAATTGGTTTGCACTTAACTATGAATCATGGGTTCAATAAGGATACAACCCATAAAATATCTAATAAGGGTATGAGTTTCGAACTAATTACAAGCATAATCAAAAGTAAATAAATCAAGTAAAACATCATGGGGATATTCTTGAATAGGGGGTACATTACCTCATGAATTTTTTTGGAAACAAACTTGTGAACCTATTTCGATGCCATGGTTGCTTCTTCTAGGTTGAGCAACATCTAATGATGTAGGCCCCTAATAAGAACTCACTAAATAATAAAACTAGCCAAAGAGAGGAAACCAAAGTTAGACTCAATCAATATGTTTAAAGTCAACACGACACATCTACAAACCCAAATAAAATGACCATGGTATGATGGAAACCTAAGAAAAGACCAGCATACCAAGTGCTTCAGCATGTCTCTCTCCTATTTTTGAAATAAAATATAACTATGATTTTCAATTGCATGGTAACACAAGGGAGCTAGCCCCAAGTCCTTGCAGGGGGAGGGGGAAATAGTTGAGTCAAAGACATTTTTGTTCCATATGTTGGTCAGGACTATTATTTGTAAAATGGTGTTGCATAACTTGTTCCAAAATATTTTAAAACTTGTATAAAATATGAAAACATGTAATCTTGAAAATTAATTATTTTCATAAATCAATATAATAACAAATTCATTTACTAACAATCAATTCCAACCACAAAAGTGGATGACAACTATTTTCTAGCGAAAATAATAATCCGTTATAAAATTAAAAGCGGCCCAAAACAATGACTGCTAATACACAAAGGTGAGTAGCACTGGTACTTGTCAAGGAAGGTACAAATATATTTAATAAAGTGATTGTTAAGCTCTTAATTATAAATAAATTAAAAAATATATATTATATAGTATGAGATGAAAATTCAATTGAAATTTTAAAAAAGAACTATCCACATCTATACAAGTGTCTATTCTATAACCAATTTTCTGGTTACAATTAAAGTAGGAAATATAAATCTAATAGTCACCCTGATGGTGCCAATTCAGTGCAACACCCTCAAAAGTGCACTTTGCCTTTTTGCAACTACGCCAGTAGAAATAGGAGCAATAGAAACCACTCACTTGTTATAATTAATGTCATCTCAATTACAAATCTCAAGAAATTATTTAAGTCACATAAGCTATTGATACAATTCAATTGTTACAATCACATAAGCTTTTGATACAATTCAATTGTTACAATCACATAAGCTTTTGATACAATTTTTTTCTAAGCAGGTACATGAATGAAATGCATGCAACTATGAGTTGTAATTTTTTGGTGTTGATGTTTATGGCCTACAATGGAGACAATTATCCAATCCCTGGAAAACATTTTTAATCATCCAGATAATAATATGATCTTGCATTTTTCTCCTCCTTTTTATTGATTCCACTTCATTAATCTAAGGCTTGAAATTTGTTGTATCTCATCTAAATGCTATATCTAGGTATTGACAAAAGAAAAAATAATGTGGAAGTTATGACACTATTTTAAGTCAAAATTGTGCAAATTAAAGAATACAAAAAATTTACATTCCATAGATTATTAGTAGCATGAAAAATTAGGATACAAGATCAAGATTTAGGCAAATAGAGCAAATATGATGGCCTAGTAGACATATTTGAGTGCATCAAGTTGGGAATTTACTGACAAAAAAAAAGTTCATTATTGTCAGTAGACTCTGTGGAGCATATGCAAAACAATCTATAGAAGGTTGTTCCTTGTAAACTATAACCCTATCTGCAAAATAAGTGGTGATGATAAAAGCCACCTATACTTGTAGTTGTTGTAGTTGTAGGCTTAGCTTGGTTGTACCAAAAAAGTAAAGACAAATGACACTACTATTCATTAAATTATTGTTCTTAAAGAGACACAAAAATAATTTATTATGAACCAATCATCATGGATTAACAAATAACAACAATTAATTTTCAAATAAGAAAAAATAAAATTTCCCCTTCATAATTTAGAGACAGCTTCTCCATTCATAAATTTGAAATATTACATAGGAATAAAATTAGCATGGCTAGTTTCCCTTGCCCACCAATTTAATAGAGTTTACAACAACTAATACAAACATGTTTTGCCCTTGATGGTAAAGTTACACATCCAGAATGACCATTCTGTCATTGAATAATAAAAATAACATTAACAGTTTCCAAACACTAAAACCTACTAAAATGACATCTCTAAAATGCAATCATTACTTTAATGGTAGACATCCATGGAACTACCCTTCAATTAGGCATAAGAGTCTTAAATAGATAACTCACGTTTGTGGAGAAATAGCTCCACGTTTCTTCTCAGTTTTCAACCAAACACCCTTTGCAATCATTGAATGGCAACCACCCACCACACTTTGAAAGACATCTCAAACCTGTGGTTTGGAGGGTTAAAAACAATTCATAACCAAAAAATGATTCGAGTAAGAACTTTATACAAACATACTTATTACTAGTACATGGATAAGGCAGATGCAACCAATTTAACCAGGGTTGCTACACAGAGAGATTCCATTATTTATGACAGACACTGGTCCCCATAAATAAAAATAACTATAAAATCTTGCAGAGAACACAAAAATATAAATATCGATGTAAATAAAATCAGAGCTCAAATTTGATATACATGACAAGCGTCCAAAAGAAAGAAACCCAAACAAAAAGCTAATAGATGATGTAAAAATCTCTCACAATCTAAATAAAATGGTAGCAGTGTGAAAACTAATCATATTAATTTAAAACTACCATGTCTTCGTACTTAATTTAAATCTACCATGTCTTCATACTTAATTTAAAACTACCATGTCTTTGTAGAGAGAAGAGTTTATAGAGTTGAAAGCTTAATTGAATATGGAAGATGTTCACAACTTTTTAAAAGTAGTGTATGTAAAGAATCGACACATTCTATGAACAATGGAAGATGTTTACAACTTTATAGTGTTGTATATAAATAGTCGGTACATTCAACTAAACAGGGTTCAATCCAATACATGTTTAATTGATAACCTCATAATGACCCACAAAAAGAATGGATGACATTTTGTCGTGTTAGCCACTTGTCCTCAAAATTATTGTAGAATAAGAAAGGTGGCAACAGAGTTTGCATGCACAATATAACGTAGATTCTTTGTTTAGGAGCAATTAAAAACGTTTATCCAACCACTTTGATCAACAACATACCACTCGAAGAATATTCTTCACAAAAAGCATCACTAGGCTATAAATTAAAACAAATGGTAGCAGCAGGACCAGGGTCAATGTCTAAATCCATTGACATTCCAGGGGAGCCCAATAAAAACACTACCTCCAATCTGGAGATCGGAACTAGAGTCATCCAGAAGTTTACCCCCATCGAAAAGGTCCATGAGCATCTCTGCGTGTAAGTTTATTTGATCCTTCCACAAAAATATTCAAACTCTCAAGGAAACAATAATTTTAATGTTATTCTCATTTTTTTCATGTTGCTTCTATTTCGATGCCTATGACATGAAAAGGCAAACATAGACCCATCATTTTTGTAGCCACGTGAACGAGTATGTGAGGCAATGCCTGCTCTATGATTCTCTTGAGAAGGATGCGAGGCTTATAGGAGTGGAATACATGGTCTCTGAATATTTGTTCTTAACTATGCCTGACGAAAAGAAAAATTTGTGACATTCTCATGAATATGAAGTAATGAGTGGGGTGCTCTTTATGCCAGGAATTCCAGGCCCATTACAAAGACAGGGCATGGAGAAAGTCTGTAAGACTTATGGGAAGGTATTTCACTTTTGGCAGTTTGATAAGGGGGATACTCTGCCTCTGGGCTTGCCACAACTCATGACAGCTTTGACAACAGATGGCCAGCTGCACAAACAAGTTGCTATAGGTAGAATTGTACACAACTTTAATCTATAGGTTATAAATGGGTATTACTAATTTTTATTAAATCCTAGGTTTTAAGGTTTGATTCATCAATGGGTATTAGTAATTCTGCTCTTGACGTTGTCCCCACGTTTCAGATTATATATACATCCTCAGTTCAAATCCCACCTCATAAGTTAAAGAGTCTTTGACGAACTCACTGTTGGGGATCAACCAACAATATGATTACACTTATGCAAGCAATAAACCACGGAATTAAATCAGATAGATAAGTAACTAGAATCAGATAATAGCAAAGAACAAGAGATACAAGAAACCACCCTGAAAACTTGTATTAAACTCTTTACAAAAGGAATACAATTGAAGAAACTTCTTTCTTCCACACCTCTCTCAGATGCACAAGATCTCTCTCTAGATCTCTATCCCTTAAGAGCTCTCTCTCTCAAGTACAATCAATTCCAACAACCTGGATTGATACAACTCTGTACTGTTCTTCAACATTCACATATAATGAACTACTACAATGATCACACTAAGCTAAGAAGATCTAATTCTACATATAGAATTAGGAAACTTGAGCATGCACTTACAACCAACAGTTAAGCCTCTTGAACAAGGGCTCTAAAAACAATCTTACTAATAATAGAAACGCGAACTTAAGACTAAGACTTAAACTCATCATGCAAACACTCGGTTCTGTCCTCGAAAATAGCATTCTGGACGCACAGGTAACCGACGTCGGTTCCTGCCTGCTTGCCTATGACCGTCGTCGACCGATCCACTACCGACGCCGGCGTCTCTTCAACTGCACCTGACCGACGTCGATCGCTCCTGACCGACGCCGGTGATTGTGTAGACCCGAAACTGTTAAATACGCTCATATGTGAAGCTTTTAGGCTCCACACTTTAACAATCTCCCACTTGGAGATAAACAACTGCACCAGTACCTGTACAGCAACATCTTCTAGCTCCTCCATCTTCAACTCAATCATGAAGACCAACAGAAGTTGAATGAAGATTCAACTTCTCCTTTGTAACCGGCTTGGTTAACATATCAACAGGATTCCTATCTGTATGGATCTTCTCCAGCTTCAACTCACCATCTTCCAATACCTGTCGTATGAAATGGTACCTTAGCTGTATGTGCTTTGTTCTTGAATGAAAGGCTAAATTCTTAGCCAAATGGATTGCACTCTGACTGTCACTATACAATCTGCAACTCTCATGCTCCCTACCAAGCTCACCCATGAACCGTGTCATCTATATCATCTCTTTGCTAGCCTCTGTGGCTGCAATATACTCTGCTTCTGTAGTTGACAAGGCAACAACCTTCTGCAACTTAGATATCCAGCTAACCGCCATTCCACCTACAGTGAAAACATAACCTGTAGTGCTCCTCCTGCCATCTAAATCACCTGCCATATCTGAATCTACATAACCATGTAGAGAAGTATTTGAACCTCCATAGCACAAGTGCCTACTGCTGGTTCCTCTCAGATATCTAAGGATCCACTGAACTGCTTTCCAATGTTCTTTACCTAGATTGGCTATATACTTACTTACCACTCCCACTGCTTGGGCAATATCCGGTCTAGTACACACCATTGCATACATCAAACTCCCTACTGCGGAAGAATATGGAACCTTACTCATGTACTCTTTACTCAACTTAAAATGTCCAGCCAAAGGTGTGCTTACCGGTTTAGCATCCTGCATATTGAACCGTTTCAACACCTTGTCCACATAATCCTCTTGAGACAATATCAACTTGTGATTTTTCCTGTCTCTCTTAATGCTCATGCCAAGGATTTTCTTTGCTGCTCCCAAATCCTTCATAGCAAACGTTTGAGCTAATTTCACCTTAAGCTCAGAGATATCCTGCATGTGTGATCTTGCAACCAGCATATCATCTACATACAACAATAGAATAATATATCTACCATTATCCAATCTCTTAAAATACACACAATGGTCAGATTGACACCTACTGTAGCCATGCTCAGTCATAAACCTGTCAAATTTCAAATACCATTGCCTAGGAGCTTGCTTGAGGCCATACAAGCTTTTCTTCAATCAGCACACTAATTTCTCCTTACCCTTGACCTCAAATCCTTTCGACTGTTCCATATAAATTTTTTCATCCAAATCTCCATGAAGAAACGTTGTCTTAACATCTAGCTGCTCAAGATGCAAATCCTCAAAAGCAACCAAAGACAATACAACCCTTATAGAAGTCATTTTAACAACAGGGGAAAAAATCTCACCAAAATCAATACCTGGCTTTTGTGCAAATCCTTTTACTACCAATCTGGCCTTATATCTCATCTGTCCATTATCACCTTCTTTCAACCTGTAGGTCCATCTGTTCTTCAGTGTTCTCTTACCAGCTGGCAATTCAACCAAATCCCATGTTTGGTTCTCTCTTAAGGACTCCATCTCCTCAACCATGCCACGCTCCCACTGACTCTTGGACTCCACCTGTATTGCTTCTTCAAAACTTTTTGGTTCTCCACCATTAGTTAGCAATAAATAGAATAATGAAGGAGAATATCTAATCGGAGGCTTACTTACCCTTTTAGACCTCCTGATGGGTGTCTGAGACTCGTTCACAACACGTTGTCCACCCAAATTCTCTGACAATGATCGACTTCGGTCACCTCCAGACCTGTTACTGGCCGACGCCGATTCTGCTTGACCGACGCCGGTGCCTGTCCTGCCGACATCGGTCTCTGTATGACCGACCTCAGTTTCTGTTCTGTCGACGCTGGTTCCTAACCTGCCGACGTCGGTCTCTATGTTTTCCTGCAAGTGATTATTTCTTTTTTTGCGAGCTCATTTTGGACCATCACCTCGTCCAATTCACTATTGCTCTGCCCAGATTGATTCAACTTCTTCAGTTGATCACTATACATCACTTTTTTGTTGAAAACAACGTCACGGCTCCTAATTATCTTGTTAGTTTCTAGATTCCAAAATCTGAAACCAAAATCATCTGAGCCATAGCCAATAAATGTGCACCTCATAGACTTAGCGTCGAGCTTCTTTCTATTTTCCTTATCTACGTGCACAAAGGCTTCACAACCGAAAACTTTGAGAAAAGAGAGATCTACCTTTTTACCTGTCCAAGCCTCTTCTGGAATTCCACCATCCAGAGCTGTAGAGGGTCCTCTGTTAATCAGGTACACTGCAGTGTCAACAGCTTCTGCCCAAAACTCTAAAGGCAAAACAGCATGCAATCTCATACATCTTGCACGCTCCATGATTGTTCTATTCATCCTTTCAGCAATTCTATTCTGCTGAAGTGTCTTTGGAACCGTCTTTTGCCTACGGATTCCATGCATGTAACAATACCAGTTGAACTTATAACTGCAGAACTCTCCACCATTGTCAGATCTCAGGCACTTTAATTTTTTGCCTGTTTCATTCTCAACCATAGCTTTCCAAATCTTAAAAGTCTCAAATACATCAAATTTCTTCTTAATACAGTAGATCCATACCTTTCTTGTAGCATCATCTATGAACGAAACATAGTATTGTGATCCTCCAATAGAAGCTACCTGAGCCGGTCCTCACACGTCTGTGTGAACAAGCTGCAACTTATGCTTCTTCTTTGTAGACCCAGTCTTGAGAAAACTAACCCTTTTCTGTTTTCCAAATACACAGTGCTCACAAAATTCTAGATCCATGCTTTTCAAATCTGAAAGCTTACCTTTAGACTTAAGAATTGACATCCCCTTCTCACTCATGTGGCCAAGCCTTGAGTGCCACAATTTTGCATCCACATCTGAAGTAGATAATACAGAAGGAGAATTGTTAGTAACACAATTACACAAATAGAGAGTACCTACTCTCTTACCTCTGGCCATAACAAGTGCACCCTTGGTCACCTTCCAAGATTCTGCTGTGAGAGTTACTGTACAACCCTCATCCCCTAACTTTCTTGCAAAAATCAAATTTCTCTTCAAGCTAAGAACATGCATAACTTCTCTCAACACCCATGTGTTGCCATTCTACATTTTCAGCTGCACTTTACCTTTGCCAATAATTTTACAGGGCTCATCATCCCCTAGATACACTATTCCAAAATCTCCATGGATATAGTCACAAAAATATTCCCTATTAGGGGTAGCATGAAAAGATGCACCAGAATCTAACACCCAAGATTCTATATTATTATGCAGAGAAAATATTAAAGCATCTTGTGCAATACCTGCAACCTTTGCTTCTTTTTTTCCTTCGTGCTAATTGTCCTCCTTAGGCTTTGACCAACAATCTCTGCTTATGTGCCCCATCTTTCCACAATCCCAGCATTGTGGCCTTCTGCCATTTCTGGATTTGGATCTGCCTTTCCCCTTAGACTTGGATCTTGATCTCCCTTTCTTGCTCTTCTCTTTTTGCCTTTCCATGCTCTCAAAACTTAAAGCGTTCCCAGATGTCTCTTCTGTGCTTTTTCTGCGAGTTTATTCATTCAAAATAACACTAACAACATCCTCTACTTTTAAAATATTTGATGCAGATGCAGTATTGCTAACTGCCATTACTAAGCTATGCCAGCTTTCAGGCAAAGAACATAATATTAAGAGAGCTTTTATTTCATCATCAAATACAATTTTGACTGAACTTAATTGATTTACAATACCATGGAAATCATTCAGGTGATTAGATACAGATCCACCTTCCTGCATATGCAAATTGAATAGCTGCTTCATAAGATATACCTTATTAGAAGCTGAGGGTTTTTCGTACAAATTTGCTAGAGTAGTCATCAACTCTACCGTTGTTTTTGTCTGTGATAAATTAGATATCACAGTAGATGCTAGACTCAGTCTTATAGACCCCAGAGCCTTTCTGTCAAAAACTTCCCATTCTTCATCCTCCATGTCTATGGGCTTCTTTGCAATCCCACCTAACGGTAAGTACAGATCTTTCTGATACAGATAGTCCTCTATCTGCATTCTCCAATGTTGATAGTTTTTGCCATTGAACTTCTCCATTCTCAGTTTACTTCATCTGTCATTGCTTCTCCCACTCAAACAGAAATCCCTGCAGAAACTCTTGTGAGCAACCTGTAATCAATATACACTACACAGATCTGAACCACCTGTTAGTGAACCTGAACTTTGATACCAATTATTGGATATCAAACTCTAAACCTACAACCAAGGCTCTGATACCACTTGTTGGGGATCAACCAACAATATGATTACACTTATGCAAGCAATAAACCACGAAATTAAATCAGATAGATAAGTAACTAGAGTCAGATAATAGCAAACAACAAGAGATACAAGAAACCACCCTGAAAACTTGTATTAAACTCTTTACAAAAAGAATACAATTGAAGAAACTTCTTTCTTCCACACCTCTCTCAGATGCACAAGATCTCTCTCTAGATCTCTATCCCTTAAGAGCTCTCTCTCTCAAGTACAATCAATTCCAACAACCTGGATTGATACAACTCTGTACTATTCTTCAACATTCACATATAATGAACTACTACAATGATCACACTAAGCTAAGAAGATCTAATTCTACATATAGAATTAGGAAACTTGAGCATGCACTTACAACCAACAGTTAAGCCTCTTGAACAAGGGCTCTAAAAACAATCTTGCTAATAATAGAAACGCGAACTTAAGACTAAGACTTAAACTCATCATGCAAACACTCGGTTCTGTCCTCGAAAATAGCATTCTGGACGCACAGGGAACCGACGCCGGTCCCTGCCTGCTTGCCTGTGACCGTCATCGGCCGATCCACTGCCGACGCCGGTGACTGTGTAGACCCGAAACTGTTAAATGCGCTCATATGTGAAGCTTTTAGGCTCCACACCTTAACACTCACTGTGCAAATACACTCACTCCACTTCGAATCTCGTTTTCTCTGCCATCAAATATGGTCAAAACGTTGTCAAAGTCGAATCCCCACAATACACTTCAAAACAGCTTGCGCAGGACACCAACACATTTCAAGGGAGTCCGAATGAGGAAAGGGGGGAAATGGGTGTCAGAAGTCAGAATGCCCAATTCCACTGGCAGAATTTGGTTGGGGTCGTATGATTCCTCTAAACAGGGTGCTCGTGCTTATGACTATGCAGTGTATTGCCTCAGAGGACACAAAGCCAAGTTCAATTTTCCCGACTTTCTGCCGGAAATTCCGTCGGCCTCTTCGCTATCTACCGAACAAATTCAAGCTGTTGCGGCCAAGTTTGCACGGGAAGAATTGTGCAAAGCCAAGTTCAATTTTCCCGACTTTCTGCCGGAAATTCCGTCGGCCTCTTCGCTATCTACCGAACAAATTCAAGCTGTTGCAGCCAAGTTTGCACGAGAAGAATTGTGGCAGCCGCTAAAGAAAAATGCCATATTTTCTATTTCGGAATCTCAGTCCTGTAGGCATAGCCACCAAATTTTGGAGGAGCAGTACTGCAGTCTGTTGGATTCGCTTCTTGAGGATGTAGAGAACCACCGCTCTCTAAGTTTAGAGGATTTCCCTGAGGAGAATTTAGAGGGTATTGGTTTTGCTCTGTTAATGGAAGAACAAGGTGGGGTATTTCTCCAGCAGACCCCCGACTTGGGGTAGTTCGAAATTCACATCATCTGACGAAGTTTTGTTAGAGGAAATGTCTTGGAGAACGCAAAATTTTTGCAGCGCTCTTAAAAACGCTGCAATTCTTAATTCTTTTTAATGTATCTTCAAAGTTATTTTTTATTTTCTTCAATGACTATATTTGCGGAGCATCACATTACTTCACTTCAACACGAAGGAATGCTTTGATATAATATCAATGAAGTTTCAATTAAAATTATAACCGTGAATCACAAAGTGTATATAAGTGGCACCCCCACTCAGAATCAAACCCTGGTACATCTACTGTATTTGTAATCAAAGACAATTTCAAAAAAGATAAATTCTTAAAGTAAATTTGAAGTAACGTATTTATAAAACAGGGTGTGTAATGAAACAGGGGAACGCTGTAACTTCAACACTTCATATTTTGTTTTAAAGAATAAGCTAAAAAATTTCACCATCCCTAACGCCAATACAAAGAATATTTCTTAATTAACCAGACAAATTTGCTATATGGATATTTCTTTTTCAGATAGTTTAAGAGCTAATCACAGCATCATATTCTTTCTCCTCAGAATGGTTGAAACTTTTAACAGAGCATCCATCATATTCTTTCTCCAGAGAATGGGAGGTACCATGTAAGTCAAATTATCAGAAATATGCCTACCTTTCTAGACATCCACAGGATCTTTGACCTCGCCCTTCATGCCCCGAAGATCAAAGTCTAAATCAACTCAAATCAAATGTTATCCAAAAACAAATCTAAAGAATTCTATCTTACAAACATGTAAATCTCTGCAAAATCCGTAGAATTCAGCCCGGTCTTCTAGTTTCAATTGCTTGATAAAAAGGCTACAAAAACGTATTCCCCATGAAACAGAACTTGGAACATCCATCTCGGAAAGAAAGTATACCAGGGAAATAACGGGGTTGATCCCTTTCCAAACGCTCGCTTGCACTGCAATTACATTTTGTTGTCATTATTCTTGTTCTTTGGATTCTTGTCCACCTCTAGATCTTCAAATCACAGATATTTTATGGTAAATGTAACAGGAGTCCATCCTTTGAACTTTGTATCAGCAGCCGTTGAAGCAGCTGCAAGAAATGGACACCCTGCACAAAACCCTCGCGGTGCCCCTGACTCCTTATGAGCTCTTCCTTACACACACATATTTAATTAGATTAATGATAATTAATTATATATAATTTCGATTTAGTAGTTATAATTATGGGTATCTAATTTGTTAAAATAATTTAAGAAATGATATTAATTTTATCTGTTTGACTCTTTGTGTATCAAATATCTGAAAGAACTCTTCCCTAATCTATCTTAATTTTTCCAACTTTAGTTGTTTGACATTTTGTCAAACATATCACATGCAATGGGACTGAACTCTGATTTATGAATATAAATGGGTTTTATTGTTGCATGTATGATAAACCAATGAACAAATATGATACCAAACAACACTATATAGCATAAACCAATAATGAACACAGTGTAAATCTTATTCTTTTTTGAACTGCAATTAATTTAGACTTAAACTAGTATTGATTTTTTACAACAACGAAAGTATATTCATTGATTTTCAAAAGAGAATGTAATATAACCATCAACACTACATACCCGAATGCATAGGTGTTATTATAGCTTGGAAAATGTACATGTAATGATGATTACAACTGAAGTATGAAAGATATCAAATCTGCAACAACTGATATAAAATTTCAGCGTTTAAGATGTCACAATAACCTCCAGTATGGATCGATTGGCTTGAAAATTGGAGGCACAAACCACTGTACTGAAAATGTAGAAAAATGGTGCCAAAATATTCTTCAAACCCTTGCCATAAATAAACTGGAAATGATCCTCAAGACCTTGATCCAATCTGCAACTTCCCTGTCAAATTCTAGGCATCCAAGATGGCAAATTTTCCATATCTTACTGATGACACCTCCAAAAATTATATTACAACTTGATTTGGATACCCAATATCCTCAAAGTAAGTCGCCCACCTTGAGAAAATTCAAGAAAATCATCCGCTGCTCCAAATCCTCAAATCTCAGAAAATGGGTATGAAACCCTACACTGCCATGAAAGAATAATTCGGATCTACAAGTAAACTCTTCCTCCTTAGCTGCAAACTGTGATTAAGCACAAATAGAAACCCTGTATGGATCCCTCTCAACCAAAATAGTATTGAGTTTTCGTCCAATCCATGATTCCAAAGGTTTTTGTCCTTAAAATAAGCTAAACAAGTATGAACTAGCTCAACAATAGAGAAATATCAAGTATCATAAAATCACATAATAAACCTTTGATGTGGTAGAGTGACCTTTTATAAACCTCCATAACAAGTTTGGACTTCAAAATCCAATTAATTCTATTTTTTAGAAAACTCTAAATCCTCCAAGGGTGGCATCCTATTTTGGGAGAAATTAATTTATTTTTATTTTCTAATTTTTACTTTTTCCCCAACATAAAATTATAATAAAGTCAATTTTATAATTTTTTCTATTTTTCTCATAAAGTAACTTTATAAAATAACTTTGTAAAAAGTCATTAAGTCACTTTGTCGAAAATAAAACTCCTCCATGGTACAAATCATAATTGCCTAGCAAATCTTTCCTTAACTCCATTATTAGCCTACAGAAATGTTGGAAGAGGCTAACCCAAAACTCTGCGATCTATCTTAAGAAAGAGGAGACATTACAATATCGAAAATAAATTTATACTTTAATGAACAAGATTAAAAACCATCATCCTCACCAATAAGACTACAACCATTTTATTTTTACGAGACATTATTATTATTATTATTATTATTATTATTATTATTATTATTATTATTATTATTATTATTAAAAAATGAACTATCTGTTAGATTCAATTTAATATTTAACACAATATGGTATTAATATAACAAGGGTCGCATAACGACTAGTCACTGCTATTTTAATTGAGAAGCAATTTTATAAGATTGCTGTATAGTGGAGATACTAAATTATAGCCACAATTATCCTAATATGGTTTAAGAATGTTTTGTGCAATTATGAAATGCTACAGGGATAGTATTAATTTAATAGTCGGCTTGTATTTTTTTTAATATATAGTTGTGTGTTAGCCATGTTGGAATACTTCAAGATCTTTGAACATAAAAAATTACACGAAAACCTTGGAATTGGGTGAGAGTAAATTCAAAGCAAAAGAGAGCTTCATAAATTGATTATTTGATTCATTAGTTAAAAGTTCCAAAAGAGATACATTATATAGTGAGAAATTAGGTCACTATAAAGGTAACGACTCAACTCACAATTAGAAAACATATTTAGTGTATTTTATGTAATGACCTTAACAACCCTAAGCAAGATGACTAAAAACCATATAGGTAAAATCAAAAGTGGGAAAAAACCTACTCTAACATGCCCCTTGAAGCATAGTTTAGGTGGGTAAAATAATTGGGACCTAGCAACAAGGTCTGATGAGGTACCCAGTTATAATACAACTCCCATAAAGTAGAGAAAATGAGAAAACTCACAAGACAAAACTTCTCTCCAAAAAGAGAGCAAAGAAGAGAAGGGAGATTAAAAAATCCAACTAGAATCTACAACTGCTTGAAGCCATCCAGTATCCTGTAATATAATTCTCAGAGGTGACTGTAGATCAAAAATAGATGCAGTGAAGAGTGGATCACCTTAGAATAGTGAATGAGTCTGCCAAGAACTTGATGGATCTCCAACCAAGATATGATTTCAATCCAAGGAAATATTCTTCTCATGCAAGGTAGGAGGGCCAATTTTTCTATGTGATGATGGTGCCAGGTGCACCAGAAGCATAGGCAATGGACTATTGATGCTCTGAAATTTTGGTATAGACTGCTTGATGTTTGATGTGTCTTGGATTAGTATATATGTTCCATGTAATATTTGAATTGGACTGGGGGTAGGTTGATCAAGGAATACCTCCTCAACATCTGAAAGGTGATAAAGTGTGGTGGAGGTGTGTCCTCATCACTATTGTAGTCATCTATATTATAAGAAGACTCATCAATATCAGAGGTGTGCTCAGGCTTAGAAATAATATCATGTTTAGGGGATTTTGAAGAATAACAATTTGAAAGAGAGGTAGGAGCAAAGTGTGAGAAGTTATATAGTTGATTTGATGATTGAACATTTTTTTGTCAATATAATATCACAGTGCAACTCTCTAACATACACTGAATATAGAGTGAATTCAACTTGTATGTCCAAAATAAGGTGAGTGATCTGATAAACTAATAGGAGATTAGTTGAAAGTGATGAAACACTTAGAATATTATTGAATGTTCCACCACTCACTTAAATAGACCCTCTCATGAGATTTTTTTTAGAAGTGTTGTCACCCAATTGTATATAAAACATGTCACATGATTCCAATGAACTTAACTCTATCAGTGAAGAGGCCATGTAATGTGAAGCATCAAAGTCAATGACCCATGTAGGTTTTAGAGGTACAACTACAACTAGGGCCTTACCCTTTAATTTTCCCTTACTATTATTTTTTTCCTTTTATTACCATGATCATTTGCCTTAGTGGATTCATGGGTTGATAAATTTTGAATGGTAGAATCTATTATCATTATTTAGATATTACATTGTTTAGTTTAGTTAGTGCAATATACATTGATTTAGGTGGCATTTAGTTAGAGAGTTATTTCTTCCCTAGTTTTTATGAACTTCTCTCTTGTTTTTAGTAGCAACTTTGATGTATTTAATTAGCCCATGTTTTTGAATAAAACATTGAAGTTTTTGTGTTTGTGTGCAATTTGTATACGGGTCTCTCCAATCTGCCAACACTGGTATCAGAGCCTGAAGGATTTTTGTGCCTCTCAAGATGGAATTTTAAATGTTTATGATGGGAGAGCCATAATTTATGGTTACCCTATTGATGGGGAAGAGAATGTTTGGTAGATTTGAAACCTGTTTGCAATATTTAACTCGTTGAGATTGAATTCATTGCCATTAGCTCATCTTCAAATTTAGGCTGCTTGCATTAATAATTCCCAGTGGTACTTTGATGGAATTGATCTTTGATCCTACATTACTGGGATTTTCATACATTCTTGGTGATATGGATATGTCGTGAATGTACCTTCAAATTTGAACTGAATTTGGGTCCAATGTAAAAAATTGTAAAATTTAAAACTATTTATTCTATAGACACATTTTTGCTTGTTTGCGATGTCCAAACCACAAGGAGGATTTTTCCTTGAAATTTTCACCTAAGCTACATCAACATATCAGTTGATTGAGAAGCACCATCTACTAGAGGCTGAAGCAAACACAGAGGATGGAGGATAATTGGCATCCTCTCATGAGTCACCTACGACAGGGTCGCATCATTGTTATGGTGACATTTTTTCAGTGTGTTTATTCTATGTTGTGCATGGTGTGATTGTGTAGTGTGTTTTTCAATAAAATACTAAGCATTGTTTTCTAGTTTGGTACCTCATGATGAAAAACATTGTGGGGAGAAAAAACACTAAAGTAGCACTTGGTTCTTAGAAAAGGGTTTGTGGAAATCCAAGAAACCATCGAAGTGTTTGAGACCTACCACCTACAGGTTCATAGTCTACCTGCAGTAGAAAACTATATGGGCTTGTGGTAATTCAAGAAACCATTTAAGGTATTAAGTAGAGAGATGTACTTCTATCACTTCCAGGTTTGTGGTAATCCTGTAAGGAAAAACCAATGTGCCACAAAGACGATGAAGCCACAAAGATGGCATGCCACCTCAAAAAGTGAGCAAGCTACACAAAGAGTGTAAAACTTTTAACAGTGTTTGAGATATAGGGGGACCACTATTAGGAAATATGATGTTTGTAAAATCAATGTAATAAAGGGGGGATTGTTAGCATTATTTAGATATTTAATTATTTAGTTCATTTAGTGTGATCTCTTATAATGCCAATTTAGGTGACATTTAATTAGATAGTTATATCTTCCCCAGATTTTATGAACTTCTCTTTTATTTTTAGTAGCAACTTTGATGTATTTAATCAATTCATGTTTGTGAATAAAACATCAAAGTTTATGTGTTTTTGTGCAATTTGTATACGGGTCTCTCTAATTTGCCAACATAATCAGGGACATCAATGTTGTGTTTCTCGAGCATCTTAGTCAGTTGACCTCAATTTGCTTTTTCAAACATTTTCTTTCATCATGCTTTCCCAAGTAAAACCCACATTTGATCTAATCTATCTTAGGCTTAGATTAGGAAGAAGTCACATGGTTGGATTTGAAGGTGGGAGGATTTGCATCCTTCTCTTGATTCTTTTTGTTATGTTTCTTCTCTTTGTTGTTTGAAACCTTCTCTTTCTTAGAAAAGAGTGCATGAGATTTTGAGGACTTCATTGTGCACACCCGTATCAACTTATCTTACTCCCCAGTCAAGTTGGTAATAAATATATCTAAAGAACTCATTTCCCATGCAGTCGCAAGAGCAATTTTTGTGGCATGAAAAGTGGACACAAACATAGAATAGTCTGGACTGAGTTTGGAGAGTATAGATTAGATAAGTTGATTATCTTTCTTATATATTCCATATTCTTTTAATTGCAACCTAAAAGATTTGAACTTAGTGAAGAAGTCTTGTAGTGTGTGAAAGTCACCCAGGCTCAAACGGATGAGGTCATTCTTTAGTTCATGACCTCTCATCACATCCTACTTTTGAAAGATTTTTTCCGGTGTGGTCCATACTTCATTCGGTGTTTTAACAGATTCATTGTGAAAATGTAAGTCAAGAGAAATAGACAAACTAAGACAACCATGTGCTTGATCATAATTGTTAAACTATTTATTTTTCTCTGCATCTATTGTAGGTTTAGTTTCCTCATTCATAATAATCCTATAGAATCCTTGTTTTCTTAGAACAAGTAGCACATTGTTTTTTTATTCGTGATAATTATATGTCGTAAGAGGACATGACTAGCAATTTTCCTTGATGCAAGAAAGTGATTGTTGTAAAAAGTAAGAATAAATGCAAAAAAGAAAAATACACAACACCACATAATACCCCCTTAGAACTATTAGAGTCACCCCCTTATGTTGCAAATACAAGCATGCTCGTATAGATGTCAGACACAACTGAGAATGTGTCTTGAATAATTTGTGCGTAAGTATGAAAAAACTAGACGGACTTCAAATTTAGTCTATAATGCGTCTAAGAGTGTATAATATTTGGTTTGAAGGGAGGTCAAAAATATAATTAATGCTTAGAGAGTAAATGTCATAAGAGATGATTTGATTATGACAGGGCTCCATGGTAACGGGATATGCACATGGTGCAAATCACAATAGTATGTTTCAAAATTATCATCATAGTTATGCTGGCTTTAACAACAAAATAGAGTGAGCTGGTAATGTGTCCTTCGTCGCAAAGCCCAATTGCCTTTCTTGGCATGCCCCTTTGTTGTCCAATGAAGTTAATATCTTATCTCTATGGAAAATAGTTAGCTGTGTTTGTTGATGCAGCTAAGAATTTGTGGCTATATTTCAGATTATCTATACAACTTCCCACATTCATCCTTAGTTAAAATTCCACCTCAAAAGTTAAGTGTCATGACAAACTCACTTTGCAAATACACTCACTCCACAAGCTCATCCCCACTTCGAATCTTATTTTCTCTACCATCAAATATGGTTAAAATGTTGTCAAAGCCGAATCCCCACCCTACACTACAAAATAGCTTGCACAGGACACCACCACATTTCAAGGGAGTCCAAATGAGAAAAGGGGGAAATGCGTGTCAAAAGTCAGAATGCCCAATTCCGCTACCAGAATTTGGTTGTGGTCATATGATTCCCTTAAATATGTTTCTCATGCTTATGACTATGCAGTGTATTGCCTACAGGATGCAAAGCCAACTTCAATTTTTCTGACTTTCTGCCTGAAATTCTGTCGGCCTCTTAGCTATCTCATGAATAAATCCAAGTTGTTATGGCCAAGTTTGCAAGGGAATAATTGTGGCAGCCATTAAGAAAAAATGCCACATTTTCTTTTGTAGAATCTTAGTCCTGTAGGCGTAGCCGCCAAATTTTTGAATAACAGTATTGTAGTTTAATGGATTTGCTTCTTGAGAATGTAGAGATCAATCACTCTTAATAATCTTATCTTACAAACATGTAAATCTCTGCAAAATCTATAGAATTCAACTTGGGCTTCTTTCAATTGATTGATAAAAAGGTTAAAAAAATGTATTCCTCATGAAACAGAACTTGGAAACACCCATCACAAAAATAAGTATACAAGGAATATGTCGCTTACTTGCAATACAATTACATTTTGTTGTCACTCTTCTTAATCTTTGGATTTTTTTCCTCTTTCAGTGCTTCAAATTAGAGATTTTATGGTAAAAGTAATAGGAGCCCAACCTTTGAACTTTGTATCAGTAGCTAGAAGAAATGGACACCCTGCCAAAGACCCTCGTAGCGCCCCGAATCCTTATGAGATCTTCCTTTTCAATGGGTTTCATTAAAATGATATTTTGTTTATTGGATGGATACTGATGAGACTAAGTTGTTAGTGATTTGAAGAATTAAACAGTGGATTCTCTTGATTATTCATTAATTAAATAAACATTAAAAATGATAATTAAATAAATTATTTAACTATGAGAACTTTAATACCTTAGTTAATAATGACAATAGGAAAAAAATTTCAGTTCTTTGGTGTGACAATTATATATAAATGTTTTAAGGAACATCGATAATAAAGAAAAAAATTCAATTTTTTTGTGTTATGGTTGTGTATATGTTTGATTCAGATGAAATTTATCTTCATTGAAATATTATCCATGTCATGATGAGATCTCATCTGCCCAACTAGAAGTTTAATGCAACCATAATTATCAATGACCCCAAAACCTCATAAAGTTTGTTTGTGTGGTGTTCCATAATTATCAATAGCCCCAAAACATCATAAAGTTTGTTTGTGTGGTGTTCCATAATTATCAATAGCCCAATTATTAATGGCCCTAAAACCCCATTTTTCTTCCAAAAATTTCCATATAATTTCCTTTCCTTACAAATAAAGAATTGACGAGTCAAAAAATAACTTCATTTTGATAAAATAAAAAACTTCACACTAATTTCAAATCAGTATGTCATCAATTGCTTGACACATAGCCCTTATATAAATGAATTGGCTATACTTCACAATGACCTTTCATCATTTGTGATCAATTGCTTGACACATAGCCCTTATACCTCACACTGACCTTTCATCATTTTTGAATTGTATTTTTGTGATTACCTTTCCATGACAGGATGGGAGGCATTTCACCACAAATATTTTTAATACCTAGCATGGTGTGTTTCCCATAGCTTGCCTAATTGAGTTGCAGACTTGAAATTTAATTTGAAGAATATGAAGGAGAAATAGATTCATGTTTTGATGGTCCCTTGGCTCACATTCGGCCACATATATCCCTTTCTAGAGTTGGCAAGGAAGGTTGACAATCATGGTCTCAAGATTTCCTTTGTATCCACCCCCCTTAATATTACATGGATTAAGTAGTAGGTATTGCCTCTAGGAATTGATTTGGTGGAGCTACCACTACCCTCACTTGAGGGCCTGCCTAATGGAGTGGAATCCAATGTAGATTTAAAGCAAGGAGGGACAATCAATCTGCTCATTAAATCCATGGATGGCACAGAGAAGTCGTTTGAAGTGATCCTACAATAGATTTAACCAAATTTTATAATCCATGATATGATGTAGTACTATGCTTTTGACATTGTGGCAATGCTGGGCATCCCCACCATATTTTTTGTTATAACATATGTTGCCTATGCAGGATTCCTTATAGGCCAAGAAGCTATTGAACTAGAGAGGAACATAACACTCCAGGATTTGATAGTCTCTTCGACTAGTTTCCCCTCATCGCTCATTTGATATCAACTCTTTTAAGCGCAAAAGTTACTTTATGTTTACCAAAAAAGGAAGGAAACATCAGCCCTACAAAGCGGTGGATAATGTGTATGAAGGGGAGTTGGGTAGTAGTGTACAATATGTGCACAAAATTGGAAGGAGCTTACATTGAGTATTTGTAGAGAACCACTAAACAGCCAATGGTTTTAGTGGGAATATTGATGCCTAGTCTCCCTCTGTGGCCTCCTGCTGATCGTTGCTTAGCCTGGTTGGACCACCAAGTGCCTCATTTGGTAGTGTTGGTGGCCTTCGATAGCCAAAGTATTCTCACGAGCCAAGAGCTCACTGCTCTGGCTCTTCGATTAGAAGAAAGTGACATCTCATTTCTCTATGTTCTTCTCCATGACATGGCTACAGATTTTCCCCAAGGCTTTGTAACTCACAAGCTTGAAAAAGGAGTAGTGGTAACCGATTGCGTGCCTCAAATTCATATTTTGAGCCATCCTTCCATGAGAGCTTTTCCAACGTTCTCTTGATGATCTTGATTAGGTTATTATTGGTAGACTCAACCAATCCATTACCTTGAGGGTAGTAGTTGGATGAGGTACTCAAATGAACTCCACTCTTTACTGCCCAATCAAACATTTTAACACTTATGAAAGCAAGTGCATTATCTGAGATGATAACATGAGGAGCTCCAAACCTTGTTATAATGCTATCATAGAACTTCAAGATGGCATTTTCATTTGATTCCTTAAAAGTAACAGCCTCTACCCATCTTGTGAAGTAGTCTATAGCAGTCAATATCTATTTGTGTCTAGCACTTGATGGAGGGTTGATCATGCCAATGAAGTCAAGGCCCCATTGTATGAAAGGCTGGTACACTTGGATAGGATTCAATGGAAGGGCAACAAGCTTTTGTTTGCTAGCAAAGAAAGCACATTGAGGACAAACCTTAGCCCAATGATAACAGTCCTTAAAAAGACTAGGTCAATAGTAACTAGCTCTCATTATTTTTGTAGTTGTTGTTCTAGGAGAGAAGTGACCACCATCTGCACCATTATGGAACTTTTCTAGTAGTAGATTAAATTGGTCATTGTTAATGCATTTTAGCAACACATTATTCACATCCTTCTTAAATATAATGCCATCCACAAGATAATAAAGAATATCGTGTAGCCTAAAATACCTTATTTGAGATTTGTTCAAGCCATTAAGACACTCACCATTTTGAAGAAAACCAATGATGTCTTGTGTCCAACTTTGATTTTGCATTTGATCAGTTGGCTGGTCTTGAACTTGATTTACCAAGGCTTGCTCTTTTGGATCTTGAAAGTTGGATGCTAAGTGCTCACATAAACCTCTTCCTCTCACTAGGCTGGTTACCTTGATATCAGTGTCATATTCCATCACCTTCGTGATCCATCCATCTCTCTTCTCATTGAGATCCCTGCTTAGGATAAACTCCTTGGTGCTAGGATGGGAGACCATGACATGGATCCTATTGTTGGAAACCATATGCTTGAACTTTCTCAAACCTCTAATAATGGTTAAATCTTTCTTCTCAACAAAAGAATATTTCAATTCGTAGTCTTATAAGCCTTGGTTGAAAATCTTCATCATTCTTTTGCATAAGCATAACTGAGATAGTGTCAAGGTTAGAAAAAGTATAAAGAATTAAATCTTTAGCAAAATTCAGATTTAAGAGAGTGGGAGAGGTTGCAATTGCTTGCTTGATTGCCTCAAAGTTGCCTTTACCTTCTTTTGTCCAAGTAAAAACTTGTTTCTTTTTTAGCGGGGCTGTGATAAGCTTTACCACAGTTATAAAGTTTGGGATAAACCTCCTTACAAAGTTTATTTTTATCAAAAAACTTTGCATCCCTTTATTTTGTTGTGAAAAAGACAAGTCTAGAATAACTTCAATCCTTTCAGGGTCAATAAATAAGCCTTCTTTTGAAACAACATGAACAAAAAACTTACCTTCATGGACAACAAAGATGCAATTCTTTGGATTGAGGGATATGTCATACTCTCTACACTTCTCAAACACTCGCCTTAGATGTCCCATATGATCAACAACATCCTTTGAAAAAATGGTTATATCATCAAAGTAAACAAGCAAAAATTTATTGATCAAACCTTTGAAATCCATGTCCATTGCCCTTTGAAATGTAGCTCCAACATTGGATAAACCAAATGAAATCTTCTTGTAGGGAAAGGTCCCCCACTTGGTGGTGAAGGTTTTCTTGAATTGATCCCTTCATTTACCTATATTTGATTATAACCTGAATAACCATGAAGAAGTGAGAAATGTAGAGAACCATAAACAACTTGCAGAATTTGTTCCATTGAAGGGAGTGGGTAATGATCCGTGAGAGACACTTTGTTTAGATCATGAAAATACACACAAAGTCTGATTTCTTCATGTTTATTTTGAACTGGCACAAGGTTGGCTACCCAACTTGAGTGCTTGATAGGAAAGATAATCCTAGACTCAATCAATTTGGTCAGCTCTTTCTTCATGAGTTCTTCTACCTTAGGGTTGATAGGCCTTTGTTTTTATCTTACCAGTTTAGCTCTATGTTCCAAATCAATGGTGTGATGAGATAGACTTGGGTCAAACCCTTTTAGGTCATTTTATTCCTAGGAAAAGATGTCATGAAACTCTTTGCATAATGTAATAAAAGCTTGCCTTTTTGGTTGAGAACAAGCCTTGCCAATCTTCAAAAGTTTGTCCTTGAAAATCAGAACTCTCTCATAGTTCTCTTCGTTTGTTGACATGCTCATTCTTTGGGTTTTATTTTGATCATACTCATTGAAGACACTCTCTAAGATAATCAGCCCCTTGGGAATTTTATTTGTCTTCAACTATATAATCTTCTCTTCATAATGATCATGCAACTTTTTTTGATTTCTTGAAGAGAAGCTTGCCTCATTTTCTAAGAAGTGTGCAATGTGTTCATCACTTTCAAACACTTTCCATGACACTTCATTATCCATAATGGAAGGTCTCACACTTATCTTGATATGAGATTGATATTTCTCTTATTCAACGTCAGCAGTTGAGTCAAAACATGCTCCTATTGCAACCAGTTTATCAACATGCTTGTTCAAGTCTCTTGGTATGGGTTAGATGTTGAAGGCATCAAAATCCTCAATTAGATCCCATACTCTATGCTTGTAGGACATGAGCAAGGGGTTTTAAGATATATCTTGACTTCTCACTTGATGAATGACTAACTCACTATCTCCATAGACTTTTAAAATCTTGATTCCTCTCTTCTTTGCCCATTAGAAACCATGAACTAAGCCTTCATATTCTACCACGTTACAAGTGCAGCTAAGGTGAAACCTATAAGTAGAGTATTAAAAATTATTTGATGGGGAAACCAACATGACACTAGCTCCTTCACCTGCTTTGCTCCTTGAACCATCAAACAACATTTCCCACATGCCATCAAGCTCATGATCTTCATTGGTGAGTGAATGAATTAGGACATTTTCCTCATGCATGCGGTAAACTCCCAAATCAGTTTCCTCAATGAAAGTGTAAGGATCAAGGCCATGTGTTTCAATGTTGTACTTGTCAAGATAGATGTCAGAAATACCTTTAAGAGGAGATGTTTCACTATTTAGGACTACCTTTTCCTCCTGGCTGATTAGATAGTTTTGATTTCTCATTGTCTCCAAGTATGGCTCAATGTAGAACCTTGCTAAAGGTTGAGTCCTTATGGTTACCTTGGTTCTATACCTTGTCTTGAAAGTGGTAAAGGACCAATCAACAAAAAGGTATCCTCTTATCTTAGCCGTAAAGTCCTTAGACAAGCATAGATCAAAGTGTGTTGGAATGTCCACCACCACAATATCTTGCATAATAGGGAAGCTTGGGCAGCCATGTAAAAAAACTTTCAGACCTTTGGCCAATCCTAATGTCATGGTTGGAGTTCCATCTAGCTGCAACATGCATTTACTATGTGGATTATAGTTCAAACCTAGCTTATTAGCCACTACTTTAGGCATAAGAGTAGTGCTTGCTCCACTATCCATAATACAATTGTGGACCAACTTATCTCTTAAAATGAGTGTGAGGTAGAACGGTGGAGGCTTTTCATCTTTAGTGGAAGGCTCTAAAAGATGATTTGGAGAATTTGTGAGAGCCACACTATGATGCCTTGAAGATTGAGGAGCCGCCTGCATGCTTGCTAACTACGCTTGTAAAAGCTCTTTTTAACCAAGTATATGTAGAACCTCCCAAAGGGATATGATTGTCTTAGTGATTTTTAATGAGTCCACAATATTTAGAGATGGAGTATTCACTTTATCTTGCATTTTTGATGGTAATAAAAGAGTTTTTGCCTACTGTGTTGCAATATTGATAGTTGTATTTACATTCTCATTTTGTTGAGGAACATGGATTGTAGAAGGTGCAACACTTTGATTGAAATTTTGTGGCCTTTGAGAGGCATCAATTGGAACTATTCATGGATCATGGCCTTATCTTAAGGCTCTCTTCGTGGACCTTGTATTAGCTAAAATTGACATGCCTTGAGTCAACACAAAATCATCCTTTTCTTGAAAGTTCATCATCCCCACACTTGGGCTGCTACCTTTTACATGATTATCCCTTTGCCTGGGACATGCTTCTTCTATTGTCATATAAGGATTAACTTATTTTTATGTAGTCAAAGCGTAGCTGGTTCCTCCATCATCATGTGTAAACTAACCTTGAGGCTACCCCCATTGGTCCACATGATCTTCTCCTTGCACTATATTTGCATGAACTAGAACAATAACCTTTACGAGAGGAGTAGAAATTGGATTATATTCATTGGGTTGTCTACTATAACCTTGTTGATTTTGTCCTCTCCCTTGATAATTGTATTGGGATGGAGCTCTATATCCTTGTTGAGGATAGTATTATGTATTAGGAGGAGCACTTGCGTGATATTGAGCTTGCTTGAGTTGAGCTCTCAACGATATGATTTCTTCATCCTTGTCCACAATGTTATCCACCTTATTGGGAAAGGCTTTTGGCTTCACATTGGCATTGCGAACCTGAGACATGTTTGGAGCTTCAACCGAATTGTGGGACAACAAAGGCATGAAAACTCTTGGAGGGAGTCTTCCAGCCTGAATCAAGCTATTCTCAACCTCAATTGCTAGCTCATATGCACCTGGATGAGTGAATCCTCCCGTTAACTACAACATAACAACAACATCAATACTAATCCCTTTGAGGTATGTGGGGAACACAAAGCTAGGAGGTGGTATCATGATTGGTGGCATCCTATAACATGTTCTTTGAAATCTCTCATTGAAATCTCTTATGGATTCATTTGGACCTCTTCTTATTACATTCAACTGATGTATTAGAGAAGCATGATCATTCTTATTTTTGAATCTTGTCACCAATAGGTCTCCAAAACCATCCTAACTTGTAATGTAACCCCCTTCCAACATCCTTTACCAATCAAGTGCTTTGCCTTTTAAAGACATAGCAAGCAGTCTAATGGCTATGTTGGCCCTAGTAACATTATGGAAATTGTAGAAATTAGAGATGTCTTTAATATGTTCATATGGGGTAATAGGACCCTCTCAATTGAAACTAGAAAGATTTTTGGTAGTATTTGGAGGGATGGGTTCATATGCAAGAAGCTCTATTGATTTTTAGGTATTAAAATCAGGGAAAGTTTGACGTCTATTTATCTATCCCCTTTATCCCATTTCTCTTCTTCCCCTATGATCCTCTATTTCCTCTTATTCTTCAACTTCTTCCTCTCTTTGAACTTCTTCAACCTCTTCTGCTTCTTCCCCAAAACCTCCTTGGCAAGGATTTAATAGGGATAGGAATGGTTCAAGGTGTTGTTCTTCAGAAAAAGCTTACACTGAAGGGGCTTGGTCAAGAAATCTTAAGGACCTTGTGAGGACCATGTAGGATAATGTATAAAACTTAGTCTAGAACCAGGGATTCACACCCTTTTGGAGTCACCAAATGTTGGGTTAGGGGTATTTCTACTAGTTTAGGCCTGTCAAGACCAACATTCTCCTTGACTTAGCAATAACTCAGGTCCCACTAGGCATGTCATAACTATTGTCTCCAAATCTTGCACTCTAGAATAGGGTTGTTTAGGCCTCCTCCAGATTTGGGCAATGTTGGGACATTTTTGGATCTGTGGGTGTGCATATAAGTGGAAATGAACCTTTAGGTTAAAAGGGCTAGCTCCCTATATTATCTTTTTATGCAATAAAAATGTTGAACCAATTTGTATGAGTGAAAAGAGTCAAAAGTTTGCATAAATGAAAAGCCTAGTCTAAAATGGTGATACACCAAGAATTAGTATCCACATGTATGTCCTATATTTATTCACAATACAATAGAATATAGTCCATAACTCAAGCTCTAGAAGATTTCAGCATAATTATTTCAATGTAGAGACACAATGAATTGGATCACACAAGGTAAGTAATTGGAAAAGATAACCTATATAGTCCAAAAAAAGGGTTACACATGTGCAAAATCTCATACAACTAGAATGCACTCCACATGACCTGTTGGATCAGCTCTTTGTTCAAAAACATGAAGGACAGAGAATAGAAAGATAAAACATCACTTGTTGTCACTATGTGTCTCTTGCATGCCTAAACAAATATCTAAAACTTAGAAAGAAAATAGACTTATGCTTCTATTAGTGTAGGTTTTTATTTTTCCCTATTTATTAATTAGGGAATATTATATATTTGTGCATACATGGAGTTTTCCTACATTCGTGGGATAGGCTAGCTTATGTGGAGATTGTGTGTCATATTTATGTCATAAGGTGTCATAAGAATGTCATAAGTGACTCCTTTGACCGGCTATTCCGGGTATGGGAGTTACTTCTCTATTCTTATCACCTTGTCACCACCTTTTTTGGAGGAGTCTATTCTTGAAGTGCTTTGACCACCTTTTGTGGAGGAGTCTATTCTTGGGGTGCTTTGATCACCATTTGTGGAGGAGTTACTTTCTAGCTCTCCTATATGTATTCTTCATTTTGGCCATTTCATGTTAATCAGATTTTGGTTTTCTCCATTTTGTCTTGTGCAATTTCTCTTATTGTGTTAATTTTAAATTGCTTTAGCATCTTGTGGTGTGCACTTGTTCATCTTGTGTGATCACGTCTTCATTGCACTCGCGTTATCCGAATTCTAGCAACAACTCCGATATGGTATCAGAGCAAAACCGGTAATCTTGTGTGTGATTATGCTTTTAGCTTATTTTGGAATCAAGAGGAGTGGAGTTCATTTTTTTATTTTTAGATTTGATCAAAAATTTTAAAAAAATTCTGTCAATATCTGGTATCGTTTTCTTGGGAATCCTTGCCCTTTGGTTGTCTTCATTTCAAGGAGCAGCATTCAACAGCAGAAAGAGGAAGGTTGGCGCTTAGTTCCAGTAAGGAGCAGCAGTAACTTCATTCTTACAAGGTGCCTCATACAGTCCGGGTCTTTTTTTTTGGAAGAAACATTCTGCTTTGCTTACAGCTGACCAAGCCGTACGGCACAAGTCTATGCCAACTACAAGCAGTCAGCACTCACAGCGAAGCGCCAAACTTTTGTTACCATGCCACTCAGCTAATGCTTTCCTGTTTGCAGTGCCTTAGGCCGTACGGTGCGCACTTTTGGGAGCCTTCAGCAAGTCGCCAACTTCTGCAATGCCTCTGCCCTTCCAGCACGCCGGTCTCCAGCAAGGTGCTCTTCAACTCTGCCACTAGCAGGTTGTACGACGCATTCAGCAGGTCTGAAATTCATTTTTTTGGTCTTTTTTGCTGTCAAATTCTGCACTGTGCATTTTTGGACGCCCTTGCCTTACTTGGCATCCAATTTGGCACCCTTGGACACGTGGTATCCTTCAAAACTGTCTTTGCTTCATTTTTATTAGTTAAAATTGATCTATTAAAACAAAAATCAGTCAATTTGACTGAGTATTAAAGTTTTTAGACAGTTTTGTATTTTGGGGATTTTCAATTAAAACTTGTATCTTCGACTTACGAAGACGAAGGGTGAGGCCCGGGTTGGTAGGAGGCCAATTCCCCCTCACAAAAACCTCATTTGGATTCTTCATTCCATGCCAAATCCAACAAGTGGTTGGAAGGCCACTTACTCTCCCCATAACAAGCATTTTAAAAATGTTTTAGTGCTTTTTTTTGTAAAAACACTAGTTTACGGAAAAATTGTAACTTTAATATCTTGCAAACGGTAGCTCGATTTTGGGTGCCATTTTTTGCAAAAGTGCTTGTAATTCAATTCTCTACAGCGTAGACTTTTTATTTTTAAAAAACACACTAGTTTATAAAGTGCCAAAAATTTGGGTCTCTCGAAACGCATTTTCGGCTAAGTTTGATGTCCTGTTTGCTTTAGTCTTGCACTGATTGCTCTAAGATGCATTTTTAGCTGAGCTCGACGTTTTTTGAGCATGCACTTGCATATTTGGGGGGGCTCAATATTTTTTTAGGGTGTGATTGCTTTTTCACAACTTGCAAATTTTCACTTTCATTCTCATTTCTGAATAAAATCACAACTTGCAATCAACACAACTTCACCTAAATTCAGCTAAAAAAATAGATTATTTTCAACTTAAACCCCTAACACCCTTCAATTGTCATGAATGGAAAGTTACAATGTCAATCATTCTTAGAAGCAAAGGGTTGTATAGGATCACCATGGGTACAGAAGTAAAACCCAACACAGATGCTGAAAAAGTTAAGTGGTACAACCGTAGTGATGAATCCTTTGAGTTATTGAGCTTATCTGTGTCTTCAGAACTTCTCTTCCACTTAGAATCCTCCCAAACTCCTAATGACATATGGGACACCTTAGAAAAGTTGTTTAGAAAGCTTGATGAGATGAGAGGTCATGAGCTCGAAAATGAACTCATATGTCTAAGTCCTAGCAACTTTGACACCCTACAAGACTTATTCACTAAGTTTAAGGCCCTTAGATTGTAATTGAAAGAATGTGGGATAGAGAATAAAGATGATCAACTCATTCTTTCTATTCTCGCAAAGTTAGGTCCAAGCTATTCAGTCTTTGTCTCCACTTTCCATGCCACAAAAAGTGCCCTTGGCACTACATGAAAAATGCCTTCTTTGGATTCATTCATTGCCGACCTGACAAGGGAGCAATATAAGCTAATTCAGATGGGCACAATGAAGTCTACTCAACCCCAAGCTTTGATAGCTGGAAATGGTAAAGATAAGACTTCAACAAAAGAGAAGAAGAAAAAAAATAAGGACTAGGAGAAGAAGAAAGAAAACAATAATCCTGCCAAAAACAACACTGAGTCTTCATCCTCCAATGCTAAACCGAAGAAGAAGAAGGTTAAGTGTGCCTATTGTAAAAAGACAGGGCATGATGAACACAAGTGCATGAAGAAACAAATAGATCACCTAACTCATATTCTAGAGAAGAACAACATAGGTGTTCCTGAGTCCATCAAGCATAATTCATCAACCCAAGATTCTACTAAGGCAAAAGGCAAGGGTAAGGAGAAAGAAAAGGGCAAGGCCCTTGTAGCAACTGTAGCTTCTACATCTTCATGGGTCATAGATCAGGTGCTTCTCACCACATGGGCTCTTCAGTAGTTGAGTTTTCATCTTTAGAGCCTTGTAGCATGACTTCAATTAGTTTGGGTGATGACACATCAGTTTATGTTTTAGGGAGAAGGTCAGTTGAAATGGAAGGAGGAACATTCAATAATGTTTTAAGTGTTCCTTCTCTTTCAACCAATCTCTTATCAGTGTACTAAATCACTCACATTGGTCAGGGCATGAGAGTTGAGTTTTCACCAGATTCAGTGTCTATCAAGGAGTTGCATAGTGATACTACAGTGGCAGTGGGTAGGGCAAATCACGAAGCTAGGTTATACACCTTCTCACATTTTGCATCAGATTCTTCTCTGACAGCATTGCTGACTCATTCAGATGAAGTTAGAAAATTGTGGCATGAGTGGTTTGGCCACCTTAACTACCGCTATCTTGAGCAACTTTGCAAAAATGACATGGTCATTGGCTTGCCTCATGTCCAATTCTCAAAAGGACTTTGTGAGGGGTGCTCCCTTGGGAAGCATCCCGAAGCAAAATTTGACAAAGGCAAAGCTTGGAGGGCTTCACAACCTTTGGAGTTAGTCCACAGTGATGTATCGGAACCCTTTCCCAAACCATCTTTCACAAGGGCCAAGTACACCCTCACTTTCATTGATGATTTCTCTAGGTACACTTGGATATATTTTCTCAAGCAAAAGTCTGAAGTGTTTGAAAAATTTATAGACTTCAAGGCTCTTGTTGATAAACAGAGTGAGAAATCCATCAAGGTTCTTTGAACTAATAATGGAGGGGAGTATGTTAGCATCAAGTTTGAGCAGTTTTGCACCACATAGGGGATTGATTTTCAATGCATAGTCACTTATAGTCCTTCATAAAATGGGGTTGCAAAATGCAAAAATAGGTTCTTGAAAGAGATGGGTAGCTGTATGATTCACTCCAAATCCTTAGCACCAAAGTACTGGGCCGAAGCCATCAATTGTGCTTGCTACATTTAAAATAGGGTTCCTCACAAAGATTTGAAAGGGATAACACCCTTTGAAACTTGGCATAAAAAGAAACCTGATGTTGAGCACCTTAGAGTTTTTGGATCCCCAACCATGGGCCACATTCCAAAGAAAAAATGCAAAGCTATGGAATGTCAGTCCAAGCCTTGCATCTTTGTAGGATATCTGGATGGTATTAAGGGATATCAACTTCTAGATCCTGTCACTCATGAGTTGTTCATCAAGAAAAGTGTCCATTTTCAGGAGAGTCCTAGAGACTCAACACTTGACACTTCTTCTCCCTCATTGGATCTACTTCATCATGATGATTCCTCGTTAGATTTAGATCAGCCACAATAGGTTCTTGAGCCAGAGACATCTTTTTATTCTTCGAGTTCAGACAGCGAGGATAGTGATGCCGTGTCATCCACCTCTAGTCAGTCAAAGGATGAGGAGTTAACACTTGACTCACCCACTTCTGGGCCACTTTGGGCTAGACAGACTCTTGAGAGTGCTGGCACTTGGGTAGGAGATCTCGCAGATGATAGACGTAATAGGGGGGATTTTTAGAGAGATCCACATGCCTTCTTTGCTATAGTTTCAGATCCATAGACTTTTTGAGAGGCATCAGGGGTACCTGAGTGGGATAGTACTATAGAGCAAGAATATTCTTCCTTAATCAAAAATCACACTTGGGATTTGACTTCACTTCCTAAGGGAAGAAAGATGGTTCGATGTAGGTGGATATATCGGACCAAGTTTGCAGTGAATGGGTTGGTTGATAAGTATAAGGTGTGATTGGTCGCCAAAAGTTTTTCACAGGTGGCAGGAATTGACTACTCAAAGACCTTTGCACTCATTGCAAATATGACTTCTATTCGACTCACCTTGGTTATTGCCGCAACACATGGTTGGAATGTGCATTAGATGGATGTTAAGAGTGCCTTTCTTCATGGAGACCTAGAGGAGGAGATCTACATGGAGCAACCACCAGGATTTGTTCAGGATTCTTCCTTAGTATGCAAACTTAGGAAATCTATCTATGGCCTCAAACAAGCCCCTCAGGCTTGGTATGCCAAGATGAATTCCTTCCTTCTCACAACGGGTTTCACTAGGTGCCATTCTGATCCCAATGTCTACTTCTTGTGGTAGGATGATTCACTCTTGATTTTGGTTCTATATGTTGATGACCTTTTGACCACCGGGAGTTCTTCATCGGCTATTGCAGCGGTGAAGGCATCTCTCTAGGATAGATTTGACATGACAAACTTAGGTTTGTTGCACTAATTCTTTGGCATCAAGATCTCACAGTCAGATTCAAGAATTTCTCTTGCACATCCTAAGTATGCTCTTGACTTATTGGCTCAATTTCACATGGCTGATTGCAAGCCAACTCTGACTCCCTTTCTATCAGGAGTCAAGCTTGAGGCTGATTTTTCTTCACCATTGGTTGATGCCACTCAATATCACCAACTTGTTGGTAGCCTCATCTACTTGACTCACACCAGGCCTGACATATCATATTCAGTGGGACTTGTCTCCAAATTCATGCAGGAACCCCATGAGCTGCATTGGAAAGTAGCTAAGAGGATCTTGCATTACATACAACGTTCACATAGATATGGGATTCATTACAGATTTGGCATAGAGGTTGACTTGGTTGGATATACAGATTCAAACTGGGCTGGCAATTCACAGACTCGCAAGTCCACTTCTGGTTATAGTTTCTCTCTAGGTTCAGGTCCTGTTAGTTGGTCTAACAAGAAGCAGAATGCTATTACTATATCGTCCACAGAGGCAGAGTATAGGGGAGCTGTTAATGTAGCTACTGAGGCTATTTGGCTTTAGGGGATTCTTTTTGAGTTTGGCATTCCCATCAGGTAGCCCACCATCATTTATTGTGACAACCAGAATACCATTCATATTTGCAAGAATCCAGTTCAGCACCAGCGGACTAAACACATAGAGATTCACATGCATTTCATTCGGGATCTTATTCATAGTCAGGTCATTGACTTAATATTTTGCAAGTCTAAGGAGCAGGTTGTAAACATCTTCACCAAACCTTTCACCGAGAGCAAGTTCATTCATCTACGAGCTCTTTTTGGGGTGCGGTCTACATCTGCAGCAGCATCATCTTCAGGGGGGCCTTCTAGCCTCTTCTTTTATTTTATGTCTCTCTTTTGGGGGGAGTTTTTTCCTATGAGTTTTTTTCTTTTCTCTATCTGATGGGAGATTTCATTTGTACATGTGTACCTCATCAGGCCTAGTTTTTGGGACCCATTTTTTATTTCCACACTGCCCACCTAAGCTGCGCTTATGGGGGGTATTAGTGTAGGTTTTTATTTTTCCCTATTTATTAATTAGGAAATATTATATATTTGTGCATACATGGAGTTTTCCTACATTCGTGGGATAGGCTAGCTTATGTGGAGATTGTGTGTCATAAGGTGTCATAAGAATGTCATAAGTGACTCCTTTGACTGGTTATTCCGAGTATGGGAGTTACTTCTCTATTCTTAGCACCTTGTCACCACCTTTTTTGGATGAGTCTATTCTTGGGGTGCTTTGACCACCTTTTGTGGAGGAGTCTATTCTTGGGGTGCTTTGACCACCATTTGTGGAGGAGTTAGTTTCTAGCTCTCCTATATGTATTCTTCATTTTGGCCATTTCATGTTAATCAGATTTTGGTTTTCTCCATTTTGTCTTGTGCAATTTCTCTTATTGTGTTAATTTCAAATTGCTTTAGCATTTTGTGGTGTGCACTTATTTATCTTGTGTGATCACGTCTTCATTACATTCACGTTATCTAGATTCTGGCAACAACTTTGATAACTTCTTTGCTCAAAAGCAAGAAAATGAAAAAACATTCAAATAGGGCTTCACTGTACTATCTATGGATGGTAAAACAAGAGCCCAAGGGTCCTATTTATAGCAAAAGAGGGAGAAAATAGAGAGCTCTTGGGGTGCCAAAATAGAAGTTTGCAAAATAGTTTTCAATCACCATCTTGGTGAAACTGATTCTAACTGTTCTCTAATTCAGTTGGAGTTTGTCCTTCTCTTTGATTCTCCCTCTTGAAATGACCAGGATCATTGCAAAATCAATGGTGAGATGACCCTCCATAAAAAATGGCTTGGATCACTGCTATGAACCTTAGATTCTTCTTGAAAGATCTCACGTTTTACACTGTAGACCCATTCGGGTTTTCCAAGTGACTTTACTTCTTACTTGATTCCTTGGGTTCTCTAATTACTTCTACTTATAAAAGTCATAATAATTTTTTTTTGAAAATTTGATTTGTACTATCTCTTCCCTTTTGAGTTTTTTGATTGCTTTTGCATATAAAATTCATAAGCAAAGCTCTTTTAAAAACCTGATTTTGCTCTGCTTAAGACCCTGTCGGGTTATTTGAATGGCTTTACTCCTTGCTTGAAGAATTTAAACATGAATTTGACATCCTACAGCACGTCATCTTTGAATCTCAATGGCTAGTTGGCCACCTTAAGTTTGACGTCCTACGATATGTCATCTTTGCACCCCAATGACTAGTTGGCCACCCTGAATTTGACATCCTGTGGTACGTCATATTTATACCCCAATGACTAGTTGGTTGTATTAAACTTGATGTCATACAAAATGTCATGGGAACCCATCAGGTCAAGTTTATGTTTCGAGCAATTTTCTTGAAGCAATTATTTCAGACAATTTGTCCAAAAGAATTCTTTTAGGGATTTTGCCCGAAAGGCAACGACTAGTTCCTTCAGGAACTTTTCTCAAAGGACACTTGGGAAAGTGTCATTCAGAAAAGTTTTGAAGGGCACTTGGGGAAGGCATAGGGTCCCTTCAAAAAATTCCAAATGTCGTTTCCAAAGGAAATGGCCCTTCGAAACTTTTTTGAAGGGTATTTCCAAAGAAATGGCCATTCAAAACTTTTTTGAAGGGCATTTTTAAGACAAAGTACCCTTCGAAAAAGTTCGAATGGTCACTTGGGAAGAAAAGTGCATTTCAAAAGTTTTCTAAAGGGTCACTTGGACAACAAAGTGCCCTTTAAAACTTTTCTAAAGGGTCACTTAGAAAGAAAAGTGCCATTCGGAAAAGTCTGAAGGGACACTTGGGAAAACAAAGTGTGCTTTAGAATTTTTTGAAGGGACACTTGGGGGGGGAACAAGGCAAGAAAGGCCCTTTGGAAAAGTTCTGAAGGGCCACTTTCGAGAGGCATTATCAAGACCATTTCAAGTTTTATAAGCCATATTACTTACTTCAGACCTCTCATTGCTCGCTATTTATAAAGCAATATAAGACTTTCTCCTTGAAAAACCCAAAGTCATGCATCGTTAAAAACCCATAAAGCATTGGAAGGAGTAATTTAGGTTCGTAAACCCATATTACTTCTACTCATGTAATTTTTATAATTTGAGTCATTCAAAGAACCTTACTTGGTCTTGAGGAGTAACTCAATTTTATGAGGGGCCAAGACTTGACTTGTGGAGAACCCAACATACACTACAATGGAGCCAAAACACTTTAGCCTCATTGACTTGCAATTTTAGACCTCTAAAATGACCTATTCTTGCAACTGTTATTTGGCTCTCCATGAAAATGGTTGGATAAATTGTATTGAGGTGAAATTTGGTCAACAGTTCCAGTGTGTTATGGATGTTGCCTTTGCAAGGATAATTAATTGGTTTGTTACTATGTATCAGGACAATGTCACTGTGTACTCCAAAACAAGAGAAGAGCATGTCATTGTGCTGATCAAATGCAAGGAGTTTGAAATTTTACTTAATCCTAATAAGTGTCACTTTGGAGTGCAAAAGGCCAAGTTGCTAGGACATATAGTTTTGGATTCTTTGGCAATGAGTCTTGGTCATGTAAATCTAACATTTGTACTGAATCTAACACTAGTTTACGATATGGACTCCTTGGGTAAGATATTAAATGAAATATCTTTCCATTTCCCCTCACCATTACTGCTAAGCTAATCTTGGAATATATCACTATTTGCATGTTTTGTAAGTCCTTTCCCTTTCTTCAATATGTTTGAGTGCATTGTTTCTATATTTTCTTAACCCTAATATAATTGCTATAGGTGTAAATATATCAAGAGTATGAATGAATGGAAGCTACAAGACATACTTTGAGACCTCAATGTTCTATCCCTACATCAATGACCGTGCAATGTTCATTTGATCTGCACATCAGACATGGAGTAGGGTCGTAATGTATTTTTTAGATGATGTCACTTACACATCAATAAAAAGTGGGAGAGTGAGAGCACCCACAATAAATCTTAGGCCTTTAGTCATATGGTGTGGTCACATGAGGTAAGCACCTAGCTTAGCCTTTGGTCATATGAAAATTAACCTTGTGGTCGCTTCCAACCCAAAAATACTTAACTTTTGCTCTATAGAAGCATACATATTTTTAAGAAAATTGCTTCATAAATTTTTTAAAGTTTTTCCTCCGAAGGGCCTCTAGTTTTTTTGAGGAAGTTGATCAAAAATATTTTATATTAGTTAAATTCAAATTTTTCATGTGAGTTAAGATTTTTAAAAGGATATAAATTTTAATTGGTAATTCAAATTTGAATGTTATCTTCTTCAAAAGTATTTGTTTTTTACTCTCTAAGCATTAATTGTATTTTTGGCCTCCTTTCAAACCAAATATTATACACTCTTAGACGTATTATCAACTAAATTTGATGTCCCTCTAGTTATTTCATACTTACACACAAATTATTCAAGACACATTCTCAATTGTGTCTGAGATCTATACGAGCGTGCTTGTATTTGCAACATGAGGGGGTGACTCTGATAGTACTAAGGGGGTACTATGTGGTGTTGTGTATTTTTATTTTTTGCATTTTTTCCTTACTTTTTACATGAACCTCTTTTCTTGCATTAAGGAAAATTTCTAGTCATGTCCTCCTCTTACGGCTTATAATTATCATGGATAAAAATACAATGTGCTACTTATTCTAAGAAAAAAAGGATTCTATAAGATTATTATGAATGAGGAAATTAAACCTACAATAGATGTAGAGAAAAATAAATGGTTTAACAAATATGATCAAGCACGTCGTTGTCTTAGTTTGTCTATTTCTCTTGACTTATATTTTCACATTGAATCTACTAAATCATTGAATAAAGTATGGACCACACTAAAAAAAACTCTTTGAAAATCAGGATGTGATGAGAAGTCATGAACTGAAGAATGACCTCATTAGTTTGAGCCTGGGTGACTTTCACACACTTTAAGACTTCTTTACTAAGTTCAAATCTTTTAGGTTGTAATTAAAATAATATGAAATAGATAAGAAAGATAATCAACTTATCTAATCTTGTTGCAAATATTGTCATTGATGTCAAAGGTCTAGCATTATTGGTGATAAAGGCCCCATTGCATTTAATGGTGTTTTTAATATTCATATCTTGGCCAATGTGTGTTAATATTTATTTAAAATTAATGAATATATTTTTAGTTGCATATAAGTCAAAAGAGGGCCCATGAAGAAGTAAAAGAGTCACAAGTAAAAGATGAAAGAGGAATGGGATGCATTTTCTCATGAAGAGTCACCTTGAGGAATTCCAAGAGTCACCAAGATAAAGATAAAAAAGGAAAGGACACTTTTGCTTATGAAGGGTCACCATATGACTTTTCAAATGCAAGGATACAAAGGGTCATGCAAGTTTGGTGTCATTTTTCATGAGGATTGAAGGGTCATAAAGGGGGAAGGCCAAAGGTCATTTGGAAAGCTATAAATAAAGGCTTGAGAAGCCATTTGTAATATGCAAGAGAGTGCATGGTTTGTATTTGTTTTTAAAGAGAGAAAAGCAAGAGATATTGTAGAGTTCTATCATTTATTAAGCAACATTGAGAGATAGTTGTGTTTTATACATAAGAGGGGTTGGTGCTCTTGTGGATTGGTGCTCATGAATTTTGTAAGGGGTTGATGCTCTTGTGGGTTGGTGCTCACAAATAGTTATTGTGTTGGTGCTCAAAAAAAGGGTTGGTGCTCCTACAAGTTGGTGCTTGAAAACTTTGTATTTTGAGTTGGTGCTCATTCATATACTTGAGATTGTTCTCCATGGTTTTTTCCACTTTGAGTTTCCATGTAAAAATCAGGTCTCTCTCTCTCTCTCTCTCTCTCTCTCTCTCTCTCTCATGTGGTGCAAATTATTATTTTAGTTTTATTTCATATCTTGAATGTATGATTGAGTGGTTAAAGAAAAGAAATCAGATTAAGTAAAAGATATATAATATACTAATTCACCACCCCCTCTCTTAGTATATTTCATGCTTAACAAATCTATACTCTACAAACTCAGTCTAGACTATTCTATGTTTGTGTCCACTTTCCATGCCATAAAAAGTGCTCTTGCAACCGCATGGACAATGTGTTCTTTAGATATATTTATCACCAACTTGACTTGGAAGTAAAATAAGTTGATATGGGTGGGCACAATGAATTCCTCAAAATCTCATGCACTCTTTGCTAAGAAAGAGAAGGCTTCAAACAACAAAGAGAAGAAACATAACAAAAAGAATCAAGAGAAGGATGCAAATCCTCCCACCTTCAAATCCAACTATGCGACTTCTTCATGTTCTAAGCTATAATAGATTAGATAAAATGTGGGTTTTACTTGGGAAAGCACGATGAAAGAAATTGTTTGAAAAAGCAGATTGAAGTCAACTGACTAAGATGCTCAAGAAACACAACATCAGTTTCCCTGATTCTATTGGCAAACTAGAGAGACCCGTATACAAATTACACACAAACACATAAAATTTGATGTTTTATTCACAAAATAAGTTGATTAAATACATCAAAGTTGCTACTAAAAAAAGAAGAAAAGTTTATAAAATATGGGGAAGATACAACTATCCAATTAAATGTCACCTAAATTGGTGTTATAAATAATATCTAAATAATGCTAACAATCCCCCCTTTATTACATTGTTTTTACAAACATCATATTACTTGATAGTGGTTCCCCCTATATCTCAAACACTGTTAAAAGTTTTACACTCTCCGTGTATCCTTCTCACTTTTTGAGGTGGCATGATATCTTTGTGGCTTCATGGTCTTAGTGGCACCTTGGTTTTTTTATTACAAGATTACCACAAACATGGAAGTGACAGGAGTACATCTCTCTACTTAATACCTTCAGTGGTTTCTTGGATTATCACAAATCCATATGGTTTTTTACTGCATGTAGAGCATGAACTTGTAGGTGGTATGAGGTCTCGACCACTTCAATGGTTTCTTGGATTTCTACAAACCCTTTTCTAAGAACCAAGTGATACTTTAGTGTTTCTTCTCCCCACAATGTTCTTCATTAGGAGGTACCAAACTAGAAAATAATTCTTAGTATTTTATTGAAAAACACACTGCACAATCACAACATGCACAACATAGAATAAACACATTGAAAAAATGTCACCATAACAATGATGTGACCCCATCATAGGTGACTCATCAGAGGATGTCAATTATCCTCCATCCTTTGGGTATCCTTTAGCCTCCAGTAGATGGAGCTGCTCAATCAATTGATATGTTGATGTAGCTTAGGTGAAAATTTCAAGGAAAAATCCTCCTTGTGGTTTGGACATTGCATACAAGCAAAAATGTGTCTATAGAATAAATATTTTTAAATTTTACAATTTTTTATATGAACCTTAAAAGACGTTAACTCTAAATTCTGACACAAAAATAGGACTCTTGAGAAAATGATTCAACTGTCGATTCTTTTAAAATTTTAAGATGACTCTGTTAACAATTTTATTATGACATTTACAAAAATTAACAAATAATAACTTCAAATATTTTTGATCATATCTCCTATAACATACAATGATTATTGTCATCGGCCAAATAAATATACTCCTACTATTAAACTAATGAATCGAAGATTTAATGTAATGACTCACTAAAAATTTAAAAACAAGTACACCTTATTAAAAAACCAATGGCTAATAATTGAAAAAAACATTATCTAAAGACTTTGACTATCTCATTATTGCTCTTAACAGTCCAAGTTATCCCTATCGATGAAGAGACCAAATTTGTGCTATCTTTGGCAAAGAATGCAAGGATGTCAACACAATAAACAATCCCAGGGCACACCACCTCCAATCTAGATTCGGCACTGTCAATCACCTCAAATCCACACAGGCTCAGATTGTTTGTAGGCGAGTTGATAAGCACCGAAGCATCACATCCCCTCATGAAAATAGTCATGGAAATACATTCGTATAAGGCCATCAATGAATTTAGGAGTCTTGTTAACTACAATTTTCACTTCTTCAAACATAGTTGATTCTGTATCTAGATCTAAGCCGTAGCCAAACCAAATTCAATTCATATTTGAAGGTACATCCATAGCATATCCATATCAAAAGGAATGTATGAAAATACCATCAATGTGGGATCAAAGGTCAATTCCATCAAAGTACCACTAGGAATTATTAATGTAGGCAGCATGAATTTGAATATGAACTAATGATGATGAATTCAGTATCAATGAGTTAAATACTACAAACAGGTTTCAGATATGTCAATCGTTCTTTTCCCCATTAGCAAGGTAACCATAAATTATGGTTCTACCCATCATAAACCTTTAAAATTCCATCTTGAGAGGGACAAATATCCTTGCATCTCTAATACCAGTGTTGGGAGATTAGAGAGACTCGTATACAAATTGCAAACAAACACAAAAACTTTGATGTTTTATTCACAAACATGAGTTGATTAGATACACCAAAGTTGCTACTAAAAATAGAAGAGAAGTTTGTAAAATTTGGGGAAGATATAACTATCTAACTAAATGCCACCTAAATTAGTGTAGATCACACTAACTAAAATAAATAATGTAATATCTAAATAATTCTAATAGATTCTATCATTCAGAATTTATCAACCCATGAAGCCTCTAAGGCAAATGATCATGGTAATAAATATAAAAAAATAATAGTAAGGGAAAATCAAAGGGCAAGGCCCTAGTTGTAGTTGTACCTCTAAAACCTACATGGGTTATGAACTTTGATGATTCACATCACATGGCCTCTTCACTAATAGAGTTAAGTTCATTGGAACCATATGACATGTTCTCTATACAATTGGGTGACAAAACTTTTAAAAAGATTCTCAGGAGAGGGTCTATTGAAGTGAGTGGGAAAAAATTCAATAATATTCTAAGTGTTTCATCACTTTTAATTAATCTCTTATTAGTTAACCAAATCACTCACCTTAGTATAGGCATGTGAGTTAAGATCACTCTATATTCAGTGTATGTTAGAGAGCTGCATTGTGATATTATATTGGCAAAAGGAATGGTCGATCATCATATCAACTATATAGCTTCTCATACTTTGCTCCTAACTCTCTTTCAGATTGTTATTCTTTAGAATCCCCTAAATATGATATTATTTCTAAGTTTTAGTACACCTTTGATATTGATGAGTCTTCTTCTAATATAGATGACTACAACAGTGATGAGGACATACATCAACCACACTTTATCACCTTTCAAATGTTGAGAAGTTATTCCTTGATCAACCTACCCCTAGTCCGATTCAAATCTTACATGGAACATATATACTAATCCAAGACACATCAAACATCAGGCAGTCTATACCATAATTTTAGAGCATTCAACAGTGCTTCATTACCTATGCTCTTGGTGCACCTGGCACCATCATTGCATAGAATAATTGGCTCTCCTACCTTGCATGACAATAATAGTTCCTTGGATAGAAAACACATATTGGTTGAAGATCCATCATGTTCTTGGCAAACACATTCATTGTTCTAAGGTGATCCACTCTTCACTGCATTTATTTTTGATCCACAATCACCTCTGAGATTTCTATTATAGGATACTGGATGGCTTCAAGTAGTTGTACATTATAGTGGGATTTTTTAGCTCCCTTCTGTTCTTCGCTCTTTTTAAGGAGAGAAGTTTTGTCCTATAGGTTTTCTCATTTTCTCTTCTTTATGGGAGTTGCATTATACTTGGGTACCTCATCAAGCCTTGTTGTTAGAACCTAATTCTTTTACCCACCTAAACTATGCTTCAAGAGGGGCGTTAGAGTAGGTTTTTTCCCACTTTTGATTTTACCTACATGGTTTTTAGTCAGCTTGCTTATGGTTGTTAAGGTCATTAGATGAAATACACTTAATATTTTTAGAGAGATAAGTTATTGAATTTATTTGACAAGCGGGGGAAGGTCATTATGATGAGGCAGGTGGGGCTTTGGAATGAAGGACATGTTGCCAGCTTACATACAACTCCCTTTATTTTTGATGTTAAGGAAAGCATACTCTCTTTACTTTATAACCATAATTTTGGAATATTCTTTGAGGTGGTGGAACTCTTATTATTTCTCATCAAAGACAAAATAATGATCAAGACATGATACGTTATATTGGACGAATTGATTACAATCAAATTGTAATACAAATATTAGTATACGGGAAGATTAGATGATGTGGTAAATTATGATAGTCAAAATTAAGGTTTTATAATAAAACTATAAGAATAATCAAAAGTTAGGATAAGTAGAGTTAAGTTTGATTTTTAGGATGTCCAAAATATCAAAGTTTCTAAATGTTAGATATGTGAAATTTTGAGTAATATTTTAAATAAAATTAAATATAATTTTGGGTACAATCTTCAATAGATATGATATAATATTAATGTGAGGTGGATCTTCAATAGATATGATGTAATATCAATGTGAGGTAGAGTTAGAAACCATTATCAAATATCGTCTTTCACATTTAAATAAATTTTGAAGTACTGAAATATTATAGTTATGCACCTTATCAATTATGAATCTCCAAATCTATCATATTGAATATGGCAATGTACATGCCCCATTAATATGTGTATGACTATGATGAGAGGCATATATTTCCACTTTTAAGACTAGAAATAGACATATAAAGAGCATATCTCAAATGTAAGGAACTTTGTATGCATCATGGGTAAGATAAGATATAAAACCAATAATGTCTAGCATAGAAAGATGTAATATTTAAAGCATTTATGTTATAGATTTTTATCATTGAAACCTATGATATAATCAATATAAGTGTAATAATAATGTGCTCTACATGGAAGAAATGTAAAAAATATAATATTAAAGAAATTCCTCATATGGGCATTGTTATGGCTTAAATATTCACCCTTGAGAGGGTGTATTCAAGCCCTCTCAATTGAGCTATACAATGGAATTAATCCTAGGTTTCGGGTGACCTCTAAGAGTACTAAACCTTTAGATTATAGGGATGACTTCCTTTGATGTATCAATTAGGCTCACAACACTACACTTATAGCTTGTAAGGAAAAGGGAGAGGGATATCATGAAAGAAACCTAACTAGGGAGGTGATACACCAAACTGATTGATCACTACCATCCAATTGCATGTGCACTTGTAGGTCATGGGACTAACCTAAACATACACTACTCCTAATCTGAATCTCTTGCATCAGCATTTCAATGGGGAGGTTGTGATAGATGTTTAAGCTAGGAGGACTAAACAAGAGGTCTAAAATGACACTAATGAATAGATAACTACACACAACCCTTACACTTCAATTGAACACTTCACATGACCTATAAGAGAAGTTTTCAAATTGTATATACTTACTAGAATAGGACAACATGTCAAAAAAGACTAAGAAAATGACTCATCAAGATCAACTATACATGCATACATACTAAGTATAGTCATAGAAAGAGGTAAAACTAGTAGTCTTGTTTGAGGTCTGTATAACCTTAGATAATGCATTAAAGTGCTCTTATTTAGTAAACCACCTCCCAAACTCATTATAAGCTCTGTGAGCCTATGATCAGGGTTTGAGAGAAACATTGTGTTGTTGACCCTATGAGCCTATGTTTTGTATTTTCTCCCTTATCTCAATATCTTAAAGTCATGAGAAAATTTCAATACATGTTCTCCACCTTATTTAAAAATTTCAAACCTAAAAACACTCCCATACTTGCAACACTTCTTAGATTCTCATGCACGGACCTATGTATAGCAATCTTAGGCTCTTGACTGCAAGTATTAAGCAAACTCTTTCTTTATTGACACTTTAGTGTTTTGAATGACTAGGAGAGGTGTCTCATGTTATCTTGACCCTTGATAAGCCTCTCCAAATATTATTCACTCCATACATATACCTCATTTACAATCTTACATAATAGGCCTATTAGCACTTGGATGATTCTTGAGAGGTGTTTTAAAGTTCTTTCATGTTTTTTGACCTTTTTCAACCTTTTGTCACTTTACATTCACCATAATTATGCATTTATTACTCCTATCTACTTGTGGTGGGTGGTAGGTAATCATTTGACCTAGAACTCATTCTCACCTGTGACTACCACTTTTGATCCTACTTGATTCATTAGTGGCACTATGATTTGCTAAGATGTATTGACATCTTCTCTAGATTATGAGAATGGGAAGCCAATCCCATATTGGTTTCTCCATTCTTACATTAACATGAACATTTCCCTCTTATGCCTTATTTCATGTACATAGACTTCTTTCATTGTATACACCTAGACTCCATTCTTTCATCATTGGTTTGATGGGTTTGAATCTCAAGACCTCAAGAAAACTTTGAAATAGAAATAAAACACCATGTGATGTTTTCAAAAAACCATATCTATATTCCACACACTTATTTTAGTGTCATTGTTGACCTACATGTCTACAAGCCTATAGGTTTCACAATCCCCCTCTTTGCTCTAGGCTTGAAGAAAGACTCCTTCAAATCTTGACTAACCACATGTGGTTTCACTTTATTGCTCCTTGAAAGTGAAATTCAAGGCTATTATAAAATGTTAATTTCCTTCAAGATTCAAAGACAAAGAAGACCATTCATATTTGATAGAGTTTTATTTACCATGGCTGCATTCTTCAACTAACCCAGCTTTGCATGTAAATTTTCTATTTTCTTTAGATTTATTTCATTAAATGATTTCTTCATAATTCTGAGGGATATTTATGATATTTCACCCATTTTTAAACACTTTATTTATATTATTTCATGCAAAAAATTACCTCATAGATCTTGCAAACATGATTGTTTTACTCAAACTTAGTAAATCAATGTTATTTTATACTAATCTAGACATGGCTATGAAGAGTTTTGATGAAATACGATATTACAGGGGTAGGTAACTATTAAAAATACCCTCCCCAATCACTTTCATACATCCATCTAACCTCAAAACTCTTTACCTAAGGAAAACTGATCCTGGTTGGGTTTTGAGTCTTTTTTATGCTCCTTAACTTCTTAATGATTGTTCATATAGTCATGGAGCTTAACTAGGAAAATAATGCCCCAAATTGGAAGGGCATAAGGACCCCATACTAAAACCAATATCTAAACTCCTAATTTTATCTCTCCTCCTTATACCAAGTGAAAATTAGTGTACCTTTTGGGGTTACTAGGGAAATCTATAGGGAGAATGAGTAGAATTTTTCTTTGTTTGGGTTTAAAACTCACTCAAATTCATGGATTTAGACTTGTAGAGGATGCAAAAATCCATGGGAATGTTTGGAAGTGATTCTTTCTCTTAAAACCTATAGCCACCCCTTGAAAACCTTTCTTTTACCATTAAATCTGCCAAGGTATACTTTGGAACTTGATTGAACTAATGTGATAAGTGTTCATGGAACTCTTTCATGCTTGTAAAAATATGGGGTGATGTGCGAACCACTTACCTCTACTAGAAACCTACCACCCTCTTACAATATTATTCCTTGGATGTTATAAATGATCAAGAAATCTTTTCAATATGAGTTATAACATTAAAAGGGATATTTGACTTCATTTAAGACAATTGTATGAACCATGGGGCATATAAAATAACATTTACACATGTTTCATGACATAACAAAGACATTTCAACCCTTGACACTCTTTTAACCCCTTTGACTAGGACATATCTTGACTAGACAAGTATGATGTTACAAAGAACACTTACCTTAAACTTGTCAAACATACCTTAATTTATGCTAAACATGCCTTATGAGGGATTTACAAGAATATCTATCATGATGAAGGCTTGACTAGATATGTTTTTTATGGAATTGGTCTATATTAGCCAAAATTTGGCTGACATCTTTGGAAAACTATTGGGAATGCATGTATGTTATGCTCATTAGATCAGTTGCCTAGTCTATCCATCAGGCATGGAGTTATCTCTCACTTAATATCAGACCTTAATTGACCTTGACACTTGACTGTAAATTCCTTGAAATAGTTGAGACAAATAAATACCTCCAAGACACACAACAAACCAAGAAAAAACACACAAAGAAAAGGAATCTAGACTAAACAAGACACACATTGTGCTAAAAAGCACTTATGGAAAACAAAGCATAAACAATCCACTCTAAAAAACTAAGTTCAACATATCCTCTTCCTCTAGGATCAAACGGAAAGCTCTTGAGATCACCATGCTCCAATGAAATCAGATTATCATATGCTGAATGAAGTTTGATCAGGGATTGCTCATGGAGAGAGAACTTCCACCTACATTCTAAGATGTTAGCATACTCATGGTCTCCTTGAATAGCAAACAAAACTTCTTGCTTCATTCCCTTATCCATGGATTCGCATCTCTTTTTGAATCCTTCACGTATGCTAGATATAATGCCATTAATTTGCTTACTCAAATTCTTCTACCACAGAGCTAACTGTGCTTAAAACTATTTAGAAAGCCAATTTTATTCTTGCATAAATTTTGATGCACTTCATCGCATATCCTATAATTTAGCACATAAGATCTTCTCACATAGGAGATTCCATCCATATATTCATCTGCTCCAGAAACCTTCATACGTCAAAAATATGACATCATAAAAATGACTACTCAACTTTTTCTTGCCATCTGCAAAGTTGACTATGGGAAAACACTATCTAAATTCCTGGGAGCCCAACTTTACACATGCATATATTTTGTCATGTTATATCGTGTGACTTGATATTTAGTGCATAAAAATTAGGCACAAAATGAACAAACCTATATGATCATTTTTACTTTGAAACCTCTTTTTTCATCTCTGCCCCTCTGATTTTGTGTTTCTATATTTCTTTTTTTGACACAATTTAACTATACCAGCTCATACTCTCTGCACCTCTACTTGTATGTCACCATATTATTCTATGTGACACAATTCCAACCACAACTTCCTGTTTAGGTGTCCTTTTAATTCTTGTATTTAAAAATATTCAGATCTCCAGATAAGCCTCATTTCATAAAGTTGTCTTACAATAAAAAATAGAAAAAGATTGATATTTGGATTTTATAATGGTAGAGAGAACATTATGTTCACAAAAATTATTAGGTTGATTTTGACCTTGATTGAGCCTCCTGCCATAATGAGTGGGAATGTTGAGACTATGAAAGGCAATAGTTAAGGCCATTATTGTTGAGGTGAGGCACTAGAATAATGACAGAAAGTGGCCATTCATTATATTTTTAACCAAAAAAAAAAAATAACAATATGTTTGTTTTGGTTGAAGATCTCCAATTATCCTCCCGATCAAACCATCCCACTTCATTCTTCATGATAGCTTCAAGATGCTAGAATTTAGGATTCAGTTAGTTTCCAAGTAAAATTAGAGACTTGTGAGGTCATTATAGGAATACCTAGAAAGGTTTATAATATAAAAGTCTTTGATGCATCTTATCCTACCTTTCCAAGAAAGTAATGTTGGAGAATGCCGAGATAAATGGATGTAATGCCTAATCCCATGCATAAAATTTCCCATTTTTTGACCTCTTACCTCATTTCTATAATATTACTTTCAAATTAAATAGAGACTACTTCCTTAAGAATCAGACCAAATATTGGATTAAAAGTGCCTACAATTATGGCTCATGTGGTTCCAATTAAGAATAAGACCAACTACAAAGTTTCCACAACATAAAAATTTGATATTTGTGAGATTTAATCCCGCTTTTCACTTGTAAGGCAATTCCCCTCCCATGTTTTCTGCTTCAATTTTTTTAATGGAGTGAATTGATAGTGTTTCTTTATTCTCTAATAATTCATGCATTACCGAGTTTGAATATTGATCTTGCAAATATTTTGATAGGCTATAATACATTTTTTGGGTTAAGTAATTACTCTCATATGTGAATAATTTAAACACCAAAGGATTAGGATGTTGTTCTTATTTAAGATAACTATTAAAATCCTAATGATATTAGATTTATCAAACCTTTCAATGGCATCATTGTTATATTTTGATTTGGTCTCTAGACGTAAAAACCTTGGATAAACTCTTGTCATACCATTTATAATTAGTTCTTCATGAGTTCCCATCTCAGTAATGCTTCCATTTCAGAAAACCATATGGCAATCAGATTTACTCATTATTGATAGATGATTAGCAATTACAATTGAGATATGTTAACTCATGATATATTCAAGATAAGATTGAACGTTTCTTTGAGATTCTAGATAAAGTTCACTCATAGCTTCATCAAGTAGAAAAATACTTAGTCTTTTTAGGATAGCTCTGGCTATTGTAATCCTTTGTTTGTAACCTCAAGACAATTGGGTTCCTATTTAATCTATATGAAAGAATATTAGGTTTTGATTGTTATATCCTATGAAATAAATATATAATTATATTTGTGTGTATGGAAGCATTGGGATTTCTATAGAGAATGTCTTACTTAATGCTACAAAAATAATAGTATATGCTCCTAGTTTACCCAACCAATTGGCTTCCAATAGCATTTTAAATTTAGACATATGATATCTTCACCATAAAAAAGAACCTAACTTACAAAGAATTATAATTTACAACAAGAAAAAAAAATCTTTTCACTTATTGAAACACACATTAAAAATTACCGGTAGGTTGATCCAAGATCAACAAATTATAGGAAGATAGAAACACTAAAGATTACAAGTGGAAGCAGTTCGTATTATAATATTATACTTTCAATTTTTTTAAAGCATACTTTTGACCATGATGTATGACAACATTAAATATGTCGAGATATCATAATGCTAAGTTTAGATATCATTGGAGTTGTCTCATGTTAAGATTGTGCAAGAGATGGGTATTTATGATGTGGAGAGGAGTAGTCTTTTTATGAGAAAAAAATAAAAGGAATTTTGTTCTCTGTCCAAAATTTATAGAAAAAATTTCATACATATTTAGATTCAGTCTTAATACATTTATGAATTTATGAAATGATTTCAATTAAATTTAGACAAATGAATTTAAATTTAATTGCAAAGGGAAGTAAGAGTTGTTTATTAATATTGTCAAGTATGCCATTAAATATATGGACTTGGAATATGGTTCCATTAGCAAATGATGTTTTGAGTCTCTTAGAAGATGCATGAGATGTTCTAAATTGAACTAATACTCCATGTTGTTGTCGCAATCTTGTAGGGTGCCTTGTTGTGCACCATCAAGATAGAGAGGAGAGACTTTTATTCTATAATTGTGTATGATAATGGATATAATAGTTTGTATGGTTGGTGACAAGTAGAAATAGGGTAGTGATAATTGTAAAATACCTTAAGAGAGCCCTTGACACTCATTGATACACAAACCATGTTGTCACAGTCCAAAATAAGACTCAAAAACCTATGTTTTGATGGTTAGAAGAGAGAATAAAGATAAATGTGATGTTTCACCTATTATAGAAGGTGTGTGGCATGAAAAAAAACCTATATGTTTCATTTTGGTCATTTTAAATTTGTTAGAGCTCGATATAATGAATTATATAGCTCTTCGGCCTATGTAAAAGCTTAACTAGGGTTTCAAGAGCAAAAACCCCATAAAAAGAGTTTTAACCCTTAGAAATTAATTAAACTTCATAATATGACATTTTTTGATATATGGAAAAGGAATAAAGTTTTTTTGGTGTAGTTCAGGATCGTACAGTACGGATTTGGTGACTATAGATTTAAGATAGGGCTAATTGGCCTAATTGAAGGGTGGTTTATAAAGGAAGTGTGGTCTAGGAGTGAAGTTAGGTCATGAAATTTTATGCACACATGTAAGGAGATAGAGGGTGGAAATAAAAGTTTTTAAATTTCCATGAGAGTTGATATATTTCTCAAATCAAGACTAAGGAGACCATTGTGAGACCTATGTGTGAAATTAAATGTTGAGGTGTGTTTATAAGATTGTAGTAGGTTAAGGGAGGTGTGATTTGACCATATAATAACATATATGATATAATATTGACTCCTTGAGACCTATATCAAGTTTTGGTACTTGAAACTTAAGAGGATTGCCTAGTGAGAAGATAGTGAAAGAGTAAGAGGACGTTTGTGAATGGAATGTATGAAATGAGTTAGAGAATGAATGTGACAGGTTTTTAGGAGGTATAATGACACAAAGAAGTAGGTAAAAATAGAATAAGGCCATTAATCCTAAGTGATAAGAGTGTCATTAGTCATTTCCACTACACACAATGAAATAAAAACTTTAATTTAAAAAAAATTGGGAGATCCAAGATTTAGAAAATTTAAAAGAATAATTTTTTAATCCTCATTTGTTTACAACACTAAATATGAGATCCGATAGATAATATTTTAGAATATCTAAAAAACATTGTACAATAACACACAATGAAATAAAAATTGAATATAAATTAGATAGATTACCATGATAGGCATATAATATAGGCACATGTGTGCAATGTCAATAATATATATACAAACCTTCATACATGATACATTTACTTAATTTATATTTTCCCCAAGTACATGTACTAAAATTATTAAAATAAGTCTAGTTTTACAATTCAAAATTACAAGAATCAATATATAACTCTGTCAGCAATTATGTAGATGACATTACAACAATAATGCCTATGTCTATCTCAGATCATAGAGAGGGAGGAGTGTCGACTCTAGCCATATACTATTCATGTAAACAAGGCCTCACTTAATTTTATATAAAGTATCAAATCTTATAAACAGAAGCCATGCATATCATGAAAAGACAATTTAAACCAAGAATCATGGAAGTTTAACTACCATACAATGTGCATATCATGAAAAGACACTATAGAGCAAGAATAATGTAAGTACATAATTTCCATACAATGTACATATCACGAAACTACAATGTGAACCAATAATCATGGAAGTGTAATTTTCATACAATGTATAATGGCCAAGAATAGAAAGTATTTTGCATGTTGGAGGTAATATAAAAATTATCCTTGAATTGGGATTCAGATAAGGAAGTTTACATAGTACAACTCAAAGGATACATGGTCCCAGAGAGATACCATGGGTTTTGTGGGTTTGTCAAGTCACTATAGGAACTAAGGCATGGTATACAAACCTATTATAGTATAATAAATCAGTACCTCCAAGATTATGGGATCAGAAGAAGTATTTATGATTTGAATGTACATGTTAAAAGTTACAATGATAGGATGGTGATACTCATTATATATGTTGATGATATTTCCATCATAAGTGGCATGGACGCTAAATTTCAACAAACAAAAACTAATTTATGTTCTAATTTTGACATGAGTAATTTAGGCCACCTACATTATTATTTAGGCATAGAGTTTTGGAAATTTTATCATACTATATGTATGACAAATAAAAATATTCCAAATCACTTTTGGAAAAGTTCATGATGACAAAGAATGATCCATAAACTAAAGCCATGGATGTTTATTATCTATAGGAAACATTGCAAGTGGATTGGTGTGGGATATTTATTGCACACACCTATGTGTGTGTGTGTGTGTGTGTGTGTGTGTGTGTGTGTGTGGATTTTATACAAATGTTGGGTGCAAAATTATAGATGGAAAAGAGAGAAAAGGGATTGTTTATGTTTACCCATATCAAAGATGAGGAATTAAATGCCACATGTGCAGTCAGGTCAAGTTTGTGTCCTTATAGTCTTAGATTCAATATGGTCATAGGAATTTTAGTTTTCATTATTAGGAAAGTCTTTGGGAAAGAGGTATATGAATCAGACTTCTATTTAATAGGATATTATCACTTCCAAGCTAACTTCCACTAGGAAAGTGGGTGTATATTCATAAGGAAGCTTCAAATATTCTATGCCAAAATGTGCTTCATGTTTTCTTCATAAATAATGCCTATCCTTCTAATCATGTAATAGATTTACTGTAAAATATTATATTGACTTTGGGTAATAGAAAGAGAAAAGGTACCATATAGGTAATGGGTAGAAGATATGAATACAATGTCTACATCCTTAATTAATGACATTGCAAGAGCATTGTAGGATGTTACTCCCAAGGAGGCACGGTCCAACATAAGACCATTCATGACTTTTATGTTTTTAGTTGTGTTATTTTTGAATTAATTCTTGAGAATATAAGTAAATTAAATGCAAAGTGCAAAACATATATGTTTGTTGTGTTATATTTATTGTTAATGATGCACATTTCTTCTTTTTTACCTTAAATTCCCTTGTTATTATCACTCATTTTCAAGGGTAATAGGTGGATTAATGTATAATGGTAATGGTGACATAATTCAAAATGAGAATATGACTATATTTAGATTAGAAACTTCATTTTAAAGATAGTGTTACCTAGAAGAACCCCTATATAAGTGTTCTTCATTTTATAAGTATCTTCTTGGCATGTGAACTACCCTTATTTAATCTCGCATCAAATTATTCATGGGATCTTTGTGGGATTTGCCAAAAGTAGTTATATAAATACTGCTAAGCCCATTCTCATATCTTGCAACTATTTTAAGTAACACAGCAAGGATAAAGAGAGAGAACATAAAAATAGAGAAAGATAAATTTAAATTAAAATTATAAGGCAAATATAATAGAATAAATGTACATAAAGCATAAGATTAACTCAAAAATTTACCTATGTATAGGTAAATGGTGTTGTCCTAACAAAGACCATATCATTTGCCATAGTCCCTCTACCATAAATATCTAATTATTATTTATTAACGCTTCATACACAAAAGGTGAGACAGGGTCAGTGATATATAAATTTATCATTCATCCTCTATTCTCAACAATTTTTTGGGAATCTATAGAGATCATGCAAATTTAAGATCATTAATCATATAAATCCATAAATCAATCAAGCATCATGTTGTTTAAATTCTATTGAAGTTCTTATATGGAATCCATTGAGCAACTTCATATCTAACTAGCAAGAGTACATCAACTCAATGAAAGAAGAGTCTTCACTTGGTAAGTAAGATAATAGTCTTATTTTTTTTCTTTAATTTACTCTATCTGAAGGTATGTTACACTAAATAAGAAATTCTAGATTTGTTTCTAAATTTATGTTTTCAACTCTAATCTTGTTGTATTTCAAATAAAAACTTTGAAACATTATAAATACTTCAATGAAATAATATTATTTTTACATCCTTTTTATAATTATAAATTTTATGTAGAATTTTTATAATATTTAGTTTTTTTTAAGGTGCACTATATTAAATTTCTCATCTAAATGTTATTTTATAAACAACAATCATGTTTGGATATGCATATTTTGATATTTCTAATGAAGAAAACTTGCGTACCATTTGTCCAAACAAAAACATAAATATTATCATTCTTATAGAAGATAAAAAGGACCATTTTCTTTGTTTTTAAATATAGATAATAAAAGTATTGGCAATGGTTATCCACATCCCATGTTTGATTTCATATTGCAAAAGAAGTTATTATTATGTCAGTGGAAGGTACTATATTTGCCTAAATTTTGGAGTCGATCATATGTTTATCATAAAATTTGTTTTGACAATTAGTTATTCAACATTATTTTTAAATGTTTTTTTATTTGATAGGGTAAAGGTTATGGGGTTTGAAGATCCTAAAAATTAATACAGAGGAGAGAATGATGAACCATTTACACACAAATGGGATGCCTCTACTAGTGACAATGGGGCAAGCATAAAAACAACATGCTAAAAACAATTAACAAGTTAAACTAGATAGTGGTTTTGATAAACCACTTTCTATATATTTTCAGTGAGCTTTGCTTTCTTTCTACCTTTAGCAACTATCTTTTATGATTATGTTTAGAGTCCCTCTGAGTAAGGAGTTTCAACCTAGATTTACCTTGAACAAAGGGTCAAACAAGATGGATGTAACACTACTTTTATACCTTTTTTTATTTTTCTAAACCTTAGTCTAGTCTTCCTTATCTTCTACAACAACATAGGGCTAGGATTTATCTTCTGCTTCTAGGTCCTCGAATGTTTTTTCCCTGGATACTTCCATTCCTACGATTTTCTTATAGGAGGAGACTGGAGTGGAGGGGACTACCATGTTCATGGCTTTCCTTGGAGAGATTAGATCTTTTAGTAGAACATCTTTAGATTGAAGGGTAATTTTATTGTCCTCATTTAGAATAGAGTGTTCAAAATCTTCTAGAGGTGATGTAGAATTGCTATCAGAATGATATGAATCTTCTTCAGCATCCACCTACAGATCGTCAAGGTTGCAGTCTTTCCACCAAGAGGATGTATTCTTTTTTTAGAGAAATATAATTTTTGATCAAATGATTCATAATAAAATAGCTATAAAAACAAAATAGTAAACCTTCGTAATCTAGGGGTTGGGACCAAGAATGGTCCCCAATTTATAAAGTGATATTTTCAGATAAGTTCTTGGAAGTATCAATATTCACTAAAATTATGGCAAAAGTAGTGTGATAAAAATGATCAGTATCTAGATGCATTTTCAGGTAATCACCCAATGATTTACCAATAGCCTTTAGACTCTATTTAGTTCAAAATTTAAGAGAAAGATGAGGCAGACAAACCCAAAAGCATTTCACGTTAAGTGGTTTTGTGAGGGGTTTGAAGGTAGGGGACCATAGTTTGATGACCAAGAGTTGGTGATTCAAGCACCATAAATTATTTTGAATCTCTTCCTTATCTTTAATATTGTGAAAGACAATAATAAAGAAACTTTTTGCATAAGGTTAAATATCAAGAGTACCTATTAGGAGGGGTTGACAATGCTTCAAGATCCAAGCATGCAACTCTTAAAGTTTTGGCTAGTAATCCACAAATCTATAGATGAGATGTTCAACTAAGAAGAATTCCTCTGATCTGATCACTTATCTAGTTTCTTACTCATCAAATATCATAACAGGGTCAAAAGATGAAGGTTTGAGAGGTATGGGATCTATTTTTGGATTTGTCTTACAAGATATTGCTTTAGCGAAGGATATATGCTTTCAAGGGTTTGTTGCAACTTCCAGTTCCATGATGTCCATAACTCTATTGGTAGTATAAGTTATACCTTTGGCTTGGAGGGGGTAGGGGAAAGCCTTTCAAAAAAAATAGTTCTTCCATGGCTGACTTGAACAGGGAAACCATTGCATCACCAAATCTAGTAGAAGTTTCTTTCTACTTCAAATTTTGCTTGTAAATATGAGTTGAGTCAACTGTGTGATTTGTGAATTCTTCAATAGTATTTTGCACATGGTCCATCATCTACACAATGTCCATATTTTATGCAGTGACAACCTTCTGCCCATAATTACCATTTATATGAGAGCTTCTATCATGAGCAGGAAGGTAAGCAACATCAGTCTTTCACTCAGTGATGACCTTCTGCCCATAATCACTAGACACAGGTGAGCTTCTACCATGAGTAGGAAGAGAAGCAACGTCAGTCTTCTGCATAATGATGACCTTCTACCCAAAATCACCAGACATAGGAGGGTTTTTTCCATGATCATGAGGGTAAGTAGTGTCAATCCTCTGCACAATGATGGCCTTCTATCTAGAATCATCAGACATAAGATAAATTCTACTTTGGTTGGGAAGAGAAGGAGAACTCATTTCACAAAACATGTGCAACAATATTAATATAATTTATAATAAAAATAAAAAATATTAATATATATATATATATATATAATCATTTATAAGTTTTAAAAGTCTTACATTTAATACAATTTACAATAACAACAATAATAATATTTTATAACTTTAAAAACATCATTGCTTCCATTAAACTCAAACCATTGGAACCATCACTAGTACTCTACTTTTATATAATATTATGACAGAGTGTTAATGGGTGCATTTTCTTGATATTGGTAAGTGGTTCTTTTTTGACTATTTAAATAGGGGGAACTTTTGAAGACCCATGGGGAGAAATGCCACTTGAAAATGTTAGGATAAGCACTTTTGATATACCAGAGCTATGAACTGGAGTAATGGTGGAGCACCTTCTCAAAGTGGGACATGTGGGTGGGCCTGGGTCTATAATATCTACCAAATGATTTGCATCTAAAATGCCCCATTGTGTTCCATATGGTCCAAAAAGAGAAGTGTGACCCCTAACTCAAGGTGTCCACATGGCCACTTTTTGAAAGAGTCCTCATGTATTCAATGGGAATGGAACTTGGATTGATGAGTACAAACTACTTGTACATCACCAATACACCAAGCCCTTGAATACAAAATGTTGGGATAAGCACTTTTGATATATCAAAGCTATGAACTGAAGTAATGGGGGAGCACCTTCTCAAAGTGGGACATGTGGGTGGCCCTTGGTCTTTAATGTCCGTCAAACAATTCACATCCGAAATGCCTTGTGTTCCATGTGGTCCACAAGGATAAATGTGACCCCTACCTCAAGGTGTCCACATGGCCACTTTTTGAAAGAGTCCTCATGTATTCAATGACAATGGAACTTAGGTTGATGGGTGCATTGTCACTTTTAAGATGATATGCACGTTATACAATTTCTCAATGATTGAGAAGTGCCTACATGGTATTGAGTGGAATGATAATGTTTCTTAAATTAAATAAAGTTTTTTTAAATTTATTAAAATCAATAAAATCTTTTCTACTTTTAACAATTTTATATTTAAAATGATTTACTTAAGTAATAGTAATAATAAATCAATAAATGATATTTTATAAGTTTACAAAATAAATACTACCATTAAATTTAAGCTATGGGAAGCATCACTATTAATCTACCTAAATATATTATGTAGAATTATATCATAAAAATTAGTGTTAATGGGTGGGTTGTCACTTTTGAGATGATATGCACGTTATGCGATTCCACAGCGGTTGAGAAATGTGTGCATATCAATGATAATGTTTCTTGAATTAAGTCTTATCTTTTGTAAATTCAATGAAATTACTCAAATATTTTGAAGATATGTAAAAAACAATTAAGATTTGCTCTTGACACATTCTCTTTGGACAAAATCTCACCAGTTAATTTGAGTTTCAAGTTACCACAAGTCTTGGGTCTGTTGGATAATAAGTCCTCCTCTTTCCATCAACACAACAAAATCAAACCCTCTAAACTCTCGTTAGGAAAATCCAATAAACTTAGAGACTGGTTCTTCTCTACATCCTCAAGAAGTGAATCCAACAATCTACAATACTGTTCCTCCAAAATTTGGTGGCTATATTTACATGACTAAGACTCTGAACAAGAAAATGTGGCATCATTTTTTGGTAAAATTGGCCACAATGGTTTGAATTTGTGTGGGAGATAGTGAAGAGGTTGATGAAATTTTAGGCAAAAATTATAGGAAATTAAAGTTGGCTTTGCATCCTCTAAGACAATAGAATGCATAGTCATAAGCACGAGTGGCCTGTTGAGGGGAATCATATGACCCCAACCAAATTCTTGTAGTTGAATTTGGCATTCTGACTTCTAAAACCCATTTCTCATTTGGACTCCCTTGAAATGTGGTTGATTTCTTATGAAATGGAGTGTGGGGTTTCTGATTCTATGAGATTTTGACCATATTTGATAACAAAGAAAATGATATTCAAACTTGAGATGAGCTTATATAGTAAAGCATTGAAAAATAAGTAGTCAAAAGTGTAGTGGGATTCAAACTTTTGACGAGGTGATATGTGTTAGTTTTTATGATCAGAATTGAAACATTCAAAAAATGCAACACAATGAACAATGAACATAACAATACACCCTGGGAAAACCCTCCAACTTGAAGGGAAAAACCTAGAAACAATATATCTCTTATATATTGAATGATAAGAATAACAATCTGCTTTACAATTGCCAAATCCAAGGCCTATAGGTATGGATTCACTTCTTGAAGCACAATGAATAAAATCACACTTGATAAATCTAATTTGCTCTTTAGAAGTCTGCTCTGCCTTGTGAATTATCTTTCTTAATTGAATTATCTTCAACAATGAGAAATCACTATATATATACAAGTGAGAGGAAAGAGACACATCTCTTCAATCTCCCTGTCGGCCTACACCAAACAAATCACGTCTTTAAAATATACAAGAAGTTGGGCTAGAAGTGGGAGCTCGATTCTGCTCCTTCAACATCAACACTCCCTCTCAGCTAGGGAGGATACTTCTAGCTGCATAAGACATATCATCTCAATGTGATGTCAACCACAATGGCTACAATAATGTATAGTATATACAAGTGTTCATCACTTACATGACATCCACCATGGCTTTCCTAGAGGGTGGAATCAAGGGATTTCACCTTGAACTTCTCTCACAGAAAATATCTTATCATCAATGGATTTCACCTCAAACTTCTCTCACAAAGAACTCATTATCAAGAGATTTCACCTCGAACTTTTCTCACAGAGAATAACTCATTATCAAGGGATTTCACCTCGAACTTCTCTCACAGAGAAGAACTCATTATCAAGGGATTTCACCTCAAACTTCTCTCATAGAGAAGAACTCGTTATCAAGGGATTTCACCTCAAACTTCTCTCATAGAGAAGAACTCGTTATCAAGGGATTTGAACTCAAACTTCTCTCATAGAGAAGAACTTGTTATCAATGGATTTCACCTCAAACTTCTCTCACAGAGAAAAAATCATTATCAAGGGATTTCACCTCAAACTTCTCTCACAAAGAAGAACTCGTTGTCAAGGGATTTCACCTTGAACTTCTCTCACAGAGAACTCATTGTCAATGGATTTCACCTCAAATTTCTCTCACAAAGAAGAACTCGTTATCAAGGGATTTCACCTTGAACTGCTCTCATAGAGAATAACTCATTATCAAAGCTTTGGTGGTTTCTACAATAGATCTATTTTGCCTTTCTGTAACACCATTCTGTTGAGGATTGTAAGGGACACAGAACTCCCTCTTAATCCCTACTTCAATGCAAAAGTTACGGAATTCTTTAGAGGTATACTCCCCTCCATTGTCAGATCTCATAACTTTGATTCTCTTCCTAGATAAGTTCTCTACCTGAGCTTTAAACTCTTTGAACCTCTCAAGTACTTCTTTAGATTCCATGACACAACCTTTGCAGGTACCTACATGCTTCTGGTAGAATTTTGGAAGACCCATGACCATCTTCTCCATGATAGGTAGAACCCGAAAGTGTAGGTGAGCCAATATTTGATGCCAAAGATCACACAATCTTGAAAAATCATGTACTAATGCCTGAAGTGGACAAGTGATTAGGCTATAAAGGCTCTCATGTCTAACTCCAATTATAAGCACAGTGAGGTAGTTTTACACAGGATGGTCTGATGGACCAGAGTACATCACATAATGTCCCATTTCAGCCAAGAGGGAGATACACCTATAGATTCATCATTAGTGGTCAAGAAGGGACTCTGTGGTGGCATGCACACAGTTCATGGCTTAGAGCTACTATTATGGTGCCTTGATTTTGTATCCTCATATTTGAAACAACTTATCCTTTCACCAAGCCCACTCAAGAGACTCTCATTATGTGGACTAGAAATCCCATCGATGTTGTGAATGAAGAAATGCATACAAAAGCTGCTCCTATCATATCAGATGCTTTTAATATCAATGGCTGCTTGGGAGACCTCTATTCATTCTCAAGATTTGGTATAATATTATTAATCACTTGGAACATTTACTAGATATAATAGATGGACTAAATGCTAATATTGATGCAAATACATTTCGCATTTTTGTGAAGCCTGAGGAAACCAACCTTGTAAGGGTCATCAACTTTGCCCTCAATACGGACCTTGTGGGTGTGGATGCTTCATATACAAAACCTTATAAAATGAAGTTCCTGATGTTAGGTCCTAGACAGACAATAAATGTTCTTGTTACTACCAACAAGGCAGCAAGTAGATACTACCTCATTGCTCGAGCATATGCCAGCGGTCAGGGTGTCCCATATGGTAACACCATTACCACTGCCATTCTTGAATATGAAGGAAGCTCCTCATCTTCATCTCTTGTGATGCCTAATCTTCCTCCAGCTACTTAGCTCTTTTTAATGTCAGATTATTTCTCCTTTGCCACATTGGTGACTACCTTCTCCTTGTTGTTATTCTTTCCAATGCTGGCAACTCTTCAACTTGAACACTCAACAGCTACTGTTGCTTCTCCTTTGACTTTCAACTTGGCTTCATCTCTATGCACAGGATTGTTTCATTATCTCAGGGTTGCGAATAAGTTTTGCAGTCCCCCATTTTACCATGGTAGTAGTCATGTCACTACCCACCATGAACAATTAAAAAAAATATAGATCCTCTATCTATTAGAGTGAGATCATCACTTCTATATATGAACAAGATGTCTATAAAAATTTCTTCCATGCAGGTTACTCTTTCTCACTATGTTTTGATGAAAGATAGACTGCACTTCCATGACTAGTTGAACACCATTGGCTCTTTTCTCTAGCTTAACAACATGGAGATTCTGAATAACTCGACCCTTTCAGCTAGGTCGAATAATTCAGCATATAATCTTTGATAAATTGTCTTAGCTCTTTCTAGCTGCTTCACTCACTATTTAGTTGTACAGTTCTTCTCCTTACATAGTTGGCCATATAGTAGTGGCCACTATCTTCTACTCAACACCTACACTCTCATTATGCCTCTAGCTTGGGTGCTTCTTTTTAATGACACAAATGCTCTCCTTTGGACCTTTCGAAATGATTCATCAAACATATATATTGCAATCTTGCTATTGTCTTTTCCATACAAAGGCAAACTGATGCTCCTCCACAATTGAAACCTTAATAATCAGTGCCACTGGCCCCATATTAGACCAACGGGTTTGCTGTGTTGATTAATGTTAACTGACAACTTCTTCAATATACCTGGTCACTAAAGTATCTATTTTTATTCTCCAAAGACATCTTCCTCTTCCTTTCCTCTAAAAAATCTATTAGCTTTTTTCTCCTCCTTTCTTGGAATAACATTCTTCATTCTGTTTACAAATGACTTCTGTTATGGGTCCTTCAACTTATAGTAGTCCACATATTCCCTCAAATGAGAATATTTTAAGATATTGATGAAATGTTTATTACTTAGTCTAGAGTAATCAACACTGGACTTTGACAACCACCTTTTAAGCATATTTCCCAACTCAAAAACTTTTACAGGGATGTTTTCTATTTCCGTAAATGTTCTTAGAGCTCTGTCCTCTGATGTCAGGAAATAACAATGATGATACCCTTCACAGAATAACACTAAACTATTATCATTGTTAACAATAGCAGTACTTGCATTGGATGCTAATGAATATTTCTTATCACTCACTCTTCCATCAATTACTATATTAAACCTAGGCAAAAGCTCTAAATAATTCTCAGAGTTCTTCACACTACTTATCTTAATCCCTATGGCATGCTTCAGTTTTAAGCTTGCATTTGTTGCAGAGGCCTAGAAGAACAATGCTTGGCAATGTGACCATACTTGTCACACCTAAAGTATTGGATTTTGAAGAGGTCCCTCTTCTACTTGAAAGTAGGAGCACCATCAGTTCATTTATATCTATTCCTATTGAAGAATCCTTTCTTCCCATTCTTGATTTTCTTCTTCAACTGCAACTTCTCTTCTTCCTCCGATGGTTTGGGTACTTTGGTTTCCAAAAACTTGGCCAAGTCATTTTCTTCCAAGGTGAGCATGATTCTAAACCTCCATTATGTGAAGTTGGATGCTCCTTCGAGTCTATCCTCAATTTTAAGACTGTTCACCATCTTGACTAAAATAGTAATAGATAGGAGATATAAAGAACAATATAATATTGCTGTAATAGCAAATCTGATAATGATCTTATTCAAACCCACTCTGATATCATGTTAGTTTTTATTATCAGAATTGAAACATTTAGAAAATGCAACACAATGAACAATGAACACAAAAATATACCCTGGGAAAACCCTCCAACTTGAAGGGAAAAACCCAGCAACAATATATCTCTTATATATTAAATGATAAGAACAACATTTTGCTTTACAATTTCCAAATCCAAGGCCTACAGGTATGGCTTCACTTCTTGCAGCACAATGAATAAAATCACACTTGATAAATCTGATTTGCTCTTTAGAAGTCTGCTCTGTCTTGTGAATTATCCTTCTTAATTGAATTATCTTCAACAATGAGAAATCACTATATATAGACAAGGGAGAGGAAAGAGACGCATCTCTTCAATCTCCCTATCAGCCTACACCAAACAAATCATGTCTTTAAAAGATACAAGAAGTTGGGCTAGAAGTGGGAGCCCGACACTGCTCCTTCAATATTAACAATATAGTATTTGTCGAAATAGATAAGCATGCAATGTGGGCGGGGACATATATGGGGACAGCATGTGGAATTTGTGGGCACAAAGACTTACCCATTGGCTATTTTCTATAGAATCATATATTAATTTTATTTGGTAACCAACATTTACCTGTGTGAACCAAGAAGGATGTGGTAAAAATACAATTGTGACTATATAAGAGGGGTCTTTACATCGTGGGTGGAGGCGAGGGCATATATAAATAATCTCAAATGAGGTGAGGTGTCAACAAAAATAGTGGGCTATATTTTATATAGTAGATATTAATTTTATTTGATAATCAATTAGGATGTTGGGAAAATGCAATTTTGACTCTCTAATATAGGTCTTTGTATAGAAAAACAAGTATGATGCTGTTAACTTATATATAAGTCACTTCATTGAACTGAAAGATTTTAATATGGTCTCCAAGATCAAGTAGTTAATAAGACTGAAATGCAATAACGAGCGTGTTTTCGTGAATAACTCTCTAAAGCTAGCAATTATTTTAAAGGTATACATCGCTTGGGATTTTTATTTGGTTTTAGTACAATGGAGTTTTACAAAAATGTGTGTAAATTTGTAGTGTTGTTTTCATTTTATTTTTTGTGCACAAAATGTTAAACAAAAATAATTTAATATTTTCATTAGAGATGACAATGGAAAATAAAGTGGTGTGTTTCTTCATATGACATGGTAATGAATTATGTTAGTAGGAGATGTTCCATTTCATGATGAGCTTTAGCAATGATGGAGTGGTAGGGAAGGGCAAGGTGACACAAAACATGAAAATGGTGAAGTATTTTAAGGTGATTTGGGTGATAAAAGTGAAAGGGAATGATAATATGAATTGAAGAAATTTTTATCTACAAGAACAACTTCAAAATTGAATAACTTTTTTTCTAATACAACAACAATGTTATATAAAGTAAGGAGTAACTAGGCAAAAAATTGAAGTCAATTTTTCATCTTTTGAGGCAATAGACTGCACAGTCATAAGCACGAGCGGCCTGGTGAGGGGCTATTTTCACTTCCAACGCAGCAATGTGGTGGGATATTGTAGATTCTGATGAAGATCTCTACCTACAGGATGACATCTATGAACCAATTCTAGATGATCTCCCTGAAGAAAATCAAGCAGAGTATGATGATGCAAATGCTCTCGAGTCATTAGCCGATGACTTGGAACAACCGCTAACCAACATGTAGCGTCCATACAGACCAAGACATCATGATTGGTCATAGCTGCCATATGAAGCACATGGGTACTGGTTTAGACATCACCGTGAAGTACCAGAAAGACCAGAGAAACCTAGAGGAAGAGGATACTCCAGAGGAGAAGGAACATCCAGAGGGAGACAACCCTCTATGCTAAGAATGCCACCAACATTGCAAAGACAACAACATCCTCCTTTGCAATATCAGAGCTCTTTCAAGCCTAGCGACTCTTAGATCAAGAACAAGTTCACCTGCAAAGAACTTCCAAGAGAAATCCATGCACCAAAGACTGAGCCACAGTGGGATATTCTATTGCCCACAGAAGAAGAAGAAGAAGAAGAAGAAAGAAAAGAAGAGGATGATGAAGTAGAAAGTTCTTTCTACTTCGACCATGATTACTGTCCAGGTGAATGCAGTAACCTCCAGGAAGAAGAAGAAGAAGCTGAACCAGAACAAGAAGACATCTACACTGAACAATCCATTGTTTAGGATCCAAGAAGACAAAAACTGGTATGTACTAGTATTCTTCCTTTGGATATTCCACAACCAGCTTATCTCACTCAGCTGATTAATGGAAAGTTTGCCCAGTTTATCAACTTAGAAATTAATGGCAAACTAGTACATGCCCAAATAGATACAGGAGCTTCTCTCTCCTTTGCAAAATCACAACTCATCCATGATTGGAAGACATTGGATGATGCCTTAGCTTATAAGAGCCTAGATGTCCAAGGGAACAGTTTTATCTGCAACAAATACAAATATCAATAGACCCTTCGGATCCAAAATAAAATCTTCCATGCTAACTTTTTTGCCTTAGATAGAATGCCTGTAGATATTCTTCTAGGCGGTGCCTTTATTGATAGATACTCTCCCTATGGTTCAACTACCAAGAGTATCATGTTCACAATAGAAAATGAAAGGTTGAGAATCCCTCGCCTTATATATGCCACTGAGCAATTTCCAATTTCTATGACTCAAATGCCAAAAATTGTAATCTCAGCTGAGATCCAAGACATAGGAGAAAAGATTAGAACCATTATCTATTTTGACAACCCTCAACAGTTTTGGTCCAAATCTATGCCTGAAATGGATATCAAAATCTTAGAAGGCAAGCATATGAAGATTGGGAAGAAAATCCCAATACCAGCTCAGGACTACAATGATATGGAACTCTAGATTTAATAACTGGAGGTAAATGGCTTTATTGAAAAATCTACTTCCCCTTTCTGCTGCTATGCCTTTATGGTTAACAAACACTCTGAGCAGAAAAGAGGAAAGAAAAGAATGGTCATCAATTATAGACCATTAAATGCTATTACATAGCCATTTCCATATCCCATACCAGATAAAAGTTATTTATTGGAGAAAGTTGCAACATGTAAATATTTCTCCTAGTTTGACTACAAGTCAAGCTTTTATAAGATAAGAGTCAAAGAAGCTGACAGGGAAAAGATAGCATTCAGCTGCCCTTTCGGCCATTTCCAGTGGACAGTAATGCCTTTCGGCTCGATGAATGCACTGACATATTATCAAGCTCATATGGATAAGATTTTTCAAGGCACATCTAACTTTTTGTGTGTATATATTGATGATATACTAATCTTCAGCAATAGTCTTACTGACCATTTTGCTCATCTCTCCAAATTTTATCAATTGGCTCAAGATGCAGGAATTGTCCTTTCAAAAATAAAGATTCAGTTATGTAAAACTGAATGTAATTTCCTTGAAATGGTGATCTGAGACTCTAGACTACAGACACAGCCACATATTAAGGAGAAAGTCATCAGTTTTCCAGAGAAGCTAGATAAATCTAAGCTTCAAGCATTTTTGGGATTATTAATTATTTGAATAGTTTCTATCCTAACTCTGGTGAAGACAGGTTCATTCTTTAGGAACTTCTCCAGAAAAAAAGCTTTCTGTTGGGAAGAACAACATACAGCAACAGTTCAGAAAATCAAATCCACAGTTGCTTTGCTACCAGAACTGCATATCCCAAAATCTGAGCAGATGAAAGTTTATACTGATGCATTCGATATAGCATGGGGAGGAGTACTTGTTTATATATATAATAATAAGGAATTTATCTATGAATTTGCTAGTGGAGTATTCAGTCCTGATGTCCTCAAATGGATATCTTCTGATAAGAAAATTTATGCTGTAAAGAAATGCTTAGAGAAGTTCATGTTAAAACTTCTCCATTTGCCACATTTTGTTGTAATTACCAATTGTACTAGATTTCTGACCTTTAAGGAAAAAGATCATGGTCGAAAGGATGGTCACAGTAAATATGTTAGATGGCAAGCATTTTTTAATCAATTTAATTTTTTTGTTAAACATATAAAAGGGACTGATAATGTTATTACAGATTGGCTTAGCAGAAATCCTTCTGCAACATTGATGCATTAACCCATTCTTGGTTTTAATTTAACCAGAATTTATAACCAAGGATTTCCTTCTTTGAACATCCTTGTGCAAGAATAGATTTTACGAGAAGGGTCGCATCCTTGATATACAAGGATTTCTTATGCAGTAGGACAAGATTTGCAGATGTCCTCAGCAGCTACTATTCAGGCAAATTGACGACAAAATTCTGGTGTCCTCTACATTGAAAGATTAAACAGTGAATTTCTGTTTCACCAATTCACTAAATTATTAAAGCATCCATTATGGACATGGCTGATTAAAATTAGATCTCCATACCATGAACATCTGTATCGGTGGATTGCCCGGCATGGCCCACACCGCATACACGAAAAGGAGAATCTTGATCAAGACACTGTCGTGTATACCATCATAAGAAGAAGACTTGAGTGGGAATCTTATTTCCAAATCACTCTACGATATCACGCATGTGAAGCTGGACCCCAACACTGGCATCTTTTTAGCACATTCCAAATCAGGTGTCTTTTCAATTCAATTAGCAAGGACGACTTATTGTCTGAAGCAGAAGCAATGTTGGACCCACGCCACCAAACCTCATCATCATCAAGCGCATCCAACAGCATTTCCCTGTAGCTTAGCTTTTATGCTGTAAAGTATGATGGGACATGACACCACCTTGACAGCAATCAAGCAAGACCTCCCAAAATACTATAAATAGGCCTCTCCTCCATAGCATTTTCATCAAAAAATTTCTAAAGCATTAGAAATCTAGTAGCCTTGTGGAAAGAGTATGCTCTTCTCTTGCCCTTTTAGAAGGATCCTGAGAATCAAAAATTGAAACAAGAATAAGTCTATAATATTTTAGTTTGAAGTAATAGTGTGAAGCTGTAGCCATTTGGCCCCTACCTACTATCGCAGGTTTTATAAAATCAAGCTGTTAAAAGTTGTGAAAGAAGGAGGCGTCTACTGACAATAAAAAAAGAGAGGCCTATTTATAGTATTTTGGGAGGTCCTCCCTGATCGCTGTCAAGGTGGTGTCATGTCCCATCATACTTTACAGCGTAAAGCTAAGCTACAGGCAAATGCGATTGGATGCGCTTGATGATGATGAGGTTTGGTGGCATGGGTCTAACATTGCTTCTGCTTCAGATAATAAGTTGTCCTCACTGATTGGATTGAAAAAACACCTGATTTGGAATGTGCTCGAAAGATGCTAGTGTTGGGGTCTAGCTTCACATGCGTGATACCATGGAGTGATGTAGAAATAAGATTCCCACTCAAGTATTTTTCTTATGATGGTATGCATGACAGTGTCTTGATCATGATTCTCCTCTTTGTGTATGCGGTGTGGGTCATGCCAGGCAATCCATCGATACAGATGTTCATGATATGGAGATCTAATTTTAATTAGCCATGTCCATAATGGATGCTTTAATAATTCAGTGAATTGGTGAAATAGAAATTCACTATTTAATCTTTCAATGTAGAGGACACCAGAATTTTGTCGTCAGTTTGCCTGAGTAGTAGCTGCTGAGGACATCTGCAAATCTTGTCCTACTGCATAAGAAATCCTGGTATATCGAGGATGCAACCCTTCTCATAAAATCTATTCTTGCACAAGGATGTTTAAAGAAGGAAATCCTTGGTTATAAATTTTGGTTAAATTAAAACCAGGAATGGGTTGATGCATCAATGTTGCAGAAGGATTTCTGCTAAGCCAATCTGCAATAACATTATGAGTCCCTTTTATATGTTCAACAAAAAAATTAAACTGATTAAAAAATGCTTGCCATCTAACATATTTACCGCGACCATCCTTCCAACCATGATCTTTTTCCTTAAAGGTCAGAAATCTAGTACAATCGGTAATTACAACAAAATGTGGCAAATGGAGAAGTTTTAACATGAACTTCTCTAAGCATTTCTTTATAGCATAAATTTCCTTATCAGAAGATATCCATTTAAGGACATCAGGACTGAATACTCCACTAGCGAATTCACAGACAAATTCCTTATTATTATATATACAAACAAGTACTCCTCCCCATGCTATATCGGAGGCATCGGTATAAACTTTCATCTGCTAAGATTTTGGGATATGCAAATCTGGTAGCAAAGCAACTGTGGATTTGATTTTTTGAAATGTTGCTGTATGTTGTTCTTCCCAACAGAAAGCTTTCTTTTTCTAGAGAAGTTTCTGAAGAATGAACTCATCTTCACCAGAGTTAGGATAGAAACTATTTAAATAATTCAATAATCCCAGTCTGGAGTCTCGGATCACCATTCCAAGGAAATTACATTCAGTTTTACATAACTGAATCTTTGTCTCTAAAAGGACAATTCCTACATCTTGAGCCAATTGATAAAATTTGGAGAGATGAGAAAAATGGTCAGTGAGACTATTGTTGAAAATTAGTATATCATCAATATATACACAAAGAAAGTTAGATGTGCCTTGAAAGATTTTATCCATATGAGCTTGATAATATGCTGGGGCAATCATCAAGCTGAAAGGCATCACTGTCCAATGGAAATGGCCAAAAGGGCAGCTAAATGTTGTCTTTTCCCTATCAGCTTCTTTGACTCTTATTTGATAAAAGTCGGACTTGCAGTCGAACTGGGAGAAATATTTACATGTTGCAACTTTCTCCAATAAATAGCTTTTATTTGATATAGGATATGGAAATAGCTATGTAATAGCATTTAATGGTCTATAATTGATGACCATTTTTTTCTTTCCTCTATTTCTGTTTAGAGTGTTTGTTAACCATAAAGGCATAATAGCAGAAAGGGGAAGTAGATTTTTCAATAAAGCTATTTACCTCTAGTTCTTTGATCTGGAGTTCCATATCATTGTAGTCCTGAGCTGGTATTGGGATTTTCTTCCCAATCTTCATATGCTTGCCTTCTAGGATTTTGATATCCATTTCAGGCATAGATTTGGACCAAAACTGCTGAGGGTTGTCAGAACAGATAGTGGTTCTAATCTTTTCTCCTATGTCTTGGACCTCAGCTGGGATTACAATTTCTGGCATTTGAGTCATAGAACTTGGACATTGCTCAGTGGCATATATAAGACGAGGGGTTCTCAACCTTTCATTTTCTATTGTGAGCATGATACTCTTGGTAGTTGAACCATAGGGAGAGTATCTGTCAATAAAGGCACTGCCTAGAAGAATATCTATAGGCATTCTATCTAAGGCAAAAAAGTCAGCATGGAATATTTTATTTTAGATCTGAAGGGTCTGCTGATGTTTGTATTTGTTGCAGATAAAACTATTCCCTTAGACGTCTAAGCTCTTATAAGCTAAGGCATCATCCAATGTCTTCCAGTCATGGATGAGTTGTGACTTTGCAAAGGAGAGAGAAGCTCCTGTATCTATTTGGGCATCTACTAGTCTACCATTAATTTCTAAGGTGATAAATTTGGCAAACTTTCCATTAATTAGCTAAGTGAGATAAGCTAGTTGTGGAATTTCTAAAGGAGGAATACTAATACATACCAATTTTTGTCTCCCTGGATCCTGAACAATGGATTGTTCAGTGTAGATGTCTTCTTGTTCTGGTTCAACTTCTTCTTCTTCCTGTAGGTTACTACATTCACTTGGACAATAATCCTGGTCGGAGTAGAAAGAACTTTCTACTTCGTCATCCTCTTCTTTTCTTTCTTCTTCTTCTTCTGTGGGCAATAGAATATCCCACTGTGGCTCAGTCTTTGGTGCATGGATTTCTCTTAGAGGTTCTTTACAGGTGAACTTGTTCTTGATCCAAGAGTCGCTGGGCTTGAAAGAGCTTTGATATTGCAAAGGAGGATGTTGTTGTCTTTGTAATGTTGGTGGCATTCTTGGCATAGAGGGTTGTCTCCCTCTGGATGTTCCTTCTCCTTTAGAGTATCCTCTTCCTCTGGGTTTCTCTAGTCTTTCTGGTACTTCATGGTGATGTCTAGACCAATTTCCATGTGCTTCATATGGCAGCTATGACTAATCATGTTGTCTTAGTCTGTATGGATGCTACATGTTGGTTAGTGGTTGTTCCAAGTCATTGGCTAATAACTCAAAAGCATCTACATCATCATAGTCTGCTTGATCTTCTTCAGGGAGATCATCTAGAATTGGTTCATAGATGTCATCCTGTAGGTAGAGATCCTCATCAAAATCTACAATATCCCACCACGCTGCTGTGTTGGAAGTGAAAACAGCTTTGACTACTAGATTTTTACAGTGACATTGAGGAGCAATATGGCCTGGTTTGCGAAAAATGTAGCAAATAGGCTGCTTGGAAGGAGGATGAGCAGTGCGTCATTTCTTAAGGAAATGATGAGGAGGTGCATAGGAATGCTTGTGAGGAAAGGAGTGGTGCTAGAAAGAAAGACATTTACGGTGCTGCTTCTGCTATTTATGGGGCTGGACAAATGGTCGATAGCCAAATGGGGCTATTTCTAGAAATGCTGGAGCAATTTGGGATGCTTGATCCTTTGTGAGTTTCTGGATAGACTTAGTCTCAGAGACTAAGCACATAGCTTGCTGCTTAGAAAAATCAATCACATCTGAGAGAGAGAGAGAGCTTTAATTATCAGTCCCTTAAGATCAATATAATAAATAACTCTATCAATAAGATTATATGGTAGAGCATGCAAAAATTTGATCTTAATCTCAGTGGATGAGAAACTCTTGCTTTCATATGCCAATTCTCTGAATTGTTTGGAAAATGCATCAAACTGCTTTAAATCACATAGTTCCATCTTGAGAATCCATTTCTTGGATTCCAGTTCTCTATTTCCAACTAGAGGTGCAAACTCATTAATCAACAATTGAAATAATGTATTTAAAGAATCAGGCTAGTTATGTACACGCTCATACTGTTTGGCTTCATACATTGTATTCCACCATTGGTTAATAATACCCCAAAAAAACTTTGTAGCAAAGCAATTAGTACCTGCTTGATCTAAGTGTGCATTAATAGTGATGACATGCATTGAATTACACATGCAGTGATTTCATTGAGTGGATTCAATAGATCATCAATATTAAGATACCAGGGCTACAAATGGACATGAGTTCTTTGCATCAAGGTGGTACTGGATTGCTTTGTACAGGTTTTGAAATTGGAGCCAAAAGTAACTGGATTAAAAGGCTTTTTAGCAGAGGATTCTACTTGCTGATACTGTTTGGATAGCCAATCTAAACTATCTTCTAAATTATCTAATTTAGAATCAATAGAAGACACTTTCTATTGTATCTTCTCTATGTTATCTTTTATATACAAAACATCTCTATAGAGATCATCAAAATTCTCTGTGAAATGGGAGTTGAACCTTGCTGTATGATTTCTTTGTTTAAACTCATTATATGGTTCAACATCTCCTTGGTAAGCAGGTAAAAAATACTATACAGTTCCTGCTGGCTGCTTATATATTCCTTTATGTGGTGGCCATCGTCCACCTTTATACAGAGTAACTTTGTTCTCTGTGTAGTATTCCAGACTTTCTTCTCTAGGAAGACTCATCATTGTATTGGGTAATTGATCTTTTGGATCATTACCTTGATTAATTTCATCTTCAATAAGAATATGGCCTGTTTTGACAATTCTTCTAGAAGAGGAAGTTGAGGGTCTGGATGGAGAGGAACGGAAAGAATTAACAAACAAAGATCTAGGAAGTATATTTACAGTTCTACCATCACTTTTATGGAATGTGGCTTGACCTTTCATTTTGAGAGAAACATTTTTCAACCAATCAAGTTTCCAATTAGAAGGGACTTCTACAGATTCTATGTGGCCTTTCTGAAGTTGGACAGTACCATTTAATCTTCTAGCATATGGCAAATTTTCTAAGATCTTTGGATGGTTAGTGTTGTTCATGCTATAGACAACAGAAATGTTTATGGAGGCATATTTAAACTCACCAAACATATCTAAACCATAAAGGGAGGTGAATAATCCCCAACAATTTATAGATCCTTTTTAAACTTCTTTACATTCCTTATCGCAGATTGCGATAGAGAGGTTAGGACAAAACTCAAAACAAATAACTTCATCGTTCAATCGACCAAGACTGGATATTTGACATGAATGCTTGAAACTTACTTGATGACGATCACACAAATCAAGATATAAAATAGGCTTAATATTATCGAGAATCAAAGGAGTTATATGTATTCTAATAAGACCAAAATGAATAAATTTCACATCTTCATGTGACCTGATATAATTGATTTCTTGCTCAGGTAATAAAGATAGTAAATTTGTCTGAAAAGTTTTCTTGGGCTTATAGCTTAAAGTTAACTCTACAGATTTGATTTGAGGTTTAACAAAAGACATATATGTAGAATTATACACAAACTTGGATTTTAATAACTCAGACTTTCTATATACTTGTGAAGCTTTAATAGCTAGTGGTTTATACAGGGTATTTTCTTTTCCAAGGTTTTCTTCAGTGACTTCAATATCTGGATAGTCAGATAATTGTTCAGGAATGAAAGAAGGTAATTCATAGGTTCCTTCAAGTTTAAATTCATGGACTAGTTCTATTGTGGCAGCTGTTGAGACTTTTCCAAATTCCATAGTTAAGAGATTTGGGTCTGGTAAGCGAGAAAATTTTGGCAAGGGAATCAATAGGATGCAGAGATAAAGAGGCCTATGACAATTTTAAAAATGGCCCAAGACTCGATGCATATAAACTTTCCCAAAGAATTTTACAAAGCAGAGAACCCAAAAAGTCAAGACTAGAAATTCTTACAGAATAACAGAGCTTCCAAAATAGCTACTAGTGACTCTGATATGGCTCGTATGGCTCTGATACCAATTTTTTTATCATCAGTAGACACCTCCTTCTTTCACAACTTTTAACAGCTTGATTATAGAAAACCCGCGATAGTAGGTAGGGGCTGAATGGCTATGGCTTCACACTATTACTTCAAACTAAAATATTACAGACTTATTCTTGTTTCAATTTTTGATTCTCCTGGATTTTTTTTCGGGGGAGCGATGCCTGCAAATGGAGGGAAGGAAAATCTCGACCAGGGTGAGGGCACAAGGGAGGCGCGTTTGGGGCAGGTAGAGTCGTCCCAAGCAGGAGATTCGTTTTATGTTGGAGAGCATCCAAAAATTACTAAGGTCAATGGCTATTTCCCATGCAGCCAAGACAGGCCGGTCCTAGTGGTCCCTCAAGCAGCTGTCAGAGAAGATGTTGAATACTTGTCAGACCATGCTCTAATCTATAAATTTATGGGTCTTCAAATTTTGCAGCCAGCCTTGGAAGCTTGGATGAGGCACACCTGGCAAGTAGAGGGAGACATCGATATTATGCTGGCTTCTAATAGTTACTTTCTAGTAAATTTCTCCTCCATATCTGACATAAACTATATTTTTGAGGGAGGACCCTATTTTTATGACCGTATAGGGCTGTTCATTAAACCCTGGCATGTCGGGTTCAACTCTGCAGAGGATTTGCCTGCTAGTGTTCCTGTATGGGTTTGTCTCCCACGACTTCCCTTAGAGTTCTAGAGAGAAGACATCCTGCGCCAAATTGCAGCCTTACTGGGAATGCCAATTGTTGTATCACACCAGTCTTTGGACAAAAAGTTTATTTCCTTTGCTAGAATCTGTGTGGAAATCAATCTAAACAATCCATTGCCTGAATCAATGGAAATTTGCTTAGGGGAATCATCTTGGGTTCAACAGATCGATTATGAATCCATCCCCTTTCGCTGTAGAATTTGCCATGTCTATGGCCATCTACATAGACAATGCCCTCAAGGTGGGAGATTCAGAGGGGTGGACTCTCAAGGAGGAAAAGAATCAGGGCAGTCGACTCAGAGAGATACTTCTTCATCCCTGTTTGGAAATACAATGAATGGAAAAGGCACCCCAAAAGGGGCAGAGGCAACTTTAGATCCTGCGGGAGTTCCTGGTCTAGACAAGGATGGCTTTTCCCAAGTTTGCCGGTGAGGGAGAGGGCGTGGCCAAAAGTGGAGAAACCAAGACAGAATCTTGGAAATGAGTTTTAACAGGTTTGAAGCTCTAGATTATATGGCGATAGAAGATGGATTTATCCCTGAGGAGGAGGGAGGACTCTCAGGGAGGGAAGGGAACCACACCCCTATCAGTGAATCTCAGGATATGGTGATCCAACAAGGCCAGGGAAGTGAGAATGCATTGGGAGTTGGGAATTTGGCAGACCTCTCAAAATAGCAAAACAAGGACTGCAGCTGGGTCGACCTAGTGAAAGACAAGGATATCCCCAGGAAAGATAAGGGAGCGGCCGAAGCCTTGGGTCTGATGTAAAGACCTTTCAAGATGGTTTCTTTCTCCACACCCTCCAGACTAGGACGCAGAAAGGATCATGAGAGAATTAAGCTTACAGGTGACTTACTGGTTGAGTCAGGAGTGGTTAAAACCTTGGATGAACACTTCACCCAATCCACTCAATGATAGTGCCGTCATGGAATGTGAAGGGGCTGCATAGTACTCCCAGACAAAAAACTGTGCGGAAATTGATTTTAGATCACTCTCTGGATATCTTAGGTATCCAGGAGACCAAGCTTTTTGTTGATGCGATGTTTAGTAGCTTACCTAAATTTTGGGATGTCGGCTAATGCCAATGTGTGGGGGCGCTAGGTAGTGCAAGAGGTTTAGCAATCTGCTGGGACCCGACAAAGCTCACACCACTCCAATGGATGGCAACCATCTCGGTACTCTCCATGATTACATCCTCACCAAAAATAGGGGAGCTGATTTTGGTCACAAATATTTACGCTCCTAGAGATACTCAGGGACACTTGAAGCTTTGGGAACATTTATGTTATGTTCGGAGCTGCTGTCCTTACCTGCCATGGATTATGTGCGGAGATTTCAATTCTATCCTCAGCTTGGAGGAGAAGAGAGGGGGGCTAAATTGACTAGACCCCTCTTCGAAGCTTCTTAGACTAAATATGGAGCGGTTGCGCCTATTAGATGTCAAACCCATTAATGGGAGATGTACTTGGAGCAATAGAAGATCAGGTAAGGATGCTATTTCTGAGCGTTTGGATAGATTTTTAGTCTCTTGCTTCTGGCTTTCTAGTGCCTTCTCTATTGCTTCTAAAATTTTGGATTGGAGGGGATCTGATCATTGGCCTATTAAGCTCACAACTAATTTTATAGATGGACCCAAGAAACCCCCCTTCAAATTTCAGCTAATGTGGCTTCGAGATTTGTCTTTGCATACCCTCATGTCCCACTGGTGGTGGTAGGGGGGTCCTGAGTATGGCACTACCATGTTTTCTTTTGCCAAGAAGCTTCAACATGTCAAAAGAAAGTTACAGATATGGAACAGGACTAATTTTGGTAATTTGTACACTATGATGAAGGGAGCTCAAGACAGGTTAGACAGCACTACCAGGTAGATCCTAGATGTTGGCTTGACTAAGGAACTACGTAGGGCTAAATTTGTAGCTCTGAATGAGCTCAATGAATGGGAACTATGTGAAGAAATCTTTTGGAAGAAGAAAGCTCGGATTGACTGGCTCCAGGAAGGGGATAGGAACACTGCATTTTTTCATAAATCAGTGCAGGCAAGGCGCAACAGGAATTACATAGCTTCTCTGTGATCGAGGATGGATCTTGTACCTCATCTGCTTCTGCCATAACTAAGGAAGCTGTCTATTTTTACACGAAGCTTCTTTTTGGAGCGACACCTACTACTGAGTTGGAGGGGGATATGGTTTTGTCTTGCATTCCTCATATAGTCACGACAGATATGAATGACGCCCTCTTGAAACCTATTGGGAAGGCAGAAGTGGAAAAAGTGGTCTTTGTTATGCGCAGAGGCAAGGCGCTAGGCTCGGATGGGTTCTCGATAGAATTTTTTCAAGAATTTTGGGATATAATCAACCATGATTTAGTGGAAGTTGTGCAAGAGTCCTATCACAACAAAGAGATGCTTAGAGCGTTCAATGCTACCTTTCTTGTGTTGATTCTGAAAAAAGATTAGGCAAATCAGATGGATCACTTTTGACCTATTGCTCTATGCAATACGGTTTACAAAATTATTACCAAGCTCATTGCAGAGAGGCTTAAATCCTGCCTCCCAATGATCATTTCAAAGGAACAGGGGGGCTTTGTTGCTGGAAAGCAAATTCTGGATGGAGTGGTGATTGCCTTGGAAGCCATCCACTCTATGAGCAATTCACAGCAGAGAGCTCTGTTTATCAAGCTGGATTTGGCTAAGGTGTATGACAGGGTTGACTGGGGATTCATGCAAAAAACCCTTCTTGCTTTTGGATTTAGCCAGGATTGGGTCCAATGGGTGTGCAGTTGTGTTACCATGCCATCGTACTCAGTCCTCATTAATGGAGTGCCTTCCAAACTATTTGGGGCATCTAGAGGACTTCGGCAAGGGGATCCGTTATCTCCTTACCTTTTCATTATCTTGGCTGAGGGCCTTGGAAGGCTCATAAAATATCAAGCCTCGTAGGACCGGATTCAGGGATGGCAGTGGGGCAATGGTGCTGCCACACTGACCCACCTCTAATTTGTGGATGACACCATTCTTGCTAGGCAAGAACGGATTAGGGAGGCGTATGCATTTTAGAGTGTTTTGCACACTTATTTAGTAGCTTCTAGACAGCAGCTGAATGAGCAAAAATCCTCCATTTTTTTCTTTAATACTCCTAACTCTATCCCAAGATTGCTACTATATTGAGATTCCAACCACAGCCTCTTCCAGTGACTTATCTGGGGGTTCCCATTGTGGTGGGCAGGCAGCCCCGACTATTTTGGCAAAACATCCTAGACAAATTAAGGTAGAAAGTGAATCATTGGACCCACTGGTGGCTCACGATGGCGGGTCGAGTGACACTTCTTTAGTCAGTTATCCAAGCTTTGCCCATATACCGTAGCATGGTCCAGGCTACCCTGAAGTATTTCCTTTGTGAATATGATGCGCTCTCTCAGAAATTTTTGTGGAGCAGAAACCTTCAGAACTCAAAATGGAGTTTGATCAAATGGAGCACTATGTGTAGGCCTAAAAGGGTGGGCGGTCTTGGGCTTAGGTCGGCTATCCTATCTAGTTAGGATCTTGCGGCCAAGCTTTACTGGAGGTGGTGTACCAATCAGTCTCATCTTTGGGCCCGTATTCTTTTGCTAAAATATTTACCTGGGGTGAGCCCGGTGGAGATTCCTAGGTTCCCCATTGAGGGAAGAGGCTCCATGGTGTGGAGCACCCTCAAGCTTGGAGCTTCATTGGTGTAAGCCAACCTTTTTTGGATCTGCAACAGTGAAATGGAGGTGTTGTTTTGGGAAGATTCTTGGAATGGATCCCCCCGCTCATTTTATCTCACCCTCATTTGCAGGACCTGCGAGAGGCTTTTCAAAATGCGGGATGGGATATTGTTGAACATTATAAAGAAGCTTTCCAGCTAGGATCTGCTATTGCATACAAATGGAAATAGGAGGTGGCCTGGCCACATGGGGGACTGCAGAGGACAGGTAGGAACTACTTCAGCTCCTTGCATCTAGGGGTTGTAGCTCTTTGAGAGGAGATACCTTGGCTTGGGGGGGTGATCCCAGTGGACAGTACTCTATCTCCTCTGGATATCAGACGCTGATCAAGGAGCAACTTGGAGCAGAGGAATTTCTTTGGAGCAAGAAAATTTAGAATTCGACTGCTTGGCCGAAGTGCAATTTCTTCTTGTGGACTCTCACCTACATGCACTACCTTACCTGGGATAACCTCATCAAGAGAGGATTTCATGGACCCTCAATCTGTTTGTTTTTTCGTGTTAGTGAGGAGAATGGTGAACACCTGTTCTTTCAATGTTCCTTTGCCAGAGAACTATGGCACTTGTGGTGGGAGGCCTGGGGGTGCCCATGTTGGCACGCAGGGTCCTTGGCTGAGTTCTGGCAATGCCTGGATAGGCCCCCACCAAGGCATCTATACTACAGAACGCGTGGACAATTGGCCCCTCATTCATTTATGGCACCTTTGGATTGAAAGAAATAGGAGACTTTTTCAAGAGCGTAGCTTGAGCATAAGTGCGCTTTGGCTGAGAGTGCTTGTTGCCTTGCAGGAAACTCTCCAAGCTAAAGGAGAAGGTGGCAAAGATCTGTGGGCATTCGATGCCTTAGTTCTTGCTCGGCTCTCCCCTGGCATGCCGTTGGGTGCGCACCCCTGCCTCCAAGCATGTCCTTCGACCTACATCAGGCATAAGTCACGCCCGATCAACCAGTCTGGCAGATGGTAGCCGCCTGAGGAAGGTATTGTGAAGGTGAATGTGGATGGGTCGGCTAGAGGGAATCTTGGTGAAGCTAGGATTGGTGCCATTGGTAGGGACAATTCTGGCAATATCTATTTTTTATTGACAGTGTATAAGGGATATCATACCAACAACTGTATGGAGGCGTCAGCCATCCTAGAGGAATTGCCAACTTGCTGTCAGTAGGGGTGGCCCAGCATTATTTGTGAGTCGGACTCGTAGGTGGTTGTTAACTTGCTAAACAATTCCAATTCTGTGTGTGTGGATTGGAAACTGGATGTGATTATCAAGCAGATTAGATAGTTAAGCTCGTCCTTCGAGTTAATTTCCTTTAATCATATTCCCCGAGAGTGGAATGCTGTGGCTGACCGTCTGGCTAAATGGGCCACAGAACATGGGCCAAATTGGGCGATTTATGATCAGTATAGGCTTCCTGCTGGGCTGCTCCCCATCTTGACTCAACTTCTTGAGCAGGATATGAAGATGTAATTCCCCGTTTTCAGGCTTGTTTTTAATAAATTTTTACCCCATCTTTAGTTGCAATTTCTGATTCTCTTGCCCTTTTAGAAGGATCCTGAGAATCAGAAATTGAAACAAGAATAAGTCTATAATATTTTAGTTTGAAGTAATAGTGTGAAGCCGTAGCCATTCGGCCCCTGCCTACTGTCGCAGGTTTTCTACAATCAAGCTATTAAAAGTTGTGAAAGAAGGAGGCATCTACTGACGATAAAAAGGAATCATATGACCCCAATCAAATTCTGACTTCTGAAACCCATTTCCCCACATTTCTCATTGGAGAATCATATTTGATAAAAAAGAAAACAAGATTCGAACTCGAGACAAGCTACTAAAGTAAAGCATTACAAAACAAGTAGTCAAAAGTGTAGTGTAGTAATGTGGGATTTGTCAGAATGGATAAGCATGCAATGTGGGCACACAGACTTATAGATGATTTTTTTACAAGATAAGATATTAACTTTATTTCACAACGAAGGAGGATGTAGAGGAAATGCAATTGTGACTCTTTAACACGGGATTTTGCACCGGGAGTGGAGGCATATACATAGATAATTTTAAATGCGGGGATGTATGGTATTTATGGGTATAAATATTTATTCATGTGAATAAAGACAGTTGGATATTTTTCTTTTGGGAAGATAAGATATTATTTCTATTTAACAACTAAAGAGGATGTAAGAAAATGTAATTGTGACTTTTCACCATGGGATTTTGCATGGGAGGATGTGTGATGCTGTCAATTTATAACAAGCGTGTCCATGAGAATAACTTTGTAAAATTAGTAGTTGTTCTAAAGGTACAAGTTATACTACATTAGATTTTTATTTAGTTTTGGTATAATGAGTTTTTGCAAAAAAAAGTGTGTAAATTTGTAGTGTTGGTCTCATTTTATTTTTGTGCATGAAATATTAAACAAAAATAATTTGATATTTCGGGTGGAGGTGACACTAGAAAATAAGGTGGTGTGTTTTCTTACGATGTGATAATGAGTTATGTTGGGAGGAGATGTTATATTTCATGATGAGCTTGTGCAATGATGAAGTGGTGGGGAAGGGTAAGGCAACACAAAACACAAAAACAATGAACATTTTCAAGGTGAGTTGGGTGATAATAGTGAAAGGCAATGGTAATATAATTTGAAATTTTTAGCAGCAACAATAATAATAATATCACATCAAATAAGTAACCAAGACAAAATCTACACTAGATCAACAATAAGAAATTTGTAAATAATAATATATATTAAAAATATATTCCATATTTAATAATATCTTAATATATAGTGTAATATATTAATATTATATATTATTATTAATATATAATTATCATATATTATATTATATTATATTATATTATATTATATTATATTACTTAATATAATATTATTTTATATATATGTCATATAATGTATATTAATATTATATATATTATATATTACTATTAAATTATCTTATATGTATGTGTATATATATCTGTGTGTGTGTGTGTATTTCAAGATCCAGATATGCATGGAATCTCCACTTGAACATCAGATATGAAGCACAAGTACACATAAGCTCTTTTGACAACACTTTAACGCCATTCTTTACTTGACTTGTTTGATCAAATAGGCCTACTAGGCCAAAGAAGCCCAGTAGCCTAACTTTTTCACTTGATGGCACTTGAAACCCTGAATGAAACCATGAAAACATTCAAAAATGGTGATATTAGACCTGAAACAAGCCCTCATATCATGAAATAGTTCCTTCTTAGCTTGAAACATTTGTAAATTAGTCAAACAAATTGACTAGGTCAAAATGGCTTGAATCTCTTTCAAAGTGGTTGTTTTAGATGAGCTCACAAGAAAACTTGTAGGCATATTTATAACCAATTTATGATTTTAGGATGAATAAAAAAACCTCAAACTTTGATCTCCATGGATTGGATTTTATGTAAATTGCCTTGTACCTCATTTTTTATGATTTTTCTCTCAAAAATGCATTTTATGCCATGATCCATACAATTACGTACAAAAAATTATCATTTTTGTGACCCTATATAAGTTTACTTTATGTTTGAAGAGGTTTCAAGTTGATTCATGAGGTTTTGATTGCAATAAAATTGACTTTTCTCAAAATTGGTCACTATGAGGGTTTGGAAGGGTTTTGGAGGTGAACCTTTTCAATGATGGTTCATTAAATACAGACCTCCAAACCCAAACTTATTGACATGAATATGAACCCGCTCAACTTCCTTGATAATATTGGGTTCCCATGTAAAGTGTATGAAAATATACCTACGCAAAGAAATTTACTTGTAGGGTTTGCAAACATTCCAGACATGCTTATGCTCTTAGTGATTATTAATTAAGTGTAGCCCCTCAACCAACATAAATTATTCATGAATTATAATTTCATACAGGTCTTCAAACCATGTTATATTTTTTTGCCAAACTCTTTATGTGGTGAAATATATGAGCACTTGATTAGGTAGTTTGAATGGGTGTTTTACCCTACATAATTTGAAGTTCATCCTTGGACTAAAATTGTCTCCTCTATTGATTATCCATGATTTAAATCATCATCATGGCACATGAAACATCTATTCCTATCATTCTCGAGGAGTCATCTTGCATTCTAGTGTTTGGAGATGTCTCGAGGTGATATATGCCTTAAAAGCTTAAAACTGGTTTTTAGGCCCAATGGCCAATATCTAAAATTTGTAGTTATTTGAAATTGTATGTGATATTTTGGAGTAGTATCATCATCAAACCTTTATCATACCTCTTCCCAACCTATATTTTCATCTCTAATGGTGAATATTTCAACTTTGCTCTTTGTTGCCCTTGAGAGTGCTTGTATGTGTATGATAACAACAGAGGTTTACAAAATTAATCCCTCCTTATAGGATAGACTTTAAGATTTTTAAACACTTAAAAAATGTTTTCATACTCATATTACTCTTAATAACTAGTCTCAATATCATGATGTTCTCTAAATGCCTTCTTTTCACTATTCAAGGGTTTCTTGCAAACATAGCATGTTAAACCTTGGTAGACTAAGTTTGCTTATCCTCTCATCTTCACTAAGATTATAAACACTATATAACATTAAAAATGTATTTAAAACCCCTCTTCTCATGCTTTTCAAAACTTCAATGAATTTCCAACCCTCTTACAACCTTAAAACCCTCAAGAAGTCTTCTCACTTGTTCTTGAACAGTCAACTGATTGGGAAAGGACTGTGTAAAAATAGTAAGTATTTATACTTTTTTTAGTACCTTTAAGATGGAATTTGGTGGTTTTTAAAGTCATAATTATTATTTTTACCAAATTTTGGGTCTTAATTCTACCTATAGATACAAAAAAACCTCAAAATTCTCTCAAAAACCCTCCTAACGTTGATTATGTGCATACTTGACTATGTTTTGGTGATAAAAGTCTATGTCTCCATGATTTGTCTTTGTTTTTGGGTCCTAATAAATATTTATAATCTCTTATTATGTCATAACAAACCTTCTTTCAGTCCTTCCTACCCTTCATCAATTACTTCTCAATCTTTTATGTCACCTATGTCACCTTGTACCTCCTTAAGAGACCTCATATGAATATGTTATTCACTGTTTTAGGTGAAAATTACAAGAAATGGAGGTATTTATTAGTCATATTATTATTATTTTTTCTTTTTATACCTTCATAAACATTTTAAGCCTTCTCCACATGCTCCCTTTAGCATATTGTTCTCAAAAAATAGCATTTTCTAGGCCTACACAATCAATGTCCGTACAACAGCCTTGTGTAGTACCTTCAAGGACTGATAGCACTATGTATGAGATTGAGAGAATGTTTTAAGGTGTTCATTGACACTTTAATTTCATAAGATACATCATATCTTTATTCTTTAACATGAATGGTCTTTGAGTTTGACTTTTTCAATAGTTCTCTATGTCAATAAGAAGGCTCAATTGTATGGTTGGACATACACATTGTTAGGTGAACCACTATGATCCTCCATAATGATATACATAATTCATTATATCATCATATTTATATGACTTTGTTTGTCTATGAAGCTCTACCATATACTTTTCCCTCATTAAGATCTTTAAGAGAATGAACTATATGATTGTATACCAACAACCCTTGTATGGCTATAGGTTGCATTTATTGAGGAGTATGACTTTGACCTATCCTTTCTTGGAGAATTAATTTATCCTCTAACCTCATTTTATCATCATTATTTTATGATAATTCCAATGGCTCATAAGATTCCTTCATTAGGCCACTTTGTTTGAACATTCTTCATTTTTTGAAACATGATTGTATTCAAGTGGTTGTAGGTGCATGTCTATCAGGTGTATGACTATAGCATGAGTGTTTTTTAACTCTCTCTCATGATTTAGAAACAATTTTAACATTTTTAATCTCATTAAAAATCTCTTGAATACAAACTTACATCATTAAACCCCATGTGTCATCAACTTACAAATAAACCACACCAACACCCTTTGTACTTGGAATTCTGCCTATGTGATTAGGGCTGTAGGTAGTGATTTCATGAAGTGAACCTGACTATAGCTTAGATTAGGCACCCAAAACTATTGTATTGAAACTTATTCATCATTATTTCCCTCTATGAACTTGAAACTTCTTATGAACCATGCTCTCATTTTCCCTCTTACCATTGTTCTTATGAGAACCTAATGACTGTGTTTCAATGATGTCCTATATAGACTATAGCTGAATTACTTAGGGTTTAGAAACTATGAATATCTCTTGATAATGTTCTATATTAATAATTCCATTTGTTTATGTGAATCCTTCATGACCATGAGATGACTCTACCATAGACCATTGATTTTTTCACCCTTTTCTTGCCATCCTGAAGATAGCCTACCCTTAAGTATGGTTGTAGGATGTTACAATGTTGTACCAGGCCTGTAGGTGAGTGTGCTCTTACTTTCCTCTTCAAAATCTCAAAAAAATAGTTTTAGATTAAAATTATCAAGCTATAGACATTGACTACACATGATTGAAGATTTTTATATTAAGTGACCTACATAATTAGAGCTTCATATTGAATATACACTATGGTGTACACACTCAAGTTCATTTTATCGTTTAACTCTAACAATACAATTACTAGAATAAAAGGTGGAATCTTTTAAATACTAAAAATTGGTATTAACTACTTGACAATCATAAGTTTGACACACATTTACCATACATGACTTGAATGCATAAAAAAGGTCCTAATCCACCATTCTATCACACTTGAATTCTATCTTATGAGTTGAACCTTTTGTTCTATTATTACACAACTACACTAACCTAACTATCTCTTTCAAATAAACTACATATATTATAAAGACATATGTTAAAACTTACTTTAGACTACCTATCCACATGTCAGTTTCATTTATTTCAGTCAATATCTCTAGTCGATACTGCGTTGATATGTTCAAAACCAACCCTCTCCCAATAATAAATAATTTTCAAAATCAAAACTTTACTTAGGGTTGGCTTAATTTCTTAATGTGTTAATGGCATGAAAAATTAACCAATTAATCTTACATATAAACAAAATAAGGTTTCATTCAAAATGTACTTATAAATTATCTAGTACACATCTATACACTATTGCGCACTAAACAAATATGCCCTATTCTTCCAAAATTGACAACATAATAGTAGGATTAATCATAATCCAAATCTAAATCACACTAAATCAAAGTAAAGTATAGCATTGTTAAGTATTAAAATCAAATAATTAGTTACACACACATAACAAAAGAGCATAATTGCACAATCACACTAGGTGGGAGAACTACATGTGGCTTGATTTCCCTCCTTGAAGTATTGAATATGTAGGTAATAGTGAATCATAAAAAGAGGGCAATTAGGCTCAACTAAATCTATTAAAATTTATTATTTTTATAGGTTTATATCCCTCTAAATCACACTTAGGGTTTTAAAGTGAAGGAGGTCAATTTATGGAGTTGTGTGTGTCATCAAGGTTTGCTATCACACATACATAAGATATATAGGTATGAGAAGGTGAATTTATTATAACAACTCCTTATTTGCACATAGGTCAATACTGAATAACCAACCAGGTCAGTATCGATTATCATTACTTACTCAAATTGATAGAACTAAACATAAGATATATAAGTATAACACCTAATCTAGATTAAAAAAATGGACCTTATTTTATCTGATATCCACTTTTAAAATATAGTGACAATTAGACACTCAACAATAAACTCTAATTTCTCATCCCTTTATTACACTTACTATATTTAGTATATGTCACTTATAGAAGAATGCAATCATTCCTATGATATTACATTTAGATTCATCCTTAAAATTCATATTTATCAATTTAAATTATTCTACATGTCTATGTCCTATTAAGGTTAGTCTTGAATACATTAATCCTAATTAGGGTAAAAAGCATATTAATGTTCAACATTATATTTCTTCTAATGCTACTCGTATTATTCCCCCATGCTTCTCAAAATGCTAAAAAATTTCAACATGTCCACATTGCTTCTTAAGTTCTTTTGATTTCAAAACATGTTTGTATTGCATTTACAATTCCTCAAATTTCTCAAAATGTTTCTAGGACTCCTCTTGTTTTTCATCCATTCCTTACTTATAATTGTTGTCAAATTTATTCGCTTATTTATAATCCTTCTATTTAAAAAAATTATTCTATTCCAAAATAAATTACTTCTACTTATATTCCAAATGCTAAAAATACTATTATGATGCGTGTAGTATGTGACTTAAAATATCAAATAAAATATTTTTCTCAATTTTCTTAAAAGATAAATAGTAGGGATCAATTCTAATGATATTATTAAAAACCCCTTGGATTTTGAATTTCTCAAATATCCATTTCTAATAAGTTTTAATTATCCAAAGTTTTATTTTTTTAATGCAAAGGAATATCCTTCTCATCATGTTAGAACTACTTATGCCTCACTATTGGCAAGTTAAAGAGCTGATAAAAAAATTAATACAAGCAATATAGAGCTAAACAATACACATAATAATTATTCACAGTATATTATATTATTTTTTCCATATTTGATACAAAACATTTGGCTATTATATAGCCATGGAGGTAGCACAACAACCTCCTAGTAAATAGGATCTAATAACCTGGATTAATCACGGGTAACAAAAACATTACGAGAATACATTTATTGATAATAAAAAATAAACTAATATGCTATAATAGGTTTAAAATACTTAAACCTATATAACAATTAATAATGTTATTAAATCCTAACATTCACCCCCTTAACATTATTAATTCCTAGCACCCCCTTAATTCAAACACAGTAAAACATTTTTACACTCTCCGTGTAGCCTGCTCACCTTTGAGGTGGCATAACATCTTTGTGGCTTCATGGTCTTGGTGTCACCTTGGTTTTTCCTTGCAGGATTACCATAAACTTGGAAGTGATAGGAGTACATCTCTCTGCTTAACACCTTCGGTGGTTTCCAAGAATACCACGAACCCCTATGGTTTTTTATTTGTAGGTTGACTACAAACTTGGAGGTGATAGGAGGTCTCAACTATTTTATACACTTTGGTGTTTTCTCATATTTTGATAAACCTTTTTCCAAGAACTAAGTTATACTTTAGTGATTTTACTCCCCATAATGTTCTTCATTAGGAGGTACCAAACTAAAAAATAATGCTAAATATTTTTATTGAAAACCACACTGCATATTAAAACTACACCATGCACAACATAAAACAAACACACTAAAAAAATGTCACCATAGCAATGATGAGAGCCCATTGTAGGTGACTCACGAGAGGATGCCGATTGTTCTCCAACCTCCGTGTGTCCTCTAGCCTCTAGTACATGAGTCTGCTCACTCAACTAATGAAGTTCAAGTGCATGATTTTATTGAGGTTAAGTCCACCCATAATTGGGATGCATTTGAAATTTGACTCAAGATGTCACATACAAGTGATAGTGCATCTTTATACAAATAATTAACTTTGATTTTGATAATTTTAGCATAAAACTGACACTTTGACTCATTTTTTAACATTTTGATGACACAAACATTTAAAAGGTAATAAATGAAAATTAATTTTTAAACAAAATATAACATAAACTATAAACCTAAATATAAAAATGACTAAAAAACTCAAAACTATCTATTTAAAAGACTCGTCTAAAACACTACACGTTATAACTTAAAAGAAACTTTTAAACGAAAAGATTTCTGACTTTTTCAAAACTTTTAATAATAATATAAAACAAATATCTAAAAAAAGGACTTAAATAATTATAAACCAAATAATTAGATATTGACCAAAATGATTCGATAATCATATGACTAAAAGGAAGCTACATATTAATATACTTGATGAATACCTAAGGACAGTTGATCAAAAGATAGTTAACCAAGGTAAATCGATGTGGTGAGGTTGATGGTGTTGTATGTGAGTTGATCACAAGATTACAAGTGGACATAGAACAACTTCTCCCAACACTGAGTCTATAACAGATAGAAATTTTGTGACAAATCTCCCAAATTATTTGAAGGCATCATGCATAGGCCATGTGGATCGAGATTGGTTGGATATGGGCAATTACCAGGTGGTTGGATAAGTAGAATTATCTAATCCTCATGAGATTTTAAATCAAAATGGTAGTGGTTGGGTGTTAACAGTGGTGGTTGGGTGTTAACAGGAAAGAATACTTGGAGTTTGGACTGCAATGTTAAGGCTTCTTGAATTTTTATTATTCTCATAGTATGAAGGTCCAAAATTAGTGAGGCCTGGGCTCTATTTGGAAAGCACTACACCAATTCCCAACTCCTAAATTTTCACAAAATAGATGGAAACTAGATCTATGTTGAATAAAACCAAATAATGATAATAGCTAAACACATAGATTGAGATTATATGCAAATGAAATCATATAGGTTGCACTCATATTAGTTCCAATGCCTCACTCTCATATTCTAATTCTAATTACAGAAATAATAAACAAATAACATTTAGACTACAAACAAACTCGTTGTAATATGATTTACATCAGACGAGGCAATATAAAAATAATAATTGCTCCCCCTTACTCTTTTTTTTAAATCATCTTGACAGGCATAAAAACCCTTGTAGCTCTGATAACACACTTTTGGCAAAACAAAGAGCTAATAAAAAATTAATAAATGCAAGGCAGAGCTGAACAATACACAAAATAATTATTCGCAATATATTATATTACTTTCTCCATATTCGGTAGAAAACATTTGGCTATTATATAGCCATGGAGGTAGCACCACAACCTCCTAAAAAATAGGATCTAATAATGCAAAATAATCATGGGTAACAAAAACATTACTGAAATACATTTCCTTATAATAACAAATAAACTAATATGCTATAATAGGTGTAAAATCCTTAAACCTATATAACAATTAATAATTTTATTAAATATTAACATTATTTATACTTTGATAATAATGATTGATTATTGAAAAAATTAAGCTAGAAATATTATTCCCTTGATGGGTTACACATTTTTTCACAACTATATAGTTGATGATTCATTGCCTCATTTTAAAATTAATATTGGTCAAAAGTTCACATTTGTAATATTATTTAAAATTATACAATAAACTAATGAGCACGTCATAGATTATTCTCTTAGGCTTATGATTATGATTATGCAAATGAGTTATAAGAGTTATAAGGCACCTTATAATGAGATTCAAATCCTATTTTTTGACATTTTGAGATTCAATTCTTATACTTCTTTCGACATTAGATTTTCATTGATGCAAGAGAATGAAAAATCAAGACCTTAAATACACATATAGTTATATATTCTCCCAACGCTTTTAGGTGTAAAAAAAGTCAACCCTTAATATTAGAAACAATAATAATAAAGTTTTAAGAAATAATGGTGATAAAAATGAAGTAAATTTCATAAACAAACCATATCAAAGGATCATCTTTTCTAAATGAAGAGGGCATAAATAATTTAATAAGATTAATGAGTTCCAAAAAAAATTGGAGAAATTACTTATAATTGGTATATTTATAATTGTTTATCTGTTATAACAACTCTCAAATGAAAGGTATAAGATTTACTAGCATAAGACATGCCATTTGTGAAATTTGAACATAAAGCATTTTAGTTCTAAATGTAAATCCATATCAAAATACCAAGTTGGGGTGTTTAACAAATCACTTATGATTTTTTTATTTATTTTAACTTGAAGAAAATGTCACTCCCTAGAATGTGTTCGATAAGAGAGAAATTATCAATGATATCTCCATGAAACAGAATTTCAACACTTAAAGATATGCTAGTAACATATTTAATTATGACAATGTTAATTGATCTAAATGATAGTGTTAGATAAAATAAATGATATACAAATTGCATTAAAGTGTTGTAATAGTTTATATTACTCTAAAGTGTACTTATTGTTTTTTTTTTGAGGTGGCATAAATTCTACATAAATCAATCGTTACTGTAAATACATTCAAACAATATCAATTAAATTATAGTCCAACAAAAGGATGATGGTGTAAAAAATATTTCATAGCCATCCACCAAGGTACAAATTCTAGGAGATATCAAAAAGGATGAGATGGGGATTGTACTCAGAAAGAATTTGGCAGAAAAGATACCCCTAAGTTATTCACACTAAATTGAATAAACACTTTGTACACCTAATCTATATAAAATTGAGTTTTCAATCAAAATAATACAAAAGACATATTTATGACACCTTATCATATATTAAATATGACATGAAATACAATTGCAAAAATGAAAACCATCTAAATTTGTCTAATAGTGTCTAACTTTTATCTCAGTATTATATTTGTTAGTATGAAGCCAACATACAAACACTTATAGGCATTTTTTATTAGTATGTGGTCATAAGATATATCTTTTGTACCTACAAATAAACTTTTATCTCATGTACCCTTTAGGGACACAATTACCTCTTGTTATTCGTTAATGTGCAGAAAAAATGTTGTTTATAATTTATTGTTCTAGCTTTTCAATATCTACCCACTTTCTTCATTCAAAAAATTTTACTAAAAATATGTTTTAGAAAACTCCTTATCCTTTAATTGTTAATAAGGTGGGGATTTTACAAACTCAACATTTTTTAATTGTAAATGTTTTGAAGAGTGCTCATTTATAGAGCTTATTAAGTAATGTATGTGAAAATTAATTACAGTTTAAAGAATATATTGAAATGGAAAAGTTATAAAACTAATAAGGTGTCATCATTTTAAGATTAAATGAAAACTTACATATAATATTTAGCTAACCATGCATGAAGTTTATACATTAAGGTTTGGTTATTTATATATAATATTGGATGGATCAAGTAATAATTTACTTTAAATGAAGAGAGCATAAATTATTTACTAAGATTAATGAGTTCCAAAAAAAAATTGGAGAAATCAATTGAATATTATGTGATTAGATCTAATAATCTAGTAGAATCTTTTACAAACATTTCCTAATTCTTATGACCTTAATTTATTTTTTAGCTATAATAGATTCTAAAGACATTCAATAAATGAACTTGTATATTTTAAGCACCAAATACAAGATCTCATAAAAAAAAATCAAATTCAATTGGATGGATTAAGTATAACACATGAATTTATTGCTAGCTTGACCAAAGAACATCAATAAATTTAAGAAAAAGAAAAAATATACATCATGGCTAAATTAAAATATAATGTAAAGTGTCAATTGATTGTGGAACATACCCACTTAAGAATTTTATTTTTGTGATTGATTCAATTAAGAATGATAATTATTTTAGTTTTAAATGCAAATCTCCATTTAAAAAAAAATTGGGTTATTTGGCGAGAAACTTAAAAATTATTTAATTTATTGTAGCCTCTTTCAATTTCAAGTTTCAAACTTGCTTAGCATATAAAACATGCTATTTTGAGGTTTTCAACATGAATCAATTTACTTTTAAATATAAATCCACACTAAACAACAAATTAATATGCTTGGTGTTATATTTACAATTGTTTGTTTGTTATAGCATCTCTCAAATGAAAGTTACAAGATTTATTAGCATAGAACATGCCATTTTTGAAATTTGAGTATAAAGCATTTTAGTTCTAAATGTAAATCCACATAAAAATACCAAGTTGGGGTGTTTAAGAAAGCACTTATGATTTTTTGATTTATTGTAACTTGAAGAAAATGCCACTCCTTAGAATGTGTTCGATAAGAGAGAATTTACAAATGATATCTCCACGAAACAAAATTTCAACACTTAAAGATATGCTAGTAACATATTTAATTATGACACTATTAATTGATCTAAATGATAGTGTTAGATAAAATAAATGATATATAAATTGCACTAAAGTATTGTAATAGTTTTTATTACTCTAAAGTGTACTTATTGTTTTTTTTTTGAGGTGGCATAAATTCTACATAAATCAGTCGTTACTGTAAATGCATTCAAACAATATCAATTGAATTGTCGTCGAACAAAAAGATGATGGTGTAAAAGGTATTGTATAACCCTCCATCAAGGTAAAAAACCCAGGGGATATCAAAAGGGATGAGATGGGGATTGTACTCTAGAAGAATTTGGCAGAAAGGATACCCCTAAGTCACCCCTAAATCATTGACACTAAATTGAGTAAACACTTTGTACACCTAATCCCTATAAAATAAAGTTTTCAATCAAAATAATACAAAGAACATATTTATGACACCTTATCATATATTAAATATGACATGAAATACAATTGTGAAAATGAAAACCATCTAAATTTGTCTAATAATATCTAACTTTTATCTCATTATTATATTTGTCAATATGATGCCAACATACAAACACTTATAAGCATTTGTTATTAGTATGTGGTCATAAGATATATCTTTTGTACCCATGAATTTTTTTTTTATATCATGTACCCATCCAACACACAATTACCTTTTGTTATTCGTTAATATGCAGGAAGAATGTTGTTTATAATCTATTGTTCTGGGTTTTCAATATCTACCTACTTTCTTCATTCAAAAAGATTTTACTAAAGATATGTTTTATAAAACTCCTTATCCTTTAATTTTTATTAAGGTGGGATTATTACAACATCAACATTTTTTTAATTGTAAACGTTTTGGAGACTACTCATTTGTAGAGCTTATTATGTAATGTATGTGTAAATTAATTACAGTTCAAAGAAGATATTGAAATGGAAAAGTTAAAAAACTAATAAAGTGTCATCATTTTAAGATTAAATGAAAACTTACATATAATATTTAGCTAACCATGCAAGATGTTTATACATTAAGGTGTGGCTATTTATATATAATATTTTTTAATCTAGTAATTAAAGAGCTCTCAAGGATGTAGAACTTGAAAGTAGATCATTATATTTTCATTCATAAAATAGATGACATCAAAAATAGTTACATCCATTTAAACATAAAGATAACTTATGCATTCAATCGTTAAATATCATTACAAATATTACTAAAAAAGTTAATATATAAAAAAAGACTTAATTAATATACACGAATTAATAATTAACAAAATATTTATGAAACAAAAAACTATTAATTATTTAAACATAAGGGAATAAAAGTTACTTTTACAACCAAAAAACTGAATAAAAAGTAATACATCATAATTTATCAAATCAAATAATTTATAAACAAAATAATAATACAAATAAATATCAAATATATAACTTAATCCTTTAATAATGATCCCCGTTGATTTAAAACTTAATAACTTAAATTCCTTAAGAACCACTTCTACATATTTTTAACAAAATGAATGTCTTCATAATTTAAACATTCAAACTAAAATCAATGAGATGAAAATATCATAATTATATAATGCTTATGCGGCTATATGCATCCCTTTACTTCGAACTATCTGCCTTGTGTCTGAGTAGGGAGACAAAAGATTTTTTATTTGTTGCAGTGACTTGGCCATCATTATAGCTCATCATCCTACGAATCCTTTCCACATTAGATCTGATGTGTGCTCGTTTCTTCCACCATTACAGCATGAACATCTCTAGTGATATCTTCCTTGTTAAAACAACCGTCGTCCTCATTCCTCCTGACCTCCACACCCACCTTTAAATCAGATGCAACTAACTTTGTAATATTGCTCTGATCATGCTCAATCAGAAGAGCTATAAGAGGTACACCAAACCTCAAACCTTCCATCATGGATTCCACCCGCAATGTGTGATAAAAGCTCCTATGGATTCCACTCCATTAGGCAGGCCCTCAAGTGAGGGTAAGGGTAGCTCCACCAAATCGATTCCTGGATGCAATACTTGTTGCTTAATATATGTAATATTAAGGGGGATGGATACGAAGAAAATTTTGAGACCATGACTGTCAAGTTTCCTTGCCAACTCTAGAAAGGGGTTTATGTGGCCAAATGTGAGCCAAGGGACCATCAAAACATGAATCTGTTTCTCCTCCTTATTCTTCAAATTAAATTGCAAGTCTGCAACTCAAATTAAAAATATTTTTGGTGAACTGCCTCCCATCCCGTCATGGAAAGGTAATCACTAAAATACACTTCAAAAATGATGAAAGGTCAGTGTGAGGTATAAGGGCTGTGTGTCAAGCGACTGATCACAAATGAAAGGTCACTGTGAAGTATAATCAATTCATTTATATAAGGGCTATGTGTTAAGCAACCGATCACATAACAATTTTAAATTAGTGTGAAGTTTTTTATTTTATCAAAATGAAGTTATTTTTTGACTCATCAATTATTTATTTTCAAGGAAAGGAAATTATATGGAAATTTCTGGAGGAAAAATGGGGTTTTGGGGACATTAATACTTACAGAATACCATACAAACAAATTTTATGAGTGTTTGTAGTTATTGATAATTATGGAACAATATATAAATGGAATACCACACAAACAAATTTTATGGCGTTTTGGGGCTATTGATAATTATGGAACACCACTCGAACAAACTTTATGAAGTTTTGAGGTCATTGATAATTATAGAACACCATGCAAACAAATTTTCTGAGTCATGAAACTAACTAGTATACCTATCTTAGATAAATTTAAGTAAAAGATACTGAGAGATATCATTTTTGAGGCATCTATATTAGATTATATTTGTGATATAAGTGCAAAATGTACCTCAACAATAATATCTCTCGGGGACTTTTATATAGATTTATCTAAAATAAGTATGCAAGTAGCATATGTGCATGTTGCATAATTATTTAACATGTAATATGAAGTTTCTTATTTATTTTTTAAAGTATAATATACATCACATTAAATCATCCACAAGTGTAATGTACATAAATGAAATAAATGACGAATGAAGCATTTATAAATTATCCAAAAGTGTAATATACATAAGATATAATGCTTAAACTAAATAATCATTTAATGATCATTAAAATGTGCCACAAACATCACATAAAATGTCAAATAATGAATCAATTCATATTAATATAAAATAAATTTGTGATAAGTACATGACATTAATTATCCTCTAAGAAATTCAATATATCTTCCTCAACTTTTCATTTGGAAAGTTGTTTTTTATTTTTTAGCTTTTCATATTGGTCATATGTAAATAGCGGTAATATTATTAGTCCTTCCAAAGATATTAAACGTGATATAGCCACAAATGTTAATCTTCTTCTTTCTTTTTGACCTATATCAATTTTGGATTTTGAAAGAGTTAGACCTTGTGATTTGTGCATTGTTAATGTCCAAGCCAACCATAAGAGGAGTTGGTTTTTAAGACTCCTTTGTATTGGTGTAATTGGTATTGTACTTGTAGTTGCATCTTTAAATTATATTTTAGAGTAACTGCCAAATTGAACCATAACATATGTCGATGGTTTTGGTGGGGCACTTCTAATTTTGTATGTATTATACTTCGAATATACTCTAGAACTCCATTTACAACACCTACTTCTATCCAAATATTGGAGGTTAACATAACCCTTGCATCATTATAAATTAGTAACTCCACATCAAGTTCATCATTTTGACCTCCTAATGGTGCATTAGTACTATTTACCTTGGTTTCAATGCTATGTGCAATAGGGTATTTCAATTAATACTATTTTCTTTTATGGTTATTGGTTCCCAGTTATACACCTTTAGAATTCAGCCTTGCATATTTGGAAAAGATGGCAAACAAAGATGATAAATCTCAATTATGTCTTTATAGATAAGGAAAGTTTAACATCTGGATGGACTAAATATAGATAATGACTAGAAGACACTGTCAAAGGGTGTGGTTAGTTCTTTGCTAATTTTAAATCTACCTGAACCAAGGTGAGAGGACCTACGAGGTAGTTTGGTCAAAAGGAGAGATAATACAATTCAATCTCGAGGGAACTATTAGTACACATACAGGTCTAATCAAAACATAACAAAACTTGCACAATCCACTCAGGAAGAGTTGTTACACAAACTGATAAAATACTTTTAAATCAGACACAAGCTACTAAAGATAGATAAAATGTGATTGTAATCTTCATTTCTACAAAAATTGTTGATAACTAGGAGCCAAATGAAAAATTACAAAGCTAATATTCAAAGATGAATCATAGACACATTCCAGATTTATAATACTTATGCATCTTTAAGCAAATAAAACTTGAAATATTCAACATCATGTATTATTTGCAAGGGTAGGAGAAGTAGGACTAGTTAAGTATATTAAAAAAGTTGCAGCTTTAAACACTGGAAATTCCTTAAATTTCCATGCTATCACTCATTCTAGGATGTAAAAGAATGATAAACAAGATTTTTAAAAAAAAACTATCATGAATTATTTGCATTAATTGATACCAATTCAATTCAAGTATTCCAATGACCCTTGAGATCTCCAAAGCATACACTGCAAGTAAAATCTCAAGTACCTTCTCCTTCCAACTCCATAAATCCAAGATTCTTTAAAATATTATCAACAAAACATTCCCAAATCATAATGCAGAAAGGAGTTTGTAATCTAGATTCATGCCTATAATTACTACCATTAAGAGACATAAAACTAGATACCCAATCAACAATGCATGAAGAATGTGCTATTGCACTTCATTGACAAGAAAGAGTATAAATCACAGAAGGTTTCCATTAACTTAAAAGTAAATTAACATATATCAATTCTTATAATGCCAACATGGTGAAAATTATAGTGGATTAGCTTTAAAATAGGGGAGACATATACATAAATTATATGAGAGTTTACTAATGATTGTACAGAAGCAATCATCTTAGCAACAAAAGACAAAAATAAAGTAAGATTTATACAAAAATAAAAAAAATCTCCTTGTAAAGAGGACACCTTCTCTTTACATATCCAAAATTTTCTCACCCAAAATATTCTTGAAAGATACTCTATCTAGAAAATATCTTTGCATATGATTAGAGACTCTTATGCTCTGTAAGGTAATGATTATAGTTATTGGATTATCCATGTCATGATGAGATCTCATCTGCCTAACTAGAAGTTTAATGCAATTGAATTTGTGAGAGAATATTCTTCATGAGCGCAAATAAACTGTCTTTATATTCAATTGTTTTACCTTGTCTTCAGCTAATCATTTTCCCACTCAAATAGAGGATGATGTGCCAAATGTTGATCCAATTACCACTTTCAACTTTACAAAGAATAATGAAGGGAAGAATAAAAAATATAAATCACTCCTTAAGGCATAAAATCGACATCAACTATGTCATTCTCATTTTTCTCTGGTACTCTCTCATATGGTTGGGTTTTCTGAGTGACTCCCTTATTCAGACTCCTTTATTTTATTCCTTATTAAATTGGCAATATTCACATGTTGTAACATTTTTTAAGGATAAATCCTAGCCCATCCTAGTAGACAATGGCCTTCCAGAAGGTCTAAAACTGTTTGAAGTAGAATCTTTCTTGCAATTTGACTCCTCATATTTCGCAATATGTTTGTAGTTTTTCAATCTCAAAATTTCTCTTCCCTGGGCTTTTTTGCACCTTTGAATCCAAGATCTAAATACTTTATCAGGTTGAGATGAGCCCTTACCATGGGCCTTTGTACTACCCCTCATATAAGTTTTCTAATTACCTCATGCAATAGGATAAATTAGAAGATGTGTTGGATTGTTAATATCCCATCGGGGGTAGAGTATTTATTCAAATCAATAACTAGGTACATGGGGTAAGGAAGGTGGGTTTGAATCAAGGTTGAAGACAATGTATGAAATTTACTTGATGGTTCCATTAACTAACCCTGATTTAACCTATAGATTGGAGGAATAACAAGGAAATGAAGGAATATGCGAACAATTGTTTGAATTGTTTTATTTTTCCACTGATTAGTTTTTCATTGATTGTTAAAAGACAGTGTTTGTGTAGCCTCCATAAGTGGTAGTTTGTCTAGAAAATAAGGGTGATTTATATATGCATCAATGAAATATGTTAGTTTTCCTTCCTCGGATATGCTTTTAAAAACACCATTTAATATTTTTTGCCAATAACAAGGGTAACAAACATTTTGTTACAAACCATTAGAGATAACTTTTATAGCATGTGGCATGTCTCGTGTGGGTATATGTCATGGTCAACAAGATTTTCTATGAGGAACTTTTTGTACACAAAAAATTAAGAAAATAATAATATGTAAATTGAAACAACTATGTTAAATCAAATGTCAATGTATGATATGGGCCTTCTAGTGTAAGATAACAAATATAATAAATGTGTAGACATATTAGCATCATGGATGAATAGAAGCTATAAGTTACACTCTAAGACCTAAATGTTTTGTCCCACCATCAATGACATTGTATTGTTGATTTGATTTGCACATGAGACATGGAGCCCTATCATAATTAAAAAAACTCCTGCAACATCCTAATCCACCTTTAATAATTGAAAACATCCAATCAAATATACCACCACCTTATAAGTTGTAAACCCATTTACAATGGGTATTGGTCATGTAAATTCAATAGTTGTCCTGAAACTAGGGATGGTGTACAATATGGAACCCCTAATTTATGATATCACATGAAATACCTTGTCATTCTCCCTAACTATCACCGCTCAGCTCACTTTTAAATATTTCAATATTTTGAAGTTTTGTATGGCCTTATCATATCTTCCAAAGGTGTGCGTATGACATTTTTATATGTTCTTAAATATGATGTAATTGTTCTAGGTGTCAATATATTGGTATCATGGATGAATGGAAGATATAAGATAAAATTTGAGTTATCAATGTCTTGTCCTAGCATAAGTGGCATTGCATCATTGATTTTTATTGCACATGACATGTGGAGCCCAACTGCAATTAAATAATCTCACATGGTGTCCTCATCCACCCTTGAAAATAGAAAAAAAGCCAATGAAATATTCCACCACCTTGCAAGCTATAGACTCCTTTATAATACATGTTGGTTATGAGAATCCAATAGTAGCCTTGAATTTGGGTCTGATGTATAATGTGGGCCTCTTGGTGTAGGATATCCCCTAAAATACCTTTTATTTTCCCCTCACCATCACCGCTCAAATCACCTTGAAATCTTTCATTATTTTCATGTTATATATGGCCTTGCCCCTTCTTCTAGGGGTTTGAGAATGGTGTTTCCATTGATGTTATTAAATATATTGGCATCATGGATGAATTTAAGCTAAAAGATAGATTGTGAGACCTCAATGTCTTGTCTTATCATAAATAGAAATGCATCATTGATTTGAGTTTCACTTGACACGTGGAGCCTGTACGTAATTAAATAATCTCTCATGACCTCCTCATCCACCCTTGATAGTAGAAAAAGGCCAATTGAATATACCACCACCTTCCTAACTTCAAACCCTTTTACAATGCACACTAGTCATGTGATTCCAATAGTTATCCTAAATATAGGTCTGAAGTACGATATGGTCCCTTTGGTGTATGATATTCCCTAAAATACCTTGTAATTTCCACTTATCATCGCCACTAAAATCACCTTGAAATATGTCACTATTTTCATGTTATGTGTGGCTTTGCCCCTTATTCTAGGGGTCTGAGAATGGTTTTTATGTATGTTTGTAAGCCTAATGTAATTTTGCTATGTGGAAATATATTAGCATCATGGATGAATACAAAGATAAAATATAAACTTTGGGACCTCAATGTTTTATTTATAAATCATTATTTTGAGATGTGCATGAGAGTGAATCCCTGCCATAATTAAATCATCCCTCATGATGTCCTCTTCCACCCTTGACAATAAAAAATGTCCAATCAAATACACCACCACCTTACAAGCTGTGGACCTTTGTAATGTATTTTGATCATGTAAATCCAACATTTACCTTGAATATAGCACTAGTGTATGATATGGACCCCTTAGGTAAGATATTAGATGAAATACCTTACCATTTCCCCTCACTATTACCGCTAAGCTAACCTTGGAATATTTCACTATTTGAATTTTCTATAAGGCCTTTCCCTTTATTCAATATGTCTGAGTAGGTTGTTTCAATAATTTATTAACCCTAATATAATTGCTATATGTGTAAATATATTGGCTTCATGAATGAATGGAAGCTAGAAAACATACTTTGAGACCTCAATGTCATCCCTGCATCAATGACAGTGCAATGTTGATTTGATCTACACATCAAACATGGAATAGGGTTGCAATGTACTTTTTAGATGATGTCACTTACACATCAATCACATCAATCAAAATTGGGATGGCAAGAGCACCCACAATAAGTCTTAGCCCCTTGGTCATATGGTGTGGTCACATGAGGTAATCACCTATATGTAATAATGCTTATAAGTTTTCCAAATCAAAATCTCATGAGTGAGATGTATTGTTTTAAAGTTATGTAGGTATAAAATAATGTCACATATAAACAAGATGAATTTAATGTTTTCCTTTTTGAAGCCTTGTTCTACCTAAAGCCCAAAATACTAGATTTTAAATTACCTACATAATATGATGTATATGAATTATAACATTATTCACTATGAACAAGCTACTCTCAAATCACATATAAATCATTCCATATGTCCTCCATGAAACTAATTAATGACATATTGTTAGACCTAGGACAAGAAACCCTCTTAAAATCTCCCATGTTCTTCGACATAATTTGTCTACCTTTATCATTTACATCTTATATTCATTAATGTGCATTAATACTTAACTTTTCCTTTAATTGCCAAAAAAATCATGAATTAGAACCTTGCATAAGTGCATGAGTATTAGTTATAATAAAAAAAATTAAAGACTTTGCATGTCCTTCACCCATTATAGAGGGGCTTGTAGCTTAGATAGAGTCAACATCTTTGATTGGTCATTTTCTATTATCAAGGATAGATGAATGTGTCATGACAGTTGACTATTTTCATGTTTCACGATAATAATTATGCCTCCATAGATGATTTTATGCCTTTACCTTGTAACTTTCATTAGACATTTTCATTTTTATTCTTTTGGATTGTGAGAAATAAATCAATATTCTCATTAGGAACAATTGATATCAAACCTAGGATTATTGTAAAAAAATATTTGAGGATTACATCAAAGCGTGTGAACTGAGATTTATTTCACATGAGAAACCCATGACATTTGAACTTGTTTGGAGGGAAGGGAAAATCCATATAGAACATGAAAGTGATTAAACATTTCAAGGTAGGGTGGGTGGTGATGGTGATGGGTAACGATAGAGTATTTCAAGTAATGGACTTGAAGAAGCCAAACCCAACACACATGAAAAGTTCAATGACATGTCACATATGTCAACACAATATGTAACTTCCACCAAACTATTTAATTCACTCAATACATGATTGAAACAAGCATCATCTCAATGAAACTAGGAGTCTCTTTGAGGTATTATTTTAACAATATATTGTGATGACAATCATATGTTTGAGAGTGTTTTATTAGGTCAATTTTTATGAAAAAATCCTTTCAAAATCCTTTTTGTTCAGATTATGTGTGATTATGCTACATGGTATCAGATTACCATAGTGTTTGGAGAAAGCATGTATAAATTGGTCATTGTTCGAACCCTTGTCCAACAAACTACCCAAAATTGGTTGTATTTGTGGTCCTCGCATAAATTGTGCCTTTCTTCCATTTACCAAATAAAGAGACATAAGTACTATTGCTATGAATACAATAGCTATTGTTAGTTTTAGTGAAAATGACAATAGAAAAGCTCGTGAATATCTATTTGCATATGGCATCATGCATAACTCAATTATATCATATAAGAAATGACTTTCATTGTAGAAGCCTTTTGTTATTTTTTTCTAACTAGTTTTAGAGTCGTCTACTTAGGTTTTATCTAATTAACATAGTTAGATTTTTTTTTAATTTAGTTTTAGACTTGTCTAAATTGACACGTGGTGCATTCTTTGTGTTTTTAAAGAGTCGATAGATATCTGACACCAATTTCAATCGTGTATTGGGTATTTGAAATAGTTCAATGGAAGCTACAAATTTCATTATCAAATGTGACATGTCATTGAACTTTATACATGTATTTTCATAGGATTATTTGAGTATCTCATTGAAATACACTGTCATTGCCCCTCATCATCACCATATATCTCACTTTGACATATTTCATCGCTCACAATATTTATATGGGCTTACCCTTCCCCACTGATTTAGCATTGCTTAAATTTACCATAAAACAAAATGTCTCCTCCCCGCATCGTTCATTTCCACACCATATGAAGAATCACAAAACCTCATTTTTCACTAGACCACCTTAAAAAAATCATTTTTTTGTTTCCTAATGCTTTGTAAACAAAATGTAAGACAGGGTAAGTGGTCATAAGTTTCAATTTTGATACAACCACCAATTTACACTCTTTTGCTTTAAAAATACCCACTTTACCAAAACATAAATTTAGATCCCTTTGAGTGTAACTTGCAACTTTGGGGTAATTGTTAGTTTTAACCTTTATCAGACACAGTGTCAACAAAACAAAAAGTTTCAATCAACCTTAAAATCATCTTTATGAAATGAATTTTTTATATTAAAAAATATTAATAATATTTTTTTTCCAATTATTTAATTCACTAATATCGTTATATAAACGACACATCTAAATGTAATATTATAATATCTGATTTTTAATTCAAAAGGTCATTACCCAAAACAAACCTATACTAAAATAATGCCAAAACATGACTCCCATGTAAATAAGAGACACAGTAGAAACACATTGTCTTCATGCTGCATGCATCTTACACTTTCATCTGCCACCTTGCAAGACTTCCTTGTGTGTTGGTCCTCCAAATGTTCCACTTGCATGGCCTACATCTAATTGTTTCTTGTTTTTAGAAAAATATTTTGGTGTAATTAAATACATAAACCCAAAATATCACTCAAAATATGTTCAACCAGTTAGTTTACATCATCATTTCAAACTATTTTTTATGACATTTTATGGAAAATACTTAATTTTCATAGTATAGTGTTAAATATAGGCTAATCATCTTTCTTATACAATAATTACGTCAGAAAGGATGGCATAATTTTCACTTTTAGGGATGGATTTGATGAACCCTATGAAGATATACCTTAAAATTTTAGTGAAATGTCATATATTTTAATGTAATTTTTAACATGAACAAATGGAAGCTACAAGATATGCTATGAAACCTCAATGTCTTATCCCCACACCAATGGCACTACATCAGTGATTTGAGTCATACATAAAACACGGGTCCTATCGTAATAAAATAAGCTCTCGTGACATCCTCATGACCATTCAAAGATGCTACCATCTTGTAATCTACAAACCCCTTTGTAATGATTGTCGATCATATAAATCCAAAATATGGACTGAATCTAGGTCTCATGTTTGATATGGGCCCCTTGGTGTAAAATATCATTGGAGAACCTTGTCATCACCCCTCATCATAGTTGGTTATCTTACCTTGGAAGCTTTCACCATTTGCATGTTCCATATGGCCTTGCCCTTTCCTCCTAGGGTCTGACTATATTGTGTCCATAGGTTCTTAAGCATGATGTAATTGCTCTTGATGTCAATATAACATTATCATGGATGAATGGAAGATAAAAGATAGACTATGGGACCTAAATGTATTTTCCTAAGATCAACGACATTGCATCATTAAATCAAGCTACACATGAGATGTGGATCCTTGAGGTAATCAAATCAACTCTCATGACATCCTCATCTACCATTGACAATAGAAAATGGCAAATATATTTTCTATGGCCCTACCATTTCTTCTAGGGATTTGATCATTGTGTTTCCATATGTTTTTAATGCTGATGTAACACTCTTGAAATCTCCCATGTTCTTAGTCAATATTTGTCTATCCTCATCATTTATACCTTATACTCATCAATGTGCATTGATACTTAACTTTTCCTTTAATTTCTAAAAACATCATGAATTAAAACCTTGCGTAAGTGCATGAGTCTTAGTTGTAATAAACAAATTAAAGACTTTACATGTCCTTCACCCATTGTAGAGGGGCTTGTAGCTTACATATAGTCAACATCTTTGATTGGTCATTTTCTATTGTCAAGGATAGATGAATGTGTCATAAGAGTTGGCTACTGTCATTTGTTGCATGATAATAATTATGCCTCCAATGATGATTTTATGCCTTTACCTTATAATTTTTGTTAGGCATTTTCAAGTTCATCATTTTGGCTTGTGAGAAATAAATCAATATTCTCACTAGGAATAATTGTTATCAAACCTAGAACGATTGTAAAAAATTCTAAGGATTACATCAAAGAGTGTAAATTGATAGTTATGTTTTGTATGGCCCTGTCATTTCTTCTAGAGGTTTGATCATTGTGTTTATGTATGTTCTTAATGTTGATGTAACTACTCTAGATGTTAATTTATTGTCATTGTGAATGAATAGATACTAAAAGATTGACTTTGGGACCTTATTGTCTTGTTCCAACATCAGTGGTTTCTTCATAAAATTATTGGAATTATGCAAAGAATATATCCTAGGCTATGATATTGAAACTTGTTAATTTTTTATTGTTGGTCGAAGATAATAAGTTTGAGATTGTTGTGCAAAGATCCAAAAATCCCATAGATATTTGGTTAAGGATGAGATGAATATCAATGGGAAAAAAATCTTAATATGACTGAATAATTCATTGGATCCAACTCCTAACTTGGGCATTTCGAAAGATCAATTAGCCTACAAATCACCGTAGATAACACATATAGATGCAATAATCTGCAATCCATCACTTATTGAGATTAAAAACCATAAAATGACCTAAAAAGGAAGAAAAACATGTGTACCAAATATAAATATTTAATTTGATGCACTACAAAAAATTACTACATATAAAAATATATAATCTTTGCATTCGTAGTCATCTAAAGCCAGACTTTCCTCTCCAACAAGGTCATGATTTTCCACTTGAACTATTTGATCTAGGAGATTAATGTAAATATATTTAGATCTTATGTTGGAATTAAATTCATAAGGTGGTAAAAGTAACGTGCCCATTCAAATTAGCTGCCACCTTGATTTGATATAACTGACATGTATAATTTTGCAATGTTGTGCATTGACGCTTCAATTTAAAACTTAGCGTAATCGCATGTGTAGGTATAAATTATATGGGATAAGTATTATTCATGTCACCATAAATAAATATGCTCATCTTCCAAATGGTGACATGCTCATCAATGCTTATATTATATTGAATTATTATATTATATATAATATTATATAGTTTTATGCCCCTGATATATGATAACACTTGAAATACCTTGTCATTATCCCCCACCATCATCATCCAGCTCACCACAATGCTAAATCTAATGTTGGTGTAAAATATAAATTCTCTAATATATTTTAATAAATATAATATAATATAATATACAATACCCTATATTATATAGTTATTAAAGTTATATTATAATAATATTAATAACTAAATATTATACGTTTAATTTAATATTATATATAATAATAATATATGTTTTATATATTTACTTCTTTGATATTGTATATGTACTTATAAAACCATTAATATAATTTAGTGCAACTCCATTAATAAAACCTTTTACCATATTATAAAGTGATCAACATGCCCTCTTAAAATTATAGGTATTGTTTCCCTTGACCTGACATGTACGTATCAAAAGTTGTTTCTGGATCGTTCTCATAAAAATGAGGTCTTTAGCTAGTTGGAAAGGTGGACTGATCAGGTTGGACACGTGTTACTTGCATTCCCTAATTTTATAGGTGTTGGCAAAGATGATAATAATAGCTTGCTACAGTTGAGGACTTACTGTTAGCATTGATAATGCTGTTAAATCCAACCCTATGGCTATTTTGACTCTCTTTGGAGTAGATCTAAGAGCCTCTCAGATTGTCCTTTGCCTCATTTGTGACTCCTCCATCTGCATAGCTCCCAGTGCAGCTTTAAAATTTGTAAATGAAGAGTAATTTTTTTAGTTATTCAACATGAAAAACACCTTTTCAACACACATATTGGTTTGGAGGAAATGGAGTTCTTAAGTTATTATGGCTTGAGTTGGAAACTAATTCCATGGTGCTTGGACCAAAGGTTATTTTTTATGTAGTATTATTCATCTACTTGAAAGTTGCCCCAAATGGTGTCTTTTGCCTTTATCTCTGCAATAGATTCTTTTTAATGGTAGTCATAGTGCATTTTTGTGGCCATTTTGGTAGTTTTTTCTTTGTTGTTATTTTTTTGTTTATTTTTTTGCCATGTCAATGTCATTGCAGGCTTGATTCAAGCCCTTGTGAACCTATTTTTCCCTTAGAAATGTGTATTTTGTAAGTATATGTGCCACCATTGTAGGACCATTGTAGGACCTCCATGTCACATTATTGTTTTTGGTGACATGGCTTCACGTGGAACCAGTATGCTTTAATAAAGTAAGACACATTAGTTGCATGTGTATAAGTTAGATGTATGTTGCTAACAATGATAACTACTATTTGTCGCTTGTCAAGGCAAAAATTATGGGTAGATTTTATCGACATGTGACTGTGGTGTATAGCATGAGCATTAATTTCCATAAAATGGCCCTCCCCATCAATCTACCACTCATAAAATGGCATCAACATTGGATATGTGTGTGATATGATATAAGAGTTAATGGGTAGTTGTCACTTTTGATATGATATACACTTATGGATTCCCTAGCAGTTCAAAAGTGTGTGCATACTATTGATAACATTTCTTGAATTAAGTAAAGTCTTTTTAAAATCATTGAAATTACTAAAATCTTTCTACATTTAGTGTAATGTGTTGTGTTGAAAATATGAATCTTTTGAAGATATGTACAAAAGAATTAAGAGTTTCTCTCCAACACATTTACTTCAGACAAAATCTCGTCAGTTGATTTAAATTTTGAATTACCACAAGTCTCGAGTTTGTTGGAGAATAAGTCCTCCTTCTTCCATTAACAAAACAAAATCAATACCATCTAAACTCTCCTCATGAAAATACAATAAGATTAGAGACAGGTTGTTCTCTACATCCTCAAGAAGTGAATCCAACAATCTACAATACTGCTCCTCCAAAATTTATGGCTATCTTTACATGATTGAGATTCTAAACAAGAAGATGTAGCTACTACAATTCTTCCTTTGAAAACTTGGTCATAGCTACTTGAATTTGTCTGAGAGATAGAAATGAGGCTAATGGAATTTCAAGCAAAAATTTGAGGAAATTGAAGTTGGCTTTGTGTCCTCGGACGTAATAAATTGCACAATCATAAGCAGAGCAACGTATTGAGGGGAATCATATGACCCAAGCCAAATTATAACTTTTTAAACACATTTCTCATTAGGACTCCCTTAAAATGTGTTTGTGTTGGTTGCATTGTGTGTAAGATGTTATGAAGCGTAGTGTGGGGTTTCTACTTTGATGACATTTTGACCATATTTGATAACAAAGAAAATGAGATTTGAACTCGAGACAAGCTACTAAAGTAAATCATTGAAAAATAAGAAGTCAAAAGCGTGGTATAGTAATTTAGGATTTTGGTATTTTGAAACTTTTTAAAACTCAAGATATTGAATTATATAGCCCCTCGGCCTGTGTAGAAGCTTAACTAGGGTTTCAAGAGCAAAAACCCCATACAAAGATTTTTAACCCTTAGAAATCAATGAAACTTCATAATATGACATTTTTTTTATGTGTGCAAAAGGAATAAACTAGTTTTGGTGTAGCTCAAGGTCGTATAGTACGGATTTGGTGACTTTGGATTTAAGATAGGTTTAATTTGGCCTAATTGAAGGGTGGTTTCCAAAAGAAGTGTGGTTTAGGAGTGGAGATAGGTCATGAAATTTGAAACACACCTATAAAGAGATATAAAGCAAAAAGAAAATATATTAAATCTCTATAAGATTTGATAGATTTCTCAAACCGAGAGAATTACAAAAAAAAGGCTACAAGCATAAGGAGACCATTGTGAGCCCTATATGTGGAATTGAATGTTAAAGTGTATTTGAGCACTTGTAATAGGTTAATGTAGGTGTCATTTGACCATCTAAGAACATATATGATATAATAATGACTCTTTGAGACCTATATCAAGTTTTGATACTTGAAACTTAAGAAGATTGCCTAGTGAGAAGATAGTGAAAGAGTGAGAGGAAGTTTGTGAATGGAATGTATGAAATGATTTAGAGAATGAATGTGAGAGGTTTAAAAGAGGTATAATGACACCAAGAAGTGTTTCCAAAGTGTACAACAATCAAGTACAAAGAGACTAAGGCCACTAAGCCTAAGTGATAAGTGTGTCATTAGTCATTTCCACTACACATGATGAAATGAAAACTTTAATTTAAAAAATATGGGAGATCCAAGATTTATAGCATTGAAAATAATAATTTTTTGATCCTCATTTGTTTACAACATTAAATATGAGATCTGATAGATAATAGTTTGAAAGATCAAAATAACATTGTACAATAACACATAATGAAATAAAAACTAAATATAAATTAGATAGATTACCATGATAGGCATATAATATAGGCACATGTGTGCAATGTTAATAATACATAGATTACCATGATAGACATACAAAAAATTACGTCTACCAACATAGTATCTAATATTGGGTGAATGTCATATGCACATATATAATGCCAAAAATGCATAAATTTCCATATAGGCATAAAAAAAAGTACATCTCATGTGTAAGACATCATATTAATCAAATAACCTCCCTCTCTTTGCCTTCCTCGAAGAAGACTCTCCCTGGGATGCCCTACTAGTAGATGGAGACACCTTGAATACCTTGGATTGCTCCAAGTTTTGACTATAGGTCCTATGCTCATAACTAACCTGCAATTGAGCCTGTTTAAATATAAGAATTATTAAAAAATTAAAATAAAATACATTAAAAAAATAATTAAAAAATTAATTTTAAACTAAAATAAAAAATAATTTAAAAATGCACTTACGACATGCTCACAATCCCGCTCAATCTGTCAGCACTTATGCAGATGACATTACAACAATAATGCCTATGTCTATCTCAACTCGTAGAGAGGGAGGAGTGTCTACTCTAGCCATCAACTATTCATGTAAACAAGGCCTCACTTAATTTTATATAACGTATTAAATCTTATATATGGAAACCATGTAGATCATGAAAACACAATGTAAACAAAGAATCATGGATGTGTAACTGCCATACAATGTGCATATCATGAAAAGACACTGTAAACCAAGAATCATGGAAGTACATAACTACCATACAACGTTTATATCATGAAAAGACAATGTAAACCAAGAATCACAGAAGTGTAACTGCCATTCAACATGCAATGGCCAAGAATAGCAACTATTTTGAATGTTGGAGGTAATATAAAAATTATCCTTGAATTAGGATTTAGGCGAGGAAGTTTACATAGTATATCTAAAAGGATACATGGTCCCATAAAGAGACCATTGGGTTTGTGGGTTTGTCAAGTCACCATAGGAACTTAGGCATGCTTCACAAACTTATTACAGTAAAATAGATCAACACCTCCAAGATTATGAAATTAGAAGTATTTATGATCTAAATTTACATGTTAAAAGTGATGATGATAGCATGGTGATACTCATTATCTATGTTGATGATATTTCCATCACCGGTAATGTGGCCACTACACTTCAACAATCAGAAACTATTTTATGTTCTGATTTTGACATGAGTAATTTAGGCCACCTACATTATTATTTAGGCGTAGAGTTTTGGAACTTTTATCATACTATATGTACGGCAAATAAAAATATACCAAAGCACTTTTGAAAAATTTCATGATGACAAAGAACGATCCATCAACTAAATCCATGGATGTTTATTATCTACAGGGAACATTGCAAGTGGACTGTTGTGGGATATTTATTGCACATGCCTCCCATAAAATACATGTGCAGTCATGTCAAGTTTGTGTCCTTATGGTTTTAGATGCAATATGGTCATAGGAATTTTAGTTTGCATTATTAGGAAAGTATTTTGGAAAGAGGTATATGAATGGGACTCCCATTTAATAGGATATTATCACTTCCAAGCTAACTTCCACTAGGAAAGTGGGTGTATATTCATAAGGAAGCTTCAAATATTTTATGGCAAAATGTGCTTCATGTTTTCTTCATAAATAATGTCCTATACCTCAAATCATGTAATATATTTTTTGTAAAATAGTGTATTGACCTCGGGTAATAGAAAGAGAAAATGTACCATATAGGTAATGGGTAGAAGAGCTGAATACAATGTCTACATCCTTAATCAATGACACTGCAAGAGCATTGTAGGATGTTACTCCCAAGGAAGCATGGTCCAACATAAGACCATTCATGACTTTTATATATTCAATTGTGTTATTTTTGAATTATTGAGAAGAGAAGTAAATTAGATGCAAAGAGTAAAACATATATGTTTGTTGTGTTATATATATATATATATATATATATATATATATATATATATATATAGTTAATGATGCACATTTCTTTTGTTTTACCTTAATTTCCCTTGCTATTATCACTCATTTTCAATGTTAACATGTGGATCTATGTATAATGGTAATGGTGACATAAGTCAAAATGATAATATGACTATATTGAGCTTACAAACTTCATTTTAAAGATAGTGTTACCTAGAAGGACCCCTAGATAATTGGTATTCATTTTATAAGTATCCTTGTGGCATGTGAACTACCTTTATCTAATCTTGAATGAGATTATTCATGGGATCTTTGTGGGATTTTCCAAAAGAAGTTATATAAATACCGTTGAGCCCATTCTCATAGCTTGCAACTATTGTAAAGAACAGAGCAAGGATAAAGAGAGAGAACATGAAAATAGAGTATGAAAGAAGAGAAAGATAAATTTAACTTAAACTTACAAGGCAAGTATACATAGAATAAATGTACATAGAGCATAAAATTAACTCAAAATTTTACCTCTGTATAGGTAAATGGTGTTGTCCTAACAAAGACATATGCAATAGTTGATGAGCAAGCATCTAGATTATAATATGTAAATAATGGCCATGACAAATCAAATGCCATAAATGTCGAATGTGATGATGAAGGCACCATCACCTCCTTTGACATAAAAAATGACATATATATTATATTCAAATTCTATGTAAATTAATTGTTATCTAAATTAAATTTGCAAATATAACTTAAATTTATCATGACATTTATATAAAATATACCTACATCTATGTGGTGGTTGATGTTTGCACACCAAATATGCATGCCAAAAACTCATCACTCATAAGAATATTATCTAAGCCATCTGACCATCAATGGCATCATCCTTAAAATGTCATGTGCACATAGCTCCACATGAGCTAAAAGAGTGGGTCATGGTCAGGTAGATGGTGTATCTATACCATCACTCTATGAAAGCTTACTCGTATGTTGAATGAGTGTATCAATGAATGAATTAAAATCATGGAGAGTGTCAATCTCCATGACCTACTAGATTTTAGAGGGGATCTTAGGGTCAAGAGGTTTTTGGATATGGATCCCTATAGGATGATTAAGTGTACGACATGCACTTGGTTGATCCTGTGTAGAGCCTTTTACTCAGCCCTGAAACACACTAAAATCAAAATAATTGGGAATTGCATTGAGGATAAACTCATAGTAAAGTTTTCTCAAAAATATAATGGGACCTCATGGTTGTTACATGATGGATCGTCAAAGACCATCCGCCATTGATCCCAAAAATTGGCTATGATTAAGTTATGTGCATAACGATGGATAGGAAAATGTTTAGTGATTACAAGAAATGGGGCATTGGTGGCTAGGTCAATGAATAGGGCACAAATAGAAGCTTTTGAATTTTTTTTGTTCTTGACTTGAAGTGCTGACAATTTATCAGCATAATATTCCTTACAAGTATCCCTATATTCCTTATAAGGTCTCTAAGGAATCGGCTAGTTGGGTGTGGTGGCGGTTGGTCGAAGTGGGATCCCTCATTCTACCATTTAACTCTTTAATTTCAAGTTTATTTTCCATAATGTTGTCGATCATAATCTCTTGATTTCCAGGGGGTTTGGGAAACTGTAGGAGGGTTAGGTGGAGGGATAGGAGGAACAAGAGGGTTTTATGGAGGGTTAGGAGGAGGAGTAACAAGAGGGTTCTATGGAGGGTTAGGAGGGTTAGTAGGATAGGCTGTTAAAAAAAAATTACAATTAAAAACTAGGGTTAAATAATGAAAATAATAAAAAATTAGGGTTAAATAGGGAAGATTTCTATCACTTTCCTCTCCTACATGGTGGCATCATCGATCAATAGGTTCGTGGGATGAATTTAACAGCTTCCTGGCACTTTTTGGTGTATTCCACGCAAAACACGCTCGTGAAAACTAGATGAGAACAAGGAAACTCGAATGCAAAATGAGGATTTTGCATTCGGGTATCACTTTTTTATTTATTTTTTGATACATAGGTAATGCGATCACATTATTAAAAATAATAATAATGTGATTGTATAAATAACTTGATTGCATTATTGTTCAATATAAAATGATCATGTTATATAATAATGTGATTGTTCTATATAATAATGTGTTCGTGTTATATAATAACATGATCATGTTATGGTTCAATAAGAATCAAGCCATAGTTCAAATAACTTGATCACATTATTAATTAATGCAATCACATTACTTAAAATATCCACGAAATTATCCCCCAACTCAATACACTTACCCTCCTTTAAAGAATGCTTGTCGAACCTAATTTTAAATTTCTTTGGCTTATTAATCCTAAATGTATTACACCCTATGTAACACAAAGGATGTTCACATTTTTTTTAAAGGTGTACACTAATTGTATTAAATAGGGTTTGCACCCTTTTACAAACTATAAAAGTTTTTTAAAAAACATAGTTGCATAATAGTATTTGATTCAAGTGAATTGAGGAGTTAAAAAGAAAGGGTGTGCATGTTTTTCCTGAAAAAATATTCTAAAAGTATCTCCATAAAGCATATACATCTTTGTCATAGTCCCATGTATGTAATTTAAATCCTTAAGTTCATGCTTAGGATTTGAAATGTATAGTTTTAATGCTTAGGATTTAAATTTGGTTGCGTTGTGTGTAAGATGTTATGAAGCGTAGTGTGGGGTTTATGCTTTGACAAGATTTTGACCATATTTGATAGCAAAGAAAATGAGATTCGAACTTGAGACAAGCTTATAAAGTAAAGCATTACAAAACAAGCAGTCAAAAGTGTAGTGTAGCAATGTGGACGCATGGAATTTGTAGTCACAAAGACTTACAACAGATTATTTCATACAAGATAAGATATTAACTTTATTTGACATTTAAGGAGAATGTGGGGAAATGCAATTGTGATAAGATAATTTCATACATGGGGATGTATGATATTTTAATATACAAATATATTCACAATAATTATTATATTCTAATATTATTTTTTATATATGTCATATAATATAATTTACTATTATTTATATTATATATTACTACTAAATTATCTCATATATATATATATATATATATATATATATATATATATATATATATAGAGAGAGAGAGAGAGAGAGAGAGAGAGAGCCCCTCACAAAATGAGGCATTTATTGCTCACCTCATTAGACATCCTTAATTCTATGCCCTTTCAACCATATCTTTATAAATTAGTTTTTCATTGATTATTAAAAGACAATGTTTGTGTGGCCTTAATGAGTGGCAGCTTGTCTAGAAAAGAAGAGCGATTTATATATGCATCAATGAAAGATGGTAGTTTGCCTTCCTTGGATATGCTTTAAAAAAAACCTTTTAATATTTTTGGCCAATAGTTAGGGTAACAAACATTTTGTTACAAACCATTAGAGATAACTTTTATAGCATTTGGCATGTCTCATGTGCGCCTATGTCGTGGTCAATAATAGTTTCTATGAGGAACTTGTTGTACACAAAACATTAAGGAAATAATAATATGTAAATTGAAATAATAGTTTCTTTGGTTTCCATAGCTAGAATTATATTGGCCATAACCCTCATTTCCTTGGTTCGTCTACCCTACAGCTATTGTAGTTGCCTATCATGCATCTCTCTCCATATTTTGGTGCATCTCATCAATTACTCGGTAGTCAATTGTGGTGTGAGTGTAGGCATCGCGTAAATTTCAATAGAGAGTTGTGCTGACCTTACTGGCACATTGCAATAAAGGGCAGTTGAGAACATCATGCACCTCATGACAAACTTCACAGTTGATAAGCAATGTGTGCATATTCCTCTGAGGGTAGTTATTTCTGTTATGATCCTCTGTCATGCAATCAATACACCATAACCCAATTTAATTATCTTACGATGAACTAGTAGTCAACTTTTGTAGGTAGGATGCCATAAACGCAATCTGCACCTCCATGAAGGGGCTAATTCATGTATCAATGCTCAAAAATGCCTCAGCCCTAAGCATGGATTTAAGCACTTCTCGAGGGTCTGTGAATGTTTTCGTAGATAGTGCCCCTCTAAAAGGCAATTGCAATCCTCCAACAAACCATTGTGCATGCTAGGAGGGGTGAATGTCATAAGGGAGCTTGCAAAGGATAGTCTTGAATCTAACATCCTACAAGTGCACGCTCTTTGATAATCCTTGGTTGATCTCCTTGAGTGTGGCGATGCTCTGTTGCTCAAACTCAGGTATATCAAACTCCTTCAAGAAGGCTTCCTTCAAGCTATCATAATCAATAATAGCCTGGTTAGGATCAAACTTCCTATACCAAGTATGGGCATGATCAAGTAAGGTTGTCATAAACTAGGTTGCCTTGCACTTGCACTAGGTTATTCCTTGAGTGTGTCATTGTAATTCACACATGAGCATATGCTCTACAGTATTCTCCATGCCTTGATACTCTAGCAGGCACATGGCCATCTCATAATAGATCTAGAACCAGGGAGCAGTTAGTGCTTGGGCTGCTTATCCTCCTAGTACTTATCTTAGAATTAGTCACCCAAGGTCTCTAGCCACTAAGCCAGACACTGGTCCTATGGTTACTGTTGGCATCGTAGAAGATGATGGCATTATACTACCGACTAATGACACAAGGCCACTTCTTGCAAGATATTGTCCAAGTAACACAACTGACATTGGTTGAACTAGAGTGCTTATGCTCATGTTCTATCTATTTAGGATAGCACCTCAAGGTCTATAGGTATATTCACTTACCTCTTCATAAGGGATAATTTTTTCAATCACAAAGTTTTGGTTAAAATCTATAAACTAATCAAAGTCTAAGTTGACAATGAGGTCAGTTATTAATCTGTTGTCTTCCTATGGGGGATCCAGCATATGAGCTTGCACCATAGGTTCAAAGGGGGTAGTTGCATTTGATGCATCTCCAATAGTCAAGTTCTGAAGGGACCTTGAGCATTCGCCCATCAACTATGGATCTTGTTTCATGGTTTCAAGGGCTCATTCCTCTAGGCATGACTGCCATTCAAGAGATCCTTCCCCATGGCCCTTCTACTTTTTATAGGTCCTATCGACACTTCTAAGTTCCATATCTTCTATCAGTCTATGCCTCCTTTTGTTATAAGCCTATCTCTTGATCTCTCAATTATCAATCTTCTCATCACCTTCTATTGCACCTCACCTACACATCCCCTTCTTCCCTATTATGCTTCTCATATGTGAGAGGACTTTAGCTTTCCATCCTCATTGTTTTGAAGCCATAATCCACCATCAGCTTCTTAAGTTCAGTGTCAAGTTCTTTCATAAATGCACCTCTGGGTTCATGCAAGAATTGATATTCTACTTCGTCAGGGTAGGAGTATGTCAATACTGCAAACTTAAACATGTAGTTGAGAGCTCCTTGCCACAATTTGTCTGTGGCTTTATTCCAAGTGATGTTTAAGTTATCAAGCCTCTCTATGCACTCTTTCATCCACTCAATGTGTTATCCATAGCGTCAACTTCTATGGGTCGCATAAGAAGCCAACCAATGGTACACTTGATCTTGTAGTTCGTAAAATAAAACCTTGTACAGGGCATCATACAAGTGGCTCTAAACCCACTTCCTTTAGTTCTACCCTCTATAAGTTAGATACCTCAATGTAAAGCTATCTTCTACTCGTTCTAGCTAGCACTCGATGTTTTTGAGGGAGAGACAGATTATTATCCTGGTGCACCATTACAGCAACAAAATTCAATAGGTCCCGACAATGGAAACAAAATGTTGAAGAAAAGTAGTTATTTCTATCATGGGCCTAGTCATGTGCTTAGCTAGTTATCCAAGTTGGATTTAGTTTTTATTCCAATGGGGCACATGCCTTAACTAATCTTATGGTGCTCAACATTTGACACTCGACTGTGTTGGCATCACTTTACATAAGGCATGAGCCTTATGTTCTCAGCCAAGTGCAACGGAGAAGGGACCAGTGTCTATGTTGGGCTAGTTGTGCCATGGTGAAACTCTATTCTTCAAGGGCTTTGTTAGTGCAATGATGGTTGTGGATTCATGGGTGCAAGCCTTTGGGGAACCTTGGCTTAATAACATTTAGGCACTTGAGGGGCAACTAGGTATCTGTTTGAGGGACTTAGGCATAAACTTTCATTTAGGCACATGTATCATTTTGGGGTACAAGATCTTACTCATACTTAATGCAATTTTATATCAGGGGTGGAGATCCTCATTAACTACAAGCATGTTATATAAGAATTAGATTAGAAGATCACAAGAGCTCAAGATACATATGCTAGAATAAGGCATTCAATCCATAAAACATTTGCACAAAGATTTCATCATTGACATAGTTTAAAAACAATACAAATATAAGTCAATTGAAACTGAGTATATGCTCAACTTGAACTGCTACAGGCCCAAAGGCTCACAAGCGACCTTGGTTGTTACAAAGGGGAGTGTCAAAATCATCCCTAACTACTTCTAACTCTAATGGTAACCATCTAAAATCAATTTCCCAAAGCTTTGCTACTACAATTCATCTCTCTTTTTCCAATTGAACTCAGCTTGCTTTTATAAAGCTTTGGAGCATCTTAGGATCATGGGGAACGAAGCACGCTGACCGTTGAATTAGCACTGGCGGTACACATCCCACCATCTCCACTATACTTGTCCTTAATGATCAGTTATTATCTCATGTGCTCGCTTCCTAATGTCGATTGTTTCAAAAAGGAGACGCTTGTCTTTTATAAGTAGTCATTGTCCCATGCACTTGCTTACCAATGCTGATTGATTCAAAAATGAGTTGTTAGTTGCCTACCAGCTGGCACCACTAGATGATAACATAGCAATCATCTACCATAATTGCCTCATGCCTAGGCATTCATTGACTTGGCACAGGGCACTACTTCGATCGAAAAGGGGCCCAATAATAATCCAAAAAATATAAAGAAGACTTTTGAATAACCTCTATACATAATTTTTTGATGGATATAATTTATCCAAAAATTCCTTTTATTCAAAATATATTTTACTGTATAAAAAATATAAATTAAATAAAAGAAAAAATGGGCCCCGTCTTAAAATAAATGTCATTGAAAACGTTTCATGAGATAGTTTACTACAATTGTAAAAAAATTGAGCAAACCTATCTGGTCCTATTTATTTATTATACTTTCTTTACTAATTTCAATGTGGGATGATTTTTGTATTCTACCCAGGATCGTGCTCCGTAATTGTTATAATTGCAGGATTTTTCTATACCAGTGTTTGATGTGATTGAAATGGTTCTAGTAAATAAATTTTTACTTTTTCCTAAAATTTTGGCTTCGTTTAACTCCTTAATCTACTTATGTTGGACAATGAAATGGATTTAATCAAATATTTTTAACTAAACTAAATATAACAAGTTTTTTTTTAAGCGCAAAAAGAATAAGAAAAACCCTGGCCTTTACCAAAAATATTGTATTTATGTATAATCTGTCGGTCATCCAATGGGTGTTCAAAGGCCCCAATCACCGAATGAGTCTTGTTACAAATCACTCGCTACAACGGTTCAAGGGAAATAGGGCTTAAAGGATTTTAGGAATGGAGAACCACATATTCAGTAACTGTTATCAGCAGCAGTGAAGAAACCGGAATAACAACCATATCAGGTACGATTCAATGGTTTCCTCCCCCAAGTAACAATGAGACCTAAACTGGTGATAGATCAAGTCTTAATAGTAGAAAATGTTGTTTATTGAAGTAAGCATAATCTTATCTCCAAGTTCATAGGCATCCGGACCTCTTTAGGTTTTATTTATTCTTGAATTAGGAAAAATTGGAAGCTAACGAGAGACATTTTCAGTAATGGGTATTACATTATGATTTCTTTTCTCCTATAGATAAGATATAGCCTCTGAATCCAAAAGGAGAATTTATGGTGTCCAATCCTTTTGTTCAACCATGGAAGATGGGATTTGATCCATAGATGAAACCTTTTGTTGTGGCTATTTGGGTTCAGCTCTTTGCACTACCGATGGAGTACTAGGGTGAACTAGTATTTGAGAAATTGGGTAAATTTCTATTCAGGTATATAGGAGTCACCAAAGAAACACTAAAAGGTAACTTAGTAATTTACGCACAGATCCATGTGGACATTGTCAAATCAACCTCTCAATTGAGATAGAAATTAATTTGGGGGAATCATCATGGATTCAAAATGTGGATTAAAAAACCATTCTATTTCGATGTAGAGTTTGCCGAAAACATGGTCATTTGAATCACTTTTACCTAGAGGATAGTACGAAGAGCTCAATTCCTCTAAAGGATAGGGACAATAATCACAATTCGATTCAGATGAATGGAGAAAGTCAACCACCAGACTTAACTGGAAATCCCTCCAAGGGGAATTCTAAAGTTCCTAAGAGAAAAATAAATAAAGAAAGAAAGATAGCAAAACTACATCGAACATCAGAATGCAATTCTAAAATGTAAGAAATTCTAAATTCTCTTTTAGATAATGAAGAGTAAATTTAACAATCAAACCATAAAGGGATAATCGTGTAACTCCAAGTGCCATTAAACCAAGAAATATAGATAGAAATAATATAGATATAGGTGTCGAGCCATAAGGTTTAGTAGATTAAAGGACAACCTCTTTCCTTAGTACTGGTAGACAATGGCAAAGATAGAGGAAAACTTAAATTTGGGATCCATCAATAAAATAAAATATTGAAAAACTCTCAAGCTAAGAGTGTAGGAAGAAAAACAAATCATGAGAAGCTAATTTTGGAGGGAGATTAGTATCTTTCTCATAGATAGAAGAAGAAACTAGAAACACATTAGAATAATGATATTTTCATTTAGCACTCAATAATAGGGACCTATGTCCATTAACTTTAAAAAAAGAAATTATAAGTTTTTTATTGCTTCCAAGTTGTATAAAAGTTTAAGATTATGATTAAAAAATAATTTTATAGTCATATGTATTGCAAATATAAATAACTATAAACTCTTCATTGAAAAACATTAAGGATGATGACCACCAAAAACACTTTGATTTGCATAAGCACAGAACAAAAGTAACTGCACAACGTACGAAACATGTTATGTAAATCTCCCAAAGCTTAAACTATAGCTACTTTTAAAGCCACATTTTACAATTTATAATATCCACCAACTTTTTCCTCCTCCCATAGAGACTTGGCGTTAGCGCCTTTTTTCATTATTGTCGAGGTCTTTTATATGTGTGTGTGTGTGTGTGTGTGTGTGTGTGTGTGTGTGTGTGTGTGTGTGTGTGTGTGTGTGTGTGTGTAGATATAGGTATCATTTTATTTTTAATATGTAACTCTATTTCTTAGAATATATTATAAAATTTTGGATAAATAATTATTCATAAAAAACATTTAAATAAATGACTAAAATATATGAGTAAAATTTTTTACTAAAAATAATTAATATCTAATAAAATTACTCGTTAAAACCTTCAACTTAACATTTAAAAATACTTCAATAATTTTTAAACTTTTTTTTTTCCATAAACCTAAATCCACAATACATAAAATTGATCATAAATAATTTGTGATTTTTTTGAGAAGGTATGTGTGCATAGGCTCAAAGTGAGTCTTCGTCCTCGAGCATCAATCAAAATGAGGAGGGACTCTAAAATATAGGTTGTAGAGTGATTTTATATGAGCCTTTAACCCACAAAAATAAAAAAGAACCAAGTTTTTACTTGGACAAAGGAAGGTAAAGGCAACTTTGAGGCAATCACGCAAGCAATTGCAGCCTCTCCAACTCTCTTAAATCCAAATTTTTATAAATATTTCATTCTTTATACTTTTGCTAACCTTGACACTATCTCAGCTATGCTTATGCAAAAGAATGATGAAGATGTTCAACCAAGGCTTATAAGACTACAAAGTGAGATATTCTTTTGTTGAGATAAAAGCTTTAACTATCATTAGAGGTTTGAAAAAGTTCAGGCATATGGTTTCCAACAACAGGATCCATGTCATGGTCTCCCATCCTAGCACCAAGGAGTTTCTCCTAAGCAGGGATCTCAATGAGAAGAGCGTTGGATGGATCACGAAGGTGATGGAATATGACATTAACATCATGGTAACTAGCATAGTAAGAGGAAGAGGTTTATGTGAGCACTGTCAGACTGTCAGAAACACAACTTGCTGGGTATTAAAAATATTTGTGGTGAAATGCCTCCCATACCATCATGGAAAGGTAATCACTAAAATACACTTCAAAATGATGAAAGGTCAGTGTGAGGTATAAGGGCTATGTGTCAAGTGACTGATCACAAATGATGAAAGGTTACTGTGAAGTATAACCAATTCATTTATATAAGGGCTATGTGTCAAGCAACTAATCACATACCAGGTTTTTTTAGTGTGAAGTTTTTTATTTTATCAAAATGAAGTTATTTTTTGACTCATGAATTCTTTATTTTCAAGGAAAGGAAATTATATGGAAATTTCTGGAAGAAAAATGGGGTTATAGGGCCATTAATAATTGGGCTATTGATAATTGTGGAACACCACACAAACAAACTTTATGATGTTTTGGGGATATTGATAATTATGGAACACCACACAAATAAACTTTATGAGGTTTTGGGGTCATTGATAATTATGGTTGCATTAAACTTCTAGTTGGGAAGATGAGATCTCATCATGGCATGGATAATATTTCAATGAAGATAAATTTCATCTGAATCAAACAAATACACAACCATAACACCAAAAAAATTGAATTTTTTAATTTATTATTGATGTTCCTTAAAACATTTATATACAACTCTCACACCAAAGAACTGAATTTTTTTTTCTATTGTCATTATTAACTAAGGTATTAAAGTTCTCATAGTTAAATAACTTATTTATTTATCATTTTTAATGTTTATTTAATTAATGAATAATCAAGAGAATGCACTGTTTAATTCTTCAATTCACTAACAACTTAGTCTCATCAGTGTCCATACAATAAAAATAATAATATTTTAATGAAACCCATTGAAAAGGAAGATCTCATAAGGAGTCGGGGCACTGTGAGGGTTTTGGGCAGGGTGTCCATTTCTTGTAGCTGCTAATACAAAGTTCAAAGGCTAGGCTCCTATTATGTTTACCATAAAATCTCTGATTTCAAGCACTAAAAGTGGATACAAATCCAAAGATTAAGAAGAATGACAACAAAATGTAATTGTATTGCAAGCAAGCCACATATTCCTTGTATACTTATTTTCGTGATGGGTGTTTCCAAGTTTTGTTTCATGAGGAATACATTTCTGTAACCTTTTTATCAAGCTATTAAAAGAATCCCAAGTTGAATTCTACTGATTTTTTAGAGATTTACATGTTTGTAAGACAAGATTATTAAGAGTGATTGATCTCTATGTTCTCAAGAAGCAAATCCATTAAACTACAGTAATGCTCCTCCAAAATTTGGTGGCTACATCGACAGGACTAAGATTATACAAAAGAAAATGCAGCATTTGTGCTTAATGGCTACCACAATTCTTCCCTTGTAAACTTGGCCATAACAGTTTGGATTTGTTCGGGAGATAGCTAAGAGGCTGACAAAATTTTGGGCAGAACGGCAAAAAAATTGAAGTTGGCTTTGCATCTTGTAGGCAATACACTACACAGTCATAAGTATGAGTAACCTATTTAGGGGAATCATACGACCACAACCAAATTTTGGTAGTGGAATTGGGCATTCTAAATTATGACACACATTTCCCCCTTTTCTCATTCAGACTCCCTTGAAATGTGGTGGTGTCCTATGCAATCTATTTTGTAGTGTAGTGTGGAGATTCGGCTTTGAAAACATTTTAACCATATTTGGTGGCAAAGAAAACAAGATTCAAAGTGGGGATGAGCTTGTGGAGTGAGTGTATTTATAGAGTGAGTTCATCAAGACACTTAACTTTTGAGGTGGGATTTGAACTAAGGATGGAATGTGGGAAGCTATATAGATAATCTAAAATGTAGCCAGAAAGACTTACCCACGTCAACAAACACAACTAGCTATTTTTTGAGAGATAATATATTAATGTCATTGGAAAATGAAGGGGCATGTCAAGAAAGGCATTTGGGCTTTGTGACAAAGGACACATTACCATCTCACTCAATTTTGTTGTTAAAGCCAACACAAATATGATGATAATTTTGAAACATACTATTGTGATTTACACCATGTGCCTATCCCATTACCATGGAGCCCTGTCATAATCAAATCATCTCCTATGACATCTTCGTCCACCTTTGTTGACAAAAAATGTCCAATCAAATAAACCATTACCTTGTAAGCTGTGGACTCTTTTGCAATGAGTCTTTGTCATTTAAATCCATCATTTGTCCCAAATCTAGCACTAGTGTATGATATGGACCCTTTGGGTAAGATATTAAATGAAATATCTTGCCATTTCCCCTCACCATTACTGCTAAGCTAATCTTAGAATATTTCACTATTTGCATGCTATGTAAGTCCTTTCCCTTTCTTCAAGATGTCTGAGTATGTTGTTTCTATATTTTCTTAACCCTAATATAATTGTTATAGGTGTAAATATATTATGAGTATGAATGAATGGAAGCTACAAGACATACTTTAAGACCTCAATGTCCTATCCCTGCATCAATGACCATGCAATGTTGATTTGATCTGCACATCAGACATGGAGTAGGGTCGTAATGTATTTTTTAGATGATGTCACTTACACATCAATAAAAAGTCAGAGGATGAGAGCACCCACAATAAATCTTAGGCCTTTATTCATATGGTGTGGTAACATGAGGTAAACACCTAGCTTAGCCCTGGTCATATGGAAATTAAGCCTGTGGTCGCTTCCAACCCAAAAATACTTAACTTTTGCTCTATGGAAGCATACATTTTTTTTGAGAAAATTGCTTCATAAAATTTTTAAAGTTTTTGCTCCAAATGGCCTCTATTTTTTCTGAGGAAGTTGATCAAAAATATTTTATATTAGTTACATTTAAATTTTCCATGTGAGCTAAGATTTTTATAAGGCTATATATAACTTTTAATTGGTAATTCAGATTTGAATGTCATCTTCTTCAAAAGTATTTTGTTTTTAGTCTCTAAGCATTAATTATATTTTTGACCTCCCTTCAAACCAAATATTATACACTCTTAGACGCATTATCGACTAAATTTAAAGTCTGTCTAGTTCTTTTATACTTACGCACAAATTATTCAAGACGCATTCTCAGTTGTGTCTGACATCTATACGAGCATGCTTGTATTTGCAACATAAGGGGGTGACTCTGATAGTTCTAAGGGGGTACTATGTGGTGTTGTGTATTTTTCTTTTTTGCATTTTTTCTTACTTTTTACAACAACCACTTTTCTTGCGTCAAAGAAAATTTCTAGTCATGTCCTCTTATGCCATATAATTATCACGAATAACAAAGCAATGTGCTACTTGTTCTAAGAAAACAAGGATTCTATAGGATTATCATGAATGAGGAAACTGAACCTACAATATATGCATGAAAAAGTAAATGGTTTAATAAATATGATCAATCACATGGCTGTCTTAGTTTGTCTATTTCTCTTGACTTACATTTTCACATTGAATCTGCTAAAACACCGAATGAAGTATGGACCACACTGAAAAAACTCTTTGAAAAGTAGGATGTGATGAGAGGTCATGAACTAAAGAATGACTTCATCAATTTGAGCCTAGGTGACTTACACACACTACAAGACTTCTTCACTAAGTTCAAATCTTTTAGGTTGCAATTAAAATAATATGGAATAGATAAGAAAGATAATCAATGTATCTAATATATACTCTCCAAACTCAATCTAGACTATTCTATGTTTGTGTCCACTTTTCATGCCACAAAAAGTGCTCTTGCAACCGCATGGAAAATGTGTTCTTTAGATATATTTATTACCAACTTAACTTGGGAGTAAGATAAGTTGATACGGGTGGGCATAATGAAGTCCTCAAAATCCCATGCACTCTTTGATAAGAAAGATAAGGCTTCAAACAACAAAGAGAAGAAACATAATAAAAAGAATCAAGAGAAGGATGTAAATCCTCCCACCTTCAAATCCAACCATGTGACTTCTTCCTGCTCTAAGCCTAAGATAGATTAGATCAAATGTGGGTTTTACTTGGGAAAGCATTATGAAAGAAAATGTTTGAAAAAGCAGATTGAGGTCAACTGACTAAGATGCTCAAGAAACACAACATTGATGTCCCTAATTATGTTGCCAAATTGGAGAGACCCTTTTACAAATTGCACACAAACACATAAACTTTGATGTTTTATTCACAAACATGACCTGATTAAATACATCAAAGTTGCTACTAAAAAGAGAAGAGAAGTTCATAAAATCTGGGGAAGATATAACTATCTAATTAAATGTCACATAAATTGGCATTATAACAGATCGCACTGACTGAACTAAATAATATAATATCTAAATAATTCTAACAATCCCCCCTTTATTACATTATTTTTACAAACGTCATATTTACTGATAGTGGTCCCCCTATATCTCAAACACTGTTAAAAGTTTTACACTCTCCGTGTAGCCTACTCACTTTTTGAGGTGGCATGCCATCTTTATGGCCTCATGGTCTTGGTGCCACATTGGTTTTACTTACAGGATTACCACAAACTTGAAAGTGATAGAAGTACATCTCTCTACTTAATACCTTGAATGGTTTCTTGGATTTCCACAAACCCTTTTCCAAGAACCAAATGCTAATTTAGTGTTTCTTCTCCCCACAATGTTCTTCATTAGGAGGTACCAAACTAGAAAATAAAGCATATTATTTTATTGAAAAACACACTACATAATCACACAAGACACAACATAGAATAAAAACACTGAAAAAATGTCACCATAATAATGATGCGACCTCATCCTAGGTGACTCATGAGAGGATGCCAATTATCCTCCAGCCTCTGTGTATCCTTCAGCCTCTATTAGATGGTGTTGTTCAATCAAATGATATGTTGATGTAGCTTAGGTGAAATTTTCAAAGAAAAATCCTCCTTGTGGTTTAGACATCGCATACAAGCAAAAATGTGTCTGTAGAATAAATATTTTTAAATTTTACAATTTTTTACATTGGACCCAAAAAGACATTGACTCTAAACTCTGACACAAAAATAGGAATCTTGACAAAATGACTCAACAATCGATTCTTTTAAAATTTTGATATGACTTTGTTAAAAAATTTATAATGAAATTTATAGAAATTAAAAAATAATAACTTCAAATTTATTTGATCATATCTCCTATAACATACAATGTTTATTGTCATCAACCAAATATATATACTCACACTATTAAACTAATGACTCAAATATTTAATGTAATGACTCACTAAAACTTTAAAACCAAGTAAACCTTATTAAAAGACCAATGACTAATAATAAAAAAATATTATCAAAAGACTTTGACTATCTAATTACTGCTCTTAATAGTCCAAGTTACCCCTACCGAAGAAGAGACTAGATTCACACTATCTTTGGTAGGTAATGCGAGGATGTCAATGCAAGAAACAATCCTAGGGCACATCACCTCCAATCTGGATTTGGCACTATCAATTACCTCAAATCCACACAGGCTTAGATTGTTTGCAGGCGAGTTGATAAGCACTGAAGCATCACATCCCCTCACAAAATAGTCATGGAAATACATTCATATAAGGCCACCAATGAATTTAGGAGTCTTGTTAACTACAAATTTCACTTCTTTAAACACAATTGGTTCTGTATCCAATTCAGGTCGTAGCCAGACCAAATTCAATTCAAAATTTAAAGTACATCAACGGCATATCCAAATCACTAAGAATGTATGAAAATGCTGGTAATGTAGGATCAAAGGTCAATTCCATCAAAGTACCACTGAGAATTATTAATGCAAGCGGCCTGAAGTTGAAGATGAACTAATGGTGATAAATTCAATCTCAATGAGTTAAATACTGCAAACAGGTTTCAGATCTGCCAAACATTCTTTTCCCCATCAATGGGGTAACCATAAATTATGGCTCTCCCATCATAAACATTTAAAATTCCATATTGAGACGCACAAAAATTCTTGAGGCTTTGATACCAGTGTTGGCAGATTAGAGAGACCCGTATAAAAATTGCACACAAACATAAAAACTTCAATGTTTTATTCAAAAACATGGACTGATTAAATACATCAAAGTTGCTACTAAAAACAAGAGAGAAGTTCATAAAATCTAGGGAAGATATAACTATCTAACTAAATGCCTCCTAACTCAGCGTAGATCACACTAACTAAACTAAACAATGTAATATCTAAATAATGCCAACAGATTCTACCATTCAAATTTTATCAACCCATGAATCCTCTAAGGCAAATGATCATGGGAATAAAAGGCAAAAATAATAGTAAGGGAAAATCAAAGGGCAAGGCCCTAGTTTTAGTTGTACCTCTGAAACCTACATGGGTCATTGACTTTGATGCTTCACATCACATGGCCTCTTCATTGATAGAGTTAAGTTCATTGGAACCATGTGACATGTTCTCTATACAATTGGGTGACAACACTTCTAAAATGATTCTCATGAGAGGGTCTATTGAGGTGATTGGTAGAACATTGAATAATATTCTAAGTGTTTCATCACTTTCAAATAACCTCCTATTAGTTTACCAGATCACTCACCTTAGTTTGGACATGCAAGTTGAGTTCGCTCTATATTCAGTAAATGTTAGAGAGTTGCACTATAATATTATATTGAAAAAAAGAATGGTCAATCATCAAATTAGATATATAACTTCTCACACTTTGCTCCTAACTCTCTTTCAGATTGTTATTCTTCAAAATCCCTAAAACATGATATTATTTCTAAGCCTGAGAACACCTCTGATATTGATGAGTCTTCTTGTAATATAGATGAATACAAAAGTGATGAGGACACACCTCCACCACACTTTATCACCTTTCAGATGTTAAGGAGGTATTCCTTGATCAACCTACCCCCAGTCCAATTCAGATATTACATGGAACATATATACTAATCCAAGACACATCAAACATCAAGAAGTCTATACCATAATTTTAGAGCATTCAACAGTCCTTCATTGCCTATGCTCCTGGTGCACCTGGCACCATCATCGTATATAAAAATTGACCCTCCTACCTTACATGAGAAGAATAGTTCCTTGGATAGAAATCATATCTTGGTTGAAGATCCATCAGGTTCTTGGTAGACTCATTCACTGTTCTAAGGTGATCCACTGTTCACTGCATCTATTTTTGATCTACAGTCACCTCTGAGAATTCTATTGCAGGATATTGGATGGCTTCAAGTAGTTGTAGATTCTAGTGGGATTTTTTAGCTCCCTTCTCTTCTTTGCTCTCTTTTAGGAGAGAAGTTTTGTCCTATGGGTTTTCTCATTTTCTCTACTTTATGGGAGTTGCATTATACTTGGGTACCTCATCAGACCTTGTTGCCAAGTCCCAATTCTTCTACCCACCTAAACTATGCTTCAAGGAGGGAGTTAGAGTAGATTTTTTTCCCACTTTTGATTTTACCTATATGGTTTTTAGTCAGCTTGTTTAGGGTTGTTAAGGTCACTAGATGAAATACACTTAATATGTTTTCTAATTGTGAGTTGAGTCGTTACCTTTATAGTGACCTAATTTCTGACTATATAACGTATCTCTTTTGAAATTTTTGACTAATGAATTAGATAATCAATTTATGAAGCTCTCTTTTGCTTTGAATTTACTCTCACCTAATTCCAAGGTTTTCGTGTAATTTGTTATGTTCAAAGATCTTGAAGTATTCCAACATGGCTAACACACAACTATATATATATATATATATATATATATATATATATATATATATCGTGTAATTTGTTATATTCAAAGATCTTGAAGTATCCCAACATGGCTAACACACAACTATATATATATATATATATATATATATATATATATATATATATATATAATATACAAGTCGACTATTAGATTAATACTATCCTTGTAGCATTTCATAATTACACAAATCATTCTTAAACCATATTAGGATAATTGTGGCTATAATTTAGTATTTCCACTATACTTTAATCATATAAAATTGCTTCTCAATTAAAATAGCAGTGACTAGTCATTACGCGACCCTTGTTATATTAATGACATATTATGTTAAATATTAAATTGAATATAATAGATAATTCATTTTAAATAATAATAATATGTCTCGTAAAAATAAAATGGTTGTAGTCTTATTGGTGAGGATGATGGTTTCTGATCTTGTTCATTAAAGTATAAATTTATTTTTGATATTGTAATGTCTCCTCTTTTCTAAGAGATATCGCAGAGTTTTGGGTTAGCCTCTTCCAACATTTCCGTAGGCTAACAATGGAGTTAAGGAATGATTGGCTAGGCAATTATGATTTGTACCATGGAGAAGTTTTATTTTCAACAAGGTAACTTAATGACTTTTTACAAAGTTATTTTACAAAGTCATTTTTATAAAGTTATTTTATGAGAAAAATAGAAAAAATTATAAAAGTGACTTTATGTTGGGGAAAAAATAAAAATTATAAAATAAAAATAAATTAATTTCCCCCAAAATGGGATGCCACCCTTGGAGGTTCTAAAGTTTTCTTAAAAATAGAAATAATTGGATTTTGAAGTCCAAAGTTGTTATGGAGGTTTATAAAAGGTCACTCTACCACATCAAAGGTTATTATGTGAATTTATGATACTTGATATTTCCCATTGTTGAGTTGGTTCATACTTGTTTAGCTTATTTTGAGGACAAAAATCCTTAGAATCATGGATTGGACGAAAACTCAATACCACTTTGGTTGAGAGGGATCCATACAGGGTTTCTATTTGTGCTAAATTGTAGTTTGCAGCCAAGGAGGAAGAGTTTACATGTATATTCAAATTATTCTTTCATGGCAGCCTAACGTTTCATACCCATTTTCTAAGATTTGAGGATTTGGAGCAGCATTTGATTTTTCTTGAATTTTCTCAAGGTGGGCAACTTACTTTGAGGATATCAATTATCCAAATCAAGTGGTATTATAATTTTTGGAGGTGTCATCAGTTAGATATGGAAAATTTGCCATCTTGGATGCCTACGATTTGACAAGTAAGTTGCAGATTGGATCAAGGTCTTGAGGATCATTTCCAATTTATTTATGGCAAGGGTTTGAAGAATATTTTGGCACCATTTTTCTACATTTTCAGTATACTGGTTTGTGCCTCTTCAAGACAATCGATCCATATTGGAGGTTATTGTGACATCTTGAAGGCTGATAATTTATATCAGTCGTTGTAGATCTGATATAGGGTTTGAAGAATATTTTGGCACCATTTTTCTACATTTTCAGTACAGTGGTTTGTGCCTCCAATTTTCAAGCCAATCAATCCATATTGGAGGTTATTGTGACATTTTGAAGGCTGATGATTTATATTAGTTGTTGCAGATCTAATATCTTTCATATTTTAGTTGTAATCATCATTACGTGTACATTTTCCAAGCTATAATAACAACTATGCATTCAGATATGTAGTGTTGATGGTTATATTGCCTTCTCTTTTGAAAATCAATCAATATACTTTCGTTGTTGTAATAAATCAGTACTAGTTTAAGTCTAAATTAATTGCAGTTCAAAAAAGAATAAGATTTAGATTGTGTTCATTATTGGTTTATGCTATATAGTGTTGTTTGGCATCATATTTGTTCATTGGTTTATCATACATGCAACAATAAAACCTATTTATATTCATAAATCAGAGTTCAGTCCCATTGCATGTGATATGTTTAACAAAATGTCAAACAACTAAAGTTGGAAAAATCAGGGTAGATTAGGGAAGGGTTCTTTCAAATATTTGATACACAGAGAGTCAAATAGATAAAATTAATATCATTTCTTAAATTATTTTGACAAATTAGATACCCATATTTATAACTATTAAATCAAAATTATATATAATTAATTATCATTAATCTAATTAAATATCCCTTAATCATAATTACTTAGACAAAAATATTAATATCTATATAATACCATACTTCTCGATCAAAATATGTGTAAGGAAGGACCTCTACTAACTTTGAATCTCTCTTTGAATCTCTCATAAATATAACCTATATAATGTTATGCATAAAATATGAGAGATTCAATGTTAGTAGAGGTCCTTCCTTACACACACACATATTTTGATTGAGAAGTCTGGGATTATATAGATATTAATATTTTTGTCTAATTAATTATGATTAAGGGATATTGAATTAGATTAATGATAATTGATCAAAATTATATATAATCAATTATCATTAATCTAATTAAATATCCTTTAATCATATTTACTTAAACAAAAATATTAATATCTATATAATACCAGACTTATATATATATATATATATATATATATATATATATATATATATATATATATATATATATATATATATATATATATAAAAGAAGGACCTCTACTAACATTGAATTTCTCATAAATATAACTTCTACGATGTTTTGCATAAGAGCCTAAATGCTAATGAAGACAGTCATATATCACCTTGGTTGAAGACACAAATTTCCAATAGAACACCGAAGAATATAATTTAAAAAAAAATTCCTTTTGATGCATTTGCCAAATAGGAATATATATTTGGAACACTTACTATTTTGTCAATGATATCGACTACTACTTAGACCAGGGTCTCATGCTGTGGGATAGCTAATTATTTTAAGGAGGCGCTGCTGAGAAATTATAGGAGAGTTTTTCCTTATAAGTAGTTCCATGTTTTTAAAAAAATTGTGCAATATACGCTACTTTAAAAAAAATTAGGTATTTTATTAAAAAAATATTGTTTGAAAAAAAAGAATAAATTTGATTGGATAGAAATGTAGAATTGGCATTGAAAAAAATATAAGTAGCCATGTAAATCTTCAGATCCTTAGTGCTTCCTACCTCTCAAACGTTGTTTCTTAAAGTGTCACTAGTGCTCATTTTAAGAAGCGGATATTTTGTAAACAATTTTTTAACTTTTAATGTTGCATGAAATCAAAATACCCAAAATTATAGAGATAGTAGCCCATAATATGGGACCTCTTGGTTACTCTTTCTTTTTCCTTTTCCCTCCTTTGTTTTTAAAAGGTCGGTAAAACAAACTTAAATACATTTCACCAAAAATATCACATCCTCAATTTTTCTTAACTCTTATATATATATATATATACACACTCTTTGATATTTTGATGACAATAAATTTCATCTAGATTGAACATAAACATATATTCAATGATTAAATAGTTTGCATATTTATTTTTTTAATGTTAAATTATATTTTTAAAATATTGAAATAGTTAATAGTTTGTATTTTTATTTTATTTTTAAATATATATTTATATTAAATATAAATAATTAATAAAATGTATTATTTTATTACTCAACTCACTTAGACAATTCGATCACATGCATAACATTTTATCATTATCCATCCAACGGACAAGATGTAATTTCCGGCAGAAAGTCCGGAAAATCAAACTTGGCTTTGCGTCCTCTGAGGCAATACACTGCACAGTCATAAGCACGAGCAGCCTCTTTAGAGGAATCATACGACCCCAACCAAATTCTGGCAGTGGAATTGGGCATTCTGACTTCTGAAAATGTGTTGGTGTCCACCCTTTCATCATTCGGACTCCCTTGAAATGTGTTGGTGTCCTGTGAAAACTGTTTTGAAGTGTATTGTGGGGATTCGATTTTGACAACGTTTTGACCATATTTGATGGCAGAGAAAACGAGATTCGAAATGGAGTAAGTGTATTTGCACAGTGAGTTCGTCAAAGACTCTTTTAACTTATGAGGTGGGATTTGAACTGAGGATGGATGTATATATAATCTGAAACTTGGGGACAGCGTCAAGAGCAGAATTACTAATACCCATTGATGAATCAAACCTTAAAACCTAGGATTTAATAAAAATTAGTAATACCCGTTTATAACCCATAGATTAAAGTTGTGTACAATTTTACCTATGGCAAGTTGTTTGTGCAGCTGGCCATCTGTTGTCAAAGCTGTCATGAGTTGTGGCAAGCCCAGAGGCAGAGTATTCCCCTTATCAAACTGCCAAAAGTGAAATACCTTCCCATAAGTCTTACAGACTTTCTCCATGGCCTGTCTTTGTATTAGTCCTGGAATTCCTGGCATAAAGAGCACCCCACTCATTACTTCATATTCATGAGAATGTCACAACTTTTTCTTTTCGTCAGGCATAGTCAAGAACAAATTTTCAGAGACCATGTACTCCACTCCTATAAGCCTCGCATCCTTCTCAAGAGAATCATAGAGCAGGCATTGCCTCACATAATCGTTCACGTGGCTACAAAAATGATGGGTCTATGTTTGCCTTGTCCTGTCATAGGCATAGAAATAGAAGCAACACATACCAAAAAAATGAGAATAACATTAAAATTATTGTTTCCTTGAGGGTTTGAATATTTTTGTGGAAGGATCAAATAAACTTACGCGCAGAGATTCTCATGGACCTTTTTGATGGGGGTAAACTTCTGGATGACTCTAGTTCCGATCTCCAGATAGGAGGTAGTGTTTTTATTGGGCTCCCCTGGAATGTGAATGGATTTAGACATTGACCCTGGTCCTGCTGCTACCATTTGTTTTAATTTATAGTCTAGTAATGTTTTTTTGTGAAGAATATTCTTCGAGTGGTATGTTGTTGATCAAAGTGGTTGGATATAAGTTTTTAATTGCTCCTAAACAAAGAATCTACGTGTATATTGTGCATGCAAACTCTGTTGCCACCTTTCTTATTCTACTTTAATTTTGAGAACAAGTGGCTAACACGACAAAATGTCATCCATTCTCTTTGTGGGTCATTATGAGGCTATCAATTAAACAATTAAACATGCATTGGATTGAATCCCGTTTAATTAAATGTACCGATTATCTATATACACCACTATAAAGTTGTAAACATCTTCCATTGTTCATATAATGTGTCGATTGTTTACATACATTACTTTTTAAAAGTTGTGAACATCTTCCATATTCAACTAAACTTTCAACTCTATAAACTCTTCTCTCTACAAAGACATGGTAGTTTTAAATTAAGTATGAAGACATGGTAGATTTAAATTAAGTAGGAAGACATGGTAGTTTTAAATTAATATGATTAGTTTTCACACTAACACCACTCTATTCAGATTGTGAGAGATTTTTACATCATCTATTAGCCTTTTGTTTGGGGTTTTTTCTTTTTTGGGTGTTTGTCATTTATATCAAATTTGAGTTCTTATTTTATTTACATCGATATTTATATTTTTTGTGTTCTCTGCAAGATTTTATAATTATTTTTATTTATGGGGATCAGTTTCTGTCACAAATAATGGAATCTCTCTGTGTAGCAACCCTAGTGAAATGCGTTGCATCTGCATTATCCATGTACTAGTGATACGTAAGTTTGTATAAAGTTCTTACTAGAATCATTTTTTGGTTACGAATTGTTTTTAACCCTCAAAACCACAGGTTTGAGATGTCTTTCAAAATGTGGTGGGTGGTTGCCATTTAATGAGTGCAAAGGGTGTTTGGTTCAAAGCTGAGAAGAAAATTTCTCCAAAAACGTGAGTTAACTATTTAAGACTCTTATGCCTAACTAAAGGGTAGTTCCATGGATGTCTACCATTAAAGTAATGATTGCATTTTAGAGATGCCATTTTAGTGGGTTTAGTGTTTGGAAACTGTTAATGTTATTTTTATTATTCAATAACAGAATGGTCATTCTGGATGTGTAACTATACCATCAAGGGCAAAACATGTTTATATCAGTTGTTGTAAACTCTATTAAATTGATGGCCAAGGGAAACTAGCCATGCTACTTTTATTCGTATGTAATGTTTCAAATTTATGAATGGAGAAGCTATCTCTAAATTATGAAGGGGAAATTTTATTTTTTCTTATTTGAAAATTAATAATTGTTATTTGTTAATCCATGATGATGGGTTCATAATAAATTATTTTTGTGTCTCTCTAAGAACAATAATTTAATGAACAAAATGGTTGGGAGCCCATACATAATGAGCCACATCCCCATGGAGGTGGTTTAGGAGTTAACACTGAAAGTTTGATGCCTTCTCCTCCTTCCTCTGTAGCATTGGTTGTGCCAGTGACCTAATCTCTTGTGTCTTGTTATTCATGGATTATTGTTGATGTCATGTATTATGTAATTTTGTAATGATTGTTTTGTTTTCCTAGGATCATGACACTAGTACTCTCTTAGGTTTATTCTAGGTTTGTTTTCTTATTATGTTTTCACTCTATCAATACTTTCATACCACCTGTCTTTTTGATAGGACATGTACTATATTTTATCACTTAAAAAATATATTGCATGCTTTCAACTAAAAAAAAGAAATCAACCCTTTAATATTTTGATGAGAAAGATTTTCATCTCGAATAAGTATGTGCATTTACCTATATTGCAAAACTGTCATGCCAAAGAAGGCAAAAGTTTATCTCATTGTCACATGACATTATTAAAGGTTAATTTTATTAAATGTTTAATTCCTTGAACATTTTACATTTTTCATATTTTTTATATTAACTCGTAGGCAGTCAATAAAAATATACTTTTTGATTCCATAGACCACTTAATCTCATCAAGGACGTTGTGTCATTATTAATCTGGATTGGTAAATGTGGAATTTTAAAGAAACCATTCAGGAGGGAAGAGCTCATAAGGCTCTGTGAGGGTTTGGTGTAGGGTGTCCATTTCTTGTGGTTGCCTCTTCAACTACTAATACAAATTTAAAAGGCTGGACTTCAACTTCGTCCTCCATAAAATCTTCCTAATTTGAATCTCTAGAGGTGGACAAAAATCCAAAGAACAAGAAGAATGGTGACCAAAAGTAATTGTATTGCAAGCTATCTTTTCAAAAGCGAATAGTGGCATTATTTAATTTGTATACATTTTTCGAATAGGGTTTCCAAGTTCTATTTCAATTGGATGTAGTTTTATAGACTTTTACCGAGATTTACATTTTGTAAGATAACATTCTTTTGATTTACTATAGGATAACATTTTATTTTAATTGATCTAGACATTGATTTTCAAGACATGGAGGCCATGGTCAAAGTTCATGTGGATGTATAAAAAGGTAAGCATGTTTCTACCAATCTCACTTGTAGAGTATAACTCACCATGGAGGTCAATGGTTGCTCTCTTAAAAAATTTCTCCCATTCGAAGGAAGAAGAATTTGACGTGACTTGATTGATCTTAAGCTACCCAAAAAATTAATACTCATTTGTAGGAAAATTATTTTCCATTTGTTTGTGCAAGGAGTGGAACTCCTTCTCTTCCCCATAGATTTTATGTACCTTGTAGATTGAAAGCAAACTCTAAAATATATTAAAGATTTTATATTTTTATAGTCCATAAAATGTAAAGGAGACTTTTGAAGAAACTCTATATAATTTTTTGATAAAAAAATCTCCACATAATTTATCCAAAAACTCTTTTTATCCAAAATATATTATATTATATAAAAATTATAAATTAAATTAAATTTAGGGGAAAATAGACCCATCCTCAAATAAGAATCATTCAAGAAATTTCATGACACATTTTGGCACAGTTGAAATTATACTTTCTTTAACAATTACATGATGACTTTTGTATTGTGCCCATGGATTGTGCTTCCTACATTGTATAATTATAGTGTTTTCCTATACTAGTGTATGATGTGATTGAAGTTTTGACTCCATTTAACTGCTTCATCTCCCTATTCTGAAAAATGAAATTGATTTAATGAAATATTTTCAGTGATAATAAATATTTCAATATTTTAAAAAAAAAAAAAAAGTGGTTCTTAAACAGATTCTTGCTTAAGTGACACCTTTCACCTGTTTCATTAGACATTATATTTTTGGACTCTTCAGCAATGTTTGGTGTAAATATTTTAAGGATCAGGTCTAGTTCTTATGAGATCAAATGAGAGATAGGTAGATGGATGACACCTAAAAATAGTGGATAATTGAAATGGAGGAACATTTCATCCTTAAATGTCCAAAATACATAGACATCAAAATAAAAGATAATGAAACACTTAAATTGATTCTATAGTAAAATTATTTCATGACAAAAAATTAAATAGATGTCAAATTTAAATTTAGAATTTATATATAACAATCAAATAGACATTAAATTTGAGATCCACCATAAAATAGACATTAGCTACAAAGTGAATTTGTCTAGACTCTTAACTTTTGAGGTGAGATTTGTACTAAAGATGTAATGTGGGCAGGGATATAAAGATAATCTAAAAGACTTACCTAACAAACATAGCTAGATATTTTTTGAGAGATAATCTATTGAGTTTATTTGACATATAGGGGAAGGCCATTATGATGAGGTAGGTGGGGCTTTGTGATGGAGGACATGTTGTTAGCTTACATACAACTCCGTTTATTTTTATTTTTAAGTAAAGCAAGTACCTAATGCAAATTTTCCTAAGAAAATACACTAAGCAAAGACCAAGCTAAATTACCTATCCCTTTAAACATGACTTGACCTTTTCAATATGAATATTTTGACACAAAATTTGAGTTAATGGCTTAAACATTGATACTCAGCTTGGGTTGAATTTAGGCATCTCCACTTGATAAGGGGCCAATTCCTCTAGTGCAATTTTGGACACTAACACTGGCTCTCGCCCAGGGATGCATACTCGCTACAGATGCACAAAAACCACAAAAAAAGACCAGGTACTGACCCATTGGACTATGGAGTCAAGACTTAGCAATATTTTCAAGAAATGCTCATGAAGGATTTTACAAAACATGGTAGACTTACAAAAATAGATTGGGAAGATTTGGAACAAAAACACAACAAAAGGAATGAAAAATAAATATACGAACAAAGCCCAAAGCAAGGGTTAATAAAATAAAAAAGGAAAGACAAAGTGATAAAACTATATATATATATATATATATATATATATATATATATAGCTGCAAATGGACTTAATCAAGGAAGTGATTTACATGTCTGTCATTAACTGGAAGTTCCATTATTTCATCATCTAGATCTCTCAAAAATAAAGTATGCTCCCCAATCCTATAATAGATGGAATCGGGACCCAACCATAAGGCATCAAACTTGCCATGCCTTTCTTTCTCTTCATGCCTTTTGTCCCAAAGTAGAACCAAATCACCTACTTGGAAGGTTCTTGGAGTGACCCTTTTATCAAATATTTTCTTCAACTTTTGCTTGAAATTATGGTTTATTTCATGAGCTAGTCTTTGAGTTTCATCCAACTCAATAATTTGGTTCACCCTGCCTTCATAGTGATAGACCTGCTCGTCATCTGCTAGTTGTTGCATGAGCTGATAAATGGGAGGCTGCAGATTCAAAAGAAAAATTGCTTGAGCTCCATAAACAAGCTCAAAAGGGCTTCTACTTGTAGCTCTCTTAGGTATAATTCTATCAACCCACAAGGTAATATTAAGTTTCTCACCCCACTTCTTCTTGTTATCTTTCAATGTTCGTCTGATTATTTTGAGCAAGTTCTTGTTACTTGATTCAACTTTCCCATTCCCTTAAGGGTTATAGTTGCAAGCATAGGTTAGATCAATCCCATAGTCTTTGCACAATGCCACCAAAAGTTTGGCTTTAAATCTCATGGCATTATCAACAATTATCTTGATAGGCACACCAAATCTGCAAATAATTTTATTTAACAAAAAATCCATGACTACTTGGTGTATCACTTTTTTTGTATGGATTCCTTCAACCCATTTGGTGAAGTAATTGGTTGTAACTAGGATCCATCTATGCCCAATGCTTGACAAATCAATTATTTCTCTAATGAAATCCATTCCCCATTATTTGAATGGACCTTCAATCATCACAGGCTGCATGGGAAGAGACCTTAAAGATTTTATTCTCCTAGCAAAGAGCTAGCATTTCTCACATCATCTAACTTCCTGAGCAACATCCTTAAACATTGATGTCCACCAATAACCAGCTCTCAGAATTTTATGAGTTGTAACTTTAGGTGCAAAGTGGCCACCACAAACTCCACTATAGAAGTCTTTAATTAAGACAATAGACTATTCTTCAATCACACATCTAAGAAGAACCCCATCTAGATTCCTCCATGTTAGTCCATCTTTAGTCAAGAGTTATTTTTGGGACACAAGATTTAGAGTTCTTCTCTAGTTCTTATCCAAGCCAAGGGGATAATTTAGATTCTACAAGTAATGAACAATGTCTCTATACCATGGAGAACTATTTAGTAGACTTAAAGAAACATCAACGTCAAATACAATGATGTTTACATCAACTACTTGCAAATTCATCTCAACCATAAGCTTGGCTAGACCCATCCTTCTTACGAGATTGGTGGTTTAGATGTCCATGTCATACTCCTATAGCTTGTTGACCCACCTGCACCTCTTGTTAGAAACATCAATTTGAGTCAAAATATCCTTCACCATGGTGTGAAGAATGTAAGTAATAATCTTTGAACTCAGAATATACAGCTTGAACATTTTGATAGCTTTCAAAAGAGCACAAGCTTACTTTTTTATGATAGTGTACTTTAGTTCAGGACCATGCATAACTTTGTTAAATAAAGCTATGGGTTGCTCATGACCTTCCTCATTATTTTGCAACTAGACAACAACTAAATTATTAGACAACACAAAAGAGATCATCTAGAAAGACTTCATTTAATTAGGACTAGCCAAAACAGGGGTAGAATTTAAAGCTCCCTTGATGTCACTGAATTCTTGAATGGCCTTCTCCTCCCATTTGATGATTTTGTCCTTCTTTAACATAGAATTAATAGGTACAGTGATTTTTGAAAAATTAGACACAAACCTTCTTACAAAGTTCATCTATCCAAAGAAATACTAAATTCCTTTCTTGGACTGAGGGATAGGTAGTTTATCAATGGCTTCAACCCCTGCAGCGTCAATCATGACACCATCCTTGGACTTTGTCAAGATTGAGTTTTTTAACCTTTTTAGATAAATAAAATGACTATTTCAAATTTCAAGGTGATGGTATAGTGTATTTATGTCAGTGATTTGCATATGTGATACAATTTTCTTCCTTGTCAAGTCCTGATTCTTACTTAGTTACTAGTTGATCAGATTATGCAAGTCATGTTCTATGTTTGATGTCTTTTGGCTGAAGTTACAACAGATGTAAGTGGTTGGTTAGTGCCTTGAATCAGGACTACTCTATCATTTCCCTCAAGCTTTGATCACCAGATAAAACCTTTTCATGAAATGTTGATGCATAAGAGTTAATTGGAGTTAAAGATATAGTCTTTTCTTGTCTAATTAGTGTTTTAGAAGCTCAAATTGAGTGGATAAATCAAAATACAAGTGTATCACCATCATTAGATAGGATTTCTTTTCAATTTTTTTTTACCTTTTTCCTCTTCCCTTTTCTCGACAGTTTGTAGCATAGAGTAGAGATCCTAATTGATACACCAAAGGGAGCTAGCCCTTAGAATCTAGAGATTCAATCTGTTGATTAGGCTACCCATAGCCTAGAATAATTTCCATTTTTCAGTAGACTGTGAAGGCTTGAAACTACCTTCACAAGGATGTGATTCTAATTGATAATAGTACCACCTGATGAAGAACGTTGTGAGGAAAAAAAACACTAAAGTAGCGCTTGGTTCTTAGCAAAGGGTTTGTGAAAATCTGAGAAACCACCAAAGTGTATAAAATAGTCGAGACCTCCTGCCACCTCCAGGTTCATGGTCAACCTATAATGAAAAACTATATGGGTTTATGGAAACCCTAAAAACCATCGAAGGTGTTAGCAGAGAGATGCACTCTTGTCACTTCCAGGTTTGTGGTAATATTTCAAGGAAAAATCAAGGTGCCACCAAGACCAAGAAGCCACAAAGATGGCATGCCACCTCAAAAGTGAGCAGGCTACACGGAGAGTGTAAAAAAAAATTACAATATTTGAAACAATGTAATAAAGGGGGGAATGTTGGCATAAATTACATATTAAATTATTTATATAGCTTAACTATGCAGTTAGGTGATCAGTTATATAACATTGGTTAGATGTTTAGATGGCAGATTAAGTGGAATACGCTATTCAAGTGCTTGGCAGTTAGGTGATCAGTTACAAGTTTGGTAACTATTAATCATTGTATATAAACTATTATTATTTTTCAATAATAATCAATCGAAGCATTCACATTCTATTCCTTCATTGATAACCTTTCATAGACCACCAAGTATTAAATGCTAGTGGTCTTGACCTTGTATCCAAATAGAGTAAAGTAACACCTATGAATCCATGTGTTATTCATGCAAGGTGTAGATTTTGGATGCATTAGAGAGCATACTTACCTAGCTTAGTGATTTTTCAACCTTAAAGGCATTCTTATGAGCCAATGACTACTTTGGAACTAACAAGAGGTATTGCATAAGCTTTTTAATGTCTTTTCTCTCAAGTGCTTTAATTTTTGTTTCTTCCATCCATATTATTTTGACCCATATCCTCATGCAAGCCTTTATAATCTCTTGTTTAATATACTTTGTAATTTTTTTAACAATTAACTCACCCGATTGGCCTTTGGACTTCTACTTTCCATTCCTAGTGTAGGTCTTGGAGGAAAATGCCTCCTCAATCTTGGTCGCCTTCATACTTTACTGGAAACAAAGCTTAAAGAGAAGCACATGAGGCAAAGAGAGATAAAACCACATGAACTTCACTCTGCTTTACCAAACCTATGTTGTCTATAATGTTGAGAATATATAACATTCATTCAACTAAATTTTGAAGTAACAAAAACAATGTAGAATAGAAGATACATAATGCAACTGCAAGTACGAAAAAATATTACTCAAAATATTTCCTTGTAAGCTTTATATATAGTTATAAATATGCTTACAAAAAATAGATTGAAAGAATTCCAAATACACAAAACTCTAAATAAAATTTTTAAAAAAAAAATGCTTAAGATCATTATCAAATTAATAATAATAGTTTACATGCAATGTCTATAAAAGACTTACTCGGAAAATGTTGTGCAAAAACATAAAGTATGTAAAGATAAAAGTAGACTGAAAACTCAAATATGAGATAAAGTGGATTGTAGTAAAATAAAACAAAATGAAACAACCCATCACCTTTGAAAAGGAGTTTCTAATAGTGACATAAAAAAATTTAAGGTAAGTTTTAAAATTTTCGAAACCAAAATTGGTAATGGAATTCAAATGTATGAGGGAAAATATTATTTCATATTAAATCATTGTTAATTGAAGTGTAACAGAAACTAAAAAAATAGTGAAGAATGACAGAAAAAATAAGATGTATTTCTTTGCACATTAAAAAGCTTTATGGCTTAAATAAGTAAGGAGTAAAACTTTCTAATCTGTCATTTGTGAGTTTTTTGTCTGGATCTTCTTAGATTTAGATGTAGCAAATTAATGGAATGTTGGTGCCCGTACAATATGAAAATAATAAAGGAGGATTTAGAAAAGAAATATTCATTGCATGTTGGCATAAGTGAAGGGCATTATATCAGTATAAACTTCCAATTTTTAAATGGCATGCATAACATTTAGCATGATATATATTTTTTTTTTGGGGATGAAAGAGGTAATACATATGCTCGCACCATAAGAGACCATTCATTAAGGGTGATGCTACTTCCAATCATGGCTCTGTGTATGTAAATATATATATGTGTGTATACATATGTGTATACATGTATGTATACATAAAAACACACACATATTTGAAAGGACATAAAATTTAGAATGTAGAACGTGGTATGCAATAAATGCCTCATTTTGTGAGGCACTCTCAATTGAAATATTTAATTGATATATACATTATACTTATATAAATATTTTAATAATAATATATAATATGATTAATATCAGTATACATACATTATATTATTATAAATATATTTGTATATTATTATATTAAATAATATTATATTGAGTAATATAATATATAATAATTATATATTAATAGTAATATATGATATTAATATATAAATTGTATTATATTATATATTAATATATTATTACATAGAATATAATAATTATCATTTACAAATTTTTTGTTGTCGATTTGGTGTTGATTTTGTCTTGGTTACTCTTTGTTTGGTATAATAGTGTTGTTGTTGCAGATAAAATGTTCTTCAAGTTGAAAGTTATTGTTGTAGATAAAAAGTTCTTCAAGTCATATTATAATTGCCCTTCATTTTTATCACCCAACTCACCTTGAAATATTTCATTGTTTTCATGTTTTGTATCACCTTGCCTTTCTCTACAACTCCAACATTGTTGAAACTCATCATGAAATGGAACATCTCCTTCCAACATAACTCATTAACACATCTATGAAGAAACACACCACCTTATTTTCCATTGTCATCTCCACTGGAAATATCAAATTATTTCTGTTTAATGTATTGGGCACAAAAAATAAAATGAGGCCAACACTGCAAATTTACATACTTTTTTGTAAATTTCCACTATACGAAAACCAAAGAAAAATCCCAAGTGATGTAAATTGTACCTTTAAGATAATTGATAGTTTTAGAGAGTTATTCTTGTGGACACACTCATTATTGCATTTTGGTCCTATTAACTACTTGGTCTTGGAGAACATATTAAAATCTTTCATTTCAATTAACAACAAAATGAAGTGACTTATATATAAATTAACTCTATCATACGTATCATTTTGTGAAAAGTTCCATGTTGGAGAGTCACAATTGCATTTTCCCCACATTGTTATAAATTTAATATCTACCGTATAAAAAAAAGACTGCTATTTTTGGTAACATGCATAAATGTTTATGTCCACAAATTCCACATGTTTTCTCTTGATTTGATATTATCTCCTATAAAGTTAAAATTGCATTTTCTCTGCATCTTCCTCAATTCACACATATAAATGTTGGTTATCAAAAAAACTTAATATCTTATCTCGTTAAAAATAACGAACGAGTAAATCTTTATGTCCACAAATTCCACACGTTGTCCCAACATTTCATGGTTATCAAATATATTTAATATCTAAACTTTTAGAAAATATTCAACAAGTAAGTTTTTGTGCCCACAAAATCCACATACTGTCCCCACATTTCCAGTTATCTATATATATTTCCACGCCCACATTGCATGTATGACAGATGTGTTGCTTCAACATCCCTAACTACATTCACGAGTTGATCTGCCTTGATCAAATGAATGCTTAGATTTTTTTACACAGTGATTTGGGTGAATACAAATCTGAACTATCAAAGTGGTGAAAAGTGAATCATTGTGAAGCTGGTGTGTCAGTCCCAAGTTTATGTGGATCGTAGGCATGTGTCCATACAAGCGTCATGTGGGTGTTTGTGAGCAGTTCTGTTGGTCTCAAATTTTGTGAAGCAAGGGTTGGGTTGTCTTAGGCAGAGAGTAATCAGACTTTGGAAGGGAATTGTTCATTGTAATCATTCAAGTGGTTTCGAGCATTATCGACTGAGCCCAACTCAGTGGTTGTTGTGCATGCTAGCCAATTGGCCCATTTATTGTACTTTAGACCAAATTGTCTTGAAGAGTTAATAAAATACACGTCACTCCTAGTTCTCTTGCATTATGTGAATGCTCATGTGTGTTGAGTCGATTTCTCGATCTTTGCAAGTGTGTGTTTTTATTTTCGTTGCTAATCCTTTCTTTATGTAAGTTGTTGTCCACTATGTTTGTGGGTGTACTTGTGCAGGTAAACACTGAAGGCATAGTTTGTAGTTCTTGTAGAGTCCCATTGCATTGAGGGATTCAGGTTAGGATAAGCAGTACCGCACAGCCACCCAGCTCTAGAGAGCTGGCCCCGTTACAGTTGGTATTGGAGCATACAGTTTATATTTTGTGGGATTGTGTTTTCCTAAAGTTAAACAGTCTTGTGCCTTCCCCTGTCATGTCAATCCAATGTTGTGTCTGAGTCATTATGGAAGGAGATCTGTCTAGGATGTTGCTCAAGAAAGTGGCCAGTAAGGGTCAAGAGTAGGGTCAAGACAAAGGTGAAGGTGGTGGCAGTTGCCACGTTAGTAAGTCAAAAGATGTTGTAGTGGGTGAAGGCCTTGTTGAGCGAGTTGGTTCCCAATTCCAATTGATGGGGGACATGTGGGCACAAGATTCAACAAGCTTGAAGAGAAGGTGACTACCATGGGGTAGACGATCGTGAAACTTACTAAAAGGTTGGAGAAGAGCTTGGTTTTCCAAATATAGTTACAAGATGAAGTGGCTTTTTACTGATAAGTGGTATCAGGTTTGGTGAAAGCATCAGGGTTCAGTTCTTCTACAGTCTTGAAGCTCCCCAAGTTGAAGGAAATGGAGTGTTATGATGGTGAATGAGATGACCATCTTCTGGAGTATTTCTTCTGGAACATGGAGTTCTTAGTAGGGTTAAGGGGTTTGTCAGGCGCACAAGAGGTGTGCGCTATAGCATGATACCTCACGGGTATGGAAAAGGTTTGGTATAGCACCTCAACTAACGACATTGCATAAAGGAGTTTGGTGAGGAGGTTGCACTCTTGGGAGGATCTAAAGGAAGCCCTTAGAGATCATTTTCAACTTGGGAATCTAGCATAGTTGGATAGGACCATGTTCAGTCAGTTGAAGCAAGTGGGGGAGATGAGAGTGTATATTGATTCTTTCCAAAGCCTTTTGTCGGAGGCCACAGACATGTTAGAGGTGGATAAGTTGTTTTAGTTTAGTCATGGTCTTTAGTCATGGGCTTAGGGGGAGCTTCGTCGCCATGAAGTGTTTGATGTTAGCAAAGCAAATGCTATAACAGACCGTCTCATGGATTTTAGAGAGGGTTGTTCATCCAGAAACACCTTAGGTCCTTACGCATCCATGTGGGGAGGCATTGGTAAGGGGTTGAGTAAGTCTTCAGGGAAGCCAATGGGTGACAAGGGAAGGAAGGCTAGTCTAGAGTTGTCAGAGGAATCGTGTAAATCTTGGAGCACTTCCATGGGTGGCAAGAAGAACTCACTAGTTGGAGAGTCAAAAGGGAAGTAGTCTCATTTGAAGTGTTGGATGTGTGGTGGGAGTCACTACAAGCAAGATTGTCTGAAGTGGTAGGGGGTGTTTGTAGTTCATAGGGAGGATCCAGATGAATGGTGTGAGTAGATGATGTGTGTGCTCAAAGGAGCTCAACGCTAGGTGAGTCTTGGGTTTAGAGGTGGTCGTTGTAACTTGCTAGGGTTGATTATTGTGAAAGGGGTGCTCGCAAACTGGGATGGTCCTAAAATTGGAAGTCAACCAGTTTAGCCGTAAAAACTTGGCCTCCAGACCTCTGGGAATTCAAGTAGGCTTAGAGTAGTTACAAGCCATCCATTCTGTGTTGAGATAGGGTTTACCCAGGTTAGGTAAGGTGGCAGATTTTCCCCATCTTGGAGTTATTTTGTGTCGAATCTGTTGCAGACATGTGTGGTGAAGATGGTGTAGAGGAGTGGGATTGGGATGATGAAAGGGGTGTTGGGTTGAGTATGCAGAAGAGTGCAAGAATTGGTGAGGAGTCAGTGTATCTTGTATTTCTTATTGGCAGTTGGGATGTTGAAGGGGAGCAGTAGCTTCCTTTCTCCCATTGATGTGAGGTGGGTTCTTCACAGCCATAGAGTATGTTCAAGGAAACATCATCTTGTGTCACAGAGAAGATAATTGATCATGTGCATCGTGTTGGTTCCAGAGGAGAGTTCTTGGGAAGGACTCTGTTTGTATACTTGGGCTTGGGGTGTGGTTATTTGAAGAGTTATCTTTGCCTCTTATACTCTTGTGTTGGAGCTTTAGTACTCTTTTGGGGGAAAGTTTGATGGGGTCACTTAGGTTATGCTAAGTTTGTAAAGTCTTGAAGAGGTGGGTCATCAGGAGCTATTTTCCTCCACCCCAAGTTTGGGGGTTGACAAGATCAGGTTGACCTTGCGAAGCTGCATTGGTTGGGTGTGGCTTGTGTAGGCAATTTGTCTATGTGCTAAAGTTTCTAGAGATTCAGTTTGTGACTAGTTGGATACCTTGGTCGGTAATGAAGTTGAACCAGCGATGGTTCCTACCTAAGCACCCTTCTGTGTGTATGATGGGTAAAACTGGAGTGGTAGTTGGAATGGTTAGCTTTCTTTGCACAACGATTTGGGTGAATGCAAGTCTAAACTGTCAAAGTGGTGAAAAGTGAATCATTGTGAAGCTGGTGTGTCACTCCCAAGTTTATGTGGACCGTGGGCACATGTCCGTACAAGCGTTGTGCAGGGGTTTGTGAGCAGTTCTGTTGGTCTTAGATTTTGTGAAGCAGGGGCTAGGTTGTCCTAGGCAGAGAATAATTAAACCTTGGGAGGGAATTGTTCATTGTAATCATTCGAGTGGACCGAGCATTATCGGTTGAGCCCGACTCGGTGGTTGTTGTGTATGTTGGCTAGTTGGCCCGTTTATTGTACTTTGGGCCAGATTGTCCTGAAGATTTAATAAAATACACGTTACTCCTAGTTCTCTTGAATTGTGTGAATGCTCATGTTTGTTGAGTCGATTTCGTGATCTTTGCAAGTGTGAGTTTTTCTTTTCGCGACTAATCCTTTCGTTATGCAAGTTGTTGTCCACTGTGTTTGTGAGTGTACTTGTACAAAGAAACACTAAAAGCGTAGTCCATAATTCTTGTAGAGTCCCATCGCAATGAGGAATTCGGGTTAGGACAAGCGATGCTGCACGACCGACCAACTCTAGAGAGCTGGCCCCGTGACAGCGTGCTTATCCATTTTGACAAATCCCAGATCAGATCGTCAAATGTTCGAGTCCCACTACACTTTTGATTGCTTGTTTTGCAACGCTTTACTTTATAAGCTCGTCTCAAGTTCGAATCTCATTTTCTTTGTTATCAAATATGGTCAACATCTCGTCAAAGCATACACCCCACACTACGCTTCATAACAGCTTACAAAGAACGCAACCACATTTCAAGGCAGTCCGAATGAGAAATGGGGGGAAATGGGTTTCAGAAGTCAGAATGCCGAATTCAAATGCAAGAATTTTGTTGGGGTCTTATGATTCCCCTCTACAGGCCGCTCGTGCTTATGACTGTGCAGTCTTTTGTCACAGAGGACGCAAAGTCAACTTCAATTTCCCAGACTTTATGCCTGAAATTCCGTCAGTCTCTTCGCTATCTCCCACACAAATTCAAGCTACTGCGGCCAAGTTTGCCAGGGAACGATGCCACATTTTCTTGTTCGGAATCTCAGTAATGTAAAGATAGCCACCAAATTTAGGAGGAACAGTATTGTAGATTGTTGGATTCGCTTCTTGAGGATGTAGAGAAGAATTAGTCTCTAAGCTTATTGTATTTTCCTGAGGAGAGTTTAGAGGGTATTGATTTTGTTCTGTTAATGGAGGAAGGAGGAGAACTTATTCTCCAACAGACCCAAAACTTACGGTAATTTGAAATTCAAATCAACTGACAAGATTTTGGCCGAAGTCACTCTTAATTCCTCTGTACAAATCTTCAAATGGTTTCTTGATTTCTTCGACGGCTCAAAAGATTCATATTTGCAACGCGTCACATTACGTCATGTAGAAGAGATTATAGTAATTTCAATGAATTTAGAAAAGACTTTACTTAATTCAAGAAACGTTATCAATAGTATGCATGCGCTTCTCAACCGCTGGGGAATCCATAACGTGCATATCGTTTCAAAGGTGACAACCCAGTACCCACCCATTAACACTTCATCATATAATTCTATATAATATATTCAGTAGATTAATAGTGATGGTTCCCACGACTTAAATTTGATGGTAGTATTTATTTTTTAAAGTTATGAAATATAATTTATTTATTATTATTATTTTTTAGTAAATCTTATTAAATCTTAAATTGATAAATGTAACCAAAATTTTACTAAATTTAATATAATTATAAAATATTTTATTTTTATTAAGAAACATTACCATTCTACTTAATGTCATGCATGCACTTTTCACTTTCTCAGAAATCGTATAACATGCATAATGTCTCAAAAGTGACAACCCACTCAATAACACTCTTATAATTCTATATAAAAGTAGGGTATTAGTGATGGTTCCCAGAATTAAAATTTGATGGTAGTTTTTATGTTTTTGAAGTTATAAAATATTATTGTTTGAAATTTTATTATTATTATTATTATTATTATTATTATTATTATTATTATTATTATTATTATTATTATTATTATATCAATTTTTAAAAATAATGTTGAATAAATAATTGTCAAAACAAATTTTACAATAAACATATATTGATTGCTAAATTTAGGCTCATATAATTCTTTCTATTGACATAATGATAATTTTTTTTTAATGGAAAATCAAACACCAGATGTCGGCAACCATTGCCAATACTTTTATTATCTATATTTAAAAACAAATAAAATGGTCATTTTTATCTTCTATAAGCCTGATAATATTTACGTTTTGGTTTGAATAAATGATAGGTGAGTTTTCTTCATTAAAAAGATCAAGTTATGCATATCTAAACCAGATTGTTGTTTATAAAATAACATTTAGTTAAGAAATTTAATACATTACACCTTAAAAAATTCTAAACATTATAAAAATTGTACATAAAATTTATAATTATAAAAATGATGTAAAAATAATATATTTCATTGAAGTATTTATAATGTTTCAGAATTTTTATTTGAAATAAAAATAGATTAGAGTTGTAAATATAGATTTAGAAACAAATCGAGAATTTAGAAACATACCTTTAGATATAGTAAATTAAATAAAACAAATAAGCATATTACCTTATTTACCAAGTGAAGACTCTCCTTTCACGGAGTCAATGTACTCTTGCTAGTTAAATATGTGGTCGCTCAATGGATTTCATGTAAAAATTTAGTGGCATTTCGACAACATGATGCTTCATTGATTGATGATCTCAAATTTTCATATAATCTCTCTAGATTCCAATTAAAAAAAAATCTCATAAAATGTAGAAGAAATGAATTTCAGAGAGTTACACTGTTAAAACCCAATCTTTGAATTGGGGAGGATAATCCAACGAGTTTCCAATTTGAAGTCTCAGCCGGGTAAGACTAGAATTCATCTGCATCTCCATCATTGTGAATCTTAAAGGATTAGGCCACTCCTCCATCTGATAAGCCACTAGGTTGGCATACAAATTTAATAATTCCTATTGGGGACTTTCATTTTAACTAATCTCCACAACGATCATGCCTAGTCCTTAAACGATACTATATTAAATTTGTATGCCAAATTGGGTTCGAACGATGTGCTAGAATCAGAAGTTGAGAAATCTGAAAGCCTCTTGGAATATGGGGATCATTTTTATGATGAATTTCTTCAAATTAAGGGAGAGCTCATAGAATTCACGGCACTATATTATATGAACCTCACAGTACAATGCCAAATTCGTATTTAAATTACTGACAAAGCTTCTAAAACCACATTGAATCTGAGCTCCCATGTTAGTAGTCTATAACATAAATATAATTACCTGGCACGGCTCTTCCTTGGATTGTTACCATCAAATTAGTTAGCATTCTCTTAAAGTTTGATAAGTATGGTGTAATCCCCATCCTCGCCCTTTAATATAACCTCTTCATGACTACCCATCTCCAAAATGCTTCGTTGCTAAACAACAACTACCAAATCCACCTTCCTGATAGTTGATAAATGATATGCCACAACTACGGTTGTTCTTCCGATCATGACGTTGTCAAGAGCCTCCTCAATTAGTTTTTCTGGTTTAGAATTCAAAGAGCGGATAGCTTCTTCAAGAAAAAGTATGGTGGGATTCTTAAGCATGGACTGGCTATTACAACGTGGTACTTTTAACCTCTAAATAGTTGAACTCCTCGCTCACCAACGTTCACAATTCATAAACTAAAACATTTCAATCTTTACTAGCTATCCACTAAGCATGATGTTGTATGGTGTGAAAGGTATAATTTTGAGATTAGAGGGACAAGCCCTCTATATCATAGTTGTCTAGGAGCTTCGTGATATAAAGGAGTGCATGTTTGAAACAACTGAACTTAATTAGCATGCACAAACTACGTGCATGTTGGCATGGCTTCGAGCCACACCAAACCTTGGTCAAACTCCTTAACCGCATGATCTCCTAATTGTTAAGAGCCTCCAACTGCGATCGCCAACAAACATGAAACAAAAGCCAGTTTGATGGGTGCACTGCCACACTCCTCTGCCCCGTCATCGACCGTCATCGAAAGTTGAGTTTGTTTACAAAAAAATAGAATAAATTATAGCAACAATATGATGACCAAGTCATTTAGCTAAAGTCAAACAAACTTACAAAATTATTGATCACACTTAAAATCTTTTTTTGTGTTGATGATTAGGTTAGGAGAGAGACAGTGAACATGAATATCAAGTAAGTTCACTATGAAAGAGTTGTCATCTTCAAGGATAAGATTTTACACCTTGGTAAGGTATGTAATGAAGAGTAAAAACATGCATTTGTTAAACTATGCCAAGAGTTTGAGGACATATTTGCATGGGAGTACAATGACCTCAAAGGGTTTGACCCTAGTTTGGAACAACATAGTATAGAGTTGGATTTCAATGCCAAGATAGTTAGGTATAAATAAAGTCCCATAAAACCCAATATAGAGCACCTCATGAAGAAATAATTGACCAAGATGATAGAGGCTAGGATCATATTTCCAATTAAGTATTCATCTTGGGATGCAAACATTGTCCCTGTTAGAAATAAGAATGGAGAGATAAGGATATGTGTTAAATTTAGGGACCTAAATTTAGCCTCATTGAAGAATCACTACTCATTGCCTTCCATGGAGAAAATCATGTAAATGGCGGTAGGTACAAAAAAAAATTCTCTCTTAGATGGTTATTTTATATACAATCAAATTTTAGTGAAGGAGGATCTATTTAATACAACCTTCACCACCAAATAGATAAATTATGCCTATAAAAATATACCCTCTATTTTATCCAATGTAGGGGAACATTTAAAAGAGCCATGGATATGGAATTTCAAGGACTAATAAATAATATTTTACTTGTTTATATTGATGGTATTATAGTATTTTATAATCATGATAATGATCATTTGTCTCATCTCATATAGGTCTTTGAAAGGTGTAGGCAGTTTGAGGTCTCACTTAACCCCAAGAAATGTAATTTTTTAGTCTATGAAGACAAGCTTCTAGGCCATGTTGTCTCCAAGAGATGTCTTTTTATTGATCCTAAAATGGTAAGTGCCATTCTATCATTGTCCTTTTCTAATCACAAGAAGGGGATATAAAGCTTTTTAGGAAGGATCAATTTTGTTAGGTGGTTTGTTATTGATTTTGCCAATCTTGTAAAACCTCTAACTACTATGTTAAATAAATATAAGATATTCCATTGGTCCAAGGAAGGGAAAAATAGCTTTGAAACAATTAAATAATCTATAACGCAAGATCCCACCCTCATAAATATAGATTTCATGAATGAATTTACTCTCTATGCATTTGGGGGTATGTATACTATCTCAACTATGCTAGTATAGAATAATAAGGAAGACATGGAGTAGCTAATAACTTTATTTAGCTAGGGATTATAAGGTTATGAGGTAAAGTATTCATTCATAGAGAATAAAGTGTTGAATTTTATAAAAATTTTGAAGGATTTTAGACATTTTTTTAACAATAAGGTGCATTTAATTATCTCCCACACAAGTGTTAAAGAGTTCATCTTAAGCAAAGATTTGAATGAGAAAAGGGTAGGGTGGATTATAAAAGTGATGGCGTATGATGTGTAAATCAAGGTCACAAAGTTGGTAAGAGGTAAAGGCTTGTGTGAAAAGATAACTTCAAAACTGTAGAGTGATAATAATGTTGTCCTAGTGCTCCAAGGTGGCCAACACTCAACTACACCTTTATTACCTACTATTTAGACACATACACATACACATATATCACATATATATATATATATATACACACATACACACTCCTCTGCCCCGTCATCGACCGTCCATGGTGGCACACAAAATACCACTAATATAAATATCTTGCTATAATTTATTCTATTCAGTTTGTAAATAAAATACCACTAATATAAATATCTTTTAAAAAAAATCAAAATATTATATAATATAAATTTTATAAAATACACTATAAAATAAATTAATAAAGAATGTCAATGATATATCATTGTGGGGTCACAATGCTTCCTACACCTACACCTACTTTTAAGCTCGCATAAAATTTCCACATAACATATTCCAAAATGCCATATTCTAAAACTTAAAGCATGTAAATTCGTTGACACTACGTTTATTTTATTTTATTTTTTCAATCAAAGTACAAAAACATACTTTTAATACCGCATAAAATTTTCAATCAACATATTCCAATATTCCATAAAATATCAACCCCTTGTCAATTGACATTTTAAAACTTAAAGCGTGTAAATTAGCTATAAATGCTTTAATCACACTTTAAACTTTAGTAGACATACTAAACCTTCTCATCTAGAAGGAAAAAACCCAATGTTTTGAGCATGTTAAGAATATTTGTCCGACAAATTTTAAAATCTATGTGCACCCTAAAGGGACACTCAAAAATGCAAAGGGACCCATTTCCATTTTTTTATTAATAAATTTTTATTGTTCCCGTAGGTCATCATTGCGCTTCAGCTCATCCTGTTACACTAATTTTAACAAAATAAAACAAAAGGTACTAAATTTTTTCTTATGGATAGCACCAACCGTTGGATGGTTAGATTTTTATTGGTAATATTTTTTTATATTTTTATTATTATTAGTACCTATCATAAGGTATGGTATTATTGTTTTCGGTGTAAGTATTTATTTTGGTCAATGTTTCTTTTATGCCCAATTAAAATAGGTTATATATCTGAAAATTATAATTTGTTTATGTTTCATGGAGGGTAGAAATATTCTATTATTTTCACCATTAAAATCATGTGGTATGTAGATTGTACGAGTTTCATCCAACTAAATCTTCTCCATTTCTTATGAATCTAATTTTCTCAAGTCTACAGATTACAAATGTGCATTTCATAAGCTTTTTTACCAATATACAACTATAATTTTGTTAACATCTTTTGATAGCATAATGTTATAGTTTCATTTGTTGAGTGACTCATTGCATGTAACACCACGTGTTGTGTTGCTTGTGCTACTTGAAATGCATTGTTGCTTCCACCTGCAATTACAATGACTTGCTTGCATAATACCATTGTTATTGCTTATCATTGTTGCTTGCACATTTGTCACCCACATAGTTACCACCACTGTCGATTGGATTGCTCCCGCTATTTCCAAGTAAGGTTTTATAGTCTCTACAAATGTATTAGCTAAAAATGTATTAGTTTCAAATGTATTAAACTTGATATAGTAAAAAACACTGAACCGTGTAACTTGTTCATATGACCACCTATAGTTACTGGCCCTATTTTGTTCACATATTATTTTTATTTTTATTGCTTTGTTGCTACCTAAAAGACTACTACCACCGATATTTAAATTGTTCTTACCATTGTCAGGTATTAATTTGATATTATTAGTTTTAAAAGTTTTTAAGTTTTTAATTAAAAAAATCAAAAGTAAAAAACTATTGCTCTTTTTGCTTAAAAAAAAGGACAGACACAACAGTTATTTCAAATATGATTCATACACAAATCATGGCCAATAGATCTTGTTAACTTGGTATACAAAACATGGTAAGAGGACTATTATTATGCCAAAAAAAAAAAAACTTTAGTAGCCATATCTTTAACCACAATCACTTACATACAATGACTACTTCAGCAAAATATTCAAAACAACCCAAGCCCAATTAAACAAAACTATATTTCTAAAGCTTTAAAATGCTGCAAAAAAGTTGAGAACAAATTAATAGGTAAATACATTAGAGAAGGTGATTCAATGCTAAGCATACAAAACATTGATTATAAAATAAAGTATACAAAACATTGATTATAAACATATATTTTATAGTAATAATTAGTTTCTAAGTATTGTTTAACAACAAATACCATTTTTTTCTTAACAACCAAATATTCTATATAAAACATCATAATCTTTCACACTCCATTGTAAGGTAGCAATCCTTCAACATTTATATATGAAATGAGTATAAATTAAAAACAATAAAACATGAATTCAACTCACTCACAAGGAAATCTTTAAACCCATCTAAATCTAGAATTTTTGTTATTGATATTAAAAATTCCAATATGAACACTAGACCCAAAGGGCTTATTTGAGTGATTCCATGGTTTGTCTTTTTCAATTTCCAAAAAAATCACTAACACTTCCATCCAAGAGTCTACAACTTCACACAAATAAAAAAGAAATTGGGTATCATGCCCATGTTTCCTTACAACTTGAAAAAAACCCCAAAATAGCAGGCATTCCAAGAGGAGAAGAAAATAAATACTTCCAACACCAATATCAACATAAATCCTAACAACATTATATTATTGCCGTGGCCATTGCCTTTTTTGGCCTACAGTAAAGGAAAACTCTCCAACTCTAGATTCAAATTATGAGGAGATGTAAACCTTAATTCTACAACATCAGATATAACACGCTGCGTAAAAATTAAAATAAAAAAATGAAGCTACAAATAATAAAAATAATATATACATACGTAAGCTCAGGTGTATTGTTTCATTTGTTTGTTATATAAAAAACTCTGAGCGCTGTAACAATCCCTATTATAAATACAATATATGTTGCAACTATCCTTCTTTAAACTATTCATTTTAACTATGCACCACTCTAGTGTGACTCCAAAACTTACATGAAAATTTAGAGATGAAGATGATGAGTTGGTCATAATAAACCTCCAATGAATGCACTACGTTCCATTAAAACACACCTAAAAGCCTTCTGATTTATTATTAAAATTAAATGCTAATGAAAATTGAGATGGAGCTTTTCTATTATCACAAAAAAGATAAGAGGGTCCTTCTAGAAGCTATTTGCTCCTTTCTTACTCTACCCTAAACATGATAGTGGACGCTGGCAATAGCATCGACATGCCCCTGTCCTTGCCTCTACTTTACGTGGCCATATTTTTGTGCCTTTTCCTTTCAGCTATTCTCGCATCTCCTCCATCCATTCCATGTTAAAATATGAAAGTCAAAGAATAAAGGTATTATTTTTAATCATGGCACATGGATTTTTATGTTTTCCTTCAATAAAAAATAATCATTTTTTTTCAATGTTCCATATCAAATATAAGGCAAATATTTTCTTGAATAAATTAGGTATTATGTATTATACAACTTAATTTTTACTTTAATGATTAATTTAACTCTTAATTATATATATTTTATAATTTATAATTTTATTTCGAACCATCATAAATATATATAAAGACATGTTACATATAACTAAGACTTATTTATTCAATTATAATTTTTATTCAATTTTTTTAAGACTTTACAAATTTCAATTTGTAAATTAAATTTTATTTGTTTTAACTTTTTTTTTCTACATAATAAAGTTGTGTTATTCTTAAACTCCATACAAATTCAGAATCCTTACGTAATTAAATTACTATTAGTTATCCATCAAATCATTAGGTAAAGGTACACTTACAAAATACATTAGAAAATGTAAAAGTGGTAGTTCTTCGGCCAACTTTTCTACTTGCACCAACATTTTCTATGAACACCAACAACAATGTAAATAACAACAACACAAATGGTCAATTAACTGAAGTGCTACATGAGGATAATGTTGTTATCCAGGGGCTATTTCCTTTAGATTTTTTTATTTATTACTTTTCTATTACTAGATCAACAACATATGCATTTTGATGTTAACTGTTTACTGAGCTCACAAATTCTACCTTTAAGAAATTCAGATTGAAGATTACATAACAATGACCCATTGAAAGATGCAATTAATGCTAAAGCTAAAACTAGTTTGCGTCAACTATAGGTTAGAAAATATAAATATTTTTTACTTTTTAATTACATTAGAAGGTATTGGGCATCTTCAAGTTTTATTATTTAGATCTTTAACTATTCGCATATGCATTTTTGTGAACAGCAAATAAAAAATACACATCCTAAATAATTAGGAGACCTAGTCTTTGACACCTTTGCTAGCATTTTTATTCTTCTACCCTATAAAAAGGTACTCTAGCGGCAATGCAGCTCTTGTTTATTGTGTTCTTTAAGTTTTTTTTTTTTTTTTTTTCTCATTTCACTTTGTTTTTTTTTTCTTTCAATTTATTTTTTATTTATTTTTTTTTTTTTCTTTTTTTAAATATTTTTTCATAAAAATATATTGTATAATTTTTGGGCTCCCAAAATTTAAGTATAAAGTTTTAAGGTTGGACTATTTTGAATTTTATTTTGGGTATTTTATATTATGTAATTATGATTTTTCAGCATTTTTATTATTTATATATTAGTTTACACATTAATAGGGTTCTCATTTGAATTTGATATACAGAGGCATTACTTCAATTATAACATCTTAAATATATATATTGAATATGTCAAAGCAATAAAATTTAATCATTTAGATAAGAGATTCAAGAGGCGAAGTAAATTTGAGGCATGTATTTTTGCACTAAGCATTCATTCTAGCATAAAATATCATATATATTAGACATTTAATTATCATTTCATTGCATCATTGACATGTATAATATTTGGTTTTCTACTCATAATATTGTGATCTTTTGAAGGGCTCAATAAGTAACTAGTTTTAAAAACCCCAACTAATTCAGAACACATCTCAAAAAAACCATTTTCCTTATCCATTTATAAGTTGAGATGTCATTTTATCATTTTGAAGTTGTGATAATTTTAAAGTTGTGAGAAGGTTTTTTGGATCCCTACATATGATGAACATAATTGTCAAATCAATTTTTGATAATCTACTACATGCCATGTCCAACCGCACAGTTCCAAAAGTAGCGCTACTCTTCAATATTACTTGAAAGGTTTTAATAGCAATCTTTGTTCACCTCAATTTTTTCGATTTTTCTTTATATTACTCCCTAGAAATATTATACACTATATAGTTGTGACAATTATTTACACATTTATGAAACATCAAATATTATTTTAAACTATTATCCTGTCATTTATTATAATAGGAAAAAACGTTTTTACAATTAACTCTTATTTCATTGTTTTAAGTTGGTTAGATTTATTTTCAATGATTACACAGAGACGTGATGCAAGTTACCATAGATACATGTATTCATAAAACACTTAAAATATATGAATAAATGCAACATTTATTTTTGTTCTTTTTAAATTTATGCAACCCTTTTGTTGTCAGGGTGTGAAAATAAAAAACGGTCATGTTGTGCCTTAAGTACATGTGTTAAGTGTATCATTACTACATGAAACGCAACTTATGCCATGAATTGGATCAATTTCAGATCGTTTCATGATTTGGGTTCCTTTTATGATTGAAGGAAATTGTGATGCAAAGGTGCTGTAAATTTCACCACAATCGACAACCTTTATATCATCACTTTTGGGTGTCAATCTATATCAGGGTCTTATATAACCATTTTCAAGTGTCATTTTTATTATCTAAATGTCATTTTCATTGTCAAAGATGAGAAATAGAGAGTGTGAAAAAAAAAGACTACCACCCTGTCATTTTTGGTGAAAATGAAAGTAATTTTAATGTTTTCTTTTTATTTTTTATAATTGTATACTACCAAGTGCCTTATTTATAAGATATAATACAATACTATTTGTAATATATATTATTTGTAATATATATTATTAAGTGCAAATTACCAAGTGATTGAATTGGAATATATATTAAATTAACATTTATAATAGATGTTATTAAGTGTAAATTAGGTTAAATAAGTGAAATTTATGAATTACATAAATTTATGAAAGGCAGATTTAGGAAAGGCAAATTTAGGAAATTAGATTTTTGTTTGGAAAATAAGTGTAAAATTTTAGACAATTGGGTAAAATCAGAGTTAATTAGACAAATTAGTAGTAAACTATGAAAAATTAAATAAATTAGCGAAAACATCAGGGAAATGGTGAAAGTAGAGAAAATAATTAGGCAAACGTTGGTAAATTAAAGTAAAATTAGGGTAAACTTATGGAATCAAGGAAATTGGCGATAGGTATGGAAAATTATATATATTAGGGAAATTAGAAAAAATTATGAAAATTAGTAAACATTGAAGAAATTAGAGAAAAATTTGGCTAAACTTATTAAAATTGTGCCAAATTTGATGAAATTATGCGGAACTTAGGAAATTAGTGACAAATAAGAGAAATTAGAAGAATCATGACAAATCATAGAAATTAGGGAAACTAATGATAATTAGAATAAAATTAGCAAAAATTTTGGCCAAACTTTATGAAATTAGTGACAAAGAGGGTAAATTAGACAAATTGAGAACATTAGATAAAATTATGGAAATTAGTGAAACGTAAGAAACTTAGATAAATTATAATATAATTTGGCCAAACTTAATAAAATAGGCCAAAGTTGAAGAAATTATACCAAATTTACGAAATTTGGAAAATTAGAGACAAATAAGAAAATAATGCCAAATTACAAGAACTAGAGAAATCAGAATAAATTAGGCTCAAATTATAGTAAAATTAGGCCAAATTCAATAAAATTAGTGACCAATAATAAAAAATTGAGAAATTTGGGAATTTATAGAAAATTAAAGAAAGTGGTAAAATTTAGGGACATTAGTGTAACTTTTGACTGTATTAGTAAATTTTAATATCTGAACAATCCAATATGTGTCACCCTCTAATAGGATACCCTAATTTTGATTGATTCATCAAATTATAATTATCTTTATGGATTCTCTTTTGCACTATTTGTAGACATTGTTCTTAGCGCTTTCAACATTTATTAGAGTTCAAGTGAGACAAAGTAATAGGTATGCATCTCCATTAACCATTTTTTAATTACTAATCATTCACAATAATTTCAATAATATCCCTTTAATCACATAGGTTGGGTATTTATTTACTATATTTAGATCATATTTTATATTGTGCCTTTTTATTGATGATTAATGTAGTGTATTTGATCGAAAATCACTTTTCACCTAAACATTTTGGTGAGCCTAGTCCTTTTGATATTTCAACCTCATGGTTTAATGCTCTTATTCCTACCAAGGACTAATTTTGATGTGATTAGTTCATATCATGTTTATCTAAGGTTTTGCTTCCTTGATGTGTTATCATTAGCCCTATATTCATGTGTGTTCTCTATGTTAATTTATTTTGTTGATTAAGAATGTTATATTTAAGACACTTACTAGGCAAAGTGATAGATTGATTTGTAGAAATATTGATTTTGTTTGAATTCCTTTGCTTCATATTCATATTAATTTGAAAAAAAATTATAATTTTCAATGAGGTTCATACTTGTATTAGCAAACATGTAAATGATAATGCAAATGGTTCAAACATAAATGATGTGAATGATGAAAATTTAAATGCTTTTAAAAGATGACAATGCTATGAATGATATTAATGTTATTGGATCATCTCAAAACATAAAATAAGTTATGTGGATAAATAAACGGTAAAAATAATTTTCTACATTTTGAAAAAAGCGTTTGAGAACATCATGATGAAATGAATCAAATATTAGCTAATATTAAGAAATATAGAAAATGAAAATCCAGTTAAGAAATTTGTATATGAGGAAGTATATATTTCAATTAATAATTAATCTTTAAATGATTCAATTATACCTACTAGAAGTTTTACTTTCATATTAGGTAATGCGGCTATTAGTATGTTTCATTTTATTAAATTGTGCTTCTATGTATTGTTTCTACTCAAAATACTATGCTTATTCCTTTTAATCTCGGTCTTGATGTTTCTCACATGTTTTTTAATTCTAGATAAAAAAATTTAATTTACATTTTTTGGTCATGGTATTTTTTAAAACACTTTAGGTTTCTATTCCTTACACATGTTAATTATAATTCGGTTTGTAATTCTAAATATATAGTTCTTTAAAATCTATTCAAACCATGTAACAAACAATTTAACAACATTCTCAAGAATTTAAAAAAAGAAGTTATACATTTATTTCTTATGATATATTAATCAATAAATTAACTTATGAGGTCCTTTTCTACGCCTATCTTATTTTTTTAAAGCATAATAAAATGTGATCATAATGATCATACAGTTTTTACTAGATCATTATATAAAGAGTTGTATCTGGGTGTGTTTTATATTAAGTTTAGTCTTATATGATCTAACCATTTTAATAAAATTCTTCAAATTTCCCTAAATTTATGATAAAAATAATTAAAGATAATCATAATAATTTTGATCATGATCATGTAGATGAAGTTGATGTGGTGCATACTATGAGAGGGATTGTGATTACATAAATGTATTTTATGAGAGGATATGTATAATATAGAGGAATCGATATGCAAACAATAATGTCAATGTCAATAATATTGACATTGAAACAAAATATTAGGAGATTGCGAAGGAGAAGGGTGTGTATATTATTTCAGCCTCTAGGGCATACATTTATTTACAACCACCAAGTAAAATGACACCTTTAAATCAAAACTTAGGGCATGCTTTTAGGGCATGTAATAATGACTAACAAGGGATAATTAGTAATAAGTATTTTAGGATCAATCAAATTTCACCTTATAATTTTGAAGGGAGATTTGAGACCATTAGATCAATACAAATTTGTGACTAATAATATATTAGTGATTAACTAGGTGCAATTGAGGCCAATTACAACATATAAATATCATAATAACAACTAATTGAAGTCATTCATGAATTATCAAATTATCCTTAAAGTGAAATGTATCTTAAAGATAGTGAAATGGTATTACAACCTATATATGTATATATTTTATCAAATTAAACTTAATATATATTTCTATAGATGTAGTCATTATTAAAAATCTTCCAATGACCTTGATGACAAAACCAAGTTGATAAAATATACCAAACATATATTACAAAATAAAATGTTTGAGAATGAAAAGGCGATGCATTTGTCAGAAGTGGAATGAAGAAGATCTGAGATCACTCATGATTCTCCCTCATTGGGTTTTTTAAAGACCTTTCCCTCTGTATATGTCCTCTCATCTCCATATATGAAGGATTTGATCAATCACAAGTGACATGATATCCATAGCCATATCCATCATTCTATGACATGCACATAAAGATGTGTGAAAGAGGATATATTTTACTTGTAAATAACTATTAAGTTAAATTTTTATTTTTTCAACATCTTCATAGATAGAAACCTCTTTACTTAAAAATTAAACTAAAGATGAGATCTAATAGAGAGAGGAGGAGGGATGTCAAGGTTAAATTTTCAAAAACCAAAATAATTTATGTAGGAGAAGATCAATATTACAATTTTTAGAGACGAGGAGAAGCAATGTGTATAATTAGATATTTGAAACCTTTTTAGAAGATGAAGAGGTTAATTTACAATTTATTTTTTCATTAGAATTGAAAAAATTTATAATTATTTCACATCAAATAGAATTCCAAAATTATAAATGAATGATATTTTTTCATTTAATGCTCCTATAATTAGTACTAATTTTCAATATTTATTACAACGTAGATTATGAATTGATAGCCACAAAATGTACATTGAATTCAATTTTTTTAAATGATAGAAATGTTTACTGACATGTGATACACTTCCCCCAAGTCATCATAATTAGGATAAAATAATGAAACATGGTTTTGTGAGGTATTCAACATCATCATGTGAGTATGGGTGTGGTCAGAAAATATCAACAATACCTCCTACACATTTATTGACTCTACATACACCTATATCGACTCTATTCTTTACATATTTATGGAATCCAAATTAATAACTAAAAATATCAACTCTCTTTGCTACATATTTATAGACTCCACCTTAATAACTAAAAATATTTAATCAACTTCTACTACTTACATCGACTCCACCTCGAGTAGTTGTATTTAATCCATCACTAGAAACCTAACATTCAACCCAAAAAATATGCATTAGAAAAACCATGGACCTCTTTTGATCGTTATTAATACATGATTATAATTGAATGATGTTTAGAAATTTAGTATATTATAAATTGATAAGATGGTATATCCATTTTGAATTCTAACATAATGTAAAATTATTAAATACGTAGCTTTTAGTTTGGACATATATCAAATTATTACCCCATGTAATTTACAAAAAAATAAATATTTCCCATGTTTATTTTTAAAATAAAATATACTTTTTGCATGCTTGTGGATATACATTCTTGTGGACATGGTTAATAGTCACCTGCATAATGACTTCATCCCTACAAATGTGTGTATTTTTTCTAGTCTCTCTTTCATTTGACCTGCTCATAGCCCTATGTTTGTTGTTCCATATATATTTGGAATTGGACTCACATATATATGCCCACCTATGTGGAAGGAGGAGGTGGAGTAATATGACCTCGATGACAATGATGATGAAGATGTTGATGATGATGATGATGACGGTGATTGACTTATGGATGCTTCAAAATTTGAGATATAGGAGGAATCAAATGTTGTAAGAATATTTGATTATTTTTTAGGATGTTATCTTGTATTTATTGTTTTATGGTTTTAACATTAAATTATGTTTGATGATGTTATATTTTGTTTATTGATTTATGATTTTAACCTCACATCTCTTCCTTATTGAATGACAGTATGCAGGAAAGTACAAAATCAAGGATTTTGGTATTGCAAGGTGAAATGTGTAAGTTTACTTGTTGAGGCCATGGGACACATTTAGAGATGATGGTGGACGTCTATTTTGTTCACAAGATAGACTTAACACTCATCATCATAAGATTCATAGTTGGTAATTCATTCCAAAGAGGCCTGTTGGGCATGTCAGAAGTTGGAAATGTAATCTTAAAGGAAGAAAAATCAATAAAAGGCAAATAGAAAAATCAATAAGAGAGATAGGTTGGAAAGATCATGGCTAGCTAGGAAGGATGTGTTTGATTTATGTTATCTCAATGAGACAGCCTTGAAGTCTATCGATGACAAGATGGGTGCATATCTTTTAAGTGAAAACTTAGCACCAAGAAGGGAAGCCTGTATTCAATGAAGAGAATATCAACAACAAATGAAATGATAAAGAGAATGGGTTGAGCAACAACAAGGTTCATGCAAAAATAGACCTCAGGTTAAATGTATTCAGTTCATTGGTCTTAACAAAGTTAATGTTAAGTTAAATTTATCTTACTCAATATTAACATTTATATTTCTACAATAATAACTATTTTTATTACAAAATGATGACCATCAAGCCCATTCTAGTGATGAGGATCGCATTCCTTTGAGAGAAATGCATTTACAGAATGGCAGATATGTTCATCGGGGGGCATAATAAATGAAAGTGCACATGATAGGTTACCTCATCAATTGATATTTTACTTTTTATGATGACTAAGTATTACATACACTCTTCTTTATTCCTTGTACCTTTATTTCAACCCTGCCATTACATATTTTGATAGTGCTGTATATTATTATTGCATATAGGATTTTGGTGGAGATGAGTTGTCATAGTCATAGGCATGGATGGACCATGTTTAAGAGGTATGATACTTACTTCTTAATGTTGGTGTCTTATTCTTGCATTTTATCAATATTTCTAAACTTCACATTTTCAAATGCAGGTGTCAAGGGTGACATGCATATAACTACATTTATGTGGTTGATCACTTTCATTTTTTCTCCATTTATAGAGGCCTAATGGCCATGGAATTAACATTGATATTGCCTTAGGATACTGCCTTGGAAACTATTATTTATATACATACATTTTGGCATTATATGTATGACATATTTGATGTGTGGTCGAATGTATTATTTGGATAGGGGATTTGAACACAAGTGTTTCATTTCTAGTTTGTGTTGGATACTTAGTTTTTTGTTTACGCATGATTCAAGAAATGGTTTGGTGTTTAATTTACATTTATCGATGTATTGCATAATCATGCATGGTTCAATGATGCAATGGTTTTCCCATGTACTCATCATATATTTGTATGCATATGGTATGTGATGTTTTTGATTGGTGATCTATCATTTTCACATGTATACCTTATTCTCCTTTCATTCTTTCACATGTTGGTGACAAAGTTCACATGTGTGCATGTCTCTATGTCTATATAAAAGTAACAGTCATAGGAAGGAGTGCAATATAAGATTTTTATGCATGGCTTGTCTCTCTAACATTCCTTTATCTCACATCATGTGTTTGTCTGTTTAGGCAATCGACACAATAACTATCAATGTCTATGGCCTATGGTTCGAGGTAGGGGAGGAGGGGAAAGAAGGAATATGGAAACACTCCAATACATCAGAATGACCATACTATAGGTATCCATTTCATACTCCAATATTATGATTTTAGTGTTTTCATTTAAGTTATAAAAAAATTTGTGTGTAATGAAACTATTCGTAATTATAAAAAATGGGATGTTCTTTAATTTTTAATATTATTATGGACCCTCATTTATGTCTATCTTTTTTTAGATATTTTATGCTGGAAATATTGAATGCTATCATTGACTTTCACATGTATTGATTTTTTCCAAACGAAGTCCCAAATCTAGAAGAGAAAATGGCTACCCAATTTCTTAAGGACATGGAAAACTTCTTGCAAGGATGAGATCCTAGAATGTAATGGGCATAGAAAAACATCTTGGTTTGAAACTATTATCACTAATGAATGTGAAAAAATAATCACTCAAGAGGGAAAACTAGTTTTTGACTGACCTTCTTGATGGTGCAAGGGTAAAGGTTATCAAGCTGGAAACTATGTTGACTACAAAGGACCAGAGAGGTCGAGAAGTTGCACCATGCACTTCTCACATTGATGAATGAGAAGATGGATGCTGAAATAAAGTTTATCAATCTACAAGCTTCCATGCCTACACAAAAGCACTCAGTGATACAAGGGCAAAGACTGTGCAGGCTATGCAAACAAAACACAATGGAGTAGTCATCATATATGAGCAACCATTGTAGATTTTGAAGCTGGAGTTCAATATATTGTTTACACAAGCCAATGGGATGTCTCCCAATAGACATGGTATTCCATACATGAATAATGATAATTAGTTGTGTGTAATGACTCATGTGTCTAGTATTACATGATGTATGCTTATGAATTTGGATGGAAATCAATTCAAACACATGCTTATTCACATTTTAATCTAAAAAATTGATGTTTATTTGCCACCAGTTGCTTAATTCATGTCATGTATTCAAGTTGTTTATGAAAAAATGAATGACTGTGTTCATAAGTTATTTAGCCTAAAAAATACAAATTGACTTCTTATGAAAATCTGTTATATCATCTTATTGATAAGTATATGGGCTATGTCATCATGGCTTTTAAATTCGCTCAAGTGGCTTCTTGACCTATTTTTGCAACTTCATCTAATCATGTAGCTTATTTTTTATTTTTAAATATAAATTGAGTAAAAATGAGTGGTAATTACATAGTTTACAGTCATTTTTGGAGCCATGACATTTCTCTATTAATTAGAAACTTGGTTGATACTATAAAATATAGGCTATATTATTTATGAATGTTCATAAAAGATAGTATGTATGTAATGAATGCATAAAGATGGTGTGTATGTTCTGAATGCATGTAGGCTTCGTTCTCATGAGATGTAATTATCCAGTTTTGTAAAATGTTGGCTATTTGGAACAGTTTCTGAAGTAATTGAGTGCTTTGTTAAAATAAAGGGTAACATTTTAGGATTTTCTTAAGATATAGTTAAATAAATCACATATGTATAGTTAATCTATGTGGTACTTCTATATATTGCTTATTTCATCCATTATCTTCTTTGTAAATTGCATTAATATTCAAATGCCCAATTGTGTCTTGAATGGTTTTTAGGTTCTTTCTTACCCTAATGCAACTCCTACAACCTTTGAAAACCAAAATCCAATCCTCTTTTCATATGTTCTAACTCAATTTCCCTTGGACTCTGCATATTACAAGGGTTTCCTACAGGACTGTGCCCCTGTTAGACAACTAACAACAATGTTTCAACCAAAGAGAGATTATAAACCACTTCAAACATCCACAATAAACTTACCAACACATTTTATAAGTTAAGAACTCGTTGATCATATGGATTTTCTCAAAGATCAGTCCTTGTAGTCATGAAACAATAATCCAAGTATAGAAATAGGGCTTGCATACTATCAACTTCCATCATGGGGTCTTTTTATTTCATTAATTATCATCAATATCTTATCTCCTGGTTATTCACATCAAGAAATTGCTATCATAATGATCTTACCTCTCTCCCAATGTATATCCATTCCAACATATAACAAAATAAGGGTTATAGACTATGTAACAGAGTTGATCCTTTTGTGAACTATGAATAGAAGCTCACTACCTCTCTTGTATTTAAATAACAAATCTTCCCCTCTACAAGAACCACACATTCATCTCTCAATCATCATCTCATCACATAGTTGATTGATGTCTTAAAGATGAAGGATTACCTCATTCTATGATAGACACAACAGTCTACAAGGCCTTAAAGATTCAATGGTCCATTTTACTCTTAGTCTCACCTTGTTACTTATATTATCACAAATCTTTGAAGGTTTTTACTTTCTCAATCTCATAGTGATGTTTGCCACACTAAACTCCACCTCTAACCTATAAACAAACATTCCAATATATTCCTTTTATGACTATTATTACATAAATATGTAATGGCATGTTTTAAATATTTTAAATGAGGTATCCAAAAAAAATTACTATTCAAACTTCTATAATACATACACCATACCTAAGACTCTAACTTTTTACTTAAAATATAAATGGGATGATTAATATTACATTGACTAAATTTTGATTGCAAAACACTAATTTTTATAGTTGACGCATTCACATGAACATGAAAAAGGCCAACTCCAATTAGAAAATTGAAGTATGTGTAAAAAAAAATCTTTCAAAATATTAATTATCAATTATTTTTTATGAGAGCAAAATAATGGTTCATCCTTTTATATAAATCATTTTAAAGGTGAAGCCATTCATGTATAATTATCTAAATGAATTTATTATAGTAACTAATATTTTTTAAGAAGGAATAAAAATTTTATATTATTTTTAGTACGTCTATATATAATATAACAATAATTTTAGAAAGGTAAAATAATATGTCATTTTTGTAAATATTATAATATAGAAGAGTTCAAAATGAATTATAAAACAACATTTTTAAAAAAAAGTTAAATGTGATATTCAATTAACATTCTTCAAACATTAAGAATAGACTTTGAATATAATTATAAAATATAACTTAAATTTACAATTATTTAAATATAATTATAATATATTAAGAATCTATAAAGAAATTCTTTCAAAACTACAATTATGATTGTAAAAAAATAAAAAGTGTATTCTCCAAACAAAATGTCATAACATTATTTTTTTTTTTAAATCCCATTATATAACAAACGTAACCATTAACTTATACTGATGATATCTTTAAAAATTGTATATATATATTTATGCTCCTTTCATTAAAAAAACTTCTAAGATATTTTCTATAAATGGTGGATGAAATAGATCTATTACATAAGCCTCGTTCAAGACCTGAAAGTTGACAAATATATGAATACACCTATAATTATTAATAGAAAAACCCCCTAAATTTATCCCATATTATTCATAAAATATAAAATATGACACACGATTCTAACTAAGCGTGTAAATTAGATGGGCAATGCCAATTTTCGCCACATGCTCTAAAATTAAGTAGAGTCATAGTCATAGTCATACTTTACCTTGTCTTCTACAAAATGAAAAAAACTCTGTTTTGACCATGCGGAGAATATGTGTACACGATAGTTTTAAAACTACCCTCGCACTCATTTTGCATCGTCATCCGTTCCAATTTTGAACAAATTCCACCTCACCTCGTCAAAACTTCGAATCTTCACAAACTCGCCCTGCAACCACTCTATACCACTCAAAGCAGAAACCCCACACCACACACAAAACAGCTTACACAAGTCAGAGGGACATTTCAAAGGAGTTTGAATGAGGAAATGGAGGAAATGGGTTTCGGAAGTGAGAATGCTCTATTCCATTGCCAGAATTTGGTTGGGTTCATATGATTCCCCACAATAGGCCGCTCGTGCATATGGCTGTGCAGTGTTTTGCCTCAACTTTCTGACTCTCTGCCGCAAATTCCCTCAGCCTCTTCCCTATCTCCCGCACAAATTAAAGTTGTTACATCCAAGTTTGCCAAGGAATAATTTCGGCTAGAGAACGGCACCGCATGTTGTGGTTCGGAAACGCAGTCGTGTGTACACAGCCACCAAATTTTAGAGGAGCAAGATTGGATGTTGTTGGATTCACTTCTACAAGATGTAAATAGCAGTGAATCTCCAAATTTAGAGGACATTCCTCCACTAGACTTAAGGATATTGATTTTCTTTTCCAAAGCCAGACTGACGTAAGACCACTGGGATTTCCAAATTAATCAATATCAGCCAGAATCCATCAAGAGAAGCAGAGAGTGTTTATGGCTAAAACACAGTAATTATTTAATATTTTTATATAATTTGAAATTAATATTGGATTTTTGTTATAAAAGAGAAGATGGACAAATGTAACGCTTTTCGCAAAATTTTGTCAGGCCTTTGAATGTGATACGTTTGTAAGAAAAATAAAAATTGGGTAACGAATTTAACGATTCACATGTGTAGTTTGAAGGCTAATGAATGTCTGTCAAAGTAAAATTTTTGATTAATGTGGATTGACTTGAGAATTGGTAGCTGAATCCTTGCCGTAACCTCACTTCTATGAAAGAAAAAAATAAAACTTAAATATATGCGGCTTTAGTCCATATATTAAGTGAATTTTTCTTCTTGAAAAAAATTGTGTAAAGATTTTATGGCTTGATATTGAGTTACATTTTGTGATTTATCATCAAAATGTTGTATTTATTATCCGTTCGATGATGATATATTCAAATGAGTTTTAGCTAGGTCTTCAGTATTTTTCACAATAACTTGTTATTAATATCTAACAAAATTTGTGTCATTCCTAGATACAATGTGCATAGCTTCATTAGTCTTCTCGCATGCGACAAAATGAACCATTTGGAGAATCTATTTACAATCATAAAGATATAATCATGGCTTCTATGCATTCTTATAAATCTTAAAATAAACTCCATGCTTATTGTTCCCATGGTCTATTTAGAATAGGCAACATCTTGGTTGATATAACCCTGCATTTTGACTTATTTCTTCTATCACTAGAAAATTTTACATTAATACACATACTTTCACACATCCATATCCATATTAGAGGAAAAGTAATTCTCAAATCATTGCACAAATGTTTTGTCATTACCAAAATGACTAGCTAGTCTTCCTTTATGCTTCTCTTTGATCAATTTTTTGTGCATAGAACATCTGGGTATACACAATTCTTTTATTTTGAACAATAATTCTTTTTGTAGGGCACAATCTAACCAAGATGTTTTGTCCATGCTCAATGGCCTTGCACATGATTTCCATCCATCCTTGAAATCCTCATATTCTATGTGTAATTGATTTATAGAATCAAATCCCACTACTTCCACTTGCATCTCGTTCAACAAGAGACACCTTCTACTCGATGCATATACAACACTACTAAAATTTGCACTTCTATGCTTCAACACAAACGGATAAATTTGTAGGAATTCAAGCCCTTCATATTTATTTAATCTAACTTACCTTGAATATTGATGAATTGTAGTGTTTGATGGTCTATATATAACACAAAATCCTTAGGCAGCAAGTAGTTCTCTCACTACTTGAGCGCTTTCACTATGACGTAGAACTCCTGATCATAAAATAAATATTTTCTCTTTACATCATTCAATTTCTCATTGAAGTAAGCAATGTGCCTACCTTCTTAACTCAACATAACTCCTATTATTGCCTACTCACATCACAATCTACCTATATTGCCTTGTTGAAATCAGGGAGCACTAACATTGGCCATTAAATCACCTTCCTCTTCAAACATTGAAGCTATGATCTGCTTCTATTGTCCAAAATAACTCTTTTCTATCACTTTTCAATTCTTCTATGATAGGTCTACACATCCCATTAAAGTTGAAAATGAATTTATGGTAAAATCTTGCCAAGTGAGTCAATGCAACAAGTTGATGGGCCAAAAAGTGGAAACACCAAAAACAAGATTTTTATATAAGGGCATGTAAAGTGAAATGAATATCCATTTTGAAGGAAAATGGGTATCCATTATTTTGAATAGGCTCAAATATCCTAACCAAAATGGATATCAATGAGCTTTGGATATGTATCATATATTTAGAAAAGGGTATGTGCACAGAGTTAGGGTATAATTTTATGGGCATACCCAACATGTATGCATTATAACATAATATATACACATTACCATATTTTATAAAAATGCATATGCATTATAGGAATGTGTACGTGTTCCTATAAATAAATGTAACACGTACGTGTTACGTAAACTACAAAATAAAAAAGAACCCTAAATTGTCATTTCTACTCTTTTCTTGGCATTCATGTTTTGTTACTTGGCATTTGTGTTTTGCCCTCTATCTCTTCCTTAATTCGTTTAGCTTGCATTTTACCCTCTAGCTCGCATGAAAATAATTGCTTTTACTCCTGTATTCGTGAGATCGACGATGCCACTACTAAGAAGAGGTAAGTTTTGTAGATTAAATCAATTTTTTTGATTTTTTTGTGAATGTTTTGCATAGTTTGATTTGTAATTTTTCTCCAACAGGTCAGTGTGCTCCATCTAACCCTCTGCCCTACCCTCCTAACCCTCCGTGCTACCCTCCTAACCCTCCACCTAACCTTCCTAACTCTCTGTCTAACCCTCCTATAGTTCCACTAGATCCCCTAGGTAGTTAGAAGGATATAGTTATTCACATAGTGGAGAATAAAATTGAAATAAAGCAGATAATTAGGAGAATGAGGGAGCCCACTTCCACGAACACCTACTGCACCTATTTGGCCAATACCCTATAGTTAGTATTAGGTCAAGTTGACTCAATAACACATCAAATTGATAGATAGAGGCCATATAGGGATAGTTATAGGGCTTAGTATGTTGAAAAATTGTTAGCATATGAGGTGAAAAAGAAAAAAAATAACAAAAGATCAAATTTATGCCTTATTTATCAATCCATCCACTAATTCCCCATTTCTCGTAATGACCAAATTTTTCTCAATCTACCAATGCCAACATAATTTGATTAAAGCCATTTTTGGGGAGCAATGGTGGATGGTGTTTGACTATCCACCTTGTAATAACCATGAGGTCCCTTTGTACTTTTTGAAAAAACTCTATTACAAGTTTTTCCTCAAAAAAATTCCAAACTACTTTGATTATGGTGAGTTTCAAGGCCAAGGGAAAGGCTCCATACAGGATTGACCAAGTACACATCATGCACCTAATTGGCCTACAAAGATCCATACCTAAAACCCACTTCATTTAGAGATTCTCTCTACGATGAAGGAGGTTGTGGAGATAGACATTTTACATGCGTTTAGTGCACTTACTGATACACTCATTCATCATATGAGTAGAATTTTAGAGATAGATGTTTGAGATACTCCAACTAGTGGCCATACCCAACCCCACCCATGCAGATGGTGTGGTGTTATATGCACTAGACCTTTAGACGATGATGGTGGTGCTTCAGGGGGCTTAGAGGATATGGTCTTGACTGATGAGTTGTTGGCACGTATATTTTGTTTAGATACGTTGGGAGTCTCTACACACATGCATGTATCTTTTATATAAATTTCATGTTAAATTTTTAAGTTATATTTGCAAATTAAAAAGGTAAAAATTAATTTACACATTTAAATTGAATAATATATATGCATTTTTTTGTGTTTCAATAGGAGACATTGCCTTCAACATCATAACTAGGTAGTGGACCAACCCCTACTACATCTATCTACGTCAGTAAGACACCATATACATTTACAAAGGTAAAATTTCAAGTGAATCTTATATACTCTAGATGTACATTCATACACATTAATTTCATCATTGGTAAATTTTGTGTAATAAAATATAAAATACCTAATATAATTTTGCTGGAATTTTTATTGTTTGATGTATTAACATGGATTGGCACAGTGTTAGAAACTCATCCTCCTCAACTTTTTCACTTTTATTTCGACTCTCAAACTATGTTTTCAATAAACAAAATATCAATTTCCATCCAAACATGTTTTCTTATAAAAGAACTATCCATCTGGTCTTTCATAAAAATATTTGGATTAAATTCCCTGGCTGAATTTGGTGGAACTTCTATGCCACACTCCTGTAAAATGTTGTTAGTATGCAAAGTATAATGCATATGGCAAAAAATATCATAGTGCATTGAAAATTCAACATGTTTCCTACAACAACAAGTGGTGTGTGTATGATTTATTTTTACATAAAAAAGGTTTGGCCATCTCAAAAAATCTTTGACTAATAGCAATTTGTGGATGTTTTTCCAAAAAATTAGAGTACAATTATGTTTGAGTCATAGCCAAAAAATATTTCAGATGCAGTTCATGATTATGAGAACCAACTCTTCTTTTCACTACATCTCTTTCATTGTGTGAAACTCTTGTATTATATTTCTAAAATTATGTAAGTCTTTCAAAGCATTGGTTATAGCCTTGTCCTTTTGTGGAAGTCTACCAGAGAATGCCTAGAGATCTTTCATATTGGGTTTATTAAGTCTTTCACATCTTTCAATTGCTTTCATTAATATTTTCCTATTTATATCAAATATTTGACTTGTTTTTGAAATCAACCATTTTTTCCCTGTTTTAGCGCTTACTGCACAAATTATCATTATACATCAAGTGGCATTATAATATTTATTGCATGATTTTGAGCCTATAATATGATACGCATCAAGTTGATTTTCAATAATTTTATTATTTTCATTATCCATGTCAGATGTTCTTAGTCCTAATGTGTGCATTATAGGTCTCATCTTAACTAATTTCATCAATGAAACAAATAATCGATATCTTTGACTATCATACTGCAATCTATCAGAAAGAAACTATCCAAAAAAAATTGAGCCAATCTTCTTGAATGGCGATCAGACATTTTTTATGCATTGGTTTCAAAATATTTTCATTAACTTAAATTATGTACTTATCTTTTCTACGCATAATTCTTGTTGGTGTTTTTATTAGTGGAATCTGTTCAAAGGGTGTTTCAAAATGATTATCTATTTCCATAAAAATTTCTTTATTGTTTGTTTCTTCATTATATGTTTCCATGAAATTTTCTTCATTGTTAATTTCATCATTATTTGAGTTCATTTAATTTCCTTCATTGTGATTGGTTAAAGTATCATATATGGGCTCTTCATCAACAAAATGAAAAACTTAAACTTTGAATGTGAATTTCCAACATCATCTAATTTTTTATCATCAATTTAATTTATTATTGTGAATTTCATCATAATTCAATTCATTATTATCAATATACTCATTATCTAAGGTATTAGCTCATCAAGGTTAGCATTTGTAGCATGTGATTTATCCCCTTTAATCACATCTTAGACTCTAATTTAGGTTTAATGGGTTGAAATTGGCCACATTTGCATTCGTATTTGCATTTTTGATTAAATTAGGGTCATTTAAGCCATACATGTTGCATCTAGATTATATAATTGATTGGGTCATAAATTTGGTTTAGGGGCTCAATTTTACCCAAATCACGTCCCTAATTGAACCAATAGACTAATTGGTTCAATTTAGGATGGATAGAATTGTACTTAATTTTATCCCAAATCACATATCATGCTCTTATAGTTATGTCAAGAAGGGGTTCAAATTGTCCTCCCATGCCTCCTCAATTGAATTGCCCATATAATTAAACCTTGTTATGCCATGTGTGTACCTCGTACACATAAAAGTGTTAAATCTATCAAAGATTCATCAAGTCCTAGAAGTGTTAAATACCTGTCATATCCCTATGAGGCCTGACCTAATTAGATACATCACCATGTTTATATCTTGTACACACATATAATTATGTTAGAGATGTAACTGTCACTTGTCCTAGAAGCATCAAATTTGTCATAGCTTTAGGACACCTTATCCAATCAAATATCTACACATGTATAGGTCTAGTACTCCTGGAGAAGTGTTAGAGATGTCAGATATGCACATCTTTGATACCTAAACATGTCCCATCACCTACAACCAATCTAACTAAGGCCTATTCAAAAATTTATCTTACATAAGTATAAGCCAATAATGTTTAAATATCGACATCAATCCAATCAACTCATGTCTAGTAAATAATTCATATGATGTGATCCTCTGACTTGTTAGTATTGTATGAAAATTGTCATGTAAATCCCTTTAAGGTTCCATCTGAATTGAGGAAGCACTGAACGTTATCAGTTTTTTATGTTGGCATTCAAATTATTTAGATCCCTTTTCCTTGAATTAACTTTAGATCCCAAATTACATTCATATTAAGTCCTACACACAGGGGAGAACATAATTTAGCAATATAATCCTCAACCTCAAATCCCTAGCTAGAACAAGAATTCTAATATGTATTACTTTCTTACAGTCCACATCATAAGGTTTAAGCTCATTACAATGAAATATAAACAAGATGATTGAATATATATGTACAAAATATATAATCTTGAAACCTTTGATGAGAGGTGGCACACTAGTATTCAATTCTGATCAACCATTTATATGAGGTGAGCAGTTCATCATCCACATGAAAAATTATTGGGTCCCTCTACTCAACATCATCCTAGGATTTCAGGCAAGTAGGATAATATCAGTAAGAGAGGCAAGTAAGGTAGTAAGGTATATCCTTGCCCTACTAGGGGAAAGGTCCCAATAGCTTTGCATGTTCCAATTATCGAACAAGGATTTTGTTAAAATGTGTTATATTGACAAAACATATTGGTGTATATAAATGATAAAGTATAGTAGAAGCTGAACATGTAATATCTAATATTTGTTCAACATTTATTTTATAAAATTAAAAGTAAGCAATCACATCTTGATAAATAAGAGTCAAGTATTGATACTCTAATGCACGATGATTGGTACTCTAAAGGTTAAGTTTTGATCATAGATTTAGAAAATGTATTTTATGACCTCTCATGATAAAATCAATTATATTTTAAAAAGTATAATGTGTTAGACCTATAAACCTTAGTTACAAGTAGTTAAGATGACATATTGAAATGGGTAAAAATTTTGAACTCTGATGTCATGTTATGATACCTCAATTGACTATCCAAAGCTAAGATGCATGGCTGATGGGACCTTTTCCCTATAAAAAACATGAAATTTGTTTGTTTTGTGTTATTTCAAAACAACACATGCACATTATATAATGCCTACATGTTTTTGAATTTGAATTAAAAACCAATCCTCTAGGCTCAAAAATGGCTTGGATTTCTGAATGAGAGGCTTGTGACTGTGCATCTATATTCGAGACCAATAATTTTGATAAAAACAAACAAATTTCAACTTCGATCACCAAATACGCTATGAATTTCAACATAAAAATTCAAAAATTTATTAGCATCAAGATGAGCACGCTGTCCTCTTTTCAAATATATGATTTTTATATTTTTTAGACTATTTTAAGGGTTTAAACTATATTTATTTCTAACTACACCTTTTTTAAGCCATTACATGCTACCCACATATATGCCTATTCATGTTTATGTAATTTGTTTTTCATTGATCCAAATGCAAAAAAAAAATTATATGGTAGCAAACTAGGTCTAATTCATCGCTATCCATTTTTTCTATCAGTTTTCAAGATCTACTTAATTGTAAAGTTAATAAAAAAATATTCGTTGAAAAATATTTTAAAAAAATTGTAACACACTAGAATATCTTATCGAAATATTTACCAGAGGGTTTCAAACAATATATAACGAGCTCAAAAAATGGTGGGTCGCACGGCCATCTATCTACTATGTTTTATTGAAAAAAAATGGGAAGTCATATTTAAATGTTATATGTTTGACCTATTTATACTTAATCATTTTTCAATATAAAATAGGTATTTGGAAACTAGACTCAAAATCCTACAATTTATGTTTTTATACCATCTTCATATTTTGAGTGTAGCCATCCCAAATTATCTACAAAAGTTCACATTTATAAAATTTTAGAAAAATCATGTCCACAAGTAGGTCCTTTTTTGTCACCCAAATGTGTGCACTTACCTAAAAATAAAAATTTAATAATACTTGATATTTATTTTAATAAATATAAGAAATTAGGGTCACTTTAGGTCTTCTGAAATTGGTTTGAGCATTGTAGGAGTTATGGTTTAGAAGATAGTTTTTTAAAATCCAACCGAGTGATTAATTATTCATTTTGAGGATTTCAATATTTATTATAAGGTTCTATGGGTGTAAATTTTATACATGGCATCTATTTTGGGCAGACCAATGGTCATTTTTTAGGTCTTTGGGCCATCTAGATAGATTGTTGATGTTCGTAGGAGTTCTCGATATGTTTAAAATGAATTTTAAAAACCTTGCATTTCTCAAAGATAGTGAGAGCTAAGAGGGTATTGACACCCAAATTCATAGACACATTAATTAAATGCATCTTAGTTAAAAAATTGGTGTTTAGTTATAATGTTGTAAAAAATAAATTTAGTTAATGTGACTTGATTAACCATAATTTAATACCTCATAGCACCATTTATTATTTTATTGTGATAAAAAGTCATTATTTTAATTTTTTTGACTGAATTCAACTCCAATTGCATGCAATAGATTATAAATTTGTACGTAATCAAGGCTGAATGTATTTGAGTTATATGAAATGATTACATTTAATCAAAAAATAGCAATAAATGGTGTTAATCACCTTCTTATATCTGAAAGCAACTAATTGATGCATAATTTAGTTAATTTTCTCAAACAATGACCATTTGTCATGATATAATGAATAATTATGCTCCTATATGGCCATTGTTGCCTAAATCTACTAATTGTGCACCTAATCTAACCTATGTGAATTTATTATTTTCACTAAGGAGTGACGTTGAGGTGTCACTAAGGGATGTTATTATTATTATCATATTTAAAGATAATTTAGTGATTTAGGGCTCATGTTTTGACCAAATAATGTAATTAAGGGATCATATTTCCATAATTAAGTCTTTCCTTGAACCAATTACTCATTTGGTTAAATTAGGGATGCAACTTGAGGCCCAATTGAGCCTCATGAACCTATTATGACCATATAATGTCATTTTGGGATCAATTTATCCCAATTGAATCCCTGATCGAACAAATTACTTATTTGGTTTAATGAGGGATACAATTGAGAGTAATCAAACCTTGTAAACCTAATTGTGACAAGATAATTTGATTTAGGACTCCATTTTCCCCAATTGAGTCCTTGATTGAACTTGTTACTCATTTAGTTTAATTAAATATATATTTTTTACAAATTGATCCTCGTAAATATAATTTCAAATTAATAATATGATTATAGCTCAATTTACTTCAATTGAGTATTAGATTGAACTAATTACTCATTTGATTTAATAAGATATAAAACATTGTCCAATTGAGCCCCATAAACTTAGTTGCAACCACATAATGTGATTTGTAGCTCTATTTTTCTAAATTAAGTACCTCATTGAACCAATTACTAATTTGGTCTAATGAGGGAATTAATTTGGGATAATTCAGTTCTCTAAACATACTTTTAGTTAGATAATGTGATTAGAGGCTCTACTTGCTCCAAATGAGTCCTTGATCGAACCAACTACTCATTTGATTTAATGAAGAATGTATTTTGGGGCCCACATGAGCCTCATGAACCTAATTACAAACAAATAATTTTATTTAGGGCTTAAATTTCCCCACTTGAGTCCCTGATTAGACCAATTATTTATTTGGATCAATGAGGGATGAAATTTTTTGTGATCGAGCCCCATGAACCAAATTACAAATATACAATAAGATTTAGGGCCCCATTTCCCACAATTGACTCCTTGATTGAACAAATATCTCATTTGGTTTAAAGAGGGACCTAATTTGGGGAAAACAAACCCTAGGAACCTAATTACAATAACATAATATAATTTGGGGCTCGATTTTACCCAACTGAGTCCCTAATTGAACCAATTACTCATTTAGTTGAATGAGGGACATAAATTTTAGAAATCAAGCCCTATAAACCTAATTTTAACCACACGATGTGATATGGGGATCAATCTACCCCAATTTAATGCATAATTTAATCAATTAATTTAGAATAGGGAGGAAAACCAAATTACTAAAAATGCCAAGAAAGTAATAGGACAATGGGACTCCAAATCATAGAAAGTTATAATGGCTAATAAAAAATGCCAAAAGTAATAGCCTAAGTGTTTAAGTCTCCTATTTTCTTCCAAGAAAGATGTTAGCCACCTGTAGAAACTAATGCACTGCCCAACCCTACAATGAAAAACCATCGCCCAACCTTGAAATGAGAAACCACCACATAACCCTACAATGGAAGACCACAACCTTGATCTATAGATTCTGACTACAATGATCATTATACGCTTATTTCCTTGATATAAGTGATATGTTTCATAACACAACATATTTTATCAATCAAAGGACATGAAATAATATAATTTATTTGTTCCTTTAAATAACTTGTAAATTCTTTCATAGAAGCTTGACTTATTTTTAGGGATGGAAATCAGTGTAATCAGATTGAACAATGAAGAAAATATTAATGGTAAGTTAATACCAAATGAAACCAATAGTCCCTTCCTTTGGGACTGATAATTAATAAATATTCAATATCTAGGAACTTTCTACTATAAGATCAATGCTTCTACAAAAAAACATGTAAATTCGCTAGCAATGCCTAGTTTCCACTTCCAACTTACCCCTCCCATCAAAGAAAATTTATACATGAGAGTTTAAAATATGTGTGCACATCATTTTCTCATGGTGTCCCACAAATGGCATTATCTATAACTATGCTTGCACTCATTTTGTATCATCATCCGTTCCAATTTCAAACAAATCCCATCTCACCTCATCAAAACTTCAAATCTTCACAAAATCACCCTGTAACTACTCTACACTACTCCCTGCCCCTTTCTATTTTATAATTCCTCATTTCCAAAGCTCTTCTTGAGTTTGAATCTCATCATTCCATACTACCAAATATGGTTAAAACCTTAGCAAAGCAGAAACCCCACACCACACACCAAAACAACTTACACAAGTCAAAGTGACATTTCAAAGGAGTCTGAATGAGGAAATGATGGAAATGGGTTTCAAAAGTGAGAATACCCAATTCCACTACTAGAATTTGATTGGGGTCATATGATTTCTCACAACAGGTTACTAGTGCATATGACTATGTAGTGTATTACCTTAGAGGATGCAAAGCCAACTTTATCTTTCTCTACTCTCTATGAGAATGTTTTTTAACCTCTTCCTTATCTACCACATAAACTAAAGCTTTTGCAGCCAAGTTTTCCAAGGAAGAGTTTCATTTGGAGAATGAGGCCGCATTTTGTGGTTTGGAATCGCAATCATGTATAGACAATGACCAAATTTTAGAGGTACAAGATTGGAAGTTGTTGGATTCACTTCTACAAGATTTAAATAGTAGCGAGTCTCCAAATTTAGAGGACTTTCCTCCTCTAGACTTGGAGGATATTGATTTTATTTTCTTGGAGGATATTGATTTTATTTTCAAAAGCTAAATTGACGTAAGATTGGTGGGATTTCCAAATTAGCATTAATATACGAGAATCCAGTAGGAGATGCAAAGAGTGTTTATGGATAAAACACTAAAATTCTTTAATCTTCTTATATAATTCCAAATTAGTATAAAAAAATTTCTATAGAACACAACATGGACAAATACAATGGTTTTGGCAATTTTTTTCCCAGGCCTTTAAATGTGGTGTGCTTGGAAGAAGAATAAAAATTATGTGTGATGAATTTAGTGATTCACCTATGTAGTTTGGAGGTTAATGAATGTGTCAAAGTAAACTTTTTCATTAATGTGGATTGACTTGAAATTAGACAACTGAGTCCTCACGATAACCCCACTTATATGAAAGGAAAAATAAAACTTAAATATACATAGGCTTTCAATGTTCATATGGTAAGGGAGTTTTTTTTTTGGAAAATTGAGTGAAGATTTTATTGTTTAATATTGAGTCACATTTTGTGATTTTATTAAAAAGATGTTATATATGTCATCTATTTGAATTGTAGCTAGGTATTCAACATTTTCCATAATATTATTTTATAAATGCCTAACAAATTTTGTATCCTTATTAGATATTATATTGCACAATGATTTATAAGTAATAGTTATGTACATATTATTGTTAGGCTTTTCCCATGCAACAAAATGAGTTAATTTGGAAAACCTATATATAGTAAAAAAATATAATCATGCCCTTTCAACATTTTAATAAATCTTAAAATAAATTCCATGTTGATATATTTTCGTGGTCTCTTTATAATAGTATCCCCTTGGTTGATACAATCCTACGTTCTTACTTATTCCTTCTACCAACTAGAAAATCCTACATTCCTGCACATACTTTCATACATTCATATGCATCATAGGCCAAAATTAAATCTTAATTATCCAAAAAAAAAAAATTATCATTATAAAAATGCTCAATGAATCATCCACTATGCTTCTCTTTGATCAAATTTTCATTCATGATTCACCTTTGGGTATACATAATTGTTTTCTTTTGATTAACAATCCTTCATGTAGGAAATAATCTAACCATGATGTTCAATGCATACTCAATGGTTCTAAAAATTATTTTCATACATCCTTGAAACCCTGATCTTCTACATAGAACTCGTCCATATAATCAAATCACACTACTTCCACTTGTATCTCATTCAACACGAGATACCTTCTACTTGACATATCTACAACTCTATTAGACTTTGCACTTCTATGTTTCCACACAAATGAATAACTTTGTAGGAATTCTAGCCACTTCATATTTATTTAATTTAAATTACCTTGAATATTTATGAATAATAGTGCTTGATGGTATATGTACAACACAAACTCTTTGGGCACTAAATAATTCCTTTTCTGCTTGAGTGTTTGCACTATGGCATTGAATTCTTGATCATCAACTAAATATTTTATCTTTTCGTCATTCATTTTCTCACTAAAGTAAGCAATGGGTATACCTTCTCAACTCAACATAATTTCTATTATTGTACCACTCACATCATATTCAACCTGAAAAGCCTTGTTGAAATCTTAAAATGCTAACACTAGCCATTCAATCACTTCCCTCTTCAAAATCTAGAAGTTATGTTATTCTTATGTTGTCTAAAAAAACTCTTTGTTATCACCTTTCATGTCTTTTATGATAAGTGTGCATGACCCACTAAATTTGTGGATGAAATTATGGGAAAGGTGAGTGCAACAATTTGATGAGCCGAAAAGTGGCAACGCCAAAAAAAATGTTTTTGGATGAGTTCATGGAAAGTGAAATGATTATTCATTTTGAAGGGGAAAAAATATCCAAACCAAAATGGATAATCGTCCTAAAAATAGATATTTTTTCTAATTGAATATAAGAAATTAAGTCCACTCTAGGTATTCTAAAATTGGTTTCGAATATGTAGGAGTTATAAAAGATAGTTTTTTAAAATCCAATCTAGTTAGTACTTAGTCATTTTCAAGGTTTCAATATTGAAAATAAAGTTTTGTGGATGTAATTTTTGCACCCAACATCCGTTTTGAGCAAAACAATAATTATTTTGTAGGTTTTTGGTTCTTATAGATAGATTGTTGATGTTTGTAGAAGTTCTAGGTGTGCTAAAATCAAGTTTTACAAACCTTGAATATCTAAGAGATAGTGAAAGATGAGAGGATATTGACACACTAATTCACATATACTAATTGAGTGTATCTTAAGTAAAAATTTGGTGTTTATATATAGTATTTTATAAGATAAATTTAGGTAAGGATACTTGATTAACCTTGATTTAGTACTTGAGAGTACCATATGTTATTTTATCGTGATCGAATGTTGTTATTTGAGAATTTTTGACTGAATTAAGCCCCAATTACATGCAGTTGAATATAAATTTGTACCTAATCAGGGTCTAACCTATTCAATTTTTATCAAATAATGTCATTTGATCACAAAATAAAAACAAATGGTGCTAATCACCTTCTTCTATCTGAAAGTAGTGAATCAAAACATAATTTAGCTAAGTTTTCTCAAATTATGACATTTGGTCATGATATAATAACAAATGGTGCTCATATAGGACCAATTTTACCTAAATATACATAAGTTCTTCTAATCACACCTAATATAACCTAGGTGACTTTATTATTATCACTAAGGGATGATGTTGGGGTGTCACTAAGGGGTGACATTATTGTCATCTTTAAAGATAACTTAGTGATTATGTACTCATTTTCTCTTAATTGAGTCTCTAATTAAACCAATTACTCGTTTGGTTTAATGAGGGATGTAACCTGGGGTTTAATTGAATCCCATTAACCTAATTTTGACTACATGATGTGACTTTTAGCTCAATATATTCTAATTAAATCTTTGATTGAACCAATTATTCATTTGATTTAATGATAGATGTAATTTAGAATAATCGAACTCTATCCACCTAATTACGACTATATGATATGATTTAAGATATTTTTAATCCATATTACTTTGGAAAATGACATGTCATCATTACTTTATTATTCATATTCAATTTCCACCATCCTTTTAAAGATTAGATTTACAATTTATAAATAAAAAACCCTGTTAATTGTAAAAATCTCAAGATTAAGAAGACCTTACTTACCATGGTTTTCAAAATTTTACATGGGATTTTGTGTCAGGATCTTAACAAAAACAATTTATTACTTTTGCAAGCAACTAAACACAAAATTATACTAGAATTGAAAGTAACTAGAAATCAGAATCAGCAAAGAATAAGAGATACAAGAAACAATGAAAACTTGTATTAAACTCTTCCAGAAGGAAATATAATTGAAGAAATCAAACTTTCTTCCACACCTCCCAGATGTACAGATCTCTTTCCCTCAAGAGTTCTCTCTCACAATTACAAACACAATTCAGCTACTTGAATTGTCTATATTAACTCTTACAAGATATGAAGATCTATCCCTATTATATAGAATTAGGGATCATGAGCTATGCATTCACAATAATTAGATAAACCTCCTAATCAAAGGCTCTAATTAGTCCTGCCAAAGATAGAGACGCGGACTCAAGACTAACACTTAATCTTATCATGCAAACATTCTGTTATCCCATAAAAATAGACTTTTAGAATGCACAGGTGACCGACATCGGTCTCTGTCTGCCTGCATATGATCGACATCGACCGATCCATAATCAATGTTGGTAGCCTCCAGTCGATCCCTGACCAATGTCAGTGACTGTGTAAATACATCAACCTTAGAATTTGCTCATCCGTGAAGCTTTTAGCTCCACAACTCAACAATCTCCCACTTGGAGATAAACAGTTGCACCTGTACCTGTACAGCAACATCTTCTAGCTTCTCCATCTTCAAGCTCAATCTTGAAGACCAACAAAAGTTGAATGAAAATTCAACTTCTCCTTTGTTATCGGCTTTGTTAACATATCAATAGGGTTCTCATCCGTATGGATCTTTTCCAGCTTCAACTCACCATCCTCCAATACATGTCTAATGAAGTGGTACCTAAGCTGTATATGTTTGGTTCTTGAATGAAACGCTGAATTCTTTGCCAAATGAATTGCACTTTGACTGTCACTATACAATCTGTCACTCTCTTACTCCTTTCCCAACTCTTCCATGAACCGTGTCATCCATATCATCTCTTTGCTAGCCTCTGTGATTGCAATGTATTCTGCTTCTGTAGTAGACAAGGCAACAACCTTCTGCAACTTTGAAATCTAGCTAATTGTCATTTCACCAATAGTGAACACATATCTTGTGGTGCTTCTCCTGCCATCCAAGTCACCTACCATATCTGCATCTACATATCCATGTAGAGAAGTGTTTGACCCTCCATAGCATAAATGCCTACTATTGGTCCCTCTCAGATATCTGAGAATCCACTGAACTGCTTTCCAGTGTTCCTTCCCTAGATTGGCCATAAACTTACTGACAACTCCCACTACTTGGGCAATATCAGGTCTAGTACATACCATTGCATACATTAAGCTTCCAACTGCGGAAGCATATGAAACTCTACTCATGTACTCTACCTCATCATGTGATTTTGGACACTGTTCTTTTCTCAACTTGAAGTGTCTAGCCATAGGTGTGCTTACCAGTTTTGCATCCTGCATATTGAACCTCTCCAACACCTTGTTCACATAATCCTCTTGAGACAAAATCAACATGTGATTTTTCCTATCTCTCTTAATACTCATGCCAAGGATTTTCATTGCTACTCCCAAATCCTTCATGGCAAATGTGTGAGCTAATTTTACCTTAAGCTCAATAATATCCTGCATGTGTGAACCTGCAACAAGCATATCATCTACATACAGTAACAGGATAATATATCTACCATTATCCAATCTCTTAAAATAAACACAATGATTAGATTGGCATCTACTAAAGCCATGCTCAGTCATAAACCTGTCAAACCTCAAATACCATTGTCTAGGAGCTTGCTTAAGACCATATAAGCTCTTCTTCAACCTGCACACAAGCTTCTTTTTACCTTTGACCTCAAAACCTTCTGGCTGATCCATATATATTTCTTCATCCAAATCTCCATGAAGAAATGTTGTCTTAACATCAAGTTGCTCAAGATGCAAATCCTCAATAGCAACTAAAGACAATACAGTCCCAATAGAAGTCATTTTTACTACAAAAAAAAAATTCACCAAAATCAATACCTGGTTTCTATGCAAATCCCTTTACTACCAACCTAGCCTTATGTCTCATTTGTCCATTCTCACCTTCCTTTAACCTGTAAACCCATTTGTTTTTCAGTGCTCTCTTACCGACTGGAAACTCAACCAAATCCCACATTTGGTTCTCTTTCAAGGAATCAATATCCTCATTAATGCCAAGCTCCCACTATTTTCGAGATTCTACCTGCATTGCTTCATCAAAACTCTATGGTTCTCCACCATCAGTGAGCAACAAGTAGAATAATAAAGGGGAATAATGAATTCAAGGTTTACTTACCCTTTTTGACCTCCTCTTGGGTGTTTGAGACTCACTTTCAGCTTGCTATCCGCCCAAATTCTCTATCAGTGACTGATCTCAGTCATCTCCAGGTCTGTACTTGACCGACGTCAGTTCCACCCGATCAACGTCAGTTTCTATCTGATCGACGTCGATTACTATTCGATCGACATCGGTTCCTGCCTGATCGACGTCAGTGTCTATGTTTTTCTGCAATTGATTTCTCACAAGCTCATTTTGGATCACAATCTCATCCAAATCAACCTTGCCCTGCTTAGAATTATTCAGCCTCTTGAGTTGATCACTGTACATCACTTTGTCATTGAAAACAACATCACGACTTCTAATAATTTTTTTAGTTCCTAGATTCCACAACCGAAATCTAAAATCTCTAGAGCCATAACTAATAAAAGTGCACCTCATAGATTTATCATCCAGCTTCTTTCTATTTTCTTTATCAACGTGCACAAAAGCTTCAAAACCAAAAACTCTGAGAAATGAAAGATCTACCTTTTTACCTATCCAAGCCTCTTCTATAATTCCACCATCCAGAGCAGTAGAGGGTCCTCTGTTAATCAGGTAAATCGCAGTATCTACAGCTTCTACCCAAAACTATAAGGGAAAACTAGCATCCAACCTCATACTCCGTGCACACTCCAATATTGTTCTATTCATCCTTTCAGTAACTCCATTTTGCTGAGGTGTCCTTGGAACCGTCCTTTGCCTACGTATTCCATTCATAGAACAGTAACTTTCAAATTTATTGCTGCAGTACTCACCACCATTGTCAGATCTAAGGCACTTCAATCTCATACCTATTTCATTCTCAACTAAAGCTTTCCATTTCTTAAATGTGTCAAATACATCAGATTTCTTCTTTATGCAATAAACCCATACCTTTCTTGTAGCATCATCAATGAAAGTAATAAAATACTGTGATCCTCCAATAGAAGCTACCTAAGCTGGTCCCCACACGTTTATGTGAACAAGCTCCAACTTGTGCTTCCTCCTTGTTGGCCCAATTTTGAGAAACCTCACTTTCTTCTGCTTTCCAAAAATACAATGCTCACAGAAATCTAGATCTATGCTTTTCAAATCTGAAAGCTTACCTTTTGACTTAAGAACTTTAATTCCCTTCTCACTCATGTGGCCGAGCCTATAATGCCACAACTTTGCATCTACATCTGAAGTAGATAATACAGAAGCAGAATAATCAGTAATACAATTACATAAATAGAGAGTACCTTCTCTCTTACCTATGGCTAATACAAGTGCACCCTTGGACACTTTTCAAGATTCAACTGTGAGAGTTACTGTGCAACCCTCATCCCCCAACTTTCCTACAAAATCAGATTCCTCTTCAGGATGGGTACATGCATGACATCCCTCAACACCCATGTGTTGCCATTCTACAATTTCAGTTGCACTTTTCCTTTGCCAACAATTTTACAAGGCTCATCATCCCCTAAATAAACTTTTCCAAAATCTCTCTAGACATAATCATTGAAAAATTCTCTATTTGGGGTTGCATGAAAAGAGGCACCAGAATCTACAACCCAAGATTCTATTCTATTATCCAAAGAAAGTACAAGAGCATCTTGTGCAACAATACCTGCAACTTTTGCTTCTTCTTTACATTCATGCTGATTTTCTTCTTTAACCGGCAACCAGCAATCTTTCTTTGCATGCCCTATCTTTCCACAATTTTAGCAGGTTATTCTTCTTCCATTTCTAGATTTGGATCTTCTTCTCATCTTTGACTTAGACCTTGATCTCCCTTGCTTTCCCTTCTCTTTTTGCCTTCCCCTTCTTTCAATACTTAAAGCAATCCCTGATGATTCCCCTATGCTTTTCCTGCGAGTTTCCTCATTCAAGATTACACTAATAACATCATCTACTTTCAAGATGTTTGTAGCAGATGCATTATTACTAACTGCCATTACCAAACTATGCCAACTTTCAGGCAAAAAGCATAAAATTAAGAGAGCCTTAATTTCATCATCAAAAACTATTTTGACTAAATTTAACAAATTTACTATTGCATGGAAATCATTAAGATGACTAGATACAGATCCACCTTCCTGCATTTGCAAATTAAATAATTGCTTCTTAACATATACCTTATTTGAAGCTGAGGGCTTTTCATATAAATTTGCCAAAGTATCCATCAACTCTACCGTTGTCTTTGCCTGTGACAAGTTGGAAATCACAGAAGATGTGTGGCTCAACCTTATGGATCCCAGAGCCTTTCTATCAAGAACATTCCATTCTTCATCTTGCATATATGTGGGCTTGCTTGAAACCCCACCCAACGGTAAGTACAAATCTTTCTGATACAGAGAATCTTCTATTTGCATCCTTCATAATTGATAATTCTGGCCGTTAAACTTCTCCATTCTCAGTTTACTTTCTTCTGCCATTGCTATACTCCCACTCAAACAAAAACCCCTGTGAGTGACCTGTAATCAACACACACTAAATAGATCTGAAACCACCTGTTAGTGAATCGAAGCTCTGATACCACTTCTCAATGGTATCACTTGGTGAACCTGGCTCTGATACCACTTGTCAGGATCTTAACAAGAACAATTGATTACTTTTGCAAGCAACTAAACACAGAATTAAACCAGAATTGAAAGTAACTAGAAATCAGAATCAGCAAAGAATAAGAGATACAAGAAACAATAAAAACTTGTATTAAACTCTTCTAGAAGGAAATACAATTGAAAAAATCACACTTTCTTCCACACCTCTTAGATGTGCAGATCTCTTTCCCTGAAGAGTTCTCTCTCACAATTACAAACACAATTCAGCTACTTGAATTGTCTATATTACCTCTTACAAGCTATGAATATCTATCCCTATAAAATAGAATTAGGGATCATGAGCTATGCATTCACAACCATTAGATACACCTCCTAATCAAAGGCTCAAATCAGTCCTGCCAAAGATAGAGACGCAAACTCAAGACTAACACTTAATCTTATCATGCAAACATTCTGTTATCCCATGAAAATAAACTTCTGAAATGCACAGATGACCAACTTCGGTCCCTGTCTACCTCTATATGACCGACGTCGGCTGATCCATAACCAACGTTGGTAGCCTCCAGTCGATCCCTGACCGATGTCGGCGACTGTGTAAATACATCAACCTCAGAATTTGCTCATCCGTGAAACTTTTAGCTCCACAACTCAACAATTTGGAATGGGAGGTGATGTGATAAGGGATCAAAACATCATCATTGGAAATGGAATGTTCTTTTCTATAGTTTTTCCCATTTGCACGATACAAACACCCATATGTCTACTTTGAGTTCGATCGCAGTTTTGATTGAATTTTATCCAAGATTATCTTAGAGCTTGATAAATCTGATATTATTCCTACCCTAATTCAAAAAAATAAATGAAAACAACATATAACCCCACCAAAAAAAATGCATATTTTTTTTATTTTTTTTAAATTATATAAAATTACATAATCTGAGGGGCACTATGATGCTTCATTATCTCTTGATGATATTTTTCATACTCTGTATTGCATGAGTAATGATAAAGATATGATCATTGATGGTTTCCCTTGAAAATTATATAAAAAATACTTGGGATTTTGTTGGGCCTAACTTGCTACAAGTTTACAAAGAAGTTTTACAGAAAAAATATTTGGTGTCTCTTAAAGGAAAAAATCAAATTTATACCTAAGACCAATGATCTTGAGCTTATTACCATTTGGCACCCTATCACCCTCCTTCATGTGTTTTAAAAAATCCTTGATAAATCTCTTTCCAACTGCATCTGACTCATTTTACCTACCATTATCAGAATACATCAAACGAATTTTAACCAAAAAATAAATATATTCGTAACAACCTTATTATTGTTCGAGAAGGAATGAAGTCGGTGAGAGCATCTCATCAGCAAACCATTTTTATCAAATTAGATTTTGAAAAAGAGTGTGATAGGATTGAGTGGCATTTTATTCTTACTATACTTCAAGCTCTTAGCTTTGGCCAATTTTTTATTTTGGTTGTCCAAACTCTATTATTGGAAACCTTGGCTTGTCTCACTATCAATGCAAAGCTTGTAATGGAATAAAACCCAAGGCTATAGAAAAAGTATGATGCCCATGCCAAAGTGGTTACACCATTAGAAGTGGAATTGGATTCATTTAGGAGAGAAATTCAATTTTTTTTGGCATTCCCTTTGCCTTTAATAGTTCCCCTACTAAGCTTTGGCAATATGCCATTAACAGAGTGGATAAAAAGGTTGAGTATTAGGTCACCAAGTCCCTCTCTTTAGCAGGAACTTCCAAGTGTGTACTAAGATTCTTGACACTACTCATGTTTACACACCTCCTATTGGCCCCCCTCTAAATCCTCCTATGAAAAATTGGTGAAGATTCTCATAGATTTTCTATGGTCTAATGCCAAGCAAACTCAAGGGTTCCACATGGTTTCTTGGGATATTTATTGTCTACGTCACAATAAACGAGGCATGGAGATTATTTATATTTATAGGCAAACCATTTCCCATTGTGACAAATGGGTTTTTACAATTATGGAAGGTAATGAATCTTGAAAATTTCTCTTAAGGCGCCATATTTCTTTTTAGATTTCCCTATGGTAAGTCTAGTTGGAAAAATATTGGTTTCCACACATTAATAATAATACTTGCCTTGGTTAAAATTGAGGGCTCCTTTGGTGCTAAAAGTATTTGGAAAGCTTTTAAATATATCAAACCCTATTTAAAATGGGTTGTAGATGGCTTTTGTAGTGATCTTTCATTAAATGGCCATAACCTCTAGCAATCCCCTGTTATGACAAATACTAGTCTACTTTTATCAGAGTTACCTTGTATGAAAGCTTTGAGAATTTTCAAGAAAGGAATTTAAACTATGAAAGCTTTGGTATGAGCCTGTGATTGAATACCTTGGCCTCTGCTAAAATCTAAATTTAATTTAATTTTTTTTATTTACCTACTATTCTTCGTATTTAAGATTTAGTGTCAAATATTATGCTTCTCAAATTAGGTTTTCAATCTCCACATTCTTAGTGGAAAGATTGGAGATGGAATTGTGATAATCATTTCAAGAACTACTCTCAAGGCCTCTTTTATCAAATCATGAGCCCATTCTCTCAGAATCTGGGTAAGCTCAATAGGCGTTGGAATCTTAAATCCTGACCCAAGACTTGGCTTGTCCAACTCAACAGAATATTGTCTACTAAGCTTGAGCCCTTTGGTGTCTGGTATATCAAGGCCTTCCTCTTGGAGAATGTCTTTCTCATCTTTGACTTGATCAACTTAAGTGTCTAGCATGTTCTAGATAAAAGTCATTTAAGCATATCTTTTAAACAAGCCCCAAAGCTCAATCTTATTGGCAATGGATACAAAATTTATTTCAACCCTTCCATCTTGAGCCTTTCTCATGGCATTTGGCCCTATTTAGGGATTCGACAAATTGGTAGGGAATTATAGTTTTTTTATGGAACCTTTTCAGAGTTGTTATTTTATGTCTATTATGGAAAGCTAAAAACTTTGAATTGTTTAATAATGAATAAACATCTTGTCATTTTGCCATGAACGAAAAGGTGTTTATGATATATGTTGACCAATTTTTGCCCCATGCCAAAAATTGTTCACCCTTTGTATTCGCTTTTCGAAGACAGTGTTTCCAGGTTGAACAACTTCAATGCCAGTGTTTTCTCATTTTAGTTCAAAGGTTCAGTGCCCTTCCGAAGGGATGGCACTTCAAAGGAGAGGACCCGAGTAATTTCAAAGCTCAAGTTCAAAGTTCAATTTGTTTGAAGTCGACTAAGGAATTCAGGCCGCTAACACATTAAGCTTCAACAAAGGCAAAGGTGGACAGAATTTCTATGGACTTTTGTCTGCAAGAAAACGTCCACAGACAAAGGTCCCCGAAAACATTCAAAGACCCAGCAGCAGTCTGAAGAGCCAAGCGACCTGCCGAAGTATACAAGGAAAGAGTGCCTGCGAAGAAATTAAGAGGGCCCAAAGCCAGCAAGCCGCAAAAGAAGTCATAAGGCTCGAGGACGTCGTAGAGAACATTAAAATTAATGAATCAAAGTAGTTGTTTGCCTTCAAATGAAAAAGTGCTAAAAATGGAAAGGAGCTCAAAACGCAGTGACCTGCTTGAATGTTCACCCCAGGGGCTGAATGAACCAGATAAGACAAAATGGAGGAAAACCAAAGTGGCAAGCAAGGAATGAGTAAGCAATCAATCCAACTGGTGTTAATCTGAGAAGTGACTCCAGTAGGTGAAATAGTGCCAGCGAATTGATCATTTGCGATGTAAGCAGCTGGTAAAGCAATCGGTTTTCTCTATTTTTCATTAAATCATAAGGCAAATTACGTATTAACCTTGACAAAGGTAGATTTCAAGGGGACAAAGCACACAGTTCATTAATGATTTTGAGTGACTTGTTTCCTTTCATGAATAGATGCAATAGGCCACTTGTAACCAATGAGCACCAAATGAGCCTCTTGGACTTTCCATATATATTGCAAACTTGGTCATTTTGTAATCATCTTTTCACAAATTTTACAACATGCAGCCCTATTAAAATTTCCACCTGAATCAATAAAAGTAGCTTTTTTACCTCTTCTTGGATAGATATTCTGTGTATGTCCTGAGTGTTTGATTTGTGTTCAGTCATTGTCTTTTCATGCTCTCACAGGTTCAACACCAACAGACCAGCTATCTACAAGTCACCATCTGCAGCTGATAGGAGAAGAGTTCTATTTTGGAATGTAGAATAGAAGGGATTATCTATAGAGTGCCTCTTACATCACCTTTGGTGAACCTGCTTTTTTGCATTTTTCATTTTAACCTCCCTGTCAAGTTTTGCAGACTGCTTCTTCTGCCAAGGGTGAAGCGTATACATGTGTTTGTCTAATTTTGAGAGTGGGTGTGGGAAGGTCATCTTGTTTTGGTGTATCACCTCCTTAGAGTAGGCTTGTTTCTTGCATTCTCATTTCCCTTTTCATCCCCCCCCATTATATAGCTATTTTCTACCTACAGTGCACCAAAATAGAGGAAGTTACCTACAGTGCACATTTCACAGTGCCTCAGTGATTTTTTGTTTCCTGTGTTTTCATGAAAGCCTCCCATCCAATCTTTGCAACCTGGTCATTTCTGCCAAATGTGTAGAGTATATGTGTATTTGTCTGATTTTGAGAGTGGATGTGTGAAGGTTGACCTTGTTTTTGGTGCATCACCTCTTTTAGAGTAGGCTTATTTTTTCCTACATTCTCTTTCTCCCTTTTCATCCCTCCCTTATATGTGTGTGTGTGTGTGTGTTTTGCACTTGCTGAAAACTACACGATGCATCGAAGGGAGCTAGCCCTTATCTAAAGACTCTCCTCTCCTGCTTCACCGTCCCACAGGTGAGAGAGGAGTTTCCATGTTGCGAGGAGAGGGTAGGAAATTGTTTTCCTGCCACTGGGTGTAATCTCCAGCGTCAACAAGTTGATGATGTTGTTAGTGTAATCTTGAATGAAGAAATTTACAGCAAAAGCATAGGGGAATCATCAGGTAATGCTTTAAGTGTTGAAAGCAGGGGAAAGCAAAGAGAGAAGAGCAAGCGAGGGAAATCAAGGTCAAAGATAGGCAGTAGACCCAAATCCAAAAATGGAGGTATAACCTGCTGGAATTGTGGAAAGAAAGGGCCTGTAAAGAAAGATTGTTGGTTGGTAGAAGATCAGCATGAAGGAAATGAAGAAGCAAAAGATGCAGGTATTGTTGCATATGATGCTCTTGTATGCAACCCCAAATAGATAATTTTTACATGATTATGTCCATGGAGAGTTTGGAAAATTTTATTTAGGGGATGGTAAGCCTTGTCAAATGGTTGGAAAAGGGGAAGTGCAACTGAAATTGTAGAAAGGCAACATATGAGTGTTGAAGGATGTCATGCATGTCCCAATCCTAAAGGGGAATTTGATTTCTATAGGAAAGTTGGGTGATGAGGGATGCACAGTAACTCTCACAGTGGAATATTGGAAAGTTTCCAAGGGTGCACTTATTTTAGCAAGAGGTAAGAAAGTAGGTACACTTTATCTATCTACTTGTATTACTGATTTTCTTTCTATTTTATCTACTTCAGATGTAGATGCAAAGATGTGGCTCTATAGGCTTGGTCACATGAGTGAAAAGGGAATGGATGTTCTTAAGTCAAATGGTAAGCTTTCGGGTTTGAAAAGCATAGATCAAGATTTCTGTAAGCAACAGAAGAAAGTGAGATTTCTTGAAAATGGGTCAACAAAGAAGGGAGCTTCTATTAGAGGATCACAGTATTGCATAAAGAGGAAATCTGATGTTTTTGACAATGATAAGAATAAGAAAGCCTTGGTTTTCAAGGAGAAGATGATGAACATAGATCAGCTCAAGAGGCTGAATAATTCTGAGTAGGGCAGTGTTGATTTGGACAAGGTTATGATCCAAAATGAGCTCGCGAGTAAAAATCATCACTCACAAGAAAACACAGTTACTGACGTCGGTCAGGTGAGAATTGATGTTAAACAGGCAAGAATCAACGTCGATCATGTACAGACCAAAGTCGGTGATGTCAAGCAACTAAACACTGATGTCGATCAGGCAACTGACGTCGATGGGCAGGTGGACACCGACGTCGGTCAGGGAACCAACGTCGGTGATCAAGAGGAATCGACATCGGTCAAGTGCAGACCAAGGTCGGCTAGAGGTGACAGAGATCGGTCACTGTCAACAAATTTTGGGTGGACAACAAGTTGTTAAGGAGTCTCAAATGCCCATCTGGAGGACTAAAAGGGTAAGTAAGCCTCAAATTTGTTATTCCCCTTCTTTATACTACTTATTGCTCACTGATGGTCAAGAACTAGAAAGTTTTGAAGAGGTAATGCAGGTAGAATTCAAGAAATAGTGGGAGCATGGCATGAATAAGGAATTTGATTCCTTGGGAGAGAACAAAATGGGAGCTTTAGTAGAGTTGCCAGCCAAAAAGAAAGCACTGAAAGACGAATGGATTTAAAAGTTAAAAAAAGAAGAGAATGGACAGGTGAGACAGAAGGCCAGGTTATATGGTCTTGAGCAAGCTGTAGAACAATGGTGTTTAAGGTTTGACAGGTGTATGACAAAGCATGGCTTAATTCAATGTCAATGTGACCATTGTATTTATTTTATCAGGTTGGATTATTTTTTTAGAAGGTAACTGGTAGTGAGCGTTTCTCCATATTGAATGGCTATTCAGGGTATAATCAAATTCTAGTGCAAGGTTGTGATCAGTAAAAACCAGGCTTCACCACTAAATGGGAGACGTTTTCCTACAAGAAAATTCCTTTTTGGCTATCTAATGTTGGTGCTACCTTTCAGCGAGCCATGGATATGGCTTTTGGAGGCTTGATAAATAACAATGTGTTGGTATACCTTGATGATGTAATGGTATTCTCCAAGAAAGTGAGCCAACACATAGAACATCTCGGGTAGATTTTTGAAAGATGCAGGGAATTTGGCATCTCTCTTAATCCAAAGAAGTGCATGTTTGTTGTTCATGATGTTAGGATCCTCCTTAGAGTATAATTGATTACTTTTGTATAAGCAACTAAACACGAAATTAAATCAGAAGTAATAAGTAACTAGAATTCAGAAACAACAAAGAATAGGTGATACAAGAAACAATACAATCTGTATTAAACTCTTCCAGAAGGAAATACAATGAATAAATCTCACTCTTCTTCCTCACACCTCTTGGGTGTCCATAAATTCTCCCTCAAGAGTTCTCTCTCTCAATCAATTACAACCAACTCAACACTGAGTTGTTCCCTCCACTAGTCAGTGACAATCAACCCAATGGTTGTTGTTGCCTACTACCAGTACCGCCGATGACAATCAACTCAATGGTTGTTTTGCCTACCTTACACCAAGCAGACCTTCTTGATTTTGCACACTTGCAGATCTAACTGATGTTACTAACCATGTAGATCTTCTTGGTCTTGTACTCTTGCAGACTTTCTAGATCTTACACTTGAGGATCTAATCTTTTAGTCCTTGATTACAATACAACCCCATGGGTCTCTTAAATAGATCCCAAACCAAACAATAATTAGAAATGCAAATTTAAGACTAAAATTAGTCTTTACATGAAAATTGACTATTCTCCTAAAATTAGCAATTCTAATTCTGAAAATACCACCTAGAAATGCACAGATGATCGATGTCAGTTCCTATCTGATCGATGCCAATCGACCCCTAACCGATACCGATTACTATGTATCTAAAGATAATTGATGTCAATTAGCCTGACTGACATTGGTTACTATGTTACTCAGCAACCTCTATATTTGCATATTAGTGAAGATTTTAGCTCCACAATTTAACAATCTCCTACTTGGAGATAAACATCTGCACCTGTACCTGTAACTGTATAACAATGTCCTTTAATCTATTTTTGGCTTGTATCTCCATCTTCAAGTTCAATCTTGAAGACCAACAAAAGTTGAATGAAGATTCAACTTCTCTTTTTTTACCGACTTTGTTAACATATTAGCAGGGTTCTTATCCTTGCTAGCCTCTGTGACTGCAACAACCTTCTACATCTCTAAAATCTAGCTAACTACTGTTCCACCAATAGTGAACACATCCTGTGGTGCTTTCCCTGCCATCCAAGTCACCTGCCATATCTAAATCTACATACCCATGTAGAGAAGTGTTTGACCCTGCATAGCATAAATACATGTTGTTGGTCCCTCTTAGATATCTGAGAATCCACTGAACTGCTTTCCAGTGCTTCTTCCCTAGATTGGCCATAAACTTGCAGACAACACCCACTGCTTGACCAATATCAGGTCTAATACATACCATGTACTCAACCTCATCATGTGATTTAGGACACTATTTTAAGCTCAACTTGAACTGTCCATCCATAGGTGTGCTTACCAGTTTTGCATCTTGAAAATTGAACCTCTCCACTACCTTATTCACATAATACTCTTGAGACAAAATCAACCTGTGATTTTTCTTGTCTCTAGAAATACTCATGCCAAGGATTTTCTTTGCTGCTCCCAAATCCTTCATGGCAAACCGCTGAACTAATTTTACCTTTAGATCAGTAATTTCCTGCATGTGTGACCCTGTAACAAGCATATACACTACATACAGTAACAAGATAATGTAGCTATCATTATCCAACCTGGTAAAATAAACACAATGGTCACATTGACATTGACTAAAGCCATGCTTTATCATAAACCTGTCAAACCTCAAACACCATTGTCTTGCAGCTTGCTCAAGACCATTTAACCTAGCCTTTTGTCTCACCTGTCCATTCTCTCCTTTTTTTAACCTGTAAATCCATTCATTTTTCAGTGCTTTCTTTTTGGCTGGCAACTCTACCAAATCGCACGTTTGGTTCTCTTCTAAAGAATCAATTTTCTCATTCATGCCATGCTCTCACTGTTTCCTAGATTCTACCTGCATTACCTCTTCAAAACTTCCTAGTTTTCAACCATCAGTGAGCAACAAGTAGTATAAAGAAGGGGAATAATGAATTTGAGGCTTAGTTACCCTTTCAGACCTCCTCATGGGTGTTTGAGACTCATTGACAGTTTCTTATTCTCCCAAATTTCATTCTAACAAGTGACTGATCCCAGTCATTTCTGGCCAACCTCGGTCTGCACCCAATCGATGTCAATTCCACCTGATTGCTGATGTCAGCATCCACCTACCCGACATCACCGACTTTGGTCTCCACTAGACTGACGTCAGTTCCTACCTGACTGACGTCGGTGTCTATTTTTTTCTTGTGAGTGATGATTTTTACTCGCAAGCTCATTTTGGATCATAACCTTGCCCAAATCAACATTGCCCTGTTCAAAATTATTCAGACTCTTGAGCTGATCACTGTCCATCACCTTCTCCTTGAAAACCAAGGCTTTTCAGTTCTTGAAATTTGACTTAAGAACATGCATTCCCTTCTCACTCATGTGACCAAGCCTATAGAGCCACATCTTTGCATCTACATTTGAAGTAGATAAAATAGAAGGAGAATCAGTAATACAAGTAGATAGATAAAGTGTACCTACTTTCTTACCTCTTGCTAATACAAGTGCACCCTTGAAAACTTTCCAAAATTTCGCTGCGAGAGTTACTGTGCAACCCTCATCACCCAACTTTTCTGTAGAAATTAGACTCCTCTTCAGGATGGGAACATGCATGACATCCTTCAACACCCATATATTGCTAGTCTACAATTTCAGCTGCACTTTCCCTTTGCCAACAATTTGACAAGGCTCACCATCCCCTAAATAAACTTTTTCAAAGTCTCCATGGACATAATCATGGAAAAATTCTCTATTTGGGGTTGCATGGAAAGAGGCACAAGAATCTAAAACCCAAGATTCTACTTTATCCAAAGAAAATATAAGAGCATCCCATGTAACAATACCTGCATCATTTGCTTCTTTATTTCCTTCATGTTGATCTTCTACCAACCAACAATCTTTCTTTGCATGCCCTTTCTTTCCACAATTTTAGCAGGTTATACCTCTATTTCTAGATTTGGATCTTCTGTCTATCTTTGACCTTGATTTCCCTTGCTTTCTCTTCTCTTTTTACTTTCCTCTAATTTCAACACTTAAAGCATTACCTGATGTTTCACCTGTGCTTTTCCTGCGAGTTTATTCATTCAAGATTACACTAACAACATCATCAACTTTCAAGATATTTTAAGCAGACACAGTATTACTAACTGTCATTACCAAACTATGCCAACTTTCTGGTAAAGAGCATAAGATTAAGAGAGCCTTAATTTCATCATCAAAATCTATTTTCACTAAAATTAACTGATTTACTAATCCACGAAAATCACTAAGATGACTATATACCGATCCACCTTCCTACATTTGCAAATTAAATAATTGCTTCATAAGAAATAACTTATTTGAAGCTGAGGGTTTTTCATATAAATTTGCCAAAAATTTTATTAAATGTATCATTGTCTTTGTCTGTGATAAGTTGGAAATCATAGACGATGCTAGGCTCAGCCTTATAGCTCCAAGAGCCTTTCTATCAAGAACATTCCATTCTTCATTTTGCATTTCTATGGGCTTCTTTGAAACCCCACCCAATGGTAAGTACAGATCTTTTTGATAGAGATAATCTTCTATCTGCATCCTCCATAATTGATCATTCTTGCCATTGAATTTCTCCATTCTTAGCTTACTTTCTTCTGCCATTGCTTTACTCTCACTCAATCAAAAACCCCTGAGAGTGAACCTGTAATCAACAAACACTAACCCACTCTAATGAACCTGTAGCTCTGATACCAACTGTTAAGATTCTCCTTAGAGTACAATTGATTACTTTTTTATAAGCAACTAAACACGAAATTAAACCAAAAGTAATAAGTAACTAAAATTCAGAAACAACAAAGAATAGGTGATACGAGAAACAATACAATCTGTATTAAACTCTTTCAGAAAGAAATACAATGAAGAAATCTCACTCTTCTTCCTCACACCTCTTGGGTGTCCAGTAATTATCCCTCAAGAGTTCTCTCTCTCAATCAATTACAACCAACTCAACACTGAGTTATTCCCTCCACTAGTCAGTGACAATCAACCCAATGGTTGTTGTTGCCTACTACCAGTACTGTTGGTGACAATCAACTCAATGGTTGTTTTTCCTACCTTACACCAAGCAGACCTTCTTGATCTTGCACACTTGCAGATATAACTGAACTTACTTACCATGTAGATCTTCTTGGTCTTGCACTCTTACAGACCTTCTAAATCTTACACTTGAGGATCTAATCCTTTAGTCTTTGATTACAATACAGCCCCATGGGTCTCTTAAATAGATCCCAAACCAAACAATAATTAGAAATGCAGACTCAAGACTAAAATTAGTCTTTACATATAAACTGACTGTTCTCCTAAAATTAGTAATTCTAATTCACGCCACCTGGAAACGCACAGATGACTGATGTCAGTTCCTATCTAATTGATGCCGACTAATCCCTAACCGATGCTGGTTATTGTGTAGCTGAAGATAACCGATGTCGGTTGGCCAAACTCACGTCGATTACTGTGTCACTCAGCAACCTTCACATTTTCATATCAGTGAAGCTTTTAGATCCACAACTTAACACATGAGGGGAAACTCCTTGGCCATATTGTGTCCAAGGAGGGTTTGTCTATTGACCCCGAGAGAGTTTGCTCTATCCTAGAGATGTCGCTACCAAAACACAAGAAAAGCCTATAGAGATTTTTTGGCAGAATAAATTTCATTCAGAGATTCATTCTGAATTTTGTAGAGATATTCAAGCCACTCACCCCTATGATGAAGAAGGGTGAAGAGTTCAAATTGACAGCTCAAAGGAAAGATAGCTTTGAAGCCATCAAACAGGCCATAACTGGGGCTCCCACTTTGATCAGCCCCAAATTCAACAAAGACTTCAACCTCTACACTTTTAGCAATGAGGAGGTGATATCCACCATGCTTACCCAAGCTAACAGTGATGACCTCGAACAGCCACTTACTTTTTTTAGCCTAGGATTAGAAGATTTTGAAGTCAAGTACACATATGTAGAGAAGCAAGTCCTGATACTAGTACAGAGCTTGAAGAAATTCAGGCATATGTTGTCTAACAGCAGGATTCACCTCATGGTCCCACACCCTGGCATCAAGGATTTCTTGACCAATTAGGACCTGAATGATGTTAAGTTGCGGAGCTAAAAGCTTCACTGATGCAAATGGTGGAGGTTGATGAGTGTTAAAGTAACTGACGTCAGTCTGATCAATTGACATCGGTCATATTTAGTTACACAGTAACCGACATCGGTTAGGGGTCGACCAGCATCAGTCAGATAGGAACCGACGTTGGCAACCTCTGTGTGTGTGCATTTGCATGCATTTTTAGAACTGGTCTAATTTTAGACAGACAGTTAGTTTGCATGTAAAGACTAATTTTAGTCTTGAGTCTGTGTTTCTAATTATTTTTTGGTTTGGGATCTATTTAATAGACCCATGGGGCTGTATTGTAATCAAAGACAAGGAAGAGATCCTTCCAAGTGTAAGATCAGTTGATCTGCAGGGTGTGCAAGATCAGGAAGATCTACATGGTAAGTAAGGTCAGTTGATCTACAGATGTGTGTGTGTGCAAGGTCAAAGGAGATCTGTGAGGTAGCAAGATCAAAGAGATCTGCAACACAACAAGGTGCAAGATCAAAGAGATCTACTTGGAGTAATTTGAGTACTTGGTGGACTGGCAGTAGGCAACAAACATTGGGTTGATTGTCACTGACTGGTGGAGGGAACAACTGAGTGTTGAGTTGTGTTTGTAATTGATTGAGAGAAAGAACTCTTGAGGAGAATTACTGTACGCCCAAGAATTGTGGGAAGAGTGTGATTTCTTCATTGTATTTCTTTTTGGAAGAGTGTTAATACAAGATTGTATTGTCTCTCATATTCTATGTTATTTCTGAATTCTAGTTACATATTACTTCTAGTTTAATTTCGTGTTTAGTTGTTTATACAAAGGTAATCAATTGTGCTCTTAAGGAGTAGGATCCTAACAAGTGGTATTAGAGCCTAGTTTCGGAGCAGGTTAGTGTTTGTTGATTACAGATCACTCATAGGGGTGTCTGTTCGAGTGGGAGTAAAGCAATGGCAGAAGAAAGTAAGCTAAGAATGAAGAAATTCAATGGCAAGAATTATCAATTATGGAGGATGCAGATAGAAGATTATTTGTATCAAAAAGATCTGTACTTATCATTGGGGGGGGGTTCCATGCAAGACCATAGATATGAAAGATGAAGAATGGAATGTTCTTGATCGGAAGGCTCTGGGATCTATAAGGTTGAGCCTGGCATCGTCTGTGATTTCCAAATTATCACAGGCAAAGACAACGATAGAGTTAATGGAATCTTTGGCAAATTTATATGAAAAACCCTCAGCTTCGAATAAGGTATTTCTTATGAAGCAATTATTTAATTTGTAAATGCAGGAAGGTGGATCAGTACATAGTCATCTTAGTGATTTCCATGGATTAGTAAATCAGTTAATTTCAATCAATATAGTTTTTGATGATGAAATTAAGGCTCTCTTAATCTTATGCTCTTTACCTGAAAGTTGGGATAGTTTGGTAATGGCAGTTATTAATACTGCGTCTGCTTCAAATATCTTGAAAGTTGTGTTGACCAATTTTGCCCACAGGCAAAATTTTGGTCACCTTCTTCACCTGCTATTCAAATGCTAGTCATTTTCGAGTTCAGCGAGTTCAGAGAGTTCATTCCATACCCTGGTTTAGTGGTTCAACCACCCTTGGTTCAAAAGGTTCATCATTCAGTTCAAGCATCTTAGTTCATATGCGTTGAACTTTCGTACCGTTGAACTATTGAACCAATTTTTTGGTTCAATGGGCTAGGTTCAACATACTTATTTCAACGTGTTTGGTTCATGGAGGTTCAACGTCCTTGGTTCATTAGCGCACACGGCTTAACACAAAGGCTCAAATTTTAATAAAGGAAAGGATCTAAGCGCGGCTCAAATCAATGGCTTAACGCATTACTAAGCAAAGGGTCGGGTCGCTTATGACACAAAAGCAAAGGGGGCACGGCTTAAACATTCAAAGCCCGCAAAGGGGAAACACAAATTAGCCCAAACATTTTCGAAGACTTTTTGTCCATGCGAAATAAATAAGGCCCGTCAAAGGTCCAAGGAAAAGCGACCCGTCGAGGTGTTAAGAAAATAAGCGAGCCACGAAGAGACTAAGGCAGGCTGTGAAGGAATAATGAAGGTGAAGGAGCCATCATAGACCTGATGACGTTTCTTAGGATGTTGAAGTTAAAAGAATGAATTAGCCATTTGATTTCAAAGCAAAGAAAGCGCTAGCCAAGAAGGAGCTCAAAATGCAGCGACCTGCCAGAATGTTCGCCCAAGGGGCCAAATGAACCAGATGAGACAAAATGACAAAGTGACAGACAAGGAGAATGGCATGGTGTAGAAGTGACAAGGCAATCCAAGTGGCAAAGTGCAGGTGATTTATTGCCTGTTAATCCCAAATGGTGCAAATAATATACAACAGGGTCTGTACATTTAAAAAAGGGGACAAATTTCATCTGTTGACAGAAACGAGGTGCGACCCATGCTTCCACATTAAAGCTCAAATGCCAAAGTCAAATTTGGTGATTATACAACATGGTTTTAGCAGGATTCTTCTAGAAAGATGACAACACAACAGTGTTTTCCTCTTTCCAATGAGACGCGACTTACAACTTGTCAATGAAGCGCCAAGTTCTCTTCTTGCTTTTCTCATATATATTGTAACTTCTCATTTTTGAGAAGGGGGAGATCTTCCACATTTTGTAAAGGGCACAGCTCTGCAAAAATTTCACCTGGATCAATACAAATGCAATTTTTACCTCCATTTGGATAGACATTTCTGTGTATGCATTAAATGTTTGCTTGTGTCCAGTCATTATCTTTTGATGCTCTCACAGGTTCAACACCAGCAGACCTGTTGTCTATAAGGTGCCATTTTTGTAGCTAAAAGGAGAAGAGTCGACATTTAAAAGACCAGAACAGAGGAAGTTACCTACAGTGCGCATTTCACAGTGCCTCAGTGATTTTTTGTTTCTTGTGTTTTCATGAAAGCCTCCCTGCCAGTATTTGTAGCCTAGTCTTTTCTGCCAAATGTGTAGAGTCTATGTGTATTTATCTAAATCTGAGAGTGGATGTGTGAAGGTCGACCTTGTTTTTGGTGCGTCACCTCTTTTAGAGTAGGCTTGTTTTTTTCCTCTAGAGACTCTCCTCTCCTGCTTCACCATCCCACAGGTGAGAGAGGAGTTTCCATGTTGCAAGGATAGGGCAGGAACCTATTTTCCTACCACTGGGTGCAATTTCCAGTGTCAACAATTCTGGCACACCCAGTGGGACTGCAAGTTTTTAATTAGTAAAGTTGCAGGGTTAGTCGATGATCCTGTTACAGCAGAAGAACCACCAATATAGCACCGTGCACGTCAACAGTTCTGACACGCCTAGTGGGACAAGTTTTTAATGCAATAGAGTTTCAGGATTGATGCTGGTCCTGTTACAACAAATTGATTTCTTTAGTATCTAGTGACTCTGAGTTATATCCACTGGTTAAGCAGTTCTGGTATCGCACCATCAAGAAATAGTTTTTTGGTATGTGTAAATTCCATCATTTTAAGCTATGGACTCTATTTTTTTTGGCCAGCATGGCTATGATCCTTACCAACCTTATGGTGATCCTTATCATGCCCAATATGGCCAGTCTCAACCCTACTACGAGCTATATCCCCCTTGTACTCAGTCTTCTCATTATGTTGCTTCTCCCACTCAACCCAATCTTTTCGCCAATCAACTAGTTTCTGCCTTCAAGCAAGCACTACTGGGATATGACAAATATGTAATTGATCTTAACACTAGAAGGGGATGCAACCAAGAAATTCTTGATCATGTTGTCCATCAAGTGAGGAATGCATTGGATTAGGTTAAAAAAGAATGGGCTCCTATTGAAAGAGCGAATTGGCACAGGCTTTCAAATGAGATGCTAGATGTGAGCGATTTAATTACATCTATGGAGGAGAAGCTAAGTGTGCATGAGAGGTAGCCTTACCAAGTTTATCAACCTGCATACTCACTGCCCAAAGCATCATATCATTCATATACAACCCCTGCTTTTGAGCCAAGTTGAGCCTGTCAAAGTCTATTCCCCAATCATGTTGAGGAGAATTCTGAAACAACGAATCTTGTGTTTAAGGCTAATCTGGATAGACAGATCGAATTGGAAAACCTTCAGATGCAGCAGTCCATTTTGGCAGTAAGGAAAGTAGAATCAAAATCTTCATTGTCCTCTCACATTGAGGCCCAATCAGCCCCAAAGGAAATGCCCATTCCAAATTTTTTGAGCTAGAATCAAGTGGTTGAATCTCAAAACAGCAAAGAGGAGAAAGACATCATCCAAAATGAAGAAGTGCAAAATGAGGATGACCTGGCCAAGCGGATTGAGGAACTAGAAGAAAAGATGAGACTACTAAGAGAGAGAGAGATGGAGCTTTCAGACGCTGCAGACCAGCCAATGCCAAAAGATATCCCTTTCACCAATCCATAAGCTAAATTTAATATTGATGAAGTGCTAGTGAAGTGGAAGGATGAAAATCAAGAGGTTTTGGCCCAAGGTCTACCCCCTCCTATTCTAGAGAAGACTCCCTCTTGTATGCTGAATCCTTTCTACCAGATGGTGATTGCTCATTCTGGCTCATCCAATGCATCAATCAATCTTGCCCTCAATCTTGTGCACCTGGCTTTCCAACACGCCTCTCTTCAGGCAGATTTCCCTTTGCATGAGTAGACCCTCCCAATCATTCCCCAGCCTCCTCAAGACTTTCAACATGATCTCCAAATTCCAAGCTGGAAGGAGGAGCATCATGAACCAGCCCAAGAACTTGAAAATGACAAAGCTGTTGCCTGCTCACAAAAGTAAGAGTCCAATCCTAATATCATGAGCTAGAAGTAAACAGTTGAATCTTGGACTAGCAAGGAGGAGGAGGAAGATTTCAATCTAATTCTTGAAGAAGAAGAGGCTATTCCCACCCCTGATAATGATTATGACTTCCGGGAAAGGCTTTTCCAGGAAGATTTGGATAGGCAAATTGCAAAATTGGAGTCTAGAGCAAGTCTCCTCAGCAAACATGTGATGGATGTTTCAGATCAAATTACAGATTTTGTGTCTGAATGCATCCATCCATACACCTCCAAGAAAGCTATCAGGCCTTGCTTGATATGGATTTTGCTCAATTTAGGATTGACCAAGGAGACTTCATGATTGTAACTGAGGAGAAAATTGAGCAAATTGATGTGGAGGAGCATAGGCAATCTCTTGTTCATGTTTTGAATAATTCATTTGAAGGTGTTAAGGCAGGTTGTGCTACTCTCCAGGCAGGTTGTGAGCTGGGTAAAAATGAAGAAGGCAGCATTGGGTTTCAAACAAGCATGCAAAGAGGCTGTAGTTTTTTAGATTTACCTCTTCACAGGGTTGGCGAATCTGAAGATATCTTCTTTGAAATCATCAAGGAAGATGGCCATACCATGGGACTCGAGCATGAGGCAAAGGATAATGAGCCAGTCAATGATGCATATCAAGAGGCTTTTGGTGATGAGCTGGCAGAAATTGACTTCTTGATGGAATGCACCAATAGAACAGACCAGCATTCAACAAGCCTCCAGGAACAAGCAATATATATATATATATATATATATATATATATTGGAGGCATGTTTGATTCTAATCCATTCGGATTCCAGCCAAACCAGGTGACCGACAAGAAGAGCAAGTCACCATTTCTCTTTTCCATTCAGCTACTTGCCTGGCCCCATAAGTCTTCTTACCAGGAAAGGGACTTAAGAAGTTTTCCATTTGATCCAGGAGGGAGGCAAGCTTTCTTGGTTAGCTATAAATAATAGTTTGTTTTCAGTTTCTCTCCTGCTTTTCCTAAGTGCAGTTTGCATAGGTAGTATTTTTTAGCCTTGTGTCTTTCCCTTTTAGTGTGGGGTAAAAGCTTCATGTTTGATTCTCGAATCTTTCAAGCTGTTGCTAATTCTTTCATCGCTGCATCTGACTCCACGCCCAATGGATTTTAAGGCAATTGGATTCTAAGCATAGCAGGCATGCTTCCCCTGTGAGTCACCAATTTGTTGACCAATTTTGCCCACAAGCAAAATTTTGGTCACCTTCTTCACTTGCTGTTCAAATGCTAGTCATTTTTGAGTTCAGTGAGTTTAGAGAGTTCATTCCATGCCCTAGTTCAGTGGTTCAACCACCCTTGGTTCAAAAGGTTCATCATTCGGTCCAAGCATCTTAGTTCATATGCGTCGAACTTTCATATCGTTGAACCAATTTTTTGGTTCAACGGGCTAGGTTCAACGTACTTAGTTCAACGAGTTCGGTTCATGGAGGTTCAACGTCCTTGGTTCATTGGCACACACGGCTTAACAAAATGGCTCAAATTTTAATAAAGGGAAGGATCTAAGCGCGGCTCAAATCAATGGCTTAATGCATTACTAAGCAAAGGGCCGAGTCGCTTATGACATAAAAGCAAAGGGGGCACGGCTTAAACATTCAAAACCCGCAGAGGGGAAACACAAACGAGCTCAGACATTTCTATGGACTTTTTGTCCACAGGAAATGTCCGTGGACAAAAGTCTATAGGGAATAAATAAGGCCCGTCAAAGGTCCACGAAGATTTCAAAATCCGTTGAAACATTTAAAAGTCTACGCAACTCGTCTAAGGAAAAGCGACCTGTTGAGGTGTTAAGAAAAGAAGCGAGCCACGAAGAGACTAAGGCAGGTTGCGAAGGAATAATGAAGGCGAAGGATCCATCATAAACCCGATGATGTTCTCAAGGACGTCAAAGGTAAAAGAACGAATTAGCCGTTTGCTTTCAAAGCAAAGAAAGCGCTAGCCAAGAAGGAGCTCAAAATGCAGCGACCTGCCAGAATGTTTGCCCAAGGGGCCAAATGAACCAGATGAGACAAAATGACAAAGTGACAAACAAGGAGAATGACATGGTGCAAAAGTGACAAGGCAGTCCAAGTGGCAAAGTGCATGTTATTTATTGCCTGTTAATCCCAAATGGCGCAAATAATATACAACAGGGTCTATGCATTTAAAATAGGGGACAAATTTCATCTGTTGACAGAAAAGAGGTGTGACCCATGCTTTTACATTAAATCTCAAATGCCAAAGTCAAATTTGGCGATTATACAGCACGGTTCCAGCAGGCTTCTTCTAGAATGATGACAACACAACAGTGTTTTCCTCTTTCCAATGAGACGTGACTTGCAACTTGTCAAAGAAGCACCAAGTTCTCTTCTTTCTTTTCTCATATATATTGTAACTTCTCATTTTTTAGAAGGGGGAGATCTTCCACATTTTGTAAAGGGTGCAGCTCTGCAATAATTTCACTTGAATCAATACAAATGCAATTTTTACCTCCATTTGGATAGACATTTTTGTGTATGCATTGAATGTTTACTTGTGTCCAGTCATTGTCTTTTAATGCTCTCATAGGTTCAACACTAGTAGACCTGTTGTCTACAAGGTGCCATTGTTGCAGCTGAAAGGAGAAGAGCTGACATTCAGAAGACCAAAATAGAGGAGTTACCTACAGTGCACATTTCATAGTGCCTCAGTGATTTTCTATTTTTTGTGTTTTCATGAAAGCCTCCCTGCCAGTCTTTGCAGCCTGGTCATATCTGCCAAATGTGTAGAGTATATGTGTATTTGTCTGATTCTGAGAGTGGATGTGTGAAGGTCAACCTTATTTTTGGTGCATCACCTCTTTTAGAGTAGGCTTGTTTTTTCCTACATTCTCTTTCTCCCTTTTCATCCCTCCCTTATATATATATATATATATATATATATATATATATATATATATATATATCTGTGTGTGTGTGTGTTTTGCACTTGCTGGAAACAACATAATGCATCGAAGGGAGCTATCCCTTATCTAAAGACTCTCCTCTCCTACTTCACTGTCCCACAGGAGAGAGAGGAGTTTCCATGTTGCGAGGAGAGAGCAGGAACTTATTTTCCTGCCACTGGGTGCAATCTCTAGTGTCAACAAGTTGATGATGTTGTTAGTGTAATTTTGAATGAAGAAATTCGTAGGAAAAGCATAGGAGAATCATCAGGTAATGCTTTAAGTGTTGAAAGCAGGGGAAAGCAAAGAGAGAAGAACAAGCGAAGGAAATCAAGGTCAAAGATAGGCAGTAGATCCAAATCTAAAAATGGAGGTATAACCTGTTGGAATTGTGGATAGAAATGGCATGTAAAGAAAGATTGTTGGTTGGTAGAAGATCAGCATAAAAAAAATGAAGAAGCAAAAGATGCAGGTATTGTTGCATAGGATGCTCTTGTATGTTCTTTGGATAAAGTGGAATCTTGGTTTTAGATTCTGGTGCCTCTTTCCATGCAACCCCAAATAGAGAATTTTTCCATGATTATGTCCATGGAGACTTTGGAAAAATTTATTTAGGGGATGGTAAGCCTTGTCAAATGGTTGGAAAAGGGGAACTGTAGCTGAAATTGCAGAAAGGCAACACATGAGTGTTGAAGGATGTCATGCATGTCCCAATCCTGAAGCAGAATTTGATTTATGTAGGAAAGTTGGGTGATGAGGGATGCACAGTAACTCTCACAGTGGAATCTTGGAAAGTTTCCAAGGGTGCACTTGTTTTAGCAAGAGGTAAGAAAGTAGGTACACTTTATCTATCTACTTGTATTATTGATTTTCCTTCTGTTTTATCTACTTCAGATGTAGATGCAAAGATGTGGCTATATAGGCTTGGTCACATGAGTGAGAAGGGAATGGATGTTCTTAAGTCAAATGGTAAGCTTTCAGGCTTGAAAAGCATAGATCAAGATTTCTGTAAGCAACAAAAAAAAGTGAGATTTCTTGAAACTAGGTCAACAAAGAAGGGAGCTTCTATTAGAGGATCACAATATTGCATAAAGAGGAAATCTGATGTTTTTGACAATGATAAGAATAGGAAAGCCTTGGTTTTTAAGGAGGAAATGATGGACATAGATCAACTCAAGAGACTAAATAATTCTGAGTAGGGCATTGTTGATTTGGAAAAGGTTATGATCCAAAATGAGCTCACGAGTAAAAATCATCATTCATAGGAAAACACAGTTACTGACGTCGGTCAGGTGAGAACTGATGTTAAATAGGCAAGAATTGACGTCGGTCATGTGCAGACCAAAGTCGGTGATGTCAGGCAGTTAAACACTGACGTCGATTAGGTAACTAACGTCGGTGGGCAGGTGGACATCGACTTCGGTCAGGGAACCAATGTCGGTGATCAAGAGGAATCAACATCGATCGGGTGCAGACCAAGGTTGGCCAGAGGTGACCGAGATCGGTCACTATCAGAACAAATTTTGGGTGGATAATAAGTTGTCAAGGAGTCTCAAATGCCCATGTGGAGGTCTGAAAGGGTAAGTAAGCCTCAAATTTGTTATTCCCCTTCTTTATACTACTTGTTGCTCATTGATGGTCAAGAACCAAAAAGTTTTGAAGAGGTAATGCAGGTAGAATCTAGGAAATAGTGGGAGCATGGCATGAATAAGGAAATTGATTCCTTGGGAGAGAACCAAACGGGATATTTAGTAGAGTTGCCAGCCAGAAAAAAATCACTGAAAGATGAATGGATTTACAGGTTAAAGAAAGGAGAGAATGGATAGGTGAGATAGAAGGCCAAGTTATATGGTCTTGAGCAAGTTGTAGGACAATGGTGTTTAAGGCTTGACAGGTGTATGACAAAGTATGGCTTTATGCAATGTCAATGTGACCATTGTGTTTATTTTACCAAGTTGGATAATGGTCACGACATTATCCTGTTACTGTATGTAGTGTATATGCTTGTTGCAGGGTCACACATGTAGGAAATTGCTGAGCTAAAGGTAAAATTAGTTTAGAGATTTTCCATGAAGGATTTGGAAGCAGGAAATAAAATCCTTGGCATGAGTATTTCTAGAGACAGGGAATGTCACAGGTTGATTTTGTCTCTAGAGGATTATGTGAATAAGGTAGTGGAGAGGTTCAATATGCAAGATGCAGAACCAGTTAGCACACCTATCATTGGATAGTTCATAGAACAGTGTCTTAAATCACATGATGAGGTTGAGTACATGAGTACTAGACTTGATATTACCCAAGCAGTGGGAGTTGTCAGCAAGTTTATGGCCAATCCAAGAAAGGAGCACTGGAAAGCAATTCAGTGGATTCTTAGGTATTTGAGAGGGACCAGCAGCAGGTTTTCATGCTATGCAGGGTCAAGCACTTCTCTACATGGGTATGTAGATTTAGATATGGTAGGTTACTTGGATGACAGGAGAAGCACCATAGGATATGTGTTCACTATTGGTGGAATGGCGGTTAGCTGGATATCAGAGTTGCAGAAGGTTGTTGCAGTCACGGTGGCTAGCAAAGATATAAACCCTGCAGATATGTTAACAAAGCCAAGAACAAAGGAGAAGTTGAATCTTCATTCAAATTTTGTTGGTCTTCAAGATTAAACTTGAAGAGGGATACAAGCTAGGAAACAAAATTAGAAGAGGTACAGGTACAGGTGCAACTATTTATCTTCAAGTGGGAGATTGTTAAGTTGTGGAGCTAAAAGCTTCACTGATGTAAATGGTGGAGGTTTTTGAGTGTTAAAGTAACTGACATTGTTCTGATCAACTGACATCGGTCATATTCAGTTACATAGTAACTGACATCGGTTAGGGGTCGACCGGCATCAGTCAAACAGAAATTGACGTTGACAACCTGTGTGTGTGTGCGTTTGCATGTGTGTGCATTTGCAAGAAAAGGAAGATAGCTTGTTAATTCATGATGCAGCCACTGTAGAGGAACCAACTATCATAAAGGATTAGACATTGGACCTGAAGCATTTTCTTACTACTGGTGAGTGCCCACAAGGTCTTGATAAGACTAGAAGAAGGTATTTTAAACTCCAGTCTCTCCCTTATGTCTTGGTTGATGAAGTATTGTTTAGGAGGGATTGATCTGTGGTCCTCTTGAGGTGCATTGACACAAACCAGGCTGATAAGGTATTCACTGAGTTCCATGATGGGCCAGCAAGCAGTCACTTCACTCCTAGAGCTACGATAGTAAGGACAATGAGAGCTGGCTATTTTTGGCCTACTCTTTTCAAGGTCCCCCATGCTTGGGTAAGAATGTGCCAGAAGTGTGCACTTTTTGATGAAAAATAGTGATTGGCTACCATGCCTCTACAGCCCATTCAAGCTGAGCAGCCATTCATGCAGTGGGGCCTAGATTTCATAAGAATGATCAATCCTCCTTCCAGTGCTGGGCACAAATGGGTGCTGACTGCTATGGATTATTTCACTAGGTGGGTGGAGGTCGTCGCTTTGAAAGAGGCGAATGAAAGCGCAGTCTTGGACTTCTATGAGGACCTAGTAATAAGATTTGGGGTCTCAGCCACCATAATCTCAAATAATGCCTTGGTTTTTTTGGGAACTAAAACTAGTGAATGGGCGCTGAAGTATGGAATATACCTCAACACTTCATCAAATTATTATCCGCAGGGGAATGGGCTGGCTGAGTTCACCAACAAAAATTTGATCAGAATCATAAAGAGGACTATGGAAGAAAATCCAAGGACTTGGCATGCCAAGCTAAAGACAGCTCTATGGGCCGACTGAATTACCCCAAAGAGAGCAATCAAAAATTCTCCATATACGCTCATGTATGGAAGGGAAGTAAGGCTTCCCATCTCGCTTGAATTGCCAGCATCGGATCTTGCCTACTAGAAACAATTTGAAAAAGGAACCAGCATCGAGCTAAGCTTGGAAAATATGCAAAATTTGACGCCCTATGGAGCGTTCCTTACATGATCACTCAGTGCAAGCAGCATAATGCGTTCCAACTTTCTAGGTTGGATGGTGAAGAACTACTTTCTAGGTTGGACGGTGAAGAATTACATATCTCAGTTATTGGTATACATCTGAAGCGTTGCCCCTAATTTTTTGGTTTTGCTTGTAACTCTTCCCTATCTACCACACAAACTAAAGCTTTTGTAGCCAAGTTTTCCAAGTAAGAGTTTCATTTGGAGAATGATGCCGCATTTTGTGGTTTGGAATCGCAATCACATATAGACAATGACCAAATTTTAGAGGTACAAGATTGGAAGTTGTTGGATTCACTTCTACAAGATGTAAATAGTAGCGAGTCTCCAAATTTAGAGGACTTTCCTCCTCTAGACTTGGAGGATATTGATTTTATTTTCTTGGAGGATATTGATTTTATTTTCAAAAGCTAGATTGACATAAGATCGGTGGGATTTCCAAATTAGCATTAATATACGAGAATCCGGTAGGAGATGCAAAGAGTGTTTATGGATAAAACACTACAATTCTTTAATCTTCTTATATAACTGCAAATTAGTATAAATTTTTTTTTGTAGAACACAACATGGACAAATACAATGGTTTTGGCAATTTTTTTCCCAGGCCTTTAAATGTTGTGTGCTTGGAAGAAGAATGAAAATTATGTGTGATGAATTTAGTGATTCACCTATGTAGTTTGGAGGTTAATGAATGTGTCAAAGTAAACTTTTTGATTAATGTGGATTGACTTGAAATTAGACAACTGAGTCCTCGCGATAACCCCACTTATATGAAAGGAAAAATAAAACTTAAATATACATAGGCTTTCAATGTTCATATGGTAAGGGAGTTTTTTTTTTTGGAAAATTGAGTGAAGATTTTATTGTTTAATATTGAGTCACATTTTGTGATTTTATTAACAAGATGTTATATATGTCATATGTTTGAATTGTATCTAGGTATTCAACATTTTCCATAATATTTTTTTAGAAATGCCTAACAAATTTTGTATCCTTATTAGATATTATGTTGCACGATGATTTATAAGTAATAGTTATGTACATATTATTGTTAGGCTTTTCCCATGCAACAAAATGAATTAATTTGGAAAACCTATATATAGTAAAAAAATATAATCATGCCCTTTCAACATTTTAATAAATCTTAAAATAAAGTCCATGTTGATATATTTTTGTGGTCTCTTTATAATAGTATCCCCTTGGTTGATACAATCCTACGTTCTTACTTATTCCTTCTACCAACTAGAAAATCTTACATTCCTTCACATACTTTCATACATTCATATGCATCATAAGCCAAAATTAAATCTTAATTATCTACAAAAATGTTTTATCATTATAAAAATGCTCAATGAATCATCCACTATGCTTCTCTTTGATCAAATTTTCATTCATGATTCACCTTTGGGTATACATAATTGTTTTCTTTTGATTAACAATCCTTCGTGTAGGAAAGAATCTAACCATGATGTTCAATGCATACTCAATGGTTCTAAAAATTCTTTTCATACATCCTTGAAACCCTCATCTTCTACATACAACTCGTCCATATAATCAAATCACACTACTTCCACTTGTATCTCATTCAACAAGAGATACCTTCTACTTGACATATCTACAACTCTATTAGACTTTGCACTTCTATGTTTCCACACAAATGAATAACTTTGTAGGAATTCTAGCCACTTCATATTTATTTAATTTAAATTACCTTGAATATTTATGAATAATAGTGCTTGATGGTATATGTACAACACAAACTCTTTAGGCGCTAAATAATTCCTTTTCTGCTTGAGTGTTTGCACTATGGCATTGAATTCTTGATCATAAACTAAATATTTTATCTTTTCGTCATTCATTTTCTCACTGAAGTAAGCAATGGGCATACCTTCTCAACTCAACATAATTTCTATTATTGTACCACTCACATCATATTCAACCTGAAAAGCCTTGTTGAAATCTCAAAATGCTAACACTAGCCATTCAATCACTTCCCTCTTCAAAATCTAGAAGTTATGTTATTCTTATGTTGTCTAAAGAAACTCTTTGTTATCACCTTTCATGTCTTCTATGATAAGTGTGCATGACCCACTAAATTTGTGGATGAAATTATGGGAAAGGTGAGTGCAACAATTTGATGAGCCGAAAAGTGGCACCACCAAAAAAAATGTTTTTGGATGAGTTCATGGAAAGCGAAATGATTATTTATTTTGAAGGGGAAAAAATATCCAAACCAAAATGGATAATCATCCTAAAAATAGATATTTTTTCTAATTGAATATAAGAAATCAAGTCCACTCTAGGTATTCTAAAATTGGTTTCGAATATGTAGGAGTTATAAAAGATAGTTTTTTAAAATCCAATCTAGTTAGTACTTAGTCATTTTCAAGGTTTCAATATTGAAAATAAAGTTTTGTGGATGTAATTTTTGCACCCAACGTCCGTTTTGAGCAAAAGAATAATTATTTTGTAGGTTTTTGGGTCTTCTAGATAGATTGTTGATGTTTGTAGAAGTTCTAGGTGTGCTAAAATCAAGTTTTACAAACCTTGCATATCTAAGAGATAGTGAAAGCTGAGAGAATATTGACACACTAATTCACATATACACTAATTGAGTGTATCTTAAGTAAAAATTTGGTGTTTATATATAATATTTTATAAGATAAATTTAGGTAAGGATACTTGATTAACCTTGATTTAGTACTTGAGAGTACCATATGTCATTTTATCGTGATCGAATGTTGTTATTTGAGAATTTTTTACTGAATTAAGCCCCAATTACATGCAGTTGAATATAAATCTATACCTAATCAGGGTCTAACCTATTCAATTTTTATCAAATAATGACATTTGATCACAAAATAAAAACAAATGGTGCTAATCACCTTCTCCTAGCTGAAAGTAGCGAATCAAAACATAATTTAGCTAAGTTTTCTCAAATTATGACATTTGGTCATGATATAATAACAAATGGTGCTCATATAGGACCAATTTTACCTAAATATACATAAGTTCTTCTAATCACACCTAATATAACCTAGGTGACTTTATTATTATCACTAAGGGATGATGTTGGGGTGTCACTAAGGGGTGACATTATTGTCATCTTTAAAGATAACTTAGTGATTATGTACTCATTTTCTCTTAATTGAGTCTCTAATTAAACCAATTACTCATTTGGTTTAATGAGGGTTGTAACCTGGGGTTCAATTGAATCCCATTAACCTAATTGTGACTACATGATGTGACTTTGAGCTCAATATATTCTAATTAAATATTTGATCGAACCAATTATTCATTTGATTTAATGATAGTTGTAATTTAGAATAATCAAACTCTATCCACCTAATTACGACTATATGATATGATTTAAGATATTTTTAATCCATATTACTTTGGCAAATGACATGTCATCATTACTTTATTATTCATATTCAATTTTCACCATCCTTTTAAAGATTAGATTTACAATTTATAAATAAAAAACCCTGTTAATTGTAAAAATCTCAAGATTAAGAAGACCTTACTTACCGTGGTTTTCAAAATTTTATATGGGATTTTGTGTCAGGATCTTAACAAGAACAATTGATTACTTTTGCAAGCAACTAAACACGAAATTATACTAGAATTAAAAGTAACTAGAAATCAGAATCAGCAAAGAATAAGAGATACAAGAAACAATGAAAACTTGTATTAAACTCTTCCAGAAGGAAATATAATTGAAGAAATCACACTTTCTTCCACACCTCCTAGATGTACAGATCTCTTTTCCTCAAGAGTTCTCTCTCACAATTACAAACACAATTCAGCTACTTGAATTGTCTATATTACCTCTTACAAGATATGAAGATCTATCCCTATTATATAGAATTAGGGATCATGAGCTATGCATTCACAATCATTAGATACACCTCCTAATCAAAGGCTCAAATTAGTCCTGCCAAAGATAGAGACGCAGACTCAAGACTAACACTGAATCTTATCATGCAAAAATTTTCTTATCCCATGAAAATAGACTTCTAGAACACACAGGTGACCGACGTCGGTCCCTGTTTGCCTGCATATGATCGACGTTGGTTGATCCATAATTAACGTCGATAGCCTCCAGTCAATCCCTAACCGACGTCAGTGACTGTAAATACAACAACCTTAGAATTTGCTCATTCGTGAAGCTTTTAGCTCCACAACTCAACAATCTCTCACTTGGAGATAAACAGCTACACCTGTACCTGTACAGCAACATCTTCTAGCTTCTCCATCTTCAAGCTCAATCTTGAAGACCAACAAAAGTTGAATGAAGATTCAACTTCTACTTTTTTACCGGCTTTGTTAACATATCAACAGGGTTCTCATCTGTATGGATCTTTTCCAGCTTCAACTCACCATCCTCCAATACATGTCTAATGAAGTGGTACCTAAGCTGTATATGTTTGGTTCTTAAATGAAAAGCTGAATTATTTGCCAAATGAATTGCACTTTGACTGTCACTTTATAATCTATCACTCTCTTGCTCCTTTCCCAACTCTTCCATGAACCATGTCATCCATATCATCTCTTTGCTAGCCTCTATGACTGCAATGTATTCTGCCTCTGTAGTAGACAAGGCAACAACCTTTTGCAACTTTGAAATCTAGCTAACTGGCATTTCACCAACAGTGAACACATATCCTGTGGTGCTTCTCCTGCCATCCATGTCACCTGCCATATCTGCATCTACATATCCATGTAGAGAAGAGTTTGACCCTCCATAGCATAAATGCCTACTGTTGGTCCCTCTCAGATATCTGAGAATCCACTGAACTGCTTTCCAGTGTTCCTTCCCTGGATTGGCCAGAAACTTACTAACAACTCCCACTGCTTGAGCAATATCAGGTCTAGTACATACCATTACATACATTAAGCTTCCAACTGCAGAAGCATATGGAACTCTACTCATGTACTCTACCTCATCATGTGATTTTGGACACTGTTCTTTGCTCAACCTGAAGTGTCCAGCCATAGGTGTGCTTACTAGTTTTGCATCCTGCATATTGAACCTCTCCAACACCTTGTTCACATAATCCTCTTGAGACAAAATCAACATGTGATTTTTCATGTCTCTCTTAATACTCATGCCAAGGATTTTCTTTGTTGCTCCCAAATTCTTCATAGCAAATGTGTGAGCTAATTTTACCTTAAGCTCAATAATATCCTGCATGTGTGAACCTGTAACAAGCATATCATCTACATACAGTAACAAGATAATATATCTACCATTATCCAATCTCTTAGAATAAACACAATGGTCAGATTGACATCTACTGAAGCCATGCTCAGTCATAAACCTGTCAAACCTCAAATATCATTGTCTAGGAGCTTGCTTAAGACCATATAAGCTCTTCTTCAACCTGCACACAAGCTTCTCCTTACCTTTGACCTCAAAACCTTCTGGCTGATCCATATATATTTCTTCATCCAAATCTCCATGAAGAAATGTTGTCTTAACATCAAGCTGTTCAAGATGCAAATCCTCAATAGCAAATAAAGACAATACAGTTCGAATAGAAGTCATTTTTACTACAGGAAAAAAAAATTCACCAAAATCAATACCTGGTTTCTGTGCAAATCCCTTTACTACCAACCTGGTCTTATGTCTCATTTATCTATTCTCACCTTCTTTTAACCTGTAAACCCATTTGTTTTTCAGTGCTCTCTTACCAGTTGGCAACTCAACCAAATCCCACATTTGGTTCTCTTTCAAGGAATCAATCTCCTCATTCGTGCCAAGCTCCCACTGTTTCCAAAATTCTACCTGCATTGCTTCATCAAAACTCTCTGGTTCTCCACCATCAGTGAGCAACAAGTATAATAATGAAGGGGAATAATGAATTGGAGGTTTACTTACCCTTTTTGACCTCCTCTTGGGTGTTTGAGACTCACTTTCAGCTTACTATCCACCCAAATTCTCTGTCAGTGACTGATCTTGGTCATCTCCAAGTCTGTACTTGACTGACGTATGTTCCACCCAATCAATGTCAGTTTTTATCTGACCGACGTCGGTTACTATCTGACTGACATCGATTCCTGCCTGACTGACATCAGTGTCTATGTTTTTCTGGAATTGATTTCTCACGAGCTCATTTTGGATCACAATCTCATCTAAATCAACCTTGCCTTGCTCAAAATTATTCAGCCTCTTGAGTTGATCACTGTACATCACTTTGTCATTGAAAACAACATCACGGCTTCTAATAATTTTTTTAGTTCCTAGATTCCACAATCAAAATCTAAAATCTCCAAAGCCATAACTAATAAAAGTGCACCTCATAGATTTAGCATCCAACTTCTTTCTATTTTCTTTATCAACGTGCACAAAAGCTTCAGAACCAAAAACTCTGAGAAATGAAAGATCTACCTTTTTACCTATCCAAGCCTCTTCTGGAATTCCACCATCCAGAACAGTAGAGGATCCTCTATTAATCAGGTAAGCCACAATATCTACAGTTTCTGCCCAAAACTATAAGGGCAAACTAGCATGCAACCTCATACTTTGTGCATGCTCTAATATTATTCTATTCATCCTTTTAGTAACTCCATTTTGCTGAGGTGTCCTTGGAACCATCCTTTGCCTACGTATTCCATTCATAGAATAGTAACTTTCAAATTTATTGTTGCAGTACTCACCACCATTATCAGATCTAAGGCACTTCAATCTCATACCTGTGTCATTCTCAACTAAAGCTTTCCATTTTTTAAATGTGTCAAATACATTAGATTTCTTCTTTATGCAATAAACCCATACCTTTCTTGTAGCATCATCAATGAAAGTAATAAAATACTATGATCCTCCAATAGAAGCTACCTAAGCTGGTCCCCACACGTCTATGTGAACAAGCTCCAACTTGTGCCTCCTCCTTGTTGGCCCAATTTTTAAAAACCTCACTCTCTTCTGCTTTCCAAAAATACAATGCTCACAGAAATCTAGATCTATGCTTTTCAAATCTGAAAGCTTACCTTTTGACTTAAGAACTTTCATTCCCTTCTCACTCATTTGGCCGAGCCTATAGTGCCATAACTTTGCATCTACATCTGAAGTAGATAATACAGAAGGAGAATAATCAGTAATACAATTACATAAATAGAGAGTACCTTCTCTTTTACCTCTGGCTAATACAAGTGCACCCTTGGACACTTTCCAAGATTCAGCTGTGAGAGTTACTGTGCAACCATCATCCCCCAACTTTCTTATAAAATCAGATTCCTCTTCAGGATGGGTACATGCATGACATCCCTCAACACCCATGTGTTGCCATTCTGCAATTTCAGTTGCACTTTTCCTTTGCCAATAATTTTACAAGGCTCATCATCCCCTAAATAAACTTTTCCAAAATCTCCCTGGACATAATCATTGAAAAAATCTCTATTTGGGGTTGCATGAAAAGAGGCACCAGAATCTACAACCCAAGATTCTATTCTATTATCCAAAGAAAGTACAAGAGCATCTTGTGCAACAATACCTTCAACTTTTGCTACTTCTTTACATTCATGCTGATGTTCTTCTTTAATCGGCAACCAACAATCTTTCTTTGCATGCCCTATCTTTCCACAATTCCAGCAGGTTATTCTTCTTCCATTTCTGGATTTGGATCTTCTTCTCATCTTTGACTTAGACCTTGATCTCCCTTGCTTGCCCTTCTCTTTTTTCCTTCCCCTTCTTTCAATACTTAAAGCATTACCTGATGATTCCCCTGTGCTTTTCCTGTGAGTTTCTTCATTCAAGATTACACTAATAATATCATCTACTTTCAAGATATTTATAACAGATGCAGTATTACTAACTGCCATTACCAAACTATGCCAAATTTCAGGCAAAAAGCATAAAATTAAGAGAGCCTTAATTTCATCATCAAAAACTATTTTGACTGAATTTAACTAATTTATTATTGCATGGAAATCACTAAGATGACTAGATACAGATCCACCTTCCTGCATTTGCAAATTAAATAATTGCTTCATAAGATATACTTTATTTGAAGCTAAGGGCTTTTCATATAAATTTGTCAAAGTATCCATCAACTCTACCATTTTCTGTGCCTATGACAATTTAGAAATCACAGAAGATGTCAGGATCAACCTTATGGATCCCAGAGCCTTTCTATCAAAAACATTTCATTCTTCATCTTGCATATCTGTGGGCTTGATTGAAACCCCACCCAACGGTAAGTACAAATCTTTTTGATACAAAGAATCTTCTATCTGCATCCTCCATAATTGATAATTGTTGCCGTTAAACTTCTCCATTCTCAGTTTACTTTTTTCTACCATTGCTATACTCCCACTCAAATAGAAACCCTTATGAGTGACCTGTAATCAACACACACTAAACAGATCTAAAACCACCTGTTAGTGAATGCAAGCTCTGATACCACTTGTCAATAGTATCACTTGGTGAACCTGGCTCTGATACCACTTGTCAGGATCTTAACAAGAATAATTGATTACTTTTGCAAGCAACTAAACACAGAATTAAACTAGAATTGAAAGTAACTAGAAATCAGCATCAACAAAGAATAAGAGATACAAGAAACAATGAAAACTTGTATTAGACTCTTCCAGAAGGAAATACAATTGAAAAAATCACACTTTCTTCCACACCTCTTAGATGTACAGATCTCTTTCCCTGAAGAGTTCTCTCTCACAATTACAAACACAATTCAGCTACTTGAATTGTCTATATTACCTCTTACAAGCTATGAAGATCTATCCCTATTATATAGAATTAGGGATCATGAGCTATGCATTCACAACCATTAGATACACCTCCTAATCAAAGGCTCAAATCAGTCCTGCCAAAGATAGAGACGCAAACTCAAGACTAACACTTAATCTTATCATGCAAACATTCTGTTATCCCACAAAAATAGACTTCTGACATGCACAGATGACCAACTTCAGTCCCTGTCTACCTGCATATGACTGATGTCGGCCGATCCATAATTGATGTTGGTAGCCTCCAGTCGATCCCTGACTGATGTCGGCGACTGTGTAAATACAGCAACCTCAGAATTTGCTCATCCGTGAAGCTTTTAGCTCCACAACTCAATAATTTGGAATGAGAGGTGATGTGATAAGAGATCAAAACATCATCATTGGAAATGGAATGTTCTTTTCTATAGTTTTTCCCATTTGCACGATACAAACACCCATATGTCTACTTTGAGTTCGATCGCAGTTTTGATTGAATTTTATCCAAGATTATCTTAGAGCTTGATAAATCTAATATTATTCCTACCCTAATTCAAAAAAATAAATGAAAACAACATATAACTCCACCAAAAAAAATGCATATTTTTTTTAATTTTTTTTAAATTATATAAAATTACATAATCTGAGGGGCACTGTGATGCTTCATTATCTCTTGATGATATTTTTCGTACTCTGTATTGCATGAGTAATGATAAAGATATGATCATTGATGGTTTCCCTTGAAAATTATATAAAAAATACTTGGGATTTTGTTGGGCCTAACTTGCTACAAGTTTACAAAGAAGTTTTACAGAAAAAATATTTGGTATCTCTTAAAGGAAAAATCAAATTTATACCTAAGACCAATGATCTTGAGCTTATTACCATTTGGCACCCTATCACCCTCCTTCACGTGTTTTAAAAAATCCTTGATAAATCTCTTTCCAATCGCATCTGACTCATTTTACCTACCATTATCAGAATAGATCAAATGGATTTTAACCAAAAAATAAATATATTCGTAACAACCTTATTATTGTTCGAGAAGGAATGAAGTCGGTGAGAGCATCTCATCAGCAAACCATTTTTATCAAATTAGATTTTGAAAAAGAGTGTGATAGGATTGAGTGGCATTTTATTCTTACTATACTTCAAGCTCTTAGCTTTGGCCAATTTTTTATTTTGGTTGTCCAAACTCTATTATTGGAAACCTTGGCTTGTCTCACTATCAATGCAAAGCTTGTAATGGAATAAAACCCAAGGTTATAGAAAAAGTATGATCCCCATGCCAAAGTGGTTACACCATTAGAAGTGGAATTGGATTCATTTAGGAGAGAAATTCAATTTTTTTTGGCATTCCCTTTGCCTTTAATAGTTCCCCTACTAAGCTTTGGCAATATGCCATTAACAGAGTGGATAAAAAGGTTGAGTATTAGGTCACCAAGTCCCTCTCTTTAGCAGGAACTTCCAAGTGTGTACTAAGATTCTTGACACTACTCGTGTTTACACACCTCCTATTGGCCCCCCTCTAAATCCTCCTATGAAAAATTGGTGAAGATTCTCACAGATTTTCTATGGTCTAATGCCAAACAAACTCAAGGGTTCCACATGGTTTCTTGGGATATTTATTGTCTAACTCACAATAAACAAGGCATGGAGATTATTTATATTTATAGGCAAACCATTTCCCATTGTGATAAATGGGTTTTTACAGTTATGGAAGGTAATGAATCTTGAAAATTTCTCTTAAGGCACCATATTTATTTTTAGATTTCCCTATGGTAAGTCTAGTTGGAAAAATATTGGTTTCCACACATTAATAATAATATTTGCCTTGGTTAAAATTGAGGGCTCCTTTGGTGCTAAAAGTATTTGGAAAGCTTTTTTTTATGTCAAACCCTATTTAAAATGGGTTGTAGATGGCTTTTGTAGTGATCTTTCATTAAATGGCCATAACCTCTGGCAGTCCTCTGTTATGACAAATATTAGTCTACTTTTATCAGAGTTACCTTGTATGAAAGCTTTGAGAATTTTCAAGAAAGGAATTTAAACTATGAAAGCTTTGGTATGAGCCTGTAATTGAATTCCTTGGCCTCTGCTAAAATCTAAATTTAATTTAATTTTTTTGATTTACCTACTATTCTTCGTATTTAAGATTTAGTGTCAAATATTATGCTTCTCAAATTAGGTTTGCAATCTCCACGTTCTTAGAGGAAAGATTGGAGATGGAATTGTGATAATCATTTCAAGAACTACTCTCAAGGCCTCTTTTATCAAATCATGAGCCCATTCTCTCAGAATCTGGGGAAGCTCAATAGGCGTTGGAATCTTAAATCCTGACCCAAGACTTGGCTTGTCCAACTCAACAGAATATTGTCTACTAAGCTTGAGCCCTTTGGTGTCTGGTATATCAAGGCCTTCCTCTTGGAGAACGTCTTTCTTATCTTTGACTTGATCAAATTAAGTGTCTGGCATGTTCTAGATAAAAGTCATTTAAGCATATCTTTTAGACAAGCCCCAAAGCTCAATCTTCTTGGGAATGGATACAAAATTTATTTCAACCCTTCCATCTTGAGCCTTTCTCATGGCATTTGGCCCTATTTAGGGATTTTACAAATTGGTAGGGAATTATAGTTTTTTTATGGAACCTTTTCAGAGTTGTTGTTTTATTTCTATTATGGAAAGATAGAAACTTTGAATTGTTTAATAATGAATAAACATCTTGTCATTTTACCATGAATGAAAAGGTGTTTATGATATCTATTGACCAATTTTTTCCCCATGCCAAAAATCGTTCACCCTTCCCAGCAGCAGTTTGAAGAGCCAAGCGACCCGCCAAAGTATACAAGGAAAGAGTGCCCGCAAAGAAATTAAGAGGGCCCAAAGCCAGCAAGCCGCAAAAGAAGTCATAAGACTCGAGAGCGTCTTAGAGGACATTAAAATTAATGAAGCAAAGTAGTTGTTTGCCTTCAAATGAAAAAGTGCTAAAAATGGAAAGGAGATCAAAACGCAACGACCTGCCTGAATGTTCGCCCCAGGGGCCGAATGAACCAGATAAGACAAAATGGAGGAAAACCAAAGCGACAAGCAAGGAATGAGTAAGCAGTCAGTCCAACTGGCGCTAATCTGAGAAGTGACTCCAGTAGGTGAAATAGTGCCAGCGAATTGATCATTTGGGATGTAAGCGGCTGGTAAAGCATCAGTTTTCTCTATTTTTCATTAAATGAGAAGGCAAATCACGTATTAACCTTGACAAAGGCAGATTTCAAGGGCACAAAGCACACAGTTCATTAATGATTTTGAGTGACTTGTTTCCTTTCATGAATAGATGCAATTGGCCACTTGTAACCAATGAGCGCCAAATGAGCCTCTTGGACTTTCCATATATATTGCGAACTTGGTCATTTTGTAATCATCTTTTCACAAATGTTACAAGGCGCAGCCCTGTTAAAATTTCCACTTAAATCAATAAAAGTAGCTTTTTTTACCTCTTTTTGGATAGATATTCTGTGTATGTCCTGAGTGTTTGATTTGTGTTCAGTCATTGTCTTTTGATGCTCTCACAGGTTCAACACCAACAGACCAGATATCTACAAGGCACCATCTGTAGCTAATAGGAGAAGAGTTCTATTTTGGAGTGTAGAATAGAAGGGATTATTTACAGAGTGCCTCTTACAGCACCTTTGGTAAACCTCCTTTTTTGCATTTTTCATTTTAACCTCCCTGTCAAGTTTTGCAGACTGCTTCTTCTGCCAAGGGTGAAGCGTATACATGTGTTTGTCTAATTTTGAGAGTGGGTGTGGGAAGGTCATCTTGTTTTGGTGTATCACCTCCTTAGAGTAGGCTTGTTTCTTGCATTCTCCTTTCACTTTTCATCCCCCCGATTATATAGCTATTTTCTACCTACAGTGCACATTTCACAGTGCCTTAGTGATTTTTTGTTTCCTGTGTTTTCATGAAAGCCTCTTTGCCAGTCTTTGCAACCTGGTCATTTCTGCCAAATGTGTAGAGTATATATGTATTTGTCTGATTCTGAGAGTGGATGTGTGAAGGTCGACATTGTTTTTGGTGCATCACCTCTTTTAGAGTAGGCTTGTTTTTTCCTACATTCTCTTTCTCCCTTTTCATCCCTCCCTTATATATATATATATATATATATATATATATATATATATATATATATATATATATATATATATATATTTTTGTGTGTGTGTGTTTTGCACTTGCTGGAAACAACACGATGCATCGAATGGAGCTAGCCCTTATCTAAAGACTCTCCTCTCCTACTTCACCATCCCACAGGCGAGAGAGGAGTTTCCATGTTGAGAGGAGAGGGCAGGAACTTGTTTTCCTGCCACTGGCTACAATCTCCAGCGTCAACAAGTTGATGATGTTGTTAGTGTAATATTGAATGAAGAAATTCACAGCAAAAGCATAGGGGAATCATCAGGTAATGCTTTAAGTGTTGAAAGCAGGGAAAAGCAAAGAGAGAAGAGCAAGCGAGGGAAATCAAGGTCAAAGATAGGCAGTAGATCCAAATCCAGAAATAGATGTATAACCTGCTAGAATTGTGGAAAGAAAGGGCATGTAAAGAAAGATTGTTGGTTGGTAGAAGATCAGCATGAAGCAAATAAAGAAGCAAAAGATGCAGGTATTGTTGCATAGGATGCTCTTGTATGCAACCCCAAATAGAGAATTTTTACATGATTATGTCCATGGAGACTTTGGAAAAATTTATTTAGGGGATGGTAAGCCTTGTCAAATGGTTGGAAAAGGGGAAGTGCAGCTGAAATTGTAGAAAGGCAACACATGAGTGTTGAAGGATGTCATACATGTCCCAATCTTGAAGCGAAATTTGATTTCTGTAAGAACGTTGGGTGATGAGGGATGCATAGTAACTCTCATAGTGGAATCTTAGAAAGTTTCCAAGGGTGCACTTATTTTAGCAAGAGGTAAGAAAGTAGGTACACTTTATCTATCTACTTGTATTACTGATTCTCCTTCTATTTTATCTACTTTAGATGTAGATGCAAAGATGTGACTCTATAGGCTTGGTCACATGAGTGAAAAGGGAATGGATGTTCTTAAGTCAAATGGTAAGCTTTCGGGTTTGAAAAGCATAGATTGAGATTTTTGTAAGCAACAAAAGAAAGTGAGATTTCTTGAAACTGGGTCAACAAAGAAGGGAGCTTCTATTAGAGGATCACAGTATTGCATAAAGAGGAAATCTGATGTTTTTGATAATGATAAGAACAATAAAGCCTTGGTTTTCAAGGAGAAGATGATGAACATAGATCAGCTCAAGAAGCTGAATAATTCTGAGTAGGGTAGTGTTGATTTGGACAAGGTTATGATTCAAAATGAGCTCGCGAGTAAAATTCATCACTCATAGGAAAACACATTTACTGACGTCGGTCAGGTGAGAACCGATGTTAAACAAGCAAGAATCGATGTCGATCATGTCCTGACCAAAGTCAGTGATGTTAGGTAACTGAACACTGACATCGATCAAGAAACTGACATCAGTGGGCAGGTGGACACTGACATCGGTCAAGGAACCAACGTCGGTGATCAAGAGGAATCGACATCGATCAGGTGCAGACCAAGGTCGGCTAGAGGTGACCGAGATCAGTCACTGTCAACAAATTTTGGGTGGACAACAAGTTGTTAAGGAGTCTTAAATGCCCATGTGGAGGACTGAAAGAGTAAGCCTCAAATTTGTTATTCCCCTTCTTTATACTACTTGTTTCTCACTGATGGTCAAGAACTAGGAAGTTTTGAAGAGGTAATGCAGGTAAAATCCAGGAAATAGTGGGAGCATGGCATGAATAAAGAATTTGATTCCTTGGGAGAGAACCAAATGGGATATTTAGTAGAGTTGCTAGCCAGAAAGAAAGCACTAAAAGATGAATGGATTTACAAGTTAAAAAAAAGAGAGAATGGACAAGTGAGACAGAAGGCCAGGTTATATGGTCTTGAGCAAGCTGTAGGACAATGGTGTTTAAGGTTTGACAGGTATATGACAAAGCATGGATTTAGTCAATGTCAATGTGAGCTTTGTATTTATTTTATCATGTTGGATAATGGTCGCAACATTATCTTGTTACTGTATGTAGTGTATATGCTTGTTGCAGGGTCACACATGTAGGAAATTACTGAGCTAAAGGTAAAATTAGTTTAGAGGTTTGCCATGAAGGATTTGGAAGCAGGAAATAAAATCCTTGGCATGAGTATTTCTAGAGACAAGGAATGTCACAGGTTGATTTTGTCTCTAGAGGATTATGTGAATAAGGTAGTGGAGAGGTTCAATATGCAAGATGCAGAACGAGTTAGCACACCTATCGTTAGATAGTTCACAAAACAGTGTCCTAAATCACATGATGAGGTTGAGTAAATGAGTACTAGACTTGATATTACCCAAGCAGTGGGAGTTGTCAGCAAGTTTATGGCCAATCTAGGAAAGGAGCACTGGAAAGCAGTTCAGTGGATTCTCAGGTATCTGAGAGGGACCAACAGCAGGTTTTCATGCTATGCAGGGTTAAGCACTTCTCTACATGGATATGTAGATTCACATATGGTAGGTTACTTGGATGATAGGAGAAGCACCATAGGATATGTGTTCATTATTGGTGGAACAACGATTAGCTGGATATCAGAGTTGTAGAAGGTTGTTGCAGTCACAGTGGCTAGCAAAGATAGGAACCCTGCAGATATGTTAACAAAGCCAAGAAAAAAGGAGAAGTTGAATCTTCATTCAACTTCTGTTGGTCTTCAAGATTGAACTTGAAGAGGGATACAAGCCAAAAAACAAAATTAGAAGAGGTACAGGTACAGGTGCAACTATTTATCTCCAAGTGGGAGATTGTTAAGTTGTGAAGCTAAAAGCTACACTGATGTAAATGGTGGAGGTTTTTGAGTGTTAAAGTAATTGACGTCAGTCTGATCAACTGACGTTAGTCATATTGAGTTATACAGTAAATGACATCGGTTAGGGGTCAGTCGGCATCGGTCAGATAGGAACTGACATCGGCAACCTATGTGTGTGTGTGCATTTGCATGCATTTTTAGAACTTGTCTAATTTTAGACAGACAGTTAGTTTGCATGCAAAGATGAATTTTAGTCTTGAGTCTATGTTTCTCATTATTATTTGGTTTAGGATCTATTTAATAGACCCAGGGGGCTGTATTTTAATCAAGGACAAGGAAGAGATCCTTCCAAGTGTAAGATCAGTTAATCTGTAGGGTGTGCAAGATCAGGGAGATCTACATGGTAAGTAAGGTCAGTTGATCTGTAGGTGTGTGTATGCAAGGTCAAAGGAGATCTGTGGGGTAACAAGATCAAAGAGATTTGCAACACAACAAGGTGCAAGATCAGGGAGATCTACTTGGAGTACTTTGAGTACTTGGTGGACAGGCAATAGGCAACAACAACCATTGGGTTGATTGTCACTGAATGGTGGAGGGAACAACTCAGTGTTGAGTTGTGTTTGTAATTGATTGAGAGAAAGAACTCTTGAGGGAGAATTACTGTACGCCCAAGAGGTGTGGGAATAGTGTAATTTTTTCATTGTATTTCCTTCTGAAAGAGTGTTAATACAATATTGTATTGTCTCTCATATTCTGTGCTGCTTTTGAATTCTAGTTACATATTACTTCTAGTTTAATTCCATGTTTAGTTGCTTATATAGAGGTAATCAATTGTGATCTTAAGGAGTAGGATCCTAACAAATGAGAAGAGGGTAGGGTGGATTACCAAAGTGATGGAGTATGACATAGACATTAAGATCACCAAGCTAGTGAGGGGAAGAGGCCTGTGCGAAAAGCTCGTTGTAGACATAAAGAAAAAAAAGGAAGACAGCTTGTTAATTCATGATGCAGCCACAATAGAGGAACCAACTGTCATAAAGGATTAGATGTTGGACCTGAAGCATTTCCTTACTATTGGTGAGTGCCCACAGGGTCTTGATAAGACTAGAAGAAGGTATTTTAAACTCTAGTCTCTCCCTTATGTCTTGGTTGATGAAGTATTGTTTAGGAGGGATTGATTCAGGGTCCTCTTGAGGTGCATTGACCCAAACCAGGCTGATAAGGTATTCACTGAGTTCCATGATGGGCCATTAGGTGGTCACTTCACTCTTAGAGCTACGACAACAAGGATAATGAGAGCTGGCTATTTTTGGCCTACTCTTTTCAAGGACACCCGTGCTTGGGTAAGAAAGTGCGAGAAGTGTGCACTTTTTGATGAAAAATAGTGATTGGCTGCTATGCCTCTACATCCCATTCAAGTTGAGCAGCCATTCATGCAGTGGGGCCTAGATTTCATAGGAATGATCAATCCTCCTTCCAGTGCTGGGCACAAATGGGTGCTGACTGCTATAGATTATTTCACTAGGTGGGTGGAGGCTATCACTTTGAAAGAGGCAAATGAAAGCACAGTCTTGGACTTCTATGAGGACCTGGTAACAAGATTTGGGGTCTCAGCCACCATAATCTCAAATAATGCCTTGGTTTTTTTGGGAACTAAAACTAGTGAATGGACGCTGAAGTATGGAATATACCTCAACACTTCATCAAATTATTATCTGTAAGGGAATGGGCTGGTTGAGTTCACCAACAAAAATTTGATCAGAATCATAAAGAGGACTATGGAAGAAAATTAGAGGACTTGGCATGCCAAGCTAAAGACAGCTCTATGGGCCGATCGAATTACCCCAAAGAGAGCAATCAAAAATTCTCTATTTACGCTCATGTATGGAAGGGAAGCTAGGCTTCCCATCTCGCTTGAATTGCTAGCATTGGATCTTGCCTACTATCAACAATTTGAAAAAAGAACCAGCATGGAAGTCAGGGTGCCTTCATGCCAAATTTAATGAAGGCAGGCCAAGAGGACCTTGGTCTATGGCAGTTATATTTTGACGGTTCAAGAAGTAAGTTAGGCACTGGAGGTGGGGCGATGCCGGTCTCCCCTTCAAAGGAAAGGTACTTTTCAGCTTTCCATTTCCAATTTTCTTACACAAGTAATGTTGCAGAGTACGAGTCTCTTATACATGGCCTAAAATGGGCAAAAAAAAGAGGGATTAAAGAGCTGGAGGTTTTGGGAGACAACAAGCTAATTGCAAATCAGGTGAGAGACCTGAATCTGACCAAGAATTCTTTGTTGAAGTCTTACAAGCATAGAGTCTAGGACTTGGTGGAGGATTTTCTTGCTTTCAATATTACCTTTGTTCTCAGAGAGCAAAACAAACAGGCAGATAGGCTGGCAGCAGTTGGTGCTCAGTTTAATGTTTTAAGGGAAATAAGCTGAGATTGTGGTTCGCGCCACTTGAAAGTGGTAATTCAGCCCTCTGTCCCAAACAACATTGCAAATTGGCATGTTTTCAAAAGTGACCAACAGATAGCTTTCTTCTTACAAGAAGAAGCTGAATTCGCAACACAGAACTAGGTGAAATTGCAACAGCAATATGATAATCAAATTGTTCAGTTGAAGAAAAATAAACTCCCTAAAGGGTTGGTCATGCTTGAAAGCATATTCAATAGAGATGACTAATTAATAAATGACAAGGCATGCATCACAACCAAAGAGGAAAATTACAAAAGGGTTGAAATCTTCAAGGACAAACTACTTGCACTTGGAAAGGTCTGCACGTTTCAAGAAAGGTGAGCTTTCATTCTGTTGTGTCAAGAATTCGCTAATGTTTTTGCATGGGATTATAGTGATTTAAAGGGCTTCGACACAAGACTCACCCAACACACCATTGAATTAGAAGAAGGCGCCAGGCCATTCACACAAAAACAAAGGGTGGTCAATCCGACAATTGAGCCCCTCATGCAGAGGGAACTAGCCAAATTGATTGAGTCCAGAATTATATTTCCAATCAAACATTTCTCATGGCTAGCCAACCTTGTTCCTATTAGAAAGAAGAATGGGGAGATCAGGTTGTGTGTCAACTTAAAGACCTTTATAAAGTCTCTTTAAAATATCATTATCCCCTTTCGAGCATGGAGTGGATCCTTTAGAAGGTAACTGGCAGTGAGCATTTCTCCATATTGGATGGCTATTCAGGGTATTGATCAGTAAAAAACAGGCTTCACCACTAAATGGGAGATGTTTGCCTACAAGAAAATTCCCTTTGGGATATCTAATGTTGGTGCTACCTTTTAGCGAGCCATGGATATGGCTTTTGAAGGCTTGATAAATAAAAACGTGTTGGTATACCTCGATGATGTAACGGTATTCTCCAAGAAAGTGAGCCAACACATAAAACACCTCAAATAGATTTTTGAAAGGTGTAGGGAATTTGGCATCTCTCTTAATCCAAAGAAGTGTGTGTTTATTGTTCATGATGTTAGGATCCTCCTTAGAGTACAATTGGTTACTTTTGTATAAGAACCTAAACACGAAATTAAACTAGAAGTAATAAGTAACTAGAATTCAGAAACAACAAAGAATAGGTGATACGAGAAATAATACAATCTGTATTAAACTCTTTCAGAAGGAAATACAATGAAGAAATCTCACTCTTCTTCCTCACACCTCTTGGGTGTCTAGTAATTCTCCCTCAAGAGTTCTCTCTCTCAATCAATTACAACCAACTCAACACTGAGTTGTTCCCTCCACTAGTCAGTGACAATCAACCAAATGGTTGTTATTGCCTACTACCAGTACCACCGATTACAATCAACTCAATCGTTATTTTTCCTACCTTACACCAAGCAGACCTTCTTGATCTTGCACACTTGCAGATCTATCTGATGTTACTTACCATGTAGATCTTCCTGGTCTTGCACTCTTGCAGACCTTCTAGATCTTACACTTGAGGATCTAATCTTTTAGTCCTTGATTACAATACAAACCCATGGGTCTCTTAAATAGATCCCAAACCAAAAAATAATTAGAAATGCAAATTCAAGACTAAAAGTAGTCTTTACATGAAAACCTACTATTCTCCTAAAATTATCAATTCTAATTCTGAAAATGCCACCTAGAAATGCACAGATGATCGATGTTAGTTCCTATCTGATCAATGCCAATCAACCCCTAACCGATGTTGATTACTATGTATCTGAAGATAACTAATGTCAATTGGCCTAAATGACATTGGTTACTATGTCACTCAGTAACCTCTACATTTGCATATCAGTGAAGCTTTTAGCTCCACAATTTAACAATCTCCTACTTGGAGATAAACAGTTGCACCTGTACTTGTAACTGTACAATAATGTCCTTTAATCTATTTTTGGATTGTATCTCCATCTTCAAGTTCAATCTTGAAGACCAACAAAAGTTGTAATAAAGATTCAACTTCTCTTTTGTTACCGACTTTGTTAACATATCAGCAGGGTTCTTATCCTTGCTAGCCTCTGTGACTGCAACAACCTTTTGTATCTCTAAAATCTAGCTAACTACCGTTCCACCAATAGTGAACACATCCTGTGGTGCTTTTCCTACCATCCAAGTCACCTGCCATAACTAAATCTACATACCAATGTAGAGAAGTGTTTGACCCTACATAGCATAAATACCTATTGCTGGTCCCTCTTAGATATTTGAGAATCCACTGAACTGCTTTCCAGTGCTTCTTCCTTGGATTGGCCATAAACTTGCAGACAACACCCACTGCTTGACCAATATCAGGACTAGTACATACCATGTATTCAACTTCATCATGTGATTTAAGACACTATTTTAAGCTCAACTTGAACTGTCCATCCATAGGTGTGCTTACCAGTTTTGCATCTTGCAAATTGAACCTCTCCACTACCTTATTAACATAATACTCTTGAGACAAAATCAACCTATGATTTTTCTTGTCTCTAGAAATACTCATGCCAAGGATTTTCTTTGTTGCTCCCAAATCCTTCATGGCAAACCTCTGAACTAATGTTACCTTTAGCTCAGTAATTCCCTGCATGTGTGACCTTGCAACAAGCATATACACTACATATAGTAACAAGATAATGTAGCTATCATTATCCAACCTGGTAAAATAGACACAATGGTCACATTGACATTGACTAAAGCCATGCTTTATCATAAACTTATCAAACCTCAAACACCATTGTCTTGCAGCTTGCTCAAGACCATATAACCTAGCCTTCTATCTCACCTGTCCATTCTCTCCTTTCTTTAACCTGTAAATCCATTCATTTTTTAGTGCTTTCTTTTCGGCTGGCAACTCTACCAAATCCCACATTTGGTTCTCGTCCAAAGAATCAATTTTCTCATTCATGCCATGCTCCCACTGTTTCCTGGATTCTACCTGCATTGCATCTTCAAAACTACCTAGTTTTCCACCATCAGTGAGTAACAAGTAGTATAAAGAAGGGGAATAATGAATTTGAGGCTTACTTATCCTTTCAGACCTCCTCATGGGCATTTGAGACTCATTGACAGCTTATTATTTGCCCAAATTTCATTCTAACAGCGACTGATCCCAGTCATTTCTGGCCAACCTCGGTCTGCACCAAACTGATGTCGATTCCACCTGATTGTTGATGTCAATTTCTTGACTGACGTCAGTGTCCACCTACCTGACATCATCAAATTTGGTCTCAACTAAACTGACGTTGGTTCCTGCCTAATCGATGTTGGTCTCTACCTGACTGACGTCGGTGTCTGTGTTTTCTTGTGAGTGATGATTTTTACTCGCGAGCTCATTCTGGATCATAAGCTTGCCCAAATCAACATCACCCTGCTTAAAATTATTCAGCCTCTTGCGCTGATCACTGTCCATCACCTTCTCCTTGAAAACCAAGGCTTTTCAGTTCTTGAAATTTGACTTAAGAACATGAATTCCCTTCTCACTCATGTGACCAAGCCTATAGAGCCACATCTTTGCATCTACATCTGAAGTAGATAAAATAGAAGGATAATCAGTAATACAAGTAGATAGATAAAGTGTACTTACTTTCTTACCTCTTGCTAATACAAGTGCACCCTTGAAAACTTTCCAAAATTTCACAGTCAGAGTTACTATGCAACCCTCATCATCCAACTTTTCTGTAGAAATTAGACTCCTCTTCAAGATAGGAACATGCATGAAATCCTTCAACACGCATATATTGCCAGTCTACAATTTTAGCTGCACTTTCCCTTTGCCAACAATTTGACAAGGCTCACCATCCCCTAAATAAACTTTTTCAAAGTCTCCATGGACATATTCATGGAATAATTCTCTATTTGGGGTTGCATGGAAAGAGGCACTAGAATCTAAAACCCAAGATTCTATTTTATCCAAAGAAAATATAAGAGCATCCTGTACAACAATACCTGCATCATTTGCTTCTTTATTTCCTTCATGCTGATCTTCTACCAACCAACAATCTTTCTTTGCATGCCCTTTCTTTCCACAATTTTAGCAGGTTATACCTCCATTTCTAGATTTGGATCTTCTATCTATCTTTGACCTTGATTTCCCTTGCTTGTTCTTCTCTTTTTGATTTCCTCTTATTTCAACACTTAAATAATTACCTGATGTTTCACCTGTGCTTTTTTTGCGAGTTTATTAATTCAAGATTACACTAACAACATCATCAACTTTCAAGATATTTGAAGCAGACACAGTATTACTAACTGCCATTACCAAACTGTGCCAACTTTTTGGTAAAGAGCATAAGATTAAGAGAGCCTTAATTTTCATCATCAAAATCTATTTTCACTGAAATTAACTGATTTACTAATCCATGGAAATCACTAAGATGACTATATACCGATCCACCTTCCTGCATTTGCAAATTAAATAATTGCTTCATAAGAAATACCTTATTTGAAGCTGAGGGTTTTTCATATAAATTTGCCAAAAATTCCATTAAATGTGCCGTTTTCTTTGCCTGTGATAAGTTGGAAATCACAGACGATGCCAAGCTCAGCCTTATAGCTGCAAGAGCCTTTCTATCAAGAACATTCCATTCTTCATTTTGCATATCTGTGAGCTTCTTTGAAACCCCACCCAATGGTAAGTACAGATCTTTTTGATAGAGATAATCTTCTATCTGCATCCTCCATAATTGATAATTCTTGCCATTGAATTTCTCTATTTTTAGCTTACTTTCTTCTGCCATTGCTTTACTCTCACTCAATCAAAAACCCCTGAGAGTGAACTTGTAATCAACAAACACTAACCCGCTCTGATGAACCTGTAGCTTTGATTCCAACTGTTAGGATCCTCCTTAGAGTACAATTGATTACTTTTTTATAAGCAACTAAACACGAAATTAAACTAGAAGTAATAAGTAACTAGAATTCAAAAACAACAAAGAATAGGTGATACGAGAAACAATACAATCTGTATTAAACTCTTTCAGAAGGAAATACAATGAAAAAATCTCACTCTTCTTCTTCACACCTCTTGGGTGTCTAGTGATTATCCCTCAAGAGTTCTCTCTCTCAATCAATTACAACCAACTCAACACTGAGTTGTTCCCTCCACTAGTCAATGACAATCAACCCAATGGTTGTTGTTCCCTACTACCAATACTGTTGGTGACAATCAACTCAATGGTTGTTTTTCCTACCTTACACCAAGCAAACCTTCTTGATCTTGCACACTTGTAGATATCATTGATCTTACTTACCATGTAGATCTTCTTGGTCTTGCACTCTTACAGACCTTCTAGATCTTACACTTGAGGATCTAATCCCTTAGTCCTTGATTACAATACAGCCCCATGGGTCTCTTAAATAGATCCCAAATCAAACAATAATTAGAAATGCAGACTCAAAACTAAAATTAGTCTTTACATATAAACTGATTGTTCTCCTAAAATTAGCAATTCTAATTCTAGAAACGCCACTTGGAAATGCACAAATGACTAATGTCAGTTCCTATCTAACTGATGCCAACTGACCCCTAACCGATGCCGATTACTGTGTAGCTGAAGATAACTGATGTTGATTGGCCAAACTGACGTCGGTTACTGTGTCACTTAGCAACCTTCACATTTGCATATTAGTGAAGCTTTTAGATCCACAACTTAACACATGAGGGGAAACTCCTTGGCCATATTGTGTCCAAGGAGGGTTTGTCTATTGACCCTGAGAGAGTTCGCTCTATCCTAGAGATGTCCCTAACAAAACACAAGAAAAGCCTATAGAGATTTTTTGGCAGAATTAATTTCATTCAGAGATTAATTCTAAATTTTGTAGAGATATTCAAGCCACTCACCCCTATGCTGAGGGTGAAGAGTTCAAATGGATAGCTCAAAGGAAAGACAGCTCTGAAGCCATCAAACAAGCCATAACTTGGGCTCCCACTTTGACAAGCCCCAAATTCAACAAAGACTTCAACCTCTACACTTTCAGCAATGAGGAGGTGATATCCACCATGCTTACCGAAGCTAACGGTGACGACCTCGAACAGCCACTTGCTTTTTTTAGCCTAGAATTAGAAGATTTTGAAGTTAGGTACACGTATGTAGAGAAGCAAGTCCTGATAATAGTACAGATCCTGAAGAAATTCAGGCATATGTTGTCTAACAGCAGGATTCACCTCATGGTCCCACACCCTAGCATCAAGGATTTCTTGACCAATTAGGACCTAAATGATGTTAAGTTGTGGAGCTAAAAGCTTTACTGATGCAAATGGTGGAGGTTGCTGAGTGTTAACGTAACTGACGTCAGTCTAATCAATCGACGTCAGTCATATTTAGTTACACAGTAACCAACATTGGTTAGGGGTCGACCAACATCAGTCAGATAAGAACTGACATTGGCAACCTGTGTGTGTGTGCATTTGCATGCATTTTCAAAATTGGTCTAATTTTAGACAGATAATTAGTTTGCATGTAAAGACTAATTTTAGTCTTGAGTCTGTGTTTCTAATTATTGTTTGGTTTGGGATCTATTTAATAGACCCATGGGGCTGTATTGTAATCAAAGACAAGGAAGAGATCCTTCCAAGTGTAAGATCAGTTGATCTACAGGGTGTGCAAGATCAGGAAGATCTACATGGTAAGTAAGGTCAGTTGATCTGCAGATGTGTGTGTGCAAGGTCAAAGCAGATCTGTGGGGTAGCAAGATCAAAGAGATCTGCAACACAACAAGGTGCAAGATCAAAGAGATCTACTTGGAGTACTTTGAGTACTTGGTGGACTGGCAGTAGGCAACAACAAATATTGGGTTGGTTGTCACTGACTGGTGGAGGGAACAACTCAGTGTTGAGTTGTGTTTGTAACTGATTGAGAGAAAAAACTCTTGAGGATAATTACTGTACGCCCAAGAGATGTGGGAAGAGTGTGATTTCTTCATTGTATTTCTTTTTGGAAGAGTGGTAATACAAGATTGTATTGTCTCTCATATTCTGTGTTATTTCTGAATTCTAGTTACATATTACTTCTGGTTTAATTTTGTGTTTAGTTGCTTATACAAAGGTAATCAATTGTGCTCTTAAGGAGTAGGATCCTAACAAGTGGTACCAAAGCCTAGTTTCAGAGCACGTTAGTGTTTGTTGATTACAGATCACTCACAGGGGTTTCTGTTCGAGTGGGAGTAAAGCAATGGCAAAAAAAAGTAAGCTAAGAATGATAAAATTCATTGACAAGAATTATCAATTATGGAGGATGCAGTAGAAGATTATCTGTATCAGAAAGATCTGTACTTATCGTTGGGTGGGGTTGCATGCAAGCCCACAAATATGAAAGATGAAGAATGGAATGTTCTTGATCGGAAGGCTTTGGGATCTATAAGGCTGAGCTTGGCATCGTCTATGATTTCCAAATTATCACAGGCAAAGACAATGATAGAGTTAATGAAATCTTTGGCAAATTTATATGAAAAACCCTCAGCTTGGAATAAGGTATTTCTTATGAAGCAATTATTTAATTTGTAAATGCAGGAAGGTGGATCAGTACATAGTCATCTTAGTGATTTCCATGGATTAATAAATCAGTTAATTTCAGTCAATATAGTTTTTGATGATGAAATTAAGGCTCTCTTAATCTTATGCTCTTTACCTAAAAGTTGGGATAGTTTGGTAATGGCAGTTATTAATACTGCGTCTGCTTCAAATATCTTGAAAGTTGTGTTGACCAATTTTGCCCACAGGCAAAATTTTGGTCACCTTCTTCACCTGCTGTTCAAATGCTAGTCATTTTCAAGTTCAGCGAATTCAGAGAGTTCATTCCATGCCCTGGTTTAGTGGTTCAACCACCCTTGGTTCAAAAGGTTCATCGTTCAGTTCAAGCATCTCAGTTCATATGCGTTGAACTTTCATACCGTTGAACTGTTGAACCAATTTTTTGGTTCAATGGGCTGGGTTCAACGTACTTATTTCAACGAGTTTGGTTCATGGAGGTTCAACGTCCTTGGTTCATTGGTGCACACGGCTTAACACAAAGGCTCAGCTTTTAATAAAGGAAAGGATCCAAGTGCGGCTCAAATCAATGGCTTAACGCATTACTAAGCAAAGTGCCGCATCGCTTATGACACAAAAGCAAAGGGGGCACGGCTTAAACATTCAAATCCCGCAGAGCGGAAACACAAATGAGCCCAAAAATTTTTGCAAACTTTTTGTCTGTGGGAAATAAATAAGGCCCATCAAAGGTCCACGGAGCTTTCAAACTCTGCGAAAACATTTAAAAGTCTGCGTAGCCTATCCAAGGAAAAGCGAGCCATCGAGGTGTTAAGAAAATAAGCGAGCCACGAAGAGACTAAGGCAGGCTGTGAAGGAATAATGAAGGTGAAGGAGCCATCATAGACTCGATGACGTTCTCGAGGATGTCAAAGTTAAAAGAATGAATTAGCCATTTTCTTTCAAAGCAAAGAAAGAGCTACCCAAGAAGGAGCTCAAAACGCAGCGACCTACTAGAATGTTCACCCAAGGGGCCAAATGAACTAGATGAGACAAAATGACAGGCAAGGAGAATGACATGGCATATAAGTGACAAGGCAATCATAGTGGCAAAGTGCAAGTGATTTATTGCCTGTTAATCCCAAATGGCACAAATAATATACAACAGGGTCTGTGCATTTAAAAAAGGGGAAATTTTTCATCTGTTGACAGAAAAGAGGTGCAACCCATGCTTCCACATTAAAGCTCGAATGCCAAAGTTAAATTTGGTGATTATATAGCATGGTTCTAGCAGGATTCTTCTAGAATGATGACAACACAATAGTGTTTTCCTCTTTCCAATGAGACGCGACTTGCAACTTGTCAAAGAAGCGCCAAGTTCTCTTCTTGCTTTTCTCATATATATTGTAACTTCTCATTTTTGAGAAGGGGGAGATCTTCCAAATTTTGTAAAGGGCACAGCTCTACAAAAATTTCACCTGGATCAATACAAATGCAATTTTTACCTCCATTTGGATAGACATTTCTGTGTATACATTGAATGTTTGCTTGTGTCCAGTCATTGTCTTTTGATGCTCTCACAGGTTCAACACCAGCAGACCTATTGTCTATAAGGCGCCATTGTTGCAGCTGAAAGGAGAAGAGCAGACATTTAGAAGACCAAAACAGAGGAAGTTACCTATAGTGTGCATTTCATAGTGCCTCAGTGATTTTTTGTTTCCTGTGTTTTCATAAAAGCCTCCCTGCCAGTCTTTGCAGCCTAGTCTTTTCTGCCAAATGTGTAGAGTATATGTGTATTTATCTGATTCTGAGAGTGGATGTGTGAAGGTCAAACTTGTTTTTGGTGCATCACCTCTTTTAGGGTAGGCTTGTTTTTTCTTGCATTCTCTTTCTTATCTCCAGGTCTGTACTTGACTGATGTATGTTACACCCGATCGATGTCAATTTTTATCTGATCGACGTCGATTACTATCTGACCGACATCGATTCCTGCCTAACTGACATCAGTGCCTGTGTTTTTCTGGAATTGATTTCTCATGAGCTCATTTTGGATCACAATCTCATCCAAATCAACCTCGCCTTGCTCAAAATTATTCAGCCTCTTGAGTTGATCACTGTACATCACTTTTTCATTGAAAACAACATCACGGCTTCTAATAACTTTTTTAGTTCCTAGATTCCACAATCAAAATTAAAAATCTCCAGAGCCATAACTAATAAAAGTGCACCTCATAGATTTAGCATCCAGCTTCTTTCTATTTTCTTTATCAACGTGCACAAAAGCTTCAAAACCAAAAACTCTGAGAAATAAAAGATCTACCTTTTTACCTGTCCAAGCCTCTTCTGGAATTCCACCATCTAGAGTAGTAGAGGGTCCTCTGTTAATCAGGTAAGCCATAGTATCTACAGCTTCTGCCCAAAACTATAAGGGCAAACTAGCATGCAACCTCATACTCCGTGCACGCTCTAATATTATTCTATTCATCTTTTTAGTAACTCCATTTTGCTGAGGTGTCCTTGGAACCATCCTTTGCCTACGTATTCCATTCATAGAACAGTAATTATTCAACCTCTTGAGTTGATCACTATACATCACTTTTTCATTGAAAACAACATCACGGCTTTTAATAATTTTGTTAGTTCTTAGATTCCACAATCAAAATCTGAAATCTCCAGAGCCATAACTAATAAAAGTGCACCTCATAGATTTAAGATCCAGCTTCTTTCTATTTTCTTTATCAACGTGCACAAAAGCTTCAGAACCAAAAACTCTAAGAAATGAAAGATCTACTTTTTTACCTGTCCAAGCCTCTTCTGGAATTCCACCATCCAAAGTAGTAGAGGGTCCTCTGTTAATCAGGTAAGCCATAGTATCTACAGCTTCTGCCCAAAACTATAAGGGCAAACTAGCATGCAACCTCATACTCTGTGCATGCTCTAATATTATTCTATTCATCCTTTTAGTAACTCCATTTTGCTGAGGTGTCCTTGGAACCGTCCTTTGCCTACGTATTCCATTCATAGAACTATTGTTGCAGTACTCACCACCATTGTCAGATCTAAGGCACTTCAATCTCATACATGTTTCATTCTCAACTAAAGCTTTCCATTTTTTAAATGTGTCAAATACATCAGATTTATTCTATATGCAATAAACCCATACATTTTTTGTAGCATCATCAATGAAAGTAACAAAATACTGTGATCCTCCAATAGAAGCTACCTGAGCTGGTCCCCACACGTCTATGTGAACAAGCTCCAACTTGTGCTTCCTCCTTGTTGGCCCAGTTTTGAGAAATCTCACTCTCTTCTGCTTTCCAAAAATACAATGCTCACAGAAATCTAGATCTATGCTTTTCAAATCTGAAAGCTTACCTTTTGACTTAAGAACTTTCATTCCCTTCTCATTCATGTGGTCGAGCCTATAGTGCCACAACTTTGCATCTACATCTGAAGTAGATAATACAGAAGGAGAATAATCAGTAATACAATTACATAAATAGAGAGTACCTTCTCTCTTATCTCTGGCTAATACAAGTGCACCCTTGGACACTTTCCAAGATTCAGTTGTGAGAGTTACTGTGCAACCATCATCCCCCAACTTTCTTGCAAAATCAGATTTCTCTTCAGGATGGGTACATGCATGACATCCCTCAACACCCATGTGTTGCCATTCTACAATTTCAGTTGCACTTTTCCTTTGCCAAAAATTTTACAAGGCTCATCATCCCCTAATTAAACTTTTCTAAAATCTCCCTGGACATAATCATTGAAAAATTCTTTATTTGGGGTTGCATGAAAAGAGGCACCAAAATCTACAACCCAAGATTCTATTCTATTTTCCAAAGAAAGTACAAGAGCATCTTGTGCAACAATACCTTCAACTTTTGCTACTTCTTTACATTCATGCTGATTTTCTTCTTTAACCGGCAACTAGCAATCTTTCTTTGCATGCCCTATCTTTCCACAATTCCAGCAGGTTATTCTTCTTCCATTTCTGGATTTGGATCTTCTTCTCATCTTTGACTTAGACCTTGATCTCCCTTGCTAGTCCTTCTCTTTTTGCCTTCCCCTTCTTTCAATACTTAAAGCATTACCTGATGATTCCCCTGTGCTTTTCTTGCGAGTTTCCTCATTCAAGATTACACTAATAACATCATCTACTTTCAAGATATTTGTAGCAGATGCAATATTACTAATTGCCATTACCAAACTATGCCAACTTTCAGGCAAAAAGCATAAAATTAAGAGAGCCTTAATTTCATCATCAAAAACTATTTTGACTAAATTTAACTGATTTACTATTGCATGGAAATCATTAAGATGACTAGATACAGATCCACCTTCTTGCATTTGCAAATTAAATAATTGATTCATGAGATATACTTTATTTGAAGCTGAGGGCTTTTCATATAAATTTTTCAAAGTATCCATCAACTCTACCGTTGTCTTTGCCTGTGACAAGTTGGAAATCATAGAAGATGTCAGGCTCAACCTTATGGATCCCAGAGCCTTTCTATCAAGAACATTCCAATCTTCATGTTGCATATATGTGGGCTTGCTTGAAACCCCACCCAACAGTAAGTGAGTGACCTGTAATCAACACACACTAAACAGATCTGAAACCACCTGTTAGTGAACCCAATCTCTGATACCACTTGTCAATGGTATCACTTGGTGAACCTGGCTCTGATACCACTTGTCAGGATCTTAACAAGAACAATTGATTACTTTTGCAAGCAACTAAACACAGAATTAAACTAAAATTGAAAGTAACTAAAAATTAGAATCAACAAAGAATAAGAGAAACAAGAAACAACGAAAACTTGTATTAAACTCTTCCAGAAAGAAATACAATTGAAAAAATCACACTTTCTTCCACACCTCTTAGATGTACAGATCTCTTTCCCTCAAGAGTTCTCTCTCACAATTACAAACACAATTCAGCTACTTGAATTATCTATATTACCTCTTACAAGCTATGATGATCTATCCCTATTATATAGAATTAGGGATCATGAGCTATGCATTCACAACCATTAGATACACCTCCTAATCAAAGGCTCAAATCAGTCCTGCCAAAGATAGACACGCAAACTCAAAACCAACACCTAATCTTATCATGCAAACATTCTGTTATCCCACAAAAATATACTTTTGAAATGCACAAATGACCACCTTCGGTCCCTATCTACCTGCATATGACTGACATCAACTGATCCATAACCGACGTTGGTAGCCTCTAGTCGATCCCTGACTGATGTCGGCGACTGTGTAAATACATCAACCTCAAAATTTGCTCATCTGTGAAGGTTTTAGCTCCACAACTCAACAATTTGGAATGGGAGGTGATGTGATAAGGGATCAAAACATCATCATTGGAAATGGAATGTTCTTTTCTATAGTTTTTCCCATTTGCACGATACAAACACCCATATGTCTATTTTGAGTTCCATTGCAGTTTTGATTGAATTTTATCCAAGATTATCTTAGAGCTTGATAAATCTGATATTATTCCTACCCTAATTCAAAAAAATAAATGAAAACAACATATAACTCCACCAAAAAAAATGCATATTTTTTTTAATTTTTATTAAATTATATCAAATTACATAATCTGAGGGGGACTATGATGCTTCATTATCTCTTGATGATATTTTTCATACTCTGTATTGCATGAGTAATGATAAAGATATGATCATTGATGGTTTCCCTTGAAAATTATATAAAAAATACTTGGGATTTTGTTGGGCCTAACTTGCTACAAGTTTATAAATAAGTTTTACAGAAAAAATATTTGGTATCTCTTAAAGGAAAAATCAAATTTATACCTAAGACCAATGATCTTGAGCTTATTACCATTTGGCACCCTATCACCCTCCTTCACGTGTTTTAAAAAATCCTTGATAAATCTCTTTCCAAACGCATTTGACTCATTTTACCTACCATTATCAGAATAGATCAAATGAATTTTAACCAAAAAAAATATATATTCGTAACAACCTTATTATTGTTCGAGAAGGAATGAAGTCGGTGAGAGCATCTCATCAGCAAACCATTTTTATCAAATTAGATTTTGAAAAAGAGTGTGATAGGATTGAGTGGCATTTTATTCTTACTATACTTCAAGCTCTTAGCTTTGGCCAATTTTTTATTTTGGTTGTCCAAACTCTATTATTGGAATCCTTGGGTTGTCTCACTATCAATGCAAAGCTTGTAATGGAATAAAACCCAAAGCTATAGAAAAAGTATGATGCCCATGCCAAAGTGGTTACACCATTAGAAGTGGAATTGGATTCATTTAGGAGAGAAATTCAATTTTTTTTGGCATTCCCTTTGCCTTTAATAGTTCCCCTACTAAGCTTTGGCAATATACCATTAACAGAGTGGATAAAAAGGTTGAGTATTAGGTCACCAAGTCCCTCTCTTTAGCAGGAACTTCCAAGTGTGTACTAAGATTCTTGACACTACTCATGTTTACACACCTCCTATTGGCCCCCTCTAAACCCTCCTATGAAAAATTGGTGAAGATTCTCATAGATTTTTTATGGTCTAATGCCAAGCAAACTCAAGTGTTCCACATGGTTTCTTGGGATATTTATTGTCTACTGGTTTCCACACATTAATAATAATATTTGCCTTGGTTAAAATTGAGGGCTCCTTTGGTGCTAAAAGTATTTGGAAAGCTTTTAAATATATCAAACCCTATTTAAAATGGGTTGTAGATGGCTTTTGTAGTGATCTTTCATTAAATGGCCATAACCTCTGGCAGTCCCCTGTTATGACAAATATTAGTCTACTTTTATCAGAGTTACCTTGTATGAAAGCTTTGAGAATTTTCAAGAAAGGAATTTAAACTATGAAAGCTTTGGTATGAGCCTGTAATTGAATTCCTTGGCCTCTGCTAAAATTTAAATTTAATTTAATTTTTTTGATTTACCTACTATTCTTCGTATTTAAGATTTAGTGTCAAATATTATGCTTCTCAAATTAGGTTTGCAATCTCCACGTTCTTAGTGGAAAGATTGGAGATGGAATTGTGATAGTCATTTCAAGAACTACTCTCAAGGCCTCTTTTATCAAATCATGAGCCCATTCTCTCAGAATATGGGTAAGCTCAATAGGCGTTGGAATCTTAAATCCTGACCCAAGACTTGGCTTGTCCAACTCAACAGAATATTGTCTACTAAGCTTGAGCCCTTTGGTGTCTGGTATATCAAGGCCTTCCTCTTGGAGAACATCTTTCTTATCTTCAATTTGATCAACTTAAGTGTCTGGCATGTTCTAGATAAAAGTCATTTAAGCATATCTTTTAGACAAGCCCCAAAGCTCAATCTTCTTGGCAATGGATACAAAATTTATTTCAACCCTTCCATCTTGACCCTTTCTCATGGCATTTGGCCCTATTTAGGGATTCGACAAATTGGCAGGGAATTATAGTTATTTATGGAACCTTTTCAGAGTTGTTATTTTATGTCTATTATGGAAAGCTAGAAACTTTGAATTGTTTAATAATGAATAAACATCTTGTCATTTTACCATGAATGAAAAGGTGTTTATGATATCTGTTGACCAATTTTTTCCCCATGTCAAAAATCGTTCACCCTTTGTATTCACTTTTCGAAGACAGTGTTTCCAGGTTGAACAACTTCAATGCCAGTGTTTTCTCATTTTAGTTCATAGGCTCAATGCCCTTTTGAAGGGACGGCACTTCAAAGGAGAGGACCCGAGTAAGTTCAAAGCTCAGGTTCAATGTTCAATTTGTTTGAAGTTGACTATGGAATTTGGGCCGCTAACACATTAAGCTTCAACAAAGGCAAAGGCGGACAGAATTTCTGCAGACTTTTGTCTGCAGGAAAATGTCCATAGACAAAAGTCCCCGAAAACATTCAAAGACCCAACAGCAGTCCGAAGAGCCAAGCGACCCGCCAAAGTATACAAGGAAAGAGTGCGCGCGAAGAAATTAAGAGGGCCCAAAGCCAGCAAGCCACAAAAGAAGTCATAAGGCTCGAGGACGTCTTAGAGGACGTTAAAATTAATGAAGCAAAGTAGCCATTTGCCTTCAAATGAAAAAGTGCTAAAAATGGAAAGGAGATCAAAATGCAATGACCTACCTGAATGTTTGCCCCAGGGGCTGAATGAACCAGATAAGACAAAAAAGAGGAAAACCAAAGTAACAAGCAAGGAATGAGTACGCAGTCAATCCAACTGGCGCTAATCTGAGAAGTGACTCTAGTAGGTGAAATAGTTCCAGCGAATTGATCATTTGGAACGTAAGCGGCTGGTAAAGCAATCAATTTTCTCTATTTTTCATTAAATGAGAAAGCAAATCACGTATTAACCTTAACAAAGGTAAATTTCAAGGGGACAAATCACATAGTTCATTAATGATTTTGAGTGACTTGTTTCCTTTCATGAATAGATGCAATAGGCCACTTGTAACCAATGAGCGCCAAATGAGCCTCTTGGACTTTCCATATATATTGCGAACTTGGTCATTTTGTAATCATCTTTTCACAAATTTTACAAGGTGCAGCCCTATTAAAATTTTTGTCTGAATCAATAAAAGCAGCTTTTTTACCTCTTCTTAGATATATATTCTGTGTATGTCCTGAGTGTTTGATTTATGTTCAGTCATTGTCTTTTGATGCTCTCACAGGTTCAACACCAACAGACCAGCTATCTACAAGGCACCATCTGCAACTGATAGGAGAAGAGTTCTATTTTAGAGTGTAGAATAGAAGGGATTATCTATAGAGTGCCTCTTACAGCAACTTTGCTGAACCTCCTTTTTTGCATTTTTCATTTTGACCTCCTTGTCAAGTTTTGCAGACTGCTTCTTCTGCCAAGGGTGAAGCGTATACATATGTTTATCTGATTTTGAGAGTGGGTGTGGGAAGGTCATCTTGTTTTGATGTATCAACTCCTTAGAGTAGGCTTGTTTCTTTTATTCTCCTTTCCCTTTTCATCCCCCCCATCATATAGCTATTTTCTACCTATAGTGCAACAAAACAGAGGAAGTTACCTACAGTGCACATTTCACAGCACCTCAGTGATTTTTTGTTTCCTATGTTTTCATGAAAGCCTCCCTGCCAGTCTTTGCAGCCTGGTCATTTCTGCCAAATGTGTAGAGTATATGTGTATTTGTCTGATTCTGAGAGTGGATGTGTGAAGGTCGACCTTGTTTTTGGTGCATCACCTCTTTTAGAGTAGGCTTATTTTTTCCTACATTCTCTTTCTCCCTTTTCATCCCTCCCTTATATATATATCTATGTGTGTGTGTTTTGCACTTGCTGGAAACAACATGATGCATCGAAGGGAGCTAGCCCTTATCTAAAGACTCTCCTCTCCTGCTTCACCATCCCACAGGTGAGAGAGGAGTTTCCATGTTGCGAGAAGAGGGCAGGAACTTGTTTTCCTGCCACTGGGTGCAATCTCCAGCGTCAACAAGTTGATGATGTTGTTAGTGTAATCTTGAATGAAGAAATTCAAAAGAAAAGCATAGGGGAATCATCAGGTAATGCTTTAAGTGTTGAAAGTAGGGGAAAGAAAAGAGAGAAGAGCAAGCGAGGGAAATCAAGGTCAAAGATAGGCAGTAGATCCAAATCCAAAAATGGAGGTATAACCTACTAGAATTGTGGAAAGAAAGGGCATGTAAAGAAAGATTGTTGGTTGGTAGAAGATCAGCATGAAAGAAATGAAGAAGCAAAAGATGCAGGTATTGTTGCATAGGATGCTCTTGTATGTTCTTTGGATAAAGTGGAATCTTGGGTTTTAGATTTTGGTGCCTCTTTCTATGCAACCCCAAATAGAGAATTTTTCTATGATTATGTCCATAGAGACTTTGGAAAATTTTATTTAAGGAATGGTAAGCCTTGTCAAATGGTTGGAAAAGGGGATGTGCAGCTGAAATTGTAGAAAGGCAACACGTGAGTGTTGAAGGATGTCATGCATGTCCCAATCCTAAAGCAAAATTTGATTTCTATAGGAAATTTGGGTGATGAGGGATGCACGGTAACTCTCACAGTGGAATATTGAAAAGTTTCCAAGGGTGCACTTGTTTTAGCAAGAGGTAAGAAAGTAGGTACACTTTATCTATCTACTTGTATTACTGATTCTCCTTCAGTTTTATCTACTTCAGATGTAGATGCAAAGATGTGGCTCTATAGGCTTGGTCACATGAGTGAGAAGGGAATGGATGTTCTTAAGTCAAATGGTAAGCTTTCAGGTTTGAAAAGCATAGATCAAGATTTCTGTAAGCAACAGAAGAAAGTGAGATTTCTTGAAACTGGGTCAACAAAGAAGGGAGCTTCTATTAGAGGATCACAGTATTGCATAAAGAGGAAATTTGATGTTTTTCATAATGATAAGAACAAGAAAGCCTTGGTTTTCAAGGAGGAGATGATGGACATAGATCAGCTCAAGAGGCTAAATAATTATGAGTAGGGCAGTGTTGATTTGGACAAGGTTATGATCCAAAATGAGCTCGCGAGTAAAAATCATCACTCACAGAAAAACACAGTTATTGACGTCGATTAGGTGAGAACTGATGGTAAACAGGCAAGAATCGATGTTGATCATGTGCAGACCAAAGTCGGTGATGTCAGACAACTGAACACTAATGTCGATTAGGCAACTAACATCGGCAAGTAGGTGGACACTGACGTCGGTGAAGGAACCAATGTTGGTGATAAAGAGGAATCAACATCGGTCGGGTGTAGACCAAGGTCGGCTAGAGGTGACCGAGATCGGTCACTGTCAGAACAAATTTTGGGTGGACAACAAGTTGTCAAAGAGTCTCAAATGCCCATGTGAAGGACTGAAAGGGTAAGTAAGTCTCAAATTTGTTATTCCCCTTCTTTATACTACTTGTTGCTCACTGATGGTCAAGAATTAAGAAGTTTTGAAGAGGTAATGTAGGTAGAATCTAGGAAATAGTGGGAGCATGGCATGAATAAGGAATTTGATTCCTTGGGAGAGAACCAAATGAGAGATTTAGTAGAGTTGCCAGCCAGAAAAAAAGCACTGAAAGACGAATGGATTTATAGGTTAAAAAAAGGAGAGAATGGATAGGTGAGACAGAAGGCCAGGTTATATGGTTTTGAGCAAGCTGTAAGATAATGGTGTTTAAGGTTTGACAGGTGTATGACAAAGCATGGCTTTAGTCAATGTCAATGTGACCATTGTATTTATTTTATCAGGTTAGATAACGGTCGTGACATTATCCTATTACTGTATGTAGTGTATATGCTTGTTGCAGGGTCACACATGCAAGAAATTACTGAGCTAAAGGTAAAATTAGTTTAGAGATTTACCATGAAGGATTTGGAAGAAGGAAATAAAATCCTTGGCATGAGTATTTCTAGAGACAGGGAATGTCACAGGTTGATTTTGTCTCTAGAGGATTATGTGAATAAGGTAGTGGAGAGATTCAATATGCAAGATGCAGAACCAGTTAGCACACCTATCGTTGGATAGTTCATAAAATAGTGTCCTAAATCACATGATGAGGTTGAGTACATGACTACTAGACTTGATATTACCCAAGCAGTGGGAGTTGTCAGGAAGTTTATAGCCAATCTAGGAAAGGAGCACTGGAAAGCAGTTCAATGGATTCTCAGGTATCTAAGAGGGACCAGTAGCAGGTTTTCATGCTATGCAAGGTCAAGCACTTCTCTACATGGGTATGTAGATTCAGATATGGCAGGTTACTTGGATGATAGGAGAAGCACCACAGGATATGTGTTCACTATTGGTGAAACGGTGATTAGCTGGATATCAGAGTTACAAAAGGTTGTTGCAGTCACGGTGGCTAGTAAAGATAGAAATCATGCAGATATGTTAACAAAGCCAAGAACAAAGGAGAAGTTGAATCTTCATTCAACTTCTGTTGGTCTTCAAGATTGAACTTGAAGAGGGATACAAGCCAAAAAACAAAATTAGAAGAGGTACAGGTACAGGTGCAACTATTTATCTCCAAGTGGAAGATTGTTAAGTTGTGGAGCTAAAAGCTTCACTGATGTAAATGGTGGAGGTTTTTGAGTGTTAAAGTAATCGACGTCAGTCTGATTAACTAACGTTAGTCATATTCAGTTACACAGTAACTGACATCGGTTAGGGGTCAGTCGGCATCGGTCAGATAGGAACTGACGTCGATAACCTATGTGTGTGTGTGCATTTGTATGCATTTCCAGAACTGGTCTAATTTTAGACGGACAGTTAGTTTGCATGTAAAGATGAATTTTAGTCTTGAGTCTATGTTTCTAATTATTATTTGGTTTGGGATCTATTTAATAGACCCATGGGGTTGTATTTTAATCAAGGACAAGGAAGAGATCTTTCCAAGTGTAAGATCAGTTAATCTATAGGGTGTGCAAGATCAGGGAGATCTACATGTTAAGTAAGGTCAGTTGATCTGTAGGTGTGTGTATGCAAGGTCAAAGGAGATTTGCAAGGTAGCAAGATCAAGGAGATTTGCAACACAACAAGGTGCAAGATTAAGGAGATCTACTTGGAGTACTTTGAGTACTTGGTGGACTGGCAGTAGGCAACAATAACCATTGGGTTGATTGTCACTGAATGGTGGAGGGAACAACTCAGTGTTGAGTTGTGTTTGTAATTGATTGAGAAAAAAAACTCTTGAGGGAGAATTACTGTACGCCCAAGAGGTGTGGGAAGAGTGTGATTTTTTCATTGTATTTCTTTCTGAAAGAGTGTTAATACAATACTGTATTTTCTCTCATATTCTGTGTTGTTTCTGAATTCTAGTTACATATTACTTCTAGTTTAATTTCGTGTTTAGTTGCTTATACAAAGGTAATCAATTGTGCTCTTAAGGAGTAGGATCCTATCAAATGAGAAGAGGGCAGGGTGATTTACCAAAGTGATGGAGTATGACATAGACATTAAGATCACCAAGCTAGTGAGGGGAAGAGGCCTGTGTGAAAAGCTCGCTGCAGACTTAAAGCAAGAAAAGGAAGACAACTTGTTAATTCACAATGCAGCCACTGTAGAGGAACCAACTGTCATAAAGGATTAGACGTTGGACCTTAAGCGTTTCCTTACTACTAGTGAGTGCCCACAGGGTCTTGATAAGACTGAAAGAAGGTATTTTAAACTCCAGTCTCTCCCTTATGTCTTGGTTGATGAAGTATTGTTTAGGAGTGATTGATCTGGGGTCCTTTTGAGGTGCATTGACCCAAACCAGGCTGATAAGGTATTCACTGAGTTCCATGATGGGCCAGCAGGCGGTCACTTCGCTCCTAGAGCTATGACAACAAGGATAATGAGAGCTGGCTATTTTTGGCCTACTTTTTTCAAGGACACCCATGCTTGGGTAATAAAGTGCCAAAAGTGTGCACTTTTTGATGAAAAATAGTGATTGGCTGCCATGCCTCTACAGCCCATTCAAGTTGAGCAGCCATTCATGTAGTGGGGCCTAGATTTCATAGGAATGATCAATCCTCCTTCCAGTGTTGGGCACAAATGGGTGCTGACTACTATGGATTATTTCACTAGGTGGGTGGAGGCCGTCAATTTGAAAGAGGCGAATGAAAGTGTAGTCCTGGACTTTTATGAGGACCTGGTAACAAGATTTGGGGTCTCAGCCACCATAATCTCAAATAATGCCTTGGTTTTTTATGGAACTAAAACTAGTGAATGGGCGTTGAAGTATGGAATATACCTCAACACTTCATCAAATTATAATCAGTAGGGGAATGAGCTGGCTAAGTTCACTAACAAAAATTTGATCAGAATCATCAAGAGGACTATGGAAGAAAATCAGAGGACTTGGCATGCAAAGCTAAAGAAAGAAGAATGGGGAGATCAGGCTATGTGTTGACTTAGAGACCTTTATAAAGTCTCTTTAAAAGATCATTATCCCCTTTCGAGCATAGAGTGGATCCTTTAGAAGGTAACTAGTAGTGAGCATTTTTCAATATTGGATGGCTATTCAGGGTATAATCAGATTCTAGTGCAAGGTTGTGATCAGTAAAAACTAGGCTTCACCACTAAATGGGAGATGTTTGCCTACAAGAAAATGCCTTTTGGGATATCTAATATTGGTGCTACCTTTCAGCGAGCCATGGATATGGATTTTGGAGGCTTGATAAATAACAACGTGTTGGTATACCTTGATGATGTAACGGTATTCTCCAAGAAAGTGAGCCAACACATAGAACACCTCAGGCAGATTTTTGAAAGGTGCAGAGAATTTGGCATCTCTCTTAATCCAAAGAAGTGCATGTTTGTTTCTCATGATGTTAGGATCCTCCTTAGAGTACAATTGATTACTTTTGTATAAGTAACTAAACACGAAATTAAACCAGAAGTAATAAGTAACTAGAATTCAGAAACAACAAAGAATAGGTGATACGATAAATAATACAATCTGTATTAAACTCTTCCAGAAGGAAATACAATCAAGAAATCTCACTCTTCTTCCTCACACCTCTTGGGTGTCCAGTAATTCTCCCTCAAGAGTTCTCTCTCTCAATCAATTACAACCAACTCAACACTGAGTTGTTCCCTCCACTAGTCAGTGACAATCAACCCAATGGTTGTTGTTGCCTACTACCAGTACCACCGATGACAATCAACTCAATGGTTGTTTTGCCTACCTTACACCAAGCAGACCTTCTTGATCTTGTACACTTGCAAATCTAACTGATCTTACTTACCATGTAGATCTTCCTGGTCTTGCACTCTTGCAGACCTTCTAGATCTTACACTTGAGGATCTAATCTTTTAGTCCTTGATTACAATACAACCCCATGGGTCTCTTAAATAGATCCCAAACCAAACAATAATTAGAAACACAAATTCAAGACTAAAATTAGTCTTTACATGAAAATTGACTATTCTCCTATAATTAGCAATTCTAATTTTGAAAATGCCGCCTGGAAACGCACAGATGACCGATGTTAGTTCTTATCTGATCGATGCCAGTCGACCCCTAACTGATGTCGATTACTATGTATCTGAAGATAACTGATGTCAGTTGGCCTGACTGACGTTGGTTACTATGTCACTTAGCAACCTCTACATTTGCATATCAGTGAAGCTTTTAGCTTCACAACTTAACAATCTCTTACTTGGAGATAAACAACTGCACTTGTACTTGTAACTGTACAGCAATGTCCTTTAATCTATTTTTGGCTTGTATCTCCATCTTTAAATTCAATCTTGAAGACAAAAAAAATTTGAATGAAGATTCAACTTCTCTTTTGTTACCGACTTTGTTAACATATCAGTAGGGTTCTTATCCTTGCTAGCCTCTGTGACTGCAACAACCTTCTGCATCTCTGAAATCTAGCCAACTACCGTTCCACCAACAGTGAATACATCTTGTGGTGCTTCTCCTGCCATCCAAGTCACCTGCCATATCCTAATCTACATACCCATGTAGAGAAGTGTTTGTCCCTACATAGCATAAATACCTGCTGCTGGTCCCTCTTAGATATCTGAGAATCCACTGAACTATTTTTTAGTGCTTCTTCCCTAGATTGGCCATAAAGTTGCAGACAACACCCACTGCTTGAGAAATATCAGGTCTAGTACATACCATGTACTCAACCTCATCATGTGATTTAGGACACTATTTGAAGTTCAACTTGAACTGTCCATCCATAGGTGTGCTTACCAGTTTTGCATCTTGCAAATTGAACCTCTCCACTACCTTATTCACATAATACTCTTGAGACAAAATCAACCTGTGATTTTCTTTGTCTCTAGAAATACTCATGCCAAGGATTTTCTTTGCTGCTCTCAAATCCTTCATGGCAAACCTCTGAACTAATTTTACCTTTAGCTCAGTAATTCCCTGCATGTGTGATCCTGCAACAAACATATACACTACATACAGTAACAAGATAATGTAGCTATCATTATCCAACCTGGTAAAATAAACACAATGGTCACATTGACATTGACTAAAGCCATGCTTTATCATAAACCTATCAAACTTGAAACACCATTGTCTTTCAGCTTGCTCAAGACCATATAACCTAGCCTTCTGTCTCACCTGTCCATTCTCTTCTTTCTTTAACCTGTAAATCCATTCATTTTTTAGTGCTTTCTTTTCAGCTGGCAACTCTACCAAATCCCACATTTGGTTCTCTTCTAAAAAATCAATTTCCTCATTCATGCCATGCTCCCACTGTTTCCTAGATTCTACCTGCATTGCCTCTTCAAAACTTTCTAGTTTTCCACCATCAGTGAGCAACAAGTAGTATAAAGAAGAAGAATAACGAATTTGAGGCTTACTTACCCTTTTAGACCTCCTCATGGGCATTTTAGACTCATTGAAAGCTTGCTATTCACCCAAATTGCATTCTAACAGTGACTGATCCCAGTCATTTCTAGCCAACCTTAGTCTGCACCCAACTGATGTCGATTCCACCTGATCGCTGATGTCAGCTTCCTGACCGACGTCAGTGTCCACCTACCTGACATCACTGACTTTGGTCTCCACTAGACTGACATCTGTTTCTACCTAATCGACGTCGGTCTCTACCTGACTGACGTTGGTATCTGTGTTTTCTTTTGAGTGATGATTTTTACTCGCGAGCTCATTTTGGATCATAACCTTGCCCAAATCAACATTGCCTTGCTCAAAATTATTCAGCCTCTTGAGCTGATCACTGTCCATCACCTTCTCCTTAAAAACCATGGCTTTTCAGTTCTTAAAATTTGACTTAAGAACATGCATTCCCTTCTCACTCATGTGACCAAGCCTATAGAGCCACATCTTTGCATCTACATCTGAAATAGATAAAATAGAAGGAGAATCAGTAATACAAGTAAATAGATAAAGTTTACCTACTTTCTTACCTCTTGCTATTACAAGTGCACCCTTGAAAACTTTCCAAAATTTCGCTGTGAGAGTTACTATGCAACCCTCATCACCTAACTTTTCTGTAGAAATTAGACTATTCTTCAGGATGGGAACATGCATGACATCCTTCAACACCCATATATTGCTAGTCTACAATTTTAGTTGCACTTTCCCTTTGCCAACAATTTGACAAGGCTCACCATCCCCTAAATAAACTTTTTCAAAGTCTCCATGGACATAATCATGGAAAAATTCTCTATTTGGGGTTGCATGGAAAGAGGCACCAAAATCTAAAACCCAAGATTCTACTTTATCCAAAGAAAATATAAGAGCATCTCGTGCAACAATACCTGCATCATTTGCTTCTTTATTTCTTTCATGCTGATCTTCTACCAACCAACAATCTTTCTTTGCATGCCCTTTATTTCCATAATTTTAGTAGGTTATACCTCCATTTCTAGATTTAGATCTTCTGTCTATCTTTGACCTTGATTTTCCTTGCTTGCTCTTCTCTTTTTATTTTTCTCTGCTTTCAACACTTAAAGCATTACCTGATATTTCACTTGTGCTTTTCCTACGAGTTTATTCATTCAAGATTACACTAACAACATCATCAACTTTTAAGATATTTGAAGCAGACACAGTATTACTAACTGCCATTACCAAACTGTGCCAACTTTTTGGTAAAGAGCATAAGATTAAGAGAGCCTTAATTTCATCGTCAAAATCTATTTTCACTGAAATTAACTAATTTACTAATCCATGGAAATCACTAAGATGACTATATACCAATCCACCTTCCTGCATTTGCAAATTAAATAATTGCTTCATAAGAAATACCTTATTCGAAGCTGAGGGTTTTTCATATAAATTTGCCAAAAATTCCATTAAATTTATCATTGTCTTTGCCTGTGATAAGTTGGAAATCACAGATGATGATAGGCTCAGCCTTATAACTCCAAGAGCCTTTCTATCAAGAACATTCCATTCTTCATCTTGCATATCTGTGGGCTTCTTTGAAACCCCACCCAACGGTAAGTACAGATCTTTTTGATACAGATAATCTTCTATCTGCATCCTCCATAATTGATAATTCTTGCAATTGAATTTTTCCATTCTTAGTTTACTTTTTTTTGCCATTGCTTTACTCTCACTCAATCAGAAACCCCTGAGAGTGAACCTGTAATCAACAAACACTAACCTGCTCTAATGAACCTGTAGCTCTGATACCAACTGTTAGGATCCTCCTTATAGTACAATTGATTACTTTTTTATAAGTAACTAAACACGAAATTAAACCAAAAGTAATAAATAACTAGAATTCATAAACAATAAAGAATAGGTGATACGAGAAATAATACAATCTGTATTAAACTCTTTTAGAAGAAAATACAATGAAAAAATCTTACTCTTCTTCCTCACACGTCTTGGGTGTCCAATAATTCTCCCTCAAGAGTTCTCTCTCTTAATCAATTACAACCAACTCAACACTGAGTTGTTCCCACCACTAGTCAATGACAATCAACTGAATGGTTGTTGTTTCCTACTACCAGTACTATCAGTGACAATCAACTCAATAATTGTTTTGCCTACCTTACACCAAGTAGACCTTCTTGATCTTGCACACTTGCAGATATAACTGATCTTATTTACCATGTAGATCTTCTTGGTCTTGCACTCTTACAAACCTTCTAGATCTTACACTTGAGGATCTAATCCTTTAGTCCTTGATTACAATACAGCCCCATGGGTCTCTTAAATAGATCCCAAATCAAACAATAATTAGAAATGCAGACTCAAGACTAAAATTAGTCTTTACATGTAAACTGACTGTTCTCTTAAAACTAGCAATTCTAATTCTAAAAATACCGCTTGGAAATGCACAGATGACTGATGTCAGTTTCTATCTAACTGATGCCAACTGAACCCTAACTGACGCTGGTTACTGTGTAGCTGAAGATAACTGATGTCAGTTGGCCAAACTGACATCAATTACTGTGTCACTCAGCAACCTTCACATTTGCATATCAGTTAAGCTTTTAGATCCATAACTTAACACATGAGGGGAAACTCCTTGGTCATATTGTGTCCAAGGAGGGTTTGTCTATTGACCCCGAGAGAGTTTGCTCTATCCTAGAGATGTCCCTACCAAAACACAAGAAAAGCCTATAGAGATTTTTTGGCAGAATTAATTTCATTTAGAGATTCATTCTGAATTTTGTAGAGATATTCAAGCCACTCACCCCTATGCTGAGGAAGGGTGAAGAGTTCAAATGGACAGCTCAAAGGAAAGACAGCTTTAAAGCCATCAAATAGGGCATAACCTAGGCTCCCACTGTGATCAGCCCCAACTTCAACAAAGACTTCAACCTCTACACTTTTAGCAATGAGGAGGTGATATCCACCATGCTTACCCAAGCTAACAGTGATGACCTCGAATAGCCACTTGCTTTTTTCAGCCTAGGATTAGAAGATTTTGAAGTCAGGTACATGTATGTAGAGAAGCAAGTCCTGATAGTAGTATAAAGCGAGAAGAAATTCAGGCATATGTTTTCTAACAGCAAGATTCACCTCATGGTCCCACACCCTAGCATCAAGGATTTCTTGACCAATCAGGACCTGAATGATTTTAAGTTGTGGAGCTAAAAGCTTCACTGATGCAAATGGTGGAGGTTACTGAGTGTTAAAGTAACTGACGTCAGTATGATCAATCGATGTCGGTCATATTCAGTTACACAGTAATTGACATCTGTTAGGGGTCGACCAGCATCGATCAGACAGGAACTGACGTCAGCAACCTGTGTGTGTGTGCATTTACATGCATTTTCAAAATTGGTCTAATTTTAGACAGATAGTTAGTTTGCATGTAAAGACTAATTTTAGTGTTGAGTCTGTGTTTATAATTATTGTTTGGTTTGGGATCTATTTAATAGACCCATGGGGCTGTATTGTAATCAAAGACAAGGAAGAGATCCTTCCAAGTGTAAGATCAGTTGATCTGCAGAGTGTGCAAGATCAGGAAGATCTACATGGTAAGTAAGGTCAGTTGATCTACAGGTGTGTCTGTGTGTGTGTGCAAGGTCAAAGGAGATCTATGGGGTAGCAAGATCAAAGAGATCTGCAACACAACAAGGTGCAAGATCAAAGAGATCTACTTGGAGTACTTTAAGTACTTGGTGGACTGGCAATAGGCAACAACAACCATTGGGTTGATTGTCACTGATTGGTGGAGGGAACAACTCAGTGTTGAGTTGTGTTTGTAATTGATTGAGAGAAAAAAATCTTGAAGAGAATTACTGTACGCCCAAGAGGTGTGGGAAGAGTGTGATTTCTTCATTGTATTTCTTTTTGGAAGAGTGTTAATACAAGATTGTATTATCTCTCATATTTTGTGCTATTTTTGAATTCTAGTTACATATTACTTCTGGTTTAATTTCATGTTTAGTTGCTTATACAAAGGTAATCAATTGTGCTCTTAAGGAGTAGGATCCTAACAAGTGGTATCAGAGCCTAGTTTTGGAGCAGGTTAGTGTTTGTTGATTACAAATCACTCACAGGGGTTTCTGTTCGAGTGGGAGTAAAGCAATGGCAGAAAAAAGTAAGCTAAGAATGAAGAAATTCAATGGCAAGAATTATTAATTATGGAGGATGCAGATAGAAGATTATCTGTATCAGAAAGATCTGTACTTATCGTTGTGTGGGGTTGCATGCAAGCCCACAAATATGAAAGATGAAGAATGGAATGTTCTTGATCGGAAGGCTCTGGGATCTATAAGGTTGAGCCTGGCATCGTCTGTGATTTCCAACTTATCACAGGCAAAGACAACGATAGAGTTAATGGAATCTTTGGCAAATTTATATGAAAAACCTTTAGCTTTGAATAAGGTATTTCTTATGAAGCAATTATTTAATTTGTAAATGCAGGAAGGTGGATCGGTACATAGTCATCTTAGTGATTTCCATGGATTAGTAAATCAGTTAATTTCAGTCAATATAGTTTTTGATGATAAAATTAAGGCTTTCTTAATCTTATGCTCTTTACTTTAAAGTTGGGATAGTTTGGTAATGGCAGTTATTAATACTGCGTCTGCTTCAAATATCTTGAAAGTTGTGTTGACCAATTTTGCCCACAGGCAAAATTTCAGTCACCTTCTTCACTTGTTCAAATGCTAGTCATTTTCCAGTTCAGTGAGTTCAGAGAGTTCATTCCATGCCATGGTTTAGTGGTTCAACCACCCTTAGTTCAAAAGGTTCATCGTTCAATTCAAGCATCTCAGTTCATATGTGTTGAATTTTTTACCATTGAACTGTTGAACCAATTTTTTGGTTCAATGGGCTGGGTTTAACGTACTTATTTCAACGAGTTTGGTTCATGGAGGTTCAATGTCCTTGGTTCATTGGTGCACACGGCTTAACACAAAGGCTCAGATTTTAATAAAGGAAAGGATCTAAGCATGGCTCAAATCAATGGCTTAACGCATTACTAAGCAAAGGGCCGGGTCGCTTATGACACAAAAGCAAAGGAGGTACGGCTTAAACATTCAAAGCCCGAAGAGGGGAAACACAAATGAGCCCAGACATTTTTGCAAAATTTTTATCTGTGGAAAATAAATAAGGCCTGTCAAAGGTTCACGGAGCTTTCAAAGTCCACGGAAACATTTAAAAGTATGTGCAGCCTGTCCAAGGAAAAGTGACCCATCGAGGTGTTAAGAAAATAAGCGAGCCACGAAGAGACTAAGGCAGGCTCTGAAGGAATAATGAAGGTGAAGGAGCCATCATAGACTTGATGACGTTCCCGATAATGTCAAAGTTAAAAGAATGAATTAGCCATTTGCTTTCAAAGCAAAGAAGGCGCTAGCCAAGAAGGAGCTCAAAACGCAGTGACCTGCCAGAATGTTCGCCCAAGGGGCCAAATGAACCAGATGAGACAAAATGACAAAGTGATAGACAAGGAGAATGACATGGCATAGAAGTGACAAGGCAATCCAAGTGGCAAAGTGCAGGTGATTTATTGCCTATTAATCCCAAATGGCGTAAATAATATACAACAGGGTTTGTGCATTTAAAAAAGGGGACAAATTTCATCTATTGATAGAAAAGAGGTGCGACCCATGCTTCCACATTAAAGCTCGAATGCCAAAGTCAAATTTGGTGATTATACAACATGGTTCCAGCAGGATTCTTTTAGAATGATGACAACACAATAGTGTTTTCCTCTTTCCAATGAGACGCGACTTGCAACTTGTCAAAGAAGCGCCAAGTTCTCTTCTTGCTTTTCTCATATATATTGTAACTTCTCATTTTTGAGAAGGGAGAGATCTTCCACATTTTTTAAAGGGCACAGCTCTGCAAAAATTTCACCTGGATCAATACAAATGCAATTTTTACCTCCATTTGGATAGACATTTTTGTGTATGCATTGAATGTTTGCTTGTGTCCAGTCATTGTCTTTTGATGCTCTCACAGGTTTAACACCAGCAGACCTGTTGTCTACAAGGCACCATTGTTGCCGCTGAAAGGAGAAGAGCTGACATTTAGAAGACTAAAACAGAGAAAGTTACCTAAAGTGTGCATTTCACAGTGCCTTAGTGATTTTCTGTTTCCTGTGTTTTCATGAAAGCCTCCCTGCCAGTCTTTGCAGCCTAGTATTTTCTGCCAAATGTGTAGAGTATATGTGTATTTATCTGATTCTGAGAGTGGATGTGTGAAGGTCGACCTTGTTTTTGGTGCGTCACCTCTTTTAGAGTAGGCTTGTTTTTTCCTGCATTCTCTTTCTCCCTTTTCATCCCCCCTTTATATATATATATATATGTTTTTCACTTGCTGGAAACAACACGATGCATCGAAGGGAGCTAGCCCTTATCTAGAGACTCTCCTCTCCTGCTTCACCATCCCATAGGCGAGAGAGGAATTTTCATGTTGCGAGGAGAGGGCAGGAACCTATTTCCTGCCACTGGGTGCAATCTCCAGTGTCAACAATTCTAGCATGCCCAGTGGGACTGCAAGTTTTTAATCAGTAAAGTTGCAGGTTTAGTCACTGATCCTGTTACAACAGAGGAACTACCAATATAGCACCGTGCGCGTCAACAGTTCTGACATGCCTAGTGGGACAAGTTTTTAATGCAGTAGAGTTTCAGGATTGATGCTGGTCTTGTTATAGCAAATTGATTTCTTCAGTATCTGGCGACCCTGAGTTATATCCACTAGTTAAGTAGTTCTGGTATTGTACCATCAAGAAATAGTTTTCTGGTATGTGTAAATTCCATCATTTTAAGCTATGGACTCTATTTTTTTTGGCTAGCATGGCTATGATCCTTACTAGCCTTATGGCGATCCTTATCATGCCCAATATGGCCAGTCTCAACCCTACTACGAGCTATATCCCCCTTGTGCTCAGTCTTCTCAGTATGTCGCTTCTCCCACTCAACCCAATCTTTTCGCCAATCAACCAGTTTTTGCCTTCAAGCAAGCACTACTGGGATATGACAAATATGTAATTGATCTTAACACTAGAAGGGGATGCAACCAAGAAATTTTTGATCATGTTGTCCATCAAGTGAGGAATGCATTGGATCAGATGAAGAAAGAATGGGCTTTTGTTGAAAGAGCGAATTGGCACAGGCATTCAAATGAGATGCTAGATGTGAGTGATTTAATTGCATCTATGGAGGAGAAGCTGAGTGTGCATGAGAGGCAGCCTTACCAAGTTTATCAACCTACATATGCGCTACCCAAAGCATCATATCAGTCATATACAACCCCTGCTTTTGAGCCAAGTTGAGCCTATCAAAGTTTGTTCCCCAATCATGTTGAGGAGAATTTTGAAATAGCAAATCTTGTGTTTAAGGCTAATTTGGATAGACAGATCGAATTAGAAAACCTTCAGATGCAGCAATCCATTTTGGTAGTAAGGGAAGTAGAATCAAAATCTTCATTGTCCTCTCACATTGAGGCCCAACCAGCCCCAAAGGAAATGCCCAGTCCAAATTCTTTTAGTTAGAATCAAGTGCTTGAATCTTAGAATAGCAAAGAGGAGAAAGACGTCGTCCAAAATGAAGAAGTGCAAAATGAGGATGACCTGGCCAAGCGGATTGAGGAACTAGAAGAAAAGATGAGACTACTAAGAGAGAGAGAGATGGAGCTTTCAGACGCTGCAGACCAGCCAATGCCAAAAGGTGTCCCTTTCACCAATCCATAAACTAAATTTAATATTGATGAAGTGCTAGTGAAGTGGAGAGACGAAAATCAAGAGGTTTTGGCCCAAGGTCTGCCCCCTCCTATTCTAGAGAAGACTCCCTCTTGTATGCTGAATCCTTTCTACTAGATGGTGCTTACTCATTCTGGCTCATCCAATGCATCAATTAGTCCTGCCCTCAATCTTGTGCACCTAGCTTTCCAGCACGCCTCTCTTCAGGCAGATTTCCCTATGCATGAGCAGACCCTCCCAATTATTCCCCAGCCTCCTCAAGACTTTCAACATGATCTCCAAATTCCAATTTGAAAGGAGGAGCATCATGAACCAGCCCAAGAACTTGAAAATGACAAAGCTGTTACCTGCTCACAAAAGTAAGAGTCCAATCCTAGTATCATGAGCTGGAAGCAAACAGTTGAATCTTGGACTAGCAAGGAGGAGGAGGAAGATTTCAATCTAATTCTTAAAGAAGAAGAAGAGGCTACTCCCGCCCCTGATAATGATTATGACTTTTGGGAAAGGCTTTTCCAAGAAGATTTGGATAGGCAAATTGTAGAATTGGAGTCTAGAGCAGGTCTCCTCAGCGAACATGTGATGGATGTTTCAGATCAAATTGCAGATTCTATGTCTGAATGCATTCCATCCATACACCTCCAAGAAAGCTATTAGGCCTTGCCTAATATGGATTTTGCTCAATTTAGGATTGACCAGGGAGATTTCATGATTGCAACTGAGGAGAAAATTGAGCAAAGTGATGTGGAGGAGCATAGGCAATCTCTTGTTCATGTTTTGAATAATTCATTTGAAGGCATTAAGGTAGGCTGTGCTACTCTCTAGCTAGGTTGTGAGCTAGTTAAAAATGAAGAAGGCAGCATTGGGTTTCAAACAAGCATGCAAAGAGGCTATAGTTTTGTAGATTTACCTCTTCAGGTGGTTGGTGAATCTGAAGATATCTTCTTTGAAATCATTAAGGAAGATGGCCATACCATGGGACCTGAGCATGAGGCAAAGGATAATGAGCCAGCCAATGATGCATATCAAGAGGCTTCTGGTGATGAGCCGGCAGAAATTGACTTCTTGATGGAATGCACCAATAAAATAGACCAGCATTCAACAGGCCTCCAGGAACAAGCAAAATATATATATATATATATATATATATATATATATATATTGGAGGCATGTTTGATTCTGATCCATTCGGATTCCAGCCAAACCAGGTGACCGGCAAGAAGAGCAAGTCACCATTTCTCTTTTCCATTCAGCTACTTGCCTGGTGCCATAAGTCTTCTTACCAGGAAGGGGACATAATAAGTTTTCCATTTGATCCAGGAGGGAGGCAAGCTTTTCTGGTTAGCTGTAAATAATAGTTTGTTTTTAGTTTCTCTCCTGCTTTCCCTAAGTGCAGTTTGCATAGGTAGTATTTTTTAGCCTTGTGTGTTTCCCTTTGCGTGTGGGGTAAAAGCTTCATGTTTGATTCTCAAATCTTTCGAGTTGTTGCTAATTCTTTCATGGCTGCATCTAACTCCATGCCCAATGGATTTTAAGGCAACTGGATTATAAGCATAGCAGGCATGCTTTCCCTGTGAGTCACCAATTTGTTGACCAATTTTGCCCACAAGCAAAATTTTGGTTACCTTCTTCACTTGCTGTTCAAATGCCAGTCATTTTTGAGTTCAACGAGTTTAGAGAGTTCATTCCATGCCCTATTTTAGTGGTTCAACCACCCTTGGTTCAAAAGGTTCATCATTCGGTCCAAGCATCTCAGTTCATATGCGTCGAACTTTCATATCGTTGAACCAATTTTTTGGTTCAATGGGCTAGGTTCAACGTACTTAGTTCAATGGGTTCGGTTCATGGAGGTTCAACGTCCTTGGTTCATTGGCACACACGGCTTAACACAATGGCTCAAATTTCAATAAAGGGAAGGATCTAAGCGCGGCTCAAATCAATGGCTTAATGCATTACTAAGCAAAGGGCCGAGTCGCTTATGACATAAAAGCAAAGGGGGCACGGCTTAAACATTCAAAACCCGCAGAGGTTAAACACAAACGAGCTCAGACATTTCTATGGACTTTTTGTCCACAGGAAATGTCCATGGACAAAAGTCTATAGGGAATAAATAAGGCCCGTCAAAGGTCCACGAAGCTTTCAAAATCCTTGGAAACATTTAAAAGTTTGCGCAGCCCGTCTAAGGAAAAGCGACCCACCGAGGTGTTAAGAAAATAAGTGAGCCACGAAGAGACTAAGGCAGGTTGCAAAGGAATAATGAAGGTGAAGGAGCCAGCATAGACCCGATGATGTTCCTAAGGATGTCGAAGGTAAAAGAATGAATTAGCCGTTTGATTTTAAAGCAAAGAAAGTGCTAGCCAAGAAGGAGCTCAAAATGCAGTGACCTGCCAGAATGTTTGCCCAAGGGGCCAAATGAAATAGATGAGACAAAATGACAAAGTGACAAACAAGGAGAATGACATGGTGCAGAAGTGACAAGGCAGGCCAAGTGGTAAAGTGCAGGTGATTTAATGCCTGTTAATCCCAAATGGCGCAAATAATATACAACAGGGATTGTGCATTTAAAATAGGGGACAAATTTCATCTATTGACAGAAAAGAGGTGCGACCCATGCTTCTACATTAAAGCTCGAATGCCAAAGTCAAATTTGGCAATTATACAGCATGGTTCCAGCAGGATTCTTCTAGAATGATGACAACACAACAGTTTTTTCCTCTTTCCAATGAGACGCGACTTGCAACTTGTCAAAGAAGCACCAAGTTCTCTTCTTGCTTTTCTCATATATATTGTAACTTCTCATTTTTGAGAAGGGCGAGATCTTCCACATTTTGTAAAGGGTGCAGCTCTGCAAAAATTTCACTTGAATCAATACAAATGCAATTTTTACCTCCATTTGGATAGACATTTTTGTGTATGCATTGAATATTTGCTTGTGTCCAGTCATTGTATTTTCATGCTCTCATAGGTTCAACACCAGCAGACCTATTGTCTACAAGGCGCCATTGTTGCGGTTAAAAGGAGAAGAGCTGACATTCAGAAGACCAGAATAGAGGAAGTTACCTACAGTGCACATTTCACAGTGCCTCAGTGATTTTTTGTTTCCTGTGTTTCCATGAAAGCCTCCCTGCCAGTCTTTGCAGCCTGGTCATTTCTGCCAAATGTGTAGAGTATATGTGTATTTGTCTGATTTTGAGAGTGGATGTGTTAAAGTCAACCTTATTTTTGGTGCATCACCTCTTTTAGAGTAGGCTTGTTTTTTCCTACATTCTCTTTCTCCCTTTTCATCCCTCCCTTATATATATATATATATATATATATATATATATATATATATATATATATATATATATATATATATATATCTGTGTGTGTGTGTGTTTTGCACTTGCTGGAAACAACACGATGCATTAAAGGGAGCTAGCCCTTATCTAAAGACTCTCTTCTCCTGCTTCACTGTCCCATAGGTGAGAGAGGAGTTTCCATGTTGCGAGGAGAGGGCAGGAACTTGTTTTCCTGCCACTGGGTGCAATCTCCAGCGTCAACAAGTTGATGATGTTGTTAGTGTAATCTTGAATGAAGAAATTCACAAAAAAAGCATAGGAGAATCATCAGGTAATGCTTTAAGTGTTGAAAGCAGGGAAAAGTAAAGAGAGAAGAGTAAGCGAGGGAAATCAAGGTCAAAGATAGGCAGTAGATCCAAATCCAAAAATGGAGGTATAACCTACTGGAATTGTGGAAAGAAAGGGCATGTAAAGAAAGATTGTTGGTTGGTAGAAGATCAGCATGAAAGAAATGAAGAAGCAAAAGATGTAGGTATTGTTGCATAGGATGCTCTTGTATGTTCCTTGGATAAAGTGGAATCTTGGGTTTTAGATTCTGGTGCCTCTTTCCATGCAACCCCAAATAGAGAATTTTTCCATGATTATGTCCATGCAGACATTGGAAAAAATTATTTAGGAGATGGTAAGCCTTGTCAAATGGAAAAGGGGAAGCATAATTTGATTTGTGTAGGAAAGTTGGCTAATGAGGGATGCACAGTAACTCTCACAGTGGAATCTTGGAAAGTTTCCAAGGGTGCACTTGTTTTAGCAAAAGGTAAGAAAGTAGGTACACTTTATCTATCTACTTCTATTACTGATTTTTCTTCTATTTTATCTACTTTAGATGTAGATGCAAAGATGTGGCTCTATAGGCTTGGTCACACGAGTGAGAAGGGAATGGATGTTCTTAAGTCAAATGGTAAGCTTTCAGGTTTGAAAAGCATAGATCGAGATTTCTGTAAGCAACAGAAGAAAGTGAGATTTCTTGAAACTGGGTCAACAAAGAAGGGAGCTTCTATTAGAGGATCACAATATTTCATAAAGAGAAAATCTGATGTTTTTGACAATGATAAGAACAGGAAAGCCTTAGTTTTCAAGGAGAAGATGATGGACATAGATCAGCTCAAGAGACTAAATAATTATGAGTAGGGTAGTGTTGATTTAGACAAGGTTATGATCCAAAATGAGCTCACGAGTAAAAATCATCACTCACAAGAAAACACAGTTACTGATGTCAGTTAGGTGAGAATTGATGTTAAACAGGCAAGAATTGACGTCGGTTATGTGCAAACCAAAGTCGATGATGTCGAGCAGCTGAACACTGACATCGATCAGGTAACTGACATCGGTGGGCAGGTGGACATTGACGTTAGTTAGGGAACCAATGTCGGTGATCAGGAGGAATCGACATCGATCAGGTGTAGACCAAGGTCGGCAAGAGGTGACCGAGATCGGTCACTGTCAGAAGAAATTTTGGGTGGACAACAAGTTTTCAAGGAGTCTCAAACGCCCATGTGGAGGACTGAAAGGGTAAGTAAGCCTCAAATTTGTTATTCCCCTTCTTTATACTACTTGTTGCTCACTGATGGTCAAGAACCAAGAAGTTTTGAAGAGGTAATGCAGGTAGAATCTAAGAAATAGTGGGAGCATGGCATGAATAAGGAAATTGATTCCTTGGGAGAGAACCAAATGGGAGATTTAGGAGAGTTGCCAGCCAAAAAAAAAGCACTAAAAGACGAATGGATTTACAGGTTAAAGAAAGGAGAGAATGGATAGGTGAGACAGAAGGTCAGGTTATATGGTCTTGAGGACGCTGTAGGACAATGGTGTTTAAGGTTTGACAGGTGTATGACAAAGCATGGCTTTATTCAATGTTAATGTGACCATTGTGTTTATTTTACCAGGTTGGATAATGGTCGCAACATTATCCTGTTACTGTATGTAGTGTATATGCTTGTTGCAGGGTCACACATGTAGGAAATTGCTGAGCTAAAAGTAAAATTAGTTCAGAGATTTGCCATGAAGGATTTGGAAGCAGGAAATAAAATCCTTGGCATGAGTATTTCTAGAGACAGTGAATGTCACATGTTGATTTTGTCTCTAGAGGATTATGTGAATAAGGTAGTGGAGAGGTTCAATATGCAAGATGCAGAACTAGTTAGCACACCTATCATTGGATAGTTCATAGAACATTGTCCTAAATCACATGATGAGGTTGAGTACATGAGTACTAGACATGATATTACCCAAGTAGTGGGAGTTGTCAGCAAGTTTATGGCCAATCCAAGAAAGGAGCACTGAAAAGCAGTTCAGTGGATTCTCAGGTATCTGAGAGGGACCAACAGCATGTTTTCATGCTATGCAGGGTCAAGCACTTCTCTACATGGGTATGTAGATTTAGATATGGCAGGTTACTTGGATGGCAGGAGAAGCACAATAGGATATGTGTTCACTATTGGTGGAACGGCGGTTAGCTGGATATCAGAGTTGCAGAAGGTTGTTGCAGTCATGGTGGCTAGCAAAGATAGAAACCCTGTAGATATGTTAACAAAGCCAAGAACAAAGGAGATGTTGAATCTTCATTCAACTTCTGTTGGTCTTCAAGATTGAACTTGAAGAGGGATACAAGCCAGGAAACAAAATTAGAAAAGGTACAGGTAGAGTTGCAAATTTTTATCTCCAAGTGGGAGATTGTTAAGTTGTAGAGCTAAAAGCTTCAGTGATGTAAATGGTGGAGGTTTTTGAGTGTTAAAGTAACTGACGTCGGTCTGATCAACTGACATCGGTCATATTCATTTACACAGTAACTGACATCGGTTAGGGGTCGGCCGGCATCGGTCAGACAGGAACTGACGTCGACAACTTGTGTGTGTGTGCGTTTGCATGCATTTCTAGAACTGGTCTAATTTTAGACGGACAATTAGTTTGCATGTAAAGATGAATTTTTGTCTTGAGTCTATGTTTCTAATTTTTTTTTGGTTTGGGATCTATTTAATAGACCTATGGGGCTATATTTTAATCAAGGACAAGGAAGAGATCCTTCCAAGTGTAAGATCCGTTAATCTGTAGCGTGTGCAAGATCATGGAGATCTACATGGTAAGTAAGGTCAGTTGATCTGCAGGTGTGTGTATGCAAGGTCAAAGGAGATCTGCGGGGTAGCAAGATCAAGTAAATCTGCAACACAACAAGGTGCTGGTTTCCAATGTTACTATTTGACTTCATGCCCAATAGATTTTTTAAGGCAGCTGGTCTTTACGCGTAGCAAGCACGCTTCCCCTGTGAGTCGCCATTTGTTGACAAATTTTTTCTCCATGCCAAAAATTGTTCACCTTCTGTATTCACTTTTTGAAGACATTGTTTCTAGGTTGAACAACTTCAATGCCAGAGTTTTCTCATTTTAGTTCAAAGGCTCAGTGTCCTTTCGAAGGGGTGACACTTCAAAGGAGAGGACCCGGGTAAGTTCAAAGCTCAAGTTCAAAGTTTAATTTATTCGAAGTCGACTAAGGAATTTAGGCCGCTAACACATTAAGCTTCAAGCAAAGACAAAGGTAGACATAATTTTTGTGGACTTTTGTCTGTGAGAAAATGTCTGTGGACAAAAGTCCTCGAAAACATTCAAAGACCTGGCAGCAGTCTGAAGAGCCAAGCGACCCACCAAAGTATACAAGGAAAGAGTGCTCGCAAAGATATTAAGAGGGCCCAAAGCCAAAAATTTGCAAAAGAAGTCATAAGGCCCAAGGACGTCTTAGAGGACGTCAAAATTAATCAAGCAAAGTAGCCGTTTGCCTTTAAATGAAAAAGTGCTAAAAATGGAAAGGAGCTCAAAACGCAGTGACCTGCCTGAATGTTCACCCTAGGGGCCGAATGAACTAGATAAGACAAAATGGAGGAAAACCAAAGTGACAAGCAAGGAATGATTAAGCAGTCAGTCTAACTGGCACTAATCTGAGAAGCGACTCCAGTAAGTGAAATAGTGCCAGCGATTTGATCATTTGGGACGTAAGCGGCTAGTAAAGCAATCGATTTTCTCTATTTTTCATTAAATGAGAAGGCAAATCGCGTATTAACCTTGACAAAGGTAGATTTCAAGGGGACAAAGTGCATAGTTCATTAATGACTTTGAGCAACTTGTTTCCTTTCATGAATAGACGCAATAGGCCACTTGTAACCAAATAGCGCCAAATGAGCCTCTTGGACTTTCCATATATATTGCAAACTTGGTCATTTTGTAATCATCTTTTCACAAATTTTACAAGGCGTAGCCTTGTTAAAATTTTCACTTGTATCAATAAAAGCATCTTTTTTACCTCTTCTTAGATAGATATTCTGTGTATGTCCTGAGTGTTTGATTTATGTTCAGTCATTGTCTTTTGATGCTCTCACAGGTTCAACACCAACAGACCAGCTATCTACAAGGTGCCATCTACAGCTGATAGGAAAAGAGTTCTATTTTGGAGTGTAGAATAGAAGAGATTATCTATAGAGTGCCTCTTACAGCACCTTTGGTGAACCTCTTTTTTTGTATTTTTTATTTAAACCTCTCTGTCAAGTTTTGCAAACTATTTCTTCTGCCAAGGGTGAAGCATATACATGTGTTTGTCTGATTTTGAGACTGGGTGTGGGAAGGTCATCTTGTTTTGGTGTATCACCTCCTTAGATTAGGCTTGTTTCTTGCATTCTCCTTTCCCTTTTCATCCCCCCCATTATATAGCTATATATATACATGCATGTGTTTGCACTTGCTGAAACAAACACGATACATCAAAGGGAGCTAGCCCTTATATAGAGACTCTCCCCTCTAGCTTCGCCAATCCCACAGGCGAGAGAGGAGTTTCCATGTTGCGAGGAGAAGGCAAGAGTTTGACCTCCTTGCCTCAGGTGCTATTTCCTACATCAACAGTTTTGGCACGCCCGGTGGGTAAGACAGTTTGATAACTCAGAGAGGTTTCAAAATTGATGCTGGTCTTGTCACAATAATTTGCGTGTGAATTCAATACATTCTTCGAATGAATTGGGGACTCAGTTGACAGATCATTTTGGGGAAAAAAGTGAAGACCTCTCACTTGTTGAGCAACTGACAACCATAAAGAGAGCTCCACATGAGTATATGCAGGACTTCAACATGCATTTTCAAAAGACTTGGTGTAGAATTCCCATCCTGATAAGACCAACTCCCAACTATGCTTTCCTATACTATTTAAAGGCATTAAATAGTGATATTATTGTGATGATCTAATCTATGGGAGGGCATATACTGCCTGATGCTTATGACATAGCCATAGCAACTGAAAATTGGTTAGTTTAGGCTGAGAAAATAGCCCCTAGGCCTCACATGCCACTTTTTACAAAAATGCTGCCCTCAGCTCAGACCGTTGCTCCCACATTGGCTCCTCTACCTACCATAGAGAAACCAACTGCCATTCCATCTAATGAGCTTCACGAGGTTAAAAGCTATTTGCAAAGCATGTCAAATGAACTTGTAGCTCTTAAAAGGCAACAAGCTCAAAGTAATAGAAAGAATCAGGCATATCAACACTATGGTCAAGCCCCTAGACCCCCTTTTTAAGGCTATAATCAAGGACAGGGTCAGCTCACTCAGACCAGGGCTTCTCAAAATTACAACTCAGGCCCCCTTTCATCATCTAAAGTCATGGTGCCAGTTCAGAACAATCTAGTACAAGAGCAGTCGAGCTATTTGAACATGGGGTATAATCAAAAATAGGCTATTTACACAAATGAGATGATGAACTATTTTCAGAATGCAGACAACCAAACAGCTACTCAGTCTCAGGTCCTTGATCCTTCAATGCAACCCAGCACAAGTAGCAATCAGGCCCAACCTGATTCTACCCTGATGAATCACCAAGAAGGGGAATTTTATTCAGTAAATTATGTGGGTGTTGCAGACAATCAGGTTGATTGTGTTGCAGCCAACACAAGGTTTAAAATAAGAGCGATGTCAGAGGCCCAAGCAACTACTCAGACAGCAGCAATGCCTCCTCCATCGCACTCTAATTCAAAAGCCCCAAATTTTAGGCAGCCATCTACACCTTCAGCCCCTCAGCCTACAATTCAGCCTGGAGTCAACCCCAAAGAAAAATTGAAGGGAGGCAACCCTCAAATCAATATAGTAGACCAAATGAAGAAGTTGCATATGAACATCTCATTATGGGATTCATTGTCTCTTCCAGACCAGAAGGATGTACTGAAAAAGGAATTGCGTGAGTTGGATCAGCAAGCTGTCTCAGCAAGCACTGATAATGTTTTGATGACAAATGGACAGCCTTCCACTTCAGGTCAGGTAAAGAAAGAAGAGAAAACTCCCCCTTTCTATGTATCCTTGGTTATAGGGGATTTTTTGGTACATAATTGCATAATTGATAGTGGGGCTAGCACCTCAGTAATGCCCAAGTGTATTGCTGACAAGATGGGACTGAAGTATGAAGAGATGAACAAAAGAGTCTTGCAACTAGATGGAACACCTGTAAAAATAGTTGGGATTGTGAAAGGTCTAGGCTTGACACTGCATGCTTGCCCAACCTTCTCAATTCCCTATGATGTAGTGGTAGTAGACGTTCCTCCTTATTTCACAATTTGCTTGTCCAAGGACTTCACGGCAAAGATAGGTGGCTATCTAGCAGCGAATTGGTCATATCTAGTCTTTAGAACCAAATATGGGACCAAGGTAAAAATTGATTCTGATCCACTCTACAAGAACCATCTAGAACCATTCACGCCCAAGGCAGTAAATGTTAGTTACACAATCATTGACCCAGAAGAGTCCCAAACAGACCAATCTCCGTCTTCCGCTCTTGAAAGAGTCGAAGACTTACTCTTGGATGAGTGAGGAAATGATAATTTCGAGCATGATCCATACAAGTTCATTGAGGAGGCAGACCTTGGAGTCTATTGCATGCACGAAGTGGGCGCCTTCATGCCAAATTTAATGAAGGCAGGCCAAGAGGACCTTGGTCTATGGCAGCTATATTTTGACGGTTCCAAAAGTAAGTTAGGCATTGAAGGTGGGGCAATGCTGGTCTCCCCTTAAAAGGAAAGGTACTTTTCAGCTTTTCATTTCCAATTCTCTTGCATAAGTAATGTTGTAGAGTACGAGTCTCTTATACATGGCCTAGAATGGGCAAAAAAAAGAGGGATTAAAGAGCTGCAGGGTTTGGGAGATAGCAAGCTAATTGTAAATCATGTGAGAGGCCTGAATCTGACCAAGAATTCCTTATTGAAGTCTTACAAGCATAGAGTCTAGGACTTGGTGGAGGATTTTCTTGCTTTCAATATTACCTCCTTTCCCAGAGAGTAAAACAAATAGGCAGATAGGTTGGTAGCAATTGGTGCTCAGTTTGATGTTTCAAGGGAAATAAGCTGAGATTGTGGTTCACGACACTTGAAAGTGGTAGTTTGGCCCTCTGTGCCAGACAACATTGCAAATTGGCAATTTTTTTAAAGTGACCAACAGATAGCTTTCTTCCTACAGGAAGACGTTGAATTTGCAACACAGAACTAGGCAAAATTACAACAGCGAGCCAAAACATAGAACACCTCAAGCATATTTTTGAAAGGTGCAGGGAATTCAGCATCTCTCTTAATCCAAAAAAGTGCATGTTTGCTGTTCATGATGTTAGGATCCTCCTTAGAGTACAATTGATTACTTTTGTATAAGCAACTAAACACAAAATTAAACTAGAAGTAATAAGTAACTAGAATTAAGAAACATCAAAGAATAGGTGATACGAGAAATAATACAATTTGTATTAAACTCTTCCAGAAGGAAATACATTGAAAAAATCTCACTCTTCTTCCTCACACCTCTTCGATGTCCAGTAATTCTCCCTCAAGAGTTCTCTCTCTCAATCAATTACAACCAACTCAACACTGAGTTGTTCCCTCCACTAGTCAGTGACAATCAACCCAATGGTTTTTGTTGCCTACTACCAGTACCACCGATGACAATCAACTCAATGGTTTTTTTGCCTACCTTACACAAAGCAAACCTTTTTGATCTTGCACACTTGCAGATCTAACTGATCTTACTTACCATGTAGATCTTCTTGGTCTTGCACTCTTCCAGACCTTCTAGATCTTACACTTGAGGATCTAATCTTTTAGTTCTTGATTACAATACAACCCCATGGGTCTCTTAAATAGATCACAAACCAAACAATAATTAGAAATGCAAACTCAAGACTAAAATTAGTCTTTACATGCAAACTGACTGTTCTCTTAAAATTAGCAATTCTAATTCTAGAAATGCTGCCTAGAAATGCATAGATGACTGATGCCAGTTTTTGTCTGATCGATGCCGACCAACCCCTAACCGATGCTGATTATTGTGTAGCTAAAGATAACCAATGTCAGTTGGCCTGACCAACGTCAGTTATTATGTCACTCAACAACCCCCACATTTGCATATCAGTGAAGCTTTTAGCTCCACAACTTAACAATCTCCCACTTAGAGATAAACAGCTGCACTTGTACCTATAAATGCACAACAACGTCTTCTAATATATTTCTAGCTTGTATCTCCATCTTCAAGTTCAATCTTAAAGACCAATAAAAGTTGAATGAAGATTCAACTTCTCCTTTGTTACTGACTTTGTTAACATATCAATAGGTTTCTTATCCTTGCTAGCCTCTGTGACTGCAACAACCTTCTGTATCTCTAAAATCTAGCTAACCATCATTTCACCAATAGTGAACACATATCCTGTGGTGCTTCTCCTGCCATCCAAGTCACCTACCATAGCTGAATCTACATATCCATGTAGATAAGTGTTTGACCCTGCATAGCATAAAGACCTGCTGCTGGTCCCTCTCAGATATCTGAGAATCCACTGAACTGCTTTCCAGTGCTCCTTCCCTGAATTGGCCATAAACTTGCTGACAACTCTCATTGCTTGGGCAATATCAGGTCTAGTACATACCATGTACTCAACATCATCATGTGATTTAGAACACTATTCTAAGCTCAACTTGAACTGTCCATCCATAGGTGTGCTTACTAGTTTTGCATCCTGCAAATTGAACCTCTCCACTACCTTATTCACATAATCCTCTTGAGACAAAATCAACCTATGATTTTTTTTGTCTCTAGAAATACTCATGCCAAGGATTTTCTTTGCTGCTCCCAAATCCTTCATGGCAAATCTCTAAACTAATTTTACCTTTAGCTCAGTAATTCCTTGTATGCGTGACCCTGCAATAAGTATATACACTACATACAGTAACAAGATAATGTAGCTATCATAATCCAACCTGGTAAAATAAATACAATGGTCACATTGACATTGACTAAAGCCGTGCTTTATCATAAACCTGTTAAACTTCAAACACCATTGTCTTACAACGTACTCAAGACCATATAACCTGGCCTTCTGTCTCACCTATCTATTCTCTCCTTTCTTTAACCTATAAATCCATTCATTTTTTAGTGCTTTCTTTTCGACTGTCAACTCTATCAAATCTCACGTTTGGTTCTCTTCTAAGGAATCAATTTCCTCATTCATGTCATGCTCCCACTGTTTCCTAGATTCTACCTGCATTACCTCTTCAAAATTTCCTAGTTTTCCACCATCAGTGAGCAACAAGTAGTATAAAGAAGGGAAATAATGAATTGGATGCTTACTTACCCTTTTAGACCTCCTCATGGGCATATGAGACTCATTAATAGCTTGTTGTTTGCCCAAATTTCATTCTAACAATGACCGATCCCAGTCATTTCTCGCCGACCTCAGTCTGCACTCAACCGATGTCGATTCCACCTGATCGCCAACGTCAGTTTCTTGATCGATATCAGTGTCCACCTGCCCGACATCACTGACTTTGGTCTCCACTAGACTGATGTCAGTTCTTTCTTGATCGACGTCGGTCTCTGCCTAACTGACGTCGGTGTCTGTGTTTTCTTGTGAGTGATGATTTTTACCCACGAGCTCATTTTGGATCATAACCTTGTCTAAATCAACATTGCCCTGCTCAAAATTATTCAACCTCTTGAGCTGATCACTGTCCATCACCTTTTCCTTGAAAACCAAGGCTTTCTAATTCTTAACATTTGACTTAAGAACATGCATTCCCTTCTCACTCATGTGACCAAGCCTAAAGAGCCACATCTTTGCATCTACATCTAAAGTAGATAAAATAGAAAGAGAATCAATAATACAAGTAGATAGATAAAGTGTATTTGCTTTCTTACCTCTTGCAAATACAAGTGCACTCTTGAAAATTTTTCAAAATTTTACTGTGAGAGTTACTGTGCAACCCTCATGACCCAACTTTTCTATAGAAATTAGACTCCTCTTCAAGATGGAAACATGCATGACATCCTTCAACACCCATATGTTGTCAGTCTACAATTTTAGCTACACTTTTCTTTTGCCAACAATTTGACAAGGCTCACCATCCCCTAAATAAACTTTTCCAAAGTCTCCATAGACATAATCATGAAAAAAATCTCTATTTGGGGTGGCTTGGAAAGAAGCACCAAAATTTAAAACCCAAGATTCTACTTTATCTAAAAAAAATATAAGAGCATCTCATGCAACAATACCTGCATCATTTGCTTCTTTATTTTCTTCATGCTGATCTTCTACCAACCAACAATCTTTCTTTGCATGCCCTTTCTTTCCACAATTCCAGCAGGTTATACCTCCATTTCTGGATTTGGATCTCTTATCTATCTTTGACCTTGATTTCCCTTGCTTGCTCTTTTCTTTTTGCTTCCCCCTGCTTTCAACACTTAAAGCATCACCTGATGTTTCACCTATGCTTTTTTTGTAAATTTTTTCATTCAAGATTACACTAACAACATCATCAACTTTTAAGATATTTGAAGCAGACGCAGTATTACTAACTGCCATTACCAAACTGTGCCAACTTTTTGGTAAAAAGCATAAGATTAAGAGAGCCTTAATTTCATCATCAAAATCTATTTTGACTGAAATTAACTGATTTACTAATCCATGAAAATCACTAAGATGACTATATACCGATCCACCTTCCTGCATTTGCAAATTAAATAATTACTTCATAAGAAATACCTTATTCAAAGCTGAGGGTTTTTCATATAAATTTGCCAAAGATTTCATTAACTCTACCATTGTCTTTGCCTGTGATAAGTTGAAAATCACAGACGATGTCAGGGTTAGCCTTATAGCTCCAAGAGCCTTTCTATCAAGAACATTCCATTCTTCATCTTGCATATATGTGGGCTTCCTTAAAACCCCACCCAATGATAAGTATAGATCTTTCTAATACAGATAATCTTCTATCTGCATCCTCTATAATTGATAATTTTTTCCATTGAATTTCTCCATTCTTAGCTTACTTTCTTCTGCCATTGCTTTATTCCCACTCAATCAGAAACCCCTGAGAGTGAACTTGTAATCAACAAACACTAACTCGCTCTGATGAACCTGTAGCTCTGATACCAACTGTTAGGATCCTCCTTAGAGTACAATTGATTACTTTTTTATAAGCAACTAAACATGGAATTAAACCAGAAGTAATAAGTAACTAGAATTCAGAAACAACAAAGAATAGGTGATACAAGAAACAATACAATTTGTATTAAACTCTTCCAGAAAGAAATACAATGAAGAAATATCACTCTTCTTCACACCTCTTGGGTGTCCATTAATTCTCCCTCAAGAGTTCTCTCTATCAATCAATTACAACTAACTCAACACTGAGTTGTTCCCTCTACTAGTCAGTGACAAATCCAATGGTTGTTGTTGCCTACTACCAGTACTGCCGGTGACAATCAACTCAATGGTTGTTTTACCTACCTTACACCAAGTAGACCTTCTTGATCTTGCACATTTGTAGATCTAACTGATCTTACATATCATGTAGATCTTCTTGGTCTTACACTCTTACAGACCTTATAGATCTTACACTTGAGGATCTAATCTTTTAATCCTTGATTATAATACAACCCCATGGGTCTCTTAAATAGATCCCAAATTAAACAATAATTAAAAATGCAGACTCAAGACTAAAATTAGTCTTTACATGCAAACTGATTGTTCTTCTAAAATTAGCAATTCTAATTCTAGAAATGTCACCTGAAAATGCACAGATGACTGATGTCGATTCTTGTCTTACCGATGCTGGCTGACCCCTAATCGATACTAATTACTGTGTAACTGAAGATAATCGATGTCAGTTGGCCTAACCGACATCGGTTATTGTGTCACTCAGCAACCTCCACATTTGCATATCAGTGAAGCTTTTAGCTCCACAACTTAACACATGAGGGGAAACTCCTTGGCCATATTGTGTCCACGGAGGGTTTGTCTATTGACCCTGATAGAGTTCACTCTATCCTAGTGATGTCCCTACCAAAACACAAGAAAAGTCTGTAGAGTTTCTTTGGCAGAATTAATTTCATTCAGAGATTAATTCTAAATTTTGCAGAGATAGTCAAGCCACTCACCCCTATACTGAAGAAGGTTGAAGAGTTCAAATGGACAACTCAAAAGAAAGATAGCTTAGAAGCTATCAAGCAGGCCATAACCTGGGCTCCCACTTTGATCAGCCCTGACTTCAACAAAGACTTCAACCTCTACACTTTCAGCAATGAGGAGGTGATATCCACCATGCTTACCCAAGCTAACGGTGATGACCTCGAACAACCACTTACTTTTTTTAGCCAAAGATTAAAGGATTTTGATGTTAGGTACACGTATGTAGAGAAGCAAACCCTGGCAGTAGTATAGAGCCTAAAGAAATTTAGGCATATGTTGTCTAATAGTAGGATTCACCTCATGGTTCCACACCCTGGCATCAAGGATTTCTTGACCAATCAGAACCTAAATGATGTTAAGTTGTGGAGCTAAAAGCTTCACTGATACAAATGGTGGAGGTTGCTGAGTGTTAAAGTAACTGACGTCGATTTGATCAATTGACATCAATCATATTCAGTTACACAGTAACTAACATCAGTTAGGGGTTAGCCGACATCGGTCAGACAAGAATTGACGTCGGCAACCTGTGTGTGTATGCGTTTACATGCATTTTTAGAACTGGTCTAATTTTAGACGAACAATTAGTTTTCATGTAAAGACTAATATTAATCTTGAGTCTCTGTTTCTAATTATTGTTTGGTTTGGAATCTATTTAATAGACCCATGGGGCTGTATTGTAATCAAAGAAAAGGAAGAGATCCTTTCAAGTGTAAGATCAGTTGATCTACAGGGTGTGCAAGATCAGGGAGATCTACATGGTAAGTAAGGTCAGTTGATCTGCAGGTGTGTGTGTGCAAGGTCAAAGGAGATCTACAGGGTAGCAAGATCAAAGAGATCTACAACATAACAAGGTGCAAGATCAAGGAGATCTACTTGGAGTACTTTAAGTACTTGGTGGATTGGCAGTAGGCAACAACAACCATTGGGTTATTGCCGTTGACTGGTGGAGGGAACAACTCAGTGTTGAGTTGTGTTTGTAATTGATTGAGAGAAAGAACTCTTGAGGGAGAATTACTGTACGCCCAAGAGGTGTGAGAAGAGTGTGATTTCTTCATTGTATTTTTATTTGGAAGAGTGTTAATACAAGATTGTATTGTCTCTCATATTTTGTGTTATTTCTGAATTCTAGTTACATATTACTTCTAATTTAATTTCGTGTTTAGTTACTTATACAAAGGTAATCAATTGTGCTCTTAAGGAGTAGGATCCTAACAAGTGGTATTAGAGCCTAGTTTTGGAGCAGGTTAGTGTTTGTTGATTACAGATCACTCACAGGGGTTTTTGTTCGAGTGGGAGTAAAGCAATGGCATAAAAAAGTAAGCTAAGAATGAAGAAATTCAATGGCAAGAATTATCAATTATGGAGGATGCAGATAGAAGATTATCTGTATTAGAAAGATCTGTACTTACCGTTGGGTGGGGTTGCATGCAAGCCCACATATATGAAAGATAAAAAATGAAATGTTCTTGATCGAAAGGCTCTGGAATCTATAAGGTTGAGCTTGACATCATCTGTGATTTCCAACTTATCGCAGGCAAAGACAACAGTAGAGTTAATAAAATCTTTGGCAAATTTATATGAAAACCCTCAGCTTTGAATAAGGTATTTCTTATGAAGCAATTATTTAATTTACAAATGCAGGTAGGTGGATCGGTACATAGTCATCTTAGTGATTTCCATGGATTAGTAAATCAGTTAATTTTAGTCAATATAATTTTTGATGATGAAATTAAGCCTCTCTTAATCTTATTCTCTTTACTTGAAAGTTAGAAAAGTTTGGTAATGGCAGTTAGTAATACTGTGTCTGCTTCAAATATCTTGAAAGTTGATGATGTTGTTACTGTAATCTTGAATGAAGAAATTTGTAGAAAAAGTATAAGGGAATCATCAGGTAATGCTTTAAGTGTTGAAAGCAGGGAAAAGCAAAGAGAAAAGAGCAAGCAAGGGAAGTCAAGGTCAAAGATAGGTAGTAGATCCAAATCCTAAAATGGAGGTATAACCTGCTGGAATTGTGGAAAGAAAGGGCATGTAAATAAAAATTGTTGGTTGGTAAAAGATTAGCATGAAAGAAATGAAGAAGCAAAAGATGCAGGTATTATTGCACAGGATGCTCTTGTATGTTCTTTGGATAAAGTGGAATCTTGGGTTTTAGACTCTAGTGTCTCTTTCCATGCAGCCCCAAATAGAGAATTTTTCCATGATTATGTCCATAGAGACTTTGGAAAAATTTATCTAGGGGATGGTAAGCCTTGTCAAATGGTTGGCAAAGGGGAAGTGCAACTGAAATTGTAGAATGAAAACACATGGGTGTTGAAGAATGTCATGTATGTCCCAATCCTGAAGCAAAATTTGATTTCTTTAGAAAAGTTGGGTGATGAGGGATGGACAATAACTCTCACAGTGGAATCTTAAAAAGTTTTCAAGGGTGCACTTGTTTTAGCAAGAGGTAAAAAAGTAGGTACACTTTATCTATCTACTTGTATTACTAATTCTCCTTTTGTTTTATCTACTTCAGATGTAGATGCAAAGATGTGGCTCTATAGGCTTGGTCACATGAGTGAGAAGGGAATGGATGTTCTTAAGTCAAATGGTAAGCTTTCAGGTTTCAAAAGCATAAATCAAGATTTCTATAAGCAACAAAAAAAAATGAGGTTTCTTGAAACTAGGTCAACAAAGAAGGGAGCTTCTATTAGAGGATCACAATATTGCATAAAAAGAAAATCTGATGTTTTTGACAATGATAAGAACAGAAAAACCTTGGTTTTCAAGGAGAAGATGATAGACAGAGATCAGCTCAAGAGGCTGAATAATTTTGAGTAGGGCAGTGTTGATTTGGACAAGGTTATGATCCAAAATGAGATCGCGGGTAAAAATCATCACTCACAAAAAAACACAGTTACCGACGTGGATTAGGTGAGAACCGACGTCAAATAGGCAGGAACTAATGTCAGTCATGTGAAGATCAAAGTCAGTGATGTCAGGCAGCTGGACACTGACGTCAGTTAGGGAACTGACGTCGACAGGTAGGTGGACACCGATGTCAATCAAAGAACCAACGTCAGTGATTAGGAGGAATTAACATCGGTCAGGTGCAGAGCAAGGTCAGCTAAAGGCGACCGAGATTGGTCACTGTTAGAATAAATTTTGGGTGGACAACAAGTTGTTAAGGAGTCTCAAACGCCCATGTGGAGGACTGAAAGGGTAAGTAAGCCTCAAATTCATTATTCCCCTTCTTTATACTACTTGTTCCTCACTGATGGTCAAGAACCAGGAAGATTTGAATAGGTAATGCAGGTAGAATTCAGGAAACAGTTGGAGCATGGCATGAATAAGGAAATTGATTCCTTGAGAGAGAACCAAATGAGAGATTTGGTAGAGTTACTAGCCAAAAAAAAGAACTGAAAGACGAATAGATTTATAGGTTAAAGAAAGGAGAGAATGGACGGATGAGATAGAAGGCCAAGTTATATGGTCTTGAGCAAGCTGCAAGATAATAGTGTTTAAGGTTTGACAAGTGTATGACAAAGCATGGCTTTAGTCAATGTCAATGTGACCATTGTGTTTATTTTACCATGGTGGATAATGGTCACGACATTATCCTGTTACTGTATGTAGTGTATATGCTTGTTGTAGGGTCACACATGCAGGAGATTACTGAGCTAAAGGTAAAATTAGTTCAAAGATTTGCCATGAAGGATTTGAAAGAAGCAAAGAAAATCCTTGGCATGAGTATTTCTAGAGACAGGGAAAGTCATAGGGTGATTTTGTCTCCAGAGGATTATGTGAATAAAGTAGTGGAGAGGTTCAATATGTAGGATGCAGAACCAGTTAGCACACCTATGGTTGGACAGTTCACAGAACAGTATCCTAAATCACATGATGATGTTTAGTACATGAGTATTAGACTTGATATTACCCAAGCAGTGGGAGTTATCAGCAAGTTTATGGCCAATCTAGAAAAGGAGCACTGAAAAGTAGTTCAGTGGATTCTCAGGTATCTGAGAGGGACCAACAGTAGGTTTTCATGCTATGCAGGGTCAGGCACTTTTCTACATGGGTATGTAGATTCAGATAAGGCAGGTTACTTGGATGATAGGAGAAGCACCACAGGATATGTGTTCACTGTTGGTGGAATGGCGGTTAGCTGGATATCAAAGTTGCAGAAGGTTGTTGCAGTCAAGGTGGCTAGCAAGGATAGAAACCCTGTAGATATGTTAACGAAGCTGGGAACAAAGGAGAAGTTGAATCTTCATTCAACTTCTGTTGGTCTTCAAGATTGAACTTGAAGAGGGATACAAGCTAGGAAATAAAATTAGAAGAGGTACAGGTATAGGTACAACTGTTTATCTCCAAGTGGGAGATTGTTAAGTTGTGAAGCTAAAAGCTTCACTAATGCAAATGGTGGAGGTTGCTGAGTGTTAAAGTAATCGACGTCAGTCTGATCAATTGACGTCGATCATATTTAGTTACACAATAACTGACATCGGTTAGGGGTCAACCAACATCAATCAGACAGGAACCAACGTCGACAACCTATGTGTGTGTGCATTTGCATGCGTTTCTACAACTGGTCTAATTTTAGACAGATAGTTAGTTTGCATGTAAAGACTAATTTTAGTCTTGAGTTTGTGTTTCTAATTATTGTTTGGTTTGGTATCTATTTAATAGACCTATGGGGCTGTATTGTAATCAAAGATAAGGAAGAGATCCTTCCAAGTGTAAGATCAATTGATCTACAGGGTGTGCAAGATCAGGGAGATCTACATGGTAAGTAAGGTCAGTTGATCTGTAGGTGTGTGTGTGTAAGGTCAAAGGAGATCTGTGGGGTAGCAAGATCAAAGAGATCTACAACACAACAAGGTGCAAGATCAGGGAGATATACTTGTAGTACTTTGAGTACTTGGTGGATTGGCAGTAGGCAACAACAACCATTGGTTTGATTGTCACTAACTGGTGGAGGGAACAACTCAGTGTTGAGTTGTGTTTGTAATTGATTGAGAGAGAAATCTTGAGGGAGAATTACTGTACGCTAAAGAGATGTGGGAAGAGTGTGATTTCTTCATTGTATTTCTTTTTAGAAGAGTGTTAATACAAGATTGTATTGTCTCTCATATTCTATGTTATTTTTGAATTCTAGTTACATATTACTTCTAGTTTAATTTCTTATTTAGTTGCTTATATAAAGGTAATCAATTGTGCTCTTAAGGAGTAGGATCCTAACAAATGAGAAGAGGGCAGGGTGGATTACCAAAGTGATGGAGTATGACATAGACATTAAGATCACCAAGCTGGTGAGGGGAAGAGGCCTGTGCAAACAGCTCATTGTAGACTTAAAGCAAGAAAAGGAAGATAGCTTGTTAATTCACGATGCAACCACTACAGAGGAACCAACTATCATAAAGGATTGGACGTTGGACCTGAAGCATTTCCTTACTACTGGTGAGTGCCCACAGGGTCTTGATAAGACTGGAAGAAGGTATTTTAAACTCCAATCTCTCCCTTATGTCTTGGTTGATGAAGTATTGTTTAGGAGGGATTGCTCTAGGGTCCTCTTGAGGTGCATTGACCCAAACCAGGCTGATAAGGTATTCGCTGAGTTCCATGATGGGCCAGCAAGCAGTCACTTCGCTCCTAGAGCTACAACAACAAGGATAATGAGAGCTGGCTATTTCTAGCCTACTCTTTTCAAGGACACCCATGCTTGGGTAAGAAAGTTCTAGAAGTGTGCACTTTTTGACAAAAAATAGTGATTCATTGCCATGCCTCTACATCCCATTCAAGTTGAGCAGCCATTCATGTAGTGGGGCCTAGATTTCATAGTAATGATCAATCCTCCTTTCAGTGCTAGGCACAAATGGGTGTTGACTGCTACGAATTATTTCACTAGGTGGGTAGACGCTATTGCTCTAAAAGAGGTGAATGAAAGTGCAGTCCTAGAGTTCTATGAGGACTTGGTAGCAAGATTTGGGGTCCCAGCCACCATAATCTCATATAATGCCTTGGCTTTTTTGGGAACTAAAATTAGTGAATGGGCGCTGAAGTATGGCATATACCTCAGAAATTCATCAAATTTTTATCCGCAGGGGAATGGGCTGGCTGAGTTCACCAACAAAAATTTGATCAGAATCATAAAGAAGACTATGGAAGAAAATCAGAGGACTTGGCATGCCAAGCTAAAGACAGCTCTATGGGCCGACCGAATTACCCCAAAGAGAGCAATATAAAATTCTCCATATACGCTTGTGTATGGAAGGGAAGCTAGGCTTCCCATCTCGCTTGAATTGCCAGCATTGGATCTCACCTACTAGTTACAATTTGAAGAAGGAACCAGCATGGAGGTCAGGCTGTGTGAGCTAATGGAGCTCCAAGAAATGAAGGATCGGGCTATGGCTTTTATGACTAGTAGCCAACAGTAAGTAAAAAGACACTTCGACAAGAAATCTTTGTCAAGAGATTTTTTAGAAGGAGACATTGTCTTGAAGTGGGACGAAGATCAAGCTAAGCCTAAAAAACATGCAAAATTTGATGCCCTATGGAGCGGTCCTTACATGATCACTCAGTGCAAGCAGCATAATGTGTTCCAACTTTCCAGATTGGATGGTGAAGAACTGCATATCCTAGTTAATGGGATACATCTAAAGTGTTGCCACTAATTTTTTTGGTTTTGCTTGTACATATTTTCCCTTGCTTTTTTTCCTATTTTCCCTAAGTGTTTTTGCATAGGTAGTAGTTTTCTTAGTCTTGTGTGTGTTTTCATTTCATGGAGGTAGATCTGCATGGCTGGTTCTAAGTTTTAACAAAGTTGTTGCTGCTTTCCAATGTTACTATTTGACTTCATGCCCAATGGATTTTTCAAGGCAGCTGGTCTTTATGCGTAGCAGGCACGCTTCCCCTGTGAGTCGCCAACTGTTGACCAATTTTTGCCCCATGCAAAAAATCATTCACCTTCTGTATTCACTTTTTGAAGACAGTGTTTCCAGGTTGAACAACTTCAATGCCAGTGTTTTCTCATTTTATTTCAAAGGCTCTATGCCCTTCTGTAGGGCTGGCACATCAAAGGAGAGGACCCGAGTAAGTTTAAAGCTCAGGTTCAAAGTTCAATTTATTCGAAGTCAACTAAGGAATTCAGGCCACTAACACATTAAGCTTCAAGCAAAGGCAAAGGCAGACGAAATTTATGCAGACTTTTGTCTGCGAGAAAATGTTCGTAGACAAAAGTCCCTGAAAACATTCAAAGACCCGGTAGCAGTTCGAAGATCCAAACAACCTATCGAAGTATACAAGGAAAGAGTGCCCGCGAAGAAATTAAGAGGGCCCAAAGCCAGCAAGCCACAAAAGAAGTCATAAGGCCTGAGGACGTCTTAGAGGATGTCAAAATTAATGAAGCAAAGTAGTCGTTTGCCTTCAAATGAAAAGTGCTAAAAATGGAAAGGAGCTCAAAATGCAGCGATTCGCCTGAATGTTCGCCCCAGGGGCCGAATAAACCAGATAAGACAAAATGGAGGAAAACCAAAGTGACAAGCAAGGAATGAGTAAGCAGTTAGTCCAATTGGCGCTAATCTGAGAAGTGACTATAGTAGGTGAAATAGTGCCAGCAAATTGATCATTTGGGACGCAAGCGTCTGGTAAAGCAATCAATTTTCTCTATTTTTTATTAAATGAGAAGGCAAATCGCATATTAACCTTGACAAAGGCAAATTTCAAGGGGACAAAGTGCACAGTTCATTAATGATTTTGAGCAACTTGTTTCATTTTATGAATAGACGCAATAGGCCACTTGTAACCAATGAGCGCCAAATGAGCCTCTTGGACTTACCATATATATTGCGAACTTGGTCATTTTGTAATCATCTTTTCACAAATTTTACAAGGTGCAACCCTGTCAAAATTTCCACTTGAATCAATAAAAAGAGCTTTTTTACCTCTTCTTAGATAGATATTCTATATATGTCCTGAATGTTTAATTTGTGTTCAGTCATTTTATTTTGATGCTCTCACAGGTTCAACACCAACAGATCAGCTATCTACAAGGTGCCATCTGCAGCTGATAGGAGAAGAGTTCTATTTTGGAGTGTAGAACATAAGGGATTATCTACAGAGTGCCTCTTACAGCACCTTTGGTGAACCTCCTTTTCTGCATTTTTCATTTAAACCTCCCTGTCAAGTTTTGCAGACTGCTTCTTCTACCAAGGGTGAAGCGTATACATGTGTTTGTCTGATTTTGAGAGTGGGTGTGGGAAGGTCATCTTGTTTTGGTGTATCACCTCCTTAGAGTAGGCTTGTTTTTTGCATTCTCCTTTCCCTTTTCATCCCTCCCATTATATAGCTATATATATACATGCCTGTGTTTGCACTTGCTGAAACAAATATGATATATCAAAGGGAGCTAGCCCTTATCTAGAGACTCTCCCCTCCATCTTCGTCATTCCCACATGCGAGAGAGGAGTTTCCATGTTGCGATTAGAAGACATGAGTTCGACCTCCTTGCCCTGGGTGCAATTTTCTGCATCAACAATTTTGACACGCCCAGTGGGACATACAGTTTGATAACTCAGAGAGGTTTCAAGATTGATGCTGGTCCTATCACATCAATTTCAAGTTTTCTAGCATCTAGCGACTCCACTGGTAAGAGCTTCAGTTCTCTAATTAAGACCAGTTGCTTAACTTTTTATGCCTAAGGTCACCACAAGGTCTGCTTCAAGAGGGGTTCCTTTCGAATTCGTTGAATTACCTTTAAATTATGTTAAAAGATTATGATTTGAAAAAACCCATCCTTATCCAGCAATCAATCCTCCTAAGCCTGTTATAAGAGACACAGTCACAGTAGAACCCTAGTTACAGCCAATCCCAGACATGGCATTGCCTTTTGTAGCTTTTCATGGTGAGAGCCCCTTGAATCTCCCACGCTATGATCCAATTCTGGGAACAACTCTAAAAAGTGTGCCTTCTTTTGATGGAGTGGGATCCATTACAGTCATTGAGCATATTAAGAATATTGCTGATCTCTGCAATATTCACAATGTAACAGAAGAAAATATCTCCATCAAACTGCTAGCATTGTCTCTGAAAGGCAAAGCTCTTGACTGGTATGGCACTTTTCCTGTGAATTCAATACATTCTTGGAATGAATTTGGGACTCAGTTGATAGATCATTTTGGGGAAAAAAGTGATGACCTCTCACTTGCTGAGCAGTTGAAAACCATAAAGAGAGCTCCACACGAGTATATGCAGGACTTCAACACACGTTTTCAAAAGACTTGGGGTAGAATTCCCATCCTGGTAAGACCGACCCCTAGCTATGCTTTTCTATACTATTTAAAGGCATTAAACAGTGATATTGTTGTGATGATCTAATCTATGGGAGGGCATATACTACCAGATGCTTATGACATAGCCATAGCAGTTGAAAATTGCTTAGTTCAAGCTGAAAAAATAGCCCCTAGGCCTCACATGCCACTTTTCCTAGAAATGTTGCCCCCAACTCAGACTGTTGCTCCCACATTGGCTCCTCTACCTACCATAGAGAAACCAGCTGCCACTCCGTCTAATGAGCTTCACGAGGTTAAAAGCTTGAAGCATGTCAAATGAACTTGTAGCTCTTAAAAGGCAACAAGCTCAAAGCAACAGGCTAAATCAGGGATATCAACACTATGGTCAAGCCCCTAGACCCCCTTTTTAAGGCTATAATCAAGGATGAGAAATAATACAATCTATATTAAACTCTTCTAGAAGAAAATACAATGAAGAAATCTCACTCTTCTTCTTCACACCTCTTGGGTGTCTAGTAATTCTCACTCAAGAGTTCTCTCTCTCAATCAATTACAATCAACTCAACATTGAGTTATTCCCTCCACTAGTCAGTGACAATCAACCCAATGGTTGTTGTTGCCTACTACCAGTACCGCCAGTGACAATCAACTCAATGGTTGTTTTGCCTACCTTACACCAAACAGACCTTCTTGATCTTGCACACTTGCAGATCTAACTGATCTTACTTACCATGTAGATCTTCTTGGTCTTGCACTCTTGTAGACCTTCTAGATCTTACACTCGAGGACCTAATCTTTTAGTCCTTGATTACAATACAACCCCATGGGTCTCGTAAGTAGATCCCAAACCAAAAAATAATTAGAAATGCAAACTCAAGACTAAAATTAGTTTTTACATGCAAATTGACTGTTCTCTTAAAATTATCAATTATAATTCTGGAAACATCACCTGGAAATGCACAGATGATCGATGTTAGTTCCTATCTGATCGATGCCGGCTCACCCCTAACTGATGCCAGTTACTGTGCAGCTAAAAATAACTAATGTTAGTTGGCCTGATCGATGTCAGTTATTGTGTCACTCAGCAACCTCCACATTTGCATATTAGTGAAGCTTTTAGCTCCACAACTTAACAATCTCCTACTTGGAGATAAACAGCTACACCTGTACTTGTAACTATACAACAACGTCTTCTAATCTATTTTTGGCTTGTATCTCTATTTTCAAGTTTAATCTTGAAGACCAACAAAAGTTGAATGAAGATTCAACTTCTCCTTTGTTATTGGCGTTGTTAACATATCAGCAGGGTTCTTCTCCTTACTAGCCTCTGTGACTGCAACAACCTTCTGCATCTCTAAAATCTAGCTAATCGTCGTTCCACCAATAGTGAACACATATCCTGTGGTGCTTTTTCTGCCATCCAAGTCACTTGCCATATCCGAATCTACATACCCATGTAGAGAAGTGTTTGACCCTGCATAGCATAAATACCTATTGCTAGTCCCTCTTAAATATCTGAGAATCCACTAAACTGCTTTCCAGTGCTCCTTCCTTGGATTGGCCATAAACTTGCTGACAACTCCCACTGCTTGGGCAATATCAAGTCTAGTACATACCATGTACTCAACCTCATCATGTGATTTAGGACACTATTCTAAGCTCAACTTGAACTGTCCATCCATAGGTGTGCTTACCGGTTTTGCATCCTGCAAATTGAACCTCTCCACTACCTTATTCACATAATCCTCTTGAGACAAAATCAACCTATGATTTTTTTTGTCTCTAGAAATACTCATGCCAAGGATTTTCTTTGCTGCTCCCAAATCCTTCATGGCAAATCTCTAAACTAATTTTACCTTTAGCTCAGTAATTCTCTGCATGTGTGACCCTGCAACAAGTATATACACTACATACAGTAACAAGATAATGTAGCTATCATTATCCAACCTGGTAAAATAAATACAATGGTCACATTGACATTGACTAAAGCTATGCTTTGTCATAAACCTGTCAAACCTCAAACACCATTGTCTTGTAGCTTGCTCAAGACCATATAACCTGGCCTTCTGTCTCACCTATCTATTCTCTCCATTTTTTAACTTGTAAATCTATTCATTTTTTAGTGCTTTTTTTTTGGCTGGGAACTCTATCAAATCCCACGTTTGGTTCTCTTCCAAAGAATCATTTTTCTCATTCATGCCATGCTCCCACTGTTTTTTGGATTCTACATGCATTGCCTCTTCAAAACTTCCTAGTTTTCCACCATCAGTGAGCAACAAGTAGTATAAAGAAGGAGAATAACGAATTTGAGGCTTACTTACCCTTTCAGACCTCCTCATGGGCATTTGAGACTCATTGACAACTTGTTATCCACCTAAATTTCATTCTAACAGTGACCGATCCCAGTCATTTTTGGCCGACCTCAGTCTGCACCCGACCGATGTCAATTCCACCTGATCATCGACGTCAATTTCCTGATTAACGTCGGTGTCCACCTGCCTGACATCATTGACTTTGGTCTCCACCAGACCGACGTCGGTTCCTGCCTGATCGATGTCAGTCTCTACCTGACCGACGTCGGTGTTCGTGTTTTCTTATGAGTGATGATTTTTATCCGTGAGCTCATTTTGGATCATAACCTTGTCCAAATCAACATTGCCCTGCTCAAAATTATTCAACCTCTTGAGCTGATCACTATTCATCACCTTCTCCTTGAAAACCAAGGCTTTTCAATTCTTAACATTTGACTTAAGAATATGCATTCCCTTCTCACTCATGTGACCAAGCATACATAGCCACATCTTTGCATCTACATATGAAGTAGATAAAACAAAAGGAGCATCAGTAATACAAGTAGATAGATAAAGTGTACCTACTTTTTTACATCTTGCTAATACAAGTGCACCCTTGAAAATTTTCCAAAATTCTGCTGTGAGAGTTACTGTGCAACCCTCATCACCCAACTTTCTTGTAAAAATTAGAATCCCCTTTAGGATGGGAACATGCATGACATCCTTCAACACCTATATGTTGTCAGTCTGCAATTTTAGCTGCACTTTTCCTTTGCCAATAATTTGACAAGGCTCACCATCCCTTAAATAAACTTTTTCAAAGTCTCCATGGACATAATCATGGAAAAATTCTCTATTTCTGGTTGCATGGAAAAAGGCACCAGAATCTAAAACCCAAGATTCTATTTTATCTAAAGAAAATATAAGAGCATCTCATGCAACAATACCTGCATCATTTGCTTCTTTATTTCCTTCATGCTGATCTTCTACTAACCAACAATCTTTTTTTGCATGCCCTTTCTTTCCACAATTCTAGCAGGTTATACCTCTATTTCTGGATTTGGATCTCCTGTCTATCTTTGACCTTGATTTCCCTTGCTTGCTCTTCTCTTTTTGCTTTCTCCTGCTTTCAACACTTAAAACATTACCTGATGTTTCACTTGTGCTTTTCTTGTAAATTTTTTCATTCAAAATTACACTAACATCATAAACTTTTAAGATATTTGAAGTAGACGCGTTATTACTAACTGCCATTACCAAACTGTGCCAACTTTTTGGTAAAAAAAAAGATTAAGAGAGCCTTAATTTCATCATCAAAATCTATTTTGACTGAATTAACTGATTTACTAATCCATGGAAATCACTAAGATGACTATATATCGATCCACCTTCCTGCATTTGCAAATTAAATAATTGTTTCATAAGAAATACCTTATTTGAAGCTGAGGGTTTTTCATATAAATTTGGCAAAGATTCCATTAACTCTACCGTTGTCTTTGCCTGTGATAAGTTGGAAATCACAGACGATGCCAAGCTCAACCTTATAGCTCTAAGAGCCTTTTTATCAAGAACATTCCATTCTTCATCTTGCATATCTGTGGGCTTCTTTAAAACCCCACCCAATGGTAAGTACAGATCTTTCTGATACAGATAATCTTCTATCTGCATCCTCCATAATTGATAATTCTTGCCATTGAATTTCTCCATTCTTAGCTTACTTTTTTCTGCCATTGCTTTACTCTCACTCAATCAGAAACCCCTAAGAGTGAACCTGTAATCAACAAACACTAACCCACTCTGATGAACCTGTAGCTCTGATACCAACTGTTAGGATCCTCCTTAGAATACAATTGATTATTTTTTTATAAGCAACTAAACACGGAATTAAACCAAAAGTAATAAGTAACTAGAATTCAGAAACAATAAAGAATAGGTGATATGAGAAATAATACAATCTGTATTAAACTCTTTCAGAAGAAAATACAATGAAGAAATTTCACTCTTCTTCCTCACACCTCTTGGGTGTCCAATAATTCTCCCTCAAGAGTTCTCTCTCTCAATCAATTACAACCAACTCAACACTGAGTTGTTCCCTCCACTAGTCAATGACAATCAACCTAATGGTTATTATTGCCTACTACCTTACACCAAGTAGACCTTCTTGATCTTGCACATTTGTAGATCTAACTGATCTTACTTACCATGTAGATCTTCTTGGTCTTGCACTCTTGCATACCTTTTAGATCTTACACTTGAGGATATAATCCTTTAGTCCTTGATTACAATACAGCCCCATGGGTCTCTTAAATAGATCCCAAACCAAACAATAATTAGAAACACAGACTCAAGACTAAAATTAGTCTTTACATGTAAACTGACTGTTCTCTTAAAATTAGCAATTCTAATTCTGGAAACGTTGCTTGGAAATGCACAAATGACCGATGTCAGTTCCTGTCTGATCGATGCCAGTCGACCCCTAACCGATGCCAGTTACTGTGTAGCTGAAGATAACCGATGTCCATTGGCCTGACCGACGTTGGTTACTGTGTCACTCATCAACCTCCACATTTGCATATCAATGAAGCTTTTAGCTCCACAACTTAACACATGAGGGGAAACTCCTTGGCCATATTGTGTCCAAAGAGGGTTTGTCTATTGACCCCGAGAGAGTTCGCTCTATCTTGGAGATGTCCCTATCAAAACACAAAAAAATCCTGTAGAGTTTCTTTGGTAGAATTAATTTCATTCAGAGATTCATTCTAAATTTTGCAGAGATAGTCAAGCCACTCACCCCTATGCTGAGGAAGGGTGAAGAGTTCAAATGGATAGCTCAAAGGAAAGACAACTTTGAAGCCATCAAGCAGGCCATAACTCAGGCTCCCACTTTGATCAGCCCCAACTTCAACAAAGACTTCAATCTCTACACTTTCAGGAATGAGGAGGTGATATCCACCATGCTTACCCAAGCTAACAGTGATGACCTCGAATAGCCACTTGCTTTTTTCAACCAAAGATTAAGATTTTGAAGTCAGGTACACGTATGTAGAGAAGCAAGTCCTAGCAGTAGTACAGATCTTGAAGAAACTTAGGCATATATTGTCTAACAACAAGATTCACCTCATGGTCCCACACCCTGGCATCAAGGATCTCTTGACCAATCAGGACCTGAATGATGTTAAGTTGTGGAGCTAAAAGCTTCACTGATGCAAATGGTGGAGGTTGCTGAGTGTTAAAGTAACTGATGTCAATCTGATTAACCGACGTCAGTCATATTTAGTTACATAGTAACTGACATCGGTTATGGGTCGGCCAGTATCAATTAGACAGAAACTGACGTCGGCAACTTGTGTGTGTGTGCGTTTACATGCATTTTCAGAATTGGTCTAATTTTAGACAGACAGTTAGTTTGCATGTAAAGACTAATTTTAGTCTTGAGTCTGTGTGTCTAATTATTGTTTGGTTTGGGATCTATTTAATAGACCCATGGGGCTATATTGTAATCAAAGATAAGGCAGAGATCCTTCCAAGTGTAAGATCAGTTGATCTGCAGGGTGTGCAAAATCAGGGAGATCTACATGGTAAGTAAGGTCAATTGATCTGCAGGTGTGTGTGTGCAAGGTCAAACGAGATCTGCGAGGTAGCAAGATCAAAGAGATCTGCAACACAACAAGGTGCAAGATCAGAGAGATCTACTTGGAGTACTTTGAGTACTTGGTGGACTGGCAGTAGGCAACAACAACCATTGGGTTGATTGTCACTAACTGGTGGAGGGAACAACTCAGTGTTGAGTTGTGTTTGTAATTGATTGAGAGAAATAAATCTTGAGGGAGAATTATTGTACGCTCAAGAGGTGTGGGAAGAGTGTGATTTCTTCATTGTATTTCCTTCTGGAAGAGTGATAATACAAGATTGTATTGTCTCTCATATTTTGTGTTGTTTCTGAATTCTAGTTACATATTACTTATAGTTTAATTTCATGTTTAGTTGCTTATACAAAGGTAATCAATTTTGTTCTTAAGGAGTAGGATCCTAACAAGTGGTATCAGAGTCTGGTTTCTGAGCAGATTAGTGTTTGTTGATTACAGGTCACTCACAGGGGTTTCTGTTCGAGTGGGAGTAAAGCAATGGCAGAAAAAAGTAAGCTAAAAATAGAGAAATTCAATGGCAAAATTATCAATTATGGAGGATGAAAATAGAAGATTATCTATATCAGAAAGATCTGTACTTACCGTTGGGTGGGGTTGCATGAAAGCTCACAGATATGAAAGATGAAGAATGGAATGTTCTTGATCGAAAGGCTCTAGGATCTATAAAGTTGAGCCTGGCATCGTCTCTGATTTCCAACTTATCACAGGCAAAGACAACAATATAGTTAATAGAATATTTGACAAATTTATATGAAAAACCCTGAGCTTTAAATAATGTATTTCTTATGAAGCAATTATTTAATTTGCAAATGCAGAAAGGTGGATCGGTACATAGTCATCTTAGTGATTTGCATGGATTAGTAAATCAGTTAATTTCAATTAATATAGTTTTTGATGATGAAATTAAGGCTCTCTTAATCTTATGCTCTTTACCTAAAAGTTGGGATAGTTTGGTAATGGTAGTTAGTAATACTGCATTTGCTTCAAATATTTTGAAAGTTGATGATGTTGTTAGTGTAATCTTGAATGAAGAAATTTGCAAGAAAAACACAGGGGAATCATCAGGTAATGCTTTAAGTGTTGAAAGTAGGGGAAGGCAAAGAGAGAAGAGCAAGTGAGAGAAATCAAGGTCAAAGATAGGCAGTAGATCCAAATATAGAAATGGAGGTATAACTTGTTGGAAATGTGGAAAGAAAGGGCATGTAAAAAGATATTGTTGGTTGGTAGAAGATCAGCATGAAGAAAATGAAGAAGCAAAAGATGCAAGTATTGTTGCACATGATGCTCTTGTATGTTCCTTGGATAAAGTAGAATCTTGTGTTTTAGATTCTGGTGCCTCTTTCTATGCAACCCCAAATAGAGAATTTTCCATGATTATGTCCATAGAGACTTTGAAAAAATTTATTTAAGAGATGGTAAGCCTTGTCAAATGGTTGGCAAAGGGGAAGTGCAGTTGAAATTGCAGAATGGCAACACATGGGTGTTGAAGGATGTCATGCATGTCCTAGTCCTAAAGCGGAATTTGATTTCTATAGAAAAGTTGGGTGATGAGGGATGCACAGTAACTCTCATAGTGAAATTTTAGAAAGTTTCCAAAGGTGCACTTGTTTTAGCAAGAGGTAAGAAAGTAGGTACACTTTATCTATCTACTTGTATTACTGATTCTCCTTCTGTTTTATTTACTTTAGATGTAGATGCAAAGATGTGGCTCTATAGGCTTGGTCACATGAGTGAGAAGGGAATGGATGTTTTTAAGTCAAATGGTAAGCTTTCGGGTTTGAAAAGCATAGATCGAGATTTCTGTAAGCAATAAAAAAAGTGAGATTTCTTGAAATTGGGTCAACAAAGAAGGAAGCTTCTATTGGAGGATCACAGTATTTCATAAAGAGAAAATCTGATGTTTTTGACAATGATAAGAACAGGAAAGCCTTGGTTTTCAAGAAGAAGATGGACAGAGATCAGCTTAAGAGGCTGAATAATTCTGAGTAGGGCATTATTGATTTGGACAAGGTTATGATTCAAAATGAGCTCATAGGTAAAAATCATCACTCATAAGAAAACATAGTTACCGACGTCAGTCAGGTGAGAACCAACGTTGAACAGGTAAGAACTGACGTCGGTCATGTGTAGACCAAAGTCAGTGATGTCAGGTAGTTGGACACCGATGTCAGTCAGGGAACTGACATCGACGGGTACGTGGACACTGACGTCAGTTAGGGAACCAATGTCGGTGATCAGAAAGAATCGACATCGGTCGATTGTAGACTAAGGTCGACTAGAGGTGACTGAGATCGATCACTGTTAGAACAAATTTTGGGTGGATAACAAGTTTTCAAGGAGTCTCAAATGCCCATGTGGAGGACTGAAAGGGTAAGTAAGCCTCAAATTCATTATTCCTCTTCTTTATACTACTTGTTGCTCACTGATGGTCAAGAATCAGAAAGTTTTAAAGAGGCAATGCAGGTAGAATCCTGAAAACAGTGGGAGCATGGCATGAATAAAGAAATTGATTCCTTAAGAGAGAACCACATGGGAGATTTGGTAGACTTGCCAGCTAGAAAGAAAGCACTGAAAGACGAATAGATTCACAGATTAAAGAAAGGAGAGAATGGATAGGTGAGACAGAAGGCCAGTTTATATAGTCTTGAGCAAGCTGTAGGACAATGGTGTTTAAGGTTTGATAGGTGTATGACAAAGCATGGCTTTAGTCAATGTCAATGTGACCATTGTGTTTATTTTACCAGGTTGGATAATGGTCGCGACATTATCTTGTTACTGTATGTAGTGTATATGCTTGTTGCAGGGTCACACATGCAGGAGATTGCTGAGCTAAAGGTAAAATTAGTTCAGAGATTTGCCATGAAGGATTTGGAAGTAGCAAAGAAAATATTTGGCATGCATATTTTTAGAGACAGGGAAAGTCACAGGTTGATTTTGTCTCTAGAGAATTATGTGAATAAGGTAGTGGAGAGGTTCAATATGCAGGATGCAAAACTAGTTAGCACACCTATGGTTGGACAGTTCATAGAATAGTGTTCTAAATCACATGATGAGGTTGAGTACATGAGTATGAGACCTGATATTACCCAAGTAGTGGGAGTTGTCAGTAAGTTTATGGCCAATCTAGGAAAGACACAGTGGAAAGTAGTTCAATGGATTCTCAGGTATCTGAGAGGGACCAGTAGTAGGTTTTCATGCTATGCAGGGTCAAGCACTTCTCTACATGGGTATGTCGATTCAGAAATGACAGGTTACTTGGATGATAAGAGAAGCACCACAGGATATGTGATCATTGTTGGTAGAACGGTGGTTAGCTAGATATCAGAGTTGTAGAAGGTTGTTGCAGTCACGGTGGTTAGCAAGGATATGAACCCTACAAATATGTTAACAAAGCCAAGAACAAAGGAGAAGTTGAATCTTTATTCAACTTTTGTTGGTCTTCAAAATTGAACTTGAAGAGAGATACAAGCTAGAAAACAAAATTAGAAGAGGTACAGGTACAGGGGCAGCTGTTTATCTCAAGTGGGAGATTGTTAAGTTGTGGAGCTAAAAGCTTCACTGATGCAAATGGTGGAGGTTGCTGAGTGTTAAAATAACCGACATCGGTCTGATCAATCGACGTCAGTCATATTCAGTTACATAGTAACTGACATCGGTTAGGGGTCAGTCGACATTGGTCAGATAGGAACCGACGTTGGCAACCTGTGTGTGTGCGTTTGCATGCGTTTCCAGAACTAGTCTAATTTTAGACGGATAGTTAGTTTGCATGTAAAGACTAATTTTAGTCTTGCGTCTATGTTTCTAATTATTGTTTGGTTTGGGATCTATTTAATAGACCCATGGGGCTGTATTGTAATCAAAGACAAGGAAGAGATCCTTCCAAGTGTAAGATCAATTCATCTGCAGGGTGTGCAAGATCAGGGAAATCTACATGGTAAGTAATTTCAGTTGATCTGTAAGTGTGTGTGTGTGCAATGTCAAAGGAGATCTGTGGGGTAGCAAAATCAATGAGATCTGCAACACAACAAGGTGCAAGATCAGGGAGATCTACTTGGAGTACTTTGAGTACTTGGTGGACTGGCAGTAGGCAACAACAACTATTGGGTTGATTGTCACTGAATGGTGGAGGGAACAACTCAGTGTTGAGTTGTGTTTGTAATTGATTGAGAGAAAGAACTCTTGAGGGAGAATTATTGTACGCCTAAGAGGTGTGGAAAGAGTGTGATTTCTTCATTGTATTTCCTTTTGGAAGAGTGTTAATACAAGATTGTATTGTCTCTCATATTCTGTGCTATTTCTGTATTCTAGTTACATATTACTTTTGGTTTAATTTCATGTTTAGTTGCTTATACAAAGGTAATCAATTGTGCTCTTAAGGAGTAGGATCCTAACAAATAAGAAGATGGCACGGTGGATTACCAAAGTGATGGATTATGACATAGACATTAAGATCACCAAGCTGGTGAGGGGAAGAGGCCTGTGCGAATAGCTCGCTGCAGACTTAAAGCAAAAAAAGAAGATAGCTTGTTAATTCATGATGCAACCACTGCAGAGGAACCAACTATCATAAAGGATTGGACGTTGGACCTGAAGCATTTCCTTACTATTGGTGAGTGCCCACAGGGTCTTGATAAGACTAGAATAAGGTATTTTAAACTCCGGTCTCTCCCTTATGTCTTGGTTGATAAAGTATTATTTAGGAGGGATTGCTTTGGGGTCCTCTTGAGGTGCATTGACCCAAACCAGGCTGATAAGGTATTTGCTGAGTTCCATGATGGGCCAGCAAGCGGTCACTTCGCTCCTAGAGCTAAGGCAGCAAGGATAATGAGAGCTGGCTATTTATGGCCTACTCTTTTCAAGGACACCCATGCTTGGGTAATAAAGTGCCAGAAGTGTGCACTTTTTGACAAAAAATAGCGATTGGCTGCCATGCCTCTACAACCCATTCAAGTTGAGTAGCCATTCATGTAGTGGGGCCTAGATTTCATAGGAATGATCAATCCTCCTTCCAATGCTGGGCACAAATGGGTGTTGACTTCTATGGATTATTTCACCAGGTGGGTGGAGGCCGTCGCTCTAAAAGAGGCGAATGAAAGCGTAGTCTGGAGTTCTATGAGGACCCAATAACAAGATTTGGGGTCCCATCCACCATAATCTCAGATAATGCCTTGGTTTTTTTGGGAACTAAAACTAGTGAATGGGCGCTGAAGTATGGCATATACCTCAGCACTTCATCAAATTATTATCCGTAGGGGAATGGGCTGGCTGAGTTCACTAACAAAAATTTGATCATAATCATAAAGAAGACTATGGAAGAAAATCAGAGGACTTGGCATGCCAAGCTAAAGACAGCTCTATGGGCCGATCGAATTACCCCAAAGAGAGCAATCGAAAATTCTCCATATACGCTCGTGTATAGAAGGGAAGCTAGGCTTCCCATCTCACTTGAATTGCCAGCGTTGGATCTTGCCTACTAGCTACAATTTGAAGAAGGAACCAGCATGGAGGTTAGGCTATGTGAGCTAATGGAACTCCAAGAAATGAGGGACCGGGCTATGGCTTCTATGACCAGCCGCCAACAACAAGTAAAAAGACACTTCGACAAGAAATCTTTGTCAAGAGATTTTTTTGAAGGAGACATTGTCCTGAAGTGGGATGAAAATTGAGCTAAGCCTAGAAAACATGCAAAATTCGACGCCCTATGGATCGGTCCTTACATGATCACTCAGTGCAAGCAGCATAATGCATTCCAACTTTCTAGGTTGGACGACGAAGAACTGTGTATCCCAGTTAATGGGATACATCTGAAGCATTGCCACTAATTTTTTGGTTCTGCTTGTACATATTTTCCCTTGCTTTCTTTCCTGTTTTCCCTAAGTGTTGTTGCACAGGTTGTAGTTTTCTTAGTCTTGTGTGTGTTTTCATTTCGTGGAGGTAGATCTGCGTGGTTGGTTCTAAGTTTTGACAGAGTTGTTGTTGGTTTCCAATGTTACTATTTGACTTCATGCCCAATGGATTTTTCAAGGCAGCTGGTCTTTATGCGTAGCAGGCACGCTTCCCCTGTGAGTCACCAACTGTTGACCAATTTTTGCCCCATGCCAAAAATAATTCACCTTCTGTATTCGCTTTTCGAAGACAATGTTTCCAAGTTGAACAACTTCAATGCCAGTGTTTTCTCATTTTAGTTCAAAGGCTCAGTGCCCTTCTGAACGGCCGACACTTCAAAGGAGAGGACCCAGGTAAGTTCAAAGCTCAAGTTCAAAGTTCAATTTATTCAAAGTTGACTAAGGAATTTGGGCCACTAACACATTAAGCTTCAAGCAAAGGTAAAGGTAGACATAATTTATGCGGACTTTTGTCTGCGAGAAAATGTTTGCAGACAAAAGTGTCCGGAAACATTCAAAGACCCGGTAGCAGTCTGAAGAGCCAAGCGACCTGCCGAAGTATACAAGGAAAGAGTGCCCACAAAGAAATTAAGAGGGCCCAAAGCCAGCAAGATGCAAAAGAAGTCATAAGGCCTAAGGATGTCTTAGAGGACGTCAAAATTAATGAAGCAAAGTAGCCGTTTGCCTTCAAATGTAAAAGTGCTAAAAATGGAAAGGAGCTCAAAACGCAGCGACCCGCCTGAATGTTCGCTATAGGGGCCGAATGAACTAGATCAGACAAAATGGAGGAAAACTAAAGTGACAAGCAAGGAATGAGTAAGCAATTAGTCCAACTAGCGCTAATCTGAGAAGCGACTCCAGTAGGTGAAATAGTGCCAGCGAATTGATCATTTGGGATGCAAGCGGCTGGTAAAGCAATCAGTTTTCTGTATTTTTCATTAAATGAGAAGGCAAATCGCGTATTAACCTTGACAAAGGCAGATTTCAAGGGGACAAAGTGCACAGTTCATTAATGATTTTGAGTGACTTGTTTCCTTTCATGAATAGACGCAATAGGCCACTTGTAACCAATGAGCGCCAAATGAGCCTCTTGGATTTTCCATATATATTGCGAACTTGGTCATTTTGTAATCATCTTTTCATGAATTTTAAAAGGCACAACCCTATTAAAATTTTCACCTGAATCAATAAAAATAGTTTTTTTACCTCTTCTTGGATATATATTCTGTGTATGTCCTAAGTGTTTGATTTGTGTTCAGTCATTGTCTTTTGATGCTCTCATAAGTTCAACACCAACATACCAGCTATCTACAAGGCTCCATCTGCAGATGATAGGAGAAGAGTTCTATTTTGGAGTGTAGAACAAAAGGGATTATCTACAGAGTGCCTCTTACAGCACCTTTGGTGAACCTCCTTTTCTGTATTTTTCATTTAAACCTCCCTGTCAAGTTTTGTAGACTGCTTCTTTTGCCAAGGGTGAAGCATATACATGTGTTTGTCTGATTTTGAGAGTGGGTGTGGGAAGGTTATCTTGTTTTGGTGTATCACCTCCTTAGAGTAGGCTTGTTTCTTGCATTCTCCTTTCCCTTTTCATCCCCCCCATTATATATATATATATATATATATATATATATATATATATATATATATATATATATATATACATATATATATATACATATATATATATATATGTATATATATATATATGTATATATATATATATATATGTATATATATATATGTATATGTATATATATATGTATATATATATATATATGTATATATATATATATGTATGTATATATATATGTATGTATATATATATGTATGTATATATATATATGTATATATGTATATATATATATATGTATATGTATATATATATATACATATATATATATATATACATATACATATATATATATATACATATATACATATATATATATACATACATATATACATATATATATATACATACATATATATATACATACATATATATATACATATATATATATATATATATACATATATATATATATATGTGCCTGTGTTTGCACTTGCTGAAACAAACATGATACATCAAAGGGAGCTAGCCCTTATCTAGAGACTCTCCCCTCTAGCTTCCCCAGTCCCACAGGCGAGAGGAGTTTCCATGTTGCGAGGAGAAGGCTGGTGTTCGACCTCCTTACCCCAGGTGTAATTTCCTGCATCAACAATATCTTTGACTTTGATGCAGATTCAAGCCTAAGATGAAAAGGTGGCCATGGAGCTCATGGATTTATAAGAGCTACTTGACCATTCTTGGAATGCTCATTGTTTTATGGGACGTGTCCTCCCAAATACTCCACCATTGGCACCTAGACATCGGTGGAGTCACTCACGTAGTCGCATCCATTTCTCCACCCCTCCTCAATGAGGAGTTGGGGGTGTGACATGGGCAGGGATTCCATTACCTCCTTATGGGAAATAATCGTTGCTTTATCTCAGTGGGGTTCACATACTCGTGGCCCTGACCTTGTTGATAATGTAGTGAAATCTCTTTCTAGGTGGGCATTACAGTTTCTTTAGCTCCTCCAAATCCTATGGGTGAATGGGTTTCCCCTGATTCTCCCTTTACTGAGCCTTTTTCTTGGAATACTCAACCACCTAAGGACCATCCTCCTCCTTTTGGTGCGGTGGCTTGTTCTTAATATCTTGCTATGTTTTTTGTAATTGATTGGTTGTGCTTTGACTTGTTGTGCTTTGACTTGTTGTGCTTTGATGGTATTTCCTTGTTTTACATTGAAAATGGTAGAGAAATAAATACGAACATGTAAAAATGCTTCGACCATTGATAAATTGGACATTCTTATTTCTTTACTTTAATTTAATCTATTCAATAAAAAAACAATGCATAAATACTTAGTTGTAGATTTATAGAAGAAATAATTTTAACCCCACTTTAATAACCATTAAATGATAAGCATTTAAAATTACATTAAATCAACAAAAATATACTTAAAATATTCTAACGATTATATATCAAATTTTATAACTATATTTATAATTATCAAAATAATATATTTTTAAAACTTTTTCATTAATTAAACCCAAATACATAAATAAATAAATAAATTCCTATAGCCGGGACTAACTCGGCTACTACATCCCAAAGGTGCGGAGACATTCATGATGTTGACAACCGCATAAAGACCCCATAAAATATCAACGCCTCGGCAGACTCCACCGCTTAGCGTGTAAATTTGCTGGCGATGCCCAGTTTCCCAAACAAACTTCACTCCCGTCGGTGAATATTCAAAATGTTCCTTTAAAAAACCCCAATGTTTTGCGCCTGTTGAAAAACACCAATTGCCCGTTGTGTCCCAACAAACGACATTTTCTATAAATAAACAACACCACTCTGCGCTCATTTTGCATCTTCATCCATTCCAATTTCGAACAAATTCCCCCTCACCTCGTCAAAAGCTCGAATCTTCACAAATTCACCCTGCAACTACTCTACTAGTATACATTACCCTTCTCCCTGCTTGTTTTGCAAGGCTTTGCCATTCCCTGCTATCGATTATGGTTAAAACCTCGTACACACCAAAACAGCTTACATAATTCAAAGCGACATTTCAAAGGAATCCGAATGAGAAAATGGGGGAAATGGGTTTCGGAAGTGAGAATGCCCGATTCCACTGCCAGAATTTGGTTGGGTTCGTATGATTCCCCACAACATGCCGCTCGTGCATATGACTGTGCAGTGTTTTGCCTCAGAAGACTCAAAGCCAACTTTAACTTTCTCGACTCTCTGCCAGAAATTCCGTCGGCCTCTTCACTATCTCCCGCACAAATTCAAGCTGTTGCGGCCAAATTTGCCAGGGAAGAATTTCCCCTAGAGAACGGTGCCACATTTTGTGGTTCAGAATCGCAGTCATGTGCAGACAGCCACCAAATTTTAGAGGATCAGGATTGGACGCTGTTGGATTCACTTCTACAAGATGTAAACGGCAGCGAGCCTCCAGAAATAGAGGACTTTCCTCTACTAGACTTGGAGGATGTTGATTTTCTTTTACTAACGGAAAAAGAGTGCAGGCTACACTTGCCATATCGAAGAGTGTAAGTTGCGCTAATAGGAATGTAATTTTTTGTTTTGGTAACGCAGGGCTTTATAAAGTGAGAGTATAAATTTACAGTCATATCTCACTTTAAATTCATGACTGTTGACCCCATTTTAGCGTTTGTGTATGGAGCGCTAAACAATAATTATCTAGTATTCATTATAATAATTTTTTCAAAACATTTTTTCCCCTAATTAGTGCTTCTTTAGATTTTTTTTTGCCAACAAAGATAAATAAGATTCTTACGAAGATAAAGTTCAATTGTGGTTGCCTTTTCTTTCAGGTGTTTGAGTATGTCATTTTCATATGTTCTTATCCCTGATGTAATTTTTCTAGGTGTCAATATTTGGTACCATTAACGAGTATGACATTTCAATAAAATATCCCTGCATCTGTGTGGTGGTTGATGTCTGCATACTAAATGTGTGTGCTGAAAACTCATCACTCATAAGTATATTATCCAAGCCCTCTGAACCCCCTGCATTATCATCATCATAAGGTCTAGTGCATATAGCTCCACAAGATCTGAAAGGGTGGGGTCGGGTATGCACACTCTTTATCGGGTTGTCAAAAGGGGCCAGCTTAGCCATCAAGGTGAGTGGCTCATAGAGAATCAAATCAAGAAACAACTACCACACCTGATGGGGAACATTGACGCAATGGGGACCATTGCTTTTCATTGATCCGGGCACCAATTTAGGTGACAATTCGGGTGACAGTGCCACCCCAATTGATGACGAAACTTTTGGGAGCCATAACTTTTGCACCGTAGCTCCAATTGACTCGCCGTTTGAACCGTTGGAAAGCTAAGAATGAGGATAACGTCACGAAATATCATTGAGCTCCATTGGATGAAGTTTGAACCCCAAAAACCCAATGAAAGTGCCTTAAATTTCAATTTTAGTAGGGCAGTCTAAAAATAATAAGTTTCTAAAAATAGTAATTCCTCAAATTTTGTATTGTTTTAACTCTTGAAATTCAAACCACTTAATCTCCCTCGAGATTGGTGACCTTCCACATCCTCCCCATGCTTTCAAAATGTGTATAAATGAAGAGGTAACCCAAAAAATGTGAAGACAGACATCTCTTCCCAGAGATAAGCATATATTTGTATTGCGATCTTGAGTAACACTACATCTCTTCTAAGAGAATTCATTGTTACTATGTTATTTCTATGATATTGAGATATTTATCAACCAGACCTTTTGAGTTTTGGATCAGTATGACATGTTAAACTATAGAGGGGATCTCGAGTTCAAGTGGCTATTAGATACAAATCCTTGTAGGTTGATTATATACACGATGTACACCTGGTTGATCCTATACAGAGCCTTTCCTTCAGACCTGAAACTCATTAAAATCAAAATAGTTCATAATCTCATTGAGGAAAAACTCATTGCTGAGTTTCGTCAAGAAATACAATGAGACCTCGTAGTTGTTACATGGTGGATAATCAAACACCATCCACCATCAGTGCCAAAAATTGGTTGTGATTAAATTATGTTGGTAACAATGGATTGAAAAATGCTTAGTAGTTACTGGAAATGGTGCATTGGTGGCTAGGTCAATGAATAAGGTGCAAATATAAGCTTTTGATATGTCTTTGTTCTTGACCTCATGTGCTGACAATTTGTCAGTATAATAAGCCCTAAAACTATCCTGATATGAAGCCCATCTGTCAATTTGATTCAGTAGAGAGTCAATTTGATATAATAATGTCTATAGGGAATTAACTAGATATGGGTGGTGGGTGTTGGTGGAAGTGGTATCCCTCATTCTCCCAATTAATTCTTCAATTTCAATTTTGTTTTCCACAATGTGGTCAACTAGACTCTCCTGACTACCTGGGGGATTTTGTAGAACTATAGGAGGGTTCGGTGGAGGGTTAGGAGGAGGATTAGGATGAGGAACAAGAGGGTTAGGCAGAGTAAAAAGAGGGTCAAAAAGTTAGGTTGTTCAAAACAAATAAATTACCAATTAAATAATGAAAATAATAAAAAAATACTAAAAATAATAAACAATGAATAAAATTTTACCACTTACCTCTTCTATGTGGTGACATTATCAATTAGTAACTCCATGAGATGAATTACGGTAAGGTTTGGCCTCACTAGGGAAAAATACAATTGTGGAGTAGAGGAGAGTTAGGGAAAAGAAAGAACGCAAATGCAAAGTGAGAAAATTTTGCATTTAGGTTCATTTTTTTGTGACATAGGGAACATAATCGCATTATTAATGCGATCACATTATGGATTGGTAATTACCTAGCCATAATTTAAATAACTCAATCATGTTATGGGAAATGTCCATGGAATTATCCCCCAAATCCATGCACATACCCCTGACTCTGATGGGACTTCAGGTGATTAAGGGAATTGAGTTATTTTTCATCCAAAATTTCTAGTTTTTGAAGTCATAGAACCCTATATTCTTCTTCATTAATGAGCCAATGTAATGTGATGTGCAAAAAGGGTAATTCAATCTCAATTGGCAAGATGGATTCAACACCAAAGACTAATGAGTAAGGAAAGGCACCAATTAGAGTATAAATACTTGTGCGATAAGCCTATAGTGAAAGATAAAATTACATATCCTAATCATGGCCAGCATCATTGATAATATTTTTGACAATTTTGATTATAGTTTAAATAGTCATCTTACCTTGGTTGTTACCTCGAGGATAATAAGGCATGGACTACTTTTTTTGGATATGGAAGTGTTTACAAAGGGTATTGACATCATTTTTCTTGAAATATCTACCATTGTCATAGATAATGATAGATAAGATACCATATCACCAAATCATATGATTAATATTTTTTTTTAATATGTGTTTACTAGTAACGTAGGTGAGAGGCATTGCTTCCACCCACTTTGTGAAGTACTATGTAGATGTTATGATGTGCTTATGGCCATTTTGTGAAGAGGGGTTCCCCAAGTACAAAAAGGAAATGGAATAGTGATAGGTTACATTTCCTTTGATGGAGCATGAATGATATATCCATGTTTTTGGCATACTAAGTATTTCCTGATATATTGACATACATCATGATCCATAGTAGGACAGTAACAATCGAGCCAGAAGAGCTTCTTGAGTAGGACCATATTATTGGTATGTGCCCCATAAATTCCATCATGAACCTCCTTGATAGATAAGTGGGCCTCTTCTAAATTCATACATATTAACAGGGTATCATCATATCCTCTATGATAGAACATGTTGTCAAGGATGGTAAAATGTGAGTTTTTTTGGATGAATGATTTGTGATGGGTTCAGTTAAATTCTAGGGGTAGGATATTGTCATTAAGGTAGTTTTAGATATATTAATACTAGGGTGGATTGGGACTAGATATTTCATAGATTATTGAGCTAGGATTGAAAGTTATTTGACAAAAAATTGATATTATTATTAGCTCAAGGACATCTTGAGCAGAGAGCCAATTGTATCCATTGTGTCTACTAATTTATTATTGGTACAAGGGATTTTTTCAAATGTGACATGTTGGAAACACTTATTGAAATCGTCAAACATGCATTTATAGGGAAGAATCTTATCATCCTTTATTTGATAGTGTTATTATTGACCTGTTTGATAACGCCCTGGGAGTCACCATAAACTTTGAAATGTTGGATGTTCTATTGAATATCTAGCTTAAGCCTTGTGATTGGTGCCTCATATTAAAATATTTTATTTGTGCAAGGAAAAAATATTTGAAAGTCCTTTGGTATTAGGTCTCCTTGAGGTGTGACAAAGAGGATGTCGAATCCTGGGCCATGAGTAGTGCAGATGCCATCAAAGTATACATTCCATATTTATGACTTGACCATAGTTAGGATGGATTCATCTTGAAAACCTATGGTCAATGACTGAGTATCATACAAAGGAGCTTAAACTAACTGATTAAACAACACTTATCTTTTTATTTCATTTTTATTGACATACTCAATGTCAAACTCATTTAAGAGCATTATCCATTTTTCCATTCTTCCTATTAGGGATGATTTTGATAACATATATTTCAAAGGATCAATTTAGGCAATGAGATTAGTTTTATTGTTTAACATGTAACGACAAATATTTTGAGAGGCAAAGACCACTGATAAGCATGCCTTTTCAGTAGGAGAGTAATTAAGTTCATATGATACCAAAGTTATGCTAAGATAATAAATAGCTCGTTCTCTACCTTATTCATCATGTTAAGCCAAAAGAGCTCCTAATACACATTAAGTAGTTGATATGAATAAAGCATCAATTTTCCCAATGTCAGTAAAGATAAAATTAGTAGATTCAGGAGATATTGCTTAAGATTTTTAAAGTCTTGTTTACATTATTGACTCTGGTGATATTCAGTCTATTTTATTACCCAAATGAGATATGAAATGATAAATTTATTTGAGTTTACCCCTTAAGTTACTTGATATTCTAAGGTGAAAGCATTTCATTGATTATTTTGGCCTTTGTAGGGTTGACTTTTATGCCTCGTTTGGATACAATGAACACCAAAAGTTTATTTGATGTGATGCCAAAGACACACTTCTTGGGGTTTAGTTAGACTTTATATTTTATTAATCATTTGAATATTCTCCTAAGGATTGTAGGATGCTTTTCTCATGATCTTCATTTTCCCAGGATGTCATCGATGTAATCTTCAAAAATAACATGCATCATATCATGGAAGATTATTGTCATAGCTTTTTGATAATCTGCACCAATTTTATTCAATCTAAAGGGCATGAATTGATAATATAAGGTTCCCTATGGAAAGGTGATTTTCCTATGTTGATCCTCTAATGTGATGCATATTTTATTATATCCATAAAATTTATCCATTAGTGGCCAAGTTTTGGAACTAGTAGTTGTGTCAATGATCATACCGATGTTGGGAAGGGGGAAGTCATATTTTAGGAAAACTTTATGTTAGGAGTATAAAACACAGATAAATATTAATGAAATGAATACATATTTAAAATGTAGAAAACACAATACAAGATAGACACAGATTTAACATGGTTCACCCAGTATGGGCTACATTCACACATAATTAACTAGTTCTTCTCTTTATTTAAATAAAATGAAGGGATAAAACCTACAATAAATCCACTAAAATCTCCTGTTCACCCATATGCAATGTGTTTACATAATTACAATGCTCTTGTATCAAAGGAAGGTTACATATTAAGGAAAAAATGCATAAACATAATTTCTACCATTAGATCTGCAACCTAATAGTGAACGGTCCAAATTTACTATGAAATTACAATATTTTACAATGCATTTTAAACAAGATCACCCCCATGGAGACCATAGTGGGGGGGGGGGGGGAGGGGTGGGAGGCGAGGGAGCGACAGCGTTGCCCCCTAGACCCCCTATCAGGAACTAGGCATTTTTATAAGATCAGTCTCCACCATCCTATATTTTACTTATGGCTACAATATTTTAGATCCATACTAAATAGATAATTGGGTGGATAAACCCAACATCTATGAATTTATATAATTACTCCTTTCTCGAGAGTGCCACCTTTAGATGTATCTTGTGGAGTTTCTAGTTGATAGGTTTTGTGTCTGGATATATGACACGATAATGGAAAAATATAGAAGGATCAAGATCTAGAATATTTGTGTATGACCAAGTAAATTTATTGATAAATTCCTTGAAAGGGTTTATTAGGATCTCTTGATCTTCAGGAGTGAGGGTGGCCCAAAGTTTGATTATCCTTGGGTTATCTTCTATTCCAATGTTGACATCAATGGTTTATTTGACTAATGATGAACATTGATTCTGCATGTATGCTGGGGTAGGAGGAAGTTAATATTCTTATAGCATTTACATTATGTCTGAAAATTAAATAAGTAGATCATCAAATGTTTTTTTTATTTAGGAGTAATAGAGTCTTTTAGTTACATGATTTAGGGGTTGTTAGATGGTTATATGTCATGCTAAGAGGACAAGTATAATTCCCTATCCATTGGTGCCTCAAAGAGGTTTTCACCAATAGATACCTCTTTATTTTTATTATTTTTTCATCCACTAGCCCCTCATATAGGTTTTCAATAGAAGACTCCATTTTCTATTTTTTTTTATCTTTTTGATATCTTTGATTTTCATTCTCTTTTGATTTTTATGTTTTTTATTTACTTAGGAATTATGAATATTCCTTGAAGTATGCACATGTGTCTAGCTTGATATCAAATCCTTTCTTAAGGTCACCAATTGGTATATTATCTTGGATTCCCATGAACTCGATTATTGCTATCTCATTATGAAATAAATAAAAAGAAGGTTCCTCTTGATAGCCCCAATTAATAAGGTTAGTGTAACGAAGGTCAAGGTTAATGGTAAGGACAACTATGTCAGTGAAAAGGTTGGTTGTAGCAAGATACTCGTAAAGGATAAGAATGGATCTTGTTTCAATATCATTGGATGAGGATTCCAAAAAAATAGAAGTATAAAAATTGACGTCATATGGGTCACCACCTTGTGGTTTGTATTCTAGGCCTCTGTATAATTGTTGATATTTTACTACTATGGGTTCCAACATACCTTGTTCATGAATTCCCAATCCTTTTCCTTGGTGTTTATGTCTTTCACATTCAATTATATTTAAGATAGTCAAGATGCTAAAGAAAGGATGCAAGACCATCATCTAATAACCAAGAGTCATGAAATCTTTCCATATTCTCATATGATAAAAGATCAAATATTGTAAAGGTTGTCATGTCAAACTAATGGGGTGTTTTTTTTGACTTTTGGGCAGCCCATAACTGCATGGTGATACACAAAAACATGGAAGGTATGATATTTATATTCATTGCATCCTTTGGGAATGATTTTAATGTGGGAGACAATAGGCACTAGGCACATTTGTGTATGTAAATGAGAGGTCATTTGGATGGATATAAGATTTTATTTTACATGAGAATCTCACTTGGTGCTATGATAATATATGACATCATGATATTGTCCTTACAACATTTCATAGTACTGATGTGGTTTTGGATCATGAAGAAGAGTGACTTCCATCCCATAATGGGGAAATTTGAGTCATTGATAGAAAGTAGATGGAACAATGTGCATTTCATGTATCCAAAGGTGTCCCAAAAGGATGGTGTAATGCAACTCAAAATTCACCATGTGAATTAATGTTTGATGAGTGACTAGACCCACCATGAAAGGAAGATAAATAGTTATTGTTGATTGTCATTTGAAATCATCGTAAGCCTTGATAGTAATGAATTTAGATGTTAGAACTCATATAGATTATGGATAATTTCTTAATCAAATTTATATCATTAATTAACCCTAGATACATTCTCTACAAGTGCTCATTTTATTTTATGATTTGTTATAAATACCTCAATATACAATGGGTTATTATGATTAGGTCCAAGTAGAGGCATGTCATGTGGATCAAAGGTGAGATTTTGGGTGGATGAGAGATGGCCACCGAGCACTTGGAATTAAATAGTATAAATATCCATAAGAACTCTTGACTCATGCAGAGTATTATTAATGATGTCTCAATAGATGAAAGATGATTTGAGAAGATCCATTATAGATATTTGATCTATTGTATTCTCAAGTTGCTAGAGAAGATCCTTGATTTTGATGATGGTATGACTTTGGATAGGGGCATTTAGGAGACTTGGCCCTTATTTTAATGTTGGTGACTTGATGTCTATTTTGATCAAAATGACCAATAATTGAGTCATGATTGTAAGGGGTTCTCCTATAATCAACATGATTGGTGTGGAAGGTTTGACCTTGGTCATGATTTTATTATTTGATTCTTGTAAAAAGGTGCATCTCCTTCAATTTCAATTTCACCTTGATCAATTAAGTCTTGAATATAATTACTAATTTATATGCACCTTGATCAATTATTAAGTCTTTCCTCCCCATCCGTTGTATTTCTCTTTCCCACTCAAGGTTATCTGAGTGTCGCCATCCTTTAGTGATGGCTTGAGGCCAAAGATCAGGTTGAATCATCATATAAATCATCAACCAATCTCTCTTCATAAAATAATATGAGATCGGAGCAAACAAATCGCAATAAGTTATTCTAAAGCAATAAGGGTTAATTTATTTGATTAAGGTGGAATGTGTTGAATTTGAAATAGAACTTGATATGGCAACCCATTAATGTAGTTGAGCAAAACCAAAAAAACTAATATCAAGCATTACAGAAGGGCAATGAAGGAGGAATTGACTATTTTTTACAAATAATTATTTATAATTATCATGAATGAAAATATAACATACTTGAAGTGTATTTAAGGACACAATGGGCACAAGGGAAAATTATGAGTTATTGAAAGCATTTTAATAATATGGAACATGTTACCTCTTGATTTGAAAGAGTTGATATGCTTCTTTTGTTTCAAGTAAATTTTCCCTTCTGCCTTCTAAAGTCTTCTTTTCCTCTCCAAATTCTACTTCCCTTTCTCATATAACATTCATGTATTCCCCTCTCCGTAAATCCTTCATTTTTCTTTTCTTAATACATATTTCCCCTCATTTTCCATCCTTTGCATGCCACTTGAAACCAATTTTGTAGGCTTTGTTACAAAATAATTAACTGGGAGTCCCACAAGTAATTATCAGATAAATTCCCAATCTATCACCCTTGATTACCCAATTTAAGAATAAGGTAACTCCACTTGAAACTTTTCAAAATATCCCTTTAATTAAAAACCTTGAAAGGTTTCAGGCATTACTACATATAATCAATTTCACTTGACTAACACCAAATAATAGTATACGTTCATCTCAATGTTTAATTAGGATTTATCTACATTTAATTAATATAATTTATACGTTAAATATCATAAATCACTAGTTTCCTAATACAAAAATTAAATAATTTAATATTATAATAAATCTTTATTTCATTAAATTAAATATAACATTACTTACTATTTTAATTTTCTATGGAAAGATGCATTAATGACACAATTTATAGAGTAAAATATAAATCATCTCACAACATAATAATCATTATAACGAATTTCAAATCCATGGATTTAAAGGCAAAACATAGGGTGAAATCAGGATGTGACATTAGGAACCGCAAAACTAACTAGAAGAGGAGAAGATGAAATTTGAGGATCCAAAGTGTTGTGTAATAAGGTACTAGAATATAAGGAAGGGGTGGCATGATAAATGGTTTGCTCAATATTATCTATCTTGGCTTGCAATAGAAGAAGAACTTACTCAAGATAAGCATTGGTTGTATCAACATAGTAATGAGAAGCGTGTAAGTAACATGAATAGAGATAGGAAATTCATTAGGAAGAGTGTTGTTTTGAAAATATGATTTTTAGAGTGTGAGCGATAAGTCCACACTACTAGATATGTTCACAGGACACCGATGTTTGTGTAACATGGACTTGTCTAAAAAGGATAAAGGCTTCTAAAATTAAAGTGATAACAAAGTGTCTATTGAATAGGGATGACATAGAGAAGTCTAGAAGATGTTCTTAGTAATTACAAAATTTTGGAGGATTTATTAAATATTGTCAGGTATCAGAATGATGGATTGGCCAAACAAGGTAAATATGTTAAAGATAATCATTTTTAAACATTTATTGATTAAATTTTGATTTTTACAGATAAAAACCCTAATAAAACTCTATTTCAGTTCAGAAAAAAAAGAAACACATCAAAAACAAATTGTAAAAACCCCAAAGGAAAACAATGGGTAGAAACCCTAAATCTTATAAATTTTAGAAAATACCTACGAAAAATGACAAATAGTAACTTTAAAATAATAACAAATTTTTAAATGTATGGAAATAAAATAAACTAGTATCATAGTTATTCTTCATATTTATTAAATTATCTTGATTTATGTGTCTTAGATTTAAAATTTATGTGTGTAATAAAATTAATTTTTTAAATGTTAGGCATATACAAATAAGCAACCCCTTTCTTATAGTGCATTTTTTTTCTAAAAATGGTGTTGAAAAGTTTGGGTTGTGGTAGAATCAATGTTCATGAAGCCAATACACAAGATACAAAGAAGTATTACTGCACTTCATAGTAACACACCTATCGTGTGCCTTGATTATCAAATACATATCACAAGTCATATGTATATCACATTTTTGAGGTGCTTTGATGATCTTGAAGTGTCAAGATTCCTAACACCACATGTTGTATTTCACCTACTTTAAGAGAGCAAAGGAAGTAAAGATTTGATATTATTTAATCATATTTGTTGGGTTTTTTAATTTATTTTCTTTAATTAATGTGTTTTCTAATTAATTTAGTTTTTTCCTAATAAAGGGTCTAGTTTGGTGTTAAAACTTTCTCCCACCTTGTAGAAATTGTCAAAGTTGGGGTGGATTAAATTGAATTTTGATGGAGTAGAAAATGGAAACCTGGGTCTAGCTGGAGGTGGAGGAATTTTTAGAGTGGAGAAGGGACAACTAAATTTTGTTTTATATTGATATTATGGTTGGGATAATAATAATATATCTGAAGTGAAAGGTTTATTGAAAGGGTTGAAAATCAGAGATGCGCAAGTGTGGATATGATTGGCAATAGAAAGAGATTCATAGGTAATCCTCAAAGTAACAAAAATCAATGGTTGGGTTGTTTAGAGACTAGGTATGGTAGTGGAGGGAAAAATTAAAATTGAATAACTTGGGAGAGGTAATATGAATCAATATTAAAATCAAGTTGTGGATTGGGATGTCTATTAAGGGGTTGGCATTCAATTCTCATTGGGTAACTTTGAAAAAATATGGTACCCCACCTTATTTAATATTATTTTTAAGTTAATAGTGTATGATATGGTTAACATGTCTATGCATAGGTTCCTATAGTGGAATACTTAAGTTTCCTATTAATCTCTCTCATTTAACCTACTTGTGTATTTATAACCTATGTTAATTTCCATACTTCAGTGTAATCATAAAATTTATTGTTTGGGTAAAATGAGTTGATTTACCCCACTCATATATTGGTTAGGAAGGGGAGATTTTGTCAAGCATTTTTTTATATGCATTGTACCTCCCTCCACATGAACCATCCCCTCTAGATATTGTAGTCTTTTACTTATTCTACCAATCCAACTAAATTGCATTGGTGGATATCTAATGGAGAGAGTTTAGATGGACTATGAATGGTGAATAAATTGGATGGCACACTGTAAAGATAGGTGTCACTCAGGTAGGTATTTGTACCTTTAATGATTTGGTTTTCAATTCATAGGCTACTCATGAATTCTGATACTTATTTCTTAATTTGATGAACTCTATTCTCATTTTCCTCTTCACTTTTGATCTGAAAAGGGGTAGGTTCCTTTCATCCCACATCTCTACATAATGTTAGGGGTGAAGGATGAAAAGAGAGATTTCATTAAAAAATTAATACATTTGCTAATAATGTGAGCTATCTCCTTACCCATCTTGTATAGTTTTGCATGAATTATGGGTGTCAAGGTTGGGTCTAATATAAAAGCTTTATCTTCTTGTGGTCCTTGGGAATTGATTAAACTATTTAGGGAAAGGTGGACAATGGGTTAGAATTGAAATGAAAATATCCCTCTTTTGTAGAGGTGGGTTAAGATATTAATGATAGTGGTAGCACATGGAAATAATTTTTAAGAGGATGATCTAGTATAGGGGCTCAATAGCTTATTATTTGAACCATGACTTACTATTGTTATATTAAATATATTTGGTTTGGCCATGAATCTCAGTGATGCAAACATGCTTACCAATGTTATTGCTTCCTTCTCTCTACATGAGGATATTGTGGATGCGGATTATACTAAGGACTTTTATTTTAGAGTGGATGTACTTCATCACCATCACTTTAGCTTATATGTATTTGAGGATATCATTCATAGTCAAGGAGAGATTGTGGAATGCTTTGGAATCCATTTGTCTAATGTGGACATTTTCTCACCTCTGAAATGTTTCCCTACTCCTCTTTCATCTTTACAAGATTCAAAGAACATGACTGAAACTCTTAAGGGTTGTGGGCATGAATTTTAGGGCGTGGATTCATTTCTAGTTGATGATTAGTTCTGTTGGGTGAATATTTTGTCGACCAGCTAACTGGCATTCAAAATAGTTCCTATCACCACAACATAGAAAGATTGGTCGTCCAGGTGTGCAGCTTTACTGCATCACAAGGGGACAAATCCCTCCTCTCATCAAGGGGAGGTTTCATATTAAATATGCGAAGGCTATATACTATATAAAAAAATTAGAAAATAAGACACAGGGGTGGGATGAACCATCCATCTCTCTTTTTTCAGAGATGATGCTGATAAACAAGGAAGAAATCCTGGGTGATGGGGAAGGTACTTCTCTTCTTTCAGAAGCAACTTTCAACCAAGAGCCAGATTCCTTCCTAAATAGTAGAAATCTTGGTGCAATGACAGAAGGCACTTCTCTTCTTCAGAAGTGTTCTTCAGCAGGTAGAAAGAATCTTTTCGGTAGCCAATAACTGGTAACGGGAGTGCTGAGTGACCAGCAACTCGAGAGAGAAAAATGAAGAACAATGGGGGCACCACATCATCTAGAGGCTCTTTACATAGGAAAGGAAAATGCAAACACACTGAAGGTACTTATGGGGGTACAACGTCGTCCCATAGTTGGACTTCAGGACACCTTCCTGATCACCTCCACTAGTTCTGCTTGTTAAGTCAAATGGACAAGAAAGTTCATAGGAAATAGACATACGAACAATCTCCTAAGGTAGCACAAGTTATAACATCACAAAGTTTGTAACTTGTTTTCTCATTTAGATAAAATAATATGAATTACAATATGAGATCAAAGTCTCAGTGATGCCTTTCAATTTGGGCAGAGTTTTGCTTCTGATAATCAAAAAGGTCTCTCTTAAAATGATACAAGAGATTACATTATATAGAGGCCTGAGGGAGGCTTGGCACTTTGTCCCAAGGAGTGATCCATTTGGTGCATTCAATGCCTTGGATGCATTCTAGTCTTGTCAAGAAGGGCATGTTGGAGCATGGTGACTGCCCTGACTGTGGCATGTCAATTCATCTCTAGTGCCTCCTCCCGAGCTTAAATCTCTCATTCCATCACCTACTTAGCCACGCAACTGTCTATTCTACCTTTAACTCATAGGGGACAAACAAACGATGCATTCAATTTTTGCAGTCCCTAAATACCTACCTAGTGAACTGCTCCATCTACTAGAAATAACTCTCATTGAGTTTCCCTCTTTGTGTCTTCCTCCTCTTGATCTTGGCCTTAGTCTTTTTTGAACGCATTCGGGTCTGCACTTTAAGTCTGCTAAAATCAACAGACACTTCATTGAGACAAATTTGACGTTTGCAGGCCCGTCATTTTTCCCAACAACTTCCTCATGTCTTTCTCACTTGCCATGGTCACTTTCTGCTTATGATGTGGGTGAGGACACGTGGAGGGATCTGCAGCTTCGAGATTGGCTTATCGAAATAAGATTTGAAACTGATTAGCAGCTGAGGAGGGCACAAATGCAGACATGTGGCAGTTTCCACAGCCCTCTGAGGCTCAAACCTTTCCTAAAGGGAACTTGCCCTTCAGGGTCTTCTTAGTGGCCTTCAACTTTGATTCTTTGATGGGCTATCATCCCCTTTTATTTCCTTGGCTCCATATGTGCCTTGATATTGCGAGTGCCCATTTCCTCTGACACATGGTGCCTTCCATAGGAACAGTCAAGGATATGTGGAAGCATCCATCTAATTCAGAGGAGCTCTTAGAAACCTTTGAGATTCTAGTGGAGAAAGACACGTGGAGGCTTCTGTCAAACTCTAGAAACACTTACAGAAATAGTTGGGACTCACTTTAGCAATCACATAGATGATGACACTTGTCAGCTTCCATTGATTCTCACCAAGGACACGTGGTGTCTTCTGTTGCATCGAATTGAAACCCTCCATCGTTAACACTTGGCAGCATCTACCTCCTTGGGTCTTTGTGACATCATAGAAATGTTTGGGGCTCAGTCAGGCTCTCACAGACGATGACACTTGTCAGCCTCCACCGATCTCTATAAGGGGCATGTGGCATGGTCTGAATACACTTGTTAGTCACGTGAATGCATACACTTGGCACATTCCACTTCATTTAATCACTCATCCCTAGGCCCACCATGGGCTTTGCTTGAAATAATGAAGCTAAGGGAAGAGATTGTAGATATTGACACTTGGAGGCTTCCCCTGAGCTTTGGAGGGGACACGGGGCATGGTCTGCTGCTCTTAGGAAAAACATAGTGATGCCTTCCACAATTGCCACTTGTCAGCTTCTACTGATTCTCACCAAGGACATGTGGCAGCTTTCACCATTTATTAGAAACAAAGCATAATGGGGCTCGGCTGACGACACTTGACAGCGTCTGCCTGACTCTTTATTTTGTGTGCATCCTTCCTTAACTAAGGCAACCTTTAAAATTGTTGAACCTATTAATCCCTTTACCAAAAAGTTGAGAAAATGATGAATTTGAATGTTTTAGAACAAATTTTTGGAAAGGGGAAGAACAATTTTGGATATGCAAGACCAAAATAGTCCTATGTTGTCTGAAAAATGAGGAATCACTTTTTAGGGACAACAGCTGGCTCCTGTTGGGGAACTTCCTTCAGATGACAACTCAGAATAACTAAGGAGAGTAGAAACTAGAATCTCCAATGCCTTGAAGCGTGCCATTGGGCTATGGAGTCATGCTACTCAAAAAGAAAGGCTCTAAAAAATGAAAATGAAAAGCACAAAATAGAACTAAAGATTATAGAAAGATACATATGTATAGATGATCTTATCTGATGCCTCAAGATTTGAAGTGCTTCAGATATTGCCCACTGTGAGATAGTGAAAATGGTGTGCCATCCTGATAAACCAGCATGAAATCATTTTATCCTCAAAAATGGTGACGGGTGAATGGAACCCTCCACCAGGAATCACATTTTCTATGCCTTCCCCTTGGTTTTCTTTTCTTCTTGCTCCAAATCAAGAATTGAATTTTGGTCCAAAAACCATGAATCTTTGCTCTCCTAGCAAAGAGTTCCTTTTCTTGATTTTGATGGGTAGCAACACAGCCTAGTACCATAATTTTTTGTTTTAATAGCTCAGCCCAGCACATGTCTTGATTGTCCCCCTTAGATATCTCAGATTCTTCTTCATTTGGAGGGGAGGGTTCTTCTGCACTTATGCCACACTCCACCAATTCTTCTGCTATTTAATCCCTACCTAAAGACTCAAACAAAATCTGGGCTGTAGGGGCTGCCATTTGGGTCTCGACACATTTGACATGATCAATTATGTCAAATGGATGGATTGGACTAGGCACAGGGGATGGGAGTTCTTCCTTTTGGTTTATGGTAGGGGTGGGAGGACTGATTTGTGAAGTAGAAGTAGAAGGTGTAGAGATGTTTGGGATACTTACTTTCTCAGCAATCACTGGGTCCTTCGATTGGATAGGTAGAGTGGCCCCACGCTTAGCAATCAAAACTGCAAGTTGAGGTCACTCCTCTATTTCTCCTTTATTAGCTTGTTGAGCTGACTGATTCTGGGACTGGGTGGCCACAACATATGATCCCTCGGATGCTTCACCTTTACTTCTGGGTTCATCCTAGTAATCCAAGAAATTGATGTGAGAGTCGCCAGCTAACTCTTCTTGATCCTCTGTGAAGAGTCCAGTCTCATTTTCTTGATTAAACTCAAGTTGGAAAGAAAAATCATGCTCTATTTCCAAATACCCAACTGCTGAGTTGGCTGGAGGTGCTTCAATGGCAAGGTTCCTCTGTGAGGGAGGAAGATGATTGGGTTGCCCTTGATGTCCTTGATTAGGGAATGTCCTCTTTGGTACATCTCTGTATGAAGGAGCAGATGACATCCCTTATGCCATTTGTCTTCTGAGGGCCAACACTTCATTTTCTAGCTTCTGCACCATTGGATCAGTGGTGGCTATAGGTGAGTTATCAGAAGATGTGCCTCTATTTGAATCCCTTCTTATCTTTTTAGCCAAGATAAGGTCATCTTCTAACTTAGTGGCTAAGTCTTGAGCAGCTTCAAGATCTATGCGGCCAACATGTCTTAGCAGAAAACTCACTTCAGGCAACTGTGAGTTTATGAAGAAGCATTTGAGGTTCTCGGGTGTGGGCTGAGCAACTGCAGGAATCCTATTTCTCAGCTTGTCAAATTTTGCAATAAATACCCTCATGGGCTCATGAGGTTCGTTCTTCATTTGCATAAGTTGGGCTAGCAAAGCATGAGCATCTTTTGCAAGTTTGAACTTTGCTTCAAACTTGGCTTTGATAGTGTCCTAGCCAGTCACTGATCCAGTCTGCAGATGGTAAAACCAGTCTACAACAGCATCTTGTAGTGTCTCCATAAAAAGCTTGACTGCCACGTCTTCAAATTCCACCCCTATCACACCACAGGCTATGGTGAAGGTTGCAATGTGTTCATTAGGGTGGACTCTTCCATCACCAAAGAATTTGAGGAAATTCTTCCTTGAACTGAGTGGTAGCTCATGCAGGGGTGGAGTTAGATTAAGTGGGCCAAATGATGTACCCCAGGGGCCTCAAACTGCCATGATTGGATTATGAAAAATAGGGATAACACATCTGAGTGGAGTTGCCAGATTATAGGACAAAAATGGAAAAGAAATCGGCCCTACTTCAGCTTAAAGCTTGAGGATTCAAACTACACTTTCTTTCCCAACAGCTTTGGTTTTGCAGACTAGATAATATAACAGAGATGGAGGAAGATGGTAAGGCTATAATGATATTGGGTAAGACCCAGATGGGAGTCGCCAGACTCTATAATGGATAAGGTGATAATGATAATGAGTAAGACACAGGTGATGTTTCAATCTGAAGCTTGAGGCTCCAAATTGCACATAATTACTCTGTCCCCAATGAAGTCACCAAAAATTGTTAGGTGAATATTTTGTCGACCAGCTAACTGGCGTTCAAAATAGTTCCTATCACCACAACATAGAAATATTGGTCATCCAGGTGTGCAGTTTTACTGCATCACAAGGGGACAAATCCCTTCTCTCATCAAGGGGAGGTTCCCTATTAAATATGCGGAGGCTATATACTATATAAATAAGCAGAAAATAAGACACAGGGGTGGGATGAACCATCCATCTCTTTTTTTTTAGAGATGATGCTGATAAACAAGGAATAAATCCTCAGTGATGGGGAAGGTACTTCTCTTCTTTCAAAAGAAACTTTCAGCCAAGAGCCAGATTCCTTCATAAATAGTAGAAATTCTGGTGCAATGACAGAAGGGCACTTCTCTTCTTTCAAAAGTGTTCTTCAACAGGCAACAGGAATCTTTCAGGTAGCTAGTAACTAATAATGGGGGTGCTGAGTGATCAACAACTCGAGAGAGAAAAATGAAGAACAATGGGGGCACCACGTCATCCCAAGGCTCTTTACACAGGAAAGGAAAATGCAAACACACTAAAGGTACTTATGGGGGCACAACTTCATCCCAAAGTTGGCCTTCAAGACACCTTCCTAATCACCTCCACTAGTTCTGCTTGTTAAATCAAATGGACAAGAAAGCTCCTAGGAAATAGACATACAAATAATTTCCTAAGGTAGCACAAGCTATAATAGCACAAAGTCTGTAAGTAACTTGTTTTCTCATTCAGATAAAATAATATGAATTACAATCTAAGCTCAAAGTCTCAGTAATGCCTTTCAATTTGGGCAGAGTTTTGCTTCTAATAATCAAAAAGGTCTCTCTTCAAATGATACAAGAGATTACATTATATAGAGGCCTGAGGGAGGCTTGGCACTTTGTCCCATGGAGTGACCCATTCGGTGCATTCAATGCCTTAGATGCATTCTGGTCTTGTCAGAAAAGGCCATGCTGGAGCAGGGTGGCTACCCTAATTATGGTGTGTTGATTCATCTCTAGTACCTCCTCCTGAGCCTGAATCTCTCATTCCATCACCTACTTAGCTGCACAACTGTCTATTCTACCTTTATCTCATAGGGGACAAATAGATGGTGCTTTCAATGTTTGCAGGCCCTAAATATATACCCGATGAACTGCTCCATCTACTAGAAATAACTCTCGCTAAGTTTCCCTCTTTGTCTCTTCCTCCTCTTGATCCTAGCCTTAGGCTTTTTTGAATGCATTCGGGTCCATGATTTAAGTTTGCTAAAATCAACAGACACTCCATTGAGACAAATTTGATGTTTATGGGCCCGTCATTTTTCCCAGCAACTTCCTCATGTCTCTCTCACTTGCCATGGTCACTTTCTGCTTGTGACGTGGGTGAGGACATGTGGAGGGATCTGCAGCTTCGAGATTGGCTTATTGAAATAAGATTTGAAACTGATTAACGACTGAGGGGGCCACAGACATAGACACATGGCAACTTTTGTAGCCCTCTGAGGCTCAAACCTTTCCCGAAGGGAACTTGCCCTTTGGGGTCTTCTTAGTGGCCTTTAGATTTGATTCTTCAGCAGGCTATCATCCCTTTTTATTTCCTTGGCTCCATATGTGCCTTGATATTGTGAGTGCCCCTTTCCTCTGACATGTGGTGCCTTCCACAGGAACAGTTGAGGATACGTGGAAGCATCCATCTAATTCAAAGGAACTCTTAGAAATCTTTGAGATTCTGGTAGAGGAAGACATGTGGAGGCTTCCATCAAACTCTAGAAACACTTATGAAAATAGTTGAGACTCACTTTAGCAATCATGCAAATGATGACACTTGTCGGCTTTCACTGATTCTCACTAAGGACACGTGGTGTCTTCTACTATATCGAATTGAAACCCTCCACCATTAACACTTGGCAGCATCCACCTCCTTGGGTCTTTACGACATCTTAGAAATGTTTGGGGCTCAATCGGGCTCTCATGGACGATGACACTTATCGGCCTCAACCGATCTTTGTAAGGGGCACATGGCATGGTCTAAATACACTCGTTAGTTGTGCAGATGCAGACACTTGGCACGTTCCACTTCATTCAATCACTTGTCCCTGGGCCCACCATGGGCTTTGCTCTAAATAGTGAAGCTAAGGGAAGAGACTATAGATATTGACACTTGGAGGCTTCCACCGAGCTTTGGAGGGGACATGGGGCATAGTTCGTTGCTCTTAGGAAAAACATAGTGATGCCTTCTGCGGTTGCTACTTGTCAGCTTCCATTGATTCTGACCAAGGACATGTGGCAGCTTTCACCATTTCTCAGAAACAAAGCATAATGGGGCTCGACTAACAACACTTGGCAGCGTTCACCTGACTCTTTCTTTTGCGTGCGTCCTTCCTTAACTAAGGAAACCTTTGAACCCGGTGAACTTGCTAATCCCTTTACCAAAAAGTTGAGAAACTAATGAATTTGAATGTTTTAGAATAAATTTTTGGAAAGAGGAAGAATTTTTTTTGCCATGCAGGACCAAAATAGTCCTATGTTGTCTGAAAAATGAGGAATCACTTTTCAGGGAAAACAAGTTCTATGATTTTTTTGATAAATATGTATATATAGGGTGGCTAAAAGGCCCTGTGTAATTCTCCTTGCCACCTCATTATAATACAAGAAAACATTACTCTTACTAATGAATTGTATATCTTTATATTGTAATACAAGATAACCTATTTTATTAAATGAATTACATAAATACTAAGAACCATTGGTGGATTTCATGGTTAGAATCTCCATTGTTTACTATTTGGTGGGCTCTTTAAAAAAGATCAAAAAAATGTCATTTTTGGAACACTTATAGGCACATCGAATCTCCACGATAGTGTTATTTTTATTAGCTCCTTCTTCACATATAGTTCCCATAATTTTTTGGGATGACTTTTATGTTTTTATAGTCTAGCTCCCACCCTTGGTTTTAAAAAAAAATAAAAAATTAGATTTTGAATTTATTAATTTTTTTATTAAGTATAACTAAGAATAGGTTGTTGACCCCAAAATTTAAAATTAAGAACAAATATGTGGAACATTCACAATGGTTATAATTTTAAGGGTATATAACTTCCAAATATTTGTACCAAATACCGGTAAAAATATCTAACTAAAAAGAGAACAAGACTTTAACTGCATCATAGATTACCATATTCAAAGAGAGGGATAGAGTATCATCCATCCACATGCAACACCATTGAAAATAAGATCCATTATCTTGAAATCAAAATAGAATGCAAAATGTTTTGATATGTTTTATTGATTAACAGTGACATATATATACAAGGAAATCAGTTCATAATTATATAATGGTTATAGAACCATATAATCTAACAGATCACCTAACTATTATGCTAGCTAATCACTAACCAGTGCTATAATAGATCATTGAACTATCTAACTAAGCTAACTACGCTAATCACTAAGCTAGCTTAACAAATCATTATGCTTAAGAATGTAATAGATATCAGGATTTTCCAACATTCCACCCTTTTTTACATTGTTTCTACAAACATAATTTTAACTGATAGTGGTCCCCCCTTTATTACAAACACTATAAAAGATTTACACTCTCTGTGTATCCTACTCATTTTCTAAGGTGGCATGCCATCCTTGTGGTTTCAAGGTCTTGGTGTTACCTTGGTTCTTCCATGTAGGATTACCAAAAACCTAGAAGTGATAGCAACACTTCTCTTTGCTAACACCTTCGATGGTTTTTTGGATTACGAGGATTGCCACAAACCCATATGGTTTTCTGCTGCAGGTTGACCATGAACCTGGAGGGTTTTAGGAGGTTTCTACTTCACTTCGATAGTTTCTCAGATTACCAAAAACCCTTTTCCAAGAACCAAGTGCTACTTTAGTGCTTTTTCTCCCCACAAATTTATTGTTTAGGAGGTACCAAACTAGAAAATAATTATTAGTAGCTTATTGAAAAACACACTACAAAAAATAAAATAAACACACCAAAATTTGTCACCATAGCAATGATACGACCCCATCATAGGTGAATCACAAGAGGACAGTAGTTCTCCTCCAGCCTCCATGTATTCTCCAGCGTCCAGTAAATGAAGCTGCTTCACTCATCAAATATGGATTTGAACATCACCTATACCATGCCATTTTTAAGGACCAAACTCTCCCAATGACACATATGACTCAAGACGTTAGGTTCACCTGATAATGCATCCGTACAAGAGATTTTTGACATTTTAAACAATATCGATAATGGACCCAAAACAAAATATTGACACATACTTTTGACTATGACTCTATCTATTGATTTTGACACTTTTGCAATTTTTGATGATAATAAAAAAACACACTAAAAAGACAAACAACCTTTTAAAATAAATGACATTATTTTGACACTTTGATTTTTTTGAATTTGACAACTAGATAAAACCAAAAGCATTAATAAACATTTCTTAAAATAATAGACTATTATAATAACAACTTAGACTTGACAAAACAACTCAAAACTTATTTTAATAACTATTTGAACCAAAAAAAAAATGATTCGACTAAAAACTAATTGACGTGTCATTACCTATCAACTTATCTAAAACATAACCAACGTTCAAGATTTTATTTATAGCCTAGGAATGTGTAAGGAACCTTGAAAGGAAAATTTATTCATACATAGGCAAAATGGGTTAAGTAAATTACACATGTTAAGACATCTTAATAAACCATAAGTGATCATTATTAACCCTTATAAGTTCAATCCTTTGGGAGGGAAAGAATAAAACCCTCTAGGTTTGCTTAGGGAACCCAAAAACATCAACCCTTAGTGTAGGAAAATGATTTATCCTATAGAAAAGAATCAAAGTCAACAAAAATGATGATATCTTAGTTGAAGAAAAGATTCAGGTCATGTGTGTAGATTGGATACATTATTATTAGCTAAAAGAATCAAAATATAATAATGAGATAAATCAAACTATATTATAAAATATATTTAAAAAAACATAAGCTTTTTTAAGAATAATACTTTTCGAGTTCTCTACTAGTGACGATGAAAATCATGTTTTCTTACTTTACTTCCTTACCAAAAACCATATCAATATTCTCACAATTACAATGCACAAATATTATTTGGAACTATGATAAACAAACTCTCTTGAATACACACTTGAATTCACCCACTCTGTTCACCTTCTCAAACTAAGTTCTTATATTTTTACCTAATGTATGCCCATCTATATATAATTAAATCAATAGGTAACTGACATAATGGTTTTACAAAACAATGCGTAACAAAACCATGGGCTAAGTCAACCCATAATGGTTTCCCATTAATCAGTTATATCGTAAGACATGTATGTTTGAGGCATGTAGTGGGCATTAGAGCATATGGCTTACAATTTGTATTTAAGGGATTAAGGATTAGGCTTTAGATTTAATGGTGTATATAATGTCTTATTGCTCTATGACATGTGAACCTTATTCTTACTTCAAAGGATGTTAATTGGGACTAAATCAATTGGCAAATAGGGAAAGTTTATGGTTTACAATGTATGGTATAGTGTTTAGGGCTTAGGTTTTAATGTATATATGGTTTAGGGTACATAAGGTCAATCACAAAGATAATTGAGGATAATTTGAATCACTTGGGCCCCTTTGTATTTATAGAATGTGTTTTTTGGTTGTCATTATACTCCATGTCATCATGCAAATTGAGTGAATTATTCAAATGGGGTAATCAATCTTGTGATTTAGGCCAAACTGATCCTTATGAACTTAATTCTTAGTCTACATGATGCTAATTTGGGATAAAAAGATTTATTTAGGGTTTGAAGAGTTTATATTTATGGTTTAGAGTTTAGGTATTGGGAACTTTAAGGATTATGGCTTAGGGTATGTAAAGTACAATTGTGATGGCTATTGGGGTAAATTTGAGATCCTTGAAGATATATCTGTCAATAAAGAATGTGATTTTGGGTTCAATTAGCCCACACATCATTATAGATTGAGCCAATTAATTTAAATATGGTAATGAGTGATGTGATTTTGACCAATTTCATCCCTGTGAACCTAATTCTTACTATATATAAAGGATGTTAATTGGGGCTAAATTTATTTGTTTAGGGTTTAGGGTCTACAATTTAAAGGGTTTGGGGTTTAGGGCTTATGGCTTAGGGTTTAAGGTAAATGGTACAAGGTTTAGGGATTAAGGTAAATGGTACAGGGTTTAAGGTTTAAGATACTAGATATAGGGTCCAATCACTAAGATTAATGAAGAGAATTTGAGATTCTTATTCACCTATTTGTGACAATTACCTTCATGTTTGTATTTATGATAAAAGTAAGGTCAGTTAAGACATACATGTTATACAATTGATTGAGCCTTAAATTTGGTTTAGGGGCTCAATTTCATCCAAATCACACCCCTAATTGAACAAATTGACTAATTGGATCAATTTGTGATAGAATCAAACTTAATTTAGCCCCAAATCATATTTTTCTATTGAAAGGGTTCAAATTGGCCTCGAATTCCTCCTTAAAATAAATCAACTCTTTGGTTAATTATATATGACATGACAATAGGGTTAATTTCAGTCCAAATCACATTGAATTTATAATTTAAAATACGCTCATATAGCTCATTTTGACCCTAAATACTTCCATAATTGAAATAATTGACATTTACATTCATTAGCTGATGATGTCAATTTTATTGAACTCAAAACCACATTCTATACATGTAGAACTTGCATATAAATTAATAATGATTCTTTGTTTCAATCAATATAATGAAATTGGAGCTGATCAACACCTAAATCACATTTATATTCATACAATTAGGTTGAAAGGACTCGAAATAGCCCTAATTTACTTCAGATGTATAGTTCAATTGGTACTCCGAAGGCTAAGTTTTGTCCATAGGTTTAAAAAATGTATTTTATGACATCTAGTGATAAAATAAGTTATATCATAAAATTTATAATATGTTACACCTTAAAACCAAGTAATTACAAGTAGTCAAGTCAACATATTAAAATTCCCATAAATTTTTTGAAGTCTAATGTGATATCACAACACCTTAATTCACTATCCAAGGTTAGGGACCTTTCCCGTATCACATGGAATAACACCACTGTTAGGGAGATCAAAAACATATATAAAATTTGAGGTAAAGAGAAAATTTGGGTTTTTGGGTGTTAGGAATATATAATGTGATTGTGTTAGTAATGGGATTGTATTATTAACTAATGTGATCGCATTACTAATGTGGTTAATAATGTGATCATGATAATACCACAATTGTGTTATTAATGCTATCATACTATTTAAATTTGAATTAAAAACCATGTTTTTTTCTCAAGAATGGATTGGATTTTTGAGCCAAAGGCTTGTACTTGTCAATCTATAGTCAAGTTCAAGAGTTCTGATACCATTGTTCAACTTTGATCTACAAATATACTATGAATTTCAATGGTAAAATTCAAAAACTTAATACCATCGTGACGAGGACGCTCTTCACTTTTCAAAAATATGATTTTTATAAATTTTGACTAATTTAAGGTTTCAAACTATTATGATTTCTAGCTATACCTTTTTTATGTGACTACATGTCACAAATATACACGCCTATACATGTTAATGTATTTTTTTTATCCAAGTGAAAAAAAAATTATATGGTCACAAACTAGGCCTAATTATACACATATTAAAAAAAAAAACTAACTTTCTTTTTTTTAAGGTAATTAGGCACGTCACACAGATGATTATCCATGTTTTTGTTAGTTTTTTAGATTTATTTAATTGAAAAATTCATAAAAATAAAAGTATTTATTGAAAAAATATAAGACACAAACTAGAATATCTTATCTAAAGTTTCACCAAAGGTTTTCAAAGAATATTAAACGTTGCTTAAAAAATGGTGAATAGCATGGCCACCTATCTACTCTATTTTATAAAAAAAATAGAAGTTCTTTTTTAAATTTTAGATGTTTGATCTAGTTACACTTAACCATTTTAAAAAAAAAATAGTTTTTGGGAAACTAGATTAAAAATGCTACATTTCATGTTCTTACACCATCTTCAAATTTGGAGTGTAGATATTTCAAATTATCTACAGAAGTTCAGATTTCTAAAATTTCAAGAAAATCATGTCTACAGGTAAACCACTTTTTGTCCCCCAACTTTGTGCACTTATTCCCATGTACATGTTCACATGCTTTAATATACAAAACAATAAGAATATGATCACATTATTGTTTTTAAAATAATGTGATCGCTTTATGTATTAACATGATTGCATTATGACTCGATAATTACCAATTAATAATTTAAATAACGTGATTGTAGTATTTGATAATGTGATCTCATTATGGTAAATTTCCGTTCAATTATACCCCAAAACCATTCACATACCCAAATTGTTTAGAAAAATCATAGATAAAACTATTCACAATTTTTAGATACTAGTCTAAATATCATAGATAAAATTGCCTAAACCTGGGGAAAATCTCTACTGGGCTATGCAAAGATCTACAGGGCTATGCAAAATCAAATAATAATGTAAAGACCACCTTATGCTTTTCTATATGAAAGTAGGCACCACAATCTTATGCTATTGAGACCACTTTTAACCATCAACAATAAATAGTGCTTTACCAACTGCCCCTGAGACCAATTCCTTCCAACATCATACACAGTTTGTGCAATATTGTCACACATCTCACATTATACTTGTCCATTATTAATTTAAATTTGATATTATTGATACAATTATTAACTTATTATTAATTATTTATCTCAAAATAAAAATTACATACAAACCACCTATAAATTTATCAATAACGAAAATTCATGTTCTCTCAAATTTATATAATTTATATTCTTTAAATTGTTTAAAATTTTGTGTAAAAAATATATTGTAATGTAATTTTATTTGATTGCAATTGAATTTATAAAATTTGACAATCTATTTTGCAGTAAATAAGTAAACAAACCATTGGAAAATTTTCATTTGGCAGGTAGCGACGATGGATACCCTCAAATTGTAGCTCTAGTTCTAGTTGCATCGAAAGCGTAGTTAAATTTAGCAATGCACTAAAAACATGGTCCCCATGCCAAAGTAGGTTGTCAAATTCAATATTTTATCAGCCATGAAAGATTAAATCTATTTTAGGGCCCACATGCACCAAGATCTATGGCACGTAAAACTAGATTGCATGTCTTTCCACACCATGTTTAAATAAATAAACTGTACGACTTTCCACAGTTATATTCAGTCTTCATCACACTTTTCATAATTATATCCAGTTTCAATCATTTAAGATCTAGCCGTTCATATTTTCATTTAGGAACTTTCAATATACTGTAATTATATTAGTGGTCATTAAACTGTTAATGCCTTCAACCTTAGAATTTTCCACCTTAAATTATACTTCTTGGCTTTATATCGGATCAATGCATTTGAGATATCTGTACTAGGAAGTATTACAACTATGAATATCTACTGTTCCTTAATTTGTCTTAGAAAGGTATTCGATATACTTTCCTTATATCAGTGGGTTTTAAACTGTAATGTCTTATTCATCTCCTGTGCTTACAATTTGGATAGAAATTTTTATCTTGAATGAGTTTTGGATTATTTTTCACTCTGAATGAGATCCCTCGTTAAGGACCTTTCCGCTTTTTAATTAAATAAACAACAAATGCAGCAATACACAAAATGATTAAATAAACAAGAAACGTTGCAATACAAACAATTCATAACGCTAAACACACAGTGATTAAATTTGACAGTTGATTTTCTATAATGTTTTATAGACTCAATTTGACTGTAAGCATGGCATTTGAGAGATGGGATCTCCATAGGAAATAATTTGTCGCCTACAAGAGTTATTGTGTGAGGTCAGCCTTAACACAAATGTATTATTGAAGGCAGACGATTAAAAAATTGTTTGGTTTTGAAATCAATGAAATGACTTAACAATTTAAACAACTATTTTAGAAAGGGCCAAAAAGGCATAGGTAACGCAAGAAATTCAATCCAGACCTAAACCTGAAGCTTGGATTTTTTAGAAATGACAAAGTCACGTGTCTAAAGGTGGAAAAACAAGCAAATAACTTCTCATATAACATGGATCATGCTTATGAATGGCAGCGAATTGTTTAGGGTTTTCAAACCTGAAAAAGAATACTTGGTCAGGGTTGGAACCCTGACGAGCTTAACACCATGGGGTGCTAATTGGTTTGCACCTAACTACGAATCATAGATACATCATAGATAAAACCCATAAATTATCTAATACAGTTACGAGTTTTGAATTAGTTACAAACATTATCAAATGTAGATAAATCAAGTAATATATTAGGTAAAGATTCTTGAATGAGTACATTCCCTGTATTTCAATACCATAATTACTTTCTCTTGATTAAACAACATTTAACGTTGCATCCCACTAAATAATAAAACTGCTCAAAAAACAAAAACAAAAACTAATCTCAATAAATATATATAAAATGAACAAAACTCTGAAACGCCAAATAAAATAACTACACATTAATGAAAACCTTAAAAAATATGAACATACCAAATTCATCAATATCTCTCTCCTGTTTCTAAAATAAAATATAATTAATTTTCAATAGCATAGTAACATAACTATTTGTTAATCATATATATTACAATTTTTTTAAATGAATTTATTTACCCCAGAGGTGATGTTGAATAAATAATCGTGACAAAAAAATTCTTCGCTCCCAAGAATCCTGTACCTTATGGTATATTCCAAAATTGTCGTCACAGTACTCTTTGTTTTAATAGCAAAATAGAGTGAGCTAGCAACGTGTCCTTCGTCACAAAGCCCAATTGCGTTTCCCGGCATGCCCCTTTATTGTCCAATGAAGTCAATATCTCATCTCTCAAAAAAGAGCCAGCTGTGTTTGTTGACACGGGTAAATCTTTGTGGACACAAATTACATGCGCTCTCCCAACATTTCAGATTGTTAAAACTGCTTACACACAATTCAATGGCATTTTAAGGTAGTCCGAAAGAGTCATAGGCTGCTCATGCTTATGACTGTGCAGTGTATTGCCTCAGAAGATGCAAGGCCAACTTCAATTTTCATGACTTTCTGCCAGAAGTTCCGTCGGCATCTTCGCTATCTCCCACACAAATTTAAGCTGCTGCGGCCATGTTTGCTAGGGAAGAATTGCGGCAGCCGTGAAGGAAAGATGTGGCATTTTCTTTTTCGGAATCTTAGTCCTATAAAGATATCCACCAAAATTTGGAGGAACAATACTGTAGATTGTTGGATTCGCTTCTTGAGGATGTAGAAAAAAGATAGTCTCTAAGATTTAGAGGTTAACCCTGAGGAGAGTTTAGAGGGCATTTATTTTGTTCTGTTAATGGAAGAACAAGGTAGCCTTTTTCTCCTCCAGTCATTAAGACTTGCGGTAATTCAAAATTCATGTCTGAAGAAATTTTGACGTAGAAATGTGTTGGAGAATGCTGCAATTTTTAATTTTGTAACTTTACATTATTTTTATTTTTTATTTGTTATTTCGACTCAAAATGATTATATTATTAGGCTTTCTGTAATGGTAGTTGTTAATCTGAAATTTGTTTTATTTCATTATTATTTAGTTTTTTTTCCAAGTAATAGAAAATTTGTAATATTTTGATTATATGATGAAGTTTGGAATCTATAAATTGATGTAATTAGATGGAGGTTATTTATCACCAATTAATAAAAAAATAGAGGAAGAAATAATAAATTAATTAATCAAATAATATAACAGGTAGAAAATTCAAAACAAAAATCCTCTAAGAGTAATATCTTTTAGGATATTTATTTAAAATATAAATATTAATTTATTAAGAATAAGTTGTTGACCAATAATGATGAGAACTATGAAATAAATTAATAAAATAAAATAAGGGTAGGGGTTAGATCATAAAAATATAAATTGAAAAGTCATCCCAAAAAATGATGAAAACTATATGTGAAGAAGGCAATAATACAGATAACACTATCGTGGAGATTCAATGTTCCTTTAAGTGTTCCAAAAAATGAGATTTTTTTGGATCTTTTTTATAGGGCCTACCAAACAATAAACAATGGATATTCCAACCATGAAATACACCAATAGTTCTTAACATTGACCAAATTTATATAATAAAAAAAAAAAGTGGTTATCTTGTATCAATACACAAAAATATATAATTAGTTAGTAAGAGCAATGTTTTCTTGTATTAGAATGAGATGGCAGGGAGAATTACATAGGGCCTTATAGCCACCCTATATATACATATTTATCAAAAAAATCATAGAACTAATCATCAACTAGAATTTAATCCACACACAAAAATTCATGCTCATAACCCTCAATAGTTTTAGTCATGTTCTCTAAATCCTCTAAAGATAAAAGAGGAGTAGGGAAACATTCCAGAGGTGAGAAGATATCCACATCACACAAATGACTTCCAAAGCATTCCATAATCTCTCCTTGACCCTGAATGATATCCCCAAACCCATCTAGGCTGAAGTGATGGTGATGAAGTACATCCACTCCAAAAAATAAGACCCTTAGTATAGTCCACATCCATAATATCCTCATGTAGAGAGAAGGAAACAATAACATTGGTAATAATGTTTGCATCGCTGAGATTATTGGCCAAACCAAACACATTTTGTCTAACAATGGTATGTCATGGGTCAAATAGTAAGCTATTCAACCCCTATACTATATCATCCTCTTTAAAATTATCTCCATGTGCTACCACTCTCATTAATATCTTAACCCACTTCTACAATGGGGAATATTTTAATTTCAATTGTAATCCATTGACATACCTTTCCCCAAGTAGTTCAATCAATTCCCAAGGACCACAAGAAGATCAAGCTTGTCTAGTAAACCCAACTTTGGCACCCATAATTCATGCATAACTATATGAGATGGGGGAAGATATAGCTCACATTAGTAGGAAATGTATTAAATTTTTTAAAGAAAGCTCTATTTTCATCCTTAACCTCTAACATTATGCATAGATGCGACATGAAAGGAACCTACCCCTTTTTGGACAAAAACTGAAGAGGAAAATGAGAACATAGTTTGTCAAATTAGGAAATGAGTACCAGAATTCATGGGTAACCTATGAATTGAAAACCAAATCATTAAAGGTAGAAATCCCTACTTGAGTGCCACCTATCTTTATAGAGTGTCATCCAATTTATGCACCATCCATAGTTTATCTAAACTTTGTCCATTGCCTATCCACCAATGTAATTTAGTTGCATTGGTAGAATAAGTCAAAGACTACAATATTTAGATGGGATGGTTCATGTGGAGGGAGGTCCAATACATATAAATAAATGCTTGACAAAATCTCCCATCACTATCTAATATATGATCAGGGCATATCAAGTCATTTTCACCAAACAATAAATTTCATGATTACAATGAATTATGGAAATCAACACAGGTTAAAAATACACAAGTATGTTGAATGAGAGAACTTAATCGGAAACCTAAGTATTCCACTATAGGAACCTATGTGTAGACCTTGTTAACCATATCATGCATTATTAACTTACGAAGAATATTACCTAATGAAAATTGAATGTCAACCTTTTGATAGACATCCCAATCCACAACTTGATTTCAATATCTCTTATTATAGCTCCATCTTACCTCTCCAATCTTATTCAATTTCAATCTTTTTTTCCTTCACTACCATACCTAGTCTCCAAATAACCAAACCATGGATTTTTGTTGCTTGGAGGATTACCTATGAATCTTCTTCTATCACTAATCATATCCACACTTGTGCATCTGTGATTTTTAACCCTTTCAATAGAGATTTCGCTTCATCTATAATATTAGTATCCCACCCATAATCTTGATATAGAAAAAAATTTGTTTTCCTTTCTCCACTCTAAAAATTCCTCTACTCCAACTGGACCCAGGTTTCCATTTTCTGCTCCATCAAATTTTAGTTTAATCCATCCCAGATCTGACAATTTCTACAAGGTGGGAGGAGAAAGTTTTAATACCAAACTAGACCCTTTATGAGGAAAAAACTAAATTAATTAAAAAACCCAATAATTAAAGAAAGTAAATTTAAAAAACCCAACAAATATAATTAGATAATGTCAAATTTTTACCTCATTGGCTCCCTCGAAGTAGGTGAAATACCACATGTCGTCTTAGGAATCCCAACACTTCAAGATCATCAAAGCATCTCAAGAATGTCATACACATATGACTTGTGATATACATTTTATAATTAGGGCAGACGATGGGTGTTATACTATAAAGTGCAATAATACTCCTTTGTATCTTGTGTAATGGTTTCATGAACACAGATTCTGCCACAATCTACACTTTTCAACACCATTTTTAGATAAAATGTGCTATAAAAAGGGGACTAATTATTTTTAAATGACTAACATTTAAAAAATGAATTTTATTACACACACATATATTTTAAATTTAAGACACATGAATCAAGGCAATTTAATAAATATGAAGAAAAAATATGCTACTAATCTATTTTATTTCCATATATTTAAAAATTTGTTATTATTTTAAATTTACTACTTGTCATTTTTGGTAGGGATTTTATAAAATTTATAATTAATTTTTTAAATTGTTTTCCAAAAAAAATCATGTTATTTTTTTAAGATGTACAGTTTCTAGCCATTGTTTTCCTCTAGGGTTTTACAAAAAAAAATTGATGAGTTTTTATTTGTTGTTTTTGAAGTGAAACAAAACTTATTATGTGTATTGTTTTTTGTAGTTTTTTTAATTATTTTTATTTATATAAATTTAAATTTAATCAATAAATATTTGAAAATGATTATCTTTGACATATTTACTTTGCTTGGATAATTCATCATTCAGATAACTTACAATATTTAAGAAAGACTCCAAAATTTTGTATTTACTAAGAACATCTTCTAGACTTCTCTATGTCATCCCTATTTAATAGACATTTTGTTATCACTTCAGTTTTAGAAGCCTTTGTCCTTTTAAGACAAGTCCATGCTACACAAACAAGGGTGCACTATGAACATGTCTAGTAGTGTGGATTTATCTCTCACACTCTAAAAATCATATTTTCAAAACAAAACTCTTCCTAATGAATTTCTTATGTCTACTCATGTTATCTACACTCTTACCATTACTAAAACAAAAGCTTATCTTGAGTAAGCTCTTCTTCTCTTGCAAGTGAAGCTAGGTAATATAGAAGAAACCATTTATCATGCTGCCCCTTCCTTATATTCTAGTACCTTGTTACACAACACTTTGGATCCTCAAATTTCATATTCTCCTCTTCCAGTTGGCTTTGTGGCTCCTAAAATTCCTCTTTATGAAGGCAAAGGTGATCTTGAACAATATTTGTGTGCCTTTCATAACTTATCTAGATTATGGAAATAATGACATATTGTTAACCAAGATCTTTGCATGAAGTTTCAAAGATTATGCTCTTAAATGGATATTTTTTCACATGTTCTGAATTAGTTGGGGTCTTTAGGACTCATTAGTTATCCAACCCTTCAACAAAGCACGATATCACAATTAGAAAACCAAGATCAATGCATGTTAGCAATGTAATGTGATGATAATTCAATCTCTATTGTATATGACTTTTTATGCTAGAATGAATGCTTGGTGCAAAAATACATGCTTCAAATTTTCTTAGACTCTTGAATCTTTGTTCTAACTATTGGGATATATAAACGGAAGCACACAATTGATTACTAAACCAAGCAACTTAATATGCGGAAATAAACCAGATTCACCAAGTAACTAGAATTCAGAATAACATAGATATGAGAGACAATACACAACTTGTATTAACACTTTATACAGAAAAGAATACAATAAAGAAGATGCCACTTCTTCTCCACCACCTCTTCAGAGGCTCGCCACACCTCAAGTGAACAGTAATTCTTCTCCCCAAAGCTCTCCCTCTCAGGTCCCAACACCCAACTCAAATACAAAGTTGGTGTTCACCTCCCGTGCTCCACGCACACCACAAGTGCTCCACGCACTCAACAAGTACTCAAGGTACTTCAAGTAGATCTCCCATGAATCTGCAACAACCTGCAATTCAACAGACCATACTTATGAAAGGAACTCTCTTGCCTTCCTCTCTTGCTCTATCCGAGTACACACCTGTACTCCAAGTAGACCCTACCTGATACTGCTCCCTGTTGTGTTGCTGTCTATATGATCTTGCACACCTACAAATCAAACACGGTTCTGCTCACCTGTGAACCTTGACCTTGCACACACATACACCTGCAGATCAACGATCTTACTTACCATGTAGATCTCCTATAAAGGCCACGCAACTGTGACCAAGATCCTACACTCCTGAAGAATCCAGCTGACTCTCCAAAACTAGCACCTACACCTGGTACTGTGGAACTAGGAGGAACACCCTTGCTCACCTCACACACAGAAGGAACAAACTTTGCTCAACTCAAAACTAGAACACCTTTCCAATACAACCATGAGTCTATTATATAGATCTCATCCAAACAATGATTAGACATCTAATTACAATAATTAGATCCACAGCTCTCAGTCTAAAAATAGATCTAAACATGCAAACACTTGGTTCGTTAGCTAACAGCCCGTAATAAGCTCGCAGTCGAACCACACAGGAGACCGACGTCGGTCGCTGTCCGCCTGGGGGTCGCCGACGCCGGCCGATCTATGACCGACGTTGGTTGCCTCCTGTCACCTACCTGCCGACGTCGGTTGGCCAGACCAACGCCAAACACTCTGTGACACTCAGCAACTCATCCTACAACCTCCTCCATGTCTGCATCAGTGAAGCTTTTAGCTCCACAACCTAACAATCTCCCACTTGGAGATAAACAGCTGCACTGTACCTGTACCTGTACCCTGTCTAATCTATTTCTTGGTTTGTATCCCTCTTCAAAATCAATCCTGAAGACAACACACCACACAACCTGTGATGTACCTCCTGTCATCTGAGTACCCTGCCACATCCGAACCTACAAATCCATATAGTGAAGTCCTGACCCTGCATAGCATGAATCCCTGTTGCCGGTCCCTCTCAAATACCTGAGAATCCACTTCCCCAAATTGGCTCCTAACTCTCTGACAGCTCCCACTGCATGGGAATACTCAGGTCTATACCAGACCTCATGTGATTTCAGACACTATACCTGTCCAGCCCTTAGTGTGCTCTGGCTCTGCATCTTGAACCTCACCAACACCTGATTCACATCAGCTCCCACTAGAGACAAAATCAACCTGTGATCTCCATGCCTCCCATGTCAAAGAATTTCGCTGCTCCAAACTCCTCATGACATGACACTGAACTAATCTTACCCTTAGCTCAGCAAAACCCTGTATGTACACCCCTGCTAGCTAGCATACTATCCACATACATCAACAGAATGATGTCATGACTCATCATCCACCCGGTAAGGCAAACCACAGTAGTTACCTGACACTGACTGAAGCCATGCTTCGTCCTCCACCTGTCAAACCCTGTACCACTGCCCTGCAGCTCCTCAAGACCATATACCTGGTCTTCCGTCTCACGTATCCGTTCTCTCTATTCTTCTACTAAGGAATCCATTCGTCTCTGTGCTTTCATACCTACTGGCAACCCTAATAAAAACACCTGTTTGGTTCTCCTCCAAGGAATCACATCCTCATCCATGCCAAGCTCACACCTGTTTCCTGGATCCTTCCTGCTATACAATCAGCAACGAGTATGAAGAAGAGGAACAACGAATTTGAGGGCCTACTTATGTCTTCAGTCCTCCGTATGGGTGTTTGAGACTCCTTGACAGCGTGCTATCCACCCAAAATCCGTTACAGTGACCGACCTCAGTCACTCCACAGTCTGCATCTAACCGACGTCGGTTCCATGCGTCTGTCCCTGACTACCGACCCTGCGGTGTCCCTGCTGCCGACGTCGGTCCTCTTGACCGACATCGGTCTTACATACTGCCGACGTCGGTCCCATGACCGACGTCGATCTTACCCTGCCCGACATCACCGGCTTCGGTCTGTACATGACCGACATCGGCACCTGTCTGTTCGACGCTGATTCCTCCTGACCGACGCCGGTACCTATGTTCGCCTGTGAGTGATGACTTTTTACCCGTGAGCTCCTTTGAATCAAAACACATGTCCAAACTGCTCTGCTCAGAAGTATCCAGCCCCATCCACTGGTTTCTGTCTGCCATCTCCTCCAAGTACACCAAGGCTTTCCAGTTCTTAAGCCTGTCAAATATATCTGTCTTTCGCTTAAGAACATGCATCTCCTTCCTTCTCATGTGACCAAGCCTACGAAGCCATGTCTCTGCAACAGAAGAAGAATTAGTAATATAAACAAGTAGATAAAGAATACCTATTTTCTTACCACCAGCTCATTCAAGTGCATCCGCTGTGAGAGTTCTTGTGCATCTCTCATCACCCAATCTTTCTGAAAAAATTAGCCATATCTCCAAACCTGGGACCTGCATGACTTTCATCAACACCTGTGAGTTGGCCGCCTGCAATTTCAGCTTCACTTTCGCTTTGCCAATTCTCTGGCAAGGCTCACCAGCTCCTCTACCTGGGGCTGCATGGAAAGAGGCAACCGAATCTTTTATCCAAGATTCAACTTTATCCAAGAAACCTCCCAGAGCACCCTGTGCAACAACACCTGCTACATCTGCTTCTTCAGTTTCTTCATGCTGATCTGCTACCAACCAACAATATTCTTTTACCTGCTCTTTCTTTCCATAGGACCGTGAGTGACCATCTGTGCTTTTCAACTCCTCCATTCTTAGCTTACTTTCATCTGCCATTGCTCTACTCCCACTCGATCAGAAATCCCTGAGAGTGACCTGTAACCAAACACAAAACCTGCTTCCTGCAACCTTAGCTCTGATACCACTTGTTGGTATCAAGCTCAAGAACCTACAACCAAGGCTCTGATACCACTTGTTGGGATATATAAACGGAAGCACATAATTGATTACTAAACCAAGCAACTTAATATGCGAAAATAAACCAGATTCACCAAGTAACTAGAATTCAGAATAACATAGATATGAGAGACAATACACAACTTGTATTAACACTTTATACAGAAAAGAATACAATAAAGAAGATGCCACTTCTTCTCCACCACCTCTTCAGAGGCTCGCCACACCTCAAGTGAACAATAATTCTTCTCCCCAAAGCTCTCCCTCTCAGGTCCCAACACCCAACTCAAATACAGAGTTGGTGTTCACCTTCCGTGCTCCACGCACACCACAAGTGCTCCACGCACTCAACAAGTACTCAAGGTACTTCAAGTAGATCTCCCATGAATCTGCAACAACCTGCAATTCAACAGACCATACTTATGGAAGGAACTCCCTTGCCTTCCTCTCTTGCTCTATCCGAGTACACACCTGTACTCCAAGTAGATCCTGCCTGATACTGCTCCCTGTTGTGTTGCTGTCTATATGATCTTGCACACCTGCAAATCAAACACGATTCTGCTCACCTGTAAACCTTGACCTTGCACACACATACACCTGCAGATCAACGATCTTACTTACCATGTAGATCTCCTATATAGGCCATGCAACTGTGACCAAGATCCTACACTCCTGAAGAATCCAGCTGACTCTCCAAAACCAGCACCTACACCTGGTACTGTGGAACTAGGAGGAACACCCTTGCTCACCTCACACACAGAAGGAACAAACTTTGCTCAACTCAAAACTAGAACACCTTTCTAATACAACCATGAGTCTATTATATAGATCTCATCCAAACAATGATTAGACATCTAATTAAAATAATTAGATACGCAGCTCTCAGTCTAAAAATAGATCTAAACATGCAAACACTTGGTTCGTTAGCTAACAGCCCGTAATAAGCTCGCAGTCGAACCACACAGGCAACCGATGTCGGTCCCTATCCGCCTGGGGGTTGCCGACGCCAGCCGATCTATGACCGACGTCGGTTGCCTCCTGTCGCCTACCTGCCGACGTCGGTTGGCCAGACCAACGCCAAACACTCTGTGACACTCAGCAACTCATCCTGCAACCTCCTCCATGTCTGCATCAGTGAAGCTTTTAGCTCCACAACCTAACACTAACTGATTGAATTAATTGTTATGATATATTCAATATATATCTCTAACATGTTTTAAATCTAGTAATATTCTTATATATTTATAGACATCTTAAATTTAAATGAAGACATCATTAACGTACAAACAATATACAATTAATAAACATATTCACAAATCATGATCACGTAATATAAAAAACCCAAAACAAAAATCAAAATGTACCAACTCTAAAATTATACACCATACATTTTTAAAACCCAAAAACCATACAATTTAGATTTTATTAAAAAAATATCAGAAATTTAAACACAAAGAATGAGAAAAGATTAAAAAAACATAAAAAAGGCCATAAAAAACAAGAAAACCTTGATCTAAATTAATAATCAAAAAATTCAAAATTACCATAAAATAATATAAAAATGACCAATACAAAAATGCCCTACAACTACATAATTACATATGATCATATTTTATGTTTTGTAGCCGTACATCAGTCCAATGGCTAGTGCTGGCCATTAAAATTTTAGGAAAATATATTTTACATTCATAAAATTAATGATCTCCGGTGAGATGGTGCAAAATGATGATCCACAGGAACAAGATATACCTAAAATGAAATAGATCGAAGTGGGTCCCTTTGCATTTAAGATGATAAGTCCTAGTATTGTACTTGATTGATAAGTAAACGAGGATAAGAATATGATTTTAGGTTATAATTAGTGATTAATATAATTATGGAATAAACATAAGATTTGTAATACCTTGTACATAAATACGTATATAAAAAAATCAATATTAATCTTAATTTATATAGGAAACAATAAAAAATTGCAGTGTTTTAACCATAAAAACTCTCCACTTCTTGGGGCATAATTTCCTCACTCAATGTTATTTTGGAAATATCACCGGTCTCTCATTTATTTGGTGTTGAAAAATCACTCCACGATTTTCTGGTAAAAAACAAAGAAAATCAATATCCTCCCACTCTAGTGGAGGGAAGTCCTCTAAATTTAGAGACTCGCTGGTCTTTACATCTTGTAGAAGTGAATCCAACAGTGTCTAATCATGATCCTCGAAATTTGGTGGTTTTATGCACATGATTGCGATTCCAAACCACAAAATGTAGCACCGTTCTCCAACATAAATTCTTCCCTTGAAAATTTGGTTGCAATAGCTTGAATTTATGTGGGAAAATGTGTAGAGGCTGATGGATTTTTTAGTAGAGAATTAGGTAAGTTGAAGCTAGATTTGCATCCTCTAAGGCAATACGCTGCACATTCATAAGCATGAGTGGCTTGTTGAGGGGAATCATACAACCCCAACCAAATCCTGTCAATGGATTTGGCCATTCTCACTTCTAAAACCCATTTCCCCCATTTCCTCATTTGGACTCATTTTAAATGTCTCTTTGTCTTGTGTATGTTGTTTTGGTGTGAGGTGTGGGGTTTCTTCATTGACAAGGTTTTTAGCATCTTTGGTTATAGGGAATGCCAAGATTTGAATTTCGAACGACCTCAAGATATGAAAACTTGCAAAACAAAAACATGTAGGGAGTAGTGTATAGAAGGTGAAGGGCGAGATTATGAAGATTGGAACTTTTGAGGAGGTGGGAGGTGGGATTTGTTAGGACACCACGGGCAATTTATGTGCACACATATTCTACTTTTCTCATACAAATATTGTCAACTTGCACAGAACATTGGGTTTATTTCCTTTTATAAGGTTAAGTATGTCTACTTCGAATTTATAGCATGTGGCAAATTTGCAGTAAACCTAACAGTGACAATGGGGGTTAGTTTAAATTGACTGTGAGAGCAGCTGTCAAATTTGAAGAGTTGGCCTTCATTTCAAGTTGAAGGGTATTTATGCATCTAGACCTTCGGTGATGAAAAGTTGTAAAAATAGTTTCCCTTCAAGTGATAAGTGTAAATTTAAATGCCCTTCGATTGACAAGAGTAAAAAAGTATGAAGTAAAGAAACTTTGATTTCAATTTGTTGGGGATTCAAAATCAGTGACGATTCAAACACAAAAATAAAATACTTAATAAATTTTTGAAAATGTAACCTACAAAATTTATTCAATGATATTATAGAATTCAACCAAAAGGGTACAAAAATCATAATTCATAACATATTAACTTTATATAAATAAAAAATACTTCTATTTTTTAATAATGAGCCAAAATAAAACATTTAAATCACAAAACTAGATTGAATCAGTTTTAAGTATGTAATGTTACACTTACAATATAAACTCAAATACTCATAAACTTCATATCCTACTGGTTCATTTCAACATAATCCTTCATATGTCAAGACCTAGTCCATGCACCCCCTGAGGCCATCCATAAGCGAGTATATAATCCCTACCTACCCCAACCATCGATTGGAGATGGAAGTATAAATACAATAGCCAACTTGGAGGATACAACTAAAATAAAAATTGTGATGCATAATAGCATCATGTTTTTTATTTTTACCTTTATATGCGACCTTTCCCAGTGCACAACAAACTTCCAAAACTAACCTAGCTCATCACTGTTACATCTGCCCCTGCCACCCAATCTAATAAGAAGGGAATTAGCAATACCTATTTATAGTCCAATAATAAAACACTGTACACATATAAATTTAAATGCTGTATTAATTATTATAAACAATTTTAAATAACATTTAAATATTTAAAGTCAAAAATAAAGTAATTTCCAAGTAAAAATGTAAATGATAATGCCCTTCTTTTTGAATTAGTATTATAAATATATAAAACCAACCTCGATGTAATTGCCAACTTTAATCTCACTATAAATTAATTACCAACTCTACTCTCACATTAATTTATTCTTATATATATATATATACCCTGTGCCTCATGGTATATTCCAAAATTATCGTCACAATATTTTTGTTTTAATAGTAAAATAGAGTGAGCTGGCAACGTGTCCTTCGTCACAAAGCTCAATTGCCTTTCCCGGCATGCCCCTTTGTTGTCCAATGAACTTAATATCTTATCTCTCAAAAAATAGCCAGCTGTGTTTGTTGACACGGGTAAATCTTTGTGGCCACAAATTACACACGCTCTCCCAACATTTCAGATTATTAAAACTACTTACACACAATTCAATGGCATTTTAAGGGAGCTTGAAAGATTAAAGGAGGGAAATGGGTTTCAGAAGTCAGAATGCCCAATTGTAGTGGCAAAATTTGGTTGGGTTTGTATGTATGATTCTCCTCAACAGGCTACTCGTGCTTATGACTGTGCAGTGTATTGCCTCAGAGGATGCAAGGCCAACTTCAATTTTCATGACTTTTTGCCAGAAATTTTGTCGGTATCTTCGCTATCTTTTGCACAAATTTAAGCTGTTGTGGCCATGTTTGCCAGGGAAGAATTGTGGCAGCCACGAAGGAAAGATGTGGCATTTTATTTTTTGAAATCTGTCCTATAAAGATATCCACCAAAATTTGGAGGAGCAATAATGTAGATTGTTGGATTCGCTTCTTGAGGATGTAGAAAAAAGATAGTCTCTAAAGCTTAGAGGTTAACCTTGAGGAGAGTTTAGAGGGCATTGATTTTGTTCTGTTAATGGAAGATCAAGGTACCCTTTTTCTCCTAAAGTCATTAAGACTTGCGGTAATTCGAAATGCATGTCTGAAGAAATTTTGACGCAAAAATGTGTTGGAGAACGCTGCAATTTTTAATTATGTAAATTTACGTTATTTTTATTTTTTATTTGTTATTTCGACTCAAAATGATTATATTATTAGGCTTTCTGTAATGGTAGTTGTTAATCTGAAATTTGTTTTATTTCATTATTATTTAGTTTTTTTTCCAAGTAATAGAAAATTTGTAATATTTTGATTATATGATGAAGTTTGGAATCTATAAATTGATGTAATTAGATGGAGGTTATTTATCACCAATTAATAAAAAAATAGAGGAAGAAATAATAAATTAATTAATCAAATAATATAACAGATAGAAAATTCAAAACAAAAATCCTCTATGATTAATATCTTTCAGAATATTTATTTAAAAATATAAATACTAATTTATTAAGATTAGGTTGTTGACCAATACTGATGAGATCTATAAGATAAAATAAAATTAGGGTAGGGGTTAGATCACAAAAATATAAATTGAAAAGTCATCCCAAAAAATGATGAGAACTATATGTGAAGAAGGTAATAATATAGTTAACACTATCGTGGAGATTCAATGTTCCTTTAAGTGTTCCAAAAAATGAGATTTTTTTGGATCTTTTTTATAGGGCCTACCAAACAATAAACAATGGATATTCCAACGATGAAATACACCAATAGTTCTTAGTATTGACCAAATTTATATAATAAAAAAAGTGGTTATCTTGTATTAATACAAAAAAATATATAATTAGTTAGTAAGAGTGATGCTTTCTTGTATTACAATGAGATGGCAGGGAGAATTACATAGGGCCTTATAGCCACCCTATATATACATATTTATAAAAAAAATCATAGAACTAATCATAAACTAGAATTTAATCCACACACAAAAATTCATGCTCATAACCCTCAATAGTTTCAGTCATGTTCTCTAAATCCTCTAAAGATAAAAGAGTAGGCAAACATTCCAGAGGTGAGAAGATATCCACATCACACAAATGACTTCCAAATCATTCCATAATCTCTCCTTGACCCTGAATGATATCCCCAAACCCATCTACGTTGAAGTGATGGTGATGAAGTACATCCACTCCAAAAAATAAGACCCTTAGTATAGTACACATCCATAATATCCTCATGTAGAGAGAAGGAAACAATAACATTGGTAATAATGTTTGCATCGCTGAGATTATTGGCCAAACCAAACACATTTTGTCTAACAATGGTATGTCATGGGTCAAATAGTAAGCTATTCAACCCCTGTACTATATCATCCTCTTTAAAATTATCTCCATGTGCTGCCACTCTCATTAATATCTTAACCCACCTCTACAATCGGGAATATTTTAATTTCAATTGTAATCCATTGACATACCTTTCCCCAAGTAGTTCAATCAATTCCCAAGGACCACGAGAAGATCAATCTTGTCTAGTAAACCCAACTTTGGCACCCATAATTCATGCATAACTATATGAAATGGGGGAGGATATAGCTCACATTAGTAGGAAATGTATTAAATTTTTTAAAGAAAGCTTTATTTTGATCCTTCACCTCTAACATTATACATAGATGCAAGATGAAAGGAAATTACCCCTTTTTGGACAAAAAGTGAAGAGGAAAATGAGAACATAGTTTGTCAAATTAGTAAATGAGTACTAGAATTCATGGGTAACCTATGAATTGAAAACCAAATCATTAAAGGTAGAAATCCCTACCCGAGTGCCACCTATCTTTACAGAGTGTCATCCAATTTATGCACCATCCATGGTCTATCTAAACTTTGTCCATTGCCTATCCACCAATGTAATTTAGTTGCATTGGTAGAATAAGTCAAAGACTACAATATTTAGATGAGATGGTTCATGTGGAGGGAGGTCCAATACATATAAATAAATGCTTGACAAAATCTGCCATCACTATCTAATATATGATTAGCGCATATCAAGTCATTTTAACCAAACAATAAATTTCATGATTACATTGAATTATGGAAATCAACACAGGTTAAAAATACACAAGTATGTTGAATGAGAGAACTTAATCGGAAACCTAAGTATTCCACTATAGGAACCTATGTGTAGACCCTGTTAACCATATCATGCATTATTAACTTATGAATAATATTACCTAATGAAAATTGAATGTCAAACTTTTGATAGACATCCCAATCCTTAACTTTATTTCAATATCTCTTATTATAGCTCCATCTTACCTCTCCAATCTTATTCGATTTCAATTTTTTTTCCTTCACTACCATACCTAGTCTCCAAATAACCAAACCATGGATTTTTGATGCTTTGAGGATTACTTGGGAATCTTCTTCTATCACTAATCATATCCACACTTGTGCATCTATGATTTTTAACCCTTTCAATAGAGATTTCACTTCATCTATATTTTTATTATCCCAACCATAATCTCGATATATATAAAAAATTGTTTTCCTTTCTCCACTCCAACCGGACCTAGGTTTCCATTTTGTGCTCCATCAAAATTTAGTTTAATCCATCCCAGATCTGACAGTTTTTACAAGGTGGGAGGAGAAAGTTTTAATACCAAAATAGACCTTTTATTAGGAAAAAAATAAATTAATTGTAATACCCAATAATTCAAGAAAGTAAATTTAAAAAACCTAACAAATATAATTAGATAATATCAAATTTCTACCTCATTGACTCCCTTGAAGTAGGTGAAATACCACATGTCGTCTTAGGAATCCCAACACTTCAAGATCATCAAAGCATCTCAAGAATGTCATACACATATGACTTGTGATATACATTTTATACTTAGGGCACACGATGAGTGTTATACTATAAAGTGCAATAATACTCCTTTGTATCTTGTGTAATGGTTTCATGAACACATATTCTGCCACAATCTACACTTTTCAACACCATTTTTAGATAAAATGTGCTATAAAAAGGGGACTACTTATTTTTAAATGACTGACATTAAAAAAATGAATTTTATTACACACACACATATATTTTAAATTTAAGACACATGAATCAAGGCAATTTAATAAATATGAAGAAAAACTATGCTACTAATTTATTTTATTTCCATACATTTAAAATTTTGTTATTATTTTAAAGTTACTACTTGTCATTTTTGGTAGGGATTTTATAAAATTTATAATTAATTTTATAAATTGTTTTCCAAAAAAAATCATGTTATTTTTTTAAGATTTAGGGTTTCTAGCCATTATTTTCCTCTAGGGTTTTTACAAAAAAAAAATGATTAGTTTTTATTTGTTGTTTTTGAAGTGAAACAAAACTTATTATGTGTATTGTTTTTTGTAGTTTTTTTTAATTGTTTTTATCTATATGAATTTAAATTTAATCAATAACTATTTGAAAATTATTATCTTTGACATATTTACTTTGCTTGGATAATTCATCATTCAGATAACTTACAATATCTAAGAAAGACTCCAAAATTTTGTATTTACTAAGAACATCTTATAGACTTCTCTATGGCATCCCTATTCAATAGGCATTTTTTTATCACTTCAGTTTTAGAAGCCTTTATCCTTTCAAGACAAGTCCATGTTACACAAACAAGGGTGCACTATGAACATGTCTAGTAGTGTGGACTTATCTCTCACACTCTAAATATCATATTTTCAAAACAAAACTCTTCCTAATGAATTTCCTATGTCTACTCATGCTATCTACACCCTTACTATTACTAAAACAAAAGCTTATCTTGAGTAAGCTCTTCTTCTCTTGCAAGTGAAGCTAGGTAATATAGAAGAAACCATTTATCATGCTACCCCTTCCTTATATTCTAGTACCTTATTACACAACACTTTGGATCCTCAAATTTCATCTTCTCCTCTTCCAATTGGCTTTTTGGCTCCTAAACTTCCTCTTTATGAAGGCAAAGGTGATCTTGAACAATATTTGTGTGCCTTCCATACAACTTATCTAGATTATGCAAATAATGACAGATTGTTAACCAAGATATTTAGATGAAGTTTCAAAGATTATGCTCTTAAATGGGTATTTTTACACATGTTCTAAATTAGTTTGGGTCTTTAGGACTCATTAGTTATCCAACCCTTCAACAAAGCACGATATCACAACTAGAAAACCAAGATCAATGCATGTTAGCAATGTAATGTAATGATAATTCAATCTCTATTGTATGTGACTTTTTATGCTAGAATGAATGCTTAGTGCAAAAATACATGCTTCAGATTTTCTTAGACTCTTGAATCTTTGTTGTAAGTGATTGAATTGATTGCTATCATATATTCAATATATATCTCTAACATGTTTTAAATGTACTAATATCCTTATATATTTATAGACATTTTATATTTAAATGAAGACCTCATTAACTTACAAACAATATACAAATAATAAACATATTCACAAATCATGACCACTTGATATAAAAAGCCCAAAACAAAGATCAAAATGAACCAACTCTAAAATTATACACTATACATTTTTAAAACCCAAACACCATACAATTTACATTTTATTAAAAAAATATCAAAAATCTAACCAAAAAGAAAGAGAAAAGACAAAAAAAAAACGTAAAAAAGGCCATAAATAACAACAATAAAGCCTTGATCTAAATTAATAATCAAAAAATTCAAAATTACCATAAAACAATATAAAAATGACCAATACAAAAATGCCCTACAACTACATAATTAAATATGATCATATTTTATGTTTTGTAGCCCTACATCAGTCCAATGGCTAGTGTTAGCCATTAAAATTTTTGGAAAATATATTTTACATTCATAAAATTAATGATCTCAGGTGAGATGGTTCAAAATGTTGATCCACAGGAACAACATATACCTAAAATGAAATAGATCGAAGTGGGTCCCTTTGCATTTAAGATGATAAGTCCTAGTATTGTACTTGATTGATGAGTAAATGAGGATAAGAATATGATTTTATGTTATAATATTGATGATTACTATAATTATGGAATAGACATTAGATTTGTAATACCTTGTACATAAATACGTATATAAAAAAATCAATATTAATCTCAATTTATATAGGAAACAATAAAAAATTGGAGTGTTTTAACCATAAAAACTCTCCACTTCTCAGGGCATAATTTCCTCACTTAATGTTAATTTGGAAATATTACTAGTCTCCCGTCTATTTGGTGTTGAAAAATCACTCCATGATTTTTTGGTAAAAAAATAAAGAAAATCAATATCCTCCCACTCTAGTGGAGGGAAGTCCTCTAAATTTAGAGACTCACTGGTCTTTACATCTTGTAGAAGTGAATCCAATAGTGTCTAATCATGCTCCTCAAAATTTGGTGGTTTTATGCACATGACTGCGATTCCAAACCACAAAATGTAGCACCATTCTCCAACAAAAATTCTTCCCTTGCAAATTTGGCTGCAATAGCTTGAATTTATGTGGGAGATATTGTAGAGGCCGATGGATTTTTTGGCATATAATTAGGGATGTTGAAGCTAGCTTTGAATCCTCTAAGGCAATACACTGCATAGTCATAAGCATGAGTGGCTTGTTGAGGGGAATCATACAACCCCAACCAAATCCTGGAAATGGATTTGGCCATTCTCACTTCCGAAACGCATTTCCCTCATTTCCTCATTTGGACTCATTTTAAATGTCTCTTTGTCTTGTGTATGTTGTTTTGGTGTGAGGTGTGGGGTTTCTGCATTTACAAGGTTTTTAACATCTTGGGTTACAGGGAATGCCAAGATTTGAACTCCATATGACCTCAAGATATGAAAACTTGCAAAACAAAAACATGTAGGGAGTAGTGTAGAGGAGGTGAAGGGTGAGATAATGAAGATTGGAACTTTTGACGAGGTGGGAGGTGGGATTTTTTGGGATACCATGGGTAATTTATGTGCACACAGATTCTACTTTTCCCATACAAATATTGTCAACTTGCACAAAACATTGGGTTTATTTCCTTCTATAAGGTTAAGTATGTCTGCTTAGAATTTATAGCACATGGCAAATTGGTAGTAAACCTAACAGTGACAATGGGGGTTAGTTAAAATAGAGTGTGGGAGCAGCGGTCAAATTTGAAGGGCTGGCCTTCATTTCAAGCTGAAGGGTATTTATGCATCTAGACCTTCGGTGATGAAAAGTTTTAAAAATAGTTTCCCTTCAATTGATAAGTGTAAATTTAAATGCCTTTTGATTGACAAGAGTAAAAAAGTATGAAGTAAAGAAACTTTGATTTGAATTTGTTGGGGATTCAAAATCGGGAACGATTCAAACACAAAAATAAAATACTTAATTAATTTTTGAAAATGTAACCTACAAAATTTATTTAATGATATTATAGAATTCAACCAAAAGGGTACAAAAATATTAATTCGTAATATCTGAACTTTATATAAATCATATGTTCTTCTATTTTTTAATAACGAGCCAAAATAAAACATTTAAATCACAAAACTAGATTGAATAAGATCTAAGTATGCAATATTACACTTACAATATAAACTCAAATACTCATAAACTTCATAACCCGCTAGTTAATTTCAAGATAAACCTTTATAAGTCAAGACCTAGTCCATGCACCTCCTGAGGCCATCCATAAGCAAGTATGTAATCCCTACCCACCCCAACCATCGATTGGAGATGGAAGTAGGAATACAATAGCCAATTTGGAGGATACAACTAAAATAAAAAATGTGATGCATAATAGCATCATGTTTTTTATTTTTACCCGTGTAATCCACCTTTGCTAATGCACAACAAACTTCCAAAACTAAGCTAGCTCATTACTATTACATCTGCCCCTACCACCCAATCTAATAAGAAGGGAATTTACCTATTTATCGTCCAATAATAAAACACTGTACACATAAATTTAAATGTTGTATTAATTATTATAAATAATTTTAAATAACATTTAAACATTTAATGTCAAAAATAAAGTAATTTCCAAGTATAAATCTAAATGATAATGCCCTTCTTTTTTAATTAGTATTATAAATATATAAAACAAACCTTGATGTAATTGCCAACTTTAATCTCACTATAAATTAATTACCAACTTTAATCTCACACACACACACACACACACACACACACACACACATATATATATATATATATATATTACTTAAAACAATTTATAATCCTTAATACAACATGTACATTTTTATATTTTTTATTACTGAACTATGAATAGGTTCTTCTAATGCCCTTTTTGTTGAATTAGTATTATAAATATATAAAACTAATATCTTTGTAATTACCAATATCACAACAAATTTAATGAATTTGGTTTTAGGCTATAGGTTTAGGTGAGCCAATTGTGACATACCTTTAAAACTAGTGTTGCGTATTAATTTTACTCCGCCACCTTCTTTTCATTCAAGCAAATGTCAATTTATTATAAAACATAACTATCCATACCAGCAGTCAAATAAAAACATAGGACAAAGGACTTAGATAGAAAAAAATAGTAGAAAAAGAGTAGAGAAACTTGAGCCCATCCATTGGTGGGTAATAAGGTATCTCTACCCACCCCAACCATCTATTGGGGATGGAATTAGGAATGCAGTAGCCAACTTAGTGCATACAAATAAAACAAAAAATGTGATACAAAATAACATCATGCTTTTTGTTTTTACTTGTATACACCACTTTTACTAGTGCACAACAAACTTTAAAAACCAACCTAGCTCATTACATTTACATTTACACCCAATCCAACAAGAAGGGAATTAGTAGTCCATGTTTATAGTCTAGTAATAAAACACATAAATGTAAATGTTGTATTAATGATTATAAATAGTCTTAATTTATATAAAAATCAATTCTAATCAACTTTCACTTCACTTAAAGAATGTTGCTCACTAAAAATATGAAGTACATAAGCTTGGATTCTAATTTTTTGGAGAACAATTCAATCACACAAATAATATATATATTTATTTAACTTATACTACTAATTTCAACATCTAATCAAAAATTTCCTTTTGATATTACAACTATTGTGAAGTTTTTATTTTCATATATTCTTCTATTCCAAAATGTTGTAGTTATGGATCTATTGGTATAGAGGAAGAGGCCTTCACACCTTTATATGTTTCCATTCATCATAAATAACATTTCAATCAACCTTATTTAGAGTATGAGGTGCACAAAGGGAAAGAAACATTAACATTTCTAATATTTTAAAATAAAGTCTAGATCGATCATCATTTTTATCATGTTGAACTTTGAAAAACCTCTTTCACATACTGCCATGCTCATTGGAATAAAAAAAATAGCTTACTGTAGTTGCATTAAACATGGAAACCCTTTAAACCATTCAGGTTCACCTCCACAAATATCTCATGCTCCAAACATATGTTTTTTTGAGTATGATTTATAAATAGTATAAACAAATTCATCCATCTCACCTAAACATTTGATAGTATCTACAATAGGTGAGTTCCTATCACTAAATGTTTTACATAAACATGTTAACCATCTTTTTATTTGATAGTTTCTATCATCCACCTCATCATAATAATTATGAGGACTAAAAAACTTAGTAGGATTAAATATAGGTAAATATGCAAACCTTGCATCTAGAGAATCAATAACCTTCATTATAAAACATTTTCCCAATTCAATGCAATCATCTAGTTTTCTTGATCTTTGTGAGTTAGGCAAGCACTCAAATATCAATAGATGTATATGTATTGTACCTAATCCATCTAAAAACTTAAGAGTTACCCCTTGTACTCTATTTAAAAAAGATGAAATATGTATTGTACCTACCCCAAATATGTCTCTTTGAAATATCCTACGAAGCATCTCAATAGTAATATATAAGGTAGTGCTAATGTAAGTAATGTCGACTTGTCATTTTGAAACATTGTATTCAACTTATTCAACTAAATAAGTACGTCTTCAAGTAAATGGTTGCAAAATTATACTTGAAAAATTCTTGCCAAATCATACTTTTTCTATCCTCTAAATCTTGATATTTCTACAAAATAGGCATAAGTTTGAAAAGCCTTTCCATGACCTTTCCTCTAGAGAGCCACCTAATTTGATGAATTTGCAACACCTCTAACTGACTAATTTGAAATGAGTTCATTAGATCTTTAAATGCTCCATGTCTTTTAACAAATTTTCCAAGCCATGAATAAATTTTATTTAGAAATTTGTCAATAAATTGTAGCTCTAAAAAATAAGATGAAGTATCATTTGCTGTTAATATTTATTTATGATGTATGCAATGAATATCTATTAACTAAGGAGAATCTCGATGAAGCTTAGTAGATAAGACTTCATGAATACCCCTCATATCAAAAGCCCCATCAGATCCAAAACCAACTAACTTTGTCAATGATAAATTCATCTATGTTAAAATACCTATCACAACATCATACATAGATTGAGTTGTTCCATCTTTTATTTGAAGGAGGTGTATAAGTTTTGTTACACATTTATCTCTTCTTTCATTTTTCATTAACTATAGATTAGTATTTTTATTACAACTTGCAGCCTAACATTACTACTTTTATTGAATAAATTTTAAGGATGTGGATGAAATTTGATATTACATTATTTAGTTTATAATTATGCAGAATCGGTTACATGTGTTTGTTACATGTTGTTATTTAATAATAGTATTGAAGCATTTAGTCTTAAATCATTCATTGGTATCAAAGCAATTCAATGGAATCTTGAATGTTGTGAGGAGCAGTTGCATTCACTTTGCCTCTGATTATGAAAAGGAGAATAGAAAACAACCATTGAGACTTGTGCAGTGGTAATGAAAGGGGAAAAAGAGTGTAGTGTAGAAGGATATATACATGGTTTACTTATAGCCAGCACTACATGGTTTGTATATATTTTTGCATTATGTTTTGTTGTGAATAAATCCATGTAATCCATTTCAACATCATCATGTTCATTAAAGACTGATAGCACTTCGATTGAGATTTGTATGTTGTATGGGAATCACGTCTATGGCCATCCAATGCATATCTGTGGAAGCTCCTATTATGCATATATATTTTCTCCACCAATGTGAAAATTTGTATATACTAGATCTATGTTTCAACATATTGCATTCTATTCTTAATACTGCATATATATAGTTTTGGTGATTAAATATTTAATGTTGTTCATTATTACCTTCATGACTTGTTCATATCCATACACCAATATGTAACCTTCTTGGTTTGTGAAAGACATCTCTTTGGCATTACCAATAATACTTGTTGCATCTCTTGATATATATGTTTTGATCTACTCTCTGTATTTACCTCACAAGGGTGACATTAGAGTCAGATAGGACCTATTTGAAGTGTTCTACTTCAGAAGATACATGCCTCTATTCACTATCACATTGTGCTGTTAAGTTTTGCTAAACATGATCATTTGTGAGTCCATTATGTTTTTAAATTATGTCTGGTTTTAAGTTTTCTTAGTCTAGGATTAATAATGTGTCATAGTAAATTATAGGGTTTTTTTTCTATTAAAGTCTCTTTCCAGGTTTTATATCAGTCTTTTGTAAAAAGTCATTTATGTTTCTTTAGTGAGTTTGTATTATCATCAAAAAAATATCAAAAGTGTCAAAAAAGAGTTAAAGTCATAACCAAAAGTATTCAAATGTATGAGGATGCACTATCATTTGTATGCGACATCCGATGTCAAATGTTGTCAAAAGTCATATGGGTCTAACTTGTGAGAATTTCTCCTCATGCAGCTAAGCTTCATCAAAATATCAGCTGAGTAAGCAACATATTTTACTAGAGGCTAGTGGATACATGGAGGCTGGAGGACATTTGACATCCTCTCTTGAGTCCTCTACGATGGGGTCACACCATTTCTTTGGTGATAAATTTTGGTGTGTTTATTTTTTATGTTTTGCAATTTATTTTTTAATAAAGTACTGAACATGATTTTCCAGTTTGGTACGTCTTGAAAAAGAATGTTGTGGGGATAAAAAAGCACTAAAGTAGCAGTTGGTTCTTGGAAAAGGGTTTGTGTTAATTCGATAAACCACAAAAGTGTAGTAGAAACCTTCTGCAACCCTCTGAGTTCATGATCAACCTGTAGTAGAAAACCATATGAGTTTGTGGTAATCCTCATAATCCAAGAAACTACCGAAGGTGTTATCAAAGAAAAGTGTTCTTGTCACTTCAGGTTTTTGGTAATCCTGCAAGGAAAAATTGAGGTATGACCAAGACCTTGAAGCCACAAAGATGGCATGCCACCTCAAAAAGTGAGCCGGCTATGTGGAGAGTGTAACTCTTTTTATAATGTTTGTAATAAAAGGGGGACCACTATTAGAAAATATGATGTTTATAGAAACAATTTAATAAAGGGGGGAATGTTAATTTTTTTTTTATATCACATTATTTATTTTGTAATTATGCAACATCTATTACATGTGTTTCTTAAGTGAATAGGTGGCATAGCAGTTAGCAATCAGTTGGTAGTTACAGGTTTGGTAACTATCTGTACTAATTCTATTATATATATAAATACTTTTTGTTATTCAATAATAGTATTGAATAATTAAATCTTATAATCCTTCAAAGGAAACACATATGAAATGGTATTAAGTAACTTGCACTTGCTGCTGGAATTTCTAACAGGGCGATTTTTAAAAAAAAATTGAATTTTTTTTACAACTATTTTATTTCATTCTGAGACAAAAAATTTCCTCAAAACATAAAAATTAGATTAGTGTTTGTTTCTTAGTTTAATTTTAGGTTTTTTATTTTTTACAGACCCCTACACGTACAATAGAAAATAGGAAGGGCCACAATTTCAACATTATTTTTAGGGTTGTGATTCAAGGATCAAATTTGAAGCGCTGGCAATGGCCTTCTTTTGAAATTATGAATATATTTTGTTTCATATATATATATATATATATATATATATATATTTATAATATTAATCTACAAGTGAAGTCTAAAATGAATATGTTTTTATATATATTTATAATACTAATCTATAGTGTTTTTCATTTATATATATATTTATAAATATTAATCTACAGTGTACTATAGATTAATATTATAAATTTCACTATAGATTAATATTATAAATATATATTTTTCATATATATATATTCACTACAGTCAAATCAAAATACCCAACATATTCACCATTTCACTATAAATCAATATATGAAAAATATTATATTCACAATTTCGCTATAGATCAATATATGCAAAATTTGAGATGAATGAGAGAAAAATCTCATTACAACCTACAACTTACATGTATTTAAGATGAGTTTTAGAGCATTGGACTTTGAGAATATTGAAATGAAGGCCACTACCAACCCTTCAAATTTGACTATTGTTCATAAGAATCACAATCTACATATTCACAACCTTAAAAATAATGTTGAGATTGAAGGCAGGTGACCCTTCTTATTTTCAGGTCTGTGAAAAACAAAAATCCTAAAATTAAACTAAGAAACAAACACTAATTTAATTTTGATGTTTTTGGGGAATTTTTTATGTCTCAGAATGAAATGAAATAGTTGTAAAATAAAATATCAAGATTTTTTTTTAAAATGGGTCTATTAGAAATTCCAATAGCAAGAAAAATTTACCTACCCTAAAAATGATGTTGAAATTACGGCCCTTCCTATTTTTTGTTCTACATGCAGGGGTATGTAGAAAATAAAAATCCCAAAATTAAACTAAGAAACAAACACTAATTTAATTTTGATGTTTTGGGATAATTTTTTATGTCAAAAATACATAAAATAGTTGTAAAATAAAATCTCAGGTAAATTCTTCAAAATGGACCTATTAAAAATTCCACTCCAATAACAACCAAAATTTACCTAACACTGTAACATAGATTCGTATGTGTTTCTTTGAAATTTATGCAATAAGACTAGTAATTGTTTTAGTATGTGTTTCCTTAAAATTTATGGAATAAGACTACTAAATAGTAATGTCAGGTTGCAAGCCTACAATGTTATAGGATACAACAATACAAATAAAATTATTTTAAAAGAAAAATGAGAATTAATTTTAATTGGGAATGGAAAAACATAAAAGGGTTTAAATATGTACTCGTAACCCAAAATATTCCTTCAACATAGACAGACTAAGACCAAGAGATGAAACATGGCTTCCCACTTTAGCCTTCAACAATTGTCCATGGATTAAGTGTAATGCATTAAGCAGCGCACAAATCGCACAATAGTGGCATGATAATGGGCATGGCTCAACTCACAATCTCACAGAGCTTAGAGAGTCGAGAGAGTTCTAACTTCTACCAGTGTCCAAATTTGAATGGTCCATAATAACTTGGGTGCTTGAATGGAAAGAAGGTGGAGTGGAGTAAATGGAGACTAGTGGAAATTGGCACCAAGCATGGCGACTGACATGATGATGAGATGTGGAGATGAGTCAAGACAACTAAATCTGTAGTAGCACCAAATTCATTTATTTCCACATACATGATCAATTAAACTTTCACTATTTTAGTTTCCAAATTCCACAGTCACTCACCGTCCCAGTCATCGCACTCCCACTATAGGCCAATGACAATTTCCAAATCCAATGCCCATTCAGACTCTGTAGTCCCAGTCTCTGGACTCCTAGTTAGCATCCAAATTTATTGTCCCAGGTTCTAGCCTAATGCCAAATGACAATGATAATGATCAAATTACCAAATTCCAATGATGAACATTTTGTAAGTTAGCCCTTGCTTTGTCATTTCAATAATGATTTAACCCTTCTTAATTGACAAGCACTTTTTTTATTTCACTTTTTTTTATAAGTGTTGTTTTTTTAACCTTCTACAATGGGTTGGAAGCCCTTTGACGAGATGTGACGGGTTAAATTTGGATGTTGTGTGGGAGGAGTGTCAGAAAAAAAGTATTGCCAGCTAATTCACACACTCTAATTTTTGGATATGAGGATTGCCAAGGTGTTGATATTTTATGGGATGTTGAAATACGTTGATTGGAAATGTAATCCGGTCTAAAAAGTATGCCCAGGAAATTTTATGGTATTGGTTGAAACTGGTCATTATAAACATGAAGATATTCTAGAACATCTTTTTATAAAGATTTATAAGCATTAATCATTCAATATTATCACATTAATATTCGAGTAGATTATTCTTTCATCAAACAAATTATTATATTCATTACTCTAAGCTTTAAGCAATGTGTATATTTGTATCAATTTTCTATTGATTTTTTTATACAAGTATTTTACTTAAGTGTAAAGAGATATATATTAATAGAAAATATCTACTAATTTAGATTATAAATATAAAAATAAATATATTAATGTAAATTGAAATATTATGATTATTTGATTTAGAAACACAAAGTAAAAGAAGGATGATATGTGTTTAAATTATTATGCTTATCTGTTACTCACAAAATTTGTCATTAAATCTTTTAATTCTATGTGTGTTATTTGCCAACTAATTACAATAGAAATAATGGTTGAACCCTTGCATGTACATTATCGGCAAAGTCAGACAACTGTAGAAACCAACACTATTAAGGCTTATTGGTAGTGGCCTTGCACATAGTATGGGGTCTAGTACTTCTCAGAGCCCTACACTTGCACCTTCAATGTGATAATGTGAGTCTGCACCTCTCTGATCCTACTTTGGAAAGCTTATTTTTCTTTCTTTCTATCCAAACCCTAATTGTGATTTTTTGAACAAAAAAACCCTTATTAAAGGGTTAGTATTTTTTGTTGGATTGACCCCAAACACTCCCCTCTAAATGGATAATCATTGACTATGTTCCAATACTCCAAAGAAACTTCAAACTGCATGTAGTTTTCCCACATTTGCATGTCTGTGTAACATCTTGAACAATCCAAAATGAAATGTTATCTTTGACCTTTTATGCTTGACGCCATGCATATTTGACTTTAAATTTTATATTTCATTACGTGGATTGATCTAGGCTTAATCCTTGAAGATTTGAGATGTGTGTATGCCATCTGATAATGTTCCAAGAAAGTGTTAGGTGATTTCCATGTGATGCTCAAATGGATTATGACCTTAGGGTTGATTTACATTTATATATGACTCTTGGTTACTTTCTACTATGGGTGACCCATGAAACAATTCTAGGTCGACCTAATGAATACTTCTCATTATAATATCTAAAATAGTCATTAAGGACTCATAGACATTAACAATAGAGGGAGATAGGTGCAATAATTGATGTTATCTAGTGTTAATTGGTCTATGTTTGAAGTGAAAACTAATGATCTAGAATAGGGAGACTATCTATCTAGGATCGTAAAGGGTTCTTGTATAGACTAAAGGGATTCTGAATAAATGTGTTTAGAGAATAGAGGTGGCTAAGATAGTACATGGGTAGATAGATAGATGGAAAGTGTGATCAAGAGTCAAATATATGCACAATGTCTAATCATGTCAAATAATGCCAAATTTTATGTTGCTAAAGAACCAAAGACCAGAATTAGGTGTCTACAGATGTCACCATTTAAATACTATTACAAATTCTAACTTAAAAGAATAACATAAGAAAATTTGATACTTATGATAAGCATACTCTGTGTCTATAGGTACAACCAAAATGTATCAATTTATCCATGTGAAACCTATAAGAAACATATATGGATTAATGTCTCTTCATAATAAGAAATTTGAAATAGTTTGAATCATTAAAAAATTTAAAATTGAAAATCTAGTGAACAAATACATCCAATGGTATGTGAACCAAGTTGTCAGACTTGATTAGAAAAAAAATGGGGTAAATAGATCCGAAGGATATGTGATTTCAAAAACCGTGAAATGAGGATTGTAAATGCCCCAACTAATCATCTTGTGAAGGTGATGTTAGAAGTTTAACAATGTAGGACCTCAATCACAATGTCTAAGGTAACAAAACAACCTTTTATGGGACCTTGAAATTAGGTTAGTATGTAAAAAGATCAAGCAATGTAGATGGATATAGATCCAATGTGCTCATGTAGTACTATTGTTCCCCACCAATCCACCATAACCAAAAAAAAGTGGTTACATGAACAAAGTTCATAACCCATATAATCCATTTATTCCTCAAAATGACGAAGAATTAAAAAACTTGTCCCTATCTATCATAAAATGTCTCAAATTTTCCTCAAAATCATGTAGAACGTATTAATCTGTTGAATTTGACCAATCTGAGCATATAATCTATTTTAAAATGTGAAATTATCTTTTTTACATGGCCCAAATATCTTAATAAAGACCATTTATTGCCCCTTTTGATACGAGGTATGAAACCTAAGAATCACTCATATCAAAAGAAAGAGCTATGTGTTATTTATAGTTAGATATGTCAATGAATCACATAGTAATTATAGTCTAGTAGATGAATGATTTAAATCTTGAAAACACACAAAATATAAATATGCATGATAAAAATAATGACACCAAACACATAGTAAAATTCATTATGTCCCATATAATTATATTTAAATATGTACATGCATATGCACATAATATTATAGTGATAGTGTATCCTCAATACGTCAAGATACCTACTTAATAAGTCAATAAATGAACAAATTAAACATACAAATCTATAGTGACAATGTACCCTCAACTTCCCTAATGGGCTTCAAATCTAACACATCTTAAATGACAACACCGTGTCCCAAAAATAATGGCATCCATCTATGTCATCCCCACCATAATACAAAGGCATCAATTGCTCCCGAATCATCTATATTAGGTATCTCTATCACAAGATCTTGATCCAATCAGAGCCAACTCAGCCACTGTAGGTCTTATTATTACATGGCCTCTCTAGGGCTCAAGAAATCCTTAACCATATGCAAGGTGCCGGTGGCTTATTCTGCATGATACCAAACTTTCGTGTCACTTGCCATCTTTATTTGATTCCTACACAATTGGGATACCATAAGGAAATGAGTTGGGTGTGAGGTTTTATTTATCCATGAGTTCATGAAACTAACACTTGATCTCTTAATCCCAAAAGAATGATCTGCATTACAAAGATGGATTAAGTAGACCATAGAGGTAGTCTTATATTTAAATCAATAGTATGCTTTACCATAGATGCATATGCACTTATTTAGGTGGGTTAAAGATATCCTTGTATTGTCCCAACATGTTACTCACATATTTTGGATTTATTATTGTTATAGTAATTGCAGTATGATTTGGTATCCCATGGATGTTCTTATGTTTAGGATTCACCATTAAAGTATAAACGTTTTACTATAATTGTATAGATTCATCCATTGTTTGGCATAAAGAGTGAAAGATTTGGAATAAAGTCTAGTACATGGTATACCATATCATGAACATTAACAAAAAAATTATTATTTTCTTCATAGATAACATATCATTTGTAAGGATATGGTTGCCAAGTAAAAACATCACATACCTCTAATGGCACGACATTGCCAAGGGTTGCATCATGAAAAGGCTTGATTTTTTACATCAAGAAACATTTTTGAGTGATAGTTTCTCATATCAATGTAGGGGTCTGACATGGATGCAGGTTACCAGTACAAAATCCCTGTTGGATCTGGCTGCAACTGCCTAGAATATTATGTGTCTTGTGTCACCTTCACTCTAGCTTATTTAGATTTGGGTCATGGACCATCACTCCTCAAATGATCAAACCCTAGTTCTTTATCTTTGTAGTGACCTTGGAAAAAATGGGTTAGTGGGATCAGGGTGTCGAGTTTACTCAAAGACCTCTCTGTCAATGAGCGCTACCTACATAGCCAATGCTCTGAAGAGGGCCTCAGACTTATGTAATTCTCCCCTACATGTTGTATTGTATGTGCATAAGGATGCAATATGTGGAAAGCAAGTACAATAGTGACTTGACTTGTAACTTAGAAAATATGGCTCATGGAGTGCTCTTTCAGTACTTAGGTTTGTGTTAGGTGAGAAATAAATGAGGTTTAATATTGTATATTTCAATCCTTTGTGGAGAATATCTTGCATTAAAGCACTTAGGCTGACCATATGGATACATTTCATTTTCAAATTAGATGAATTTAGGACATTGGACATTTGTATTAGAAAAAGGCACTTGTGTTGATGTACACATATGATTGGGACGTAAGTGTACGAGAAATTAGAAAATAGGCACAAGTCTAAAACTTTTAGAGACAGAAGATAAGTAGGTTTACAACACTCTAAGTATGATAGAAGGCCTGGGTCATCAGAATAACACTGGTCAGACTAAGAGATAAGTAATTTGGCATAGAGAGATAGTGTATGCAATCCTTTGAGCAATGGGAAGGTCTAGAAGCTGAAGGTACATCCATGATATGTATTTCCCAAGTGTACAATACTAAGGTGCTATATAATTCAAAAATAGTATCTACAATATACAATCCATTGCCAAAATGTTATCTTTTCAACAACATCGTTAGAGGCCTAGATGTTGGCAATATTGAAGGTATGACTATCAAAATAAAAAAGGTTCCACAGTAACTAATGCATGGGATCCATCCCCTAATTGATAATGTGTGGAGATTAATAAGGGGAAATGAATGTCACCACTACCCTACACCCACATTCATGACTTGACATCTAAAAAACAATGCTCAACCAAATAGATTTAGACACAGAGTGAAGTTAAAATCTAGAGATCTTAGCATCTTGCAATTGAACTATATATTTATAGGCTTGGAATTGGTCTCTATGATTTAGGATACACCTCCAATATTATTTATCAATTGTGGATTCTACATTGTTTGACACTATGACCAAGTTTCTCTTTATTCTCTTTTATTGTAAATCTATCGTACTAATATATACTTTGATTGATTCAAAGATCTTGATAATTCTGTCACTTTTTTTATAGGGTTTTTTTGAGGTTTTTATTCATTGTGGTTGTAAATATCGCTTCTTACATTTTGTTACAGTTGTTAAGGTATCAACTTTATATGCATTCTATTTCATGTTATTCATTATCACATACATTTTATCATCAAATGTATATCGTTTTAGTTAATTATGATCAAAATGGTCTCTTTACTAATGAACATAACTGTATTTTTTTTATTGAAACATGTCAAATATTACTTAAAAAGGAAACACATTACATGTTCTCTCAAAAATATAGGTGGTATGAGAGCACACCCCAAAACATCAACAAACAAACACTAGGTGAAAATAAACCTAGAGAATCAAAAGCAAAGTTAAACTACAACCACAATGACATTAACATAACAAGATAAAAACCAATATTTAAGAAAAAAAAACACCGCCATCCCCACAAAAGGATGTAGAGGAGGTGGTGGGATATCAAGGTTGTCTCCCCAACTACACCCATGAAGGGGAGAGATATCAAGTATGTTCCACCCATCATCTTATTTCTTTTCTTCTTCACCTTCCTCAACTTGCCTAGGGGGTGAGATTGCAAGTGCTAGCTTGGGGAACTTCCCTTGAGCATCTCTTCATGGAAAATTAAACCCAAACTGACCAGCATCAACATGGGACAAAGGCCTTCCTCCATATCCCCCATAAGGTGGAGGGGTAGATAAATTCAAGCAGCTTCAAGACCTTTGTCGCTTGCGATCATGTCCACACCAATCATGATGTTGGTTATGGTGATCTTGAGGAGCCTCAATGGGTAATTTACTTACTATTCAATGGGCATTACCACAATGACCCATGAGGATACAAAGATGTTCCACCTCAAGGGCTACTGTTTTGGCATGTAATTGAATATGTTGAATTACATTAGATAGAACAACGATTATATTAGCAATAGTAAAATCTCTGACTAAGCAGTCTTCATTAACTATAAATGCATTCCTATCTTTCTATAGAGTAAAAATAATTTCATAAAATATGCCATATTTCCTTGTATCTTGCAGGGAAAAGAGTAGAGTCTCCTAAGAGGGCAATGTTCCAAGAAAAAGGCTCTGGCTTGAAAGGCTTAGAAAGGGAGTGAATCCATTGCTAGGTTTCCTAAGCTCTAACACAAAACTAGAAGATGTGCTTTGGAGACTCGTAATGACCATAAATAGGGCATCTGGGAGAGGGAATCCCCATGTGAATAACCTTATCTCCCACATGGAGACCTTGGTAGAGAAGGCATTGGGCAAAATGGTTTTTTGGGGTTCCACCACAACTGACTAGATACTTTGGAACCTCCTAGGACAGAAGGAGGGGAATTTGTTAGTATTCCATCATTTATTAACCATCTCCGAGGGAACACTGATGGGAGAGGGACATTGATAACCAATCTAGGGTTGATACCAAAGCATGGGGGTGGAAATATCCCAATTCTAGTCTTGTTACCACTTTGGAGACCTTTTAACACCAATTTTGTGTAAAGCATAATCTGGAGTAACCATCTTGATCTCAAAGATGGACTCAAAATCCTAAGAATTTAACTTGAATTTGGTTTTTAACTCAAGCCAACTAAGCCAAGATTTGGAACACTTGTCAAAAATATCCCCCAAGACTTGAATGCCTTTATGAAAAAGCCTAAGAGGTTTGAGTCTGGGGATTTCCGCCAAGGGTTTCTCATTAATGGTGATCAACGAGGACCACCAAATGGAATGTTCTTTGATGAATGTACTAGACCAAAAACCATCCCCTTTCCATCTTAGTCATGGATTAATAGTTTCTCAGGTCTTCCATATGATTTTGTCCACAAAAATACTTATAATTTTAACTGGGACTAGGTAATGAGCAAGGTTTAGAACCCCATGTTTTGCCAAACTTTTATACCCAAAGGGCTTTTGGGTGAGATTTCATGTTGGAGGAGAGTATTCCAAGTGTCTTTCCCATCGAGAGCTCTAATAATCCATTTGGAAAAGAGAGAGAGACCTTGCTTAGAAATATCAATAAGACCTGTTCATTTGACTTCTCTGGGTTGGGAACAAATCTCCTAGGCAAATATGTGGAAGTCTTTAATGCCTTCAGAGTTAGCCCAAATAATGTATCTAAGCGTATTTTGAAGCTTCATGTAGGCTGATTTAGAAGAGGCATAACAAGAAGAATAGTAAAAATGGTTGGTTGCAAGAACCTTCAAATAATTCTAAATTTTTTCAACCAATGAGAGGGGTTTGGTAATCTAATAAGATAATCTCTTATCCACCCTGAGAATAACATAGTTCCATAGATCAATTAGAGAACCCTAAAAGGCAAAAGGAATACCCAGGAATTTAAACATCTCTCCATGGGAAATCCACTTCCATTTATAAACCTCAAGCTAGCTAGTTAGAGGATCATATTAGTGTCTATAGCTTTGGGTCTTGGTCTACTAAATGTTTGAGTTAGATGCCAAATAATATCTACAAACATTCCATAACATTCTGATTAACTTCCTCTTCCTCTTGAAGAGTGGGAAAGGTGTCATTCATAAAATGCCCATTTAGGATCTGGAGGTGAGTTGCCATGGGGAGGGAGATGCCTTTGACAAAACCTATGGAAGCATAATCTCCCAATAAATATCCAAAACCCTCAAAAACTAAAATATATAGGGAGGGGGAAAGAGGGCAACCCTTTTGGATATAATGAAAGAGACCAAAACTCTCATATTGGTGGCCATTAATGGTGAGACAAGTCGAGGCATCTTGGAAGAGGGTTTGAATAGAGTGGATGAACCTAGTACCAAACCCCATAGCTTATAATATGGCTAAGATAAAGGGCCATTCAATACTATCATAGGCTTTTTCAAAGTTTATTTTGATGAACAAAGATTTTTATTTGGAGACACAAGCCCATTACATTCCTTCCCACACAATAATAATATTGTCCATAATATATCTTCCTTGGATGAAATCAATTTGTTCAAGTGTGAAAATAAATGGGATGAGATATCTGATTCTAAGAGCCAAAGCTTTGGCAATTATCTTATAGTAGACTAAGGGTCCCCATCTTTGGAAATGAATTTAATATTACCTTTTTTAATTATCTTTCCCAGAGAATCCTTAGACATAACTTCCAGATAGGCTTTGGGAATATCAAGTTCCACACAATCTCATAGTGCTTGATATAATTCACAAGGGAAGCCATGAATACCTAAGGATTTATCCTAAGCCACACTAATGACAAATTCATGAAGTTCTTCATTAGAGAGAATCTTGTCACATATTGCTTTTTGGCTATGTGAGAGCCTATATTGAATAACATCAATGCATTTCTTCATAGCCATTTATTGAGAATCTGTAGAGGGTTGAGCTTGGAAGACTTGCTTATAGTGCTTAACAAAGGTTTGAAGGATATCTCGGAGATGAGTAATACACTCACTAGCCTACTTAACAACCTTTATTTTCACATATAAATTATGAGCTCTTAATTTACTGAAAATATCTTTAGAGACTCAAGGCCCAATTTTAAACCAATGAATGTGAGCTTGAGTCTGAGCTTCCACGGGCTTGATGAAGCTCTACCAGTTGGATATGATGTCTTAATTCTACTATTCTCTTTTGCAATAACCCATCCAAGGGAGCCTGTTCTAGCTCCTGGGAGAGATGTTTAAATTCTCTCATAGAGGTTGAGTTGGATCTTTCTCTGATCAAAGTTAACTATTTTTCAAAGAAGTGGAGAAAAGTGGCAGTACTTGTGATGGATGTCTCCAACCAATAAATTCACCTAGAATATCCAAAGGGGTGAGGGACCAAGTTCCATGCTCATTATAGATGGACAAGGGTTGGAGCATGCTATAAATGGGATGTGTTGAGATAAAACTAGTTTTTGACATTTTTGACTGTAAGAGCAGAGTATTCTACAGAGAATTTTATTGTCTAGTGGTCAGAAAGAAGGACATCTAAAATCACATTGACAAACCTATCATATTTTGGGCAAAGGAGAAAATGGTTTGATTTGAAAGAAGAGCCCTGCAAATTTTGTTAGGTACTCTTTTGTTACCTTGGTGGAAATTTGACCAGGTAAACCAGGGTGTGAGAGAGGACATTTTATGGTGATGATTTAGGTCATATAACCCTAGCTTATTGCACATGTAAAACCAAACTTCCCTCTCCCCAACACGTCTCGTGGGTAAATGTATTTCTTTATCGTCAGGGGATTTATTCATGTTGAAATATCCACAAAGGATCCAATAGGCCATAGGGAGGTGATCCGCTAGCCACCGCCAAAGAGCTGACCAATTAATGACATTATTGGAGTCATAAATGTTGACAAGCCTAAGGATTTGCCCATCAAAATTAAAAACCATACAGAGTGCACGGTTAGATGGGTCCACAACCCACTCTATCACAAACGATGCATAAAGTGGCACAACATAGTAATAACACCACCACGTGCTACATAATGTGCATACATATGATAAGTAGTACTCAGGCATATGATTTTGGCTACTATCTGGAGATTGAAACCATTGATCTTGACCTCATGTAGATAAAGGATATGCATATCTAAAAAAATATGATAGATGTCTTGAACCAAGTACTTACGGATCGGGTCATTTAAGCCACAAACATTCCAAGAGAAAACATTCATTGGAAACTATCAAGGTTCATGGTTTCACCCTCTTAGCCTTATAACGTTACAAAATAGTTCTTTAATAACTTTTGCTATTGGCTCTTGGCAAGAAAGTAGGAAAACACAACATGTCATCATTCAGTGTGTAGAAAAGCCTCCTCATCAGTGTCAGGGGAAGGACTCCATGAGCGTTGAATTCCCTGATGGCATGGAGAAGGAGGACCATTTCGTACTTTGGGAACTAAGACGAGAACCTTTTGCAACTATGTGTCATGTTTGAAAGAGAGAGAAACCAAGGGTTAAGGATTCTTGGTGTCTGAGAATTGTATTAACAAACTTGAGCTGCACTTGTCACAACTAGAATAGGGTTTGGCTAAGGAGCATGGGGTGGAGCTAGTGGCAGTGACATGGTGGCACTAGTGGAAGCAGAGGGCTTAGGGTTGAAGACAGGGGATTTGGGGTTATGGTTGTTTGGATTATTTATTCGACCCACCACCTACCATCCATTGTTAACTCTCACTGTCTGGTGGGTGGTGTCAAGTGTAGTTTTGGGCAGAGGGTTTGAAGCCACCATAAGAGGGAAGTCCTTTATCATGTGTTCTAAACCTTGACACCTAAAACATTTGTTTGGGAGATTGATATATTGGACCATCTATGTAAATTGTTGCTCGCCAATTTGTATATTAATGCTTTCACAGAGGTCTTGTGTGAGGTCAACCTCAACACAAACATGTCATTGAGGGTAGGCAATAAAAAAGGGTTGGTTTTGAAATAAATAAATGACCTAACAATTTAACCGATGGGTCCAAAAAGGGCCAAAAAGGCATAGGTAACCCGAAAAATTCAACCCAAACATGAACCTTAAGTTTGGCTTTGTTAGAGATGAAAAAGTCATGAGTCCAAGGGGAAAAGACAAGCAAATAACTTCTCACATAATGTAGGCCATGCTTATAAATTGCAGCACACTGTTTAGGGTTTTTAAACCCAAAAAGGAACAAAAACTTTTGGTTAGGTTTTGAATCTCCATGAGCTTAAGACCATGGGGGTGCCAATCGGTTTGCACCTAACTATGAATCATGGATTCAACATGGATACAACCCACAAAATATCCAATAAAGGTATGAGTTTTGAACTAGTTACAGGTATTATCAAAAGCAGATAAATCAAGTTAAACATCAGGTGGAGATTCTTGAATAGGGGGTACATTACCTCGTAAATTTTTTTGAGAACAAACTTGCAAGCCCATTTTGGTGCCATGATTGCTTCCTCCATATTAAAGAACATCCAATGATGTAAGCCGCTAAAAAGAATCCACTAAATAATAAAATCGTCTAAAGAGTGGAAACTAAAACTAAACTCAATAAATATATTTAAAGTCGACAAAACACTCCTACAAAATCGAATAAAATGATAATAATATAATAAAATTCTTAAAAAAAACCAACATACCAAGTACTTGAGCTTCTCTCCTAATTTCAAAATAAAATATAACTATGCTTTAACATGGCATGGTAACATAACTATTTGTTAATCCTATAAGATAATACCGACTTTTAAAAATATATCTTGAAGGCGATGTTGAATAATTAATGGTGACAAAAGATTTCTTCACTCCCGGAATAGTGTGCATTTTGGGACAACTGCCAAGTTGTACTGCAATTTAACAATAGATCCTAATAGATCCTGCGCCACATAGTATATTCCAAAATTGTCCTTCGTCGTAACGCCCACCCTGCCGAGTCGCACTGGCCTTTCCCCGCATGTCAAACAAAGTTAATATCTTATCTCTCAAAAAATGGCCAGCTGTGTTTGTTGACGCGGGTAAGTCTTCATGGCCACAAAATTTACGCGCTGTCCCCACATTTCAGATTATCTATACATATGCCCCCTGCCCACATTACATCCTTAGTACAAATCCCACCTCAAAATTTTAAGTGTCTTGACGAACTCACTCACTTCACAAGCTCGTCCCCACTTCGAATCTTGTTTTGTCTGCCATCAAAGATGGTCAAAACGATGTCCAAGCCGAATCCCCACACTCCACTACAAAACAGCTTGCACAGGACATCAACACATTTCAAGGGAGTCCGAATGAGGAAAGGGGGGAAATGGGTGTCAGAAGTCAGAATGCCCAATTCCACTGGCAGAATTTGGTTGGGGTCGTATGATTCCCCTCAACAGGCTGCTCGTGCTTATGACTGTGCAGTGTATTGCCTCAGAGGACGCAAAGCCAACTTCAATTTTCCCGACTTTTTGCCCGTAATTCCGTTGGCCTCTTCGCTATCTCCCGAACAAATTCAAGCTGCTGCGGCCAAGTTTGCAAGGGAAGAATTGTGGCAGCCGCCAAGGAAAAGTGTCTCATTTTCTTTTTCGGAATCTCAGTTCTGTAGGCATAGCCACCAAATTTTGGAGGAGCAGTACTGTAGTCTGTTGGATTCGCTTCTAGAGGATGTAGAGAACCACCACTCTCTAAGTTTAGAGGATTTCCCTGAGGAAAATTTAGAGGGTATTGATTTTGTTCTGTTAATGGAAGAACAAGGTGGGCTATGTCTCCAGCAGACCCCCGACTTGGGGTAGTTCGAAATTTACATCATCTGACGAGATTTTGTCCGCAGAAATGTGTTGGAGAGCGCGAAGTTTTTGCAGCGCTCTTAAAAACACTGAAATTCTTAATTCTTTTTAATGTATCTTCAAAGTTACTTTTTATTTTCTTCAATAACTATATTTGCAGCGCATCACATTACTTCACTTCAACATGAAGGAATGATTTGATACAATATCAATGAAATTTCAATTAAAATTATAACCGTGAATCACAAAGTGTATATAAGTGGCACCCCCACTCAGAATCAAACCCTGGTGTATCTACTGTATTTGTAATCAAAGACAATATCAAAAAAGATATGGATTATAAAATCTTTAAAGTAAATTTGAATCAACGTATTTATACAGGGGAACGCTAAAGAGTTCGAAAATATGATGTGTAATGAAACAGGGGAACGCTGTAACTTCAACACTTCATATTTTGTTTTAAAGAATAAGCTAAAAAATTTCACCATCCCTAACGCCAATACAAAGAATATTGCTTAATTAACTATACAATTTGCTCTATGGATATTAATTTTTCAGATAGTTTAAGACCAAATCACAGCATCATATTCTTTCTCCTCAGAATGGGAGAAACTTTTAACAGAGCATCCATTATATTCTTTCTCCAGAGAATGGGAGCTACTTTGTAAGTCAGATTAGCAGAAATATGCCTACCTTTCTAGACATCCACATGATCTTTGACCTCACCCTTCATGCCCCGAAGATCAAAGTCTAAATCAATTCAAATCAAATGTTATCCAACAACAAATCTAAAGAATCCTATCTTACAAACATGTAAATCTCTGCAAAATCCGTAGAATTCAGCCCGGTCTTCTAGTTTCAATTGCTTGATAAAAAGGCTACAAAAAAGTATTCCCCATGAAACAGAACTTGAAAACATCCATCTCGGAAAGAAAGTATACCAGGGAAATAACGGGGTTGATCCCTTTCCAAACGCTCGCTTGCACTGCAATTACATTTCGTTTGTTATTATTCTTGTTCTTTGGATTTTTGTCCACCTCTAGAGCTTCAAATCACAGATATTTTATGGTAAATGTAACAGGAGTCCATTCTTTGAACTTTGTATCAGCAGCCGTTGAAGCAGCCGCAAAAACATGGACACCCTGCATAAAACCCTCGCAGTGCCCCTGACTCCTTATGAGCTCTTCCTTTTCAGTGGGTTTCATCAAAATGTCACATCTTGTCAGCTATCACATCTTGTCCGTTCGATGGATAATGATTGAATGTTATGTATGTGATTAAATTGTTAAGTGACTTGAGTAATTATATATATATATATATATATATATAAACTATTTAACTATAGATTATTTCAATATTTTAATTTTGGGGAAAAAAAAAAAAAAAAACTTTTTCAGTTCTTTAATGTATATGCATAATCATCAAAATATCAAAGTTGAAAAATAAAAACATCAACAAATTAGAATAATCGAGGATGTGATATTATTGAGGAAACCTTATTTTGGTAAATGTTTCGTAAGGGAGGAATTTTCGATTGTTTTTTTAGGTGTAAGAGTTTCAATGTTAGTTGAGGTATATTATATATTTTTTGATTGAGAGGTTTATAATTATATAAATATAAATATTTTTGTTTAAGTAATTATAATTAAGGGATATTTAATTAGTTTAATGGTAGTTGATTATATATAATTTTAATTAAATAGATATAATTATCTGTATTTAATTTGTCATGGTAATTTAAGAAATGATATTAACTTTATTTGTTTGATTTTTTGTGTATTACATATTTGAAAGAAATTTGTACTTTACTGAATGGTCTTATAAACCATCTTCACTAATAAGATTACAACTCTTGTAATTGTATATATCCTCTTATTTTTATAGATATTTATTCTTACATATTATTTAAAAATGAATTATTAATTCAATTTAATATTTAATATAATAATATTAATATAACAACGGACACTTTGTGAGTAGTCCCTACTATTTTAGTTTAGAAGCAGTTTTATATGATTGTGGTATAGTGGAAATACTACATTCTAGTCACAATTATCTTTATATAGTTTAAGAATATTTTATACAATTATAAATTATTACAAAGATAGTATTACTCTGATAGTTAACTTGTATTTACACATATATAGTTGTGTATTAGCCATGTTGGATTACTCCAAGATCTCTGAACCAAACAAATTATATGAAAACCCTAGAATTAGGTGAGAGAAAATTCAGAGTAAAAGATAACGTCATAAATTGATTATCTGATTCATTAGTTAAATGGTACAAAGAATATACATTATATAGTGAGAAATTAGGTTACCATAAAGGTAAAAACTCAACCAACAACTAAAAAACACATTAAGTATATTTTCCCTAATGATTTTAACAACCCTAAGTAAGATGACTAACAACCATGTATGTAAAATCAGAAGTAGGAAAAAACATAATCTAACACCCCCTTGAAACATAGCTTAGGTGTGTAGAAGAACTGGGTCTTAACAATAAGGCCCGATTAGGTACCCAAGTACAATGCACCTCCCATAAAGTGGAAAAAATGAGAAAACCCATAGGACAAAACTCCTCTTCTAAAAGAGAGCAAAGAAGAGAAGGTAGCTAAAAAGCCCCATCAGAATATACAATTGATTGACGCCATCCAGGATCCTTCAACGAAGTTCGTGGAGGTGACTATAGATCAGAAGTAGATGTAGTGAAGAGTGGATCACCCTAGAATAGTGAATGAGTCTGCCAAGAGCCTAATGGATCTTCAACCAAAATGTGATTCATATCCAAGGAACAGTTCTCCTCATGCAAGGTAGGAGGACCAACTATTTATGAAATGATGGTGTAACGAGAACATAGGTAATGAAGGACTACTTAATGCCCTAAAACTATGGTGTAGACTATATGATGTCTGATGTGTCTTGGATCAGTATACATGTTCCATATAATGTCTGAATCGGGATGCAAGTTGGTTGAGTAGGGAATAACTCTTCAACATCTGGAAGGTGACAAGGAGATGGTGGAGGTGTGTCCTCATCACTGCTATAGTCATCTATATTAGAAGAAGAGTCATCAATATCAGAGGTGTGTTCAACATAAAAAATATCATGTTCAGGTGATTCTAAAGAAGAAGAATCTGAAATAGAGTGAGGAGTAAAGAGTGAAAAGTTATATAGCTGATTTGATGATCAACCATTCCTTATACCAATATAGTATAACAGTGTAGCTCTCTAACATACATTGAATATGGAGTGAACTCAACTCACATGCCCGAACCAAGGTGAGTGATCTGGTAACATGATAGAAGATTAGTTGAAAGTGAGGAAACACTTAAAATATTATTGAATGCTCCACCACTCACTTCAATAAAGCCTCTCCCGAGAATCATTTTAGAAGTGTTGTCACCCAATTGTATAGAGGACATGTCACATGGTTCTAATGAACTGAACTCTATCAGTGAAAATGACATGTGATGTGAAACACCAGAGTCAATGACCCATGTAGGAATTTGAGGTATAACTACAACTAGGGCCTTGCCCTTTGCTTTCCCCTTACTATTCTCTTTTGCCTTTTATTACCATGATCATTTTCCTTAGAGGATTCATGGGTTGATGAATTTTGAATGGTAGAATTAGGGACACTGAAGTTGTGCTTCTTGAGCATCTTAGTCAATTGGTCAATTTGCTTCTTCAAACATTTTCTTTCATCATGATTTCCTGAGCAAAACCCATATTTGATACAATCTTTCTTAGGCTTAGAAATGAAATAATTCTCATGGTTGGATTTGAAGGTGGGAGGATTTGCATTCTTCTCTTGATTTTTTTTATTATGTTTCTTCTCTTTGTTATTCAAATCCTTCTCTTTCTTAGCAAAGAGTGCATGAGATTTTGAGGACATCATTATGCCCATATGTATCAACTTATCTTGATCCCAAGTCAAGTCAGTAAAAAATGCATCTAAAGAAGGTATTTTCCATGTGACTACAAGAGAACTTTTTGTGGTATGGAAAGTGGACATAAACGTAGAATAGTTTGGACCTAGTTTGGAGAGTATAGACAAAACAAGTTGATCATATTTCTTATCTAATCCATATTTGTTTAACTAAAACCTCAAAGATTTGAATTTAGTGAAGGAGTCATGTAGTTTGTCAAAATCACCTGGGCTAAAACTGATGAACTCATTCTCCAGTTCATGACCTCTCATCACATCCTACTTTCCAAAGAGTTTTTTTAGTGTGGTCCATACTTTATTCAGTGTTTTAATAGATTCAATGTGAAAAGATAAGTCAAGAGAAATAAACAAACTAAGACATCCATGTGCATGATCATATTTGTCAAACCATTTATTTTTCTCTGCATCTACTGTAGGTTCAATTTTCTTGTTCATAGTAATCCTATAGAATCCTTATTTTCTTAGAGCAAGTAGCACGTTGTTTTTTCATTCGTGATAATTAAATGCCATAATAGGATGAAATGATCAATAATTTTTCATGATGCAAGAAAAGAGGTTATTGAAGAAAGTAAAAAAAAATGTAGAAAAGAAAAATACACAACACCACACAGTACCCCCTTAAAACTATCATAGTCACCCCCTCTTACGTTGAAAATATAAGCACACTCGTATAGATGTTGGACACGATCGAGAATATGTCTTGAGAAATTTGTGTGTAAGTATGAAAGAACTAGAGGGACATTAGAGTTAATCGATAATGCGTCTAAGAATATAATATTTAGTTTGAAGGGAGCCTAAAAATGTAATCAATAGGGTAAGTGCATGGAGTTGGGAGAAAATTCCATGGATATTTTAGGTAACTCAATTGTATTAATTAATAACATGATTGCATTATTTAATTAACATGATCACATTATTCGAATTATGGATTAATGATTACCAAGCCATAATGTGATCACATTATATTAAACAATAACATGATCATGTTATTGTCATTTTCAATAACACGATCACATTAATAAAATAATCATGTTACCTGTGTATCAAAAAAAAAAAAGTAAAACCTGAATTCAAAATCCTCATTTTAATTTGAGTTTCCTTGCTTTCCTCTAGCTTCCATGATAGCATTTTGGGTGAAATAGATAAGGGAAATCTAGGAAGCTATCAAAGACATCCCATAAAATTGTTGATTGATGATGCCACCATGTAGGAGAGGTAAGTGATAAATCTTCCCTATTTAACCCTAATTTTTCATTATTTTCATTATTTAACCCTAATTTTTAGTTGTAATTTGTTTTTTTTAGACAACTCATCCTGAAAACCCTTCTAACCCTCCATAGAACCCTCTTGTTGCTCTTCTTCCTAACCCTCCACAAAACCCTCTTATTCCTCCTCTTATCCCTCCACCTAACCCTCCTACAATTCCTCAAAACCCCTGGCTGTCAGGAGATTCTAATTGACAATATTGTGGGAAATAAACATAAAATTGAAGAGTTAATTGGGAGAATGAGGGATCCCACTTCAACCAACCCCCATCGCACCCAGCTAGCCAATTCTTTAAAGACCTTATTAGGTTAAATTAACTCTATAACAAGTTGAATTGATAGATGGATTTCATATAGGGATACTTATAGGGCATACTATGCTGACAAATTGTCAGCATTTTTATGTCAAGAACAAAGAGATTTCAAAAGCCTCTATTTACGCCATATTCATCAACCCAACCACTACTACCCCATTTCTTGTAACCGTTAAACATTTTCCAATCCATCACTGCATACATAACTTAATCACAGTGAATTTTTGGGATCGATGGTGGATGGTGTTTAGCTATCCACTATGTAATAACCATAAGGTCCCATTATAATTTTTGAGGAAACTCTACTATGAGTTTGTCCTTAACGAGATTCTAAATTATTTTAATTTTAGTGAGTTTCAGGGTTGAAGGAAAGGCTCTATGCAGGATTGACCCAGCACCAACGATGGGGCCGAATCAATGATGTGGTGACATTTTGTGTGATGTGTTATTTTTAGTTGTGTGGATTTTAGTTTTTTCAGTGTGGTGTGCTAGTTACATTTATTTTTTAGAATGTATGAAAAATAAGAACAATTGTACCTATTCACTCGTGAATAGTATTCCCATGTAACCCTTTTATATATTTACATTGAAGAATGTTGATTTAAAAAATATTGTAGCAATCATGATGTAAGGATAGTGGTGAACCTGAGAAAACTATTTTGTAATTTTAATGGTGAACTTGTGAAAATCATTTTGGAAGGTTATTGGTGAACTTGGAAAACCAATCGCAGATAAATGTGAAGGAAGAGATGTGCGATGGTACAGGTATGCAGAGAAGATCATGAGCACACGGAGGTGCCATGCTACAATCATAAATAAGATATATTGTACCATGTACAAATTATGAGAGGGATGTTGGGATTAGCTTTCACATTGTGTAAAGTTGAGCATTTACAGGTTGATATTTATCGAGAGGTAAATATAATTAGTTAGTTTGTTAATAAGAATATAACTATATAACTATTATAAGGGATTTGGAGGTTTTATATGTGAGATATTGGTAGGATATTAGAATCTCCAATAATAGGGATTAGTTTCCTATATATTTGTATTACCTTCGAATGTTTATTATTTAGAGAGTCAGAAATGATAATATAGTGTGTTTAAAAATTTCTTGTGTTCAGCTCTTTAAATTCACAACAAAAAATACCTGTATGTATGAATTCTTATGTGATGGATGTATTAATTTGGGTATGAACTGTATTTATGAATATGTGTATATACCTATTTTTATGAAATATAAGTTTTGGATTATACATTAGTATTCACTATAATTACATACCTACATATACATATATTTATAAAGCTTTATGAGCTCGTTGTTGGCTCCAAGGTGTCAAAGTTGTAATAAATTTGCTATAATTATATATTTTTTGTATGACTAAATTAGAGGGGTCGCTGAAAATATTAGTCATTTCATGTTAAGTTTTCAACCAGTAATACATAAAGTATGACTTTGTTGGAGCTAAATCATAGTCTATAGTTGACTATATAATTATTTGTATAAGCCTGTAATTAAAGGCAAGTTTCTTATATACATATTTTAAATGTCGCAAAGTAAGATAATGGTGTCACTATACCTTATCTAAATCACTCGGTATTCTTGAGAGAGAATTCACCTCTATCAATTTGACATGTGGATTTGTGTTAATCACCATCATTTTTTTCTTTCAATTCAACAACAAAATTTTAACAGTAATGGACAAATCAATAAGGGAGATTTAAATGCCACATTTATATAATGCAATAGCAGCACTTAATAATTAAATGAAGTCAACTATAGTCAAATATAGATTAAATATCACTATTAAATGAGTTATGCAGTTCTAAACAATGGTTAGTGTTTATTAAGCAATTCATATACGTTGTGTGTGATATGAGTATATGTTGCTTGGTTATCCATGCTAAAACAACCAATATGATAAGAGAATGGTCATGGTATTTTAGGCATAAGGCATCACTACCATTGATCAATAGTGTCAGCACTATGGTGAATCATTGTATTCTTTCCATTTTAGTTTCTCAAATCATACCTCTAGAGTCGCTATAGGCATCTAGCTAAGTTTGACCAAACTGTAGTTATTAACCTAAAGATTTTAGTAGGCATCAATCTAATTCTCAAGCTGAACATAAAACTAACCTTTCATGTTCTTATTTGTTGTATGAACTTGAAAGCACCTAAATAGATTTGAACGTCACTAAAATTATTTACAAGTTTGGTAATTAATAGTCAAAGTTGCAAGTAAGATGCTAGCTATAATAATTAATTTAATACTACCATCAACTAACATTATTAATGACTCTTATTGCAACATTTCTGTATTTAATATTAACTCCAAGTTGGGAATAATGGTAAATTCTCTAGTGTTATGTTCTAAAAAAGTAGCTGATATATATATATATATATATATATATATATATATATATATATATATATATATATATATATATATATATATATATATATATATATATATATATATATATAAGACTCTTCCCTCTTTATTTTTAAGCATTTTACAAGTCTAAATGTCAATATGACAAATAAATGACACTAATGATGTCATATTCTAGCCTATGTGATTTTTAATTACAACTTCTCCAAAATAATTTAATTTGGTGTCATTGTTTATGAGAGTGATTTTGCATAAAATGGTTAAATGTTGAGTTACCATAGGGGTGGCTTTATTTTATATGAAATATGTCATCATGCATAAAATAAGAATATATGAAAGAGAATTGAATCATGGAATATTTTGTTAAGCCCTTTATTAATCTTATTTTATATTTGACTTTATACTCAAATGTTCATAGACATAAAATAAGAGTGAGTAGTGACAATATTAAATGTTGTTGAATTGTGAAGACCCTCATAAAATATTTTGTTAAAGCTATAATATGATTGTAGGAGTTCTTATACAGTGGTTATTTATTGAGGACATATGCACATAACCTATCTTGGGTAGTGGATTTATAAAGGTGTATATGTATATGAAAATAATGTGTGGGTTATTAGCAATATGTGTCAATCACTCTATTATTTTAACCAAGTCATAGACTCTGGAGGAACATAACACTAAATATATGTATACCCAACTTCCTAAAACCTACTATAACCATAAAGGATAATTACAATGTAGAATTCCCTACCTCTTAAGATCATCAACTCACTCCATTAGCAGGAAAGTTTTTAAGGATTGAGGAACCATAGAGAGTTCTTGAGCATGAGCTATAAATGGCTTTGGTTTTGCATTTCCTTGCCACTTGAGTACTTGTTTAGGGCGCATGGTATAATGTACAAGTATCATATATGCATATTTTACCCTTCATCATAGAGAACTACAATATAAATATATTTTACCTAGATGGTACATATTTTAAATATTATATCTAGACTTACATATACATTTGACTAATTTGCTATATACATGGTTATTGTTGTGAATAGTGTGTTTTATAACAGTTGATAAGACTTTGTGTATGTATGCATGCAATATTTGAGACTTTAAAAAATATTGTGATGGTATGTTATTGTGTTCCATGGGATCTAAGACTTGCTTCGTTAAATCTAGTTACTTGTATATATGTTTATGTTTATATGATTTTAAGACAAATTTATATGACTATTTTTTTAAAAAAACTAGTAGTTATATCTTAGAATACCAGGCTATGGTAATATGAGTTATCATAGGTGTAGTATGTTTGGAAATATATTATGACAGTGAAAATCTACAGTTATGTATATTTTACCCATTTGATATAGAGAGTAGTCATTATTTATAGTATGGGATAGAAATTAATGTAAGATTCATTCATATGTTTGACGAAATAAATATATGCTTTATCTACTCCTATGCATAACATATTATATGATATATTTGCTAAGTAGGATGTAATTTAAATGAATTTTGTGGTTGATTTGCATTTGACCAATTTGCATTACTGATATGGAGTAAGGAGTGAGATGGACTTCACTAGATTACTAGTATCACAATGACAGATGAAGGCAGTCTGATCAAGTGGTGTGTATGAATTTGATTAATCTAGATCATTATTATTTATTACTTATAAAATTTTGGGACAAAGTATGTTTAGTGAGACATTATCATTTCATGAGTGTGATTCACATGTATGTGTGATATATTGAAATAAAATAGATTTTTATGATATATTTCATATTTAGTTTAAAATCATACAACACACTGGTACTTGTTTGTCTCTTTGGATTCCCATGTCATCACTATCTACTCATCCATGAAGGGAGGGACATTTCCTGATGAGATTAGTGCAGGAGATTATTGGTCCATGATTGGTGTGGAAAAACACTCAGATTATTCTCTCCTTCCCCACAACAATATTAATTATTGAGATGACACTTGAAATTGTCACAGATACTTGAGTTCAAAAACTATGCTCCAGAGAAGCCATGTATCTATATGTACATTGAATTATATTATACTTATAATTGGTTATTGTCATGAAGACTTGTAAGTACTTATTTTTATACATTGACAATAGTGGTTGTAGACTTGTTTCAGTTGTAGCTGATTTAATGTGATTACTTTCTATATTTGCACTTGTGATGTGTACTCTCATGATATTAGAGATTGATGTGTGATGTATTATTGTTGATATTATCACACTTTAATTATCTATTATGATCTCTGTAGATTCTCATGGTGTAATCTATAATTGTATATGTATTTAAATTTAAGAAAAAATCAAGTATTTCTATGTCTAATCCAACAGAGTTGTTACACATTTAAACATGATTTGTTGTAAAATAATTATCCATCCGATATTTTTTAAAAGATAGTTGTGGAATAAATTCTCTAACTAATTTTGGTGGAAATTTAATGCTACACTCCTGTAAAATGTTGTTAGCATGCAAAGTATAATGAATATGGTGAAAAACATCATAGTGCATTGAAAATTCAACATGTTGCCTCCAAAAACAAGTGGCGCATGTGTGACTTATTTTAACATAAAAAAGTTTTGCCATATCTAAATAACTTTGAAAAATATAAATTTGTAGATGTTTTTTTAAAAACTTATAGTACAATTATGTTTGAGTCATATCCAATAAATATTTCAGATGCAGTTCATGGTTACGAGAACCAACTCTTATTTTCAAAACATCTCTTGTATTTGGCAAAACTCTTATATTGTCTTTCCAAAATTGAGCAAGTAACTCTTTGAGAGTATCGGCTATAGCATTGTCCTTTTATGTAAGTATACCAAAGAATGCCTAAAGCTCATTGGTATTAGGTTCATTAAGTCTTTCACATCTTTTAATTTCTTTCATTATTATTATTTTGCTTATATTAAGTGTTTGTCTTGTTTTTGAAATCATTCATTTTTCCCCTATTTTGTCACTTACTACACATGTTGTAAGTATACACTGGGCATCATTATAATCTTTGGTGCATGATTTTGGGCCTATAGTAAGATGTGCATCATGTAGATTTTTTAAAAAAATATTATTTTCGTAATTCATATTAGATGTTCTTAGTCCTAATGTGCACATTATAGATCTCATTTTAATCAGTTTTATCAATGAAACAAATAATTGACATCTTTGACTATCATAATCTAAATTATGAAATAAACTATCCTAAATTTATTGAGTTAGTCTTCTTGAATGGAAATTAGACATTTTGTTATGCATTGGCTCTAAAATATTTTTATTGACTCTAATTAAGCACTTGTCTTTTCTATGCATAATTCTTGGAGGTGTTGGTAATGGTAGAATTTGTAAGGAAACTCAAAATCCACCACGTGAATTAATGTTTGATGAGTGACTAGACCCACCATGAAAAGAAGATAAATAGTTATTGTTGATTGTCATTTGACATCATCATAAGCCTTGATAGTAATGATTTTAGATGTTAGCACTCATATAGAATATGGATAATTGCTTAGACAAATTTATATCATTAATTAACCCCATAAACATTCTCTACAAGTGCTCATTTTATTTTATGATTTGTTATAAATACCTCAATATGCAAGGGGTTATTATGATTAGGTCCAAGTGGAGGCATGTCATGTGGATTAAAGGTGAGAGTTTAGGTGGATGAGAGATTGCCCCCGAGCACTTGGAACTAAATAGTATAAATATCCATAGGAACTCTTGACTCATGCAGAGTATTATTAATGATGTCTCAATAGATGAAAGATGATTTGAGAAGATCCATTATAGATATTTGAGAAATGGTATTCTCAAGTTGCTAAAGAAGATCATTGATTTTGATGATGGTATGACTTTGGACAAGGGGAATTCAGGAGACTTGGCCCTTATTTTAATGTTGGTGACTTGATGTCTATTTTGATCAAAATGACCAATAATTGAGTCATGGTTGTAAGGGGTTCTCCTATAATCAACGTGATTGGTGTGGAAGGTTTGACCTTGGTCATGATTTTATTATTTATTTATTTATCATGCTTGGGAAATGGATCTTGATATATACCAAGTTGTTGATTCTTGTAAAAAGGTGCATCTCCTTCAATTTCAATTTCACCTTGATCAATTAAGTCTTGAATATAATTACTAAGTTATATGCACCTTGATCAATTATTAAGTCTTGCCTCCCCATCCATTGTATTTCTCTTTCCCACTCAGGGTTATCTGAGTGTCACTATCCTTTAGTGATGGCTCGAGGCCAAAGATAAGGTTGAATCATCATATCAATCATCAACTAATCTCTCTTCATAAAATAATATGAGATTGGAGCAAATAAATTGTAATTAGTTAGTCTAAAGCAATAAGGGTTAATTTATTTGATTAAGGTGGAATGTGTTGAATTTGAAATAGAACTTGATATGGCAACCCATTTATGTAGTTGTGAAAAACCAAAAATACTAATATCAAGCATTACAGAAGGGCAATGAAGGAGGAAATGACTATTTTTTACAAATAATTATTTATAATTATCATGAATGAAAAAATAACATACTTGAACTGTATTTAAGGACACAATGGGCACAAGGGAAAATTATGAGTTGTTGAAAGCATTTTAATAATATGGAACATGTTACCTCTTGATTTGAAAGAGCTGATATGCTTCTTTTGTTTCAAGTAAATTTTTCCTTCTGCCTTCTAAAGTCTTCTTTTCCTCTCCAACTTCTACTTCCCTTTCTCATATAAATTTCGTGTATTCCCCTCTCTGTAAATCCTTCCTTTTTCTTTCCTTATTACATTTTCCCCTCATTTTCCATCCTTTGCATGCCACTTGAAACCAAAGTTGTAGGATTTGTTACAAAATAATTAACTTGGAGTCCCACAAGTAATTATCAGATAAATTCATAATCTATGACCCTTGATTTCCCAATTTAAGAATAAGGTAACTCCACTTGAAACTTTTCAAAATATCCCTTTAATTAAAAACCTTGAAAGATTTCAGGTATTACTACATGTAATCAATTTCACTTGACTAACACCAAATAATAGTATATGTTCATCTCAATGTTTAATTAGGATTTATCTACATTTAATTAATATAATTAATACATTAAATATCATAAATCACTAGTTTCCTAATACAAAAATTAAACATTTTAATATTATAATAAATATTTATTTCATTAAATTAAATATATCATTACTTACTATTTTAATATCCTATGCAAAGATGCATTAATGACACAATTTATAGAGTAAAATATAAATCATCTCATAACATAATAATCATTATAACCAATTTAAAATCCATGGATTTAAAGGCAAAAACACAGGGTGAAATTAGGATGTGACATTAGGAGCCGCAAAGCTAACTAGAAGAGGAGAAGATGAAATTTAAGGATCTAAAGTATTGTGTAATAAGCTACTAGAACATAAGTAAGGGGTGGCATGATATATGGTTTGTTCAATATTATCTAGCTTGGCTTGCAAGAGAAGAAGAACTTACTCAAGATAAGCATTGGTTGTATCAACATAGTAATGAGAAGCTTGTAAGTAACATGAATAGACATTTGAAATTCATTAGGAAGAGTGTTGTTTTGAAAATATGATTTTTAGAGTGTGAGAGATAATTCCACACTACTAGATATGTTCACTGTACACCGATGTTTGTGTAACATGGACTTGTCTTAAAAGGACAAAAGCTTCTAAAATTAAATTGATAACAAAGTGTCTATTGAATAGGGATGACATAGAGAAGTCTAGAAGATGTTCTTAGTAATTACAAAATTTAGGAGGATTTCTTAGATATTGTCAGATATTAGAATGATGGATTGGAGAAACAAGGTAAAGATGTTAAAGATAATAATTTTTAAACATTTATTGATTAAAATTTGATTTTTACAGATAAAAACCCTAATAAAACACTATAAAAAAATACACAATAAATTTTTTTAGTTCAAAAGAAACAAATAAAAAAACATCAAAAATAAATTGTAAAAACCGCAAAGGAAAACAATGGGTATAAACCCTAAATCTTATAAATTTTAGGAAATACATACCAAAAATGACAAGTAGTAACTTTAAAATAATAACAAATTTTTAAATGAATGGAAATAAAATAAACTAGTAACATAGTTTTTCTTCATATTTATTAAATTATCTTGATTTATGTGTTTTAGATTTAAAATTTATGTGTAATAAAATTAATTTTTTAAATGTTAGGCATATACAAATAAGCAAACGCTTGCTTATAGTGCATTTTTTTCTAAAAATGGTGTTGAAAAGTGTGGGTTATGGTAGAATTAGGGTTCATGAAGCCAATACACAAGATACAATGAAGTATTATTGCACTTCATAGCAACACACCTATTGTGTGCCTTGATTATCAAATACATATCACAAGTCATATGTATATCACATTTTTGAGGTGCTTTAATGATCTTGAAGTGTCAAGATTCCTAAGACCACATGTTGTATTTCACCTACTTTAAGAGAGCCAAGGAAGTAAAGATTTGATATTATTTAATCATATTTGTTGGGTTTTTAAATTTATTTTCTTTAATTAATGGGTTTTCTAATTAATTTAGTTTTTTACTAATAAAGGGTCTAGTTTGGTGTTAAAACCTTCTCCCACCTTGCAGAAATTATCAGAGTTGGGGTGGATTAAATTGAATTTTGCTGGAGTAGAAAATGGAAACCTAGGTCCAATTGGAGGTGGAGGAATTTTTAGAGTGGAGAAGGGACAACTACATTTTATTTTATATTGATATTATGGTTGGGATACTAATAATATATTTGAAGTGAAATATTTATTAAAAGGGTTAAAAATCATAGATGCATGAGTGTGGATAGGATTGTCTATAGAAAGAGATTCATAGGTAATCCTCAAAGTAATAAAAAACAATGGTTGGGTTGTTTAGAGACTAGGTATGGTAGTGGAGGGAAAAAATTAAAATCGAATAACTTGGGAGAGGTAATGTGAATCCATATTAAGAGATATTAAAATCAAGTTGTGGATTGGGATGTCTATTAAGGGGTTGACATTCAATTCTCATTGGGTAACTTTGAAAAAATATGGTACCCCACCTTATTTAATATTATTTGTAAGTTAATAGTGTATGATATGGTTATCATGTCTATGCATAGGTTCCTATAGTGGAATACTTAAGTTTCCTATTAATCTCTCTCATTTAACCTACTTGTGTATTTATAACCTGTGTTAATTTCCATAATTCAGTGTAATCATAATATTTATTGTTTGGGTAAAATTAGTTGATTTACCCCTCTCATATATTTGTTAGGAAGGGGAGATTTTGTCAATCATTTGTTTATATGCATTGCACCTCCCTCCAAATGAACCATCCCCTCTAGATATTGTAGTCTTTGACTTATTCTACCAATGTAACTAAATTGCATTGGTGGATATCTAATGGAGAGAGTTTAGATGGACTATGGATGGTGCATAAATTGGATGGCACACTGTAAAGATAGGTGTCACTTAAGCAGGTATTTGTACCTTTAATTATTTGGTTTTCATTTCATAGGCTACTCATGAATTTTGATACTTATTTCTTAATTGGATGAACTCTATTCTCATTTTCCTCTTCACTTTTTATCTGAAAGGGGGTAGGTTCCTTTCATCCCGCATCTCTACACAATGTTAGGGGTGAAGGATGCAAGGAGAGAATTCATTAAAAAATTAATACATTTTCTACTAATGTGAGCTATCTCCTTACCCATCTTGTATAGTTTTGCATGAATTATGGGTGTCAAGGTGGGGTCTACTAGAAAATATTTATCTTCTTGTGGCCCTTGGGAAATGATTGAACTATTTACCGAAAGGTAGAAAATGGGTTAGAATTGAAATAAAAGTATCCCTCTTTGTAGAGGTGGGTTAAGATATTAATGATAGTGGTAGCACATGGAGATAACTTTTAAGAAGATGATCTAGTATAGGGGCTAAATAGCTTATTATTTGACCCATGACTTACTATTGTTAGATTAAATATGTTTGGTTTTGCCATGAATCTCAGTGATGCAAACATGATTACCAATGTTATTGCTTCCTTCTCTCTACATGAGGATAATGTGGATGCAAATTATACTAAGGGATTTTATTTTAGAGTGGATGTACTTCATCACCATCACTTTAGCTTAGATGGGTTTGGAGATATCATTCATGGTTAAGGAGAGATTGTGGAATGCTTTGGAATCCATTTGTCTAATGTGGAAATTTTCTCACCTCTGAAATGTTTCCCTACTCCTCTTTCATCTTTACAAGATTCAAAGAGCATGATTGAAAATCTTAAGGGCTGTGGGCATGAATTTTGGGGTGTGGATTCGATTCTAGTTGATGATTAGTTCTATGATCTTTTTGATAAATATGTATATATAGGGTGGCTAGAAGGCCCTGTGTAAATCTCCTTGCCACCTCATTATAATACAAGAAAACATTACTCTTACTAATGAATTGTATATCTTTCTATAGTAATACAAGATAACCTATTTTATTATTTGAATTACGTAAATACTAAGAACCATTGGTGGATTTCATGGTTGGAATCTCCATTGTTTACTATTTGGTGGGATCTATAAAAAAGATCCAAAAAATGTCATTTTTGGAACACTTATAGGCACATCAAATCTCCACGATAGTGTTATTTGTATTAGCTCCTTCTTCACATATAGTTCCCATAATTTTTTGGGATGACTTTTCAATTTATGTTTTTATAGTCTAGCTCCTACCCTTAGTTTTTTTATCAAAAAAAATAGATTTTAATTTATAATTTTTTTTTACTAAGTATAACTAAGAATAGGTTATTGACCCCAAAATTTAAAATTAAGAACAAATATGTGGAACATTCACAATGGTTATAATTTTAAGGGTATATAAGTTCCAAATATTTGTACCAAATATAGGTAGAAATATCTAACTAAAAAGATAACAAGACTTTAACTACATCATAGATTACCATATTCAAAGAGAGGGATAGAGTATCATCCATCCACATGCAACACCATCAAAAATAAGATCCATTATCTTGAAGTAAAAATAGAATGCAAAATGTTTCGATATGTTTTATTGATTAACAATGACATATATATACAAGGAAATCAATTCATAACTATATAATGGTTATAAAACCATATCATCTAACTGATCACCTAACTATTATGCTAGCTAATCACTAACCAACGCTATAATAGATCATTGAACTGCCTAACTAAGCTAACTACGCTAATCACTAAGCTAGCTTAACAAATCATTATGCTTAAAAATGTAATAGATATCAGGATTTTCTAACATTCCCCCCTTGTTTACATTGTTTCTACAAACATAATTTTAACTGATAGTGGTCCCTCCTTTATTACAAACACTGTAAAAGATTTACACTCTCTGCATATCCTACTCACTTTCTAAGGTGGCATGCCATCTTTGTGGCTTCAAGGTCTTGGTGTTACCTTAGTTCTTCCATGCAGGATTACCAAAAACCTGGAAGTGACAGGAACACTTCTCTATGCTAACACCTTCGGTGGTTTTTTGGATTACAAGGATTACCACAAACCCATATGGTTTTTTGTTGCAGGTTGACCATGAACCTGAGGGGTTTCAGGAGGTTTCTACTTCACTTCGATAGTTTCTCGGATTACCACAAACCCTTTTTCAAGAACCAAGTGCTACTTTAGTGCTTTTTCTCCCCACAACTTTATTTTTCAGGAGGTACCAAACTAGAAAATAATGATTAGTAGCTTATTGAAAAACACACTGCAAAACATAAAATAAACACACCAAAATTTGTCACCATAGCAATGGTACGATCCCATCATAGGTGACTCACAAGAGGACACCAGTTGTCCTCTAGCCTCCGTGTATTCTCTAGCCTCCAGTAAATGGAGCTACTTCACTCATCAAATATGGATTTGAACATCAACTATACTATGCCATTTTTGAGGACCAAACTCTCCCAATGACACATATGACTCAAGACGTCAAGTTCACTTGATAATGCATCCGTACAAGAGATTTTTGACATTTTAAACAATATCGACAATAGACCCAAAACAAAATATTGACACATGCTTTTGACTATGACTCTACCTCTTGATTTTGACACTTTTACAATTTTTGACGATAATAAAAAAACACACTAAAAAGACAAACAACATTTTACAAGAAACGACATTATTTTGACACTTTGATTTTTTTGAATTTGACAACTAAATAAAACCAAAAGCATTAATAAACATTTCTTAAAATAATAGACTATTAGAATAACAACTTAGAGTTGACAAAACAACTCAAAACTTATTTTAATAACTATTTGAACCCAAAAAAATGATTCGACTAAAAACTAATTGACGTGTCATTACCTATCAACTTCAAAAAATAGCCAGTTAGTAATAAAATAATAATTCTAAATAACTCGTAACATTGGCATGGACAATGGAAGAAATGTGGCTAGGCGCAGTGCTTTAGGATGCACAACAAGAACGATAAAATGATCGCCGAGGTGAGTCTGACTCACAAATGATCATGCTCAGGTAAAACTCGGTGGAACTACGTGATGGCGAATGGAGGCATGCATCTAGCAAAGGAGACCACTTCGAATAGGTGCTTTTCGACTTTAAAATATGCTAATGCAAGAGTCGAATGGATGAAATTAACAAGGGGTTCCTCAACGAATTTGGATGATGACCAGGTCTAATGGAAGATGCATGTAACGTTAAATTACATATCTAAAAGAATATCAGTCTTCAGATAGGACTTAAGAGACTACACTCAAGCCGAGAATATCTATCAGAGTTGCACCTTTGTTCCATGGGCATCATGCACTTTCACTAGAAAACTTCAAACTCTATAGGCCAGACATGCTTAAAGCATGCTAGACTCTCATTCATCGGGGCAAAGAACACAACATTGCCCGTTTGAATTCCTCACAAACCCATCCTACAATCAATGAATAAACTTCCAAATGCTCCTTATTGTGACTATTCTGCTGACTGTTCTCCGCCTCGATACCAATGAAGTAAAAATAGAATCTAAAATGCTTAGATGTGTTTTATTGATTAATAGTGACATATACATACAAGGAAATTAGTTCATAACTATATAAAGGTTATAGAACCGTATCATCTAACTGATCACCTAACTATTATGCTAACTAATCACTAACCAGTGCTATAATAGATCGTTGAACTGTCTAATTAAGCTAACTACGCTAATCACTAAACTAGCATAACAGATCATTATGCTTAAGAATGTAATAGATATCAGGATTTTCCAACATATCTTTCCCAAGTTAAGAGAAATGTCACCTAAGCTAGAATCTTTGTATACTTCTACCTATGACCATCAACTCAAAATGCAGCAACCACATGTAATTATCCATGATTGAAAATTGTTCCTTGCCAATGAGTAAATTATTTTGAGAGCTTCTCAAATTTGAGTGAAAAGTGATCCATATACACAAAATGATAAAGAACCCTAGCAAACTTCAAGAGATACCATGAAATATTCATATACTTTAATGTAGAAGTGTATACAATTTGTTAAAGGAGTATTTTTTTTATCTATGCACATACCCAAAGTATATACATTGAAATACAATAAATTAGAATCCAAGTCATTTTCCTAATCCGATACTCTCCAGCCAATCCCAAAAAAACTATACCATTTTTTGACAATATAAATCATCATTATCATGATCAAGCAATGGTAAATATATGCATAATGGCCCAAATCATGATGACTGATATAATTTTGAAAGGCCCATACCAACGTCCAAGATTTTATTTAAAGCCTAGGAATGTGTAAGGAACCTTGAAAGGAAAATTTATTCATACATAGGCAAAATGGGTTAAGTAAATTACACATGTTAAGACATCTTAATAAACCATAAGTGATCATTATTAACCCTTATAAATGCAATCCTTTTGGAGGGAAAGAATCAAACCCTCTAGGTTTGCTCAGGGAACCCAAAAACATCTGCCCTTAGTGTAGGAAAATGATTTATCTTATAGGAAAGAATCAAAGTCAACAAAAATAGTGATATCTTAGTTGAAGAAAAGATTCAGGTCGTGTGTATAGAGTGGATACATTATTATTTGCTACAAGAATCACAATATAATAATGAGATAAATCAAATTATATAACAAAATATATTTCTAAAAAACATAAGCTTTTTCAAGAATAATACTTTTCGAGTTCTCTACTGGTGACTATGAAAATCATGTTTTCTTACTCTACTTCCTTACCAAAAACCATAGGTATTTCCTCTGCATTTATTGATTCATATACATTCCCATGAAACTCACCATCATCATCATACGAGCAACACCATTGAGGATTGAATACACAATATTCAAGTAAAACTATGCCCAGTCTTTATGCTAAAAATTCTTTGTCCTTGATAATCTTTCTTAGACCACCAAGGATTAAATGCTAGTGGTCTTGACCTTCTAGCAAAATCAAGTGAAGCAACACCTTCGAATCCCTATGTTCTTCATGTAAGGTATAGTTTTTGGATGCATTAGAGAGCATACTTACATAGCTTAGTGATTGTGCAACCTTAAAGGCATTCCTACGATCCAATGAATAGTTTCGATCTAACATGAGGTATTTCATAAGCTTTGTAATGTATTTTCTCTCCAATGCATTAATTTTTGTTTCTTTAATTCATATTATTTTGATCCATATCCTCATGAAAGTCATTATAATCACTTGTTTAATATACTTTGTAATTTTTTAATGATGAACTCACCTGATTAGCCTTTAGCCTTCTACTATCCATTCCTAGTGCAGGTCGTGGAGGAAAATCCCTCCTCACTCTTGACCACCTTTAAAATTTAAACTGTTAGGAATAAAATAGATATTAATGTAGAACAATTTCATAGAATTATAATAACAAGATCTATGATCAGAGATACATAAAGAACACAAATTAAAATACACAACAAGAAGACATGATTTAATGTGGTTCACCTAATGCGGGCTACATACACTAATAAACACTTGATCAAATATTATTACAAGACAACAAGAGTAAAATGCACTCTCATATCAATATTTAATGTGGTTCACCTAATGCGGGCTACATACACTAATAAACACTTGATCAAATATTATTACAAGACAACAAGAGTAAAATTCACTCTCATATCAATATTCTGACAATTACAATGCACAAATATTATTTGGCACTGTGTTAAACAAACTCTCTTGAATTCACACTTGAATTCACCCACTCTGTTCACCTTCTCAAACTAAGTTCTTATATTTTTACCTATTATATGTCCATCTATATATAATTACATCAATATGTAACTGACATAATGGTTTTACAAAATAATGGGTACCAAAACCATGGGCTAAGTCAACCCATAATGGTTTCCCATTAATCAGTTATATCGTAAGACATGTATGTTTGAGGCATGTAGTGGGCATTAGAGCATAGGGCTTACAATTTGTATTTCAAGGATTAGGGATTAGGATTTAGATTTAATGGTGTATATAATGTCTTATCGCTCTATGACATGTGAACCTTATTCTTACTACAAAGGATGTTAATTGGGACTAAATCAATTGGTAAATAGGGAAAGTTTATGGTTTACAATGTAGGGTATAGTGTTTAGGGCTTAGGTTTTAATGTATATATGGTTTAGGTTACATAAGGTCAATCACAAAGATAATTGAGGATAATTTGAATCACTTGGTCTCCTTTGTAATTATAGAATGTGTTTATTGGTTGTCATTATACTCCATGTCATCATGCAAATTGAGTGAATTAGTCAAATGGGGTAATCAATCTTGTGATTTAGGCCAAACTGATCCTTGTGAACTTAATTCTTAGTCTACATGATGTTAATTTGAGATAAAATGATTGGTTTAGGGTTTAAAGAGTTTATATATATGGTTTAGAGTTTAGGTATTGGGAACTTTAAGGATTATGGCTTAGGGTATATAAAGTAGAATTGTTATGGCTATTGGGGTAAATTTGAGATCCTTAAAGCTATATCTCTAAATAAAGAATGTGATTTTGGGTTCAATTAGCCCACACATCATTATAGATTGAGCCAATCAATTCAAATATGGTAATGAGTGATGTGATTTTGACCAATTTCATCCTTGTGAAACTAATTCTTACTATATATAAAGGATGTTAATTGGGGCTAAATTTATTTGTTTAGGGTTTAGGGTCTATAATTTAAAGGGTTTGGAGTTTAGGGCTTATGGCTTAGGGTTTAAGGTAAATGGTACAGGGTTTAGGGATTAAGTTAAATGGTATAGGGTTTAAGGTTTAAGATACCAGATATAGGGTCCAATCACTAAGATAAATGAAGAGAATTTGAGATGCTTATTCACCTATTTGTGACAATTACCTTCATGTTTGCATTTATGATAAAATTAAGGTCAATTAATCCATACATGTTATATAATTGATTGAGCCTTAAATTTGGTTTAGGGGCTCAATTTCACCCAAATCACACCCCTAATTGAACAAATTGACTAATTGGATCAATTTGTGATAGAATCAAACTTAATTTAGCCCCAAATCATATTTTTCTATTGAAAGGGTTCAAATTGGCCTCAAATGCCTCCTTAATTAAATAAATCAACTCTTTGGTTAATTATATATGAGATGACATTAGGGTTAATTTCAATCCAAATCACATTGAATATATAATTTAAAATACATTTATATGGCTCATTTTGACACTAAATACTTCCATAATTTAAATAACTGACATTTACATTCATTAGCTGATGATGTCAATTTTATTGAACTCAAAACCACATTCTATACATGTAGAAATTGCATATAAATAAATAATGTTTCTTTGTTTCAATCAATATAATGAAATTGGCGCTGATCAACACTTGAATCACATTTTATATTCATATAATTAGGTTGAAAGGACTCAAAATAGCCCTAATTTACTTCAGATGCATAGTTTGATTGGTACTCCAAAGGCTAAGTTTTGTCCATAGGTTTAAAAAATGTATTTTATGACATCTAGATATAAAATAAGTTATATCATAAAATTAATAATAAGTTACACCTTAAAACCAAGTAATTACAAGTAGTCAAGTCAACATATTAAAATGTCCATAAATTTTTTGAAGTCTAATGTGATATCACAACACCTTAATTCACTATCCAAGGTTAGGACCTTTCCCGTATCACATGGAATAACACCACTGTTAGGGAGCTCAAAAACATATAAAAACATATATAAAATTTGAGGTAAAGAGCAAATTTGGGTTTTTGGGTGTTAGTAAAATATAATATTATAGTGTTAGTAATGAGATCATATTATTAACTAATGTGATCGCATTACTAATGTGGTTAATAATGTGATCATGATAATACCATGATTGTGTTATTAATTCTATCATACTATTTAAATTTGAATTAAAAAACCATTTTTTTTCCTCAAGAATGGCTTGGATTCCTGAGCCAAAGGCTTGGCCCTGTCAATCTATAGTCAAGTTCAAGAGTTTTGATAAAAAAAACCAAATTCAACTTTGTCTACAAATATAATATGAATTTCAATGGTAAAATTCAAAAACGTAATACCATCGTGATGAGGATGCTCTTCACTTTTCAAAAATATGATTTTTATAAATTTTGACTAATTTAAGGTTTCAAACTATTATGATTTCTAACTATACCTTTTTTATGTGGCTACATGTCACAAATATACATGCCTATACATGTTAATGTATTTTTTTTATCCAAGTGAAAAAAAAAGTTATATGGTCACAAACTAGGCCTAATTATACACATATTAAAAAAAAACTAATTTTCATTTTTTTAGGTAATTAGGCACATCGCACGGATGACTATCCATGTTTTTGTTAGTTTTTAAGGTATATTTACTTGAAAAATTCATAAAAATAAAAGTATTTATTGAAAAAATATAAGACACAAACTAGAATATCTTATCTAAAGTTTCACCAAAGGTTTTCAAAGAATATTAAACATTGCTTAAAAAATGGTGCATAGCATGGCCATCTATCTACTCTATGTTCTAAAAAAAAATATGAGTTCTTTTTTAAATTTTAGATGTTTGATCTAGTTATAGTTAACCATTTTTTTCAAAAAATATTTCTTTGGAAACTAGACTAGAAATGCTACATTTCATGTTCTTACACCATCTTCAAATTTGGAGTGTAGATATCTCAAAATATCTACAGAAGTTCAGATTTCTAAAATTTCAAGAAAATCATGTCTATAGGTAGGCCACTTTTTGTCCCCCAACTTTGTGCACTTATTCCCATGTACATGTTCACATGCTTTAATATACAAAAGAATAAGAACATGATCACGTTATTGTTTTTAAAATAATGTGATCGCTTTATGGATTAACATGATTGCATTATGACTCGGTAATTACCAATTAATAATTTAAATAATGTGATTGTAGTATTTGATAATGTGATCTCATTATGGTAAATTTCCATTCAATTATCCCCCAAAACCATTCACATACCCAAATTGTTTAGAAAGATCATAGATAAAACTATTCACAATTTTTAGATACCAGTCTAAATATCATAGATAAAATTGCCTAAACCTGGGGAAAATCTCTACTGGGCTATGCAAAGATCTACAGGGCTATGCAAAATCAAATAATAATGTAAAGACCACCTTATGCTTTTCTATATGAAAAGTAGGCACCACAATCTTATGCTATCGAGACCACTTTTGACCATCAACAATAAATAGTGCTTTACCAACTGCCACTGAAACCAATTACTTCCAACATCATACACAATTTGTGCAATGTTATCACAAATCTCACATTATACTTGTCCATTATTAATTTAAATTTGGTATTATTGATACAATTATTAACTTATTATTAATTATTTATCCCAAAAAAAAATTTACATACAAACCACCTATAAATTTATCAATAACTAAAATTCTTGTTCTCTCAAATTTATATAATTTATACTCTTTAAATTGTTTGAAATTTTGTGTAAAAAATATATTGTAATGTAATTTTATTTGATTGCAATTGAATTTATAAAATTTGACAATCTATTTTGCAGTAAATAAGTAAACAAACCATTGGAAAATTTTCATTTGGCAGGTAGCGACGATGGATACCCTCAAATTGTAGCTCTAGTTCTAGTTGCATCGAAAGCGTAGTTAAATTTAGCAATGCACTAAAAACATGGCCCCATGCCAAAGTTCGTTGTCAAATTCAATAGATTGCATGTCTTTCCACACCATGTTCCCATGGGTAGAGCACACCTCTGTCTTGACACGTCAGATGCTTGTGTTTTAGTGTTTTTGCCCGACCCTTTTTCTTGTCCCATTTAATCTGTATGTCATAGCATTACAAGCGGGCTAATTCTACTTGCATTGATTTCGGCCATGAACATGAATCTGATCAGTTTTATACTTCATCTCTTTTGTATGGCCACTGCGCCTTCCACGGTTTCTTCTCTTACTGCAAAATTCACAAACACAAGAACAATCACAGCTGCAATTTTCACATCCATTGTTCCCTCCTTGTCTTCTTCTACCGCTTTTTCAACTGACTATGCAGAGAACATGATGAGAATAACAGGGGAATGCAAATCATAGCAAGCTTCTTCAAGGATCTTGATATTTATAACTCGTCAGTCAACATATAAGACTCTGTTTTTGATTAAGCAATTTGTTATTTAATATTAAATCTTCAAATGAAGCAGCCTACACCATGCAAACAAATATAACATTGAATGATAGAACATAACCGTTTTGTATAAATCCATCATCCCTCTGTCGTATCAGTTATGTTCAGTTTTGATCTATGTAAAATGGCTCATAACAATAAAAAAACTAGTCAATCAGATTCAAACAAATATTATCATTTTATCCAATCTATTAAATTTTTTGTTATGTCACTTTATAAATGTTTTATATTTTTTTTGTTACGCTAATTGATGAAATTTGATTTATCACCAAACTTGCCAATAATTTCGAAGTAAAGCCAAATGATTCTTAATATATCCCTCTTGGAACTAAAAAATAAAAAATGTTAAATGTTCAAACAATTTAACTTTTAACAAACTTAACATTTAAGAATGTCATGTGACAAGGAGAGGAACTTTCCCCTTCTTTGGTGTGATAGTTGTACAATGTAGGGAAATGCACATGTTTTGAGATGAAACTCTTCCTCATTAAAATATTAAAGGGTTGTATTTATTTATTGAAAGCATGCAATATATTTTTAAAGTGAAAAAACATAGTACATGTTCAATCAAAAAGATAGGTGGTATGAAAGTACATATCGAGCAAAACCATAATAAAAAACAAATCCATATTAATCTAAGAGATTACCAATGCCACAATTATAGACCAACAAAACTATCAGTATAAAAATTACATAACACATGACATTAACAACAATCTTTAAATAACAAGACACAAGATATTAGGTCATTGGGACAACTAGCATTGGAAAGGGAGGAAGAGGATGCAACAAACTTTCAAGTTATCTCCCCAACCACCCTGATAGGCATGTCATATATGGGTTCCCAAACATCTTGTTCATTAGATTCTTTAGCAGCTTCTTCTATCTGATGGTGAGGAGATGATATAGCTAAATACAACCTACACATTTCCCCCACCCATCCCATCCTTAAGGAACAAACCCAAAGTGTCCATAACTAGCCTATGGTGAGGGCCACCCTCCATGATCCTACGACAATGAAAATTGTCAAAGAAGAAGAGGTGGGGTAGAGAATGCAAAGCGACTTTTGGCATCCCCTGCCATAGTCCCTCCACTTTTGTTCCCTTTTGGGAGCGTCCTTGTGCGAATAATATAAGGAGCCCTATTGATAGTGCAAGGGGCATTACCCATTTTTTTTTTGAGCATGCAGGTTTATTCAATCTTTAAAGCCGCATGCTCTGCTTACACTTAAATCAATAGCATGACACTTGACAATATAGTAATTTTGTTAGCAATGGAGAAATTTATGTATAGATGTTCTTTATATTAAATATCAATATGAAAGATTTGCAAATTGGCATAAATCTCTCAAGGAGAAAAGTAGAGTTCCCTAAAAGAACCATGTGCTAAAAGAAAGTTATGGTCTGAAGGGCTAAAAAAATTTGTGAATCCACTTCTAGCCATCATAGGTTATAACAAATCAAAAATATTTGTTTTATAGACTCAATTTGACTGTAAGCATGGCATTTGAGAGATGGGATCTCCATAGGAAATAATTTGTCACCTACAAGAGTTATTGTGTGAGGTCAACCTCAACACAAATGTATCATTGAGGGCAGACGATTAAAAATTGGTTGGTTTTGAAACCAATGAAATGACTTAACAATTTAACCAAATATTTTAGAAAGGGCCAAAAAGGCGTAGGTAACCCAAGAAATTCAATCCAGATCTAAACCTTAAGCTTGGATTTTTTAGAAATGACAATGTCACGTGTCTAAAGGTGGAAATACAAGCAAATAACTTCTCACATAACATGGACCATGCTTATGAATGGCAGCAAATTGTTTAGGATTTTCAAACCTTTAAAAGAAAAAAAAAAAATACTTGGTTAGGTTTGGAATCCTAATGAGCTTAACACCATGGGGTGATAATTGGTTTGCACCTAACTCCGAATCATAGATACAACATAGATTTTCAGGATCTAGGAGCACAAAGCTCTAATACCACTTGTTAGGATCTTACTCCTTAAGAGCACAATTGATTACCTTTGTATAAGAAACTAAACACGGAATTTAACCAGAAGTAATATGTAACTAGAATTCAAAAACAACACAGAATATGAGAGACAATACAATCTTGTATTAACACTCTTCCAGAAGGAAATACAATGAAATAATTACACTCTTCCCACACCTCTTGGGCGTACAATAATTCTCCCTCAAGTGTTCTTTCTCTCAACCAATTACAACCACAACTCAATAACTAAGTTGTTCCCTCTACCAATCAGTAACAATACTGCTTGTCGACCAAGTACTCAAAGTACTCCAAGTAGATCTCCTTTGATCTTGCACACCTGCAAATCAACTAATCTTACTTACCATGTAGATCTCCCCTGATCTTGCTACCTGTAGATCAACTGATCTTACAATTGGAAGGATCTCTTGCTTGTCCTTGATTACAATATAGCCCCATGGGTCTATTATATAGATCCCAAACCAAACAATAATTAGAAACGCAGACTCAAGACTAAAATTGATCTTTACATGCAAATTGACTGTTCGTCTAACTGTTTGTGTAACTAACAGTTCTAAAATGCACAGGCGACTGATGTCAGTCCCTGTCTATCTGGAGATGACTGATGTCGGCCAATTCTTGACCAATGTCAGCAGCTTCCAGTGTCATAGTAACCGACGTCGGTTACTATGACACTCAGCAACCTCCACATTTGCATCAGTGAAGCTTTTAGCTCCACAACCTAACAATCTCCCACTTGAAGATAAACAGCTACACCTATACCTATACATCCTCTAATTTTGTTTCCTAGCTTGTATCCCTCTTCAAGTTTAGTCTTGAAGACCAACAGAAGTTGAATGAAGATTCAACTTCTCCTTTGTTCCTGGCTTTGTTAACATTTTCGCAGGGTTCTTATCCTTGCTAGCCACCATGACTGCAACAACCTTTTGCAACTCTGAAATCCTGCTAATCGCCATTACACCAACAGTGAACACATATCCTGTGACGCTTCTCCTATCATCCAAGTAACTTGCCATATCCGAATCTACATACCCATGTAGAGAAATGATTGACCCTGCATAACATGTATACCTCCTATTGGTCCCTCTCAGATACTTGAGAATCCACTAAATTGCTTTCCAGTGCTCCTTTCTTGGATTGGCCATAAACTTACTGACAACTCCCACTTCTTGGGTAATGTTAGGTCTAGTACTCATGTACTCAACCTCATAATGTGATTTAGGACACTGTTCTATGAACTGTCTAACCATAGGTGTGCTAACCGGTTCTGCATCCTGCATATTGAACCTCTCCACTACCTTATTCACATAATCCTCTGGAGACAAAATCAACTTGTGACTTTCCCTGTCTCTAGAAAAACTCATGCCAATGATTTTCTTTGCTGCTTCCAAATCCTTCATGGCAAACCTCTGAACTAATTTTATCTTTAGCTCAGCAATCTCCTGCATGTGTGACCCTGCAACAAACATATACACTACATACAGTAACAGGATAATGTAGCTAATATTATCCAACCTGGTAAAATAAACACAATGGTCACATTGACATTGACTAAAGCCATGCTTTGTCATACACCTGTCAAACCTTAAACACCATTTTCCTGCAGCTTGCTCAAGACCATATAACCTAGCCTTCTGTCTCACCTATCCATTCTCTACTTTCTTTAACCTAGGAATCCATTCATTTTTCAGTGCTTTCATCCTAGCTGGCAACTCTACCAAATCTCTCATTTTGTTCTCTTCCAAGGAATCAATTTCTTCATTCATGCCATGCTCCCACTATTTACTGGATTCTACCTGCATCGCCTCTTCAAAACTTTCTGGTTCTTGACCATTAGTGAGCAACAAGTAGTGTAAAGAAGGGGAATAATGAATTTGAGGCTTACTTACCCTTTCAGTCCTCCATATGGGCGTTTGAGACTCCTTGACAACTTGTTGTCTACTAAAAATTTGTTCTAACAGTGATCGATCTCGGTCACCTCTGGCTAACCTTGGTCTGCATCTGACTGATGTAAATTCCACCTGATCACTGATGTCGGTGTCCACCTGCCCATCGACGTTGGCTCCCTGACTGATGTCGGTGTCAAATTGCCTGACATCATCGACTTTGGTCTGCACATGACCGACATCAGTTCTTGCCTGATCGATGTCGGTTCTCACCTGATCGATGTCAGTAATTGTGTTTTCTTGTGAGTGATGATTTTTACTTGTGAGCACATTTTGGATCATAACGTTGTCTAAATCAACACTGCCATGCTCAGAATTATTCAGCCTCTTGAGTTGATCTCTATCCATCATCTTTTCCATGAAAACCAAGGCTTTCTAGTTCTTAACTTTGTCAAAAACATCATATTTCCTCTTAAGAACATGCATTCCCTTCTCACTCATATGACCAAGCCTATAGAGCCACATCTTTGCATCTACATCTGAAGTAGATAAACCAGAAGGAAAATCATTAATACAAGTAGATAGATAAAGTGTACCTACTTTCTTACCACATGCTAATTCAAGTGCACCCTTGAAAAATTTCTAAGATTTTGCTGTGAGAGTAACTGTGCAACCCTCATCACCCAACTTTCCTATGGAAATTAGACTCCTCTTCAGGACTGGGACATGCATGACATCCTTCAACACCCATGTGTTGCCCGTCTGCAATTTCAGCTACACTTCCCCTTTGCCAACCATTTGACAAGGCTTACCATCCCCTAAATAAATTTTTCTAAAGTCTCCACGGACATAATCATGGAAAAATACTCTATTTGGGGTTGCATGGAAAGAGGCAACAGAATCTAAAACCCAAGATTCTACTTTATCCAAGGAACATATAAGAACATCTCGTGCAACAATCCCTGCATCATTTGCTTCTTTATTTCCTTCATGCTGATCTTCTACCAACCAACAATATTTCTTTACCTGCCCTTTCTTTCCACAATACAGTAATTGATAATTCTTGCCATTGAATTTCTCTATTCTTAGCTTACTTTTTTCTGCCATTGCTTTACTCCCACTCAATCAGAAACCCCTGAGAGTGACCTGTAATCAACAAACACTAACACGATCTGATAAATCTGTTTAACCAGGTTCTGATACCACTTGTCAGGATCTAGGAGAACAAAGCTCTGATACCACTTGTTAGGATCCTACTCCTTAAGAGCACAATTGATTACCTTTGTATAAGTAACTAAACACAGAATTTAACGAGAAGTAATATGTAACTAGAATTCAGAAACAACACAGAATATGAGAGACAATACAATCTTGTATTAATACTCTTCCAGAAGGAAATACAATGAAGAAATTACACTCTTCTCACACCTCTTGGGCGTACAATAATTCTCCCTCAAGAGTTCTTTCTCTCAACCAATTACAACCACAACTCAATAACTGAGTTGTTCCCTCCACCACTCAGTAACAATACTGCCAGTCCACCAAGTACTCAAAGTACTCCAAGTATATCTCCTTTGATATTGCACACCTGCAAATCAATTGATCTTACTTACCATGTAGATCTCCCCTAATCTTGCTACCTGCAGATCAACTGATCTTACAATTGGAAGGATCTCTTCCTTGTCCTTGTTTACAATACAACCCCATGGGTCTATTAAGTATATCCCAAACCAAACAATAATTAGAAATGCAGACACAAGACTAAAATTAGTCTTTACATGTAAATTGACTGTTCGTCTAACTAACTGTTCATGTAACTAACAGTTCTCGAACGCACAGGCGACCGACGTCAGTCCCTGTCTGTCTGGAGATGACCGACATCAACCGATTCCTGACCGATGTCGGAAGCTTCCGGTCTACTCTTGACTGATGTCAGTTGGCCTAACTGACGTCGGTTACTGTGACACTCAGCAACCTCCACATTTGCATTAGTGAAGCTTTTAGCTCCACAACCTAACATAGATAAAACCCATAAATTATCTAATACAATTACAAGTTTTGAATTAGTTACAAGCATTATCAAATGTAGATAAATCAAGTAGTATATTAGGTAAAGATTCTTGAATGAGTACATTACCTCGTGAATTTTTTTGGAAACAAACTATGACCCTATTTCAATACCATAATTATTTCCTCTAGATTAAACAACATTTAACAATGCATCCCACTAAATAATAAACCTGCTCAAAAAATAAAAACTAAAAACTAAACTTAATAAATATATATAAAATCAACAAAACTCTGAAATGCCAAATAAAATAATTACACATTAATGAAAACCTTAAAATATATGAACATACCAAATTCATCAATATCTCTCTCACCTGTTTCTAAAATAAAATATAATTATTTTTCAATAGCATAGTAACATAAGTATTTGTTAATCACATATATTACTTTTTCTAAATGAATTTATTTACCCCGGAGGTGATTTGAATAAATAATCGTGACAAAAAAATTCTTCGCTCCCAAAAATTGTCATCACAGTACTCTTGTTTTAATAGCAAAATAGAGTGAGCTGGCAACGTGTCCTCCGTCACAAAGCCCAATTACCTTTCCCAGCATGCCCCTTTATTGTCCAATGAAGTTAATATCTTATCTCTCAAAAAATAGCCAGTTGTGTTTGTTGACACGGGTAAATCTTTGTGGACACAAATTACACGTGCTCTCCCCACATTTCAGATTATTAAAACTGCTTACACATAATTCAATGGCATTTTAAGGGAGTTTGAAAGATTAAAGGGGCGATATGGGTTTTAGAAGTCAGAATGCCCATTTCTAGTGGCAGAATTTGGTTGGGTTTGTATGTATGATTCCCCTCAACAGGTTGCTCATGCTTATGACTGTGCAGTGTATTGCCTCAGAGGACGCAAGGCCAACTTCAATTTTCATGACTTTTTTCCAGAAATTATGTCGACATCTTCTCTATCCCCCACACAAATTTAAGCTGATGCAGCCATGTTTGCTAGGCAAGAATTATGGCAGCTGCGAAGGAAAGATGTGGCATTTTCTTTTTCGAAATCTCAATCCTATAAAGATAACCACCAAAATTTGGAGGAGTGATACTGTAGATTGTTGGATTCGCTTCTTGAGGATGTAGAAAAAAGATAGTCGCTAAGCTTAGAGGTTTACCCTAGGGAGAGTTTAGAGAGCATTGATTTTGTTCTGTTAATGGAAGAACAATGTAGCCTTTTTCTCCTCCAGTCATTAAGACTTGCGGTAATTCAAAATTCATGTCTAAATAAAATTTGATGCAGAAATGTGTTAGAGAATTCTGCAATTTTTAATTCTATAACTTTACATTATTTTTATTTTCTATTTATTATTTTGACCCAAAATGATTATATTATTAGGCTTTCTATAATGGTAGCTGTTAATCTAAAATTTGGATCATTTCATTATTATTTAGTTTTTTTTCCAAGTAAAATTAAATAGAAAAATTGTAATATTTTGATTATATGATGAAGTTTGGAATCTATAAATTGATGTAATTAGATGGACGTTATTTATCACCAATTAATAAAAAAATAGAGGAAGAAATAATAAAAATTCAAAACAAAAATCCTCTATGATTAATATCTTTCAGAATATTTATTTAAAATATAAATATTAATTTATTAAGAATAGGTTGTTGACCAATAATGATGAGAACTATAAAATAAAATAAGGGTAGGGGTTAGATCATAAAAATATAAATTGAAAAGTCATCCCAAAAAATGATGAGAACTATATGTGAAGAAGGTAATAATACAGATAACACTATCGTGGAGATTCAATGTTCCTATAAGTGTTCCAAAAAATGAGATTTTTTAGATCTTTTTTATAGGTCCTACCAAACAATAAACAATGGATATTCCAACCATGAAATACACCAATAGTTCTTAGTATTGACCAAATTTATATAATTAAAAAAGTGGTTATCTTGTATTAATACAAAAAATATATAATTAGCTAGTAAGAGCGATGTTTTCTTGTATTAGAATGAGATGGCAGGGAGAATTACATAGGGCCTTATAGCCACCCTATATATACATATTTATAAAAAAAATCATAGAACTAATCATCAACTAGACTTTAATTCACACACAAAAATTCATTCTCATAACCCTCAATAGTTTCAGTCATGTTCTCTAAATCCTCTAAAGATAAAAGAGGAGTAGGGAAACATTCCAGAGGTGAGAAAATATCCACATCACACAAATGACTTCCAAAGCATTCCATAATCTCTCCTTGACCCTGAATGATATCCCCAAACCCATCTAGGCTGAAGTGATGGTGATGAAGTACATCCACTCCAAAATATAAGACCCTTAGTATAGTCCACATCCATAATGTCCTCATGTAGAGAGAAGGAAACAATAACATTGGTAATAATGTTTGCATCGATGAGATTATTGGCCAAACCAAACACATTTTGTCTAACAATGGTATGTCATGGGTCAAATAGTAAGCTATTCAACCCCTATACTATATCATCCTCTTTAAAATTATCTCCATGTGCTGCCACTCTCATTAATATCTTAACCCACCTCAACAATGGGGAATATTTTAATTTCAATTGTAATCCATTGACATACCTTTCCCCAAGTAGTTCAATCAATTCCCAAGGACCACGAGAAGATCAAGCTTGTCTAGTAAACCCAACTTTGGCACCCATAATTCATGCATAACTATATGAGATGGGGGAGGATATAGCTCACATTAGAAGGAAATGTATTAATTTTTTTAAAGAAAGCTCTATTTTCATCCTTCACCTCTAACATTATGCGTAGATGCGAGATGAAAGGAACCTACCCCTTTTTGGACAAAAAGCAAAGAGGAAAATGAGAACATAGTTTGTCAAATTAGGAAATGAGTACCAGAATTCATGAGTAACCTATGAATTGAAAACCAAATCATTAAAGGTAGAAATCCCTACCCGAGTGCCACCTATGTTTACAGAGTGTGCACCATCCATAGTCTATCTAAACTTTGTCCATTGCCTATCCACCAATGTAATTTAGTTTCATTGGTAGAATAAGTCAAAGACTACAATATTTAGATGGGATGGTTCATGTGGAGGGAGGTCCAATACATATAAATAAATGCTTGACAAAATCTCCCATCATTATCTAATATATGATTAGGGCATATCAAGTAATTTTAACCAAACAATAAATTTCATGATTACATTGAATTATGAAAATCAACACAGGTTAAAAATACACAAGTATGTTGAATGAGAGAACTTAATTAGAAACCTAAGTATTCCACTATATGAACCTATGTGTAAACCCTATTAACCATATCATGCATTATTAACTTACAAAGAATATTACCTAATGAAAATTGAATGTCAAACTTTTGATAGACATCCCAATCCACAACTTGATTTCAATATATTTTATTATAGCTCCATCTTACCTCTCCAATCTTATTCATTTTCAATTTTCCTTCACTACCATACCTAGTCTCCAAATAACCAAACCATGGATTTTTGTTGCTTTCAGGATTACCTTTGAATCTTCTTCTATCACTAATCATATCCACACTTGTGCATATGTGATTTTTAACCCTTTCAATAGAGATTTTGCTTCATATATATTATTAGTATCCCAACCATAATCTCGATATATAAAAAAAATTGTTTTCCTTTCTCCACTCAAAAAATTCCTCCACTCTAACCAGACCCTAGTTTCCATTTTCGGCTCCATCAAAATTTAGTTTAATCCATCCTAGATTTGACAGTTTCTACAAGGTGGGGGGAGAAGGTTTTAATACCAAACTAGACCCTTTATTAGGAAAAAACTAAATTAATTTGAAAACCCAATAATTCAAGAAATAAAATTTAAAAAACCCAACAAATATAATTAGATAATATCAAAATTTTACCTCGTTGGCTCGCTTGAAGTAGGTGAAATACCACATGTCGTCTTAGGAATCCCAACACTTCAAGATCATCAAAGCATCTCAGGAATGTCATACACATATGACTTCTGATATACATTTTATAATCAAGGCACACGATGGGTGTGATACTATAAAGTGCAATAATACTCCTTTGTATCTTGTGTAATGGTTTCATGAACACATATTCTGCCACAATCTACACTTTTTTTTGATAAAATGCGCTATAAAAATGGGACTACTTATTTTCAAATGACTAACGTTTAAAAAATTAATTTTATTACAAACACATATATTTTAAATTTAAGACACATGAATCAAGGCAATTTAATAAATATGAAGAAAAACTATGCTACTAATTTATTTTATTTCCATACATTTAAAAATTTGTTATTATTTTAAAGTTACTACTTGTCATTTTTGGTAGGGATTTTATAAAATTTATAATTAATATGTTTATTTGTTTTCCTTAAAAAATCATGTTATTTTTTTAAGATTTAGGGTTTCTAGCCATTGTTTTCCTCTAAGGTTTTTACAAAAAAAATTGATGAATTTTTATTTGTTGTTTTTGAAGTGAAACAAAACTTATTATGTGTATTATTTCTTATAGATTTTTTTTAGGGTTTTTATCTATAGAAATTGAGATTTAATCAATAAATATTTGAAAATGATTATCTTTGACATATTTACTTTTCTTGGATAATTCATCATTTAGATAACTTACAATATCTAAGAAAGACTCTAAAATTTTGTATTTACTAAGAACATCTTCTAGACTTCTCTATGTCATCCCTATTCAATAGACCTTTTTTTATCACTTCAATTTTAGAAGCCTTTGTCCTTTTAAGACAAGTCCATGCTACACAAACAAGGGTGCACTATGAACATGTCTAGTAGTGTGGACTTATCTCTCACACTCTAAAAATCATTTTTTCAAAACAAAACTCTTCCTAATGAATTTCCTATGTCTACTCATGCTATCTACACCATTACCATTACTAAAATAAAATCTTATCTTGAGTAAGCTCTTCTTCTCTTGCAAGTGAAGCTAGGTAATATAGAAGAAACCATTTATCATGCTACCGCTTCCTTATATTCTAGTACCTTATTACACAACACTTTGGATCCTCAAATTTCATCTTCTCATCTTCTAGTTGGCTTTGTGGCTCCTAAACTTCCTCTTTACGAAGGCAAAGGTGATCTTGAATAATATTTGTGTGCCTTCCATACAACTTATCCAGATTATGCAAATAATGATAGATTGTTAACCAAGATCTTTACATGAAGTTTCAAATATTATGCTCTTCGATGGATATTTTTTCACATGTTATGAATTAGTTAGGGTCTTTAGGACTCATTAGTTATCCAACACTTCAACAAAGCACGATATCACAACTAGAAAAGCAAGATCAATACATGTTAGCAATGTAATGTAATGATAATTCAATCTCTATTGTATATGACTTTTTATGCTAGAATGCAAGCTTAGTCCAAAAATACATGCTTCAAATTTTCTTAGACTCTTGAATCTTTGTTCTAAGTGATTGAATTTATTGCTATGATAGATTCAATATATATCTCCAACATGTTTTAAATGTAGTAATATCCTTATATATTTATAGACATCTCAAATTTAAATGAATACCTCATTAACGTACAAACAATATACAAATAATAAACATATTCACAAATCATGATCACGTGATATAAAAAACCCAAAACAAAGATCAAAATGTACCAAATCTAAAATTATACACTATACATTTTTAAAACCCAAAAAACATGCAATTTATATTTTATTAAAAAAATATCAAAAATCTAAACAAAAAGAAAGAGAAAAGACAAAAAAAAACATAAGAAAGGCCATAAATAACAACAATAAAACCTTGATCTAAATTAATAATCAAAAAATTCAAAATTACCATAAAACAATATAAAAATGACCAGTACAAAAATGCCCTACAACTACATAATTACATATGATCATATTTTATGTTTTGTAGACCTACATCAGTCCAATGGCTAGTGCTTGCCATTAAAATTTTAGGAAAATATATTTTACATTCATAAAATTAATGATCTCAGGTGAGATGGTGCAAAATGATGGTCCACAGGAACAACATATACCTAAAATGAAATAGATCGAAGTGGGTCCCTTTGCATTTAAGATGATAAGTCCTAGTATTGTACTTGATTGATTAGTAAATGAGGATACGGATATGATTTTAGGTTATAATATTGATGATTACTATAATTATGGAATAAACATAAGATTTGTAATACCTTGTACATAAATACGTATATAAGAAATATCAATCTCAATTTATATAGGAAACAATAAAAAATTGTAGTGTTTTAACCATAAAAACTCTCCACTTGTTGGGGCGTAATTTCCTCACTTAATGTTAATTTGGAAATATCACCGGTCTCCCGTCTATTTGGTGTTGAAAAATCACTCCATGATTTTTTGGTAAAAAACAAAGAAAATCAATATCCTCCCACTCTGTTGGAGGGAAGTCCTCTAAATTTAGAGATTCGTTGGTCTTTACATCTTGTAGAAGTGAATCCAATAGTGTCTAATCATGTTCCTCAAAATTTGGTGGTTTTATGCACATGACTGCAATTCCAAACCACAAAATGTAGCAACATTCTCCAACAGAAATTCTTCCCTTTCAAATTTGGCTGCAATAGCTTGAATTTATGTTGGAGATAGTGTAGAGGCCGATGGATTTTTTGGCAGAGAATTAGGGAAGTTGAAGCTGACTTTGCATCCTCTGAGGCAATACACTGCATATTCATAAGCATGAGTGGCTTGTTGCGGGGAATCATACAACCCCAACCAGATCCTGGCAATGGATTTGGCCATTCTCACCTCTGAAATCCATTTCCCCCATTTCCTCATTTGGACTCATTTTAAATGTCTCTTTGTCTTGTGTATGTTTTTTTGGTGTGAGGTGTGGGGTTTCTGCATTGACAAGGTTTTTAGCATCTTTGGTTATAGGGAATGCCAAGATTTGAACTCTAAACGACCTCAAGATATGAAAACTTGCAAAACAAAAACATGTAGGGAGTAGTGTAGAGGAGGTGAAGGATGAGATTATGAAGATTGGAACTTTTGATGAGGTGGGAGGTGGGATTTGTTGGGATACCATGGGTAATTTATGTGCACACAAATTCTACTTTTCCCATACAAATATTGTCAACTTGCACAAAACATTGGGTTTATTTCCTTTTATAAGGTTAAGTATGTCTGCTTAGTAAAAATGAGTGGTAATTACATAGTTTATAGGCATTTTTGGAGCTATGACATTTTTCTATTAATTACCAACTTGGTTGATACTATAAAATATAGGCTAGATTATTTATGAATGTTCACAAAAGATAAAATGTATACTAAATGCATAAAGATGGTGTGTATGTTCTAAATGTATGTAGGCTTGGTTCTCATGAGATGTAATTATCCAGTTTTGTAAAACATTGGCTGTTTGGAACAGTTTTTGAAGTAATTGAGTGCTTTGTTAAAATAAAGGGTAACATTTTAGGATTTTCTTAAGCTATAGTGAAATAAACCACATATGTATAGTTAAGCTATTTGGTACTTCTATATATTGCTTATTGCATCCATTATCTTCTTTGCATATTGCATTAATATTCAAATGCCCAATTGTGTCTTGAATGGTTGTTAGGTTCTCTCTTACCCTAATTCAACTCCTACAACCTTTGAAAACCAAAATCCAATCCTTTGTTCATATGTTCTAACTCAATCTCCCTTGGACTATGTCTATTACAAGGGTTTCCTACAGGACTGTGTCCCTATTAGACAACTAACAACAATGTTTCAACCAAAGAGAGATTATAAACCACTTCAAACATCCACAATAAACTTACCGACACATTTTAGAAGTTAAGAACTTGCTGATCATATGGATTTTCTCAAAGATCAGTCCTTGTAGTCATGAAACAACAATGCAAGTATAGAAATAGGGCTTGTATACTATCAACTTATGGGGTCTTTTTCTTTCAATAATTATCATTAATATCTTATCTCCTGGTTATTCACATCAAGAAATTTCTATCATAATGATCTTACCTCTCTCCCAATGTACATCCATTCCAACATGTACCAAAATAAGGGTTATAGGCTATGTAACAGAGTTGATCCTTTTGTGAACTATGAATAGAAGCTCACTACCTCTCTTGTATTCAAATAAAAAATCTTCCCTCTACAAGAACCACACATTCATCTCTCAATCATCACATCATCACATAGTTGATTGATGTCTTAAAGATGAAGGATTACCTCATTCTATGATAGAGACAACAGTCTACAAGGCCTTAAGGATTCAATGGTCCATTTTACTCTCAGTCTCACCTTGTTACTTATATTATCACAACTCTTTGAAGGTTTGTACTTTCTCAACCATTATAGTGATGTTTGACACACTAAACTCCACCTCTAACCTATAACCAAACATTCCAATATCTTCCTTTTATGACTGTTATTACATAAATACGTAATGGCATGTTTTAAATATTTTAAATGAGGTATCCAAAAAAAATTACTATCCAAACTTCTATAATACATACACCATACCTAAGACTCTAACTTTTTACTTAAAATATAAATGGGATGATTAATATTTCATTGAGTAAATTTTGATTGCAAAACACTAATTTTTATAGTTGATGCATTCACATGAACATGAGAAAGGCCAACTACGATTAGAAAATTAAAGTATGTGTAAAAAAAATTCTTTCAAAATATTAATGATCAATTATTTTTTATGAGAGCAAAATAATGGTTCATCCTTTCATATAAATCATTTTAAAGGTGAAGCCATTCATGTATAATTATCTAAATGAATTTATTTTAGTAACTAACATTTTTTAAGAAGGAATAAAAATTTTATATTATTTTTAGTACATCTATATATAATATAACAATAATTTTAGAAGGATAAAATAATATGTCATCTTTGTAAATATCATAATATAGAAGAGTTCAAAATGAATTATAAAACAACATTTTAAAAAAAAAGTTAAATGTGATATTCAATTATTTACATTTTTCAAACATCAAAAATAGACTTTGAATATAATTATAAAATATAACTTAAATTTACAATTATTTAGATATAATTATAATATATTAAGAATTTATAAAAAAAAATCTTTCAAAACTACAATTATGATTGTAAAAAAATAAAAAATGTATTCTCCAAACAAAATGTCATAATATTATTAAAAAAAAACCCATTATATAACAAACATAACCATTAACTTATATTGATGATATCTTAAAAAATTGTCTATATATATTTATGATCCTTTCATTAAAAAACTTCTAAGATATTTTCTATAAATGGTGGATGAAATAGATCTATTACATAAACCTCGTTCAAGACCTGAAAGTTGACAAATATATGAATACACCTATAATTATTAATAGAAAAGCCCCCTAAATTTATCCCATATTATTCATAAAATATAAAATATGACCCATGATTCTAACTAAGCGTGTAAATTAGATGGGCAATGCCAATTTTCGCCACATGCTCTAAAATTCCAATTTCGAACAAATTCCACCTCACCTCGTCAAAACTCTGAATCTTCACAAACTCGCCCTGCAACTACTCTATATCACTCCCTGCCCATTTTTGTTTTGCAAGTCTTCATTTCCCAAGCTCGTCCCGAGTTCAAAACTCGGCATTCCCTGCTACCGATTATGGTTAAAACCTCGTCAAAGCAGAAACCCCACACCACACACCAAAACAGCTTACACAAGTCAGAGGGACATTTCAAAGGAGTTTGAGTGAGGAAATGGGGCAAATGGGTTTCGGAAGTGAGAATGCTCTATTCCATTGCCACAATAGGCCGCTCGTGCGTATGACTGTGCAGTGTTTTGCCTCAACTTTCTGACTCTCTGCCGCAAATTCCCTCAGCCTCTTCCCTATCTCCCGCACAAATTAAAGCTGTTACAGCCAAGTTTGCCAAGGAATAATTTCGGCTAGAGAACGGCACCGCATGTTGTGGTTCGGAGACGCAGTCGTGTGTACACAGCCACCAAATTTTAGACGAGCAAGATTGGATGTTGTTAGATTCACTTCTACAAGATGTAAATAGCAGTGAATCTCCAAATTAAGAGGACATTCCTCCACTAGACTTAAGGATATTGATTTTCTTTTCCAAAGCCAGACTGACGTAAGACCAGTGGGATTTCCAAATTAATCAATATCAGCCAGAATCCATCAAGAGAAGCAGAGAGTGTTTATGGCTAAAACAAAGTAAGTATTTTTTATTTTTATATAATTTGAAATTAATATTGGATTTTTGTTATAAAAGAGAAGATGGACAAATGTAACGCTTTTCGCAAAATTTTGTCAGGCCTTTGAATGTGATACGTTTGCAAGAAAAATAAAAATTGGGTAACGAAATTAACGATTCACCTGTAGTTTGAAGGTTAATGAATGTCTGACAAAGTAAAAATTTTGATTAATGTGGATTGACTTGAGAATTGGTAGCTGAATCCTTGCCGTAACCTCACTTCTATGAAAGAAAAAAATAAAACTTAAATATATGCGGCTTTAGTCCATATATTAAGTGAATTTTTCTTTTTGAAAAAATTGTGTAAAGATTTTATGGCTCGATATTGAGTTATATTTTGTGATCTATCATCAAAATGTTGTATTTATTATCCGTTCGATGATGATACATTCAAATGAGTTTTAGTTTGGTCTTCAGTATTTTTCACAATAACCTATTATTAATATCCAACAAAATTTGTGTCATTCCTAGATACAATGTGTGTAGCTTCGTTAGTCTTCTCGCATGCGACAAAATGAACCATTTGGAGAATCTATTTACAATCATAAAGATATAATCATGGCTTCTATGCATTCTAATAAATCTTAAAATAAAGTCCATGCTTATTGTTCCCATGGTCTCTTTAGAATAGGCAACATCTTAGTTGATACAACCCTGCATTTTGACTTCTTTCTTTTATCACTAGAAAATTCTACATTAATACACATAATTTCACACATCCATATCCATATTAGAGGAAAAGTAATTCTCAAATCGTTGCACAAATGTTTTGTCATTACCAAAATGACTAGCTAGTCTTCCTTTATGCTTCTCTTTGATCAATTTTTTGTGCATAGAACCTCTGGGTATACACAATTCTTTTATTTTGAACAACAGTCTTTTTTGTAGGGCATAATATAACCAAGATGTTTTGTCCATGCTCAATGGCCTTGCACATGATTTCCATCCATCCTTGAAATCCTCATATTATATGTGTAATTGATTCATAAAATCAAATCCCACTACTTCCACTTGCATCTCGCTCAACAAGAGACACCTTCTACTCGATGCATATACAACACTACTAAAATTTGCACTTCTATGCTTCAACACAAATGGATAACTTTGTAGGAATTCAAGCCCTTCATATTTATTTAATTTAACTTACCTTGAATATTGATGAATTGTAGTGTTTGATGGTCTATGTATAACAGAAAATCCTTAGGCAGTAAGTAGTTCTCTCACTACTTGAGTGCTTTCACTACGACGTAGAACTCATGATCATAAAATAAATATTTTATCTTTACATCATTCAATTTCTCATTGAAGTAAGCAATGTGCCTAGCTTCTTAACTCAACATAACTCCTATTATTGCCTACTCACATCACAATCTACCTAAAATGCCTTGTTGAAATCAGGGAGCACTAACATTGGCCATTAAATCACCTTCCTCTTCAAAATTTGAAGCTATAATCTACTTCTATTGTCCAAAATAACTCTTTTCTTTCACTTTTCAATGCTTCTATGATAGGTCTACACATCCCACTAAAGTTGAAAATGAATTGATGGTAAAATCTTGCCAAGTGAGTCAATGCAACAAGATGATGGGCCAAAAAGTGGAAACACCAAAAACAAGATTTTTATATGAGGGCATGTAAAGTGAAATGAATATCCATTTTGAAGGAAAATGGGTATCCATTATTTTGAATAGGCTCAAATATCCTAACCAAAATGGATATCAATGAGCTTTGGATATGTGTCATATATTTAGAAAAGGGTATGTGCACGGAGTTAGGGTATAATTTTATGGACATACCCAACAACATGTACACATTATAACATAATATATATGCATTACCAAAATTTATAAAAATACATACGCATTATAGGAATGTGTATGTGTTCTTATAAATAAATGTAACACGTACACGTTACGTAAACTAAAAAATAAAAAAGAACCCTGAATTGTCATTTCTACTCTTTTCTTGGCGTTCATGTTTTGTTACTTGGCATTCATGTTTTGCCCTCTATCTCTTCCTTTTTTTTCAGCTTGCATTTTACCCTCTAGCTCGCATGAAAATCATTGCTTTTACTCCTGTATTCATGAGATCGACGATGCCACTGCAAAGAAGAGGTAAGTTTTGTAGATTAAATCAAATTTTTTGATTTTTTTGTGAATGTTTTGCATAGTTTGATTTGTAATTTTTCTCCAACAGGTCAGCATGCTCCATCTAACCCTCATCCCTACCCTCCTAACCCTCTGTGCTACCCTCCTAACCTTCCACCTAACCTTCCTAACTCTCTGTCTAACCCTCCTATAGTTCCACTAGATCCCCTAGGTAGTCAGAAGGATATAGTTGCTCACATAGTGGAGAATAAAATTGAAATAAAGCAAATAATCAGGGGAATGAGGGAGCCCACTTCCATGAACACCTGTTGCACCTATTTGGCCAATACCCTATAGTTAGTATTAGGTCAAGTTGACTCGATAACACATCAAATTAATAGATAGAGGTCATATAGGGATAGTTATAGGGCTTACTATGTTGACAAATTGTTAGCATATGAGGTGAAAAAGAAAAAAAATAACAAAAGATCAAATTTATGCCTTATTTATCAATCCATACACAAATTTTTCATTTCTCGTAATGACCAAATTTTTCTCAATCTACCAATGCCAACATAATTTGATTAAAGTCATTTTTTGGGAGCAATGGTGGATGGTGTTTGACTATCCACCTTGTAATAACCATGAGGTCCCTTTGTACTTTTTGAGAAAACTCTATTACGAGTTTTTCCTCAAAAAAATTCCAAACTACTTTGATTATGGTGAGTTTCAAGGCCAAGGGAAAGGCTCCATACAAGATCGACCAGGTACACGTCTTGCACCTAATTGGCCTACAAAGATCCCTACCTAAAAGCCACTTCATTTAGAGATTCTCTCTGTGATGAAAGAGGTTGTGGAGATAGACATTTTGCATGCGTTTAGTGCACTTAATGATACACTCGTTCATCATATGAGTAGAATTTTAGAGATAGATGTTTGAGATACTCCAACAAGTGGCCATACCAAACCCCACCCACACAAATGGTGTGGTGTTATATGCACTAGACCTTTAGATGATGATGGTGGCGCTTCAGGTGGCTTAGAGGATATGGTCTTGACTAATGAGTTGTTGGCACATACATTTTGTTTAGATACATTGGGAGTCTCTACACACATGCATGTATCTTTTATATAAATTTTATGTTAAATTTTTAAGTTATATTTGCAAATTAAAAAGGTAAAAATTAATTTACACATTTAAATTGAATAATATATATGTATTTTTTTTGTGTTTCAGCAGGAGACGTTGCCTTCAACATCATAACTAGGTAGTGGACCAACCCCTACTACATATATCTATGTCAGTAAGACACCATATACATTTACAAAGGTAAAATTTCAAGTGAATCTTATATACTCTAGATGTACATTCATACAAATTAATTTCATCATTGGTAGATTTTGTGTAAGAAAACATAAAATACTGAAGACAATTTTGTTGGAATTTTTATTGTTTGATGTATTAACATGGATTGGCACAGTGTTAGAAACCCATCCTCCTCAACTTTTTCGCTTTTATTTCAACTCTCTAACTATGTTTTCAATAAACAAAATAACAATTTCCATCCAAACATGTTTTCTTATAAAAGAACTATCCATCTGGTCTTTCATAAAAATATTTGGATTAAATTCCCTAGCTGATTTTGGTGGAACTTCTATGCCACACTCCTGTAAAATGTTGTTAGTATGAAAAGTATAATGCATATGGAAGAAAAAATCATAGTGCATTGAAAATTCAACATGTTTCCTACAACAACAAGTGGTGTGTGTATGATTTATTTTTACATAAAAAAAAAAATTGTCCATCTCAAAAAATATTCGACTAATAGCAATTTGTGGATGTTTTTCCAAAAACAAAGAGTGCAATTATGTTTGAGTCATATCCAAAAAATGATTCAGATGCAGTTTAGGATTATGAGAACCAACTCTTCTTTTCACTACATCTCCTTCATTGTGTGAAACTCTTGTATTATATTTCTAAAATTGTGTAAGTCTTTCAAAGCATTGGTTATAGCCTTGTCCTTTGGTGGAAGTCTACCAGAGAATGCCTAGAGCTCTTTCATATTGGGTTTATTAAGTCTTTCACATCTTGCAATTGCTTTCATTAATATTTTTCTATTTATATCAAATATTCAACTTGTTTTTGAAATCAACCATTTTTTCCTTGTTTCAGCGCCTACTGCACAAATTATCATTATACATCAAGTGCCATTACAATATTTATTGTATGATTTTGAGCCTATAATATGATACGCATCAAGTTGATTTTCAAAAAAAATATTATTTTGATTATCCATGTCAGATGTTCTTAGTCCTAATGTGAACACTATAGGTCTCATCTTAACTAATTTCATCAATGAAACAAACAATTGATATCTTTGACTATCATAATACAATCTATTAGAAAGAAACTATCCAAAAAAATTTGAGCTAGTCGTCTTGAATGGCAGTCAGACATTTTTTTATGCATTGGTTTCAAAATATTTTCATTAACTTCAATTATGTACTTATCTTTTGTACACACAATTCTTGTTGGTGTTGTTATTAGTGGAATCTGTTCAAAGGGTGTTTCAAAATGATTATCTATTTCCATAAAAATTTCTTTATTGTTTGTTTCTTCATTATATGTTTCCATGGAATTTTCTTCATTGTTAATTTCATCATTATTTGAGTTCATTTAATTTTCTTCATTGTGATTGGTTAAATTATCATGCATGGGCTCTTCATCAACAAAATCAAAAACTTTAAACTTTGAATGTGAATTTCCAACATCATCTGATTTTTTTATCGTCAATTTAATTAATTATTGTGAATTTCATCATAATTCAATTCATTATTGTTAGTTTCATCATTAATCAATTCATTATTTTCAATTTACTCATTATCTAAGGCATTATCTCATCAAGGTTAGTGTTTATACCTTGTCTAAAATGAAATGCTTGCATTCATACCTTGATTTTCTTCTCAACTCTTCTAATTGCTTTGGTGTTTTGTTCTTCAAAATTTTCCTCTTCCCTGAACATGAACCAAAGCCCATTTTGACAAAAGCAACCAAGAATGTACTTCAAAATGTGGGGTCTGAAAACAAACTACAAAAATAGTACGTAGAGAATACATAGAGTACATACGGAATGTCTGTGGGGATAACAATCTCGATTCAAGATAAAAATAGACGTTGAAAAGTAAGTTTTTATATTTATTTCAAGGAACATGTATACATTATAGAAATGTGTACATGTTCCTATAATATGTAGGTGTTCCTTAAAGTATAGACATATACTACAAAAAAACAAACATAAAGATGCATATTCAATGAATAAAATCCCCTATAACACTATAATATGATGCAATAAGACTCAATAAGACTATAATATGATGCATAAATCCCTAATATGATGCAATAAAACTATCATGTATTTCAATAAGTCTATCATATGATGCATTAAGGCTCAATACGATACAATAATGCTATCATATGATGCAATAAGACTCTCATATGATGTAATAAGATTATCATACTATGCAATAAATCTCCAATATAATCAAATAAGTCTCAATATCATGCATAAATATCCAATACATGATGCAATAAGACTCTTGATAAGACTATGAAGCAATAAGACTAACATATGATGCAATAAGGCTTAATATGTTTAGAAAAAATGAGTTAAGTTTTCCCAAAATCCCATCATAGGTCCTTACAAAACTAGGTGAACAATAGGTTCACAAATTGGGACTAATCACATTCATGAATTTATGCATTGACATTAGGGGTTGTGTTTGTTATAAAATTAGGATTTATGATTAGGGGTTTGTTATAATGGGTTTGTACATGTGTATATGTCATGAAATTAGGGATTAGGAGAAATGTACATGTTTAAGTGATAAAATTAGGGTTTATGATCAACATGTCACAAAATGTGACTTGAGTTAGCCCCTTTAATCACATCTTAGACTCTAATTTAGGTTTAATGGCTTGAAATTGGCCATATTTGCATTCGTATTTGCATTTTTATTAAATTAGGGTCATTTAAGCCATACATGTTACATCTAGATTATATAATTGATTGGGCCATAAATTTGGTTAGGGGCTCAATTTTACCCAAATCACGTCCCTAATTGAACCAATAGACTAATTGGTTCAATTTAGGATAGATAGAGTCGTACTTAATTTTATCCCAAATCACATATCATGCTCTTATAGTTATATCAAGAAGGGGTTCAAATTGTCCTCCCATGCCTCCTCAATTGAATTACCCCTATAATTGAACCTTGTTATGTCATGTGTGTACCTCATACACCTAAAAGTGTTAAGCTATCAAAGATTCATCAATTCCTAGAAGTGTTAAATACCTATCATATCCCTATGAGGCCTGATCTAATTAGATACATCACCATGTTTATATCTTGTACACACATATAATTATGTTAGAGATATAACTGTCACTAGTCCTAGAAGTATCAAATTTGTCATAGCCTTAGGACACCCTATCTAATCAAATATATGCACATGCATAAGTCTAGTACACCTGGATAAGTGTTAGAGATGTCAGATATGCACATCTTTGATACCTAAACATGTCCCATCACCTACAACCAATCTAACTAAGGCCTATTCAAAAATTTATCTTACATACATATAAGCCAATAATGTTTAAAGATTGACATCAATCCAATCAACTCATGTATAGTAAATTATTCATATGATGTGATCCTCTGACTTGTCATTATTGTATGAAAATTGTCATGTAGATCCCTTTAAGGTTCCATCTGAATTGAAGAAGCACCGAACGTTATCAGTTTCTTATGTATGCATTCAAATTATTTAGATCCCTTTTCCTTGAATTAACTTTAGATCCCAAAGTACATTCATATTAAGTCCTCCACACAGGAGAGAACATAATTTAGCAATATAATCCTCAACCTCAAATCCCAAGCCAGAACAAGAATTCTAATATGTACTACTTTCTTACAGTCCACATCATAAGGTTTAAGCTCATTACAATGAAATATAAACAAGATGATTGAATATATATATGTACAAAATATATAACCTTGAAACCTTTGATGAGAGGGGGCACACTAGTATTCAATTATGATCAACCATTTATATGAGGTGAACATTTCATCATCCACATGAAAAATTATTGGGTCCCTCTACTCAACATCATCCTAGGATTTTAGGCAAGTAGGATAATATCATTAAAGAAAGGCAAGTAGGATTTTAGGCAAGTATTGATACTCTAATGCACAATGATTGGTACTTTAAAGGTTAAGTTTTGATCATAGGTTTAGAAAATGTATTTTATGACCTCTCATGATAAAATCAATTATATTTTAAAAAATATAATGTGTTAGACCTATAAACCTTAATTACAAGTAGTTAAGATGACATATTGAAATGGGTAAAAAATTTGAAGTCTAATGCGATGTTATGATACCTTAATTCACTATCCAAAGCTAAGATGCATGGCTGATGGGACCTTTTCCCTATAAAAAACATGAAATTTGTTTGTTTTGTGTTATTTCAAAACAACACATGCACATTATATAATTCATACATGTTATTTGAATTTGAATTAAAAACCAATCCTCTAGGCTCAAAAATGGTTTGGATTTCTGAATGAGAGGCTTGTGACTGTGCATCTATAGTCGAGACCAAGAGTTTTGATAAAAACAAACAAATTTCAACTTCGATCACCAAATACGCTATGAATTTCAACATCAAAATTCAAAAAATTATTAGCATCAAGATGAGCACGCTGTCCTCTTTTCAAATATACGATTTTTATAATTTTTAGACTATTTTAAGGGTTTAAACTATATTTATTTCTAACTACACCTTTTTTAAGCCATTACATGCTACACACATATATTCCTATTCATGTTTATGTAATTTTTTTCATTGATCCAAATGCAAAAAAAAATGATATGGTAACAAACTAGGCCTAATTCATAGCTATCCATTTTTTTATCAGTTTTCAAGATCTACTTAATTGTAAAGTTAATAAAAAAATATTTAAAAAAATTGTAACACACTAGAATATCTTATAAAAATATTTAACAAAGGGTTTCAAACAATATATAACGAGCTCAGAAAATGGTGGGTCGCACGGCCATCTATCTATTATGTTTTCTTGAAAAAAAATAGGAAGTCCTATTTAAATGTTATATGTTTGACCTATTTATACTTAATTATTTTTCAATATAAAATAGGTATTTAGAAACTAGACTCAAAATGCTACAATTTATGTTTTTATACCATCTTCAAATTTTGAGTGTAGCCATCCCAAATTATCTACAGAAGTTCACATTTCTAAAATTTTAGAAAAATCATGTCCACAGGTAGGTCCTTTTTTGTCACCCAAATGTGTGCACTTACCTAAAAATAAAAATTTAATAATACTTTATATTTATTTTAATAAATATAATAAATTAGGGTCACTCTAGGTCTTCTGAAATTGGTTTGAGCATTGTAGGAGTTATGGTTTAGAAGATAGTTTTTTAAAATCCAAGCGAGTGATTACTTAGTCATTTTGAGGATTTCAATATTTATTATAAGGTTCTATGGGTGTAAATTTTATACATGGCATCTATTTTGGGCAAACCAATGGTCATTTTTTAGGTCTTTGGGCCATCTAGATAGATTGTTGATGTTCGTAGGAGTTCTCGATATGTTTAAAATGAATTTTAAAAACCTTGCATTTCTCAAAGATAGTGAGAGCTAAGAAGATATTGACACCCAAATTCATAGACACATTAATTAAATGCATCTTAAGTAAAAAATTGGTGTTTAATTATAATGTTGTAAAAAATAAATTTAGTTAATGTGACTTGATTAACCATAAATTAATACCTCGTAGCACCATTTATTATTTTATTGTGATAAAAAGTCATTATATTAATTTTTTGACTGAATTCAACTCCAATTGCATGCAATAGATTAGAAATTTGTACGTAATCAAGGCCGAATGTATTTGAGTTATATGAAATGATTACATTTAATCAAAAAATAACAATAAATGGTGTTTATCACCATCTTATATCTGAAAGCAACTAATTGATGCATAATTTAGTTAATTTTCTCAAGCAATGACCATTCGTCATGATGTAATGAATAATGATGCTCATATATGGCCATTTTTGCCTAAATCTACTAATTGTGCACCTAATCTAACCTATGTGAATTTATTATATTCACTAAGGAGTGATGTTGAGGTGTCACTAAGGGATGTTATTATTATTATCATATTTAAAGATAATTTAGTGATTTAGGGCTCATTTTTTTACCAAATAATGTAATTAAGGGATCATATTTCCATAATTAAGTCTTTCCTTGAACCAATTACTCATTTGGTTAAATTAGGGATGCAACTTGAGGCCTAATTGAGCCTCATGAACCTATTGTGACCATATAATGTCATTTTGGGATCAATTTATCCCAATTGAATTCCTGATCGAACAAATTACTTATTTGGTTTAATGAGGGATACAATTGAGAGTAATCAAACCTTGTAAACCTAATTGTGACAAGATAATTTGATTTAGGACTCCATTTTCCCCAATTGAGTCCTTGATTGAACTTGTTACTCATTTAGTTTAATTAAAGATATATTTTTTGTAAATTGATCCTCGTAAATATAATTTCAAATAAATAATATGATTGCGGCTCAATTTACTTCAATTGAGTACTAGATTGAACTAATTACTCATTTGATTTAATAAGATATAAAACATTGCCCAATTGAACCCCATAAACTTAATTGCAACCACATAATGTGATTTATAGCTCTATTTTCCTAAATTAAGTGCCGCATTGAACCAATTACTAATTTGGTTTAATGAGGGAAGTAATTTGGGATAATTCAATCCTCTGATAATACTTTTAGTTAGATAATGTGATTAGAGTTTCTACTTGCTCCAAATGAGTCCTTGATCGAACCAACTACTCATTTGATTTAATGAAGAATGTATTTTGGGGCCCACATGAGCCTCATGAACCTAATTACAAACAAATAATTTGATTTAGGGCTTAAATTTCCCCACTTGAGTCCCTGATTAGACCAATTATTTATTTGGATCATTGAGGGATGAAATTTGTGGTGATCGAGCCCCATGAACCTAATTACAAATATACAATAAGATTTAGGGCCCCATTTCCCATAATTGACTCCTTGATTGAACAAATATCTCATTTGGTTTAAAGAGGGACCTAATTTGGGGAAAACAAGCCCTAGGAACCTAATTACAAGAACACAATATAATTTGGGGCTCGATTTTACCCAACTGAGTCCCTAATTGAACCAATTACTCATTTAGTTGAATGAGGGACATAAATTTTAGAAATCAAGCCCTATAAACCTAATTTTAACCACACGATCTGATATGGGGATCAATCTACCCCAATTTAATCCATAATTTAATCAATTACCTTAGAATAGAGAGGAAAACCAAATTACTAAAAATGCCAAGAAATTAATAGGACAATGGGATTCCAAATCACAAAAAGTTATAATGGCTAATAAAAAATGCCAAAAGCAATAACCTAAGTGTTTAAGTCCCCTATTTTCTTCCAAGAAAGATGTCAGCCACCTATAGAAACTAATGCATTTCCCAACCCTACAATGAAAATCCATAACCCAACCTTGAAATGAGAAACCACCACCTAACCCTACAATGGAAAACCACCACCTTGATCTACAGATTATGACTACAATGATCATTATACGCTTATTTCCTTGATATAAGTGATATGTTTCATAACACAACATTTTTTATCAATCAGAGGACACGAAATAATATAATTTATTTGTTCCTTTACAGAACTTGTAAATTCTTTCATAGAAGCTTGACTTATTTTTAGGGATGGAAATCAGTGTAATCAGATTGAACAATGAAGAAAAGATTAATGGTAAGTTAATACCAAATGAAACCAATAGTCGCTTCCTTTGGGACTGATAATTAATAAATATTCAATATCTAGGAACTTTCTACTATAAGATCAATGCCTTAGCACATTCTACAAAAAAAAACATGTAAATTCGCTAGCAATGCCTAGTTCCCACTTCCAACTTACCCCTCCCATCAAAGAAAACTTATACATGAGAGTTTAAAATATGTGTGCACATCATTTGCTCCTAGTGTCCCACAAATGGCATTATCTATAACTATTCTTGCAGTCATTTTGCATCATCATCCGTTCCAATTTCAAACAAATCCCATCTCACCTCATCAAAACTTCAAATCTTCACAAAATCACCCTATAACTACTCTACACTACTCCCTGCCCCTTTCTATTTTATAAGTCTTCATTTCCAAAGCTCTTCTCGAGTTCGAATCTCAGCATTCCATACTACCAAATATGGTTAAAACCTCAGCAAAGCAAAAACCCCACACCACACACCAAAACAACTTACACAAGTCAAAGTGACATTTCAAAGGAGTCTAAATGAGGAAATGGCGGAAATGGGTTTCAGAAGTGAGAATGCCCAATTCCACTACCAGAATTTGATTGGGGTCATATGATTTCTCACAACAAGTTGCTAGTGCATATGACTATGTAGTGTATTACCTTAGAGGATGCAAAGCCAACTTTATCTTTCTTGACTCTCTACGATAATTATTTTTAACCTATTCCCTCTCTACCACACAAACTAAAGCTTTTGCAGCCAAGTTTTCCAAGGAAGAGTTTCATTTGAAGAATGATGCCACATTTTTTGGTTTAGAATCGCAATCATGTATAGACAATGACCAAATTTTAGAGGTACAAGATTGGAAGCTGTTGGATTCACTTCTACAAGATGTAAATAGTAGCAAGTCTCCAAATTTAGAGGACTTTCCTCCTCTAGACATGGAGGATATTGATTTTATTTTCTTGGAGGATATTGATTTTCTTTTCAAAAGCTAGATTGACATAAGATCAATGGGATTTCCAAATTAGCATTAATATACGAGAATCTGGTAGGAGATGTAAAGAGTGTTTATGGATAAAACACTACAATTCTTTAAACTTCTTATATAATTCTAAATTAGTATAAATTTTTTTCTATAGAACACAAGATGGACAAATACAATGGTTTTGGCAAAAAATTTCCCAGGCCTTTAAATGTGGTGTGCTTGAAAGAAGAATAAAAATTATGTGTGATGAATTTAGTGATTCACCTATGTAGTTTGGAGGTTAATGAATGTGTCAAAGTAAACTTTTTGATTAATGTAGATTGACTTGAAATTAGACAACTCAGTCCTCATGATAACCCCACTTATATGAAAGGAAAAATAAAACTTAAATATACATATGCTTTCAATGTTCATATAGTAAGGGAGTTTTTTTTTGGAAAATTGAGTGAAGATTTTATTGTTTAATATTGAGTCACATTTTGTGATTTTATTAACAAGATGTTATATATGTCATATGTTTGAATTGTAGCTAGGTATTCAACATTTTCCATAATATTTTTTTAGAAATGCCTAACAAATTTCGTATCCCTATTAGATATTATGTTGCACGATGATTTATAAGTAATAGTTATGTACATATTATTGTTAGGCTTTTCCCATGCAATAAAATGAGTTAATTTGGAAAACCTATATATAGTAAAAAAATATAATCATGCCATTTCAACATTTTAATAAATCTTAAAATAAAGTCCATGTTGATATATTTTCGTGGTCTCTTTATAATAGTATCCCCTTGGTTGATACAATCCTACGTTCTTACTTATTCCTTCTACCAACTAGAAAATCTTACATTCCTGCACATACTTTCATACATTCATATGCATCATAGGCCAAAATTAGATCTTAATTATCTAAAAAAATGTTTTATCATTAAAAAAATGCTCAATGAATCATCCATTATGCTTCTTTTTGATCAAATTTTCATTCATGATTCACCTTTGGGTATACATAATTGTTTTCTTTTGAATAACAATCCTTCGTGTAGGAAATAATCTAACCATGATGTTCAATGCATACTCAATGGTTCTACAAATTCTTTTCATACATCCTTGAAACCCTCATCTTCTACATACAACTCGTCCATATAATCAAATCACACTACTTCCACTTGTATCTCATTCAACAAGACATACCTTCTCCTTGACGTATCTACAACTCTATTAGACTTTGCACTTCTATGTTTCCACACAAATGAATAACTTTGTAGGAATTCTAGCCACTTCATATTTATTTAATTTAAATTACCTTGAATATTGAGGAATAATAGTGCTTGATGGTATATGTACAACACAAACTCTTTGGGCGCTAAATAATTCCTTTTTTGCTTGAGTGTTTGCACTATGGCATTGAATTCTTGATCATAAACTAAATATTTCATCTTTTCATCATTCATTTTCTCACTGAAGTAAGCAATGGGCATACCTTCTCAACTCAAAATAATTTCTATTATTGTACCACTCACATCATATTCAACCTGAAAAGCCTTGTTGAAATCTTGCAACGCTAACACTAGCCATTCAATCACTTCCCTCTTCAAAATCTAGAAGTTATGTTATTCTTATGTTGTCTAAAGAAACTCTTTGTTATCACCTTTCATTTATTCTATGATAAGTGTGCATGACCCACTTAATTTGTGGATGAAATTATGGGAAAGGTGAGTGCAACAATTTGATGAGCCGAAAAGTGGCTACACCAAAAAAAATGGTTTTGGATGGGTTCATGGAAAGTGAAATGATTATTTATTTTGAAGGGAAAAAAATATCCAAACCAAAATGGATATTCGTCCTAAAAATAGATATTTTTTCTAATTGAATATAAGAAATTAAGGCCACTCTAGGTATTCTAAAATTGGTTTCAAATATGTAGGAGTTATAAAAGATAGTTTTGAAAAATCCAATCTAGTTAGTACTTTGTCATTTTCAAGGTTTCAATATTGAACATAAAGTTTTGTGGATGTAATTTTTGAACCCTACATCCGTTTTGAGCAAAACAATAATTATTTTTTAGGTTTTTGGGTCTTCTAGATATATTGGTTATGTTTGTAGAAGTTCTAAGTGTGTTAAAATCAAGTTTTACAAACCTTGCATATCTAAGAGATAGTGAACACTGAGAGGATATTGACACACTAATTCACATATACACTAATTGAGTGTATCTTAAGTAAAAATTTGATGTTTATATATAATATTTTATAAGATAAATTTAGGTAAGGATACTTGATTAACCTTGATTTAGTACTTGAGAGTACCATATGTCATTTTATCGTGATCGAATGTTGTGATTTGAGAATTTTTGACTGAATTAAGCCCCAATTACATGCAGTTGAATATAAATTTGTACCTAATCAGGGTCTAACCTATTCAATTTTTATCAAATAATGACATTTGATCACAAAATAAAAACAAATGGTGCTAATCACCTTCTTCTATCTGAAAGCAGCGAATCAAAACATAATTTAGTTAAGTTTTCTCAAATTATGACGTTTGGTCATGATATAATAACAAATGGTGCTCATATAGGACCAATTTTACCTAAATATACATTAAGTTCTTCTAATCACACCTAATATAACCTATGTGACTTTATTATTATCACTAAGGGATGATGTTGGGGTGTCACTAAGGGGTGACATTATTGTCATCAAAGATAACTTAGTGATTATGTACTCATTTTCTCTAAATTGAGTCTCTAATTAAACCAATTATTCGTTTGGTTTAATGAGGGATGTAACCTGGGGTTCAATTGAATCCCATGAACCTAATTGTGACTACATGATGTGATTTTGAACTCAATATATTCTAATTGAATCTTTGATCGAACCAATTATTCATTTGATTTAATGATAGATGTAATTTAAAACAATCGAACTTTATCCACCTAATTACGACTATATAATATGATTTAATATATTTTTAATCCATATTACTTTGGCAAATGACATGTCATCATTACTTTATTATTCATATTCAATTTTCACCATCCTTTTAAAGATTAGATTTACAATTTGTAAATAAAAAATCCCGTTAATTGTCAAAATCTCAAGATTAAGAAGACCTTACTTCCCGTGGTTTTTAAAATTTGACATCGGATTTTGCGATGGCAGGTGATGTGATGTTCATAAAAACATCATCATTGGAAATGGAATGTTCTTTTTTATAGTTTTTCCCATTTGCACGATATAAACACCCATATGTCTACTTTGAGTTCAATCTCAGTTTTGATTGAATTTTATCCAAGATTATCTTAGAGCTTGATAAATGTCAGGAACCTAGAACAACAGATATACTCTGATACCAACTGTTAGGTGACCCCTTATCCAGTGGAAGCACAATTGATTACTTTCTTATAAGCAATTAAACACGGAATTATACCAGAATGATAAAGTAACTAGAAACTTGAGACAGCAAAGAATTTGAGAGACAAAACACACTCTTGTATTAAATATTACTAGAAGAAAATACAATAAGGAAGATGCCACTTCTTCCTCCACCTCAAAGGCTCACCACACCTCAAGACCTTCTTCCCTCTCTCTCTTGCTCAACCACAACCAACTCAAAAACCTGAGTTGTTATCCCCTCCTTGAATGCTTCAGCTGATCTCCTTGACCTTACACCTGTAGATCTCCTTGACCTTGCTCCTTGCTTCAATGCTTTTACTTGCCTTCTTAATTAATTATAATACATGCCTTATGGGTCTCTAAATAGGATCCCATGCTTACAAAAATAGAACTCTAACTACAATAATTAGACACGCAGCTCGTGACTATAATTAGTCATTTGACATGCAAACACTCGCTTCACTTAACTGACTGTTCGTCAACAGCAGTTCTGAAACATATAGGCGACCGACGCCAGTCCCTACTTGTCTGGTGCTACCAACATTGGCCGACTTCCTGCCATCGCCGGTTTCCTTCTGCACTGCATCTGACCGACGTCGATCATGCTACCGACGCCGGTGCTTCTGGTTCTTCAGCATCCTCTTCTTTGTGTCTGCAAACAGTTGAAGCTTTTAGCTCCACACCCTAACAATCTCCCACTTGGAGATAAATAGCTGCTACTGTACCTGTACCTGTACACCATCTATTTTGTTCCTTAGGCTCTGTATCCCTCTTCAACGTCACTCTTGAAGACCAACCACCACTGAACCTGTGATGCAATACCTGTCACTTATGCCAAAAGAATTTTGCTGCTCCCAAATTCTCCATGACATACTTCTGAACCAACTCTACCCTTAGCTCAGAAAACTCCCTATATATGAAACCCTGCAACAAGTAACACAATACAGTAACAGGATAATGTAGCTAATATTATCCAACCTGGTAAAGATAAAATACAATGGTCAAACCTCCATTGTCCTGCAGCCTACTCAAGACCATATACCATAGCCTTCTGTCTCATGTGTCCATCCACTCTCTTCTCTAAAACGGGAATCCATCCCTCTATCCAGTGCTTCCTTCCAGCTAACAACTCTACCAACAAATACCTGTTTGGTTCTTCTCCAAGGACTCACACTCCTCATCCATGCCAAGCTCCCACTATTTCTGGATTCTACCTGCATTGCTTCTTCCATCTTCCTAGTTTGTGATTGTCAGTAAGCAATATAAAGAAGGTGAACAACGAATATGAGGTTCACATACCTTTTCTGACCTCCATATGGGTGTTTGAGACTTATTGATCCACCCAACATCCGTTCCAGTGACCGATCTCGACCAACTCCTAGTCTGCTCCCGACCGATGTCAGTTCCCTGCACTGACCCTGACTGCCAACGTCGTTTCCCTGGCCGACGCCGGTGTCCCTCCTACCGACATCGGTCCTTATGACCGACGTTGGACTTCTCCTACCCGACCTATCGACCCTGCTGGTCTGCACATGACCGATGTCGGTATCTGGCTGATCGACGTCGGTCCCATGTGACCGACATCGGCATCTGTGTGTTCTTGTAAGTGATGAAATTTTCATCCGTGAGCTCTTCTTGGATCAAACCTCTATCCATGCTGCCTTGCTTAGATTTATTCAGCCCCTGTGACTGATCTCTGCCCTTCATCTCCTCCAAAAACACCAAGGCTTCTTTGTTCCTGTCAAAAGCATCAAATTTCCTTTTTCTGCAATGAACTGTATCTATGCTTTTCAAATTTGAATACATACCTTTTGAATCAAGAATGTCCATTCCCTTCCTATTCATGTGACCAAGCCTATTAGGCCACATCTTTGAATCTACACCAGAAGTAGAATCAGTAATACAAGTAGATAGATAAAGAGTACCTACTTTCTTACCTCTCGCTAAAACAAGTGCTCCCTTGGTAACCTTCCAAGAATCTGCTGTGAGGGTTATTATGCATCCCTCATCACCCAACCTTCCTACAGAAATCAGACTCTGCTTCAAAATTGGAACATGCATGACCTCTTTCAACACCCATGTGTTGTCAATCTGCAATCTCAGCTGCACTTTCCCTTTGCCAACTATCTGACAAGGCGTACCATCCCCTAAATAAAGCACTCCAAAGTCTCCCTGTTCATACTCATAGAAAAAATCTCTATTTGGGGATGCATGAAAAGATGAATCAAAATCTAAAATCCATGATCCTACCTGACTATCCAAAGAAAGTATGAGAGCGTCCTGTATCACAATATTTGCATCCTTTGCTTCTTCAATACCTGCATGTTGATTCTCTTTATCTCTCAACCAACACTCCTTCTTTATATGTCCTTTCTTTCCACAAAACTAGCAGGTAATACCTTTGGACTCGGATCTCCTTCACGACCTTGATTTCCCTTGCTCAATCTTCTCCCTTTGCCTTCCCCTGCTTTCTGCACTTAGAGCATTCCCTGATGATTCACCTGTGCTTCTCCTGTGTATTTCCTCATTCAAGATCACACTCACAACATTATCAACTTTTAATATTTTAGAAGCAGATGCAGAATTACTTACTGCCATAACCAAACCGTCCCAACTTTTAGGCAAATAACATAAAACCAAGAGAGCCTTTACCTCATCATCAAAAACAATATTAACTGAAGCTAGTTGGTTTACCAAACCATGGAAATCACTGAGATGAGTATGTACCGATCCACCTTCCTGCATTTGCAAAGTAAATAGCTGCTTCATAAGATATACCTTATTATAAGCTGAGGGCTTTTCGTATACATTCGCCAAGGACTTTATCAACTCTTCCGTTGTCTTGCACTGTGATAAGCTAGAAATCACAGACGATGCAAGGCTCAACCTTATGGAACCGAGAGCCTTCCGATCAATAACACTCCATTCTTCATCCTTCATATCTGTGGGCTTGCATGCAACCCCACCCAACGGTAAGTACAAATCCTTCTGATACAAATAGTCCTCAATCTGCATCCTCCAATGTTGATAATTCTTGCCGTTAAACTTCTCCATTTGTAACTTACTTTCTTCTACCATTGCTGAACTCCCACTCAATCAGAAAACCATGTGAATGACCTGTAATCAAAAACAATACCCTACTTCCTGCAAATCGTAGCTCTGATACCACTTGTCAGGAACCTATAACAATAGATATACTCTGATACCAACTGTTAGGTGACCCTTTATCCAGCGGAAGCACAATTGATTACTTTCTTATAAGCAATTAAACACGGAATTATACCAGAATGATAAAGTAACTAGAAACTTGAGACAACAAAGAATTTGAGAGACAATACACACTCTTGTATTAAATATTACTAGAAGAAAATACAATAAGGAAGATGCCACTTCTTCCTCCACCTCAAAGGCTCGCCACACCTCAAGACCTTCTTCCCTCTCTCTCTTGCTCAACCACAACCAACTCAACAACCTGAGTTGTTATCCCCTCCTTGAATGCTTCAGCTGATCTCCTTGACCTTACACCTGTAGATCTCCTTGACCTTGCTCCTTGCTTCAATGCTTTTACTTGCCTTCTTAATTAATTACAATACATGCCTTATGGGTCTTTAAATAGGATCCCATGCTTACAAAAATATAACTCTAACTACAATAATTAGACAGGCAGCTCGTGACTATAATTAGTCATTTGACATGCAAACACTCGCTTCACTTAACTAACTGTTCGTCAACAGCAGTTCTGGAACACACAGGCGACCGACGATGGTCCCTACTTGTCTGGTGCTGCCGACGTCGGCCGACTTCCTACCGTCGCTGGTTTTCTTCTGCACTACATCTGACTGACGTCGGTCATGCTGCCGACGCCAGTGTTTCTGGTTCTTCAGCATCCTCTTCTTTGTGTCTGCAAATAGTTGAAGCTTTTAGCTCCACACCCTAACAATAAATCTGATATTATTCCTACCCTAATTCAAAAAAATAAATGAAAACAATATATAAACCCTCCCCCCCAACCAAAAAAAATGCATATTTTTTTAAATTTTTAAAAATATATAAAATTACATAATCTGAGGGGCACTGTTTGCTAGGATTAAATAAAATTTGTAACAGCCCCTTTTATAAATAAGCATGGTTTACAACACCCTTAAAGTCAAACCGCATCATGTCAATTATTAAAAAGAGAAACCCCAATTGTTAAATGGAGAACCGATGCTCCCAATGGTAGGGTGAATGTAAGTAATATGTTAAAAAAAATTAAATATTAAGGTGTATTAATATATAAATATTTATATTAGATTTGTCATATAATTTTGTTTTTTTTGAAGGGTTATATATTTATTAGTATTGTTATTAATTTATTCATATTTTTTATTGATTGATAGTAAATGACCTTAATCTAATTACATGATAATTTTATGATAGAAAAATATCTCAAACAAGAATAAAAAGTTTCTTGATTCTTCAAGAAAAAAAGATAAATTTAAGATTGGATGGAAACAAAATATTTATATTTTAATAAAAAATATATAAATAAATTGAATGAATTCTGGATTTTTTCCTTTTCACATTATAGATTTAAGTAAAATATTTTAATGAAAACATAAAATATTATTTTTGATTGAATATATATATATATATATATATATATATATATATATATATATATATATATATATATAATGTGAAGTAGTGATAAATAGATAAATAAAGACCTTAATAACATTCATGAGACCAAAAAAAAATTATTAGACTTTAACATCAAAAAAACATGTTCTAAATTTTAATGATAATTAAAATTTCTCAATTTTCTAATAATATTTTTTTATTCAATTATGATACACATAAACTTCTAATTATATCAATTTTTCACTCAAAAAATAATTGACACAAATTTTACATTCAAAAAGAAAATTTTGCATCTCCTTGATGTAGTTTATACCTTAGGAGCAATTGGTAATAAAGGAAATTATTAAAACTTAATGAAAATAGGGTATGAATAAGTAGATATGTAATATTGAAATTGTGGAAACTTTTTCTACTAAGGTTTCATGTCAGCGTTGCTTTGTTTTGGTTCTTTGTCTTCTTTATTTGTCAAATTGCATCCATGGGATACCTAAAGCTAATCGTGTATTTATTACACATTATTATTTGACCCTTGGGTAGATTTTTGATATTTAATGACCTTGATCCACTCAGTTACAATTATTTTTTTTGACAATGGGAAGGGTCACTCTGAAGTGAGCTAAGAAATTCATCTTGAAAGTTCACAAGTTATAACTTTCAAATATCCCTCTAAACTTATTTTTTTTCCAACTTGATGGCATTGATAATGTCTATAAATTGTATAAAAATTATTTTGTTATAGTTTATTATGTCAATCATATCCCATCTGAAGAGTCTTTTAAACCCTGATTTCAATACCAGTGAGAACCCTTGGGTTTCCATGTCACTGGGGTTCAAAAACTCACAAAAGGGTTCTTGCTTTTCTCCTTTAAGGAGCCATCTCAAGTCCAAGCCCTCCTTGATAATTCAAACTATTGGTTCTTGAGGAACACTCTTATGATTTTATCCCCATGGACCAATATTTTTAAATTTTCTGACTAGGCATCCTTTCAGGGGTTGGCTTAGATTGAACTCCTTGGCCTTCCACTTCCTCTAATGGCCTTTTTTATGGAATTTTTTAACCTATAGAGTGACTTTTGTGTCATGAACAAAACAAGTTTTATTCTACATGCCCCAAAAATCATATATGTGTCAAGGTTGACTTGATTAAGGATTTTTTAAAGAATTGATCGATATGAAAGTCATCCTAGAACATTGCATGCAAAAATTAATATACTTCAATCTTCAAACAATTATTTTTAATGCCAATATCCTAGCCATTACATAAAATATTATCCCCTCATGGGGTAGTTGAAACCCTCTATTGAACAAATGCCCCCTGATAATCCCAAGGTAATAAAGAATAATAACGGTTGGATGACAATGACTAATAAAAATTCTTCCACCGGTAACAAATGTACCAAGTTAGACATTTACCCTAATCATTCAAAACCCTCTTTTTGGGTGCACAAGGGCAATCCTCCCCCCAAACCTCTTAGTGATCCAAACTCTTAGAGCCAAGTTTCACAAGTTTTTCAACCACACATGAGTTCATCTATTTTTGAAACATAATCTATAATATATCATAAATCTAGGATGTCATGAAACCCACCTCATGGTGGCAAAAACTCTCCTTGAGAGGATAATAGAGCTAAATGCCACTCCAAATTTCTTGAGGATTTCATGTTGCCAAACTAGAGGACTCTTTTGGGAAGTACTTTTATGGCTCTTGAAACTAATAAATACGGTCAAGGGGAATTCCTCATGGATTATACTCCCTAATTAATGTTTTTTCATGGAACACTCAAGGTCTCACAAAGTCATGGCATAAATTATTTGTACATTTTCTTTATAAAGAATTGGGAGATCTATATTTTTTTTTTTTGTGCAAGAAGATAAAATTTCAAGTTTTATTATGCAAACAAATTGGAAATTTATTTCATTTGATGCAACTCACTTCTCCATTTTACATGAAGAGGGTTGTGACAATGCCAGTATCTTGGTTCCCCAAAATTTCCACCTTAATTGTTGCCTCAGGGGAGATCCATCACATCGAGATATTTGGCTTCTCCTTAATATTAATGGTCATTCATTAGGGCTCATCAACATTTACTCCCCAAATGACGGTCCAAACATAATGCTTTGATGGTGATATTTTACTACCAATCTACCTCTCGCCACTTGACTCATGTGCCAATACTTGAATATTATTGAGAGTCCTAAAGATAAGGTTAGGCCCTCTTAATGTGATAGTGTGTGGGAGACTGTGAGGCATTGTTTTCTTTAAAAAACCATTGGGGTCTTATCGAATCTTTACTCTAGTGGGGTTTATTGACTAACACTACTTGGTTTATGTGTTCCAACTGTTGTGTCAGTGCCAATAAGGTCCTCTAGAGGTTGGAATTTTTTATGGTTTTAGAGAAACACATATGTTCTTTTGCACTTTATGATGGATAACCTATCTTTGTGAATTTTGAATATGTTCTATCTCACCACAATTCCATCACTTTCTAAGTGGAGTGGATTGACAATCACTTCAAAGTGTCACATAATCAATTTTTTCTTAAGACCTCCCTCCTCTACCATGAGGGAACCATCTATATCATTGTCTGAGTTTACAATCTTATGCCATGTCTACCTTACATTGTCAACTAGATTGAGTGGTTGAATGAGCCCATCATTCACACCACCACCTTTCTTTGACATTATGATAAATGGATAACATGAGTTCAGAAGTGAGAAGATGGTGATGTGATCAAAGAATACTAGATAATATCTTCTTTTCCTAATCACAATCCATTTGATTATTAATTATAGAGCCTAGCGACTTCTCTCAAGCACCAAATAAAAATTACAAACAAATGTGTGGCTACAAGGGCATAAATTTATGCTCGTCATCATTGGTTCAGAATTGGGCATAAGGCCTGCAAAGAATTTTTTTAAATTTATCATATCCAAGCAGGTTCGAGACCATACCAATGCCAACAAGTCTGCTTAACAAAGATGTACTAATTTCCTTGACATCTCTACTATTTTTGTGGACCACTATAAACAAGTGTTCCAAGCCCCAGATGAAACACCGAAGATATCTCAAGATTTTCAAGAATGTTTAGATTTTTTTCCTCACAATCTCAGTCTCACTGACCAAAAAATATGTGATGCTTCATTATCTCTTGATGATATTTTTCATACTTTGTATTGCATGATTAATGATAAAGATATGATCATTGATGGTTTCCCTTGAAAATTATATAAAAAATACTTGGGATTTTGTTGGGCCTAACTTGCTACAAGTTTACAAAGAAGTTTTACAGAAAAATATTTGGTATCTCTTAAAGGAAAAATCAAATTTATACCTAAGACCAATGATCTTGAGCTTATTACCATTTGGCACCCTATCACCCTCCTTCATGTGTTTTAAAAAATCCTTGATAAATCTCTTTCCAACCACATCTGACTCATTTTACCTACCATTATCAGAATAGATCAAATGAATTTTAACTAAAAAATAAATATATTCGTAACAACCTTATTATTGTTCGAGAAGGAATGAAGTCGGTGAGAGCATCTCATCAGCAAACCATTTTTATCAAATTAGATTTTGAAAAAGAGTGTGATAGGATTGAGTGGCATTTTATTCTTACTATACTTCAAGCTCTTAGCTTTCACCAATTTTTTATTTTGGTTGTCCAAACTCTATTATTGGAAACTTTGGCTTGTCTCACTATCAATGCAAAGTTTGTAATGGAATAAAAACCAAGGCTATAGACAAAGTATGATGCCAATGCCAAAGTGGTTAAACCATTAGAAGTGGAATTGGATTCATTTAGGAGAGAAATTCAAATTTTTTTGGCATTCCCTTTGCCTTTAATAGCTCCCTTGCTAAGCTTTGGCAATATGCCATTAATAGAGTGGATAAAAAGGTTGAGTATTAGGTCACCAAGTCCCTCTCTTTAGCAGGAAGTTCCAAGTGTGTACTAAGATTCTTGACACTACTCATGTTTACACACCTCCTATTGGCCCCCCTCTAAATCTTCCTATGAAAAATTGGTGAAGATTCTCATAGATTTTCTATGGTCTAATGCCAAGCAAACTCAAGGGTTCCACATGGTTTCTTGGGATATTTATTGTCTACCTCACAATAAACGAGGCATGGAGATTATTTATATTTATAGGCAAACCATTTCCCATTGTGATAAATGGGTTTTTACAGTTATGGAAGGTAATGAATCTTGAAAAATTCTCTTAAGGCACCATATTTCTTCTAGATTTCCCTATGGTAAGTCTAGTTGGAAAAATATTGGTTTCCACACATTACTAATAATGTTTGCCTTGGTTAAAATTGAGGGCTCCTTTGGTGCTAAAAGTATTTGAAAAGCTTTTAAATATATCAAACCCTATTTAAAATGGGTTGTAGATGGCTTTTGTAGTGATCTTTCATTAAATGGCCATAACCTCTGGCAGTCCCCTGTTATGACAAATATTAGTCTACTTTTATCAGAGTTACCTTGTATGAAAGCTTTGAGAATTTTCAAGAAAGGAATTTAAAATATGAAAGCTTTGGTATGAGCCTGTAATTGAATTCCTTGGCCTCTGCTAAAATCTAAATTTAATTTTATTTTTTTAATTTACCTACTATTCTTCGTATTTAAGATTTAGTGTCAAATATTATGCTTCTCAAATTAGGTTTGCAATCTCCACGTGCTTAGTGGAAAGATTGGAATCATGAGCCCATTCTCTCAGAATCTGGGTAAGCTCAATAGGCGTTGGAATCTTAAATCCGGACCCAAGACTTCGCTTGTCCAACTCAACAAAATATTGTCTACTAAGCTTGAGCCCTTTGGTGTCTGGTATATCAAGGCCTTCCTCTTGGAGAACGTGTTTCTCATCTTTGACTTGATCAACTTAAGTGTTTGGCATGTTCTAGATAAAAGTCATTTAAGCATATCTTTTAGACAAGCCCCAAAGCTCAATCTTCTTGGCAATGGATACATAATTTATTTCAACCCTTCCATCTTGAGCCTTTCTCATGGCATTTGGCCCTATTTAGGGATTCGACAAATTGGCTTGTTCTTAATATCTTGCTATGTCTTTTGTAATTGATTGGTTGTGCTTTGACTTGTGCTTTGATGGTATTTCCTTGTTTTAAGCTAAAAATGGTGGAGAAATAAATACGAACATGTAAAAATGCTTCGACCATTGATAAATTGGACATTCTTTTTTCTTTACTTTAATTTAATCTATCTGTTAAAAAAACAATGCATAAATACTTAATTGTAGATTTATAGAAGAAATAATTTTAACCCCACTTTAATAACCATTAAATAATAAACATTTCAAATTACATTAAATCAACAAAAATATGCTTAAATAACATCTATACAATATTCTAACAATTATGTATCAAATTTTATAACTATATTTATAATTATTAAAATAATATATATTTTAAACTTTTTCATTAATTAACCCCAAATACATAAATAAATAAATAAATTCCTATAGCCAGGGACTAACTAGGCTACTACATCCCAAAGGTGCGGAGACATTCATGATGTTAAAGACCCCATAAAATATTAACGCCTCGACAGACTCCCAGTTTCCCAAACAAACTTCACTCCCGCCGTTGAATATTCAAAATGTTTCTTTAAAAAACCCCAATGTTTTGCGCCTGTTGAATACAATTTGTGTGTACACCAATTGCCTGTTGTGTCCCAACAAATGACATTTTCTATAAATAAACAACAACACTCTGAGCTAATTTTGCATCTTCATCCATTCCAATTTCGAACAAATTCCCCCTCACCTCGTCAAAAGCTCGAATCTTCACAAATTCACCCTGCAACCACTCTACTAGTCTACACTACCCTTCTCCCTGCCTTGTTTGCAAGGCTTTGCCATTCCCTGCTACCGAATATGGTTAAAACCTCGTCAAAGTAGAAACCCCACTCCACACACCAAAATAGCTTACATAAGTCAGAGCGACATTTCAAAGGAGTCCGAATGAGGAAATGGGGGAAATGGGTTTTGAAAGTGAGAATGCCCAATTCCACTGCCAGAATTTGGTTGGGTTCGTATGATTCCCCACAACAAGTTGCTTGTGCATATGACTGTGTAGTGTTTTGCCTCAGAAGACGCAAAGCCAACTTCAACTTTCCCAACTCTCTACCAAAAATTCTGTCGGCCTCTTCACTATCTACTGCACAAATTCAAGCTGTTGCATCCAAATTTGCCAGGGAAGAATTTTTGCTAGAGAACGGTGCCACATTTTGTGGTTCAGAATCGCAGTCATGTGCAGACAGCCACCAAATTTTAGAGGAGCAGGATTGGACGCTATTGGATTCACTTCTACAAGATGTAAATGGTAGCGAGCCTCCAAAAATAGAGGACTTTCCTCTACTAGACTTGGAGGATGTTGATTTTCTTTTACTGATGGAAAAAGAGTGCAGGCTACACTTGTCATAGTGAAGAGTGTAAGTTGCGCTAAAAGGGATGTAATTTTTTGTTTTGGTAAAGTTGGGCTTTATAAAGTGAGAGTATAAATCCACAGTCATACTTCACTTGAAATCCATGACTGTTGACCCCATCTCACCTTTTGTGCATGGAGCGTTAAACAATAATTATCTAGTATTCATTTTTTTTTTTAAATCAAAATATTTTTTCCCCTAACTAGTGTTCGTTTAGATTTTTTTTCCAACAAAGATAAATAAGATGATTATGAAGATAAAGTTCAATTGTGGTTGCCTTTTCTTTCAGGGGTTCGAGTATGTCATTTTCATATGTTCTTATCCCTGATGTAATTTTTCTAGGTGTCAATATTTGGTACCATTAACGAGCATGACATTTCAATAAAATATCCCTGCATTTATGTCGTGGTTGATGTCTGCACACCAAATGTGTGTGCCAAAAACTCATCACTCATAAGTATATTATCCAAGCCCTCTGAACCACCTGCATTATCATCATCATAAGGTCCAGTGCATATAGCTCCACAAGATCTGCAAGGGTGGGGTCGGGTATGCACGCTCTCTAGCATTGGTCTATGAGATCATACTCATATACTAAATAAGTGTATCAGTGAGTGAACTAAGTTCATGTAGAGTGTCGATCTGTGTGCCATGTTAAACTATAGAGGGGATCTTGGGTTCAAGTGGCTTTTAGATATGGATGCTTGTAGGTCGATTACATACACGATGTACCCATGGTTGATCCTATGCAGAGCCTTTCCTTCGGACCTGAAACTCACTAAAATCAAAATAGTTCATAATCTCATTGAGGAAAAACTCATTACAGAGTTTCTTCAAGAAATACAATGGGACCTCGTAGTTGTTACATGGTGGATAATAAAAAACCATCCACCATCAGCCCCAAAAATTGGTTGTGATTGAATTATGTTGGTAACAATGGATTGGAAAATGCTTAGCAGTAACTGAAAATGGTGCATTTGTGGCTAGGTCAATGAATAAGGTGCAAATAGAAGATTTTGATATGTCTTTATTCTTGACCTCATGTGCTGACAAATTTTTAGTATAATAAGCCCTACAACTATCCCAATATGAAGCCCATTTGTCAATTTGACTTGATATAGAGTCAATTTGATGTAATAATGTCTATAGGGGATTAAGTAGATAGGGGTGGTGGGTGTTGGTGGAAGTGGTATACCTCATTCTCCCAATTAATTCTTCAATTTCAATTTTATTTTCCACAATGTGGTCAACTAGACTCTCCTGACTCCCTGGGGGATTTTGTGGAACTATAGGAGGGTTCGGTGGAGGGTTAGGAGGAGGATTAGGATGAGGAACAAGAGGGTTAGGTGGAGGGTTAGGCAGAGAAAAAAGAGGGTCAGCAAGTTAGGTTGTTCAAAACAAATAAACTACCAATTAAATAATGAAAATAATAAAAAATACTAAAATTAATAAACAATGAATAAAATTTTAGCACTTACCTCTTCTTTGTGGTGACATTATCAATTAGTAACTTCCTGAGATGAATTACGGTAAGGTTTGGCCTCACTAGGGAAAAACACGATTGTGGAGTGGAGGACAGTTAGGGAAAAGAAAGAACACAAATGCAAAGTGAGAAAATTTTGCTTTCAGGTTCATCTTTTTGTGACATAGGGAACATAATCATGTTATTAATATGATCACATTATGGATTCATAATTACCTAGCCATAATTTAAATAACTCAATCATGTTATGGGAAATGTCCATGGAATTATCCCCCAAATCCATGCAAATACTCTCGACTCTGATAGGACTTCAGGGGATTAAGGGAATTGAGTTATTTTTCATCCAAAATTTCTAGTTTTTGAAGTCATACAACCCTATATTCTTCTTCATTAATGAGCCAATGTAATGTGATGTGCAAAAAGGGTAATTCAATTTCAATTGACAAGATGGATTCAACACCAAAGACTAATGAGTAAGGAAAGGCACCAATTAGAGTATAAATACTTGTGTGATAAGCCCATAGTGAAAGATAAAATTGCACATCCCAATCATGACCAACATCGTTGATAATATTTTTGACAATTTTGATTATAGTTTAAATAATCACCTTACCTTGGTTGTTACCTCGAGCATAATAAGGCATGGACTACTTTTGTTGGATATGGAAGTGTTTACAAAGGGTATTGACATCATTTTTCTTGAAATATCTACCATTGTCATAGATAATGACAGCTAGGATACCATATCACCAAATCATATGATTAATATTTTTTTTTGATATGTGTTTACTAGTAACATAGGTGAGAGGCATTGCTTCCACCCACTTTGTGAAGTACTATGTAGATGTTATGATGTGCTTATGGCCATTTTGTGAAGAGGGGTTCCCCAAGTACAAATAGGAAATGGAATAGTGATAGGTTACATTTCCTATGATGGAGCATGAATGATATATCCATGTTTTTGGCATATTATCTTTTTCCTGATATATTGACATACATCATGATCCATAGTAGGTCAATAACAATCAAGCCAAAAGAGCTTCTTGAATAGGAACATATTATTGGTATGTGCCCCATAAATGCCATCATGAACCTCCTTGATAGATAAGTGGGCCTCTTCTAAGTTCATACATATTAACAAGGTATCATCATATCCTCTATGATAGAACATGTTGTCAAGGATGGTAAAATGTGAGTTTTTTTGGATGAATGATTTGTGATGGGTTCAATTAAATTCTAGGGGGAGAATGTTGTCATTAAGGTAGTTTTAGATATATTAGTACTAGGGTGGATTGGGACTAGATATTTCATAGACTATTAAGCTAGGATTGAAAGTTATTTGACAAAAAATAGATATTATTATTAGCTCAAGGACATCTTGAGCAAAGAGCCAATTGTAGCCATTGTATCTACTAATTTATTATTGGTACAAGGGATTTTTTCAAATGTGACATGTTGGAAATACTTATTGAAATTGTCAAACATGCATATATAGGGAAGAATCTTATCATCCTTTATTTGATAGTGTTATTATTGACCTATTTGATAATGCCCTGGGAGTCACCATAAACTTTGAAATGTTAGATGTTATATTGAATATCTAGCTTAAGTCTTGTGATTGGTGCCTCATATCAAAATATAATATTTGTGCAAGGAAAAAAATATTTGAAAGTCCTTTGGGATTAGGTCTCCTTGAGGTGTGACAAAGAGGATGTCAGATCTTGGGCCATGAGTAATGCAGGAGCCATCAAAGTATAAATTCCATATTTATGACTCGACCATAGTAAGGATGGATTCATCTTGAAAACCTATAGTCAATGATTGAGTATCATACAAAGGAGCTTAAACTAACTAATCAAACAACACTTATCTTTTGATTTCATTTTTATTGGCATACTCAATGTCAAACTCATTTAAGTGCATTATACATTTTTACATTCTTCCTATTAGGGATGATTTTGATAACATATATTTCAAAGGATCAATTTAGGCAATGAGATTAGTTTTATTTTTTAACATGTAATGATAAATATTTTGAGAGGCAAAGACGACTGATAAGCATGCCTTTTCAGTAGGAGAGTAATTAAACTCATATGATACCAAAGTTATGCTAAGATAATAAATAACTCATTCTCTGCCTTATTCATCATGTTGAGCCAAAATAGCTCCTAATACATATTGAGTAGTTGATATGTTTAAAGCATCAATTTTCCCAGTGTCAGTAAAGATAAAATTAGTAGATTCAAGAGATATTGCTTAATATTTTTAAAGTCTTGTTTACATTATTTATTCTGGTGATATTCAGTCTATTTTATCAACCAACTAAGATATTAAATGATAAATTTATTTGAGTTTAACCTTTAATTTGATTGATATTCTAAGGTGAAAGCATTTCATTGATTATTTTGACCTTTGTAGGGTTGAATTTTATGCCTCGTTTGGATACAATGAACACCAAAAGTTTATTTGATGTGATGCCAAAGACACACTTCTTGGGGTTCAGTTAGACTTTATATTTTATTAATCATTTGAATACTCTCCTAAGGATTGTATGATGCTTTTCTCATGATCTTCATTTTCCCAAGATGTCGTCAATGTAATCTTCAAAAATAACATGCATCATATCATGGAAGATTACTGTCATAGCTTTTTGATAATCTATACCAATGTTCTTCAATCTAAAGGGCATGACTTGATAATATAAGGTTCCCTATGGAGAGGTTATTTTCCTATGTTGATCGTCTAATGTGATTCATATTTTATTATATCCATAAAATTTATCCATTAGTGGCCAAGTTTTGGAACTAGTAGTTGTGTCAATGATCATACCTATGTTGGGAAGGGGGAAGTCATATTTTAGGAAAACTTTATGTTAGGAATATAAAACATAGATAAATATTAATGAAATGAATACATATTTAAAATGTAGAAAACACAATACAAGATAGAGACAGATTTAACATGGTTCACCCAGTATGGGCTACGCTCACACATAATTAACTAATTCTTCTCTTTATTCAAATAAAATGAAGGGATAAAACCTGCAATACATCCAATAAAATCTCCTCTTCACCCATATGCAATGTGTTTCCATAATTACAATGCTCTCTTATCAAACGAGGGTTACATATTAAGGCAAAAATGCATAAACATAATTTCTACCATTAGATCTGCAACCTAATAGTGAATGGTCCAAATTTACTATGAAATTACAATATTTTACAATGCATTTTAAACAAGATCACCCCCATGGAGACCATATTGGGAGGCGGGGGGGGGGGGGGGGGGGAGGGGGGGTGGTGGTGGGGGGGGGGGGGCCGGGGCGCAGGGCGAGCGCGGGGCGGGGGGGGGCGGGGCGAGCAGGCAAAGGGAGGGTGAGCGTTGCCCCCCATAAGCCCCCTATTGGGAACTAGGCATTTTTATAAGATCAGTCTCCGCTATCCAACTTTTTATTAATGTATCTAAAATGAGTGAAAATATGAATACCATCTTATGTTTTACTTATGGCTACAATATTTTAGATCCATACTAAATAGATAATTGGGTGGATAAACCCAACATCTAGAAATTTATATAATTACTCCTCTCTCGAGAGTGCCACCTTTAGATGTATCTTGTGGAGTTTCTAATTGATAGGTTTCGTGTATAGAGAAGGATCAAGATATAGAATATTTGTGTATGACCAAGTAAATATATTGATAAATTCCTTGAAAGGGTTTATTAAGATCTCTTAATCTTCAGGAGTGAGGGTGGCCCCAAGTTTGATTATCCTTTTGTTATCTTCTATTCCAATGTTGACATCAATGGTTTGTTTGACTAATGATGAATATTGATTCTGCATGTATGCTAGGGTAGGAGGAAGTTAATATTCTTATAGCGTTTACATTATGTCTAAAAATTAAATAAGTAGATCATCAAAAAAAAATTAATTTAGGAGTAATAGAGTATTTCAGTTACATGATTTAGGTGTTTTCAGATGGTTATATGTCGTGCTAAGAGGACAAGTATAATTCCCTATCCATTGGTGCCTCAAAGAGGTTTTCACCAATAGATACATCTTTATTTTTAATATTTTTTCATCCACTAGCCCCTCATGTAGGTTTTCAATAGAAGACTCCATTTTCTATATTTTTTAATCTTTTTGATATCTTTGATTTTCATTCTCTTTTGATTTTTAAGTTTTTTATTTACTTAGGAATTATACCTATTCCCTAAAGTATGCACATGTGTCTAGCTTAATATCAAATCCTTTTTAAAGGTCACAAACTGGGATATTATCTTGGATTCCCATGAATTTGATTATTGCTATCTCATTATGAAATAAATAAAAATAAGGTTCCTCTTGATAGTCCCAATTAATAAGGTTAGTGTAACGAAGGTCAAGGTTAATGGTAAGGACAACTATGTCAGTGAAAAGGTTGGTTGTAGAAAGATACTCATAAAGGCTAAGAATGGATCTTATTTCAATATCATTGGATGAGAATTCCTAGAAAATAGAAGAAGTATAAAAAATGACATCATATGGGTCACTACCTGGTGGTTTGTATTCCAGGCCTCTATTTAATTGTTGATATTTTACTAGTATGGGTTCCAACATACCTTGTTCATGAATTCCCAATCCTTTTCCTTGATGTTTATGTTCTTTCACATTCAATTATATTTAAGATATTCAAGATGCTAAAGAAAGGATGCAAGACCATCATCCAATAGCCAAGAGTCATCAGATCTTTTCATATTTTCATATGATAAAAGATCAAATATTGTAAAGGTTGTATTGGAAAACTAATGGGGTATTTCTTTGAATTTTGGGCTGCCCATAAATGCATGGTGATACACAAAAACATGGAAGGTATGATATTTATATTCATTGCATCCTTTGGGAATGATTTTATTGTGGGAGACATTAGGCACTAGGCACATTTTTATATGTAGATGAGAGGTCATCTGGATGGATATAAGATTTTATTTTACATGAGAATCTCCCTCAGTGCTATGATAATAGATGACATCATGATATTGTCCTTCCAACATTTTATAGTACTGATATGGTTTTGGATCACGAAGAAGAGTGACTTCCATGCCAGAATAGGGAAATTTGAGTCGTTGATGGAAAGAAGATGGAACAATGTGCATTTCATGTATCCAAAGGTGTCCCAAAAAGATGGTGTAAGGCAACTCAAAATCCACCACGTGAATTAATGTTTGATGAGTGACTAGACCCACCATGAAATGAAGATAAATAATTATTGTTGATTGTCATTTGGCATCATCATAAGCCTTGATAGTAATGATTTTAGATGTTAGCACTCATATAGAATATGGATAATTGCTTAATAAAATTTATATCATTAATTAACCCCAGAAACATTCTCTACAAGTGTTCATTTTTTTTATGATTTGTTATAAATACCTCAATATACAAGCGGTTATTATGATTAGGTCCAAGTGGAGGCATGTTTTGTGGATTAAAGGTGAGATTTTGGGTCTATGAGAGATGGCCACTGAGCACTTAGAATTAAATAGTATAAATATCCATGGGAACTCTTGACTCATGCAGAGTATTATTAATGATGTCTCAATAGATGAAAGATGATTTGAGAAGATCCATTATAGATATTTGAGCTATGGTATTCTCAAGTTTCTAGAGAAGATCCTTGATTTTGATGATGGTATGACTTTGGACAAGGGGCATTCAGGAGACTTGGCCCTTATTTTAATGTTGGTGACTTGATGTCTATTTTGATCAAAGTGACCAATATTTGAGTCATGGTTGTAAGGGGTTCTCCTATAATCAATGTGATTGGTGTGGAAGGTTTGACCTTGGTCATGATTTTATTATTTATTTTTTTATCGTGCTTGGGAAATTGATCCTGATCTATACCAAGTTGTTGATTCTTGTAAAAAGGTGCATCTCCTTCAATTTCAATTTTACCTTGATCAATTAAGTCTTGAATATAATTACTGAGTTATATGCACCTTGATCAATTATTAAGTCTTGCCTCCCCATCCATTGTATTTCTCTTTCCCACTCAGGGTTATCTGAGTTTCGCCATCCTTTAGTGATGGCTCGCGGCCAAAGATCAGGTTGAATCATCATATCAATCATCAACCAGTCTCTCTTCATAAAATAATATGAGATTAGAGGAAATAAACTGCAATAAGTTAGTCTGAAGCAATAAGGGTTAATTTCTTTGATTAAGGTGTGATGTGTTGAATTTTGAAATAGAACTTGATATGGCAACCCATTAATGTAGTTGAACAAAACTAAAAATACTAATATCAAGCATTACAAAAGGGCAATGAAAGAGGAAATGACTATTTTTTACAAATAATTATTTATAATTATCATGAATGAAAATATAACATACTTGATGTGTATTTAAGGACACAATGGGTGCAAGGGAAAATGATGAGTTGTTGAAAGCATTTTAATAATATGGAACATGTTACCTCTTGATTTGAAAGAGCTGATATGCTTCTTTTGTTTCAAGTAAATTTTCCCTTCTACCTTCTAAAGTATTCTTTTCCTCTCCAACTTCTACTTCCCTTTCTCATATAACTTTCCTGTATTCCCCTCTCCATAAATCCTTCCTTTTTCTTTCCTTAATACATTTTTTTCCTCCTTTTCCATCCTTTGCATGCCACTTGAAACCAAAGTTGTAAGATTTGTTACAAAATAATTAACTGGGTGTCCCACAAGTAATTATCGAATAAATTCCTAATCTATCACCCTTGATTTCCCAATTTAAGAGTAAGGTAACTCCACTTAAAACTTTTCAAAATATCCCTTTAATTAAAAACCTTGAAAGATTTCAGGCATTACTACATATGATCAATTTCACTTGACTAACACTAGATAATAGTATATGTTCATCTCAATGTTTAATTAGGATTTATCTATATTTAATTAATATAATTAATACATTAAATATCATAAATCACTAGTTTCCTAATACAAAAATTAAAAAATTTAATATTATAATAAATCTTTATTTCATTAAATTAAATATAACATCACTTACTATTTTAATTTCCTATGGAAAGATGCATTAATGACACAATTTATAGAGTAAAATATAAATCATCTCATAACATAATAATCATTATAACAAATTTCAAATCCATGGATTTAAAGGCAAAAACACAGGGTGAAATCAGGAGGTGACATTAGGAGCCGCAAAGCTAACTAAAAGAGGAGAAGATGAAATTTGAGGATCTAAAGTGTTGTGTAATAGGGTACTAGAATATAAGGAAGGGGTGGCATGATAAATGGTTTATTCAATATTATCTAGCTTGGCTTGCAAGACAAGAAGAACTTACATAAGATAAGCATTGGTTGTATCAACATAGTAATGAGAAGGGTGTAAGTAACATGAATAGACATAGGAAATTCATTAGGAGAGTGTTGTTTGAAAATATGATTTTTAGAGTGTGAGAGATAATTCCACACTACTAGATATGTTCACAGTACACAGATGTTTGTGTAACATGGACTTATCTTAAAAGGACAAAGGCTTCTAAAATTAAAGTGATAATAAAGTGTCTATTGAATAGGGATGACATAGAGAAGTCTAGAAGATGTTCTTAGTAATTACAAAATTTTGGAGGATTTCTTAGATATTTTTAGGTATTAGAATGATGGATTGGCGAAACAAGGTAAAGATGTTAAAGATAATAATTTTTAAACATTTATTGATTAAATTTTGATTTTTACAGATAAAAACCGTAATAAAACTCTATAAAAAAATACACATAATAATTTTTTTTTCAGTTTAAAAAAAACAAATTAAAACACATCAAAAACAAATTGTAAAAACCCCAAAGGAAAATAATGGGTAGAAACCCTAAATCTTATAAATTTTAGAAAATACCTACCAAAAATGACAAGTAGTAACTTAAAATAATAACAAATTTTTAAATGTATGGAAATAAAATAAACTAGTAACATAGTTTTTCGTCATATTTATTAAATTATCTTGATTTATGTGTTTTAGATTTAAAATTTATGTGTAATAAAATTAATTTTTTAAATGATAGGCATATACAAATAAGCAAACACTTGCTTATAGTGCATTTTTTTCTAAAAATGGTGTTAAAAAGTGTGGGTTGTGGTAGAATCAGTGTTCATGAAGCCAATACACAAAATACAAAGAAGTATTATTGCACTTCATAGTAACACACCTGTCGTGTGCCTTGATTATCAAATACATATCACAACTCATATGTATATCACATTTTTGAGGTGCTTTGATGATCTTGAAGTGTCAGGATTCCTAAGACCACATGTTGTATTTCACCTACTTTAAGAGAGCCAAGGAAGTAAAGATTTGATATTATTTAATCATATTTGTTGGGTTTTTTAATTTATTTTCTTTAATTAATGGGTTTTCTAATTAATTTAGTTTTTTCCTAATAAAGGGTCTAGTTTGGTGTTAAAACCTTCCCCCACCTTGCAGAAATAGTCAGAGTTGGAGTGGATTAAATTGAATTTTGATGGAGTAGAAAATGGAAACCTGGGTCCAGTTGGAGGTGGAGGAATTTTTAGAGTGGAGAAGAGACAACTACATTTTATTTTATATCGATATTATGTTTGGGATACTAATAATATCTCTGAAGTGAAATCTTTATTCAAAGGGTTGAAAATCATAGATGCACGAGTGTGGATAGGATTGGCAATAGAAAGAGATTCATAGGTAATCCTCAAAGTAACAAAAATCAATGGTTGGGTTGTTTAGAGACTAGGTATGGTAGTGGAGGGAAAAAATTAAAATTGAATAACTTGGGAGAGGTAATATGAATCCATATTAATAGATATAAAAATCAAGTTGTGGATTGGGATGTCTATTAAGGGGTTGGCATTCAATTCTCATTGGATAACTTTGAAAAAATATGGTACCCCACCTTATTTAATATTATTTGTAAGTTAATAGTGTATGATATGGTTAACATGTCTATGCATAGGTTCCTATAGTGGAATTCTTAAGTTTCCTATTAATCTCTCTCATTTAACCTACTTGTGTATTTATAACCTGTGTTAATTTCCATAGTTCAGTGTAATCATAAAATTTATTGTTTGGGTAAAATGAGTTGATTTAGCCCACTCATATATTGGTTAGGAAGGGGATATTTTGTCAAGCATTTGTTTATATGCATTGTACCTCCCTCCACATGAACCATCCCCTCTAGATATTGTAGTCTTTGACTTATTCTACCAATGCAACTAAATTGCATTGGTGGATATCTAATGGAGAGAGTTTAGATGGACTATGGATGGTGCATAATTTAGATGGAAAACTGTAAAGATAGGTGTCACTCAGGTAGGTATTTGTACCTTTAATGATTTGGTTTTAAATTCATAGGCTACTCATGAATTATGATACTTATTTCTTAATTTGATGAACTCTATTCTAATTTTCCTCTTCACTTTTTATCTGAAAGGGGGTAGGTTCCTTTTATCCCACATCTCTACATAATGTTAGGGGTGAAGGATGAAAAGAGAGATTTCATTAAAAAAATAATACATTTTCTACTAATGTGAGCTATCTCCTTACCCATCTTGTATAGTTTTGCATGAATAATGGGTGTCAAAGTTTGGTCTACTAGAGAAGATTTATCTTCTTGTGGCCCTTGGGAAATGATTGAAATATTTAGGGAAAGGTAGACAATGGGTTAGAATTGAAATGAAAGTATCCCTCTTTGTAGAGGTGGGTTAAGATATTAATGATAGTGGTAGCACATGGAGATAATTTTTAAGAGGATGATCTAGTATAGGGACTCAATAGCTTATTATTTGACCCATGACTTACTATTGTTAGATTAAATATGTTTGGTTTGGCCATGAATCTCAATGATGCAAACATGCTTACCAATGTTATTGCTTCCTTCTCTCTACATGAGGATATTGTGGATGTAGATTATACTAAGGGCTTTTATTTTAGAGTGGATGTACTTCATCAACATCACTTTAGCTTAGATGGGTTTGGGGATATCATTCATGGTCAAGGAGATATTGTGGAATGCTTTGGAATCCATTTGTATAATGTGGACATTTTCTTACCTCTGAAATGTTTCCCTACTCCTCTTTCATCTTTACAAGATTCAAAGAACATGACTGAAACTCTTAAGGGTTGTGGGCATGAATTTTGGGGTGTGGATTCAATTCTAGTTGATGATTAGTTCTATGATCTTTTTGATAAATATGTATATATAGGGTGGCTAGAAGGCCTTGTGTAATTCTCCTTGCCACCTCATTATAATACAAGAAAACATTACTCTTACTAATGAATTGTATATCTTTCTTTAGTAATACAAGATAACCTATTTTATTATATGAATTACATAAATACTAAGAACCATTGGTGGATTTCATGGTTGGAATCTCAATTGGTTGGAACACTTATAGGCACATCGAATCTCCACAATAGTGTTATTTGTATTAGCTCCTTCACATATAGTTCTCATAATTTTTTGCGATGACTTTTCAATTTATGTTTTTATAGTCTAGCTCCTACCCTTAGTTTTTTTTATAAAAAATATATATATTTTTAATTTATTAAATTTTTTTACTAAGTATAACTAAGAATAGGTTGTTGATCCCAAAATTTAAAATTAAAAACAAATATGTCGAACATTCACAGTGGTTATAATTTTAATGGTATATAAGTTCCAAATATTTGTACCAAATACAGGTAGAAATATCTAACTAAAAAGATATCAAGACTTTAATTGCATCATAGATTACCATATTCAAAGAGAGGGATAGAGTATCATCCATCCACATGTAGCACCATCGAAAATAAGATCCATTAGCTTGAAGTAAAAACATAATGCAAAATGTTTTGATATGTTTTATTGATTAACAATGACATATATATACAAGGAAATCAGTTCATAACTATATGATGGTTATAAAACCATATCATCTAACCGATCACCTAACTATTATGCTAGCTAATCACTTATTAGTGCTATAATAGATCACTGAACTTTCTAACTAAGCTAACTACGCTAATCACCAAGCTAGCTTAACAAATCATTATGCTTAACAATGTAATAGATATCAGGGTTTTCCAACATTCCCCCCTTTTTTACATTGTTTCTACAAACATAATTTTAACTGATAGTGGTCCCCCTTTTATTAAAAACACTGTAAAATATTTACACTCTCTGCGTATCCTACTCACTTTCTAAGGTGGCATGCCATCTTTGTGGCTTCAAGGTCTTGGTGTTACCTTGGTTCTTCCATGCAGGATTACCAAAAACCTAGAAGCGATAGGAACACTTCTCTCTGCTAATACCTTCGATGGTTTTTTGGATTACGAGGATTACCACAAACCCATATGGTTTTTTGCTGCAGGTTGACCATGAACCTGAAGGGTTGCAGGAGGTTTCTACTTCACTTCGATAGTTTCTCGGATTACCACAATCCCTTTTCCAAGAACCAAGTGGTATTTTAGTGCTTTTGCTCCCCACAACTTTATTTTTCAGGAGGTACCAAACTAGAAAATAATGATTAGTAGCTTATTGAAAAACACATTGCAAAACATAAAATAAACACACCAAAATTTGTCACCATAGCAATGGTACGACTCCATCATAGGTGACTCACAAGAGGACACCAGTTGTCCTCCAGCGTCTGTGTATTCTCTAGCCTCCAGTAAATGAAGCTGCTTCACTCATCAAAATGGATTTGAACATCAACTATACTATGCCATTTTTGAGGACCAAACTCTCCCAATGACACATATGACTCAAGACGTCAGGTTCACTCGATAATACATCCGTACAAGAGATTTTTGACATTTTAAACAATATCCACAATAGACCCAAAACAAAATATTGACACATACTTTTGACTATGACTCTATCTCTTGATTTTGACACTTTTGCAATTTTTGACAATAATAAAAAAACACACTGAAAAGACAAACAACCTTTTACAAGAAACGACATTATTTTGACACTTTGATTTTTTAAAATTTGACAACTAAATAAAACCAAAAGCATTAATAAACATTTCTTAAAATAATAGACTATTATAATAACAACTTAGACTTGACAAAACAACTCAAAACTTATTTTAATAACTATTTGAACAAAAAAAATTATTCGACTAAAAAGTAATTGACGTGTCATTACCTATCAACTTATCTAAAACATAACGAAGACTTTTATATATATATTAGCACTTCAAAAAATAGCCAGTTGATAATAAAATAATAATACTAAATAACTCGTAACATTCAAAGAAATGTGGCTAGGCGCAGTGCTTTAAGATGCACAACAAGAACGATAAAACGATCGCCGAGGTGAGTCTGAATCACAAATGATCATGCTCAGGTAAAACTCGGTGGAACGACGTGATGGCGAATGGAGGAATGCATCTAGCAAAGGAGACCACTTCGAATAGGTGCTTTTCGACTATAAAATATGCTAATGCAAGAGTCGAATTGATGAAATTAAAAAGGGGTTCCTCAACCAATTTGGATGATGACCAGGTCTAATGGAAGATGCATGGAATGTTAAATTACATACCTAAAAGAATATCAGTCTTCAGATAGGACTTAAGAGACTACACTCAAGCCGAGAATATCTATCAGAGTTGGACCTTTGTTTCATGAGCATCATGCACTTTCACTAAAAAAAACTTCAAACTCTATAGACCAAACATGCTTAAAGCATGCTAGACTCTCATACATCGGCGCAAAAGAACACAACATTGCCCCTTTGAATTCCTCACAAACCCATCCTACAATCAATGAATAAACTTCCAAATGCTCCTTATTGTGACTGTTCTGCTGACTGTTCTCCGCCTTGATACCAATGAAGTAAAAATAGAATCTAAAATGCTTAGATGTGTTTTATTGATTAATAATGACATATATATACAAGGAAATTAGTTCATAACTATATAACGGTTATAGAACCGTATCATCTAACTGATCACCTAACTATTATGCTAACTAATCACTAACCAGTGTTATAATAGATCGTTGAACTGTCTAATTAAGCTAACTACGGTAATCACTAAACTAGCATAACAGATCATTATGCTTAACAATGTAATAGATATCAGGATTTTCCAACATATCTTTCCCAAGAGAAATGTCACCTAAGCTAGAATCTTTGTATACTTCTGCTTATGACCATCAACTCAAAATGCAGCATCGACATTTAATTATCCATGATTGAAACTTGTTCCTTGCCAATGAGTAGATTATTTTGAGAGCTTCTCAAATTTGAGTGAAAAGTGATCCATATACACAAAATGATAAAGAACCCTAGCAAACTTCAAGAGATACTATGAGATATTCATATACCTTAATGTAGACGTGTGTACAATTTGTTAAAGGAGTATTTTTTTATCTATGCACATGCCCAAAGTATATACATTGAAATACAATAAATTAGAATCCAGGTCATTTTCCTAATCCGATACTCTCCAGCCAATCCCAAAAAAACTATACCATTTTTTGACAATATAAATCATCATTATCATGATCAAGCAATGGTAAATATATGCATAATGGCCCAAATCATGATGACTGATATAATTTTGAAAGGCCCATACCAACGTCCAAGATTTTATTTATAGCCTAGGAATGTGTAAGGAACCTTGAAAGGAAAATTTATTCATACATAGGCAAAATGGGTTAAGTAACTTACACATGTTAAGACATCTTAAAAAACCATAAGTGAACATTATTAACCCTTATAAATGCAATCATTTGCGAGCGAAAGAATAAAACCCTCTAGGTTTGCTCAGGGAACCCAAAAATATCTACCCTTTGTGTAGGAAAATGATTTATCTTATAGGAAAGAATCAAAGTCAACAAAAATAATGATATTTTAGTTGAAGAAAAGATTCAGGTCGTGTGTGTAGAGTGGATACATTATTATTAGCTACAAGAATCAAAATATAATAATGAGATAAATCAAACTATATAACAAAATATATTTCTAAAAAACATAAGCTTTTTCAAGAATAATACTTTTTGAGTTCTCTATTAGTGACTATGAAAATCATGTTTTCTTACTTTACTTCCTTACCAAAAACCATAAGTATTTCCTCTTCATTTATTGATTCATATACATTCCCATGAAACTCACCATCCTCATCATACGAGCAACACCATTGAGGATTGAATACACAATATTCAAGTAAAACTATGCCCAGTGTTTATGCTAAAAATTCCTTGTCCTTGGTAATCTTTCTTAGACCACCAAGGATTAAATGCTAGTGGTCTTGACCTTCTATCCAAATCAAGTGAAGCAACACCTTCGAATCCCTATGTTCTTCATGTAAGGTATAGTTTTTGGATGCATTAGGGAGCATACTTACATAGCTTAGTGATTGTGCAACCTTAAAGGCATTCCTATGATCCAATGAATACTTTGGATCTAACATGAGGTATTTCATAAGCTTTGTAATGTATTTTCTCTCCAATGCATTAATTTATGTTTCTTCAATCCATATTATTTTGATCCATATCCTCATGAAAGTCATTATAATCACTTGTTTAATATACTTTGTAATTTTTTAATGATGAACTCACTCGATTAGCGTTTAGCCATCTACTATCCAATCCTAGTGCAGGGCTTGGAGGAAAATCCCTCCTCACTCTTGGCCACCTTTAAACTTTAAACTGTTAGGAATAAAATACAAATTAATGTGGAACAATTTCATAGAATTATAATAACAAGATCTATGAACAGAGACACATAAAGAACAAAATCTAAAATACACAACAAGAAGACATGATTTAATGTGGTTCACCTAATGCGGGCTACATACACTAATAAACACTTGATCAAATCTTATTAAAAGACAAAAAGAGTAATATTCACTCTTATATCAATCTTCTCATAATTACAATGCAAAAATATTATTTGGAGATGTGATAAACAGACTCTCTCGAATTCACACTTGAATTCACCCACTCCGTTCACCTTCTCAAACTAAGTTCTTATATTTTTACCTATTGTATGTCCATCTATATATAATTACATCAATAGGTAACTGACATAATGGTTTTACAAAACAATGGATACCAAAACCATGGGCTAAGTCAACCCATAATGGTTTCCCATTAATCAGTTATATCATAAGACATGTATGTTTGAGGCATGTAGTGGGCATTAGAGCATAGAGATTATAATTTATATTTAAGGGATTAGGGATTAGGCTTTATATTTAATGGTGTATATAATGTCTTATCGCTCTATGACATGTGAACCTTAATCTTACTACAAAGGATGTTAATTGGGACTAAATCAATTGGAAAATAGGGAAACTTTATGGTTTACAATGTAGGGTATAGTGTTTAGGGCTTAGGTTTTAATGTATATATGGTTTAGGGTACATAAGGTCAATCACAAAGATAATTGAGGATAATTTGAATCAGGTGGGCCCCTTTGTAATTATAGAATGTGTTTTTTGGTTATCATTATACTCCATGTCATCATGCAAATTGAGTGAATTAGTCAAATGGGGTAATCAATCTTGTGATTTAGGCCAAACTAATCCTTGTGAACTTAATTCTTTGTCTACATGATGTTAATTTGGGTTAAAATTATTGGTTCAGGGTTTAAAGAGTTTATATTTATCGTTTATAGTTTAGGTATTGAGAACTTTAGGGATTATGGATTAGGGTATATAAAGTACAATTGTGATGGCTATTGGGGTAAATTTGAGATCCTTGAAGCTATATATGTCAATAGAGAATGTGATTTGGGGTTCTATTAGACCACACATCATTATAGATTGAGCCAATTAATTCAAATATGGTAATGAGTGATGTGATTTTGACCAATTTCATCCCTGTGAGCCTAATTCTTACTATATATAAAGAATGTTAACTGGGGCTAAATTTATTTGTTTAGGGTTTAGGGTCTATCATTTAAAGGTTTTGGGGTTTAGGGCTTATGACTTAGGGTTTAAGGTAAATGGTACAAGGTTTAGTGATTAAGTTAAATGGTACAGGGTTTAAGGTTTAAGATACTAGATATAGGGTCCAATCACTAAGATAAATGAAGAGATTTTGAGATGCTTGTTCACCTATTTGTGACAATTAACTTCATGTTTGCATTTTTTTTATAAAAGTAAGGTCAGTTAAGCCATACATGTTATACAATTTATTGAGCCTTAAATTTGGTTTAGGGGCTCAATTTCACCTAAATCACAACCCTAATTAAACAAATTGAATAATTAGATCAATTTGTGATAGAATCAAACTTAATTTAACCCCAAATCATATTTTTCTATTGAAAGGGTTCAAATTGGCCTCAAATGCCTCCTTAATTAAATAAATCAACTCTTTGGTTAATTATATATGACATGACATTAGGGTTGATTTCACTCAAAATCACATTGAATATATAATTTAAAATACGTTTATATGGCTCATTTTGATCCTAAATACTTACATAATTGAAATAATTGACATTTACATTCATTAGCTGATGATGTCAATTTTATTGAACTCAAAACCACATTCTATAAATGTAGAACTTGCATATAAATAAATAATGTTTCTTTGCTTCAATCAATATAATGAAATTGGAGCTAATCAACACCTAAATCACATTTTATATTCATACAATTATGTTGAAAGGACTCGAAATAACCCTAATTTACTTCAAATGCATAGTTAGATTGGTACTTTGAAGGCTAAGTTTTTTCCATAGGTTTAAAAAATTTATTTTATGACATCTAGTGATAAAATAAGTTATATCATAAAATTTAGAATGAGTTACACCTTAAAACCAAGTAATTACAAGTAGTCAAGTCCACATATTAAAATGCCCATAAATATTTTGAAGTCTAATGTGATATCACAACACTTTAATTCACTATCTATGATTAGGGACCTTTCCCGTATCACATGGAATAACACCACTATTAGGGAGCTCAAAAACATATATAAAATTTGAGGTAAAGAGCAAATTTGGGTTTTTGGGTGTTAGGAATATATAATGCGATTGTGTTAGTAATGGGATCGTATTATTAACTAATATGGTCGCATTATTAATGTGGTTAATAATGTGATCATGATAATACCACGATTGTGTTATTAATGCTATCATACTATTTAAATTTGAATTAAAAAACTATGTTTTTTTTCTCAATAAATGGCTTGGATTTCTAAGCCAAAAGCTTGGACCTGTCAATCTATAGTTAAGTTCAAGAGTTCTGATAAAAAACAACAAAATTCAACTTTGATCTACAAATGTACTATGAAGTTCAATCTTAAAATTCAAAAACTTAATACCACCATGACAAGGATGCTCTTCTCTTTTCAAAAATATGATTTTTATAAATTTTGACTAATTCAATGTTTCAAACTATTATGATTTCTAACTATACCTTTCTTATGTGACTACATGTCACAAATATACATGCCTATACATGTTAATGTATTTTTCTTTTATCCAAGTGAAAAAAAAGTTATATGGTCACAAACTAGGTCTAATTATACACACATTACAAAAAATTAATTTTCATTTTTTTTAGGTATTTAGGCACATCACACGGATGACTATCCATATTTTTGTTAGTTTTTTAGATCTATTTACTTGAAAATTTCATAAAAATAAAAGTATTTATTGAAAAAATATAAGACACAAACTAGAATATCTTATCTAAAGTTTTACCAAATGTTTTCAAAGAATATTAAACGTTGCTTAAAAAATGATGCATAACATGGCCATCTATCTACTCTATTTTCTAAAAAAAAATAGTTCTTTTTAAAATTTTAGGTGTTTGATCTAGTTATACTTAACCATTTTTTAAAAACTTAGTTTTTTGGAAACTAGACTAGAAATGCTACATTTCATGTTCTTACACCATCTTCAAATTTGAAGTGTAGATAATTTGAGATATCTACACTCCATAATTTGAGATATCTACACCATAATTTTATTTACCCATTAAAAACTATCATTTCTCTTTATTTTATAATTATTTAAAAAAAAAAAATGATTGTGTGTTAATCAATAAAATCTGATTCACTGGTAGATTCAACAATAATTCCAAGATAAAACTAAATAATTCTAAAAGTATCACTCTGAAATTAATAATATCAATTTATACATAGTTTATAATATGTTTACATAAATAAATTGTATTGACATTTAAAATAAAACTACATAAATTAATTATTTTAAAATATATTATATCAGCGTATGTACTTCATTGCATTGACACATTATTTCTATCTTTCAAAATAAAATGAAATAAAAGTAATATTAATAAATTTCCATTTAATTGGATTACCAATATTTTACATTTATGATTGAAAACAATTTCAAAATAATTCATAACTAGAAACAATTTCCATCTAAAATTTGCATAGCTCTTTACATTAATATTTTTAATTTATATCAGCGCATACACTTTATTACATTTATAAGCATTTCACTCTTCACGTACGACTTTCCACAGTTATATTCAATCATCACACTTTTCATAATTATATCCAGTTTCAATCATTTAAGATCTAGACGTTCATATTTTCATTTAGGAACTTTCAATATACTCTAATTATATTAGTGGTCATTAAACTGTTAATGCCTTCAATCTTAGAATTTTCCACCTTAAATTATACTTCTTGGCTTTATATCGGATCAATGCATTTAAGATATCTGTACTAGGAAGTATTACAACTATGAATATCTACTGTTCCTTAATTTGTCTTAGAAAGGTATTCGATATACTTTCCTTATATCAGTGGGTTTTAAACTGTAATGTCTTATTCATCTCCTGTGCTTACAATTTGGATAGAAATTTTTATCTTGAATGAGTTTTGGATTATTTTTCACTCTGAATGAGATCCCTCCTTAAGGACCTTTCCGCTTTTTAATTAAATAAACAACAAATGCAGCAATACACAAAATGATTAAATAAACAAGAAATGTTGCAATACAAACAATTCATAACGCTAAACACACAATGATTAAATTTGACAGTTGATTTTGTATATCCGTTTGTTAAGAAAGGATCGCTTAGATTTGTGTGTAACCGATTATCAAAAAATGGATGGCTCAGATTATTAAATTCCACAGAACAGTCGACATCAGGAGAAACAACAACATTAAGGGACGCTTTGCAGATACAAGGCAGTGACTGGACCGTGAGAAGGCGGATGCCATCGGTGGCGGCATCCTGCTTGAAGTAGTTACAGGCGGTCTGGCGATCCTTGCAGCGTTCAGACTCGAGTTGAGGCTTGAACGGCAGGGCAGCAGGCGGGCGCTGGATTTGGCACATTGCCTACCACATAGGCAGCGCCCGGCGCCATTACACCCACCACATCTTGGCAGGCCACTGCGCCTTCCACGGTTTCTTCTCTTACTGCAAAATTCACAAACACAAAAACAATCACAGCTGCAATTTTCACATCCATTGTTCCCTCCTTGTCTTCTTCCGCTTTTTCAACTGACTATGCAGAGAATAACAGGGGAACTGCAAATCATAGCAAGCTTCTAGAAGGATCTTGATATTTATAACTCGTCAGTCAACATATAAGACTGTTTTTGATTAAGCAATTTGGTATTTAATATTAAATCTTCAAATGAAGCAGCCTACACCATGCAGGCAAATATAACATTGAATGATAGAACATACCCGTTTTGTATAAATCCATCATCCCTCTGTCGCATCATTTATGTTCAGTTTTGATCTAAGTAAAATGGTTCGTAACAATAAAAAAACTAGTCAATCAGATTCAAACAAATATTATCATTTTATCCAATCCATTAAAAATTTTGTTATTTCACTTTATACATGCTTTATATATTTTTTTGGTACGCTAATTGATGAAATGTGATTTATCACCAAACTTGACAATAATTTTGAAGTAAAGCCAAATGATTCCTAATATATCCCTCTGGAACTAAAAAATAAAAAATGTTAAATGTTTAAACAATTTAACTTTTAATAAACTTAACATTTAAGAATGTCATGTGACAAGGAGAGGAACTTTCCCCTTCTTTGGTGTGATAATTGTATAATGTAGGGAAATGCACATGTTCTGAGATGAAACTCTTCCTCATTAAAATATTAAAGGGTTGTATTTATTTATTGAAAGCATGCAATATATCTTTAAAGTGAAAAAACATAGTACATGTCCAATCAAAAAGATAAGTGGTATGAGAGTACATATCAAGCAAATCTATAATAAAAAACAAATCCATATTAATTTAAGAGATTACCAATGTCACAATTATAGGCCAACAAAACTATCAATACAAAAATTACATAACACATGACATTAACAACAATCCTTAAATAACAAGACACAAGATATTAGGTCACTGGGACAACTAGCATTGGAAAGGGAGGAGGATGCAACAAACTTTCAAGTTATGTCCCCAACCACCCCCATATGCATGTCATATATGGGTTCCCAAACATCTTGTTCATTAGATTCTTTAGCAACTTCTTCTATCTGATGGTGAGGAGATGATATAGCTAAATCCAACCTACACATTTCCCCCACCCATCCCATCCTAAAGGAACAAACCCAAAGTGTCCATAACTAGCCTATGGTGAGGGCCACACTCCATGATCCTACGACAGTGAAAATTGTCAAAGAAGAAGAGGTGGGGTAGAGAATGCAAAGTGACTTTGCGACTTTTGACACCCCCTGCCATAGTCCCTCCACTTTTGTTCCCTTTTCGGAGGGTCCTTGTGCCAATAATCTAAGAAGCCCTGTTGACAGTGCAAGGGGAATTACCCAATTTTTTTTAAGCATGCAGATTTATTCAATCTTTAAAGCCACATGTTCTTCTTATACTTAAATCAATAGCATGACACTTGACAATATAGTAATTTTGTTAGCAATGGAGAAATCTATGTATAGATGTTCTTTATATTAAATACAACAAAATTTATATCTTTACAAAGAAGAAAGAAAATATCAATATGAAAGATGTGCAAATTGCCATAAATCTCTCAAGGAGAAAAGTAGAGTTCCCTAAAAGAACCATGTGCTAAGAGAAAGTTATAGTTTGAAGGGCTAAAAAAATGAGTGAATCCACTTCTAGCCATCATAGGTTATAACACATCAAAAATATTTGTTTTATAGACTCAATTTGACTGTACGCATGGCATTTGAGAGATGGGATCTCCATAAGAAATAATTTGTCACCTACAAGAGTTATTGTGTGAGGTCAACCTCAACACAAATGTATCATTGAGGGCAGACGATTAAAAATTGTTTGATTTTGAAACTAATGAAATACTTAACAATTTAACCAGCGATTTTAGAAAGGGCCAAAAAGGCATAGGTAACCCAATAAATTCAATCCAAACCTAAACCTTAAGCTTGGATTTTTTAGAAATGACAAAGCCACGTGTCTAAAGGTGGAAAGACAAGCAAATAACTTCTCACATAACATGGACCATGCTTATGAATGTCAATGAATTGTTTAGGGTTTTCAAATTTGAAAAAGAAAAAGAAAATACTTGGTCAGGTTTGGAATCCTGATGAGCTTAACACCATGGGGTGCTAATTACTTTGCACCTAACTGCGAATTATAGATACAACATAGATAAAACCCACAAATTATCTAATACAATTACAAGTTTGGAATTAATTACAAGCATTATCAAATGTAGATAAATCAAGTAATATATCAGGTAAAGATTCTTGAATGAGTACATTACCTCGTGAATTTTTTTGGAAACAAACTATAACCCTCTTTCAATACCATAATTACTTCCTCTAAATTAAACAACATTTAACGCTGCATCCCACTAAATAATAAAATTGCTTAAAAAACAAAAACTAAAACTAAACTCAATAAATATATATAAAATCAACAAGACTCTGAAACACCAAATAAAATAACTACACATCAATGAAAACCTTTAAAAATATGAACATACCAAATTCAACAATATATCTCTCCTATTTTTAAAATAAAATATAATTAATTTTCAATAGCATAGTAACATAACTATTTGTTAATCATATATATTACCTTTTTTTAAATGAATTAATTTACCCTGGAGGTGATGTTGAATAAATAATCATGACAAAAAAATTCTTCGCTCCCAGAATCCTGTGCCTTATGGTATATTCCAAAATTGTAGTCACAGTACTCTTGTTTTAATAGAAAAATAGAGTGAGCTGGCAACGTGTCCTTCATCACAAAGCCCAATTGCCTTTCTTGGCATGCCCCTTTGTTGTCCAATGAACTTAATATCTTATCTCTCAAAAAAATAGCCAACTGTGTTTGTTGACGCAGGTAAATCTTTGTGGCCACAAATTACACGCGCTCTCCCCACATTTTAGATTATTAAAACTACTTACACACAATTCAATGGCATTTTAAGGGAGTCTGAAAGATTAAAGGGGGGAAATGGGTTTCAAAAGTCAGAATGCCCAATTCTAGTGGCAAAATTTGGATGGGTTTGTATGTATGATTCCCCTCAATAGGCTACTCATGCTTATGACTGTGCAGTGTATTGGCTCAAAGGACACAAGGCCAATTTCAATTTTCATGACTTTCTGCTAGAAATTCTGTCGGCATCTTTGCTATCTCCCGCACAAATTTAAGCTGCTGCAGCCATGTTTGCCAGGGAAGAATTGCGGCAGCCGCGAAGGAAAGATGTGGCATTTTCTTTTTCAGAATCTCAGTCCTATAAAGATATCCACCAAAATTTGGAGGAGCAATACTGTAGATTGTTGGAGTCGCTTCTTGAGGATGTAGAAAAAAGATAGTCTCTAAGCTTAGAGGTTTACCCTGAGGAGAGTTTAGAGGGCATTGATTTTGTTCTGTTAACGGAAGAACAAGGTAGCCTTTTTCTCCTCCAGTCATTAAGACTTGCGGTAATTCTAAATTCATGTCTGAAGAAATTTTGACGCAAATATGTGTTGGAAAACGCTGCAATTTTTAATTCTGTAACTTTACATTATTTTTATTTTTTATTTTTTATTTTGACTCAAAATGATTATATTATTAGGCTTTCTGTAATGGTAGCTGTTAATTTGAAATTTGGTTCATTTCATTATTATTTAGTTCTTTTTCCAAGTAAAGTTAAATACAAAAATTGTAATATTTTAATTATATAATGAAGTTTGGAATCTATAAATTGATATAATTAGATGGAGGTTATTTATCACCAATTAATAAAAAAATAGAGGAAGAAATAATCAATTAATTAATCAATTAATATAACAAATAGAAAATTCAAAACAAAAATCCTCTATAGTTAATATCTTTCAGAATATTTATTTAAAATATAAATATTAATTTATTAATAATAGGTTGTTGACCAATAATGATAAGAACTATAAAATAAAATAAAATAAGGGTAGGGGTTAGATCATAAAAATATAAATTAAAAATTCATCCCAAAAAATGATGAGAACTATATGTGAAGAAGGTAATAATACTGATAACATTATCGTGGAGATTCAATGCTCTTATAAGTGTTCCAAAAAATGAGATATTTTGGATCTTTTTTATAGGGTCTACCAAACAATAAACAATGGATATTCCAACCATGAAATACACCAATAGTTCTTAGTATTGACCAAATTTATATAATAAAAAAAGTGGTTATCTTGTATTAACACAGAAAAATATATAATTAGTTAGTAAGAGCGATGTTTTCTTGTATTAGAATGAGATGGAAAGGAGAATTACATAGGGCCTTATAACCACCCTATATATACATATTTATAAAAAAAATCATAGAACTAATCATCAACTAGAATTTAATCCACACACAAAAATTCATGGTCATAACCCTCAATAGATTCAATCATGTTCTCTAAATCCTCTAAAGATAAAAGAGGAGTAGGGAAACATTCCAGAGGTGAGAAAATATCCACATCACACAAATGACTTCTAAAGCATTCCATAATCTCTCCTTGACCCTGAATGATATCCCCAAACCCATTTACGCTGAAATGATGGTGATGAAGTACATCCACTCCAAAAAATAAGACCCTTAGTATATTCCACATCCATAATATCCTTATGTAGAGAGAAGGAAACATTAACATTGGTAATAATGTTTGCATCGCTAAGATTATTGGCCAAACCAAACACATTTTGTCTAACAATGGTATGTCATGGGTCAAATAATACGCTATTCAACCCCTATACTATATCATCCTCTTTACAATTATCTCCATGTGCTACCACTCTCATTAATATCTTAACCCACCTCTACAATGGAGAATATTTTAATTGCAATTGTAATCCATTGACATACCTTTCCCCAAGTAGTTCAATCAATTCCCAAGGACCACGAGAAGATCAAGCTTGTCTAGTAAACCAAACTTTGGCACCCATAGTTCATGCATAACTATCTAAGATGGGGGAGGATATAGCTCACATTAGTAGGAAATGTATTAAATTTTGTAAAGAAAGCTCTATTTTCATCCTTCACCTCTAACATTATGCATAGATGCGAGATGAAAGGAACCTACTCCTTATTGGACAAAAAGTGAAGAGGAAAATGAGAACATAGTTTGTCAAATTAGGAAATGAGTACCAGAATTCATGAGTAACCTATGAATTGAAAACCAAATCATTAAAGGTAGAAATCCCTACCCGAGTGCCACCTATCTTTATAGAGTGTCATCCAATTTATGCACCATCCATAGTTTATCTAAACTTTGTCCATTGCCTATCCACCAATGTAATTTAGTTGCATTGGTAGAATAAGTCAAAGACTACAATATTTAGATGGGATGGTTCATGTGGAGGGAGGTCCAATACATATAAATAAATGCTTGACAAAATCTCCCATCACTATCTAATATATGATCAGGGCATATCAAGTCATTTTCACCAAACAATAAATTTCATGATTACAATGAATTATGGAAATCAACACAGGTTAAAAATACACAAGTATGTTGAATGAGAGAACTTAATTGGAAACCTAAGTATTCCACTATAGGAACCTATGTGTAGACCTTGTTAACCATATCATGCATTATTAACTTACGAAGAATATTACCTAATGAAAATTGAATGTCAACCTTTTGATAGACATCCCAATCCATAACTTGATTTCAATATCCCTTATTATAGCTCCATCTTACCTCTCCAATCTTATTCGATTTCAATTTTTTTTCCTTCACTATCATACCTAGTCTCCAAATAACCAAACCATGGATTTTTGTTGCTTTGACGATTACTTGTGAATCTTCTTCTATCACTAATCATATCCACACTTGTGCATTTGTGATTTTTAACCCTTTCAATAGAGCTTTCGCTTCATCTATATTATTAGTATCCCAACCATAATCTCGATATAGAAAAAAAAAAATCCTTTCTCCACTCTAAAAATTCCTTCACTCCAATCGGACCCAAGTTTCCATTTTCTACTCCATCAAAATTTAGTTTAATCCATCCCAGAACTGACAGTTTCTACAAGGTGGGAGGAGAAGGTTTTAATACCAAACTAGACCCTTTATTAGGAAAAAACTAAATTAATTTAAAAACCCAATAATTCAAGAAAGTAAATTTAAAAAACCCAACAAATATAATTAGATAATATCAAATTTTTACCTCATTGGCTCCCTTGAAGTAGGTGAAATACCACATGTCGTCTTAGGAATCCCAACACTTCAAGATCATCAAAGCATTTCAAGAGTGTCATACATATATGACTTGTGATATACATTTTATAATCAAGGCACACGATGGGTGTGATACTATAAAGTGCAATAATACTCCTTTGTATCTTGTGTAATGGTTTCATGAACACAAATTCTGCCACAATCTACACTTTTCAACACCATTTTTAGATAAAATGCGCTATAAAAAGGTAACTAATTTTTTTTAAATGACTAACATTTAAAAAATGAATTTTATTACACACACATATATTTTAAATTTAAGACACATGAATCAAGGCAATTTAATAAATATGAAGAAAAACTATGCTACTAATTTATTTTATTTCCATACATTTAAAAATTTGTTATTATTTTAAAGTTACTACTTGTCATTTTTGGTAGGGATTTTATAAAATTTATAATTAATTTTTTTAATTGTTTTCCTTAAAAAATCATGTTATTTTTTTAAGATTTAGGGTTTCTAGCCATTGTTTTCCTCTAGGGTTTTTACCAAAAAAAATTGATGAGTTTTTATTTGTTGTTTTTGAAGTGAAACAAAACTTATTATGTGTATTATTTTTTATAGATTTTTGTTAGGGTTTTTATCTATAGAAATTGAAATTTAATCAATAAATATTTGAAAATGATTATCTTTGGCATATTTACTTTGCTTGGATAATTCATCATTCAGATAACTTAAAATATCTAAGAAAGACTCCAAAATTTTGTATTTACTAAGAACATCTTCTAGACCTCTCTATGGCATCCCTATTCAATATAAATTTTGTTATCACTTCAATTTTAGAAGCCTTTGTCCTTTTCAGACAAGTCCATGCTACACAAACAAGGGTGCACTATGAACATGTCTAGTAGTGTGGACTTATCTCTCACAGTCTAAAAATCATATTTTGAAAACAAAACTCTTCCTAATGAATTTCCTATGTCTACTCATGCTATCTACACACTTACCATTACTAAAACAAAAGCTTATCTTGATTGAGCTTTTCTTCTCTTTCAAGTGAAGCTAGGTAATATAGAAGAAACCATTTATCATGCTACCCCTTCCTTATATTCTAGTACCTTATTACACAACACTTTGGATCCTCAAATTTCATCTTCTCCTCTTATAGTTGGCTTTGTGGCTTCTAAAATTCCTCTTTATGAAGGCAAAGGTGATCTTGAACAATATTTGTGTGCCTTCCATACAACTTATCTAGATTATGCAAATAATGATAGATTGTTAAGCAAGATCTTTACATGAAGTTTCAAAGATTATGCTCTTAAATGGATATTTTTGCACATGTTCTGAATTAGTTGGAGTCTTTAAGACTTATTAGTTATCCAACCCTTCAACAAAGCATGATATCACAACTAGAAAACCAAGATCAATGCATGCTAGCAATGTAATGTAATGATAATTCAATCTCTATTGTATATGACTTTTTATGCTAGAATGAATGCTTAGTGCAAAAATACATGCTTCAAATTTTCTTAGACTCTTGAATCTTTGTTCTAAGTGATTGAATTGATTGCTATGATATATTCAATATATATCTCTAACATGTTTTAAATGTAGTAATATCCTTATATATTTATAGACATCTTAAATTTAAATGAAGACCTCATTAACGTACAAAAAATATACAAATAATAAACATATTCACAAATCATGATCACGTGATATAAAAAACCCAAAACAAATATCAAAATGTACCAACTCTAAAATTATACACTATACATTTTTAAGACCCAAAAACCATACAATTTATATTTTATTAAAAAAATATCAAAAATCTAAACAAAAAGAAAGAGAAAAGACCAAAAAAAAAAAAAAAAAGGCTATAAATAACAACAATAAAACCTTGATCTAAATTAATAATCAAAAAATTCAAAATTACCATAAAACAATATAAAAATGACCAATACAAAAATACCCTACAACTACATAATTGCATATGATCATATTTTATGTTTTGTAGCCCTACATCAGTGCAATGGCTAGTGTTGGCCATTAAAATTTTAGGAAAATATATTTTGCATTCATAAAATTAATGATCTCAGGTGAGATGGTGCAAAATGATGATCCACAGGAACAACATATACCTAAAATGAAATAGATCGAAGTGGGTCCCTTTGCATTTAAGATGATAAGTCCTAATATAATACTTGATTGATGAGTAAATGAGGATAAGAATATGATTTTAGGTTATAATATTGATGATTACTATAATTATGAAATAAACATAAGATTTGTAATACCTTGTACATAAATACGTATATAAAAAAATCAATATTAATCTCAATTTATAAAAGAAACAATAAAAAATTGTAGTGTTTTAACCATAAAAACTCTCCACTTCTCGGGGCATAATTTCCTCACTTAATGTTAATTTGGAAATATCACCGGTCTCCCATCTATTTGGTGCTAAAAAATCACTCCATGATTTTCTGGTTAAAAAACAAAGAAAATCAATATCCTCCCACTCTAGAGGAGGGAAGTCCTCTAAATTTAGAGACTCGCTGGTCTGTACATCTTGTATAAGTGAATCCAATAGTGTCTAATCATGCTCCTCAAAATTTGGTGCTTTTATGCACATGACTATGATTCCAAACCACAAAATGTAGCACCATTCTCCAACAAAAATTCTTCCCTTGTAAATTTGGCTGCAATAGCTTGAATTTATGTGGGAGATAGTGTAGAGGCTGATGGATTTTTTGGCAGAGAAATAGGGAAGTTGAAGCTGGATTTGCATCCTCTGAGGCAATACACTGCATAGTCATAATCATGAGTGGCTTGTTGAGGGGAATCATACAACCCAAACCAAATCCTGGCAATGGATTTGGCCATTCTCACTTTTGAAACCCATTTCCCCCATTTACTCATTTGGAATCATTTTAAATGTCTCTTTGTCTTGTGTATGTTGTTTTGGTGTGAGGTGTGGGGTTCTACATCGACAAGGTTTTTAGCATCTTTGGTTATAGGGAATGCCTAGATTTGAACTCCAGACGACCTCAAGATATGAAAACTTGCAAAACAAAAACATGTAGGGAGTAGTGTTAAGGAGATGAAGGGTGAGATTATGAAGATTAGAACTTTTGACGAGGTGGGAGGTGGGATTTGTTGGGATACCACGGGCAATTTATGTGCACATATATTCTACTTTTCCCATACAAATATTGTCAACTTGCAAAAAACATTTGGTTGATTTTTTGCTATAAGGTTAAGTATGTCTGCTTAGAATTTATAGCATGTGGAAAATTGGCAGTAAACCTAATAGTGACAATGGGGGTTAGTTAAAATTGAGTGTGGGAGCATTGGTTAAATTTGAAGGGCTAGCCTTCATTTCAAGCTGAAGGGTATTTATGCATCTAGACCTTCGGTGATGAAAAGTTGTAAAAATAGTTTCCCTTCAATTGATAAGTGTAAATTTAAATGCCCTTAGATTGACAAGAGTAAAAAAGTATGAAATAAAAAAACTTTGATTTCAATTTGTTGGGGATTCAAAATCGAGAACGATTCAAACACAAAAATAAAATACTTAATAAATTTTTGAAAATGTAACCTACAAAATTTATTCAATGATATTATAGAATTCAACCAAAAGGGTACAAAAATCATAATTCATAACATCTTAACTTTATATAAATCAAACGTACTTCTATTTTTTAATAACGAGCCAAAATAAAACATTTAAATCACAAAACTTGATTGAATAAGATCTAAGTATGCAATATTACACTTACAATATAAACTCAAATACTCATAAACTTCATATCCCGCTGGTTCATTTCAAGATAATCCTTCATATGTCAAGACCTAGTCCATGCACCTCCTGAGGCCATCCATAAGTGAGTATATAATCCCTACCCACCCCAACCATCGATTGGAGATGGAAGTAGGAATACAATAGCCAACTTGGAGGATACAACTACAATAAACAATGTGATGCATAATAGCATCATGTTTTTTAGTTTTACCTATATATGCCACCTTTGGCAGTGCACAACAAACTTCCAAAACTAACCTTGCTCATTACTGTTACATCTGCCCCTGCCACCCAATCTAATAAGAAGCGAATTAGCAGTACCTATTTATAGTCCAATAATAAAACACTATACACATATAAATTTAAATGTTGTATTAATTATTATAAACAATTTTAAATAACATTTTAATATTTAATGTCAAAAATAAAGTAATTTCTAAGTATAAATTTAAATGATAATGCCCTTCTTTTTGAATTAGTATTATAAATATATAAAACCAACCTTGATGTAATTGCCAACTTTAATCTCACTATAAATTAATTACCAACTTTAATCTCACATTAATTTATTCTTAATATATATATATATATATAAATATTACTTAAAACAATTTATAATCATTAATACAACATTTAAATTTTTACATTTTTTATTAGTGAACTATGAATAGGTTCTACTAATGCCCTTTTTGTTGAATTAGTATTATAAATATATAAAACTAATATCATTGTAATTAGCAATCTCACAATAAATTTAATGAATTTGGTATTAGGCTACAGGTTTAGGTGACCCAATTGTGACATACCTTTAAAACTGGTGTTGCATATTAATTTTACACTGCCACCTTTTCATTCAAGCCAATGCCAATTTATTATAAAACATAACTATCCATACCGGCAGTCAAATAAAAACATAGGACAAAGGAGTTAGATAGAAAAAAATAGTAAAAAAAGAGTAGAGAAACTTGAGCCCATCCATTGGTGCGTAATAAGGTATCTCTACCCACCCCAACCATCTATTGGGGATGGAATTAGGAATGCAGTAGCCAACTTAGTGCAGACAACTAAAACAAAAAATTTGATACAAAATAACATCATGCTTTTTGTTTTTACTTATTTACACCACTTTTACTAGTGCACAACAAACTTTAAAAACCAACCTAGCTCATTATATTTACATTAACACCCAATCCAACAAGAAGGGAATTAATAGTCCATGTTTATAGTCTAGTAATAAAACACATAAATGCAAATGTTGTATTAATGATTATAAACAGTCTTAATTTATATTAAAATCAATTTTAATCAACTTTCACTTCACTTAAAGAATGTTGCTCACTAAAAATATGAAGTACATAAGCTTGAATTCTAATTTATTGGAGAACAATTCAATCAAACAAATTAAATATATATTTATTTAATTTATACTACTAATTTCAACATATATTCAAAAATTTCCTTTTGATATTACAACTATTGTGAAGTTTTTGTTTTCATATATTCTTCTATTCCAAAATGTTGTAGTTATGGATCTATTGGTCTAGAGGAAGAGGCCTTCACACCTTTATATGCTTCCATTCATCATAAATAACATTTCAATCAACCTTATTTAGAGTATGAGGTGCACAAAGGGAAAGAAACATTAACATTTATAATATTTTCAAAGAAAGTCTAGATCGATCATCATTTTTTATCATGTTTAACTTTGAAAAACCTCTTTCACATACTGCCATGCTCACTAGAATTAAAAAATAGCTTAATGTAGTTGCATTAAACATGGAAACCCTTTAAACCATTCAGGTTCACCTCCACAAGGATCTCATGCTCCAAACATATGTTTTTTTTAGTATGATTTATAAATAGTATAAACAAATTCATCCATCTCACCTAAACATTTGATAGTATCTACAATAGGTGAGTTCCTAGCACTAAATGTTTTACATAAACATGTTAACCATCTTTTTATTTGATAGTTTCTATCATCCACCTCATCATAATAATTATGAGGACTAAAAAACTTAGTAGCATTAAATATAGGTAAATATGCAAACCTTGCATCTAGAGAATCAATAACCTTCATTATAAAACATTTTCCCAATTCAATGCAATCAATTAGTGTTCTTGATCTTTGTGAGTTAGGCAAGCACTCAAATATCAATAGATGTATATGTATTGTACCTAATCCATCTAAAAACTTAAGAGTTACCCCTTGTGCTCTATTTAAAAAAGATGAAATATGTATTGTACCTACCCCAAATATGTCTCTTTGAAATATCCTAAGAAGCATCTCAATAGTAATATATAAGGTAGTGTTAATGTAAGTAATGTCGACTTGTCATTTTGAAACATTGTATTCAACTTATTCAACTAAATAAGTACGTCTTCAAGTAAATGGTTGCAAAATTATACTTGAAAAATTCTTGCCAAATCATACTTTTTCTATCCTCTAAATCTTGATATTTCTACAAAATAGGCATATGTTTGACAAGCCTTTCCATGACCTTTCCTCTAGAGAGCCACCTAATTTGATGAATTTGCAACACCTCTAACTGACTAATTTGAAATGAGTCCATTAGATCTTTAAATGCTCCATGTCTTTTAACAAATTTTCCAAGCCATGAATAAATTTTATTTAGAAATTTGTCAATAAATTGTAGCTCTAAAAAATAAGATGAAGTATCATTTGCTGTTAATATTTATTTATGATGTATGCAATGAATATCTATTAACTAAGGTGCATCTCGATGAAGCTTAGTAGATAAGACTTCATGAATACCCCTCATATCAAAAGCCCCATCAGATCCAAAACCAACTAACTTTGTCAATGATAAATTCATCTATGTTAAAATACCTATCACAACATCATACATAGATTGAGTTGTTCCATCTTTTATTTGAAGGAGGTGTATAAGTTTTGTTACACATTTATCTCTTCTTTCATTTTTCAAATATGTAATGTCAACTACAAATGCTATTGTATAGTCTGATTAGTACTTTTATCAACTAAAATTGAGTAAAAAGGACTATGAAAAATCTCATCTTTTAACTTTTTCCAATAAACCTCCTTTGAATCTTGTAGAAACTCTTTTCCAAATGTGGTATTTGTATATATAGAGTATTCATCTATTAGAGGCATGTGTGGAGTGCCTTTATACCTATTCAAATAGCAAATTGGCTTATAGATTTCTAAAGGTAAATAATGTATGTAAACAAAATACATATTTTCTATAACAGATATGATTCTCTCATTCTCAACATCTTCCACTAGTTCTATATGTTTGGTTATTGGAATACTACTTCATTTGCTTTCTCCCTCCAAAAGTTGGAAATCAAATTTATAAGGCTTTAATTTTCCATGCATTTTAAGAGTGTTGACTTGATGGGTAGTACTCCCATCATTAGAAAATGGAGTCCCTCTCTTATATTTTACACACTAAGAACAATTTATCTTTTCAACACCATTGCAATCTTTTACAGCATAAGCCAATAGAAATCTTGTTTTCCATTTAGACTTGAATGTTTTTTTAATTTGTTTGATGCTTGTTCTTGTTCTCGAATCTGTTCTCCATCTGATTCATATTTTTCTTCATGTAGATGAACATCAAAGTCTTCATTTCTAGATTGGCATTGTTGATTATAATTTTGAGGGATATAAAATGTATCAACAACTGATAGTTATCTTTATCCTTCTTAGGATGACCAATAAAAGCCATTTTCTCACAATTTATACCTACTCAATGACAAAATAAAATATAAAATTAATTTATAAATTATACCTACTCAATGTTATTTTTCTAGAAGTGTTGATTGCAAGCTTCTAGATGTTAAGGTTACCAAAGGGTCCAAATTTGAACCCATCACAGCCCATCGAAGGGCTTTTAAAGTTCCAAGTTTCCAAGTTCCAATCCATCCTAGAAGGTTTTAAAAAATTGCATGTAAAAAAGGTGAAATAAAAAAATCATTTGTCAATTAGTAAAGGCTTAATCATTATTAAAATGACAAAGGAAGGGTTGACTTCAAAAATTCATCACACTGTACACATAATATAGTATATTGTTTAATTTTTATATCTATTTATAAGACTAATTCTCAATGAGATTGGTAAATTGGTAATTACAGTGAGCGGTTTTATATTATTTATAATACTAATTTATAATGAGACTTGACATAGGTTGGTCTCATCAAAATTAAACACTATATATATATATATATATATATATATATATATATATATATATATATATATATATATATATATATATATATATATATATATATATATATATATATAAACACACACACACAACAAATTAGTAATATAAATATATATATAAATAAAACATATATATTTATAGACTACAACTCATTATAAATTAGTATTATAAATATATATAAAAATGGAACTATATATAATATAATCAAAATCTTTCAAAATACTTAGTCTTGCACCTGTACTAGAGCCAACATCCTTTCTAAGACTTATTTAAAGTGAGATTGGTCTCATAATCTCATTTATCTATATTTTTAAGTTTAATTTAAAGTGAGATTGAAATTTTGTCTCATTATATATATATATATATATATATATATATATATATATATATATATATATATATAATGAGACAAAATTATATATATATATATATATATATATATATATATATATATATATATATATATATATATATATATATATATATATATATATATATATATATATATATACATACACTAATTTACAATGGGAATTGAAATTGGTAATTTATAGTTAGATTGGCTTATATATATTTGTAATTCTAATTTATAGCTTGCAAAGAATATATTGCTAATTTATAGTGAGAATTGAGATTATTAATTTACACTCGAATTGGTATCATATATGTGTGTGTCTGTGTGTGTGAAATAATATTAAGTATATATTAGTATTGTTATTACAACTTGCAGTGTGACATTACTAGTTTTATTTCATAAATTTTAAGGATGTGGACAAAATTTGATATTACATTATTTAGTTTATAATTATGCAGCATCGGTTACATGTGTTTGTTAGGTAATTAGGTGGCATAACAGTTAGCGATCAGTTGGTAGTTATAGGTTTGGTAACTATCTAAACCAATTCTATTATGTATATAAATACCTGTTGTTATTTAATAATAGTATTAAAGCATTCAGTCTTAAATCATTCATTGGTATGAGAGCAATTCAATGGAATCTTGAATGTTGTGAGGAGCAGTTGCATTCACTTTGCCTCTGATTATGAAAAGGAGAATAGTAAAAAACCATTGAGATTTGTGTAGTGGTAATGAAAGGGGAGAAAGAGTGTAGTGTAGAAGGATATATACATGGTTTACTTATAACCAGCACTACATGGTTTGTATATATTTTTGCATTACGTTTCGTTGTGAATAAATCCATGTAATCCATTTCAACATCATCATGTTCATTGAAGACTAATAGCACTTTGATTGACATTTCTACGTTGTATGGGAATCACGTCTATGGCCATCCAATGCATATCTGTGGAAGCTCCTATTATGCATATATATTTTCTCCACCAATATGAAAATGTGTATATACCGTATCTATGTTTCAACATATTGCATTCTATTCTCTTAGTACTGCATATTTATAGTTTTGGTGATTAAATATTTAATGTTGTTCATTAATACCTTCATGAATTGTTCATATCCATACACCAATATGTAACCTTCTTAGTTTATCAAAGACATCTCTTTGGCATCACCAAAAATACTTGTTGCATCTCTTGATATATATGTTTTGATCTACTCTTTGTATTTACCATAGAATGGTGACATTATAGTCAGATAGCACCTATTTGAAGTGGTCTACTTCAGAAGATGCATGCCTCTATTCACCATCACATTGTGTTGTTAAGTTTTACTAAACATCATTTGTGAGTCCATTATGTTTTTTAATTATGTCTAGTTTTAAGTTTTCTTAGTTTAGGATAAATAATGTGTCATAGTAAATTATAGGTTTTTTTTTGCTATTAAAGCCTCTTTCCAAGTTGTATATCGGTCTTTTGTAAAAAGTCATTTATGTTTCTTTAGTGAGTTTGTATTATCATAAAAAAATATCAAAAGTGTCAAAAAAGAGTTAAAGTCATAGACAAAAGTATTCAAATGTATAAGGATGCACTATCATTTGTATGCAACATCCGGTGTCAAATGTTGTCAAAAGTCATATGGGTCTGAATTGTGGGAATTTATCCTCATGCAGCTGAGCTTCATCAATATATCAGCTGAGTAAGCAACATATTTTACTGGAGGCTGGAGGGCATTTGACATCTTCTCTTGAGTCCTCTACGATGGGGTCATACCATTGCTTTGGTGATAAATTTTGGTGTGTTTATTTTTTTATGTTTTGCAATTTATTTTTTAATAAAGTACTAAACATGATTTTCTAGTTTGGTACCTCTTGAAAAAGAATGTTGTGGGGATAAAAATCATTAAAGTAGCACTTGGCTCTTGGAAAAGGGTTTGTGGTAATTCGATAAACCACAAAAGTCTAGTAGAAACCTTCTGCAACTCTCTGAGTTCAGGATCAACCTGCAGCAGAAAACCATATGAGTTTGTGGTAATCCTCGTAATCCAAGAAACTACCGAAGGTGTTATCAAAACAGAAGTGTTCTTGTCACTTCTAGGTTTTTGGTAATCTTTCAAGGAAAAACTGAGGTGTGACCAAGACTTTGAAGCCACAAAGATGGCATGCCACCTCAAAAAGTGAGCAGGCTATGCAGAGAGTGTAGATCTTTTTACAGTGTCTGTAATAAAAGGGGGACCACTATTATAAAATATGATATTTATAGAAACAATGTAATAAAGGGGGGAATGTTATAAAAAATTTATATCACATTGTTTATTTTGTAATTATGCAACATCAGTTGCATGTGTTTCTTAGGTGAATAGGTGGCATAGTAGTTAGTTATCAGTCGGTAGTTACAAGTTTGGTAACTATCTGAACTAATTCTATTATATATATAAATATTTTTTGTTATTTAATAATATTATTGAATAATTAAATCTTATAATCCTTCAAAGGAAACACATATGAAATTTTATTAAGTAACTTGCACTTGCTGCTGGAATTTCTAACAGGGCCATTTTTAAAAAAAAAATTGAAATTTTATTTTACAACTATTTTATTTCATTCTGAGACAAATTTTTTTCAAAACATAAAAATTAAATTAGTGTTTGTTTCTTAGTTTAATTTTATGTTTTTTATTTTTTACAGACCCCTACACGTACAACAGAAAATAGGAAGGGCCACAATTTCAACATTATTTTTAGTGTTGTGATTCAAGGATCAAATTTGAAGGGCTGGCAGTGGCCTTCTTTTGAAATTATGAATATATTGTTTCATTTATATATATATATATATATATATATATTTATAATATTAATCTACAAGTGAAGACTACAATGAATATGTTTTTATAAATATTTATAATACCAATCTATAGTGTTTTTCATTTTTATATATATTTATAATATTAATCCACAGTGTTTAGTAGATTAATATTATAAATTTCACTATAGATTAATATTATAAATATATATTTTTCATATATATATATATATAGAGAGATATATATATATATATATATGTATATATATATGTGTGTGTGTGTGTATATATAGATATATATATATATATACATATATATATATATACATATATATATATATATACATATATATACATATATATATATATATACATATATATACATATATATACATATATATAGATATATATACATATATATACATATATATACATATATATACATATATATACATATATATATATATATATATATATATATATATATATATTCACTACAGTCAAATCAAAATACCCAACATATTCACCATTTCACTATAAATCAATATATGAAAAATATTATATTCACAATTTCGCTATAGATCAATATATGCAAAAATTGAGATGAATGAGAAAAAACTCTCATTACAACTTAAAACTTACATGTATTTAAGATGAGTTTTAGAGCAGTGGAATTTGAGAAGATTGAAATGAAGGCCACTACCAACCCTTCAAATTTGACTGTTGTTCATAAGAATCACAATCTATAGATTCACAACCTTAAAAATAATGTTGAGATTGAAGGCAGGGGATCCTTCCTATTTTCAGGTCTCTGAAAAACAAAAATCATAAAATTAAACTAAGAAACAAACATTAATTTAATTTTGATGTTTTTGGAGAATTTTTTATGTCTCAGAATGAAATGAAATAGTTGTAAAATAAAATATCAAGATTTTTTTTAAAAATGGGTCTATTAGAATTCCAATAGAAAGAAAAATTTACTTACCCTAAAAATGATGTTGAAATTATGGCCCTTCCTATTTTTTGTTCTACATGTAGGGGTATGTAGAAAACAAAAATCCTAAAATTAAACTAAGAAACAAACACTAATTTAATTTTGATGTTTTGGGATAATTTTTTATGTCTCAAAAATACATAAAATAGTTGTAAAATAAAATCTCAGGTAAATTCTTAAAAATGGGCCTACTATAAATTCCACTCCAATAACAACCAAAATTTACCTAACATTGTAACACATATTAGTATATGTTTCTTTGGAATTTATGCAATAAAATTAGTAATTCTTTTAGTATGTGTTTCCTTAAAATTTATGGAATAAGACTATTAAATAGTAATGTCAAGCTGCAAGCCTACAATGTTACAGGCTACAACAATACAAATAAAATTATTTCAAGATAAAAATTAGAATTAATTTTAATTGAGAATGGAAAAAAATAAAAGGTTTTAAATATGTACTCGTAACCCAAAATATTCCTTCAACATAGACAGACTAAGACCAAGAGATTAAACATGGCTTCCCACTTTAGCCTTCAACCATTGTCCATGGCTTAAGTGTAATGCATTAAGCATCTCAAAAATTGCACAATAGTTGCATGATAATGGGCATGGCTTAGCTCACAGTCTCATAGAGCTTAGAGAGTTGAGAGAGTTCTAACTTCTACCAGTGTCCAAATTTAAACGGTCCATAATAACTTGGACGCTTGAATGGAAAGAAGGTGGAGTGGAGTAAATGGAGACTAGTGGAAATTGGCACCAAGCATGGTGACTGACATGATGATGAGATGTGGAGATGAGTCAAGACAACTAAATCTGTAGTAGCACCAAATTCATTTATTTCCACATACATGATCAATTAAACTTTCACTATTCTAGTTTCCAAATTCCACAGTCACTCACTCTCCCAGTCACTGCACTCCCACTATAGGCCAATGCCAATTTCCAAATCTAATGCCCATTCAGACTATGTAGTCCCAGTCTCTGGACTCCTAGTCAGCATCCAAATTCATTGTCCCAGGTTCTAGCCTAATGTCAACTGACAATGATAATGATCAAATTATCAAATTCTAATGATGAGCATTTTTTAAGTTAGCCCTTGCTTTGTCATTTCAATAATGATTTAACCCTTCGTAATTGACAAGCACTTTTTTTATTTCACTTTTTTTTATAAGTGTTATTTTTTTAACCTTCTCCAATGGGTTGGAAGCCCTTTGACAGGATGTGATGGGTTCAAATTTGGATGTTGTGTGGGAGGAGAGTCAGAAAAACGTATTGCCTGCTAATTTACACACTCTAAGTTTTGGATATGAGGATTGCCAAGGTTTTGATATTTTATGGGATGTTGAAATACATTGAATGGAAATGTAATGCAGTCTAAAAATTATGCCCAGGAAATTTTATGGTATTGGTTGAAACTAGTCATTATAAACATGAAGATATTCTAGAACATCTTTTTATAAAGATTTATAAGCATTAATCATTCAATATTATCACATTAATATTCGAGTAGATTATTCTTTCATCAAACAAATTATTATATTCAGTACTCTAAACTTTAAGCAATGTGTATATTTGTATCAATTTTCTATTGATTTTTTTTATACAAGTATTTTACTGAAGTGTAAAGATATATATATTAATATAAAATATCTACTAATTTAGATTATAAATATAAAAATAAATTAATTAATGTAAATTGAAATATTATGATTATTTGATTTAGAAAACACAATTTAAAAAAAGGATGATATGTGTTTAATTTATCATGCATATTTGTTACTCACAAAAGTTGTCATTAAATCTTTAAATTATATGTGTGTTATTTTCCAACTACTTACAATACAAATAATGGTTGAACCCTTGCATGTACATTATCGGCAAAGTCAGACAATTGTAGCAACCAACACTATTAAGGCTTATTGGTAGTGGCCTTGCACATAGTATGGGGTCTAATACTTCTCAGAGCCCCAAACTTGCATCTTCAATGTGATAATGTGAGTGGGCACCTCTCTGATCCTACTTTGGAAATCTTATTTTTTGTCTCTCTATCCAAACCCTAATTGTGATTTTTTGAACAAAAAAACCCTTAAAAAAGGGTTAGTATTTTTTTTTTGGATTGACCCCAAACACTCCCCTCTAAATGGATAATCATTGAATATGTTCCAATACTCCAAAGAAATTTCAAACTGCATGTAGTTTTCCCACATATGCATGTCTGTGTAACATCTTGAACAATCTAAAATGAAATGTTTTCTTTGACCTTTTATGCTTGACACCATGCATCTTTGAATTTTATATTTCACTACGTGGATTTATCTAGGGTTGATCCTTGAAGATTTGAGATGTGTGTATGCCATCTGATAATGTTCCAAGAAAGTGTTAGGTGAGTTCCAAGTGATGCTCCAATGGATCATGACCTTAGGGTTGATTTAAATTTATGTATGACTCTTGGTTGCTTTCTACTATGAGTGACCCATGAAACAATTCTAGGTCGACCTAATGAATAATTCTCATTATAATATCTAAAATAGACATTAAGGACTCATGGACATTAGCAATAGAGGGAGATAGGTGCATTAATTGATGTTATCTAGTGTTAATTGGTCTATGTTTGAACTGAAAACTAATGATATAAAATGTGGAGACTATCTATCTAGGATCATAAAGGGTTCTTGTATAGACTGAAGGGATTTTGAATAAATGTGTCTAGAGAATAGAGGTGGCTAAGATAGTACATGGGCAGATAGATAGATGGAAAGTGTGATCAAGAGTCAAATATATGCACAATGTCTAATCATGTCAAAGAATGCCAAATTTTATGTTGCGAAAGTACCAAAGACCAAAATTAGGTGTTTATAGATGTCACCATTTTAATACTATTACAAATTCTAAATTAAAAGAATAACATAAGAAAATTTGATACTTATGATAAGCATACTCTGTGTCTATAGGTACAACCAAAATGTATCAATTTATCAATGTGAAACCTATAAGAAACATATATAGATTAATATCTCTTCATAATAATAAATTTGAAATAATTTGAATCATTAAAAAATTTAAAATTGAAAATCTAGCAAACAAATACATCCAATGGTATGTGAACCAAGTTTTCAGACTTGATTAAAAAAAAATTGGGGTAAATAGACCCCAAGGATATGTGATTTCAAAAACTATGAAATGAGGATTGTAAATGCCTAACTAATCATCTTGTGAAGGTGATGTTAGAAGTTTAACAACGCAAGACCTCAATCACAATGTCTAAGGTAACAAAACAACCTTTTATGGGACCTTGAAATCAGGTTAGTATGTAAAAAGATCAAGCAATGTAGATGGATATAGACCCAAAGTGCTCATGTAGTACTATTGTTCCCCACCAATCAACCATAACCAAAAAAAAAGTGGTTACATGAACAAAGTTCATAACCCATATAATCCATTTATTCCTCAAAATGATGTAGAATTATATAACTTGTCCCCTTCTATCATAAAATGTCTCAATTTTTCCTCGAAATCATGTAGAACGTATTAATCTATTGAATTTGACCAATCTGAGCATATAATCTATTTTAAAATGTGAAATTATCTTTTTGACATGGCCCAAATATCTTAATAAATACCATTTTATGCCTCCTTTTGATATGAGGTATGAAACCTAAGAATCACTCATCTCAAAAGAAAGAGTTATGTGTTATTTATAGTTAGATATGTCAATGAATCACATAGTAATTATAGTCTAGTAGATGAATGATATAAATCTTTAAAACACACAAAATATAAATATGCATAATAAAAATAATGACACCAAACACATAGTAAAATTCATTATGTCCCATATAATTATATGTAACTATGTACATGCATATGCACATAATATTATAGTGATAGTGTATCCTCCATACGTCAAGATACATACTTAATAAGTCAATAAATGAACAAATTAAACATACAAATCTATAGTGACAATGTACCCTCAACTTCCTTAATGAGCTTCGAATCTAACACATCCTAAATGACAGCGCCATGTCCCAAAAATAATGGCATCCATTGATGTCATCCCCACCATAATACAAAGGCATCAATTGCTCCCAAATCATCTATATTAGTTATCTCTATCACAGGATCTTGCTTCATCTATATTAGAGCCAACTCAGCCATTGTAGGTCTTAGTTTATTACATGGCCTCTCTAGGGCTCAAGAAATCCTTAACCATATGCAAGGTGCAGGTGGCTCATTCTACATGATACCAAACTGTCGTGTCACTTGCCATCTTTATTTGATGCCTGCACAATTGGGATACCATATGAAAATGAGTTGGGTGTGAGGTTTCATCTATCCATGAGTTCGTGAAACTAACCCTTGATCTCTTTATTCCAAAAGAATGATCTGCATTACAAAGATGGATTAGGTAGACTGTAGAGGTAGTCTTAGATTTAAATCAATAGTATGCTTTACCATAGATGCATATGCACTTATTTAGGTGGGTTAAAGATATCCTTGTATTGTCCCAACATGTTACTCACATATTTTGGATTTATTATTGTTATAGTAACTACAGTATGAATTGGTATCCCATGGATGTTCTTATGTTTAAGATTCACCATTAAAGTATAAATGTTTTACTATAATTAAATAGATTCATCCATTGTTTGGTATAAAGAGTGAAAGATTTGGAACAAAGCCTAGTACATGGTATACCATATCACCAACATTAACAAAAAAAATTATTACTTTCTTCATAGATAACATATCATTAGTAAGGATATGGTTTCCAAGTAAAAACATCACATACCTCTAATGGCACGACATTTTAAAGGGTTGCATCATGAAAAGGCTTGATTTTTTACATCAAGAAACATTTTTGAGTGATAGTTTCTTAGATCAATGTAGGGGTCTGACTTGGATGTAGGTGACCAGTACGAAATCCCTGTTGGATCTGGTTGTGACTACCTAGAATATTGTGTGTTTTGTGTCACCTTCACTCTAGTGTATTTAGATTTGGGTCATGGACCATCACTCCTCCTCAAATGATTAAACCCTAGTTCTTTATCTTTGTAGTAACCTTGGAAAAAATGGGTTAGTGGTATCAGGGTGTCGAGTTTACTCAAATACCTCTCTATCAATGAGCGCTACCTACATAGCCAATGCTTTGAAGTGTGCCTCAGAATTATGTAATTCTCCCCTACATGTTGTCTTGTATGTGCATAAGGATGCAATATGTGGAAATCAAGTACAATAGTGACCTAACTTGTAACTTAGAAAATATGGCTCATGGAGTGCACTTTCAGTACTTCAAACTTATAAATGTGGTATCCCTAGGACTAATATGGAAATAGGAAAAAATTAGGAAGTTTTGCTTGCTTGAATGCTTTTGGTAAGTTGCCTTGTGAGTAGTTAGGTTTGTGGTAGGTGAGAAATAAATGAGGGTTAATATTGTATATATCAATCCTTTTTGGAGAATATCTTGCATTAAAGCACTTAGGCTAACCATATGGATACATTTCATTTTCAAATTAGATGGCTTTAGGACATTGGACACTTGTATTGGAAAAAGGCACTCATGTCAATGTACACGTATTATTGGAACGTAAGTGTACGAGAAATTGGAAAATAGGCACAAGTCTAAAATTTGCAAAGACAAAAGATAAGTAGGTTTACAACACTCTGAGTATGATAGAAGCCCTGGGTCATCAGAATAACACTAGTCAGACTAAGAGATAAGTAATTTGGCATAGAGAGATAGTGTATGCAATGCTTTGAGCAATGGGAAGGTCTAGAAGCTAAAGGTACATCCATGATATGTGTTTCCCAAGTGTACAAGACTAAGGTGCTATATAATTCAAAAATAGTATCTACAATATGCAATCTATTGCCAAAATGTTATCTTTTCAACAACATCATTATAGGCCTCGATGTTGGCAATATTGAAGGTATGACTATCAAAATAAAAAAGGTTCCACAGTAACTAATGCATGGGATCCATCCCCTAATTGATAATGTGTGGAGATTAATAAGGGGAAATGAATGTCACCACTCCCCTACACCCACATTCATGACTTGACATCTAAAAAAAAATGCTCAACCAAATAAATCTAGACACAGAGTGGAGTTAAAATCTAGAGATCTTAGCTTCTTGCAATTGAACTATATATTTATAGGCTTGGAATTGATCTCTATGATTTAGGATAAACCTCTCAGATTACTTATAGATTGTGGATTCTACAATGTTTGACACTATGACCAAGTTTCCCACAAAAAAAATGCAATCTTTATTCTCTTTTATTGTAAATCTATAGTACTAATATATACTTTGATTGATTCAAAGATCTTGATAATTTTGCCACTTATTCTTATAGGGTTTTTTTTGAGGTTTTTATTCATTTTGGTTGTGAATATCGCTCCTTACATTTTGTTGAAGTTGTTACTGTATCAACTTTATATGCATTTTATTTCATGTTATTCATTATCACATACATTTTATCAACAAATGTATATCATTTTAGTCAATTATGATCAAAATGGTCTCTTTACTAATGAACATAACTATATTTTTTTTATTGAAACATGTCAAATATTACTTAAAAAGGAAACACATTACATGTTCTCTCAAAAATATAGGTGGTATGAGAGCACACCCCAAAACATCAACAAACAAACACTAGGTGAAAATAAATCTAGAGAAACAAAACCAAAGTTAAACTACAACCACAATGACATTATCATAAAAAGATAAAAACCAATATTTAAGAAAAAACACCGCCATCCCCACAAAAGGAGGTAGAGGAGGTGGTGGGCTATCAAGGTTGTCTCCCCAACTACAGCCATGAAGGGGAGAAATATCAAGTATGTTCCACCCATCATCTTATTTCTTTTCTTCTTCACCTTCCTCAACTCGCCTAGGGGGTGAGATTGCAAGTGCTAGCTTGGGGAACATCCCTTGAGCATCTCTTCATGGAAAATTAAACCCAAACTCACCAGCATCAACATGGGGCAAAGGCCTTCCTCCATATCCCCCATAAGGTGGAGGGGTAGATAAATTCGAGCAGCTTCGAGACCTTTGTTGCTCGCGGTCATGTCCACACCAATCATGATCTTGGTTATGGTGATCTTGAGGAGCATCAGGGGGTAATTTACTTACTATTCAATGGGCATTACCACAATGACCTATGAGGATACAAAGATGTTTCACCTCGAGGGCTACTTTTTTGGCATGTAATTGAATATGTCGAATTACATTAGATAGAACAATGATTCTATTGGCAATAGTAAAATCTCTAACTAAGCAATCTTCATTAACTATAAATGCATTCCTATCTTTATATAGAGTAAAAATAATTTCATTAAATATGCCATATTTCCTTGTATCTTGCAGGTAAAAGAGTAGAATCCCCTAAGAGGGCAATGTTCCAAGAAAAAGGCTCTGGCCTGAAAGGCTTAAAAAGGGAGTGAATCCATTGCTAGGTTTCCTAGGCTCTAGCACAAAACTAGAAGATGTGCTTTGGAGACTCATAATTAACATAAATAGGGCATCTGGGAGAGGGAATCCCCATGTGAATAACCTTATCTCCAACATGGAGACTTTGGTAGAGAAGGCATTGGGAAAAATGGTTTTTTGGGGTTCCACCACAACTGACTAGATACTTTGGAACCTCCTAGGACAAAAGGAGGGGAATGTATTAGTATTCCATCATGTATTAACCATCTCCTACGGAACACTGATGGGAGAGGGACATTGATAACCAATATAGGGTTGATACCAAAGCACAGGGGTGGAAATAGCCCAATTCTAGTCTTTCTACCACTTTGGAGACCTTTTAACACCAATTTTGTGTAAAGCATAATCTGGAGCAACCATCTTGATCTCAAAGATGGACTCAAAATCCAAAGCATTTAACTTGAATGTGGTTTTTAACTCAAGCCAACTAAGCCAAGATTTGGAACACTTGTCAAAAATATCGCCCAACACTCGAATGCCTCTATGAAAAAGCCTAAGAGGTTTGAGTCTGGGGATTTTTGCAAAGGTTTTCTCATTAATGGTGATCACCGAGGACCACCAAATGGAATGTTCTTTGATGGAGAGACTAGACTAAAAACCATCCCCTTTCCATCTTAGTCATGGCTTAATAGTTTATCAGGTCTTCCATATGATTTTGACCACAAAAATACCTATAATTTTAACTGGGACTAGGTAATAAGCAAGGTTTAGAGCCCAATGTTTTGCCAAACTTTTCTACCCAAAGGGCTTTTGGGTGAGATTTAGTGTTGGAGGAGAGTATTCCAAGCCTCTTTCCCATCGAGAGCTCTAATAATCCATTTGGCAAAGAGAGAGATACCTTGCTTAGAAATATCAATAAGCCTCGGTCCTTCAACTTCTATGGGTTGGGAACAAACCTCCTAGGCAAATATGTGGAAGCCTTTAATGCCTTCAGAGTTAGCCCAAATAATGTATCTAAGCGTATTTTGAAGATTCATGTAGGCTAATTTAGAAGAGGCATAACAAGAAGAATAGTAAAAATGGCTGGTTGCAAGAACCTTCAAATAATTCTAAATTTTTTCAACCAATGAGAGGGGTTTGGTAATCCAATAATATAATTTATTATCCACTTTGAGAATAACATAGTTCCATAGATCAACTAGAGAACCTTAAAAGGCAAAAGGAATACCCAGGAATTTAAAGATCTCTCCATGGGCAATCCACTTCCATTTATAAACCTCAAGCTATCTAGGTAGAGGATCATATTAGTGTTTATATCTTTGGGTCTTAGTCCACTAAATGTTTGAGTTAGATGCCAAATAAAATATCTACAAACATTCCATAACATTCTAAGTAACTCCTCTTCCTCTTGAAGAGTGGGAAAGGTGTCATTCATAAAATGCCCATTTAGGATCTGGAGGTGAGTTGCCATGGGGAGGGTGATGCCTTTGACAATACCTCTGGAAGCATAATCTCCCAATAAATATCCAAAACCCTCAAAAACTAAAATATATAGGGAGGGGGAAAGAGGGCAACCCTTTTGGATAGAATGAAAGAGACCAAAACTCTCAGATTGGTGGCCATTAATGGTGAGACAAGTCGAGGCATCTTGGAAGAGGGTTTGAATAGAGTGGATGAACATAGGACCAAACCCCATAGCTTGTAATATGGCTAAGATAAAGAGCCATTCAATACTATCATAGGCTTTTTCAAAGTCTATTTTGATGAACAAAGCTTTTTATTTGGAGACACAAGCCCATTACATTCCTTCACACACAATAATAATATTGTCCATAATATATCTTCCTTGGATGAAATCAATTTGTTCAGGTGTGAAATTAAATGGGATGAGATATCTGATTCTGAGAGCCAAAGCTTTGGCAATTATCTTATAGTAGACTAAGGGTCCCCAAATTTGGAAATGAATTTAATATTACCTTTTTTAATGATCTTTCCCAGAAAATCCTTAGACATAACTTTCAGATAGGCTTTGGGAATATCAAGTTCCACACACTCTCATAGGGCTTGATATAATTCACAAGCGAAGCCATCAATACCTAGGGCTTTATCCTAAGCCATACTAGTGACAAATTCATGAAGGTCTTCGTTAGAGAGAATCTTGTCACAGATTGCTTTTTGGCTATGTGAGAGCCTATATTGAACAACATCAATGCATTTCTTCATAGCCATTTATTGAGAATCTGTAGAGGTTTGAGCTTGGAAGACTTGCTTATAGTGCTTAACAAAGGTTTGAAGGATATCTCAGAGATGAGTAATACACTCACTATCCTAGTTGACAACCTTTATTTTCACATATAAATTATGAGCTCTTAATTTACTAAAAATCTCTTTAGAGACTCAATGCCCAATTTTAAACCGATGAATGTGAGCTTGAATCTGAGCTTCCACGGGCTCGATGAAGCTCTACCATTTGGATATGATGTCTTAATTCTACTATTATATTTTGGAATAATCCATCCAAGGGAGCCTATTCTAGCTCTTGGGAGAAATGGTTAAATTCTCTCATAGAGGTTGAGTTAGATCTTTTTCTGATCAAAGTTAACTATTTTTCAAAGAAGTGGAGAAAAGTGGCGGTACTTGTGATGGATGTCTCCAACCAATAAAATCACATAGAATATCCAAAGGGGTGAGGGACCAAGTTCCATGCTCATTATAGATGGACAAGCGTTGGAGCATGCTATAAATGGGATGTGTTGAGATAAAACTAGTTGTTGACATTTTTGACTGGAAGAGCAGAGTATTCTATAGAGAATTTTATTGGCTAGTGGTCAGAAAGAAGGACATCTAAAATCACATTGACAAACCTATCATATTTTGGGCAAAGGATAAAATTGTTTGATCTGAAAGAAGAGCCCTGTGAATTCTTTTAGGTACTCTTTTGTTACCTTGGTGGAAATTTGCCCAAGTAAACCAGGGTGTGGGAGAGGACATTTTATGGTGATGATTTAGTTCATACAACCCTAGCTTATTTCACATGTAAAACCAAACTTCCCTCTCCCCAACACATCTCATGGGTAAATTTATTTTTTTATCGTCAGGGGATTTATTCATGTTGACCAATTAATGACATTATTGGAGTCATAAATGTTGACAAGCCTAAGGATTTGCCCATCAAAATTAAAAACCATACAGAGTGCACGGTTAGATGGGTCCACTAGGGTTTGGCTAAGGAGCATGGGGTGGAGCTAGTGGCAGTAACATGGTGGCACTAGTGGAAGCAAATAACTTATCACATAATGTGGGCCATGCTTATAAATTGCAGCACACTATTTAAGGTTTTTAAACCCAAAAAGGAACAAAAAAATTTGGTTAGGTTTTGAATCTCCATGAGCTTAAGACCATGGGGGTGCCAATCGGTTTGCACCTAACTATGAATCATGGATACAACCCACAAAAAATCCAATAAAGGTATGAGTTTTGAACTAGTTACAGGGATTATCAAAAGTAGATAAATCAAGTTAAACATTAGGTGGAGATTCTTGAATAGGGGGTACATTACCTCGTAAAAAAATTTGGGAACAAACTTGCAAGCCCATTTCGGTGCCATGATTACTTCCTCCATATTAAACAACATCCAATGATGTAGGCCCCTAAAAAAAATCCACTAAACAATAAAATTGTCCGAAGAGTGAAAACTAAAACTAAGCTCAATAAATATATTTAAAGTTGACAAAACACTCCTACAAAGCCGAATAAAATAATAATAATATGATAAAATCCTTTTAAAAAAATAATACCAAAGTACTTCAGCATCTCTCTCCTAATTTCAAAATAAAATATAACTATGCTTTTCCATGGCATGGTAACATAACTATTTCTTAATCCTATAAGATACTACCGACTTTTAAAAATTTATCCTGAAGACGATGTTGAATAATTAATGGTGACAAAAGATCTCCACTCCTGGAATAGTGTGCATCTTTGGGACAACTCCTAAGTTGTACTGCAATTTGATTGAAATGCACACTTCCCTGATACAGTACTCGGAAAGCCTCTATTGGAAAGCATTTCATATGTATTCTTAAGATTAAGTAGTAGTCGATATTATTGAAAAAATAGATCAGGTTTCATATGTATTTTACTTTGGTAAATGTTTCGAAAGGGAGGAATTTTTGATTGTTTTCTTCAGTGTTCTTTTACGCATAACACTGTAGAACAGTAGAGGTTATATTTAGAGAGTTTCAATGTTGGCAGAGGTATATTATATATTTTTTGATTGAGAAGTTTATAATTATATAAATATAAATATTTTTGTTTAAGTAATTATAATTAAAGGATATTTAATTAGTTTAATGGTAGTTGATTATATATAATTTTGGTTAAATAAATATAATTATGGGTATTTAATTTGTCAAAGTAATTTAAGAAATGATATTAACTTTATTTGTTTGATTTTTTGTGTATTACATATTTGAAAGAAATTTGTACTTTACTGAATGCTATTAGAAACCATCAACTTCACTAATAAGATTACAACTCTTGTAATTGTATTATTATTATTATTATTATTATTATTATTATTATTATTATTATTATTATTATTATTATTATGAATTACTTATTCAATTTAATATTTAATATAATGATATTAATATAACGAGGGACACTTTGTGAGTAGTTCCTATTATTTTGGTTGAGAAGCAATTTTATATGATTTTGGTATAGTGGAAATACTAAATTCTAGTCATAATTATTTTAATATAATTTAAGAATATTTTCTACAATTATAAATTACTATAAATATAGTATTAATCTGATAGTTAACTTTATATGTGTGTCTGTGTGTGTGTGTGTGTCTCTGTGTGTGTGTGTGTGTATTAGTCAAATAGTACAAAGAAGGTACATTATATAGTGAGAAATTAGGTTACCATAAAGGTCAAAATTCAACCCACAACTAAAAAATACATTAAGCGTATTTTTCCTAATGATTTTAACAACCCTAAGTAAGATGACTAACAACCATGTATGTAAAATCAAAAGTAGGAAAAAACATAATCTAAGACCCCCCTTGAAACATATCTTAGGTGGGTAGAAGAACTAGGTCTTAACAATAAGGCCCGATTAGGTACCTAAGTACAATGCAACTCCCATAAAGTGGAACAAATGATAAAACCCATAGTACAAAACTCCTCTTCTAAAAGAGAGCAAAGAAGAGAAGGTAGCTAAAAAGCCCCATCAGAATATACAATTGATTGAAGCCATCCAGGATCCTTCAACAAAGTTCATGGAGGTGACTATAGATCAGAAGTAGATGTAGTGAAGAGTGGATAACACTAGAATAGTGAATGAGTCTGCCAAGAGCCTAATGGATCTTCAACCAAAATGTGATTCATATCCAAGGAACCGTTCTCCTCATGCAATGTAGGAGGACCAACTGTTTATGAAATGATGGTGTAATGAGAACATAGGTAATGAAGGACTACTTAATGCCCTGAAACTATGGTGTAGACTATTTGATGTTTGATGTGTCTTAGATCAGTATACATGTTTCATATAATGTTTGAATTAAGCTACAGGTAGGTTGAGTAGGGAATAACTCTTCAACATCTGGAAGGTGACAAGGAGATGGTGAAGGTGTGTCCTCATCACTGCTATAGTCATCCATATTACAAGAAGAGTCATCAATATCAGAGGTGTGTTCAGGCTAAAAAATATCATGTTTAGGGGATTCTAAAGAAGAAGAATCTGAAATAGAGTGAGGAGTAAAGTGTGAAAATTTATATAGCTGATTTGATGATCAATCATTCCTTATGCCAATATAGTATAACAATGTAGCTCTCTAACATACATTGAATATAGAGTGAATTCAACTCGCATGCCCAAACCAAGGTGAGTGATCTGGTAACATGATAGAAGATTGGTTGAAAGTGAGGAAACACTTAAAATATTATTTTATGAACTGAACTCTATCAGTGAAGATGATATGTGATGTGAAACACCAAAGTCAATGACCCATGTAGGAATTTGAGGTATAACTACAACTAGGGCCTTTCCCTTTGCTTTCCTCTTACTATTCTCTTTTGCCTTTTATTACCATGATCATTTTCCATAGAGGATTCATGGGTTGATGAATTCTGAAAGGTAGAATTAGGGACACTGATGTTGTGCTTCTTGAGCATCTTAGTCATTTGGTCAATTTTCTTCTTCAAACATTTTCTTTCATCATGCTTTCCTGAGCAAAACCCATTTTGATACAATCTTTCTTAGGCTTAGAAATGGAATAATTCTCATGGTTGGATTTGAAACTGGGAGGATTTGCATCCTTCTCTTGATTTTTTTATTATGTTTCTTCTCTTTGTTATTTGAATCCTTATCTTTCTTAGCAAACAGTGCATGAGATTTTGAGGACATCACTATGCCCATATGTATCAACTCATCTTGATCCCAAGTCAAGTCAGTAACAAATGCATCTAAAGAAGGTATTTTCCATTTGACTACAAGAGAACTTTTTGTGGTATGGAAAGTGGACACAAACATAGAATAGTTTGGACCTAGTTTGGAGAGTATAGACAAAACAAGTTGATCATATTTCTTATCTAATCCACATTCGTTTAACTAAAACCTCAAAGATTTGAACTTAGTGAAGGAGTCATGCATTTTGTCAAAATCAGCTGGGCTAAAACTGATGAACTCATTCTCCAGTTCATGACCTCTCATCACATCCTGCTTTCCAAAGAGTTTTTCCAATGTGGTCCATACTTCATTCAGTGTTTTAACAGATTCAATTTGAAAATGTAAGTCAAGAGAAATAGGCAAACTAAGACATCCATGTGCTTGATCATATTTTTTAAACCATTTATTTTTCTCTACATCTACTGTAGGTTCAGTTTTCTTGTTCATAGTAATCCTATAGAATCCTTATTTTCTTAGAGCAAGTAGCACGTTGTTTTTTCATTCGTGATGATTGAATGCCATAATAAGAGGAAATGACCAATAATTTTTTATGATGCAAGAAAAGAGGTTATTTTAGAAAGTAAAAAAATGTAGAAAAGAAAAACACACAACACCACATAGTATCCCCTTAAAACTATCATAGTCACCCCCTCTTACGTTGAAAATATAAGCACACTCGTATAGATGTTGGACACAGTCGAGAATATGTCTTGAGCAATTTGTGCATAAGTATGAAAGAACTGGAGGGACATCATAGTTAGTCGATAATGCATCTAAGAATATAATATTTGGTTTGAAGGGAGCCCAAAAATGTAATCAATAGGGTAAGTGCATGGAGTTGGGAGACAATTCCATGGATATTTTAGGTAACTCAACCATATTAATTAATAACATGATTACATTATTTAATTAACATGATCACATTATTTGAATTATGGATCGGTGATTACCAAGCCATAACGTGATCACATTATATTAAATAATAACATGATCATGTTATTGTCATTTTCGATAACATGATCACATTAATAACATGATTGTGTTACCTATGTATCAAAAAAAATAGCAAAACCTGAATGCAAAATCCTCATTTTTAATTTGAGTTTCCTTGCTTTCCTCCAGCTTCCATGATAGCATTTTGGGTGAAATACATAAGGGAAATCCAGGAAGCTATCAAATACATCCCATAAAATTGTTGATCGATGATGCCACCATGTAGGAGAGGTAAGTGATATAAATCTTCCTTATTTAACCCTAATTTTTCATTATTTAACCCTAATTTTTAGTTGTAATTTGTTTAATTTAGACAACTTATCCTAAAAACCCTTCTAACCCTCCATAGAACCCTCTTGTTGCTCTTCTTCCTAACCCTCCACAAAACCCTCTTGTTCCTCCTCTTATCCCTCCACCTAACCCTCCTACAATTCCTCAAAACCCCTAGCATTCAGGGGATTCTAATTGAAAACATTGTGGGAAATAAACATAAAATTGAAGAGTTAATTGGGAGAATGAGGGATCCCACTTCGACCAACCCCCATTGCAACCAGCTAGCCAATTCTTCAAAGACCTTATTAGGTTAAATTAACTATATAACAAGTAGAATTGATAGATGGATTTCATATAGGGATACTTATAGGGCATACTATGCTGACAAATTGTCAGTAATTTAGGTCAAGAACAAAGAAATTTCAAAAGCCTCTATTTACACCCTATTCATCAACCCAACCACTACTACCCCATTTCTTGTAACTATTAAACATTTTCCAATCCATCGTTGCATACATAACTTAATCATAGCCAATTTTTGGGATCGATGGTGGATGGTGTTTGACTATCCACTATGTAATAACCATAAGGTCCCATTATAATTTTTGAGGAAATTCTACTATGAGTTTTCCCTTAATGAGATTCTAAATTATTTTGATTTTAGTGAGTTTCAGGGTTGAAGGAAAGGCTTTGTGCAGGATCGACCAGGTGCAAATCGTGCACCTAATCAGCCTACACAAGTCCATATCTAAAATCCTCTTGAGCCTAATATCTCTATATTTTATTAGGTCATGGAGATCGACACTCTACTTGCTCTTACTTCAGTCACTAATACACTCATTCAACATATGAGTAGGCTTTCACATATTGATGCTAGAGATGTGCCACCTACTATGCATACCTGACCCCACCTTTGTAGTAGTTATGGAGATATGTGTACATGACCTTCTGATGATGATGGTGCTAGTGGTTTAGAGGGCTTAGATAATATTCTTATGAGTGATAAGTTTTTGGCACACATATTTGGTGTATAGACATCAGCCACTACACAGATGTAGGTATATTTTATATAAATGTCATGTTAAATTTAAGTTATATTTACAGATTTATTTTAGATAATAATTAATTTAAATAAAAATTGAATAATATTTCTATCATTTTTTATGTTGTAGGAGGTGACGGTGCCTTCATCATTATAGTCAACATTTATAACATTTGATTTATCATGGCCATTGTTTACATATTTAGATCCAACTACTGGCCCATCCTCTACTGCATCCATCTCTATTGGGATGACACCATTTACATTTACAGAGGTAAAATTTTGAGTTAATCTTATGCTCTATGTACATTTAGTCTATGTATATTTGATTTCTAAGTTTATGTTAAATTTATCTTTCTTTATTTTCATACTCTATTTTCATGTTCTCTCTCTTTATCCTTACTCTGTTCTTTACAATATTCTTATGTGTTTTCATAGGTATGAAAGCTAATTTGATTTTTTCCTTCCAAAATAATCATAACATCATCTACCTACTCAATTACATCTCATTTCATACATCCAACAATCCCAGACAACCCCCAAGCTTCAACTCTTCACTTAACTCTTCTTTCCTCTTTGATACCTTCCTTCTACTAGCCCTTTTTTTAGGCAAACCTCCTTGTTCTTAGTAAACTAAAAATATCCCAACCAAACCAAACCCACATTCAGATACCCCTTTACATTACATATCTCATGTAGGGACATTCATAATTTAACTCTCTTTTGAGATCACCTAACTCAACACCCCTCAGGATTAATTAGGTCTTCTAGGCCTAATTAAAGGATACTAACCGTGAAATCATACCATATGGACTCAATTGACTTTAAACCTTCAAAATCCTCTTATTCCTATATAAATACACCTGTCTGCCAATTTTGATGATGGGTTGATCATCTTGGAGGTACCATGAACCTTTGGAAATTTTTATGAGGTATTACAATCCATTAAAGAGGAACCACAATAGTTGTAAGCTATGAGAATGGGCTCAATGGTATTTATATAAATTTTATTGGAAATATCCCATGAATAATCTCATTCAATATTAGATAAGGTTAGTTCACATACCATGTGGATAATTATAAAAATAAGAATAGATATCTAGGGGTCATTCTAGGTAACACTATCTTGAAAATGAAGTTGTTAAGCTCAATATAGTCATATTCTCATTTTGACTTATGTCACCATTACCATTTACATAAATCCACATGTTACCCTTGAAAATGAGTGATAAAAGAAAGGGAATTTAAGGTAAAAGAGAAGAAATGCACATCATTAACAATCATACTTAGTGGATCATTAACTTGGCAATGCAACTTTAAGAGTCTTCTTAGACATAAAGGACCATGACTCAGGGCCCAACATTAAATTGACTTATTTAAATAAAATTAATGAAATAATTATTTAAATAAATTTATATTTTATTAAGTGACTTCACTTAATACATCTAATGATAGTAAGAAGTAAATATTTCTTCATTTTATTACAAGATCTTAAATACATGTTTATAACATTTAATGACCAATTTAAGAGGTGTGGTGTGGTTTGTACGAAGGGACATAGTTAGGGATAGGGTACTACACATTCTGGTGTTGACCTTACCTTCTCATGTTTGAGCCACAAACTTGTAATACACATAATAATTCAATTATAATATCTCATTACACCTTTTTCTTTGGCCAAGTCAAAGGTCTAGATTTCAATTATAATGGCTCATTACACCTCTTGCTTTGGCTATGACAAAGGTATAAAGGGTAGACAACCTCTCTATTCAAAATTATATATGATAAAAAACATTGCATTGGGTCTCAACAGCTTGTATCCCCATTGACAAATTTTGGGGGAGAGCCACCATTTGTGTTGGTACTAAAATACGTGCCAACCTCAATAATTACACCTTGCAGTTTCTTCCAATTCAACATCCAAACTATTTTCCAATTTTGTTCTCTTGAGCCAAAACAAGACAATATATTTAGATGGCTAAAACTTGATATATTGGACAAGGGCCTCCCTTCCTCAACCTATTGGTAGAATGTTATTTACACACACCTTTGTCAAGAGGTGGATTCACCATGGCTCATTCCTTTCTATCAATTGGGTAATTTCCCACATATCACTTGTCATCCATCTATTATAAATGAATGTGATATCAATCCATGTATTATATATAGAGATACAAATGATTTCTATCACGCATATAATGGAAGGATGATGGACATATGTGTGTAGCTAAACCTTTCCCCAGTAAATATATAATGGAATTTTACTCTATCTAAAGAAGCTTTACAAATAAGGACAAAGTTCTTGATATGTCTCTTATTCCTTTTCTCTCCCTAACTTTGCCTTGTCAAAGTGCTACTATTCTTGGTTTACATTTACTTTTCTTGATATGCATGTTGTATGGTAGGTATGTACTTCAATGATTCTTGGTTTATAGTGTCTTTTCATGATATGCACGATGTATGGAAGTTACACTTCCATGATTCTTGGTTTACATTGTCATTTCATGATATGCATGGTTTCCATATATAAGATTTGATACTTTATATAAAATTAAGTGAGACCTTGTTTACATGAACAATTGATAGCTAGAGCAGACAAACATCCCTCTCTACGAGTTGAGACAAACATAGGCCTTGTTACTCCAATGTCATCTGCGCAGGTGCTGATAGAGGTATATATTAGTTCTTGTAATTTTGAATTGTAAAAATAACTTGTTTTAATAATTTTAGTACATGTACTTGGGGCAAATATAACTTATGTAAATGTATTATGTATGCAGGTTTGTCTTATGACATCTGATAGTCCCAGTTAGATGATGAGTAGGGAAACTTCTCATGTTTTTTTCATATTTGAGACACCTATCCAAACATTTGAGCCTATCATTGACTTGTTTCAGCATGAAAAATAGATTGAGCAGGATCACAAGCTTGCAGATGATGCATATTTAAATATTTTTTTATTGTAGTTTAAAATTGATTTCTTAACAATTATTTGAATGTATTTTATGTTAATTTCATAATAATTCGTGTATTTCAATAGGCTCAGTTGCAAGCAAGCTATGAGTGTAGGACCTGCAGTTAGACCTTGGAGCAATCGAAGGCATTAAAGGGGTCTCCATCTACTAGCAGGGCATCCCAGAGAGAGTGTTCTTCGAGGAAGGCAAAGAGCGAGAGGTTATTTAATGAACATAATGTCTTATGTACATGAGTTATACTTTTTTTATATGCCCATATGGAAATTTATGCATTTTTGGCATTATATATGTGCATATGACATTCAACCAACATTAGATACTATGTTGGTAGATGTAATTTTTTGTATGCCTATCATTGAAATCTACGTATTATTGACATTGGACACATGTTCCTATATTGTATTCCCATCATGGTAAGATCTATCTAATTTATATTTAGTTTTTATTTCATTGTGTGTTATTGTACAATGTTGTTTTGATTATCCAAATGATTATCTATCAGATCTCATATTTAATGTTGTACACAAATGAGGATCAAAAAATTATTATTTTCAATTCTATAAATCTTAGATCTCCCATACTTTTTTAAATTATTTTTTTGCTTCATTGTGTGTAGTGGAAATAACTAATGACACTCTTATCACTTAGGCTTGATGGCCTTCTTCTCTTTATACCTACTTATTTTACACTTTGGATACACTTCTTAGTGTCATTAGACCTCTTATAAACATGTTCAAAACTAATAACATGATGAATCACAACTTATCAACATGGTAGAATCACTCCAAGCTCCCTTAAGTCAATAGGTCAATAGGTTAATTACTCATTAAGTTTCTAGGTCTCTACTTTAAGTTGTGGTTGCAGAACTCTAGTTTCGATGCTTTCTGACTGAAAACTAACACTATAAATATGTTCAAAGGGGTGGATAATGTCTAGGCCTAGGTTTTTGGCCTCCCATCAGGCCTAATTGATAAACCTACCACGCATTCTGACCTCAAGAACACCCTTCCCAATACAAGAAAAATATGATTTTTTAACCTAAATTCAAACACACGTATAATGAAAATTGTAAGTCATTTCAATAAGTTTTTAGATCCCTCCCTTGCCTATTTAAGCCCTCTAATCACACCCCATATCACTCAGGTGGAAGCTTTAAGAGCAATCTGTTGGACAAGTTGTAGTGAGGGGTCTAAAAATGCAACTTTTTGGCAGTGAACAAGCAACTTCTTGAGCTCTAATTGGCATTTGTACCTCTGAGACGTCCACCTATGAATCTATCACTTTGATCATGTTCAAATAGTTAAATTACATGTTAGCACACTATTATAACATTCATATCCACTTGAAAGTGCATTTTTACTACCATTTTGAAAAGCGGAAACACTGACAACAAATGTTGTCAAAGTTTAAGTTGTGGTTATAGAACTTTAGTTTTGAAACTTCCTGACTTAAAATTGATAGTAACATGTTATGAGGGGAAGATAATGTCTAGGAATAGGTTATTATCCTCCCATCAGGCCTAATTGACAAATGCACCACCCATTCTGGCATCAAGATCACCCTTCCCAATACAAGAAAAATGCAAATTTTTAGCCTAAGTTCAAACATGCATAAAATGAAAAATATAAGTCATTTATGTGAACTATCAAACCCCTCCCCTACCTCTTTAATCCTTAAAAATAAAGGCTCCAAAAAATGAAAATGAAAAGCACAAAACAGAACTAAAGACTATAGAAAGATACATATGTACAGATGATCTTATCTGATGCCTCAAGATTTGAAGTGCTTCAGATGTTGCCCACTATGAGATAGTGAAAATGGTGTGCCATCTTGATAAACCAGCATGAAATCATTTTATCCCCAAAAATGGTGACGGGTGAATGGAACTCTCCACTAGGAATCACATTTTATGTGCCTTCCCCTTGGTTTTCTTTTCTTCTTGCCCCAAATCAAGACTTGACTTTTGGTACAAAAACCATGAATCTTTGCTCTCCTAGCAAAGAGTTCTTTTTCTTGATTTTGATGGGTAGTAGCACAGCCTAGTACCATAATTTGTTGTTCTAATAGCTCAGCCCAACACATGTCTTGATTTTCCCCCTTAGATATCTCAGATTCTTCTTCATTTGGAGGGGAGGGTTCTTCTACACTTATGCCACACTCCACCAATTCTTCTGCTATTTAATCCCTACCTGAAGACTCAAAAAAAAATTGGGCTGCAGGGGCTGTTGTTTGGGTCTTGACACATTTAACATGATCAATTATGTCAAATGGATGGATTGGACTAGGCACAGGGGATGGGAGTTCTTCCTTTTGGTTTATGGTAGGGGTGGGAGGACTGATTTGTGAAGTTGAAGTAGAAGGTGTGGAGATTTTTGGGATACTTACTTTCTCAGCAATCACTGGGTCCTTCAGTTGGATAGGTAGAGTGGCCCCACGCTTAGCAATCAAAACTACAAATTGAGGTCATTCCTCTATTTCTCCTTTATTAGCTTGTTGAGCTGACTGATTCTGGGACTGGGTGACCACAACATATGATGCCTCAGATGCTTCACCTTTACTTCTGTGTTCATCCTGGTAATCCAAGAAATTGATGTGGGAGTCACCAGTTGACTCTTCTTGATCCTCTGTGAAGAGACCAGTCTCATTTTCTTGATTAAACTCAAGTTGGAAAGAAAAATCATGCTCTATTTCCAAATACCCAACTGCTGAGTTGGCTGGAAGTGCTTCAATGGCAAGGTTCCTCTATGGGGGAGGAAGATGATTGGGTTGCCCTTGATGTCCCTGATTAGGGAATGTGCTCCTTGGTACATCTCTGTATGAAGGAGTAGATGACATCCCTTATGCCATTTGTCTTCTGAGGGCCAGCACTTCATTTGCTAGCTTCTGCACCATTGGATCAGTGGTGGCTGTAGGTGAGTTATTAGAAGATGTGCCTTTGTTTGAATCCCTTCTTATCTTTCTAGCCAAGATAAGGTCATCTTCTAACTCAGTGGCTAAGTCTTGAGTAGCTTCAAGATCTATGCAGCCAGGATGTCTTAGCAAAAAACTCACTTCAGGCAGCAGTGAGTTTATGAAGAAGCATTTGAGGTTCTCAAGTGTGCGCTGAGCAATTGTAGGAATCCTATTTTTCAGCTTGACAAATTTTGCAATAAATACCCTCATGGGCTCATGAGGTTCCTTCTTCATCTACATAAGTTGGGCTAGCAAAGCATGAGCATCTTTTGTAGGTTTGAAATTTTCTTCAAACATGGCTTTGATAGTGTCCCAACCAGTCACTGATCCAGTCTGCAAATGGTAAAACCAGTCTACAGTAGCACCTTGTAGTGTCTCCACAAAAATATTGACTGCCACGTCTTCAAATTCCACCCCTATCACACCACAGGCTATGGTGAAGGCTGCAATCTGTTCATTAGGGTGGACTCTTCCATCACCAAAGAATTTGGGGAAATTCTTCCTTGAACTGAGTGGTAGCTCATGCAGGGGTGGAGTTAGATTAAGTGGGCCAAATGATTTACCCCAGGGGCCTCAAACTACCATGATTGGATTATGAAAAATAGGGATAACACATCTGAATGGAGTTGTCAGATTATAGGACAAAAATGGAAAAGAAATTGGCCCTACTTCAGCTTAAAGCTTGAGGCTTCAAACTGTGCTTTCTTTCCCAACAGCTCTAGTTTTGCAGACTAGATAATATAACAGAGACGGAGGAAGATGGTAAGGCTATAATGATATTGGGTAAGACCCAGATGGGAGTCGCCAGACTCTATAATGGATAAGGTGATAATGATAATGAGTAAGACATAGGTGATGTTTCAATTTGAATCCTGAGGCTCCAAATTGCACGTAATTACTGTGTCCCCAACAAAGTCACCAAAAATTGTTGGGTGAAGATTTTGTCAACCAGCTAACTGGCGTTCAAAATAGTTCCTATCACCACAGCATAGAAATATTGGTCATCCAGGTGTGCAGTTTTACTGCATCACAAGGGGAAAAATCCCTCCTCTCACTTTAGCAATCATGCAAATGATGACACTTGTTAGCTTTCGATGATTCTCACTAAGGACACGTGGTGTCTTCTACTACATCGAATTGAAACCCTCCACCGTTAACACTTGGCAGCATCTGCCTCCTTGGGTCTTTACGACATCTTAGAAATGTTTGGGGCTCAATCAGGCTCTCATGGATGATGACACTTGTCAGCCTCCAATGATCTCTGTAAGGGGCACGTGGCATGGTTTGAATACACTTGTTAGTTGTGCAGATGTAGACACTTGGCATGTTCCACTTCATTCAATCACTCATCCCTAGGCCCACCATGGGATTTGCTCAAAATAGTGAAGCTAAGGGAAGAGACTGCAGATATTGACACTTGGAGGCTTCCACCTAGCTTTGGAGGAGACACGGGGCACAGTCCGTTGCTCTTAGGAAAAACATAGTGATGCCTTCTGCGGTTGCTACTTATCGGCTTCCACTGATTCTCACCAAGGACATGTGGCAGCTTTCACCATTTTTTAGAAACAAAGCATAATGGGGCTCGATTGACAACACTTGACAGCGTTTTCCTAACTCTTTCTTTTGTGTACATCCTTCCTTAACTAAGGAAACCTTTGAACCCAGTGAACTTGCTAATCCCTTTACCAAAAATTTGAGAAAATGATGAATTTGAATGTTTCAGAACAAATTTTTGGAAAGAGGAAGATTTTTTTTGCTATGCAGGACTAAAATAGTCCTATGTTGTTTGAAAAATGAGGAATCACTTTTCAGGGACAACAAGTTCTATGATCTTTTTGATAAATATGTATATATAGGGTGGCTAGAAGGCCCTGTGTAATTCTCCTTGCCACCTCATTATAATACAAGAAAATATTACTCTTACTAATGAATTGTATATCTCTATATAGTAATACAAGATAACCTATTTTATTAAATGAATCACATAAATACTAAGAACCATTGGTGGATTTCATGGTTAGAATCTCCATTGTTTACTATTTGGTGGGCTCTTTAAAAAAGATCCAAAAAATGTCATTTTTGGAACATTTATAGGCACATCGAATCTCCACAATAGTGTTATTTTTATTAGCTCCTTCTTCACATATAGTTCCCACAATTTTTTGGGATGACTTTTCAATTTATGTTTTTATAGTCTAGCTCCCACCCTTAGTTTTTTTTTTTTTTTTAAATTAGATTTTGAATTTATTAAAAAATTTATTAAGTATAAGTAAGAATAGGTTGTTGACCCCAAAATTTTAAATTAAGAACAAATATGTGGAACATTCACAATGGTTATAATTTTAAGGGTATATAAGTTCCAAATATTTGTACCAAATACCGGTAAAAATATCTAACTAAAAAGAGAACAAGACTTTAACTGCATCATAGATTACCATATTCAAAGAGAGGGATAGAGTATCATCCATCCACATGCAGCACCATTGAAAATAAGATCCATTATCTTGAAATCAAAACAAAATGCAAAATGTTTTGATATGGTTTATTGATTAACAGTGACATATATATACAAGGAAATCAATTCATAATTATATAATGGTTATAGAACCATATAATCTAACTAATCACTTAACTATTATGCTAGCTAATCACTAACCAGTGCTATAATAGATCATTGAACTATCTAACTAAGCTAACTACGCTAATCACTAACCTAGCTTAACAAATCATTATGCTTAAGAATGTAATAGATATCGGGATTTTCCAACATTCCACCCTTTTTTACATTGTTTCTACAAACATAATTTTAACTGATAGTGGTCCCCCCTTTATTACAAACACTGTTAAAGATTTACACTCTCTGTGTATCCTACTCACTTTCTAAGGTGGCATGCCATCCTTGTGGTTTCAAGGTCTTAGTGTTACCTTGGTTCTTCCATGTAGTATTACCAAAAACCTAGAAGTGATAGGAACACTTCTCTTTGCTAAGACCTTCAATGGTTTTTTGGATTATGAGGATTGCCACAAACCCATATGGTTTTATGTTGCAGGTTGACCATGAACCTGGAGGGTTGTAGGAGGTTTCTACTTCACTTCGATAGTTTCTCAGATTACCACAAACCCTTTTCCAAGAAACAAGTGTTACTTTAGTGCTTTTTCTCCCCACAAATTTATTGTTTAGGAGGTACCAAACTAGAAAATAATTATTAGTAGCTTATTGATAAACACACTACAAAAAATAAAATAAACACACCAAAATTTTTCACCATAGCAATGATACAACCCCATCATAGGTGAATCACAAGAGGACAACAATTGTCCTCCAGCCTCCGTGTATTCTCCAACGTCTAGTAAGTGAAGCTGCTTCACTCATCAAATATGGATTTGAACATCACCTATACCATGCCATTTTTAAGGACCAAACTCTCCCAATGACACATATGACTCAAGACGTCAGGTTCACCCGATAATGCATCCGTACAAGAGATTTTTCACATTTTAAACAATATCGATAATGGACCCAAAACAAAATATTGACACATACTTTTGACTATGACTCTATCTCTTGATTTTGACACTTTTTCAATTTTTGATGATAATAAAAAAACACACTAAAAAGACAAACAACCTTTTAAAAGAAATGACATTATTTTGACACTTTGATTTTTTTACATTTGACAACTAGATAAAACCAAAAGCATTAATAAACATTTCTTAAAATAATAGACTATTATAATAACAACTTAGACTTGACAAAACAACTCAAAACTTATTTTAATAACTATTTGAACCAAAAAAAAAAGATTCGATTAAAAACTAACTGACGTGTCATTACCTATCAACTTATCTAAAACATAACCAACATTCAAGATTTTATTTATAGCCTAGGAATGTGTAAGGAACCTTGTAAGGAAAATTTATTCATACATAGGCAAAATGGGTTAAGTAAATTACACATGTTAAGGCATCTTAATAAACCATAAGTGATCATTATTAACCCTTATAAATTCAATCCTTTGGGAGGGAAAGAATAAAACCCTCTAGGTTTTCTCAGGGAACCCAAAAACATCAACCCTTAGTGTAGGAAAATGATTTATCCTATAGAAAAGAATCAATGTCAACAAAAATGATGATATCTTAGTTAAAGAAAATATTCAGGTCGTGTGTGTAGATTGGATACATTATTATTAGCTAAAAGAATCAAAATATAATAATGAGATAAATCAAACTATATAATAAAATATATTTTTAAAAAACATAAGCTTTTTTAAGAATAATACTTTTCGAGTTCTCTACTAGTGACTGTGAAAATCATGTTTTCTTACTTTACTTCCTTACCAAAAACCATAGGTATTTACTCTTCATTTATTGACTCATATACATTCCCATGAAACTCACCATCCTCATCATACGAGCAACACCATTGAGGATTGAATACACAATAATCAAGTAAAACTATGCCCAGTCTTTATGTTAAAAATTCCTTGTCCTTGATAATCTTTCGTAGACCACCAAGGATTAAATGCTAGTGGTCTTGACCTTCTATCCAAATCAAGTGAAGCAACACCTCCGAATCCCTATGTTCTTCATATAAGATATAGTTTTTGGATGCATTAGAGAGCATACTTACATAGCTTAGTGATTGTGCAACCTTAAAGGCATTCCTACAATCCAATGAATACTTTGGATCTAACATGAGGTATTTCATAAGCTTTGTAATGTATTTTCTCTCCAATGCATTAATTTTTGTTTCTTCAATCCATATTATTTTGATCCATATCCTCATGAAATTCATTATAATCACTTGTTTAATATACTTTGTAAGTTTTTAATGATGAACTCACCTGATTAGCCTTTAGCCTTCTACTATCCATTCCTAGTGCAGGTCTTGGAGGAAAATCCCTCCTCACTCTTGGCCACCTTTAAACTTTAAAATGTTAGGATTACAATAGAAATTAATGTGGAACAATTTCATAGAATTATAATAACAAGATCTATGAACAGAGATACATAAAGAACAAAAATTAAAATACACAACAAGAAGACGTGGTTTAATGTGGTTCACCTAATGTGGGCTACATACACTAATAAACACTTGATGAAATATTATTACAAGACAATAAGATTAAAATTCACTCTCATATCAATATTCTCAGAATTACAATGCACAAATATTATTTGGAATTGTGATAAACAAACTCTCTTGAATTCACACTTGAATTCACCCACTCTGTTCACATTCTCAAACTAAGTTCTTATATTTCTACCTAATGTATGTCCATCTATATATAATTACATCAATAGGTAACTGACATAATGGTTTTACAAAATAATGCGTAACAAAACCATGGGCTAAGTCAACCCATAATGGTTTCCCATTAATCAGTTATATTGTAAGACATGTATGTTTGAGGCATGTAGTGGGCATTAGAGCATAGGGCTTACAATTTGTATTTAAGGGATTAAGGATTAGGCTTTAGATTTAATGGTGTATATAATTTCTTATCGCTCTATGACATGTGAACCTTATTCTTACTTCAAAGGATGTTAATTGGGACTAAATCAATTGGCAAATAGGGAAAGTTTATGGTTTACAATGTAGGGTATAGTGTTTAGGGCTTAGGTTTTAATGTATATATGGTTTAGGGTACATAAGGTCAATCACAATGATAATTGAGGATAATTTGAATCACTTGGGCCCCTTTGTAATTATAGAATGTGTTTTTTGGTTATCATTATACTCCATGTCATCATGCAAATTGAGTGAATTAGTCAAATGGGGTAATCAATCTTGTGATTTAGGCCAAACTGATCCTTATGAACTTAATTCTTAGTCTACATGATGCTAATTTGGGATAAAATGATTTATTTAGGGTTTGAAGAGTTTATATTTATGGTTTAGAGTTTAGGTATTGGGAACTTTAAGGATTATGGCTTAAGGTATATAAAGTACAATTGTGATGGCTATTGGGGTAAATTTGAGATCCTTGAAGATATATCTATCAATAAAGAATGTGATTTTGGGTTCAATTAGCCCACACATCATTATAGATTGAGCCGATTAATCTAAATATGGTAATGAGTGATGTGATTTTGACCAATTTCATCCCTGTGAACCTAATTCTTACTATATATAAAGGATGTTAATTGGGGATAAATTTATTTGTTTAGGGTTTAGGGCTTATGGCTTAGGGTTTAAGGTAAATGGTACAAGGTTTAGTGATTAAGTTAAATGGTACAGGGTTTAAGGTTTAAGATACTAGATATAGGGTCCAATCACTAAGATAAATGCAGAGAATTTGATATGCTTCTTCACCTATTTGTGATAATTACCTTCATGTTTGTATTTATGATAAAAGTAAGGTCAGTTAAGACATACATGTTATACAATTGATTGAGCCTTAAATTTGGTTTAGGGGCTCAATTTCATCCAAATCACAGCCCTAATTGAACAAATTGACTAATTGGATCAATTTGTGATAGAATCAAACTTAATTTAGCCCCGAATCATATTTTTCTATTGAAAGGGTTCAAATTGGCCTCAAATTCCTCCTTAAAATAAATCAACTCTTTGGTTAATTATATATGACATGACAATAGGGTTAATTTCAATCCAAATTACATTGAATTTATAATTTAAAATATGCTCATATAGCTCATTTTGACCCTAAATACTTCCATAATTGAAATAATTGACATTTACATTCATTAGCTGATGATGTCAATTTTATTGAACTCAAAACCACATTATATACATGTAGAACTTGCATATAAATTAATAATGATTCTTTGTTTCAATCAATATAATGAAATTGGATCTGATCAACACCTAAATCACATTTTATATTCATACAATTAGGTTGAAAGGACTCAAAATAGCCCTATTTTACTTCAGATGTATAGTTCAATTGGTACTCTGAAGGCTAAGTTTTGTCCATAGGTTTAAAAAATGTATTTTATGACATCTAGTGATAAAATAAGTTATATCATAAAATTTATAATATGTTACACCTTAAAACCAAGTAATTACAAGTAGTCAAGTCAACATATTAAAATGCCCATAAAATTTTTGAAGTCTAATGTGATATCACAACACCTTAATTCACTATCCAAGGTTAGGGACCTTTCCCGTATCACATGGAATAACACCACTATTAGGGAGATCAAAAACATATATAAAATTTGAGGTAAAGAGAAAATTTGGTTTTTTGGGTTTTAGGAATATATAATGTGATTGTGTTAGTAATGGGATTGTATTATTAACTAATGTGATCATGGTAATACCACAATTGTGTTATTAATGCTATCATACTATTTAAATTTGAATTAAAAACCATGTTTTTGTCTCAAGAACGGCTTGGATTTCTGAGCCAAAGGCTTGGACCTGTCAATCTATAGTCAAGTTCAAGAGTTCTGATACCATCGTTCAACTTTGATCTACAAATATACTATGAATTTCAATGGTAAAATTCAAAAACTTAATACCATCGTGACAAGGACGCTCATGATTTTTATAAATTTTGACTAATTTAAGGTTTCAAACTATTATGATTTCTAGCTATACCTTTTTTATGTGACTACATGTCACAAATATATACGCCTATACATGTTAATGTATTTTTTTTATCCAAGTGAAAAAAAAATTATATGGTCACAAACTAGGCCTAATTATACACATATTAAAAAAAAAAACTAATTTTTATTTTTTTTTAGGTAATTAGGCAGTCACACAGATGATTATCCATGTTTTTGTTAGTTTTTTAGATTTATTTAATTGAAAAATTCATTAAAATAAAAGTATTTATTGAATAAATATAAAAATTTACATGACACAAACTAGAATATCTTATCTAAAGTTTCACCAAAGGTTTTCAAAGAATATTAAACATTGCTTAAAAAATGGTGAATAGAATGGCCACCTATCTACTCTATTTTATAAAAAAAATAGGAGTTCTTTTTTAAATTTTATATGTTTGATCTAGTTATACTTAACCATTTTTTTAAAAAATAGTTTTTGGGAAATTAGACTAAAAATGCTACATTTCATGTTCTTACACCATCTTCAAATTTGGAGTGTAGATATTTCAAATTATCTACAGAAGTTCAGATTTCTAAAATTTCAAGAAAATCATTTCTATAGGGAAACCACTTTTTGTCCCCCAACTTTGTGCACTTAATCCCATGTACATGTTCACATTCTTTAATATACAAAGCAATAAGAATATGATCACATTATTGTTTTTAAAATAATGCAATCGCTTTATGTATTAACATGATTGCATTATGACTCGATAATTACCAATTAATAATTTAAATAACGTGATTGTAGTATTTGATAATGTGATCTCATTATGGTAAATTTCCGTTCAATCATCCCCCAAAACCATTCACATACCCAAATTGTTTAGAAAGATCATAGATAAAACTATTCACAATTTTTAGATACCAGTCTAAATATCATAGATAAAATTGCCTAAACCTGGGGAAAATCTCTACTGTGCTATGCAAAGATCTACAGGGCTATGCAAAATCAAATAATAATGTAAAGACCACCTTATGCTTTTCTATATGAAAGTAGGCACCACAATCTTATGCTATTGAGACCACTTTTAACCATCAACAATAAATAGTGCTTTACCAACTGCCACTGAGACCAATTACTTCCAACATCATACACAGTTTGTGCAATATTGTCACACATCTCACATTATACTTGTCCATTATTAATTTAAATTTGATATTATTGATACAATTATTAACTTATTATTAATTATTTATCTCAAAATAAAAATTACATACAAACCACCTATAAATTTATCAATAACGAAAATTCATGTTCTCTCAAATTTATATAATTTATATTCTTTAAATTGTTTGAAATTTTGTGTAAAAAATATATTGTAATGTAATTTTATTTGATTGCAATTGAATTTATAAAATTTGACAATCTATTTTGCAGTAAATAAGTAAACAAACCATTGGAAAATTTTCATTTGGCACGTAGCGACGATGGATACCCTCAAATTGTAGTTCTAGTTCTAGTTCCATCGAAAGCGTAGTTAAATTTAGCAATGCACTAAAAACATGGTCCCCATGCCAAAGTTGGTTGTCAAATTCAATATTTTATCAGCCATGAAAGATTAAATCTATTTCACGTAAAACTAGATTGCATGTCTTTCCACACCATGTTTAAATAAAGATGTTTTATTCCTTTATATAAACGTACGACTTTCCACAGTTATATTCAATCTTCATCACACTTTTCATAATTATATCCAGTTTCAATCATTTAAGATCTAGCCGTTCATATTTTCATTTAGGAACTTCCAATATACTGTAATTATATTAGTGGTCATTAAACTGTAATGCCTTCAACCTTAGAATTTTCCACCTTAAATTATACTTCTTGGCTTTATATCGGATCAATGCATTTAAGATATCTGTACTAGGAAGTATTACAACTATGAATATCTACTGTTCCTTAATTTGTCTTAGAAAGGTATTCGATATACTTTCCTTATATCAGTGGGTTTTAAACTGTAATGTCTTATTCATCTCCTGTGCTTACAATTTGGATAGAAATTTTTATCTTGAATGAGTTTTGGATTATTTTTCACTCTGAATGAGATCCCTCGTTAAGGACCTTTCCGCTTTTTAATTAAATAAACAACAAATGCAGCAATACACAAAATGATTAAATAAACAAGAAACGTTGCAATACAAACAATTCATAACGCTAAACACACAGTGATTAAATTTGACAGTTGATTTTCTATAATGTTTTATAGACTCAATTTGACTGTAAGCATGGCATTTGAGAGATGGGATCTCCATAGGTAATAATTTGTCGCCTACAAGAGTTATTGTGTGAGGTCAGCCTTAACACAACTGTATTATTGAGGGCAGACAATTAAAAATTGTTTGATTTTGAAATCAATGAAATGACTTAACAATTTAACCAACTATTTTAGAAAGGGCCAAAAAGGCATAGGTAACGCAAGAAATTCAATCCAGACCTAAACCTGAACCTTGGATTTTTTAGAAATGACAAAGTCACGTGTTTAAAGGTGGAAAGACAAGTAAATAACTTCTCATATAACATGGATCATGCTTATGAATGGCAGCGAATTGTTTAGGGTTTTCAAACCTGAAAAAGAATACTTGGTCAGGTTTGGAATCCTGACGAGCTTAACACCATGGGGTGCTAATTGGTTTGCACCTAACTACGAATCATAGATACAACATAGATAAAACCCATAAATTATCTAATACAGTTACGAGTTTTGAATTAGTTACAAACATTATCAAATGTAGATAAATCAAGTAATATATAAGGTAAAGATTCTTGAATGAGTACATTCCCTGTATTTCAATACCATAATTACTTCCTCTTGATTAAACAACATTTAACGTTGCATCCCACTAAATAATAAAACTGCTCAAAAAACAAAAACAAAAACTAATCTCAATAAATATATATAAAAGCAACAAAACTCTGAAACGCCAAATAAAATAACTACACATTAATGAAAACCTTAAAAAATATGAACATACCAAATTCATCAATATCTCTCTCCTGTTTCTAAAATAAAATATAATTAATTTTCAATAGCATAGTAACATAATTATTTGTTAATCATATATATTACAATTTTTTTAAATGAATTTATTTACCCCAGAGGTGATGTTGAATAAATAATCGTGAAAAAAAAATTCTTCGCTCCCAGAATCCGGTACGTTATGGTATATTCCAAAATTGTCGTCACAGTACTCTTGTTTTAATAGCAAAATAGAGTGAGCTAGCAACGTGTCCTTCCTCACAAAGCCCAATTGTGTTTCCCGGCATGCCCCTTTATTGTCCAATGAAGTCAATATCTTATCTCTCAAAAAATAGCCAGCTGTGTTTGTTGACACGGGTAAATCTTTGTGGACACAAATTACATGCGCTCTCCCCACATTTCAGATTGTTAAAACTACTTACACACAATTCAATGGCATTTTAAGGGAGTCCGAAAGAGTCATAGGCTGCTCATGCTTATGACTGTGCAGTGTATTGCCTCAGAAGATGCAAGGCCAACTTCAATTTTCATGACTTTCTGACAGAAGTTCCGTCGGCATCTTCGCTATCTCCCACACAAATTTAAGCTGCTGCGGCCATGTTTGCTAGGGAAGAATTGCGGCAGCCGTGAAGGAAAGATGTGGCATTTTCTTTTTCGGAATCTTAGTCCTATAAAGATATCCACCAAAATTTGGAGGAACAATACTGTAGATTGTTGGATTCGCTTCTTGAGGATGTAGAAAAAAGATAGTCTCTAAGATTTAGAGGTTAACCCTGAGGAGAGTTTAGAGGGCATTTATTTTGTTCTGTTAATGGAAGAACAAGGTAGCCTTTTTCTCCTCCAGTCATTAAGACTTGCGGTAATTCAAAATTCATGTCTGAAGAAATTTTGACGTAGAAATGTGTTGGAGAATGCTGCAATTTTTAATTTTGTAACTTTACATTATTTTTATTTTTTATTTGTTATTTCGACTCAAAATGATTATATTATTAAGCTTTCTGTAATGGTAGTTGTTAATCTGAAATTTGTTTTATTTCATTATTATTTAGTTTTTTTTCCAAGTAATAGAAAATTTGTAATATTTTGATTATATGATGAAGTTTGGAATCTATAAATTGATGTAATTAGATGGAGGTTATTTATCACCAATTAATAAAAAAAAATAGAGGAAGAAATAATAAATTAATTAATCAAATAATATAACAGGTAGAAAATTCAAAACAAAAATCCTCTAAGAGTAATATCTTTCAGGATATTTATTTAAAATATAAATATTAATTTATTTAGAATAAGTTGTTGACCAATAATGATGAGAACTATAAAATAAATTAATAAAATAAAATAAGGGTAGGGGTTAGATCATAAAAATATAAATTGAAAAGTCATCCCAAAAAATGATGAGAACTATATGTGAAGAAGGCAATAATACAGATCACACTATCGTGGAGATTCAATGTTCCTTTAAGTGTTCCAAAAAAAGAGATTTTTTGGATCTTTTTTATAGGGCCTACCAACCAATAAACAATGGATATTCCAACCATGAAATACACCAATAGTTCTTAACATTGACCAAATTTATATAATAATAATAAAAAGTGGTTATCTTGTATCAATACACAAAAATATATAATTAGTTAGTAAGAGCAATGTTTTCTTGTATTAGAATGAGATGGCAGGGAGAATTACATAGGGCCTTATAGCCACCCTATATATACATATTTATCAAAAAAATCATAGAACTAATCATCAACTAGAATTTAATCCACACACAAAAATTCATGCTCATAACCCTCAATAGTTTTAGTCATGTTCTCTAAATCCTCTAAAGATAAAAGAGGAGTAGGGAAACATTCCAGAGGTGAGAAGATATCCACATCACACAAATGACTTCCAAAGCATTCCATAATCTCTCCTTGACCCTGAATGATATCCCCAAACCCATCTAGGTTGAAGTGATGGTGATGAAGTACATCCACTCCAAAAAATAAGACCCTTAGTATAGTCCACATCCATAATATCCTCATGTAGAGAGAAGGAAACAATAACATTGGTAATAATGTTTGCATCGCTGAGATTATTGGCCAAACCAAACACATTTTGTCTAACAATGGTATGTCATGGGTCAAATAGTAAGCTATTCAACCCCTATACTATATCATCCTCTTTAAAATTATCTCCATGTGCTACCACTCTCATTAATATCTTAACCCACCTCTACAATGGGGAATATTTTAATTTCAATTGTAATCCATTGACATACCTTTCCCCAAGTAGTTCAATCAATTCCCAAGGACCACAAGAAGATCAAGCTTGTCTAGTAAACCCAACTTTGGCACCCATAATTCATGCATAACTATATGAGATGGGGGAAGATATAGCTCACATTAGTAGGAAATGTATTAATTTTTTTTAAAAAGCTCTATTTTCATCCTTAACCTCTAACATTATGCATAGATGTGAGATGAAAGGAACCTGCCCCTTTTTGGACAAAAAGTGAAGAGGAAAATGAGAACATAGTTTGTCAAATTAGGAAATGAGTACCAGAATTCATGGGTAACCTATGAATTGAAAACCAAATCATTAAAGGTAGAAATCACTACCTGAGTGCCACCTATCTTTATAGAGTGTCATCCAATTTATGCACCATCCATAGTTTATCTAAACTTTGTCCATTGCCTATCCACCAATGTAATTTAGTTGCATTGGTAGAATAAGTCAAAGACTACAATATTTAGATGGGATGGTTCATGTGGAGGGAGGTCCAATACATATAAATAAATGCTTGACAAAATCTCCCATCACTATCTAATATATGATCAGGGCATATCAAGTCATTTTCACCAAACAATAAATTTCATGATTACAATGAATTATGGAAATCAACACAGGTTAAAAATACACAAGTATGTTGAATGAGAGAACTTAATCGGAAACCTAAGTATTCCACTATAGGAACCTATGTGTAGACCTTGTTAACCATATCATGCATTATTAACTTATGAAGAATATTACCTAATGAAAATTGAATGTCAACCTTTTGATAGACATCCCAATCCACAACTTGATTTCAATATCTCTTATTATAGCTCCATCTTACCTCTCCAATCTTATTCAATTTCAATCTTTTTTTCCTTCACTACCATACCTAGTCTCCAAATAACCAAACCATGGATTTTTGTTGCTTTGAGGATTACCTATGAATCTTCTTCTATCACTAATCATATCCACACTTGTGCATCTGTGATTTTTAACCCTTTCAATAGAGATTTCGCTTCATATATAATATTAGTATCCCACCCATAATCTTGATATAGAAAAAAATTTGTTTTCCTTTCTCCACTCTAAAAATTCCTCTACTCCAACTGGACCCAGGTTTCCATTTTCTGCTCCATCAAAATTTAGTTTAATCCATCCCAGATCTGACAATTTCTACAAGGTGGGAGGAGAAAGTTTTAATACCAAACTAGACCCTTTATGAGGAAAAAACTAAATTAATTAAAAAACCCAATAATTAAAGAAAGTAAATTTAAAAAACCCAAAAAATATAATTAGATAATGTCAAATTTTTACCTCATTGGCTCCCTTAAAGTAGGTGAAATACCACATGTCGTCTTAGGAATCCCAACACTTCAAGATCATCAAAGCATCTCAAGAATGTCATACACATATGACTTGTGATATACATTTTATAATCAGGGCACACGATGGGTGTTATACTATAAAGTGCAATAATACTCCTTTGTATCTTGTGTAATGGTTTCATGAACACAGATTCTGCCACAATCTACACTTTTCAACACCATTTTTAGATAAAATGTGCTATAAAAAGGGGACTAATTATTTTTAAATGACTAACATTTAAAAAATGAATTTTATTACACACACATATATTTTAAATTTAAGACACATGAATCAAGGCAATTTAATAAATATGAAGAAAAAATATGCTACTAATCTATTTTATTTCCATATATTTAAAAATTTGTTATTATTTTAAATTTACTACTTGTCATTTTTGGTAGGGATTTTATAAAATTTATAATTAATTTTTTAAATTTTTTTCCTTAAAAAATCATGTTATTTTTTTAAGATGTACGGTTTCTAGCCATTGTTTTCCTCTAGGGTTTTACAAAAAAAAATTGATGAGTTTATATTTGTTGTTTTTGAAGTGAAACAAAACTTATTATGTGTATTGTTTTTTGTAGTTCTTTTAATTGTTTTTATTTGTATAAATTTAAATTTAATCAATAAATATTTGAAAATGATTATCTTTGACATATTTACTTTGCTTGGATAATTCATCATCCAGATAACTTACAATATCTAAGAAAGACTCCAAAATTTTGTATTTACTAAGAACATCTTCTAGACTTCTCTATGTCATCCCTATTCAATAGACATTTTGTTATCACTTTAGTTTTAGAAGCCTTTGTCCTTTTAAGACAAGTCCATGCTACACAAACAAGGGTGCACTATGAACATGTCTAGTAGTGTGGACTTATCTCTCACACTCTAAAAATCATATTTTCAAAACAAAACTCTTCCTAATGAATTTCCTATGTCTACTCATGTTATCTACACTCTTACCATTACTAAAACAAAAGCTTATCTTGAGTAAGCTCTTCTTCTCTTGCAAGTGAAGCTAGGTAATATAGAAGAAACCATTTATCATGCTGCCCCTTCCTTATATTCTAGTACCTTGTTACACAACACTTTGGATCCTCAAATTTCATATTCTCCTCTTCCAGTTGGCTTTGTGGCTCCTAAAATTCCTCTTTATGAAGGCAAAGGTGATCTTGAACAATATTTGTGTGCCTTCCATAACTTATCTAGATTATGGAAATAATGACATATTGTTAACCAAGATCTTTGCATGAAGTTTCAAAGATCATGCTCTTAAATGGATATTTTTTCACATGTTCTGAATTAGTTGGGGTCTTTAGGACTCATTAGTTATCCAACCCTTCAACAAAGCACGATATCACAATTAGAAAACCAAGATCAATGCATGTTAGCAATGTAATGTAATGATAATTCAATCTCTATTGTATATGACTTTTAATGCTAGAATGAATGCTTGGTGCAAAAATACATGCTTCAGATTTTCTTAGACTCTTGAATCTTTGTTCTAAGTGATTGAATTGATTGCTATGATATATTCAATATATATATCTCTAACATGTTTTAAATGTAGTAATATCCTTATATATTTATAGACATCTTAAATTTAAATGAAGACCTCATTAACGTACAAACAATATACAAATAATAAACATATTCACAAATCATGATCACGTGATATAAAAAACCCAAAACAAAAATCAAAATGTACCAAATCTAAAATTATACACTATACATTTTTAAAACCCAAAAACCATACAATTTATATTTTATTAAAAAAATATCAAAAATCTAAATAAAAAGAAAGAGAAAAGACCAAAAAAAACATAAAAAAGGCTATAAATAACAACAATAAAACCTTGATCTAAATTAATAATCAAAAAATTCAAAATTACCATAAAAAAATATTAAAATGACCAATACAAAAATACCCTACAACTACCTAATTGCATATGATCATATTTTATGTTTTGTAGCCCTACATCAGTGCAATGGCTAGTGTTGGCCATTAAAATTTTAGGAAAATATATTTTGCATTCATAAAATTAATGATCTCAGGTGAGATGGTGCAAAATGATGATCCACGGGAACAACATATACCTAAAATGAAATAGATCAAAGTGGGTCCCTTTGCATTTAAGATGATAAGTCCAGTATTGTACTTGATTGATGAGTAAATGAGGATAAGAATATGATTTTAGGTTATAATATTGATGATTACTATAATTATGGAATAAACATAAGATTTGTAATACCTTGTACATAAATACGTATATAAAAAAATCAATATTAATCTCAATTTATATAGGAAACAATAAAAAATTGTAGTGTTTTAACCATAAAAACTCTCCACTTCTCGGGGCATAATTTCCTCACTTAATGTTAATTTGGAAATATCACCGGTCTCCCATCTATTTGGTACTAAAAAATCACTCCATGATTTTCTGGTTAAAAAACAAAGAAAATCAATATCCTCCCACTCTAGGGGAGGGAAGTCCTCTAAATTTAGAGACTCGCTAGTCTTTACGTCTTGTATAAGTGAATCCAATAGTGTCTAATCATGCTTCTCAAAATTTGGTGGTTTTATGCACATGACTACGATTCCAAACCACAAAATGTAGCACCATTCTCCAACAGAAATTCTTCCCTTGCAAATTTGGCTGCAATAGCTTGAATTTATGTGGGAGATAGTGTAGAGGCTGATGGAATTATTGGCAGAGAATTAGGGAAGTTGAAGCTGGCTTTGCATCCTCTGAGGCAATACATTGCATAGTCATAATCATGAGTGGCTTGTTGAGGGGAATCATACAACCCCAACCAAATCCTGGCAATGGATTTGGCCATTCTCACTTCTGAAACCCATTTCCCCCATTTACTCATTTGGACTCATTTTAAATGTCTCTTTGTCTTGTGTATGTTGTTTTGGTGTGAGTGTTGGGGATCAACCAAAAAACTTCATTACACTTATGCAAGCAATTAATACGGAATTCAATCAAAAAATAAGCAACTAGAGTAAGATATAGCAAGAAACAATAGATACAAGAAACCACCCTGAAAACTTGTATTAAACTCTTTATAGAAGGAATTACAATTGAAGAAACTTCTTTTCTTCCACACCTCTCTCAGATGTATAGATCTCTTCCTAGATCTCTTTCCTTCAAGAGCTACAATCAACTCCAACAACCTGGATTGATTCACATGTATTTTACAATACTGTTACATACCAATACAATAAGCTATGAAGATTTGTCCCAATATATAATATTAGGTAACATGAGCTATGCAATTACAACTATCAGATGCACCTAACTAAACTAGGGCTCAACTCAGTCTTTCTCAAAATAGAGATGCAGACTTAAGACTATCACTTAATCCTCATCATGCAAACAATTTGTTTTGTCCACAGAAATAGCATTCTGGACGCACAGGTAACTGACATCGATTCCTGCCTGCTTGCCTGTGACCGACGTCGGCCGATTCCTATCGACATCGGCATCTCCTTAACCTGCTCCTGACCGACGTCGGTCTCTCCTGACTGACGCTGGAGACTGTGTCACTCCTGCAACTCTGCAATCTACTCCTTTGGTGAAGCTTTTAGCTCCACACCCTAACAATCTCTCACTTGGAGATAAACAGCTGCACCAGTACCTATACAGCAACATCTTCTAGCTCCTCCATCTTCAACTCAATCATGAAGACCAACAGAAGTTGAATGAAGATTCAACTTCTCCTTTATTATCAGCTTGGTTAGCATATCCATGGGATTCTTATCTGTATGGATCTTCTCCAGCTTTAACTCACCATCTTCCAATACCTATCGTATGAAGTGATACCTTAGTTGTATATGCTTTGTTCTTGAATGAAAGGCAAAATTCTTAGCCAAATGAATTGCACTCTGACTGTCACTATACAATCTGCAACTCTCTTGCTCCTTTCCTAGCTCTTTCATAAACCGTGTCATCCATATCATCTCTTTGCTAGCCTCTGTGACTACAATATACTCCACTTCTATAGTTGACAAGGCAACAACCTTCTGCAACTTAGAAATCCAACTAACCGTCGTTCCACCTATAGTGAAAACATATCCTGTAGTGCTCCTCCTGCCATCCAAATCCCCTGCCATATCTGAATCTACATAACCATGTAGAGAAGTATTTGAACCACCATAGCACAAATGCTTACTGCTAGTTCCTTTCAGATATCTAAGGATGCACTGAACTGCTTTCCAGTGTTCCTTTCCTGGATTAGCCATATACTTACTTACAACTCCCACTGCTTGGGCAATATCTGGTCTAGTACAAACCATTGCATACATTAAACTTCCTACTGCGAAAGAATATGGAACTTTTCTCATGTACTCTACCTCATCATGTGAATTAGGACATTGTTCTTTACTTAACTTAAAATGTCCAGCCATAGGTGTGCTTACCGGTTTTGCATCCTACATGTTGAACCGTTTCAACACCTTGATCACATAATCCTCTTGAGACAAAATCAACTTGTGATTTTTCCTGTCTCTCTTAATAGTCATGCCAAGGATTTTCTTTGCTGCTCCCAAATCCTTCATGGCAAATGTGTGAGCTAATTTCACCTTAAGCTCAGAGATATCCTGTATGTGTGATCCTACAACCAGCATATCATCTACATACAACAATAGAATAATATATCTAGTATTATCCAATCTCTTAAAATACACACAATGGTCAGATTGACACCTACTGTAGCCATGCTCAGTCATAAACCTGTCAAATCTCAAGTACCACTGTCTTGGAGCTTGTTTGAGGCCATACAAGCTTTTCTTCAATCTGCACACTAGCTTCTCCTTACCTTTGACCTCAAATCCTTCCGGCTGTTGCATATATATTTCTTCATCTAACTCTCCATGAAGAAACGTTGTCTTAACATCAAGTTGCTCAAGATGCAAATCCTCAATAGCAACTAAAGACAATACAGTCCGTATAGAAGTCATTTTAACAACAGGAGAAAAAATCTCACCAAAGTCAATACCTGGTTTCTATGCAAATCCTTTCACTACTAATTTGGCCTTGTATCTCACCTGTCCATTCTCACCTTCTTTCAGTCTGTAGGTCCATCTGTTCTTCAGTGTCTTCTTTCCTGCTGGCAGCTCAACCAAATCCCATGTCTGGTTCTCTTTCAAGGACTCCATTTCCTCAACCATGCCACGCTCCCACTGATTCTTGGACTCTACCTATATTGCTTCTTCAAAACTCTTTGGTTTTCCACCATTAGTAAGCAATAAATAGAATAATGAAGGGGAATATCGAATTGGAGGTTTACTTACCCTTTCTGACCTCCTGATGGGCATTTGAGACTCATTCACAACATGTTGTCCACCCAAATTCTCTGATAGTGACCGACCTCGGTCACTTCTAGACCTGTTACTGACCAACGTCAGTTCTCCATGACCGACCTCGGTTCCTGTCTGGCCGACGTCGGTCACTGTTTGACCGACCTCAATTTCTGTTTTGCCGATGTCGGTTCCTGCCTGGCCGACATCAGTCTCTGTGTTTTCCTGTAAGTGATTATTTCCTTTTCCTGCGAGCTCTTTTTGGATCATCACTTCATCCAATTCTTCATTGCTCTGCCTAGATTGATTCAGCTTCCTCAGCTGATCACTATACATCACTTTTTCATTGAAAACAACATCACGGCTCCTAATTATTTTATTAGTTCCTATATTCCAAAATCTGAAACCAAAATCTCCTGAGCCATAGCCAATAAATGTGCACCTCATAGACTTAACATCCAGCTTCTTTTTATTTTCTTTATCTACGTGCACAAAGGCTTCACAACCAAAAACATTGAGATATGAGAGATCTACCTTTTTACCTGTCCATGCCTCTTCTGGAATTACTCCATCCAGTGCTATAGAGGGTTCTCTTTTAATCAGGTACACTATTGTATCAACAGCTTCTACCCAAAACTCTAAGGGCAACCTAGCATGCAACCTCATACACCTTACACGCTCCATGATAGTTCTGTTCATCCTTTCAGCAACTCCATTTTGCTGAGGTGTCCTTGGAACAGTCCTTTGCCTGCATATTCCATGCATATAGCAATACCAGTCGAACTTGTAATTGCAGAACTCACCTCCATTATCATATCTCAGGCACTTCAATCTTCTGCCTATTTCATTCTCAACCATAGCTTTCCAAATCTTAAAGGTTTCAAATACATCAGATTTCTTCTTAATACAATAGACCCATACTTTTCTTGTAGCATCATCTATGAACGAAACATAGTACTGTGATCCTCCAATTGAAGCAACTTGAGCCAGTCCCCACACGTCTGTGTGAACAAGCTGAACTTATGCCTCTTCTTTGTAGACCTAGTCTTGAGAAAACTCACTCTTTTCTGTTTCCCAAAAACACAGTGCTCACAAAAATCTAGATCTATGTTTTTCAAATCTGAAAGCTTACCTTTAGACTTCAGAATTGTCATTCCCTTCTCACTCATGTGGCCAAATCTTTGCATCTACATCTGAAGTAGATAATACAAAAGGAGAATTGTTAGTAATACAATTACACAAATAGAGAGTACCTTCTCTCTTACCTCTGGCTACCACAAGTGCACCCTTGGTAACCTTCCAAGCTTCAGCTGTGAGAGTCACTGTAGAACCATCATCCCTTAACTTTCTTGTAGAAATCAAATTTCTCTTTAAGCTGGGAACATGCATCACATCTCTCAACACCCATGTGTTGCCATTCTGCATCTTTAGCTGAACTTTACCTTTGCCAATCATTCTACATGGCTCATCATCCCCTAAGTACACTATTCCAAAGTCTCCTTGGACATAGTCACTGAAATATTCTCTGTTGGGGGTAGCATGAAAAGATGCACTAGAATCTAATACCTAAGATTCTATATTATTATGCAAAGAAAATATTAAAGCATCTTGTGCAATACCTGCAACCTTTGCTTCCTCTTTTCCTTCGTGTTGATTGTCCTCCTTAGGCTTTGACCAGCAATCTCTGCTTATGTGCCCAATCTTTCCACAATTCCAGCAGGCTGTCCTCCTGCCATTTCTTGATTTGGATCTTCCTCTCGTCTTTGATTTAGACCTTGATCTCCCTTTCTTGCTCTTCTCTTTCTGCCTTCCCCTGCTCTCAAGATTTAAAGCGTTCCCTGATGTCTCCTCTGTGCTTTTCCTGTGGATTTCCTCATTCAAGATAACACTCACAACATCATCTACTTTTAAAATATTAGAGCTAGAAGAACTATTGCTAACTGTCATTACCAGGCTATGCCAACTCTCTGGTAATGAGCATAAGATTAATAGAGCTTTTATTTCATCATCAAATACAATTTTGACTTAACTTAATTGATTAACAATTCCATGGAAATCATTTAGATGGTTAGACACATATACACCTTCATGCATCTGCAAATTGAATAGCTGCTTCATAAGATAAACCTTATTAGAAGCAGAGAGTTTTTCATACATATTTGCTAAAGTAGACATTAACTCTATCGTTGACTTTGCTTGTGATCGATTAGATATCACAGTAGATGCTAGACTCAGTCTTATAGACCCCAGAGCCTTTCTATCAAGAACTTTCCATTCTTTAGCATCCATGTCTGTGGGCTTCTTTGCAATCCCACCTAACGGTAAGTATAAGTTCTTTTGATACAGAGAAGCCTCTATCTACAATCTCCACAATTGGTAATTCTTGCCATTAAACTTCTCCATTCTTAATTTGCTTTCTTCTGCCATTATTGATCCCACTCAAACAGAAACCCCTGTGAGTAACTTGTAATCAATACACACTACACAGATCTGAACCACCTATTAATGAACCTGAGCTCTGATACCACTTTGTTGGGGATCAACCAACAAACTTGATTACACTTATGCAAGCAATTAATACGGAATTCAATCAGAAAATAAGCAACTAGAGTAAGATATAGCAAGAAATAATAGATACAAGAAACCACCCTGAAAACTTGTATTAAACTCTTTACAGAAGGAATTACAATTGAAGAAACTTCTTTTCTTCCACACCTCTCTCAGATGTATAGATCTCTTTCCTTCAAGAGCTACAATCAACTCCAACAATCTGGATTGATTCACATGTATTTTACAATACTGTTACATACCAATACAATAAGCTATGAAGATTTGTCCCAATATATAATATTAGGTAACATGAGCTATCCAATTACAACTATCAGATGCACCTAACTAAACTAGGGCTCAACTCAGTCTTTCTCAAAATAGAGATGCAGACTTAAGACTATCAATTAATCCTCATCATGCAAACAATATGTTCTGTCCACAGAAATAGCATTCTGGACGCACAGGTAACCGACATCGATTCCTGCCTACTTGCCTATGATCGACATCGACTGATTCCTGCCGACGCTGGCATCTCTTTAACCTGCTCCTGACCGACATCGGTCTCTCTTGACCGACGCCGGTGACTGTGTCACTTCTGCAACTCTGCAATCCGCTCCTTTGTTGAAGCTTTTAGCTCCACACCTAACAGTGAGGTGTGGGGTTTCTACATCGACAAGGTTTTTAGCATCTTTGGTTACAGGGAATGCCAAGATTTGAACACCAAACGACCTCAAGATATGAAAACTTGCAAAACAAAAACATGTAGGGAGTAGTGTAGAGGAGGTGAAGGGTGAGATTATGAAGATTAGAACTTTTGACGAGGTGGGAGGTGGGATTTGTTGGGATACCACGGGCAATTTATGTGCACATAGATTCTACTTTTCCCATACAAATATTGTCAACTTGCACAAAACATTTGGTTGATTTCTTTCTATAAGGTTAAGTATGTCTGCTTAGAACTTATAGTATGTGGAAAATTGGCAGTAAACCTAACAGTGACAACGGGGTTTAGTTAAAATTGAGTGTGGGAGTAGTGTTCAAATTTGAAGGGCTGGCCTTCATTTCAAGCTGAAGGGTATTTATGCATCTAGACCTTCGGTGATGAAAAGTTGTAAAAATAGTTTCCCTTCAATTGATAAGTGTAAATTTAAATGCCCTTCGATTGACAAGAGTAAAAAAGTATGAAGTAAAGAAACTTTGATTTCAATTTGTTGGGGATTCAAAATCGAGAACGATTCAAACACAAAAATAAAATACTTAATAAATTTTTGAAAATGTAACCTACAAAATTTATTCAATGATATTATATAATTCAACCAAAAGGGTACAAAAATCATAATTCATAACATCTTAACTTTATATAAATCAAACATACTTCTATTTTTTAATAACGAGCCAAAATAAAACATTTAAATCACAAAACTTGATTGAATAAGATCTAAGTATGCAATATTACACTTACAATATAAACTCAAATACTCATAAACTTCATATTCCGCTGGTTCATTTCAAGATAATCCTTCATATGTCAAGACCTAGTCCATGCACCTCCTGAGGACCCCATAAGTGAGTATATAATCCCTACCCACCCCAACCATCGATTGGAGATGAAAGTAGGAATACAATAGCCAACTTGGAGGATACAACTAAAATAAAAAATGTGATGCATAATAGCATCATGTTTTTTATTTTTACCTGTATATGCCACCTTTGCTAGTGCACAACAAACTTCCAAAACTAACCTAGTTCATTACTATTACATCTGCCCCTGCCACCCAATCTAATAAGAAGTGAATTAGCAGTACCTATTTATAGTCCAATAATAAAACACTGTACACATATAAATTTAAATGTTGTATTAATTATTATAAACAATTTTGAATAACATTTAAATATTTAATGTCAAAAATAAAGTAATTTCCAAGTATAAATTTAAATGATAATGCCCTTCTTTTTGAATTAGTATTATAAATATATAAAACCAACCTTGATGTAATTGCCAACTTTAATCTCACTATAAATTAATTACCAACTATAATCATTAATACAACATTTACATTTTTATATTTTTTATTAGTGAACTATGAATAGGTTCTACTAATGCCCTTTTTGTTGAATTAATATTATAAATATATAAAACTAATATCGTTGTAATTACCAATCTCACAATAAATTTAATGAATTTGGTAATAGGCTACAGGTTTAGGTGACCCAATTGTGACATACCTTTAAAACTGGTGTTGCGTATTAATTTTACACTGCCACCTTCTTTTCATTCAAGCCAATGCCAATTTATTATAAAACATAACTATCCATACCAGCAGTCAAATAAAAACATAGGACAAAGGACTTAGATAGAAAGAAATAGTAAAAAAAGAGTAGAGAAACTTTAGCCCATCCATTGGTGCGTAATAAGGTATCTCTACCCACCCCAACCATCTATTGGGGATGGAATTAGGAATGCAGTAGCCAACTTAGTGAATACAACTAAAACAAAAAACGTGATACAAAATAACATCATGCTTTTTGTTTTTACTTATATACACCACTTTTACTAGTGCACAACAAACTTTAAAAACCAACCTAGCTCATTACATTTACATTAACACCCAATCCAACAAGAAGGGTATTAAAGTCCATGTTTATAGTCCAGTAATAAAACACATCAATGTAAATGTTGTATTAATGATTATAAACAGTCTTAATTTATATTAAAATCAATTTTAATCAACTTTCACTTCACTTAAAGAATGTTGCTCACTAAAAATATGAAGTACATAAGCTTCGATTCCAATTTGTTGGAGAGCAATTCAATCAAACAAATCAAATATATATTTATTTAACTTATACTACTGATTTCAACATATATTCAAAAATTTCCTTTTGATATTACAAATATTGTGAAGTTTTTGTTTTCATATATTCTTCTATTCTAAAATGTTGTAGTTATGGATCTATTGGTCTAGAGGAAGAGGCCTTCACGCCTTTATATGCTTCCATTCATCATAAATAACATTTCAATCAACCTTATTTAGAGTATGAGGTACACAAAGGGAAAGAAACATTAACATTTCTAATATTTTCAAAAAAAGTCTAGATCGATCATCATTTTTTATCATGTTTAACTTTGAAAAACCTCTTTCACATACTGCCATGCTCACTAGAATTTTAAAAAAAATAGATTATTGTAGTTGCATTAAACATGGAAACCCTTTGAACCATTTAGGTTCACCTCCACAAAGATCTCATGCTCCAAACATATGTTTTTTTTAGTATGATTTATAAATAGTATAAACAAATTCATCCATCTCACCTAAACATTTGATAGTATCTACAACAGGTGAGTTCCTAGCACTAAATGTTTTACATAAACATGTTAACCATATTTTTATTTGATAGTTTCTATCATCCACCTCATCATAATAATTATGAGGACTAAAAAACTTAGCAGCATTAAATATAGGTAAATCTGCAAACCTTGCATCTAAAGAATCAATAACCTTCATTATAAAATATTTTTCCAATTCAATGCAATCATCTAGTGTTCTTGATCTTTGTGAGTTAGGCAAGCACTCAAATATCAATAGATGTATATGTATTGTACCTACTCCATCTAAAAACTTAAGAGTTCCCCCTTGTGCTCTATTTAAAAAAGATGAAATATGTATTGTACCTACCCCAAATATGTCTCTTTGAAATATCCTATGAAGCATCTCAATAGTAATATATAAGGTAGTGCTAATGTAAGTAATGTCGACATGGTCATATTGAAACATTGTATTCAACTTATTCAACTGAATAAGTACGTCTGCAAGTAAATGGTTACAAACTTATACTTGGAAAATTCTTGCCAAATCATACTTTTTCTATCCTCTAAATCTTGATATTTCTACAAAATAGGCATGAGTTTGACAAGCCTTTCCATGACCTTTCCTCTAGAGAGCCACCTAATTTGATGAATTTGCAACACCTCTAACTGACTAATTTGAAATGAGTCCATTAGATCTTTAAATGCTCCATGTCTTTTAATAGATTTTCCAAGCCATCAATAAATTTTATTTAAAAATTTGTCAATAAATTGTAGCTCTAAAAAATAAGATGAAGTATCATTTGCTGTTAATATTTATTTATGATGTATGCAATGAATATCTATTAACTAAGGAGCATCTCGATGAAGCTTAGTAGATAAGACTTCATGAATACCCCTCATATCAAAAGCCACATCAGATCCAAAACCAACTAACTTTGTCAATGATAAATTCATCTATGTTAAAATACCTATCACAACATCATACATAGATTGAGTTGTTCCATCTTTTATTTGAAGGAGGCATATAAATTTTTTTACACATTTATCTCTTCTTTCATTTTTCAAATATGTAATGTAAACTACAAATGCTATTGTGTAGTATGATTAGTACTTTTATCAACTAAAATTAAGTAAAAAGGACTATGAAAAATCTCATCTTTTAACATTTTCCAATATACCTCCTTTGAATCTTGTAGAAACTCTTTTCCAAATGTGGTATTTGTATATATAGAGTATTCATCTATTAGAGGCATGTGTGGAGTGCCTTTATACCTAATCAAATAACAAATTGGCTTATAGATTTCTAAAGGTAAATAATGTATGTAAATAAAATACATATTTTCTATAACAGATATGATTCTCTCATTCTCAACATCTTCCACTAATTCTATATGTTTGGTTATTGGAATACTACTTCATTTGCTTTCTCCCTCCAAAAGTTGGAAATCAAATTTATGAGGCTTTAATTCTCCATGCATTTTAAGAGTGTTGACTTGATGGGTAGTACTCCCATCATTAGTAAATGGAGCCCCTCTCTTATATTTTACACACTAAGAACATTTTATCTTTTCAACACCATTGCAATCTTTTACAGCATAAGCCGATAGAAATCTTTTTTTCTATTTAGACTTGAATGTTTTTTGTATTTGTTTGATGCTTGTTCTTGTTCTTGAATCTGTTCTCCATCTGATTCATAGTTTTCTTCATGTAGATGAACATCAAAGTCTTCATTTCTAGACTGGCATTGTTGTTTATAATTTTGAGGGATACAAAATGTATCAACAACTGATGGTTATCTTTATCATTATTAAGATGACCAATAGAAGCCATTTTCTCACAATTTATACCTACTCAATGACAAAATAAAAATATAAAATTAATTTATAAATTATACCTACTCAATGTTATTTTTCTAGAAGTGTTGATTGCAAGCTTCTAGAAGTTGAGGTTACCAAATTTCAATCTCACTTTGAATTTTATATATATATAAAAGAAACCAAATTCACTATTCACATACATCTCAATATGAATCACAAAGGGTCCAAATTTGAACCCATCACCGCCCATCGAAGGGCTTCTAAAGTTCCAAGTTTCCAAGTTCCAATCCATCCTTGATGGTTTTAAAAAATTGCATGTAAAAAAGGTGAAATAAAAAAATCATTTGTCAATTAGAAAATGCTTAATCATTATTAAAATGACAAAGGAAGGTTTGACTTCAAAAATGCATCACACTGTACACATAATATATTATATTGTTTAATTTTTATATCTATTTATAAGACTAATTCTCAGTGAGATTGGTAAATTGGTAATACAGTGAGTGGTTTTATATTATTTATAATATTAATTTATAATGAGACTTGACATAGGTTGGTCTCATCAAAATTAAACACTATATATATATATATATATATATATATATATATATATATATATATATATAGAAACACACACACACACACACAACAAATTAGTAATATAAATATATATATAAATAAAACATATATATTTATAGACTACAACTCATTATAAATTAGTATTATAAATATATATAAAAATGGAACTATATATAATATAATCAAAATCTTTCAAAATACTCAGTCTTGCACCTGTACTAGAGCCAACATCCTTTCTAAGACTTATTTAAAGTGAGATTGGTCTCATAATCTCATTTATCTATATTTTTAAGTTTAATTTAAAGTGAGATTGAAATTTTGTCATATATATATATATATATATATATATATATATATATATATATATATATATATATATATATATATATATATATATATATATATATATATATATAGTGGGAATTGAAATTGGTAATTTATAGTTAGATTGGCTTATATATATTTGTAATTCAATTATACAGCTTGCAAAGAATATATTGATAATTTATAGTGAGATTTGAGATTATTAATTTACACTCGAATTGGTCTCGTGTGTGTGTGTGTGTGTGAAATAATATTAAATATATATTAGTATTGTTATTACAACTTGCAGCATGACATTACTAGTTTTATTTCATAAATTTTAAGGATGTGGACGAAATTTGATATTACATTATTTAGTTTATAATTATGCAGCATCGGTTACATGTGTTTGTTAGGTAATTAGGTGGCATAGCAGTTAGCGATCAATTGGTAGTTATAGGTTTGGTAACTATCTAAACCAATTCTATTATGTATATAAATACCTATTGTTATTTAATAATAGTATTGAAGCATTCAGTCTTAAATCATTCATTGGTATGAGAGCAATTCAATGGAATCTTGAATTTTGTGAGGAGCAGTGGCATTCACTTTGCCTCTGATTATGAAAAGGAGAATAGAAAAAATCCATTGAGATTTGTGCAATGGTAACGAAAGGGGAGAAAGAGTGTAGTGTAGAAGGATATATACATGGTTTACTTATAACCAGCACTACATGGTTTGTATATATTTTTGCATTACGTTTCATTGTGAATAAATCTGTGTAATCCATTTCAACATCATCATGTTCATTGAAGACTAATAGCACTTCGATTGACATTTCTATGTTGTATGGGAATCACGTCTATGGCCATCCAATGCATATCTGTGGAAACTCCTATTATGCATATATATTTTCTCCACCAATATGAAAATGTGTATATACCATATCTATGTTTCAACATATTGCATTATATTCTTTTAGTACTGCATATTTATAGTTTTGGTGATTAAATATTTAATGTTTTTCATTATTACCTTCATGAGTTGTTCATATCCATACACCAATATGTAACCTTCTTGGTTTGTCAAAGACATCTCTTTGGCATCACCAAAAATACTTGTTGCATCTCTTGATATATATGTTTTGATCTACTCTCTGTATTTACCATAGAAGGGTGACATTAGAGTCAGATAGCACCTATTTGAAGTGGTCTACTTCAGAAGATGCATGCCTCTATTCGCCATCACATTGTGAAGTTAAGTTTTACTAAACATAATCATTTGTGAGTCGATTATGTTTTTTAATTATGTCTAGTTTTAAGTTTTCTTAGTTTAGGATTAATAATGTGTCATAGTAAATTATAGGGTTTTTTTGCTATTAAAGCCTCTTTCCAAGTTGTATATCGGTCTTTTGTAAAAAGTCATTTATGTTTCTTTAGTGAGTTTGTATTATCATCAAAAAATATCAAAAGTGTCAAAAAAGAGTTAAAGTCATAGCCAAAAGTATTCAAATGTATAAGGATGCACTATCATTTGTATGCAACATCCGGTGTCAAATGTTGTCAAAAGTCATATGGGTCTGAATTGTGGGAATTTCTCCTCATGCAGCTGAGCTTCATCAAGATATCAGCTGAGTAAGCAACATATTTTGCTGGAGGCTAGAGGGCATTTGACATCCTCTCTTGAGTCCTCTACGATGGGGTCACACCATTGCTTTGATGATAAATTTTGGTGTGTTTATTTTTTATGTTTTGCAATTTATTTTCTAATAAAGTACTAAACATGATTTCCCAGTTTGGTACCTCTTGAAAAAGAATGTTATGGGGATAAAAATCATTAAAGTAGTACGTGGTTCTTGGAAAAGGGTTTGTGGTAATTCGATAAACCACAAAAGTGTAGTCGAAACCTTCTGCAACTCTCCGAGTTCATGATCAACCTGCAGCAGAAAACCATATGAGTTTGTGGTAATCCTCGTAATCCAAGAAACTACCGAAGGTGTTATCAAAGAGAAGTGTTCTTGTCACTTCTAGGTTTTTGGTAATCCTGGAAGGAAAAACTGAGATGTGACCAAGACCTTGAAGCCACAAAGATGGCATGCCACCTCAAAAAGTGAGTAGGTTATGCAGAGAGTGTAAATCTTTTTACAGTGTTTGTAATAAAAGGGGGACCACTATTAGAAAATATGATGTTTATAGAAACAATGTAATAAAGGGGGGAATGTTAGAAAAAAATTATATCACATTGTTTATTTTGTAATTATGCAACATCAATTGCATGTGTTTCTTACGTGAATACGTGGCATAGCAATTAGTGATCAGTCGGTAGTTACAAGGTTGGTAACTATCTAAACTAATTCTATTATATATATATAAATATTTTTTGTTATTTAATAATAGTATTGAATAATTAAATCTTATAATCCTTCAAAGGAAACACATATGAAATGGTATTAAGTAACTTGCACTTGCTGCTGGAATTTCTAACAGGGCCATTTTTTAAAAAAAATTGAAATTTTATTTTACAACTATTTTATTTCATTCTGAGACAAAAAAATTTCTCAAAACATAAAAATTAAATTAGTGTTTGTTTCTTAGTTTAATTCTAGGTTTTTTATTTTTTACAGACCCCTACACGTACAACAGAAAATAGGAAGGGCCACAATTTCAACATTATTTTTAGGGTTGTGATTCAAGGATCAAATTTGAAGGGCTGGTAGTGGCCTTCTTTTGAAATTATATATATATATATATATATATATATATATATATATATATATATATATATATATATATATATATATATATATATATATATATATCTACAAGTGAAGACTACAATGAATATGTTTTTATAAATATTTATAATACCAATCTATAGTGTTTTTCATTTTTATATATATTTATAATATTAATCCACAGTGTTTAGTAAATTAATATTATAAATTTCACTATAGATTAATATTATAAATATATATTTTTCATATATATATATATATATATATGTATATATATTCACTACAGTCAAATCAAAATACCCAACATATTCACCATTTCACTATAAATCAATATATGAAAAATATTATATTCACAATTTCGCTATAGATCAATAAATGCAAAAATTGAGATGAATGAGAGAAAACTCTCATTACAACTTACAACTTACATGTATTTAAGATGAGTTTTAGAGCAGTGGAATTTGAGAAGATTGAAATGAAGGCCACTACCAACCCTTCAAATTTGACTGTTGTTCATAAGAATCACAATCTACAGATTCACAACCTTAAAAATAATGTTGAGATTGAACGTAGGGGATCCTTCCTATTTTCAGGGCTGTGAAAAACAAAAATCCTAAAATTAAACTAAGAAACAAACACTAATTTAATTTTGATGTTTTTGGAGAATTTTTTATGTCTCAGAATGAAATGAAATAGTTGTAAAATAAAATATCAAGAATTATTTTTAAAATGGGTCTATTAGAATTCCAATAGAAAGAAAAATTTACCTACCCTAAAAATGATTTTGAAATTATGGCCCTTCCTATTTTTTGTTCTACATGCAGGGGTATGTAGAAAATAAAAATCCTAAAATTAAACTAAGAAACAAACACTAATTTAATTTTGATGTTTTGGGATAATTTTTTATGTCTCAAAAATACATAAAATAGTTGTAAAATAAAATCTCAAGTAAATTCTTAAAAATGGGCCTATTATAAATTCCACTCTAATAACAACCAAAATTTACCTAACATTGTAACACATATTCATATGTGTTTCTTCGGAATTTATGCAATAAAACTAGTAATTGTTTTAGTATGTGTTTCCTTAAAATTTATGGAATAAGACTAGTAAATAGTAATGTCAGGCTGCAAGCCTACAATGTTACAGGCTACAACAATACAAATAAAATTATTTTAAAAGAAAAATTAGAATTAATTTTAATTGAGAATGGAAAAACATAAAAGGTTTTAAATATGTACTCGTAACCCAAAATATTCCTTCAACATAGACAGACTAAGACCAAGAGATGAAAAATGGCTTCCCACTTTAGCCTTCAACCATTGTCCATGGCTTAAGTTTAATGCATTAAGCATCTCACAAATCGCACAATAGTGGCATGATAATGGGCATGGCTCAGCTCACAGTCTCACAGAGCTTAGAGAGTCGAGAGAGTTCTAACTTCTACCAGTGTCCAAATTTAAATGGTCCATAATAACTTGGACGCTTGAATGGAAAGAAGGTGGAGTGGAGTAAATGGAGACTAGTGGAAATAGGCACCAAGCATGGCGACTGACATGATGATGAGATGTGGAGATGAGTCAAGACAACTAAATCTGTAGTAGCACCAAATTCATTTATTTCCACATACATGATCAATTAAACGTTCACTATCCACAGTCACTCACCATCCCAGTCACCGCACTCCCACTACAGGCCAATGCCAATTTCCAAATCTAATGCCCATTCCAACTCTGTAGTCCCAGTCTCTAGACTCCCAGTCAGCATCCAAATTCATTGTCCCAGGTTCTATCCTAATGTCAACTGACAATGATAATGATCAAATTACCAAATTCCAATGATGAGCATTTTGTAAGTTAGCCCTTGCTTTGTCATTTCAATAATGATTTAACCCTTCGTAATTGACAAGCACTTTTTTTATTTCACTTTTTTTTATTAGTGTTATTTTTTAAACCTTCTGCAATGGGTTGGAAGCCCTTTGACGGGATGTGACGGGTTCAAATTTGGATGTTGTGTGGGAGGAGAGTCAGAAAAAAGTATTGCCAGCTAATTTACACACTCCAAGTTTTGGATATGAGGATTGCCGAGGTGTTGATATTTTATGGGATGTTGAAATACGTTGATTGGAAATGTAATGCGGTCTAAAAAGTATGCCCAGGAAATTTTATGGTATTGGTTGAAACTAGTCATTATAAACATGAAGATATTCTAGAACATCTTTTTATAAAGATTTATAAGCATTAATCATTCAATATTATCACATTAATATTCGAGTAGATTATTCTTTCATCAAACAAATTATTATATTCAGTACTCTAAGCTTTAAGCAATGTGTATATTTGTATCAATTTTCTACAAATATACAAATATATACAAATTAGGAAGTTTTATTCAGTACTCTAAGCTTTAAGCAATGTGTATATTTGTATCAAGTGTAAAGAGATATATAATAATAGAAAATATCTACTAATTTAGATTATAAATATAAAAATAAATAAATTAATGTAAATTGAAATATTATGATTATTTGATTTAGAAAACACAAAGTAAAAGAAGGATGATATGTGTTTAATTTATCTTGCCTATTTGTTACTCACAAAAGTTGTCATTAAATCTTTAAAAAATATGTGTGTGTTATTTGCCAACTAATTACAATACAAATAATGGTTGAACCCTTGCATGTACATTATCGGCAAAGTCAAACAACTGTAGCAACCAACACTATTAAGGCTTATTGGTAGTGGCCTTGCACACAGAATGGGGTCTAGTACTTCTCAGAGCCCCACACTTGCATCTTCAATGTGATAATGTGAGTGTGCACCTCTCTGATCCTACTTTGGAAAGCTTATTTTTTATCTCTCTATCCAAACCCTAATTGTGATCTTTTGAACAAAAAAACCCTTTAAAAAGGGTTAGTATTTTTTGTTGGATTGACCCCAAACACTCCCCTCTAAATGGATAATCATTGAATATGTTCCAATACTCCAAAGAAATTTCAAACTGCATGTAGTTTTCCCACATATGCATGTCTTTGTAACATCTTGAACAATCTAGAATGAAATGTTATCTTTGACCTTTTATGCTTGACACCATGCATCTTTGAATTTTATATTTCACTACGTGGATTGATCTAGGGTTGATCCTTGAAGATTTGAGATGTGTGTATGCCATCTGATAATGTTCCAAGAAAGTGTTAAGTGAGTTCCAAATGATGCTCAAATGGATCATGACCTTAGGGTTGATTTACATTTATGTATGACTCTTGGTTGCTTTCTACTATGGGTGACCCATGAAACAATTCTAGGTCGACCTAATGAATAATTCTCATTATAATATCTAAAATAGACATTAAGGACTCATGGACATTAGCAATAGAGGGAGATAGGTGCATTAATTGATGTTATCTAGTGTTAATTGGTCTATGTTTGAAGTGAAAACTAATGATATAAAATGTGGAGACTATATATCTAGGATCGTAAAGTGTTCTTGTATAGACTGAAGGGATTCTGAATAAATGTGTCTAGAGAATAGAGGTGGCTAAGATAGTACATGGGCAGATAGATAGATGGAAAGTGTGATCAAGACTCAAATATATGCACAATGTCTAATCATGTCAAAGAATGCCAAATTTTATGTTGCTAAAGTACCAAAGACCAAAATTAGGTGTTTACAGATGTCACCATTTAAATACTATTACAAATTCTAAATTAAAAGAATAACATAAGAAAATTTGATACTTATGATAAGCATACTCTGTGTATATAGGTACAACCAAAATGTATCAATTTATCCATGTGAAACCTATAATAAACCTATATAGATTAATATATCTTCATAATAATAAATTTGAAATAATTTAAATCATTAAAAAATTTAAAATTGAAAATCTAGCGAACAAATATATCCAATGGTATGTGAACCAACTTTTCAGACTTGATTAGAAAAAAATTGGGGTAAATAGACCCCAAGGATATGTGATTTCAAAATCTGTGAAATGAGGATTGTAAATGCCCAACTAATCATCTTGTGAAGGTGATGTTAGAAGTTTAACAACACAGAACCTCAATCACAATGTCTAAGGTAACAAAACAACCTTTTATTGGACCTTGAAATCAGGTTAGTATGTAAAAAGATCAAGCAATGTAGATGGATATAGACCCAAAGTGCTCATGTAGTACTATTGTTCCCCACCAATCCACCATAACCAAAAAAAAATTGGTTACATGAACAAAGTTCATAACCCATATAATCCATTTATTCCTCAAAATGATGTAGAATTAAAAAACTTGTCCCCTTCTATCATAAAATGTCTCAATTTTTCCTCAAAATCATGTAGAACGTATTAATCTATTGAATTTGACCAATCTGAGCATATAATCTATTTTAAAATGTGAAATTATCTTTTTGACATGGCCCAAATATCTTAATAAATACCATTTTATGCCCCCTTTTGATATGAGGTATGAAACCTAAGAATCACTCATTTCAAAAGAAAGATTTATGTGTTATTTATAGTTAGATATGTCAATGAATCACATAGTAATTATAGTCTAGTAGATGAATGATATAAATCTTTAAAACACACAAACTATAAATATGCATGATAAAAATAATGACACCAAACACATAGTAAAATTCATTATGTCCCATATAATTATATGTAACTATGTACATGCATATGCACATAATATTATAGTGATAGTGTATCCTCCATACGTCAAGATACCTACTTAGAAAGTCAATAAATGAACAAATTAAACATATAAATCTATAGTGACAATGTACCCTCAACTTCCCAAATGGGCTTTGAATCTAACACATCCCAAATGACAACGCCATGTCCCAAAAATAATGGCATCCATCTATGTCATCCCCACCATAATACAAAGGCATCAATTGCTCCCAAATCATCTATATTAGGTATCTCTATCACAAGATCTTGCTCCATCAATAGAATTAGAGCCAACTCAGCCACTGTAGGTCTTAGTTTATTACATGGCCTCTCTAGGGCTCAAGAAATCCTTAACCATATGCAAGGTGTAGGTGGCTCATTCTGCATGATACCAAACTGTCGTGTCACTTGCCATCTTTATTTGATGCCTGCACAATTGGGATACCATATAGAAATGAGTTGGGTGTGAGGTTTCATTTATCCATGAGTTCATGAAACTAACACTTGATCTCTTTATTCCAAAAGAATGATTTGCATTACAAAGATGGATTAGGTAGACCGTAGAGGTAGTCTTAGATTTAAATCAATAGTATGCTTTACCATAGCTGCATATGCACTTATTTAGGTGGGTTAAAGATATCCTTGTATTGTCCCAACATGTTACTCATACATTTTGGATTTATTATTGTTATAGTAACTGCATTATGAATTGGTATCCCATGGATGTTCTTATGTTTAGGATTCACCATTAAAGTATAAATGCTTTACTATAATTGAATAGATTCATCCATTGTTTGGCATAAAGAGTGAAAGATTTGGAACAAAGTCTAGTACATGGTATACTATATCACCAACATTAACAAAAAAAAAATTATTATTTTCTTCATAGATAACATATCATTAGTAAGGATATGGTTGCCAAGTAAAAACATCACATACCTCTAATGGCACGACATTGAAAATGGTTGCATCATGAAAAGGCTTGATTTTTTACATCAAGAAACATTTTTGAGTGATAGTTTCTTAGATCAATGTAGGGCTCTGACTTGGATGCAGGTGACCAGTACGGATCCCTGCTGGATCTGGTTGTGGCTGCCTAGAATATTGTGTGTTCTGTGTCACCTTCACTCTAGTGTATTTAGATTTGGTTCATGGACTATCACTCCTCCTCAAATGATTAAACCCTAGTTCTTTATCTTTGTAGTAACCTTGGAAAAAATGGGTTAGTGGGATCAGGGTTCGAGTTTACTCAAATACCTCTTTGTCAATGAGCGCTACCTACATAGCCAATGCTTTGAAGTGGGCCTCAGACTTATGTAATTCTCCCCTACATGTTGTCTTGTATGTGCATAAGGATGCAATATGTGGAAAGCAAGTACAACAGTGACCTAATTTGTAACTTAGAAAATATGGCTCATGGAGTGCACTTTCAGTACTTCAAACTTATAAATGTGGTATCCCTAGGACTAATATGGAAATAGAAAAAAATTAGGAAGTTTTACCTGCTTGAATGCTTTTGGTAAGTTGCCTTGTGAGTTGTTAGGTTTGTGGTAGGTGAGAAATAAATGAGGGTTAATATTGTATATATCAATCCTTTTTGGAGAATATCTTGCATTAAAGCACTTAGGCTGACCATATGGATACATTTAATTTTCAAATTAGATGGCTTTAAGACATTAGACACTTGTATTGGAAAAAGGCACTCATGTCGATGTACACGTATTATTGGGACGTAAGTGTACGAGAAATTGGAAAATAGGCACAAGTCTAAAACTTGCAGAGACAAAAAATAAGTAGGTTTACAACACTCTGAGTATGATAGAAGCCCTGGGTCATCAGAATAACACTAGTCAAACTAAGAGCTAAGTAATTTGGCATAGAGAGATAGTGTATGCAATCCTTTGAGCAATGGAAAGGTCTAGAAGCTAAAGGTACATCCATGATATGTATTTCCCAAATGTAATAGACTAAGGTGCTATATAATTCGAAAATAGTATCTACAATATGCAATCTATTGCCAAAATGTTATCTTTTCAACAACATCGTTAGAGGCCTAGATGTTGGCAATATTGAAGGTATGACTATCAAAATAAAAAAGGTTCCACAGTAACTAATGCATGGGATCCATCCCCTAATTGATAATGTGTGGAGATTAATAAGGGGAAATGAATGTCAAGACTCCCCTACACCCACATTCATGACTTGACATCTAAAAAAAAATGCTCAACCAAATAAATCTAGACACAGAGTGGAGTTAAAATCTAGAGATCTTAGCTTCTTGAAATTGAACTATATATTTATAGGCTTGGAATTGATCTCTATGATTTAGGATAAACCTCCAAGATTATTTATAGATTGTGGATTCTACAATGTTTGACACTATGACCAAGTTTCCTACAAAAAAAATGCGATCTTTATTCTCTTTTATTGTAAATCTATAGTACTAATATATACTTTGATTGATTCAAAGATCTTGATAATTCTATCACTTGTTTTTATAGGGTTTTTTTTAGGTTTTTATTCATTTTGGTTGTAAATATCACTCCTTACATTTTGTTACAATTGTTAAGGTATCAACTTTATATGCATTATATTTCATGTTATTCATTATCACATACATTTTATCATCAAATGTATATCATTTTAGTTAATTATGATCAAAATGGTCTCTTTACTAATGAACATAACTATATATTTTTTATTGAAACATGTCAAATATTACTTAAAAAGGAAACACATTACATGTTCTCTCAAAAATATAGGTGGTATGAGAGCACACCCCAAAACATCAACAAACAAACACTAGGTGAAAATAAACCTAGAGAAATAAAACCAAAGTTAAACTACAACCACAATGACATTAGCATAACAAGATAAAAACCAATATTTAAGAAAAAACACTGCCATCCCCACAAAAGGAGGTAGAGGAGGTGGTGGGCTATCAAGGTTGTCTCCCCAACTACACCCATGAAGGGGAGAAATATCAAGTATGTTCCACCCATCATCTTATTTCTTTTCTTCTTCACCTTCCTCAACTCGCCTAGGGGGTGAGATTGCAAGTGCTAGCTTGGGGAACATCCCTTGAGCAACTCTTCATGGAAAATTAAAACCAAACTGACCAGCATCAACATGGGGTAAAGGCCTTCCTCCATATCCCCCATAAGGTGGAGGGGTAGATAAATTCGAGCAGCTTCGAGACCTTTGTTGCTCGTGGTCATGTCCACACGAATCATGATCTTGGTTATGGTGATCTTGAGGAGCCTCAGGGGGTAATTTACTTACTATTCAATGGGCATTACCACAATGACCTATGTGGATACAAAGATGTTCCACCTCGAGGGCTACTATTTTGGCATGTAATTGAATATGTCGAATTACATTAGATAGAACAACGATTCTATTAGCAATAGTAAAATTTCTGACTAAGCAGTATTCATTAACTATAAATGCATTCATATCTTTATATAGAGTAAAAATAATTTCATTAAATATGCCATATTTCCTTGTATCTTGCAGGGAAAAGAGTAGAGTCCCCTAAGAGGGCAATGTTCCAAGAAAAAGGCTCTAGCCTAAAAGGCTTAAAAAGGGAGTGAATCCATTGCTAGGTTTCCTAGGCTCTAGCACAAAACTAGAAGATGTGCTTTGGAGACTCGTAATGACCATAAATAGGGAATCTGGGAGAGGGAATCCCCATGTGAATAACCTTATCTCCCACATGGAGACCTTGGTAGAGAAAGCATTGGGAAAAATGGTTTTTTGGGGTTCCACCACAACTAACTAGATACTTTGGAACCTCCTAGGACAAAAGGAGGGGAATGTGTTAGTATTCCATCATGTATTAACCATCTCCTAGGGAACACTGATGGGAGAGGGACATTGATAACCAATATAGGGTTGATACCAAAGCACGGGGGTGGAAATAGCCCAATTCTAGTCTTTCTACCACTTTGGAGACCTTTTAACACCAATTTTGTGTAAAGCATAATCTGGAGCAACCATCTTGATCTCAAAGATGGACTCAAATTTCCAAGCATTTAACTTGAATTTGGTTTTTAACTCAAGCCAACTAAGCCAAGATTTGGAACACTTGTCAAAAATATCCCCCAAGACTAGAATGCCTCTATGAAAAAGCCTAAGAGGTTTGAGTCTGGGGATTTCCGCCAAGGGTTTCTCATTAATGGTGATCACCGAGGACCACCGAATGGAATGTTCTTTGATGGAGAGACTAGACCGAAAACCATCCCCTTTCCATCTTAGTCATGGCTTAATATTTTCTCAGGCCTTCCATATGATTTTGACCACAAAAATACCTATAATTTTAACTGGGACTAGGTAATAAGCAAGGTTTAGAACCCCATGTTTTGCCAAACTTTTCTACCCAAAGGGATTTTGGGTGAGATTTAGTGTTGGAGGAGAGTATTCCAAGCCTCTTTCCCATCGAGAGCTCTAATAATCCATTTGGCAAAGAGAGAGATACCTTGCTTAGAAATAGCAATAAGCCTCGGTCCTTCAACTTCTATGGGTTGGGAACAAATATCCTAGGCAAATATGTGGAAGCCTTTAATGCCTTCAGAGTTAGCCCAAATAATGTATCTAAGTGTATTTTGAAGCTTCATGTAGGCTAATTTAGAAGAGGCATAACAAGAAGAATAGTAAAAATGGTTAGTTGCAAGAACCTTCAAATAATTCTAAATTTTTTCAACCAATGAGAGGGGTTTGGTAATCCAATAATATAATGTCTTATCCACTTTGAGAATAACATAGTTCCATAGATCAACTAGAGAACCCTAAATGGCAAAAGGAATACCCAGGAATTTAAACATCTCTCCATGGGCAATCCACTTCCATTTATAAACCTCAAGCTAGCTAGGTAGAGGATCATATTAGTGTCTATAGCTTTGGGTCCTAGTCCACTGAATGTTTGAGTTAGATGCCAAATAAAATATCTACAAACATTCCATAACATTCTAAGTAACTCCTCTTCATCTTGAAGAGTGGGAAAGGTGTCATTCATAAAATGCCCATTTAGGATCTGGAGGTGAGTTGCCATGGGGAGGGTGATGCCTTTAACAATACCTCTGGAAGCATAATCTCCCAAAAAAATCCAAAACCCTCAAAAACTAAAATATATAGGGAGGGGGAAAGAGGGCAACCCTTTTGGATAGAAAGAAAGAGAACAAAACTCTCAGATTGGTGGGCATTAATGGTGAGACAAGTCGAGGCATCTTGGAAGAGGGTTTGAATAGAGTGGATGAACCTAGGACCAAACCCCATAGCTTGTAATATGGCTAAGATAAAGGGCCATTCAATACTATCATAGGCTTTTTCAAAGTCTATTTTGATGAACAAAGCTTTTTATTTGGAGACACAAGCCCATTACATTCCTTCACACACAATAATAATATTGTCCATAATATATCTTCCTTGGATGAAGTCAATTTGTTCAAGTGTGACAATAAATGGGATGAGATATCTGATTATGAGAGCCAAAGCTTTGGTAATTATCTTATAGTAGACTAAGGGTCCCAAGCTTTGGAAATGAATTTAATATTACCTTTTTTAATGATATTTCCCAGTGAATCCTTAGACATAACTTCCAGATAGGCTTTGGGAATATCAAGTTCCACACACTCTCATAGGGCTTGATATAATTCACAAGGGAAGCCATCAATACCTAGGGCTTTATCCTAAGCCATACTAATGACAAATTCATTAAGGTCTTCATTAGAGAGAATCTTGTCACAGATTGCTTTATGGCTATGTGAGAGCCTATATTGAACAACATCAATGCTTCTATTCATAGCCATTTATTGAGAATCTGTAGAGGTTTGAGCTTGGAAGACTTGCTTATAGTGCTTAACAAAGGTTTGAAGGATATCTCGGAGATGAGTAATAAACTCACTAGCCTAGTTAACAACCTTTATTTTCACATATAAATTATGAGCTCTTAATTTACTGAAAATCTCTTTAGAGACTCAATGCCCAATTTTAAACCAATGAATGTGAGCTTGAATCTGAGCTTCCACAGGCTTGATGAAGCTCTACCATTTGGATATGATGTCTTAATTCTACTATTATATTTTGCAATAACCCATCCAAGGGAGCCTATTCTAGCTCCTAGGAGAAATGGTTAAATTCTCTCACAGAGGCTGAGTTGGATCTTTTTCTGATCAAAGTTAACTATTTTTCAAAGTGGAGAAAAGTGGCGGTACTTGTGATGGATGTCTCCAACCAATAAAATCACCTAGAATATCCAAAGGGGTGAGGGACCAAGTTCCATGCTCATTATAGATGGACAAGGGTTGGAGCATGCTATAAATGGGATGTGTTGAGATAAAACTAGTTGTTGACGTTTTTTGACTGGAAGAGCAGAGTATTCTATAGAGAATTTTATTGGCTAGTGGTCAGAAAGAAGGACATCTAAAATCACATTGACAAACCTATCATATTTTGGGCAAAGGATAAAATGGTTTGATCTGAAAGAAGAGCCCTGTGAATTCTTTTAGGTACTCTTTCGTTACCTTGGTGGAAATTTGCCCAAGTAAACCAGGGTGTGGGAGAGGACATTTTATGGTGATGATTTAGTTCATACAACCCTAGCTTATTGCACATGTAAAACCAAACTTCCCTCTCCCCAACATATCTCATGGGTAAATTTATTTCTTTATCGTCAGGGGATTTATTCATGTTGAAATATCCTCAAAGGATCCAATAGGCCATAGGGAGGTGATCCGCTAGCCACCGCCAAAGAGATGACCAATTAATGACATTATTGGAGTCATAAATGTTGACAAGCCTAAGGATTTGCCCATCAAAATCAAAAACCATACAGAGTGCACGATTAGATGGGTCAACAACCCACTCTATCACAAACGATGCATAAAGTGGCACAACATAGTAATAACACCACCACGTCCTACATACTGTGCATACATATGACAAGTAGCACTCACGCAGATGATTTTGGCTACTATCTAGAGATTGAAACCATTGATCTTGACCTCATGTAGATAAAGGATATGCATATCTAAAAAATTCTAATAGCTGTCTTGAACCAACTACTTATGGATCAGGTCATTTAAGCCACAAACATTCCAAGAGAAAACATTCATTGGAAACTATCAAGGTTCATGGTTTCACCCTCTTAGCCTTATAACGTTACAAAATAGTTACTTAATAACTTTTGCTATTTGCTCTTGGCAAGAAAGTATGAAAACACAACTTGTCATCATTCAGTGTGTAGAAAAGCCTCCTCATCACTGTCGGGGGAAGGACTTCATGAGCGTTGAGTCCCTTGATGGCATGGAGAAGGAGGACCATCTCGTACTTTGGGAACTAAGACGAGAACCTTTTGCAACTATGTGTCGTGTTTGAAAGAGAGAGAAACCAAGGGTTAAGGATTCTTGGTGTCTGAGAATTGTATTAATAAACTTGAGCTGCACTTGTCACAACTAGAATAGGGTTTGGCTAAGGAGCATGGGGTGGAGCTAGTGGCAGTAACATGGTGCGACTAGTGGAAGCAAATAACTTCTCACATAATGTGTACCATGCTTATAAATTGCAGCACACTATTTAAGGTTTTTAAACCCAAAAGGGAACAAAAACTTTTGGTTAGGTTTTGAATCTCCATGAGCTTAAGACCATGGGGGTGCCAATCGGTTTGCACCTAACTATGAATCATGGATTCAACATGGATACAACCCATAGAATATCCAATAAAGGTATGAGTTTTGAACTAGTTACAGGTATTATCAAAAGCAGAAAAATCAAGTTAAACATCAGGGGGAGATTCTTGAATAAGGGGTACATTACCTCGTAAAAAATTTTGGGAACAAACTTGCAACCCATTTCGATGCCATGATTACTTCCTCCATATTAAACAACATCCAATGATTTAGGCCCCTAAAAAAAACCCACTAAATAATAAAATTGTCCAAAGAGTGAAAACTAAAACTAACCTCAATAAATATATTTAAAGTCGACAAAACACTCCTACAAAGCGGAATAAAATAATAATAATAATATGATAAAATCCTTAAAAATATATATATATATACCAAAGTACTTCAGCATCTCTCTCTCCTTATTTCAAAATAAAATATAACTATGCTTTTCCATGGCATGGTAACATAACTATTTCTTAATCCTATAAGATACTACGACTTTTAAAAATTTATCCTGAAAGCGATGTTGAATAATTAATGGTGACAAAAGATCTCTTCACTCCCGGAATAGTGTGCATCTTTGGGACAACTCCCAAGTTGTACTGCAATTTAATTGAAATGGACATTTACCTGATACAGTACTCGGAAAGCCTCTATTGGAATAACAGTAGGCACACAGTGAATGCAACTCACAATCACAATAGATCCTGCGCCACATAGTATATTCCAAAATTGTCGTCATAGTAATGCTGGCTTTAAGAGCAAAATGAGTGAGCTGTATATAAGCTAGCAACGTGTCCTTCGTCGTAACGCCCACCCTGCCGAGTCGCACTGGCCTTTCAAACAAAGTTAATATCTTATCTCTCAGAAAATGGCCAGCTGTGTTTGTTGACGCGGGTAAGTCTTCATGGCCACAAATTTTACGCGCTGTCCCCACATTTCAGATTATCTAAACATATGCCCCCTGCCCACATTACATCCCTAGTACAAATCCCACCTCCAAATTTAAAGTGTCTTGACGAACTCACTCACTTCACAAGCTCGTCCCCACTTCGAATCTTGTTTTCTCTGCCATCAAAGATGGTCAAAACGATGTCCAAGCCGAATCCCCACACTCCACTACAAAACAGCTTGCACAGGACACCAACACATTTCAAGGGAGTCCGAATGAGGAAAGGGGGGAAATGGGTGTCAGAAGTCAGAATGCCCAATTCCACTGCCAGAATTTGGTTGGGGTCGTATGATTCCCCTCAACAGGCTGCTCGTGCTTATGACTGTGCAGTGTATTGCCTCAGAGGACGCAAAGCCAACTTCAATTTTCCCGACTTTTTGCCCGAAATTCCGTTGGCCTCTTCGCTATCTCCCAAACAAATTCAAGCTGCTGCGGCCAAGTTTGCAAGGGAAGAATTGTGGCAGCCGCCAAGGAAAAATGTCTCATTTTCTTTTTCGGAATCTCAGTCCTGTAGGCATAGCCACCAAATTTTGGAGGAGCAGTACTGTAGTCTGTTGGATTCGCTTCTAGAGGATGTAGAGAACCACCACTCTCTAAGTTTAGAGGATTTCCCTGAGGAGAATTTAGAGGGTATTGATTTTGTTCTGTTAATGGAAGAACAAGGTGGGCTATGTCTCCAGCAGACCCCCGACTTGGGGTAGTTCGAAATTCACATCATCTGACGAGATTTTGTCCGCAGAAATGTGTTGGAGAGCGCGAAGTTTTTGCAGCGCTCTTAAAAACACTGCAATTCTTAATTCTTTTTAATGTATCTTCAAAGTTATTTTTTATTTTCTTCAATGACTATATTTGCAGCGCATCACATTACTTCACTTCAACATGAAGGAATGATTTGATACAATATCAATAAAATTTCAATTAAAATTATAACCGTGAATCACAAAGTGTATATAAGTGGCACCCCCACTCAGAATCAAACCCTGGTGTACCTACTGTATTTTTAATCAAAGACAATTTCAAAAAAGATATGGATTATAAAATCTTTAAAGTAAATTTGAATCAACGTATTTATACAGGGGAACGCTAAAGAGTTCGAAAACATGATGTGTAATGAAACAGGGGAACGCTGTAACTTCAACACTTCATATTTTGTTTTAAAGAATAAGCTAAAAAATTTCACCATCCCTAACGCCAATACAAAGAATATTGCTTAATTAACCATACAAATTTGCTCTATGGATATTTATTTTTCAGATAGTTTAAGAGCAAATCACAGCATCATTTTCTTTCTCCTCAGAATGGGAGAAACTTTTAACAGAGCATCCATTATATTCTTTCTCCAGAGAATGGGAGCTACTTTGTAAGTCAGATTAGCAGAAATATGCCTACCTTTCTAGACATCCACATGATCTTTGACCTCACCCTTCCTGCCCAGAAGATCAAAGTCTAAATCAATTCAAATAAAATGTTATCCAACAACAAATCTAAAGATTCCTATCTTACAAACACGTAAATCTCTGCAAAATCCGTAGAATTCAGCCCGGTCTTCTAGTTTCAATTGCTTGATAAAAAGGCTACAAAAACATATTCCCCATGAAACAGAACTTGGAAACATCCATCTCGGAAAGAAAGTATACCAGGGAAATAACGGGGTTGATCCCTTTCCAAACGCTCGCTTGCACTGCAATCACATTTTGTTGTCATTATTCTTGTTCTTTGGATTTTTGTCCACCTCTAGAGCTTCAAATCACAGATATTTTATGGTAAATGTAACAGGAGTCCATCCTCTGAACTTTGTATCAGCAGCCGTTGAAGCAGCCGCAAGAAATGGACACCCTGCACAAAAACATCGCAGTGCCCCTGACTCCTTATGAGCTCTGCCTTTTCAGTGGGTTTCATCAAAATGTCACATCTTGTCAGCTATCACATCTTGTCCGTTGGATGTATGTGATTAAATTGTTCAGTGACTTGAGTACTAAAATAATAAAAATATATATATAAACTATTTAACCATTGATTATTTCAATATTTTAATTTTGAAAAAAAAAAAAAAAAACAACTACTTTTCAGTTTTTTAATGTATATGCATAGTCATTAAAATATCAAAGTTGAAAAATAAAAACATCAACAAATTAAAATAATCGAGGATGTGATATTATTGAGGAAACTTATGCAAATAGATTTTTTTTTAAAATGAAGGAAAAAGTAAAAGAAAGAGTAAGTAGTAGTCGATATTATTGACAAAATAGACCGCATTTCATATGTATTCTTAAGAGTAAGTAGTAGTCGATATTATTGACAAAATAGATCGCGTTTCATATGTATTTTTACTCTGGTAAATGTTTGGAAAGGGAAGAATTTTAGATTGTTTTCTTCGGTGTTCTTTTACGCATAACACTGTAGAACAGTAGAGGTTATATTTATGAGAGTTTCAATGTTGGTAGAGGTATATTATATATTTTTTGATTGAGAAGTTTATAATTATATAAATATAAATATTTTTGTTTAAGTAATTATAATTAAAGGATATTTAATTAGTTTAATGATAGTTGATTATATATAATTTTGGTTAAATAAATATAATTATGGGTATTTAATTTGTCAAAGTAATTTACGAAATGATATTAACTTTATTTGTTTGATTTTTTGTGTACTACATATTTGAAAGAAATTTGTATTTTACTTAATGCTATTAGAAACCATCAACTTCACTAATAAGATTACAACTCTTATTATTATTATTATTATTATTATTATTATTATTATTATTATTATTATTATTATTATTATTATTATTATTATTATAAAATGAATTACTTATTCAATTTAATATTTAATATAATGATATTAATATAACGAGGGAAACTTTGTGAGTAGTTCCTATTATTTTAGTTGAGAAGCAATTTTATATGATTGTGGTATAGTGGAAAAACTACATTCTAGTCACAATTATTTTAATATAATTTAAGATTATTTTCTACAATTATAACATACTACAAATATAGTATTAATCTGATAGTTAACTTTATATATGTGTGTGTGTGTGTGTGTGTGTGTGTGTGTGTGTGTATATGTGTGTCTCTCTGTGTGTATGTGTGTACATACATACATACATACATACATACATACATGCATACATATATATATATAGTTGTGTTTAGTCATGTTGGATTACTTCAAGATCTCTTAAGAAAACATATTATACAAAAACTTTAGAACTAGGTGAGAGAAAATTCAAAATAAAAGATAGCTTCATAAATTGATTATTTGATCCATTAGTCAAATAGTACAAAGAAGGTACATTATATAGTGAGAAATTAGGTTACCATAAAGGTAAAAATTCAACCCGCAACATGCAAATTAGAATCCATGCATGCAGAATAGAAACATGCCAAGTGTCTTGTATGAAAAATGTAAGAACTTGCATTTGAGCTATGAAATGAGTGGAGGTCACTTGAACTTGTTAGAGTCATACAATCATCATACTTTTTCAATTGTTTTCCCATCATTAACAAAAAATATCTATGAACAGTAGAATTTGGTTGAGCACCATGACACATGTTCTCATTACACCATTCAACCATAGTTTTTACATCTGTCAAACGAACACCCTCTTCAAAATTCAACTCTTCCCTTGTAATAACTCTTTTTACACATGCTCAAGCACCATCATGCTCCCCTTTTCCATAGCTAACCTCGGTGAAACTCCAAATATGTTCTACACCAGTGGTAAAGTGCATCCTTCTCAACCAATAAAACATCTTTGTATTTTTGAATTGTGATCTACAATTATCTAACCAAATGTAATGCTGATTAAAAGTAATGTTTCTTTGACTCAATTGTTCATAGAACTTCTAGAAACAACCTTGCACATACTATGAACAATGTGATATTTCATCACTGATATAAAAATGGTATTCCCTTAATATTTTTCATTATTACTCTATACTATCAGATGCATGCATGAATGTTATATGCACGAATATGGTAACTTGTGATAGGTTACAATACTACATTTCTATTTGGGGTTTGAATGTGTAATTTTTAGCAAAATAAACTATTAAAACAATCAAACCAAGTGTGAATGTATCCTTGCTTATCTTGAAATATTCATCCAACCATATATCCCTATGTGTGTGTCTTGCATAGTCATAAACAATCTTCTCCCTAAATTTGACCAAAAATTTAGAAACAGGTATCATTTTTGTAACAAGCTCACACTTTTTAATTTTTTCATCTTTTACTTGATAAGTCACTGATTTATATTTGCTTAAACAAATTTATTCCTTTCTAATTGTACTTGCAATATCCTCATAAATTTATTTTTTAATTTTGGCAATCCACCATAAATGATGTAATTTCTATTTTGTTACACCCTAATTTCTTGCCAACCAAACTTGCTAGATTATCCGTGGATATCTATAGTTGATAAAATTAGATTTGATTATTTTTATCTAAGCTATGAGATATATGTTGATATGGGGTAACATGGTATTACTTAAGTTACATGATCACCCTGCTATGGGTCAGTTGTAAGTAAATATTTACTTTATGATCGTGTTAATTTATCATTTTAGCTATATTTATGATGAATGTATATCATGACTATTATAGTCTAACTACTTGTTTTGTTGTGGGGTTGATGTAGGACAATCAATCCTTTAGAGTGTTAAGGAGGGAGAGCATCATCGAAGAGGGTGACGTAGATCGAGATGTCAAAAGATGACAGAGAAACTGACTGATACTCTACACATACCACAAATAAACAGTACATATTAGATGCATAAAAAGTGGTTAACATAATATGTTTGATATTATTTGCATTAAATAATCATTTTAACCATGGTATACTTAGCATAGTTTAATCGTTTTGAGGGATTGCTTGAGTTTATGCTTTGGTAGTTTTATCTTGTGTTATTTCATTTATGATCACTAATATTTTCTTGAAGATGCAATTGGCATGGTTAGAAATAAATTAAATTTATTGACTAGAGGAATTAGTCATTAAATTATTATGTTAATAAAAGTGTTGATAATTATTGATTTTTATGTATTGGTGATTAGAAGGTTTGAAAATAAAGGCAAAATAAATAAAATAATAATTAAATATTTAAAAAGAATATATTTTGAATAAATAGTAAATAAAACAAGAAAACTTAGCTTTAAATCTAAATAAGCTTTAAAAAAAAAGAAAAAGAAATTTTTATTAGAAAGGAGACTGCACTTTCTTATAAAAGGAGCATGGAATAATGATAAGAGAGCAAAGAGGAAAAGAGCCACAACATATAGAGAAAAAGGAGAAGGAAAGGATGCAATTGATTGGAGGAAATTCTAGGTAGGAAAAGTACGTAAAATTCTATGTTGTGCAAAAGTGTTGGGATTACTTTTCACATTGTGTAAGGTTGAGTATATACAGGTTGATATTTATCGAGAAGTAAATATAATTAGTTTGTTTGTTAATCAGAAAATTGTTATATAATAATATTATGATAATTGGTTTGTTATATATATTATTGGTAACAACAATATAATACCTATGAGCTATTATAAGAGATTTGAAAGTTTTATAGGTAAGATATTGGTGGGATACTAGAATCCCCAATAATAGGGATTAGTTCCCTATATATTTGTATTATGTTCAAATGTTTATTATTAAGAGAGTGAGAAATAATAATAGTGTGTTTAAATATTATGTGTTCGGCTCTTTGAATTCACAACAATGGTATCAGAGCGGGATAATTTGGGCTATGGATCTATGAGACATTATACAGGGTAGAGTCATTATAAATTTTTGGTTACCCAAATGATGAGAGAAATTTTATACTAGAGAATTAGACCTTAAGCAATTGGAAGTAGTTTGTTTAGTTTTTCATAAATCTATTTTTGCATTTAGATTTAGATTTTTGCTCTGTATTGGAAGGCATTTTATTTTCTACATTGTTTCAAAAGTATCATAACGAGAATCATTAGTATGTATGAGATCAATGTATCTAAATAAATAGCATTCCATCTGTTGTTCACCATCCTACATAGTCTTCCTATTCGCTGGTATACAAGGATCTTGTCTAGCATCAAAGACATTCGAGCTTATTCACAGAACATCATGACTCGACATATCAGTCTATGAAGATATCAAAATTTTGCTCACATATAGTTCCCTTAGCTACATGGATTCAGTTCATACTAACAATGAAGAGGATGACATTAGATAGAATTGACGAGAAGCATTTCATTTTGGTATTCAAAATTCATCCAAATAAGTGGAGGCACTAGCATCTATAGAGGCATGATCAACTTTTACCACTATAAATTTATACAACCAAACAAATTTGTTGTTGGAAATTTTGAAATGGAGCAAATAAAATTAAAATTATGCTTGTCAATAAAAGCATCAGATTATCTGCTATATAAACTTAACTGTCATGCTCGACTGTGTGTCACTTCAAACATGCCCACAACTATTATTTTTGCCTACGACATTGTATTCTCCTCACCATCCACATACCCAATCTTCATGCAAAATTCAACCACTACCAACAAAGCTCGTGAGAACCGTCAGGATTACTAATATATGGCTTTGCATAAATCTAAATTTTTATTATAGTATTTTATGTACTGTTATAAGTCTAGGTGTCAATATTAAATGCAATCAAAGTTGTTTATTAGTGTGTCAAGTCCTTTATTTACAAAATTCATATTAGCAAGTTGAGATGGTTTAAATTTTGAGTCAAGTATTTTGTTTTTTAGTTTAGATTTATATTGATCTAATTTTTGATTAATTTATGTAGTAATTTTTTATTTTAGCACCTTATTTATAGTGCTTGGGTCGATAGGTGTAGCCAAAATTTTATGATTAATAGTATTGAGTTGTCATCATAGAAATTAAAATTTATTTTTTTAATTATTATGTTATATTAATTCTTAAGTCTTGTTATTGAGTCTTGTCATTTAGGTGAATATTAGGGTCTCATTTAAGTGAATTAGGTTAAGGTCATTTGAGTCATTTTTTATAAAGTGTCTTATAATATTTTAATAATGTCAAAAAATATTCAAAAGCATAAAGATGCATTATCGATTGAATGTGACATCCAATTTATGTGATTCTAAGATAATAAAATTCAAAAAAATCTTGAAGATGGATATGAGGCCGATACTGAACTTGAGAATGCTTGACTGATAAAATGTTGACATTTGATAACAAAATAATACATCTGTCATTTAAAGAATAAATATTCATCAGTTGAGTAAGCAATGAAGATACTAGAGGCTAGAGGTTATATGAAGGTTGGATATCTTTCAGTGACATATCGTCAGTCACCAACAATGGGGACGCATCAATGATGTGGTGACATTTTATGTGATGTGTTATTTTCAGTTGTGTGGATTTTAGTTTTTTCAGTGTGGTGTGCTAGTTACATTTATTTTTTAGCATGTATGAAAAATAAGAACAATTGTACCTATTCACTCGTGAATAGTATTCCCATGTAACCCTTTTATATATTTACATTGAAGAATGTTGATTTAAAAAATATTGTAGCAATCATGATGGAAGGTTAGTGGTGAACCAGAGAAAACTATTTTGTAATTTTGTTGGTGAACTTGTGAAAACTATTTTGGAAGGTTATTGGTGAACTTCGAAAACCAATCGTAGATAAATGTGAAGGAAGAGATGTGCGATGGTACATGTATAAAGAGAAGATCATGAGCACACGGAAGTCCCATGCTACAATCAGAAAATAAGATATATTGTACCATGTACAAATTATGAGAGGGATGTTGGGATTAGCTTTCACATTGTGTAAAGTTGAGCATTTACAGGTTGATATTAATCGAGAGGTAAATATAATTAGTTAGTTTGTTAATAATAATATTGTTATATAACAATACTACTATAATTGGTTTGTTGAGCATTTAAAGTTAAGCTTTATGAGCTCGTTGTTGGCTCAAAGGTGTCAAAGTTGTAATAAATTTGCTATAATTATATATTTTTTGTATGACTAAATTAGAGGGGTCACTAAAAATCTTAGTCATTTCATGTTAAGTTTTCAACCAGTAATACATAAATTATGACTTTGTTGGAGCTATATCATAGTCTATAGTTGACTATATAATTATTTGTATAAGACTATAATTAAATGCACGTTTTTTATATACATATTTTAAATGTTGCATAGTAAGAGAATGGTGTCACTATACCTTATCTAAATCACTCGATATTCTTGAGAGAGAATTCACCTCTATCAATTTGAGATGTGGATTTGTGTTGGTCACCATCATTTTTTTCTTTCAAGTCAACAACAAAATTTTAACAGTAATGGACAAATCAATAAAGGAGATTTAAATGCCACATTTATATAATGCAATAGCAGCGCTTAATAATTAAATGAAGTCAACTATAGTCAAATATAGATTAAATATCACTATTAAATGAGTTATGCAGTTCTGAACAACGATTAGTGTTTATTAAGTGATTCATATACATTGTGTGTGATATGAGTATATGTTGCTTGGTTATCCATGCTAAAACAACCTATATGATAAGAGAATGGTCATGGTATTTTAGGCATAAGGCATCACTGCCCTTGATCAATAGTGTCAGCACTATGGTGAATCATTGTATTCTTTCCATTTTAGTTTCTCAACTCATACCTCTAGAGTCGCTATAGGCATCTACCTGAGTTTGACCAAAGTGTAGTTATTAACTTAAAGATTTTAGTAGACATTGATCTAATTCTCAAGCTGAACATAAAACTAACCTTTCATGCTCTTATTTATTGTATGAACTTGAAAGCACCTAAATAGATTTGAACGTCACTGAAATTATTTATAAGTTTGGTAATTAATAGTCAAAGTTGCAAGTAAGATGCCAGCTATAATAATTAATTTAATACTACCATCAACTAACATTATTAATGACACTCTTATTGCAACATTTATGTATTTAATATTTACTCCAAGTTGGGAATAATGATAAATTCGCTAGTGTTATGTTCTAAATAAGTCACTGATATATATATATATATATATATATATATATATATATATATATATATATATATATATATATATATATATATATATAAAGACTCTTACCTTTTTATTTGTAAGAATTTTACAAGTCTAAATGTCAATATGACAAATAAATGGCACTAATGATGTCATATTCTACCCTATGTGATTTTTAAATCACTGAACTTTAACATTCCAGCTTCTCCAAAATAATTTAATTTGGTGTCATTGTTTATGAGAGTGATTTTGTATATAATGGTTAAATGTTGAGTTACCATAGGGGTGGCTTTATTTTATATGAAATATGTCATCATGCATAAAATAAGAATATATGAAAGAGAATTGAATCATGGAATATTTTATTAATCCCTTTATTAATTTTATTTTATATTTGACTTTATACTCAAATGTTCGTAGACATAAAATAAGAGTGAGTAGTGACAATATTAAATGTTGTTGAATTGTGAAGACCCTCATTAAATCTTTTTTTAAAGTTATAATATGATTGTAGGAGTTCTTATACAGTGGTTATTTTTTGAGGACATATGCACATAACCTATCTTGGGTAGTGGATTTATAAAGGTGTATATGTATATAAAAAGAATGTGTGGGTTATTAGCAATGTGTGTCAATCACTCTATTATTTTAACCAAGTCATAGACTCTGGAGGAACATAACACTAAATATATGTATACCCAACTTCCTAAAACCTACTATAACCATAAAGGATAATTACAATGTAGAATTTCCTACCTCCTAAGATCATCAACTCACTCCATCAGCAGGAAATTTTTTAAGGATTGAGGAACCATAGAGAGATCTTGAGCATGAGCTATAAATGGCTTTGGTTTTGCATTTCCTTACCACTTGAGTACTTGTTTAGGGTGCATGGTATAATGTACAAGTACTCATATATGCATATTTTACCCTTCATTAATGGATGCTCAAAATGAATCATTAAGTGCCTGAGGAACCAAAAATTATAACCATATTAAAATAATCTTCTAATTAACGCAGTAAGATGTTTCAAAGAATGGTATAACGGTTTATGAATTATCAATTTCTCTATAAATGTTTGATTGAATATGAGTTTGTGTATTCAATTTTAAATACTTGTGTGTGGTACAAATTATGTAGATGTTAATATGTTTTAATGGTTGGTCATACTAAGCATGTAATAGTGCATCATGACGTGTGTTTATATGTTATATTTTCTTGAATGATAGTATGCAATTTAGACTTAGGGTATACCTGGTGTTATAGCTCTGTACTTGCTTAATTACTATTATGTATGTGTGTCACTTGATTTTTGAAATCATAAGTTTGGATTATATGTTATTATGTAGTTAGAAACCTATGATAGTATGGGATATCATAGAGAACTACAATATAAATATATTGTACCCAGATGGTACATATTGTAAACGCTATATCTAGACTTACATATACATTTGACTAATTTTCTATATACATGGTTATTGTTGTGAATAGTGTGTTTTATAACAGTTGATAAGACTTTGTGTATGTATGCATGTAATATTTGAGAGTTTAAAAAATATTGTGATGGTATGTTATTGTGTTCCATGGGATCTGAGACTTCCTACGTTAAATCTAGTTACTTGTATACATGTTTATGTTTCTATGATTTTAAGACTGGTTTATGACTATTTTTTTAAAAACTAGTAGATATATCCTAGAATACCAGACTATGGTAATATGAGTTATCATAGGCGTAGTATGTTTGGAAATAAATTATGATAGTTAAAATCTACAGTTATGTATATTTTACCCATTTGATATAGATAGTAGTCATTATTTCTAGTATGGGATAGAAATTAATGTAAGATTCATTCATATGTTCAACGAAATAAATATATGCTTTAGTTACTCCTATGCATAACATATTATATGATATATTTGCTAAGTAGGATGTAATTTAAATGAATTTTGTGGTTGATTTGAATTTGACCAATGTGCATTGCTGATATGGAGTAAGGAGTGAGATGGACTTCACTAGATTACTAGTATCACAATGAAAGATGAAGGCAGTCTGATCAAGTGGTGTGTATGAATTTGATTAATCTAGATCGTTATTATTTATTACTTATAAAATTCTGGGACAAAGTATGTTTAGTGAGACATTATCATTTAATGAGTGTGATTCACATGTATTTGTGATATATTGAAATAAAATAGATTTTTATGATATATTTCATGTTTAGTTTAGAATCATTCAACACACTGGTACTTGTTTATCTCTTTGGATTCCCATGTTGTTATTATCTACTCATCCATGAAGGGAGGGACATTTCCTAATGAGATTAGTGCAGGGGATTATTGGTCCATGATTGTCTTTTCAAAATTGAGAAACTCTTTGAGAGTATCGGCTATAGCATTGTCCTTTTATGGAAGTATACCAAAGAATGCCTAAAGCTCATTGGTATTGGGTTCATTAAGTCTTTCACGTATTTTAATTGCTTTCATTATTATTATTTTGTTTATATTAAGTGTTTTTTCTTATTTTTGAAACCATTCATTTTTTCCCTATTTTGTCACTTACTGCACAAGTTGTAAGTATACACTGGGCATCATTATAATCTTTGGTGCATGATTTTGGGCCTATAGTATGATGTGCATAATGTAGATTTTTTAAAAAAATATTATTTTCATCATCCATATTAGATGTTCTTAGTCCTAATGTGTACATTATAGGTCTCATATTAATCAATTTTAACAATGAAACAAATAATTCACATCTTTGACTATCATAATCTAAATTATGAAAGAAACTATCCTAAATTTATTGAGTTAGTCTTCTTGAATGGAAATCGGACGTTTTGTTATGCATTGAGAAGCTATCCCCACAAAAGGAGGTAGAGGAGGTGGTGGGCTATCAAGGTTGTCTCCCCATCTACGCCAATGAAGGGGAGAAATATCAACTATGTTCCACCCATCATCTTATTTCTTTTCTTCTTCCCCTTCCTCAACTCTCCTAGGGGGTGAGATTGCAAGTGCTAGCTTGGGGAACATCACTTGAGCATCTCTTCATGGAAAATTAAAACCAAACTGACCAGCATCAACATGGGGCAAAGGCCTTCCTCCATATCCCCCATAAGGTGGAGGGGTAGATAAATTTGAGTAGCTTCGAGACCTTTGTTGCTCGCGGTCATGTCCACACCAATCATGATCTTGGTTATGGTGATCTTGAGGAGCCTCAGGGGGTAATTTACTTACTATTCAACGGGCATTACCACAATGACCTATGAGGATACAAAGATGTTCCACCTCGAGGGCTACTTTTTTGGCATGTAATTGAATATGTTGAATTACATTAGATAGAAAAAGGATTCTATTAGAAATAGTAAAATCTCTGACTAAGCAGTCTTCTTTAACTATAAATGCATTCCTATCTTTATATAGAGTAAAAATAATTTCATTAAATATGCCATATTTCCTTGTATCTTGCAGGGAAAAGAGTAGAGTCCCCTAAGAGGGCAATGTTCCAAGAAAAAGGCTCTGGCCTAAAAGGCTTAAAAAGGGAGTGAATCCATTGCTAGCTTTCCTAGGCTCTAGCACAAAACTAGAAGATGTGCTTTGGAGACTCGTAATGACCATAAATATGGCATATGGTAGAGGGAATCCCCATGTGAATAACCTTATCTCCCACATGGATACCTTGGTAGATAAGGCATTGGGAAAAATGGTATTTTGGGGTTCCACCACAACTGACTAGATACTTTGGAACCTCCTAAGACAAAAGGAGGGGAATTTGTTAGTATTCCATCATGTATTAGCCATTTCCTAGGGAACACTGATGGGAGAGGGACATTGATAACCAATATAGGGTTGATACCAAAGCACAGGGGTGGAAATAGCCCAATTCTAGTCTTTCTACCACTTTGGAGACCTTTTAACACCAATTTTGTGTAAAGCATAATCTGGAGCAACCATCTTGATCTCAAAGATGGACTCAAAATCCCAAGCATTTAACTTGAATTTGGTTTTTAACTCAAGCCAACTAAGCCAAGATTTGGAACACTTGTCAAAAATATCCCCCAAGACTCAAATGCCTCTATGAAAAAGCCTAAGAGGTTTGAGTCAGGGGATTTTTGCCAAGGGTTTCTCATTAATGGTGATCACCGAGGACCACCGAATGGAATGTTCTTTACTGGAGAGACTAGACCAAAAACCATCCCCTTTTCATCTTAGTCATGGCTTAATATTTTCTCAGGCCTTCCATATGATTTTGACCACAAAAATACCTATAATTTTAACTGGGACTAGGTAATAAGCAAGGTTTAGAACCCCATGTTTTGCCAAACTTTTCTACCCAAAGGGCTTTTGGGTGAGATTTAGTGTTGGAGGAGAGTATTCCAAGACTCTTTCCCATCAAGAGCTCTAATAATCCATTTGGCAAAGAGAGAGATACCTTGCTTAGAAATATCAATAAGCCTCGGTCCTTCAACTTCTATGGGTTGGGAACAAATCTCCTAGGCAAATATGTGGAAGCCTTTAATGCCTTCAGAGTTAGCCCAAATAAAGTATCTAAGCCTATTTTGAAGCTTCATGTAGGCTAATTTAGAAGAGGCATAGCAAGAAGAATAGTAAAAATGGCTGGTTCTAAGAACCTTCAAATAATTCTAAATTTTTTCAACCAATGAGAGGGGTTTGGTAATCCAATAATATAATTTCTTATCCACTTTGAGAATAACATAGTTCCATAGATCAAATAGAGAACCCTAAAATGTTAGGTTGTGGAGCTAAAAGCTTCAACTGTTGCAAACATGGAGGAGGTTGCTGAGTTCCAGGGAGACCGGCATCGACAGAGTGCAGTGCAGAAGGCAACCGACATCGACAAAGATGAATAGGAAGGCAACCAACATCGGCAGGAGGTCGGACAACGTCGGTCACCTCCAAGCAAATAGGGACCAATGTTGGTCGCCTGTGGTGGTTTCAGAACTGTTTGTTGCATGGACAGTTAGTTCGTTGAACTGAGAGTTTGCATGTAAAGATTATTTTTGGTCTTGAGTTGCGTGTCTAATTATTGTAATTAAGATAGTCTAATTATTGTATGCATGAGATCTATATAATAGACTCATAGGCTGTAGTGTAAAAGTGTGCTAGAGAGTAAGAGAGCAAAAAGTAGCTCCTTTTGAGAGAAGAGAGCAATGGTGTGTTCCTCCTAGTTCCAAAGGGATGCTAAGAGTGTATGATCAGGGAGAGTTGCAGGTTATTCAAGTTTGACTAGAAGATCCACCGGGGTACTGGTTGAAGAATCATAAAGACTTGGTGAGGCAGGGACAAGGGTTCTTCAGGGTGTAGAGACATCTACATGGTGAGTAGGGTCTGGTGATTTGCAGGTGGCAGCAGAGAGTAAGAAATCTACTTGGAGTAGGGATGTGTACTTGGTGTACTGGCAGAGTGTTACTAGCTAGTGGAGGTGAACAACAACTCAATATTTGAGTTGGTTGTTGGGACGGTTTTTTTGAGTGAGAGAGGAAAGTGTTGGAGGAGAATTACTGGTGAACCCTAGAAGTGTGGGAGCTCTAGAGGTGTGGAGAAGAAGTGTGGCGACTTCTTTATTGTATTTCCTTCTGTATGAGTATTAATACAAGATTATGTATTGTCTCTCATATTCTGTGTTGTTTCATATTTCTAGTTACTTATTATTTTGGTTAAATTTTGTGTTTAGTTGCTTATACATAGGTAATCATATATGTGCTTTTATTGAGGGAGCAAGATCTTGACAAGTTGGTATCAGAGCATGTTTGTTGTTCTAGGTGTCTGACAAATTGGTATCAGAGCTTAGGTTACTTAGTGGTACTAGTCTCTACAATTGGTATCAGAGCTAGGTTGGGTTACTAACAGGTTGTTTCAGATCTGGATAGTGTTTATTGATTACATGGTACTCACATGGGTTTCTGATTGAGTGGGAGTATAGCAATGGCAGAAGAAAGTAAGCTACGAATGGAGAAACTGAATAACACGAACAGTCTAATTGATGGAAAGAAATAGCAGGGAAATAAAGATTGCTGGTTGGTAGAAGATCAGTATGAAAAAGGAGCAGATATTGCAGGTGATGTTGCACAGGGTGTTCTGGATAAAGTAGAATCTTGGTTCACAGATTCTATTGCCTCTTTCCATGCAGCCCAAAATAGAGCATCTTCCATGAGTATGTCTAGGGAGACTTTGGAGAGATTTATTTAGGGGTTGGAGAGCCTTGTCAGATTATCGACGAAGGGAAAGTGAAGCTAAAATTACAGACGGATAAGACACGGGTGTTGAAGGAGGTCATGCAGGGACCAGTCTTGGAGATGAGTCTAATTTCTTCAAAAAATTTGGGTGATGAGAGATGCACAGTAACTCTCACAGCGGATGCATTTGAATTAGATGGTGGTAAGAAAGTAGGTATCCTTTATCTATCTACTTATATTGTTGATTCACCTTTTGTTGCAGAGATGTGGCTTTGTAGGCTTGGTCACATATGTAGAAGGAGAATGTATGTTTTTAGGCAGAAGACAGATATCTTTGACAAGCTTAAGAACTGGAAAGCCTTGGTTTTCATGGAGGAGATAGCAGACAGAGATCAGTTGAAGGGACTGAATTATTCTGAGCATGGCTATGTTAATTGGAACAGGGTTTTGACCCAAAAAGAGCTTGTGGGTAAAAGTTATCACTCACAAGGAAAACACGGAGACCAACGTGGGTTAGAAAACTAACATTGGTGTCCTTGCAAGGATCGACATCAGCTATGTGCAGACCGACATCGGCAACACAGGCGCTGATAAACACCGGTGTCGGTCATGGAGAACCGACGTCAGCGATGAGGCAGTCGCATGGAATCGACGATAGATGGGTGCAGACTGAGATGTGACCGGTATCGGTCACTGAGACAAATTTTGGGTGGATAGCAAGCTGTCAAAGAGTCTCAAATGCCCATATAGAGGACTGAAAGGGTAAATAAGCCTCAAATTCATCATTTTCCTTCTTTACACTACTTGTTGCTCACTGATGGTCAAGAATCAGGAAGTCATTAAAGAAGCAGAGCAGGTAGATCCAGGAAATAGTGGGAGCTTGGCATGGATTAAGATTGTGATTCTTTGGAGAAGAATCAAACAAGAGTTTTTGGTGGAGTTGCCAGCTGGAAGAAAGCACTAAGAGACGAATGGATGTTCAAGATGAAGAAGAGCGGTAATGAACACGTGAGACGGGAGGCCAAGGTATATGGTCTTGAGGTAGCTGCAAGACAGTGGTACAGGTTTGACAGGTGGATGACGACGCATGGCTTTGATCAAGGTCATTGTAACCGTTGTGTTTTTACTTTACCAGGTGGATGATGATTTCAACATTATTTTGTTACTGTATGTGGTGTGGTTGCTTGTTGCAGGGTTACACATGCAGGGAGTTTCTGAGCTAAAAGGTAAAGTTAGTTCAGAGGTATGTCACGAAGAATTTGGAGCAACAAAATTCTTTGGCATAAGAGACATGGAAGATCACAGGTTGATTTTGTCTCAAGTAAGAGCTGATGTGAAGAAGGTGTTGGCAGAGTTCAATTTGCAGGATGCAAAATTGGTAAGCACACCAAGGGCTAAATAGTTCAAGTAGAGCTTAGAACAAGTGTTCGAAATCACATGAGGTCTAGTGTAGACTTGAGTTTTTCCAAGCAGTGGGAGTTGTCAACAAGTTTGGAGCCAATTCGGAAAAGAAGTACTAGAGGGTAGTTCAGTGGATTCTTAGAGGGACCAGTAGCAGGTGCACATGTTATGCAGGGTCAAGTTCTTTTCTACAAGTGTTTGTAGATGCGGATGTGGCAAGAGATTTGGATGACAGGTAGAGCATCACAGGGTGTGTAGTGGTTGGTCTTCAAGATTGAGCTTGAAGAGGGATATAAGCTAGAGAACAAATTAGATGGTGTACAGGTATAGGTACAGTTGCAGTTGTTTATCTCCAAGTGGGAGATTGTTAGGTTGTAGAGCTAAAAGCTTCAACTATTGCAAACATGGAGCAGGTTGCTGAGTTTTAGGGAGACCGATGTCGGCAGAGTGTAGTGCAGAAGGAAACCGACATCGACAGAGGTGAACAGGAAGGCAACTGACATCGACAGGAGGTTGGCCGACGTCGGTCACCTCCAGGCAGAAAGGGACCGACGTCGATCGCCTGTGGTGGTTCCAAAATTGTTCGTTGCACAGACAGTTAGTTCATTGAACCGAGAGTTTGCATGTAAAGATTATTTTTGGTCTTGAGTTGCGTGTCTAATTATTGTAATTAAGATAGTCTAATTATTGTATGCATGAGATCTATATAATAGACTCATACGCTGTAGTTTAAAAGTGTGCTAGAGAGTGAGAGAGCAAAAAATTGCTCCATCTGAGAGAAGAGAGCAATGGTGTGTTCCTCCTAGTTCCAAAGGGGTGCTGAGAGTGTATGATCAGGGAGAGTTGCAGGTTATGCAAGTTCGACTAGAAGATCCACCGGGGTACTGGTTGAAGAATCATAAGGACTTGGTGAGGCATGGACAAGGGTTCTTCAGGGTGTAGAGACATCTACATGGTGAGTAGGGTCTAGTGATTTGCAGGTGGCAGCAGAGAGCAGGAAATCTACTTGGAGTACGGATGTGTACTTGGTGTACTGGAAGAGTGTTACTAGCTGGTGGAGGTGAACAACAACTCAATATTTGAGTTGGTTGTTGGGACCTTTTTTTGAGTGAGAGAGGAAAGTGTTGGAGGAGAATTACTGGTGAACCCTAGAAGTGTGGGAGCTCTAGAGGTGTGGAGAAGAAGTGTGGTGACTTCTTTATTGTATTTCTTTCTGTATGAGTATTAATACAAGATTGTGTATTGTCTCTCATATTTTGTGTTGTTTCATATTTCTAGTTACTTATCATTCTGGTTAAATTCTGTGTTTAGTTGCTTATACAGAGGTAATCATATATGTGCTCTTATTGAGGGAGCAAGATCCTAACAAATTGGTATCGGAGCATGTTTGTTCTTCTAGGTGCCTGATAGATTGGTATCAGAGCTTAGGTTACTTAGTGGTACCAGTCTCTACATAAAAGGCAAAAGGAATACCAAGGAATTTAAACATCTCTCCATTGGAAATCCACTTCCATTTATAAACCTCAAGCTAGCTAGGTAGAGGATCATATTAGTGTCTATAGCTTTGGGTCTTAGTCCACTAAATGTTTGAGTTAGATGCCAAATAAAATATCTACAAACATTCCATAACATTCTAAGTAACTCCTCTTCCTCTTGAAGAGTGGGAAAGGTGTCATTCATAAAATGCCCATTTAGGATCTGGAGGTGAGTTGCCATGGGGAGGGTGATGCCTTTGACAATACCTCTTGAAGCATAATCTCCCAATAAATATCCAAAACCCTCAAAAACTAAAATATATAGGGAGGGGGAAAGAGGGCAACCCTTTTGGATAGAATGAAAGAGAACAAAACTCTCAGATTGGTGGGCATTAATGGTGAGACAAGTCAAGGCATCTTGGAAGAGGGTTTGAATAGAGTGGATGAACCTAGGACCAAACCCCATAGCTTGTAATATGGCTAAGATAAAGGGCCATTCAATACTATCATAGGCTTTTTCAAAGTCTATTTTGATGAACAAAGATTTTTATTTGGAGACACAAGCCCATTACATTCCTTCACACACAATAATAATATTGTCCATAATATATCTTCCTTAGATGAAATCAATTTGTTCAAGTGTGACAATAAATGGGATGAGATATCTGATTCTGAGAGCCAAAGCTTTGGCAATTATCTTATAGTAGACTAAGGGTCCCCAGCGTTGGAAATGAATTTAATATTACTTTTTTTAATGATCTTTCCCAGAGAATCCTTAGACATAACTTCCAGATAGGCTTTGGGAATATCAAGTTCCACACACTCTCATAGGGCTTGATGTAATTCACAAGGGAAGCCATCAATACCTAGGGCTTTATCCTAAGCAATACTAATGACAAATTCATGAAGGTCTTCATTAGAGAGAATCTTGTCACAGATTGATTTTTGGTTATGTGAGAGCCTATATTGAACAACATCAATGCATTTCTTCATAGCCATTTATTGAGAATCTGTAGAAGTTTGAGCTTGGAAGAGATGCTTATAGTGCTTAACAAAGGTTTGAAGGATATCTCGGAGATGAGTAATACACTCACTAGCCTAGTTAACAACCTTTATTTTCACATATAAATTATGAGCTCTTAATTTACTGAAAATCTCTTTAGAGACTCAATGCCCAATTTTAAACCAATGAATGTGAGCTTGAATCTGAGCTTCCACGGGCTTGATGAAGCTCTACCATTTGGATATGATGTCTTAATTCTACTATTATATTTTGCAATAACCCATCCAATAAAATCACCTAGAATATCCAAAGGGGTGAGGGACCAAGTTCCATGCTCATTATAGATGGACAAGGGTTGGAGCATGCTATAAATGGGATGTGTTGAGATAAAACTAGTTGTTGATGTTTTTTGACTGGAAGAGCAGAGTATTCTATAGAGAATTTTATTGGCTAGTGGTCAGAAAGAAGGACATCTAAAATCACATTGACAAACCTATCATATTTTGGGAAAAGGATAAAATGGTTTGATCTGAAAGAAGAGCCCTGTGTGTTAGGTTGTGGAGCTAAAAGCTTCAACTATTGCAAACATGGAGCAAGTTGCTGAGTTCCAAGGAGACCGGCATCGGCAGAGTATAGTGCAGAGGGCAACCGACATCGGCAGGTGTGAACTGAAGACAACCGACATCGACAGGTGGTCGACCGACGTCGGTCACCTCCAAGCAGATAGGGACCGGTGTCGGTCGCCTGTGGTGGTTCGAAAACTGTTTGTTGCACGGTTAGTTCGTTGAACCGAGAGTTTGCATGTAAAGACTGTTTTTGGTCTTCAGTTGCGAGTCTAATTATTGTAATTAAGAATGTTTAATTATTGTATGCATGAGATCTATATAATAGACTCATGGGCTGTAGTGTAAAAGTGTGCTAGAGAGTAAGAGAGCAGAAATTAGCTCCTTCAGAGAGAAGAGAACATGGTGTATTCCTCCTAGTTCCAAAGGGGTGCTGAGAGTGTATGATTAGAGAGAGTTGCAGGTTATGCAAGTTCTACTAGAAGATCCACCGGGGTACTGGTTGAAAAATCATAAAGACTTGGTGAGGCAAGGACAAGGGTTCTTTAGGGTGTAGAGACATCTACAAGGTGAGTAAGGTCTGGTGATTTGCAGGTGGCAGCAAAGAGCAGGGAGATCTACTTGGAGTATGGATGTGTGCTTGGTGTACTGGGAGCGTTGTTACTGACTGGTGGAGGTGAACAACAACTCTATATTTTAGTTGATTGTTGTAACCGTGATTGAGAGAGGAAAGTGTTGGAGGAGAATTACTGGTGAACCCTAGAAGTGTGGGAGCTCTAGAGGTGTGGAGAAGAAGTGTGGCGACTTCTTTATTGTATTTCTTTTTGTATGAATATTAATACAAGATTTTGTACTGTCTCTCATATCCTGTGTTGTTTCATATTTCTAGTTATTTATCATTCTGGTTAAATTTTGTGTTTAGTTGCTAATACAGAGGTAATCATATATATACTCTTATTTGTGGAGAGTAGTGGATCCTGACAGTTGGTGTCAGAGCTTTTGGTTAGATTTACTAACAGGTGGTTTTAGATCTGGTTAGTGTTTATTGATTACAGGGTACTCACAGGGGTTCTTGATTGAGTGGGAGTATAGCAATGACAGAAGAAAGTAAGCTACGAATGGGGAAACTGAATAGCACGAATGGTCTGATTGATGAAAAGAAAGAGTAGATAAATAAAGATTGCTGGTTGGTAGAAAATTAGTATGAAAAAAAAGGAGCAGATGTTGTAGGTGATGTTGCACAAGGTGTTCTGGATAAAGTAGAATCTTGGTTCATAGATTTTGTTGCCTCTTTCCATGCAGCCCAAAATAAAGCATATTTTTATGAGTATGTGCAGGGAGACTTTGGAGAGATTTATTTAAGGGTTGGTGAGCCTTGTCAGATTATTGACGAAGGAGAAGTGAAGCTGAAATTATAGACGGATAACACACGGGTGTTGAAGGTAGTCATGCAGGGACCAGTCTTGGAGATGAGTCTAATTTCTTCAAAAAATTTGGGTGATGAGAGATGCACAGTAACTCTCACAGCGGATGCACTTGAATTAGATGGTGGTAAGAAAGTAGGTATCCTTTATCTATCTACTTATATTACTAATTCACCTTCTGTTGTAGAGATGTGGCTTTGTAGGCTTGGTCACATATGTAAAAAGGGAATGCATATTTTTAAGCGGAGGTCAGATGTCTTTGACAAACTTAAAAACTGAAAAGTGTTGGTTTTCATGGAGGAGATGACGGACAGAGATCAGTTGAGTGGACTAAATTATTTTGGACAGGGCTATATTAATTTGAACAGAGTTTTGACCCAAAAGGAGCTCGCGAGTAAAAGTTATCACTCACAAAGAAAAGACAGAGACTGATGTCAGTTAGAAAATTGACGTCGACGTCCATGCAGTGACCGACATCGGCTACGTGCAAACCAACATCGATAACTCACGGGCAGATAAACACATGCATCGGTCATGGAGAATCGACGTCGGTGATGAGGCAGTCGCATGGAATCGACGACGGTCAGGTGCAGACTGAGATGTGATCGGCATCGATCATTGAGACGGATTTTGAGTGGACAACAAGCTGTCAAGGAGTCTCAAGCGCCCATATGGAGGATTGAAAGGGTAAGTAAGCCTCAAATTCGTCATTTCCCTTCTTTACACTACTTGTTGCCCACTGATGGTCAAGAATCAGGTAGTCATTAAAGAAGCAGAGCAGGTAGATTCAGAAAACAGTGGGAGCTTGGCATGGATGAGAATTGTGATTCTTTGGAGAAGAATCAAACAGGAGTTTTTAGTGGAGTTGCCAACTGGAAGAAAGCACTGAGAGATGAATAGATATTCAGGATAAAGAAGAGCAGGATGGACACGTGAGACGGAGGGCCAAAATATATGGTCTTGAGGTAGCTGCACGACAGTGGTACAGGTTTGACAGGTGGATGACAAAACATGGCTTTAGTCAATGTTAGTATAACTACTGTGTTTTTCTTTACCAGGTGGATGATGAGTCGCGACATTATCTTGTTACTATATGTGGTGTGGTTGCTTATTGCAGGGTTACACATGCATGGAGTTTTTTGAGCTAAAGGTAAAGTTAGTTCAGAGGTATGTCATGAAGAATTTGAAAGCAACGAAATTCTTTGGCATAAGAGACATGGAAGATCACATGTTGACTTTGTCTCCAGTAGGAGGTGATGTGAAGAAGGTGTTGGCGAGGTTCAAGATGTAGGATGCAGAATCGGTAAGCACACCAAGGGCTGGACAGTTCAATCAGAGCTTAGAACAGTGTTCGAAATCACATAAGGTCTAGTGTAGACCTGAGTTTTCTTAAGCAGTGGGAGTTGTCAGAAAGTTTGGAGCCAATTCGAGAAAGAAGTATTGGAGGGCAGTTCAGTGGATTCTCAGGTATCTAAGAGGGATTAGCAGCAAGTCGACATGTTATGCAGGGTCAAGGACTTCACTACATGGATATGTAGGTTCAGATGTGGCAGGTTACTTGGATGACAGGGAGTACACCACAGGGTGTGTGGTGGTTAGTCTTTAGGATTGAGCTTGAAGAGGGATACAAGCCAGAGAACAAATTAGACTATGTATAGGTACAGTTACAGCTATTTATCTCTAAGTGAGAGATTGTTAAGTTGTGGAGCTAAAAGCTTCAATTGTTGCAAACATGGAGGAGGTTGTTGAGTTCTAGGGAGACTGACGTCGGCAGAGTATAGTGCAAAAGGCAACTGACATCGACAGGTGTGAACTGAAGACAATCGGCATCAATAGGAGGTCGACTGACGTCGATCACCTCTAGGCAGACAGGGACCGACGTCGATCGCCTATGGCGATTCCAAAACTGTTCGTTGCACGGACAGTTAGTTCATTGAACTGAGAGTTTGCATGTAAAGACTATTTTTAGTCTTGAGTTGCGAGTCTAATTATTGTAATTAAGAATATTTATTTATTGTATGCATGAGATCTATATAATAGACTCATGAACTGCAGTGTAAAAGTGTGCTAGAGTGTAAGAGAGCAAAAATTAGCTCCTTCAGAGAGAAGAGAGCATGGTGTGTTCCTCCTAGTTTCAAAGGGGTGCTGAAAGTGTATGATCAGGGAGAGTTGCAAGTTATGCAAGTTCTACTAGAAGATCTATCGGGGTACTAGTTGAAGAATCATAAGGACTTGGTGAGGCAAGGACAAGGGTTCTTCAGGGTGTAGAGACATCTACAAGGTGAGTAGGGTCTGGTGATTTCCAAGTGGCAGCAGAGAGCAGAAAATCTACTTGGAGTACGGATGTGTACTTGGTGTACTGGTAGAGTGTTACTAGCTGGTGGAGGTGAACAACAACTCAGTATTTGAGTTGGTTGTTGGGACCTTTTTTTGAGTGAGAGAGGAAAGTGTTGGAGGAGAATTACTAGTGAACCCTAGAAGTGTGGGAGCTCTAGAGGTGTGGAGAAGAAGTGTGGCGACTTCTTTATTGTATTTCTTTCTGTATGAGTATTAATACAAGATTGTGTATTATCTCTCATATTTTGTGTTGTTTCATATTTTTAGTTACTTATCATTCTAGTTAAATTCTGTGTTTAGTTGCTTATACAGAGGTAATCATATATGGGCTCTTATTGAGGGAGTAAGATCCTGACAAGTTGGTATCGAAGCATGTTTGTTGTTCTAGGTGCCTGACAGATTGGTATCAGAGCCTAGGTTACTTAGTGGTACCAGTCTCTACAATTGGTATCAGAGCCAGGTTGGGTTAATAACAGGTGGTTTCAGATCTGGTTAGTGTTTGTTGATTACAGGGTACTCACAAGGGTTTCTTATTGAGTGGGAGTATAGCAATGGCAGAAGAAAGTAAGCTACGAATGGAAAAATTGAATAGCACGAACGGTCTGATTGATGGAAAGAAAGAGTAGGGAAATAAAGATTACTGGTTGGTAGAAGATCAGTATGAAGGAGCAGATGTTATAGGTGATGTTGCACATGGTTTTCTGGATAAAATAGAATCTTAGTTCACAGATTTTGTTGCCTCTTTTCATGCAGCCCAAAATAGAGCATCTTTTCATGAGTATGTCCAGGGAGACTTTGGAGAGATTTATTTAGGAGTTGGAGAGCCTTGTCAGATTATTGACGAAGGGGAAGTGAAGCTGAAATTGTAGACGGATAACACGGGGGTGTTGAAGGAGGTCATGCAGGGACCAGTCTTAGAGATGAGTCTAATTTCTTCAAAAAATTTGGGTGATGAGAGATGCACAGTAACTCTCACAGCGGATGCACTTCAATTAGATGGTGATAAGAAAGTAGGTATCCTTTATCTATCTACTTATATTGCTGATTTACCTTCTGTTGCAGAGATGTGACTTTGTAGGCTTGGTCACATATGTAGAAGGGGAATGTATGTTTTTAGGCGAAAGACAGATATCTTTGACAAGCTTAAAAACTAAAAAGCCTTGGTTTTCATGGAGGAGATGGTAGACAGAGATCAGTTGAGGGGACTGAATTATTCTGAGCAGGGCTATGTTAATTGAAACAGGGTTTTGACCCAAAAGGAGCTCGCAGGTAAAAATTATCACTCACAAGAAAAACATAGAGACTGACGTCAGTTAGAAAATCAACGTCGATGTCCTTGCAGGGACCGACATCGGTTATGTGCAGACCGACGTCGGCAACTCAGGGGCTGATAAACACCAACGTCAGTCATGGAGAATCGATGTCGGCGATGAGGTAGTCGCATGGAACCGACGACGGATGGGTGCAGACTAAGATGTGACCGGCATCGATCACTAAGATGGATTTTGGGTAGACAGCAAGCTGTCAAGGAGTCTGAAACGCCCATATGGAGGACTGAAAGGGTAAGTAAGCCTCAAATTCATCATTTCTGTTGTTTACACTACTTGTTGCTCACTAATGGTCAAGAATCAGGTAGTCATTAAAGAAGCAGAGCAAGTAGATCCAAAAAACAGTGGGAGCTTGTCATAGATTAGGATTGTGATTCTTTGGAGAAGAATCAAACAAGAGTTTTTGGTGGACTTGCCAACTGGAAGAAAGCACTGAGAGATGAATGGATGTTCAAGATGAAAAAGATCGAAAATGGACACGTGAGACGGGAGGCCAAGGTATATGGTCTTGAGGTAGCTGCAGGTCAGTGGTATAGGTTTTATAGGTAGATGACGAAGCATGGCTTAGATCAAGGTCATTGTAACCGTTGTGTTTTTACTTTACCAGGTGAGTAAGGTCTGGTGATTTGTAGGTGGCAGCAAAGAGCAAGGAGATCTACTTGGAGTACGGATGTGTGCTTGGTGTACTCGCAGCGTTGTTACTGACTGGTGGAGGTGAACAACAACTCTATATTTGAGTTGATTGTTGTGACCGTGATTGAGAGAGGAAAGTGTTGGAGGAGAATTACTGGTGAACCCTAAAAGTGTGGGAGCTATAGAGGTGTGGAGAAGAAGTGTGGCGATTTCTTTATTGTATTGCCTTCTGTATGAGTATTAATACAAGATTGTGTATTGTCTTTCATATCTTGTGTTGTTTCATATTTCTAGTTACTTATCATTTTGCTTAAATTCCATGTTTAGTTGTTAATACAGAGGTAATCATATATATACTCTTATTTGTGGAGAGTAGTGGATCCTGACACTGTGAATTCTTTTAGGTACTCTTTCATTACCTTGGTGGAAATTTGCCCAAGTAAACCAGGGTGTGGGAGAGGACATTTTATGGTGATGATTTAGTTCATACAACCCTAGCTTATTGCACATGTAAAACCAAACTTCCCTCTCCCCAACACATCTCATGGGTAAATTTATTTCTTTATCGTCAGGGGATTTATTCATGTTGAAATATCCTTAAAGGATCCAATGGGCCATAGGGAGGTGATCCGCTAGCCACCGCCAAAGAGCTGACAAATTAATGACATTATTGGAGTCATAAATGTTGACAAGCCTAAGGATTTGCCCATCAAAATCAAAAACCATACAGAGTGCACGATTAGATGGGTCCACAACCCACTCTATCACAAACGATGCATAAAGTGGCGCAACATAGTGATAACACCACCACGTCCTACATAATGTGCATACATATGACAAGTAGCACTCACACAGATGATTTTGGCTACTATCTAGAGATTGAAACCATTGATCTTGACCTCATGTAGATAAAGGATATGCATATCTAAAAAATTTTGATAGCTGTCTTGAACCAACTACTTATGGATCAGGTCATTTAAGCCACAAACATTCCAAGAGAAAACATTCATTGGAAACTATCAAGGTTCATGGTTTCACCCTCTTAGCCTTATAACGTTACAAAATAGTTACTTAATAACTTTTGCTATTGGCTCTTGGCAAGAAAGTATGAAAACACAACATGTCATCATTCAGTGTGTAGAAAAGCCTCCTCATCACTGTCGAGGGAAGGACTCCATGAGCGTTGAGTCCCTTGATGGCATGGAGAAGGAGGACCATCTCGTACTTTGGGAACTAAGACGAGAACCTTTTGCAACTATGTGTCGTGTTTGAAAGAGAGAGAAACCAAGGGTTAAGGATTCTTGGTGTCTGAGAATTGTATTAATAAACTTGAGCTGCACTTGTCGCAACTAGAATAGGGTTTGGCTAAGGAGCATGGGGTGGAGCTAGTGGCAGTAACATGGTGGCACTAGTGGAAGCAAATAACTTCTCACATAATGTGGACCATGCTTATAAATTGCAGCACACTATTCAAGGTTTTTAAACCCAAAAGGGAACAAAAACTTTTGGTTAGGTTTTGAATGTCCATGAGCTTAAGACCATGGGGGTCCCAATCGGTTTACACCTAACTATGAATCATGGATACAACCCACAAAATATCCAATAAAGGCATGAGTTTTGAACTAGTTACAGGTATTATCAAAAGCAGAGAAATCAAATTAAACATCAGGGGGAGATTCTTGAATAGGGGGTACATTACCTCGTAAAAAAATTTGGGAACAAACTTGCAAGCCCATTTCGGTGCCATGATTACTTCCTCCATATTAAACAACATCCAATGATGTAGGCCCCTAAAAAAAACAAATAAAATTGTCCAAAGAGTGAAAACTAAAACTAACCTCAATAAATATATTTACAGTTGACAAAACACTCCTACAAAACCGAATAAAATAATAATAATATGATAAAATCCTTTTAAAAAAAATAAATACCAAAGTACTTCAGCATCTATCTCTCCTTATTTCAAAATAAAATATAACTATGCTTTTCCATGGCATGGTAACATAACTATTTCTTAATCCTATAAGATACTACGACTTTTAAAAATTTATCTTGAAGGTGATGTTGAATAATTAATGGTGACAAAAGATCTTTGGGACAACTCCCCAGTTGTACTGCAATTTAATTGAAATGGACATTTACCTGATACAGTACTCGGAATAACAGTAGGCACACAGTGAATGCAACTCACAATCACAATAGATCCTGCGCCACATAGTATATTCCAAAATTGTCGTCATGGTAATGCTGGCTTTAAGAGCAAAATGAGTGAGCTGTATTTAAGCTAGCAACGTGTCCTTCGGCGTAACGCCCACCCTGCCGAGTCGCACTGGCCTTTCCCCGCATGTCAAACAAAGTTAATATCTTATCTCTCACTGGCCTTTCCCCGCATGTCTCATTTTCTTTTTCGGAGGAGCAGTACTGTAGTCTGTTGGATTCGCTTCTAGAGGATGTAGAGAACCACCACTCTCTAAGTTTAGAGGATTTCCCTGAGGAAAATTTAGAGGGTATTGATTTTGTTCTGTTAATGGAAGAACAAGGTGGGCTATGTCTCCAGCAGACCCCCGACTTGGGGTAGTTCGAAATTCACATCATCTGACGAGATTTTGTCCGCAGAAATGTGTTGGAGAGCGCGAAGTTTTTGCAGCGCTCTTAAAAACACTGCAATTCTTAATTCTTTTTAATGTATCTTCAAAGTTATTTTTTATTTTCTTCAATGACTATATTTGCAGCGCATCACTTTACTTCACTTCAACATGAAGGAATGATTTGATACAATATCAATAAAATTTCAATTAAAATTATAACCGTGAATCACAAAGTGTATATAAGTGGCACCCCCACTCAGAATCAAACCCTGGTGTACCTACTGTATTTTTGATCAAAGACAATTTCAAAAAAGATATGGATTATAAAATCTTTAAAGTAAATTTGAATCAACGTATTTATACAGGGGAACGCTAAAGAGTTCGAAAACATGATGTGTAATGAAACAGGGGAACGCTGTAACTTCAACACTTCATATTTTGTTTTAAAGAATAAGCTAAAAAATTTCACCATCCCTAACGCCAATACAAAGAATATTGCTTAATTAACCATACAAATTTGCTCTATGGATATTTATTTTTCAGATAGTTTAAGAGCAAATCACAGAATCATATTCTTTCTCCTCAGAATGGGAGAAACTTTTAACAGAGCATCCATTATATTCTTTCTCCAGAGAACGGGAGCTACTTTGTAAGTCAGATTAGCAGAAATATGCCTACCTTTCTAGACATCCACATGATCTTTGATCTCACCCTTCATGCCCCGAAGATCAAAGTCTAAATCAATTCAAATAAAATGTTATTCAACAACAAATCTAAAGATTCCTATCTTACAAACACGTAAATCTCTGCAAAATCCGTAGAATTCAGCCCGGTCTTCCAGTTTCAATTGCTTGATAAAAAGGCTACAAAAACATATTCCCCATGAAACAGAACTTGGAAACATCCATCTCGGAAAGAAAGTATACCAGGGAAATAACGGGGTTGATCCCTTTCCAAACGCTCGCTTGCACTGCAATCACATTTTGTTGTCATTATTCTTGTTCTTTGGGATTTTGTCCACCTCTAGAGCTTCAAATCACAGATATTTTATGGTAAATGTAACAGGAGTCCATCCTCTGAACTTTGTATCAGCAGCCGTTTAAGCAGCCGCAAGAAATGGACACCCTGCACAAAAACATCGCAGTGCCCCTGACTCCTTATGAGCTCTGCCTTTTCAGTGGGTTTCATCAAAATGTCACATCTTGTCAGCTATCACATCTTGTCCGTTGGATGTATGTGATTAAATTGTTCAGTGACTTGAGTACTAAAATAATAAAAATATATATATAAACTATTTAACCATTGATTATTTCAATATTTTAATTTTGAAAAAAAAAAAAAAAAACAACTTTTCAGTTTTTTAATGTATATGCATAGTCATCAAAATATCAAAGTTGAAAAATAAAAACATCAAAGGAAACTTATATATATATTGAAGGAAAAAGTAAAAGAAAGAGTTAGTAGTCGATATATTGACAAAATAGATCGCATTTCATATGTATTTTTAAGAGTAAGTAGTAGTCGATATTATTGACAAAATAGATCGCGTTTTATATGTATTTTTACTTTGGTAAATGTTTCGAAAGGGAGGAATTTTAAATTGTTTTCTTCGGTGTTCTTTTACGCATAAAACTGTAGAACAGTAGAGGTTATATTTATGAGAGTTTCAATGTTGGTAGAGGTATATTATATATTTTTTGATTGAGAAGTTTATAATTATATAAATATAAATATTATTGTTTAAGTAATTATAATTAAAGGATATTTAATTAGTTTAATGATAGTTGATTATATATAATTTTGGTTAAATAAATATAATTATGGGTATTTAATTTGTCAAAGTAATTTACGAAATGATATTAACTTTATTTGTTTGATTTTTTGTGTATTACATATTTGAAAGAAATTTGTACTTTACTGAATGCTATTAGAACCCATCAACTTCACTATTATTATTATTATTATTATTATTATTATTATTATTATTATTATTATTATTATTATTATTATTATTATTTTAAAATGAATTACTTATTCAATTTAATATTTAATATAATGATATTAATATAATGAGGGAGACTTTGTGAGTAGTTCCTATTATTTTAGTTGAGAAGCAATTTTATATGATTGTGGTATAGTGGAAATACTACATTCTAGTCACAATTATTTTAATATAATTTGAGATTACTTTCTACAATTATAACATACTACAAATATAGTATTAATCTTATAGTTAACTTTATATATAATATGTGTGTGTGTGTGTGTGTGTGTGTGTGTGTGTGTGTAGAGTTGTGTTTAGTCATGTTGGATTACTTTAAGATCTCTGAACAAAACATATTATACAAACACTCTAGAATTAGGTGAGAGAAAATTCAAAATAAAAGATAGCTTCATAAATTGATTATTTGATCCATTAGTCAAATAGTACAAAGAAGGTACATTATATAGTGAGAAATTAGGTTACCAAAAAGGTAAAAATTCAACCCACAACTAAAAAATACATTAAGCGTCATAAATTGATTATTTGATCCATTAGTCAAATAGTTCAAAGAAGGTACATTATATAGTGAGAAATTAGGTTACCATAAAGGTAAAAATTCAACCCACAACTAAAAAATACATTAAGCGTATATATCCTATCAACTTCACTAATAAGATTACAACACTTGTAATTGTATATATACTATTATTATTATTATTATTATTATTATTATTATTATTATTATTATTATTATTATTATTATTATTATTCTTTTAAAATGAATTACTTATTCAATTTAATATTTAATATAATGATATTAATATAACAAGGGACACTTTGTGAGTAGTTCCTATTATTTTAGTTGAGAAGCAATTTTATATGATTGTGGTATAGTGGAAATACTACATTCTAGTCACAATTATTTTAATATAATTTAAGAATATTTTCTACAATTATAAAATACTACAAATATAGTATTAATCTGATAGTTAATTATATGTGTGTGTGTGTGTGTGTGTGTGTGTGTGTGTGTGTAGTTGTGTTTAGTCATGTTGGATTATTCCAAGATCTCTGAACAAAACATATTATACGAAAACTCTAGAATTAGGTGACAGAAAATTCAAATTAAAAGATAGCTTCATAAATTGATTATTTAATCCATTAGTCAAATAGTATAAAGAAGGTACATTATATAGTGATAAATTCGGTTACCATAAAGGTGAAAATTCAACCCACAACTAAAAAATACATTAAGCATATTTTTCCTAATGATTTTAACAACCCTAAGTAAGATGACTAACAACCATGTATGTAAAATCAGAAGTAGGAAAAAAACATAATCTAACACCCCCCTTGAAACATAGCTTAGGTGGGTAGAAGAACTAGGTCTTAACAATAAGGCCCAATTAGGTACCTAAGTTTAATCCAACTCCCATAAAGTGGAAAAAATGAGAAAACCCATAGGACAAAACTCCTCTTCTAAAAGAGAGCATAGAAGAGAAGGTAGCTAAAAAGCCCCATCAGAATATACAATTGATTGAAGCCATCCAGGATCCTTCAACGAAGTTCATGGAGGTGACTATAGATCAAAAGTAGATGTAGTGAAGAGTGGATCACCCTAGAATAGTAAATGAGTCTGCCAAGAGCCTAATGGATCTTCAACCAAAATGTGATTCATATCCAAGGAACCGTTCTCCTCATGCAAGGTAGGAGGACCAATTGTTTATGAAATGATGGTGTAACGAGAACATAGGTAATGAAGGACTACTTAATGCCCTGAAACTATGGTTTAGACTGTCTGATGTCTGATGTGTCTTGGATCAGTATATATGTTTCATATAATGTCTGAATCAGGCTACATGTAGGTTGAGTAGGGAATAACACTTCAACATCTGGAAGGTGACAAGGAGATGGTGAAGGTGTGTCCTCATCACTGTTATAGTCATCCATACTACAAGAAGAGTCATCAATATCAGAGGTGTGTTCAGGCTAAAAAATATCATGTTCAGGGGATTCTAAAGAAGAAGAATCTGAAATAGAGTGAGGAGTAAAGTGTGAAAATTTATATAGCTGATTTGATGATCAACCATTCCTTATGCCAATATAGTATAACAGTGTAGCTCTCTAACATACATTGAATATAGAGTGAATTCAACTCGCATGCCCGAACCAAGGTGAGTGATCTGGTAACATGATAGAAGATTAGTTGAAAGTGAGGAAACACTTAAAATATTATTGAATGCTCCACAACTCACTTCAACAGTGCCTCTCTCGAGAATCATTTTAGAAGTGTAGTCACCCAATTAAAGAGGAACCACAATAGTTGTAAGCTATGAGAATGGGCTCAACGGTATTTATATGACTTTTTTTGGCAAATCCCACAAATATCCCATGAATAATCTCATTCAATATTAGATAAGGTTAGTTCACATACCATGCGGATAATTATAAAATTAAGAATAGATATCTAGGGGTCATTCTAGGTAACATTATCTTGAAAATGAAGTTGCTAAGCTCAATATAGTCATATTCTCATTTTGACTTATGTCACCATTACCATTTACATAAATCCACATGTTACCCTTGAAAATGAGTGATAAAAGAAAGGGAATTTAAGGTAAAAGAGAAGAAATGCACATCATTAACAATCATACTTAGTGGATCATTAACTTGGCAATGCAACTTTAAGAGTCTTCTTAGACATAAAGGACCATGACTCAGGGCCCAACATTAAATTGACTTATTTAAATAAATTTAATGAAATAAATATTTAAATAAATTTATATTTTATTAATTTACTTCACTTAATACATCTAGTGATAGTAGGAAATAAATCTTTCTTCATTTTATTACAAGATCTTAAATACGTGTTTGTAATATTTAATGACCAATTTAAGAGGTGTGGTGTGGTTTGTAGGAAGGGACAGAGTTAGGGAAAGGGTACTGCACATTCTGGTGTTGACCTTACCTTCTCATGTTTGAGCCACAAACTTTTAATACACATAATAATTCAATTGTAATATCTCATTACACCTTTTTCTTTGGCCAAGTCAAAGGTCTAGATTTCAATTGTAATGCCTCATTACACCTCTTACTTTGGCTATGACAAAGGTATAAAGGGTAGACAACCTCTCTATTCAAAATTATATATGATAAAAAACATTGCATTGGGTCTCAACAGCTTGTATCCCCATTGACAAGTTTTGGGGGAGAGCCACCATTTGTGTTGGTACTAAAATACATGCCAACCTCAATAATTACACCTTGCAGTTTCTTCCAATTCAACATCCAAACTATTTTCCAATTTTGTTCTCTTGAGCCAAAACAAGACAATATATTTAGATGGCTAAAACTTGATATATTGGACAAGGGCCTCCCTTCCTCAACCTATTGGTAGAATGTTATTTACACACACCTTTATCAAGAGGTGGATTCACCGTGGCTCATTCCTTTCTATCAGTTGGTTACTTTCCCACATATCACTTGTCATCCATGTATTATAAATGAATTTGATATCAATCCATGTATTATATATAGAGATACAAATGATTTCTATCACGCATATAATGGAAGGATGATGGACATATGTGTGTAGCTAAACCTTTCCCTAGTAAATATATAATGGTATTTTACTCTATCTAAAGAAGCTTTACAAATAAGGACAAAGTTCTTGATATGTCTCTTATTCCTTTTCTCTCCCTAACTTTGCCTTGTCAAAGTGCTACTATTCTTGGTTTACATTGTCTTTTCTTGATATGCACATTGTATGGTAGTTATGTACTTCAATGATTCTTGGTTTATAGTGTCTTTTCATGATATGCACGTTGTATGGAAGTTACACTTCCATGATTCTTGGTTTACATTGTCATTTCATGATATGCATGGTTTCCATATATAAGATTTGATACTTTATATAAAATTAAGTGAGACCTTGTTTACATGAACAGTTGATAGCTAGAGCTGACACACATCCCTCTCTACGAGCTGAGACAAACATAGGCCTTGTTACTACAATGTCATCTGCACAGGTGCTGATAGAGGTATATATTAGTTCTTGTAATTTTGAATTGTAAAAATAACTTGTTTTAATAATTTTAGTACATGTACTCGGGGCAAATATAACTTATGTAAATGTATTATGTATGCAGGTTTGTCTTATGACATCTAATAGTCCCAGTTAGATGATGAGTAGGGAAACTTCTCATGTTTTTCTCATATTTGAGACACCTATTCAAACATTTGAGCGTCTCATTGACTTGTTTGAGCATGAAAAATAGATTGAGCAGGATCACAAGCTTGCAGATGATGCATATTTAAATAATTTTTTATTGTAGTTTAAAATTGATTTCTTAACAATTATTTGAATGTATTTTATGTTAATTTCATAATAATTCGTGTATTTCAATAGGCTCAGCTGCAAGCAAGCTATGAGTGTAGGACCTGCAGTTAGACCTTGGAGTAATGCAAGGCATTAAAGGGGTCTCCATCTAATAGCAGGGCATCCAAGGGAGAGTCTACTTCGAGGAAGGCAAAGAACGAGAGGTTATTTGATGAACATAATGTCTTATGTAGATGAGTTATACTTTTTTATATTCCCATATGGAAATTTATGCATTTTTGGCATTATATATGCGCATATGACATTCAACCAACATTAGATACTATGTTGGTAGATGTAATTTTTTGTATGCCTATCATGGAAATCTAAGTATTATTGACATTGGACACATGTTCCTATATTATATTCCCATCATGGTAAGATCTATCTAATTTATATTTAGTTTTTATTTCATTGTGTGTTATTGTACAATGTTGTTTTGATTATCCAAATGATTATCTATCAGATCTCATATTTAATGTTTTACACAAATGAGGATTAAAAAATTATTATTTTCAATTCTATAAATCTTAGATCTCCCATACTTTTTTAAATTACTTTTTTGCTTCATTGTGTGTAGTGGAAATAACTAATGACACTCTTATCACATAGGCTTAATGGCCTTCTTCTCTTTATAACTACTTATTTTACACTTTGGATACACTTCTTAGTGTCATTAGACCTCTTATAAACATGTTCAAAACTAATAGCATGATGACTCACAACTTATCAACATGGTGGAATCACTCCAAGCTCCCTTAAGTCAATAGGTCAATAGGTTAATTACTCATTAAGTTTCTAGGTCTCTACTTTAAGTTGTGGTTGCAGAACTCTAGTTTCGATGCTTTCTGACTGAAAACTAACACTATCAATATGTTCAAAGGGGTGGATAATGCCTAGGACTAGGTTTTTGGCCTCCAATCAGGCCTAATTGATAAACCTACCATGCATTCTGCCCTCAAGAACACCCTTCCTAATACAAGAAAAATCTGATTTTTTAGCCTAAATTCAAACACACGTATAATGAAAATTGTAAGTCATTTCAGTAAATTTTTAGATCCCTCCCCTACCTATTTAAGCCCTATAATCGCACCCCATAGCACTCAGGTGGAAGCTTTAAGAGCAATCTGTTGGACAAGTTGTAGTGAGGGGTCTAAAAATGCAACTTTTTGGCAGTGAACAAGCAACTTCTTGAGCTCTAATTGGAATTTGTACCTCTGAGACCTCCACCTATGAATATATCACTTTGATCATGTTCAAATAGGTAAATTACATGTTATCACACTATTATAACATTCATATCCACCTGAAAGTGCATTTTTACTACCATTTTGAAAAGCGGAAACACTGACAACAAATGTTGTCAAAGTTTAAGTTGTAGTTATAGAACTTTAGTTTTGATGTTTCCTGACTAAAAATTGATAGTAACATGTTATGAGGGGAAGATAATGTCTTGGACTAGGTTATTAGCCTCCCATCAGGCCTGATTGACAAATCCACCACCCATTCTGGCATCAAGATCACCCTTCCCAATACAAGAAAAATGCAAATTTTTAGCCTAAGTTCAAACATGCATAAAATGAAAACTATAAGTCATTTATGTGAACTATCAGACCCCTCCCATAGCTCTTTAATCCCTCTAATTACACCCCATATAACTCAGGTGGAATCTTTGAGATCAATTTGTTAGACAAGTTGCAGTGAGGGGTCTAAAAATGCAACTTTTTAGCAATGAACAAGCAACTTCTTGAGCTTCAACTAGCATTTATACCTTTGGGACTTACACCTAAAAATATATCACTTTGATCACATCCAAATAGGTAAATTAAATGTTATCACATAGCCACAATGTTTAAATCCACCTAGAAGTGCATTTTCACTACTATTCCAGAGAGTGAAATCACTGACAACAAATGTTGTCAAAGTTTAAGCTGTGGTTACAGAACTCTAGTTACGATTCTTCCTAACTAAAAATTGACATTGTTAGCACAACCAGGGGGTAGATAATGTCTAGGATCAAGTTACTTGCCTTCCATCAAGATAGATAATCAAATGCACCACCCATTCCGTCCTCAAGAACACCCTTCTCAATACAAGAAAAATGCAAATTTTTAGCCTTAGTTCAAACGCGCATAAAATAAAAATTATAAGTCATTTCCATGAACCGTAAGATCCCTCTCTTACCTATTTAATCCCTCTAATCATATCCCATATTAAATAGGTGAAATTTTTGAGAGAAATCCATTGGACAAGTTGCAGTGAGGGGTCCAAAAATGTAACTCTTTGGTAGTGAACAAGCAACTTCTTGAGCTCTAATTGGCATTTCTATCTCTGAAACCTTCACCTATAAATCTATCAATTTGATTACATCCAAATAGGCAAATTACATTTTATCACATTTCCATGATGTTCAAATCCATTCGAAAGTGCATTTTCACTACCATTTTAGAGCATGAAAACACTGACAATAAATGTTATGAAAGTTTAAGTTATGGTTACATAACTCTAGTTCCAATGCTTCGTGACTAAAAAATGACACTAACAACAAGTCGAAGGGGGCAGATAATGTCTAGGACCAGGTTCTTATCTTCCCATTAGTCCTGATTAACAAACCCACCATCCATTCTGACCTCAAGAACACCCTTCCCAATACAAGCAAAATGCATTTTTTTAAGCCTAAGTTCAAACAGCTATAAAATGAAACTTGTAAGTGATTTTTTGAGCTTCGATCATGTCCAACCTGAGCTTCTCTTATCTTCAATATTATATAATTATTTACTGACAATTCCAACCATGTGAAGGTAGAAGCTTATCTGACACCACTAACTTACAAAAAATTATTAGTAAGTAATTAAAAATGAAATTTCTATGTACTACCTAGAAAATAAAAAAACATTTGGTAAAATTGATTACATATATATTTGAAAATTTAACATACCTACGCATTTCCATCGAATGAACCACCAAGATCTGATCTAACCTTTATAGTATCAAGAATAGCTTCATGGTCTGATTCTCGAACTTTCCATAGTTTCTATTATAATAGCCTCCCATGATATTTTTGTAATTGAATATTCACTGTAAGAATTCAATTTTAATAGTGTAGTATCTTCTTTTGCATTTCAAACTCTTCAAACAACCATTGATCTAAATATTTTATAGGATATCATCAAAATCAAGTTACACTGACTACCACTGACTTAGTGGGATAGTTAATGTTTTCTCCATCTATAACTAAGGAAGTCAAATTTTTTTCTCTCTACACATTGACACAATTAGTAATTAGTGCCTTATTCATTATTTTCATCTGGAATAACTATAAAAACATGCCCTAAATCACAAAAAACTATTTTTAGTGATAATATGAAGATATATATTGAGGAATTATACATAATGAAAAATATTCTACCTGGTTGCACTAAATCAAATACATGGTCAAAGTCATCTGATGATGTCATATTTGTAAGTTATAATGCCTTTGAACTTGTTATGTGTTGATTGGAATTAGAGGTTTAGAACTCCAATCATCCACCCACTCTTATGACTCACACTCATTCCAAATAGAATCCATGCATGCAGAATAGAAACATGCCAAGTGTCTTGTATGAAAAATGTAAGAACTTACATTTGAGCTATGAAATGAGTGGAGGTCACTTGAACTTGTTAGAGTCATACAATCCTCATAATTTTTCAATTGTTTTCCCATCATTAACAAAAAATATCTATGAACAGTAGAATTTGGTTGAGCACCATGACACATGTTCTCATTACACCATTCAACCATAGTTTTTACATCTGTCAAATGAACACCCTCTTCAAAATTCAACTCTTCCCTTGTAATAACTCTTTTTACACATGCTCAAGCACCATCATGCTCCCCTTTTCCATAGCTAACCTCGGTGAAACTCCAAATATGTTCTACACCAGTGGTAAAGTGCATCCTTCTCAACCAATAAAACATCTTTGTATTTTTGAATTGTGATCTACAATTATCTAACCAAATGTAATGCTGATTAAAAGGAATGTTTCTTTGACTCAATTGTTCATATAACTTCTAGAAACAACCTTGCACATACTATGAACAATGTGATATGTCATCACTGATATAAAAATGGTACTGCCTTAATATTTTCCATTATTACTCTATACTATCAGATGCATGCATGAATGTTATATGCACGAATATGGTAACTTGTGATAGGTTACAATACTGCATTTCTATTTGGGGTTTGAATGTGTAATTTTTAGCAAAATAAACTATTAAAACAATCAAACCAAGTGTGAATGTATCCTTGCTTATCTTGAAATATTCATCCAACCATATATCCCTATGTGTGTGTCTTGCATAGTCATAAACAATCTTCTCCCTAAATTTGACCAAAAATTTAGAAACAGGTATCATTTTTGTAACAAGCTCACACTTTTTAGATTTTTTCATCTTTTACTTGATAAGTCACTGATTTATATTTGCTTAAACAAATTTATTCCTTTCTAATTGTACTTGCAATATCCTCATAAATATATTTTTTAATTTTGGCAATCCACCATAAATGATGTAATTTCTATTTTGTTACACCCTAATTTTTTGCCAACCAAACTTGCTAGATTATCTGTGGATATCTATAGTTGATAAAATTAGATTTGATTATTTTTATCTAAGCTATGAGATATATGTTGATATGGGGTAACATGGTATTACTTAAGTTACATGATCACCCTGCTATGGGTTAGTTGTAAGTAAATATTTACTTTATGATCGTGTTAATTTATCATTTTAGCTATATTTATGATGAATGCATATCATGACTATTATAGTCTAACTACTTGTTTTGTTGTGAGGTTGATGTAGGACAATCAATCCTTTAGAGTGTGAAGGAGGGAGAGCATCATCGAAGAGGGTGACGTAGATCGAGATGTCAAAAGATGACAGAGAAACTGACTGATACTCTACACATACCACAAATAAATAGTACATGTTAGATGCATAAAAAGTGGTTAACATAATATGTTTGATGTTATTTGCATTAAATAATCATTTTAACCATGGTATACTTAGCATAGTTTAATGGTTTTGAGGGATTGCTTGAGTTTATGCTTTGGTAGTTTTATCTTGTGTTATTTCATTTATGATCACTAATATTTTCTTGAAGATGCAATTGGCATGGTTAGAAATAAATTAAATTTATTGACTAGAGGAATTAGTCATTAAATTATTATTTTAATAAAAGTGTTGATAATTATTGATTTTTATGTATTGGCGATTAGAAGGTTTGAAAATAAAGGCAAAATAAATAAAATAATAATTAAATATTTAAAAAGAATATATTTTGAATAAATAGTAAATAAAACAAGAAAACTTAGCTTTAAATCTAAATAAGCTTTAAAAAAAAAGAAAAAGAAATTTTTATTAGAAAGGAGACTGCACTTTCTTATAAAAGGAGCATGGAATAATGATAAGAGAGCAAAGAGGAAAAGAGCCACAACATATAGAGAAAAAGGAGAAGGAAAGGATGCAATTGATTGGAGGAAATTCTACGTAGGAAAAGTACCTAAAATTCTATGTTGTGCAAAAGTGTTGGGATTACTTTTCACATTGTGTAAGGTTGAGTATATACAGGTTGATATTTATCGAGAAGTAAATATAATTAGTTTGTTTGTTAAAAAAAATTGTTATATAATAATATTATGATAATTGGTTTGTTATATATATTATTGGTAACAACAATATAATACCTATGAGCTATTATAAGAGATTTGAAAGTTTTATAGGTAAGATATTGGTGGGATACTAGAATCCCCAATAATAGGGATTAGTTCCCTATATATTTGTATTATGTTCAAATGTTTATTATTAAGAGAGTGAGAAATAATAATAGTGTGTTTAAACATTATGTGTTCGGCTCTTTGAATTCACAACAATGGTATCAGAGCGGGATAATTTGGGCTATGGATCTATGAGACATTATACAGGGTAGAGTCATTATAAATTTTTGGTTACCCAAATGATGAGAGAAATTTTATACTAGAGAATTAGACCTTAAGCAATTGGAAGTAGTTTGTTTAGTTTTTCATAAATCTATTTTTGCATTTAGATTTAGATTTTTGCTCTGTATTGGAAGGCATTTTATTTTCTACATTGTTTCAAAAGTATCATAACGAGAATCATTATTGTGTATGAGATCAATGTATCTAAATAAAAAACATTCCATCTGTTGTTCACCATCCTACATAGTCTTCCTATTCGCTGGTATACAAGGATCTTGTCTAGCATCAAAGACATTCGAGCTTATTCATGAACATCATGACTCGACATATCAGTCTATGAAGATATCAAAATTTTGCTCACATATAGTTCCCTTAGCTACATGGATTCAGTTCATACTAACAATGAAGAGGATGACATTAGATAGAATTGACGAGAAGCATTTCATTTTGGTATTCAAAATTCATCCAAATAAGTGGAGGCACTAGCATCTACAGAGGCATGATCAACTTTTGCCACTATAAATTTATACAACCAAACAAATTTGATGTTGGAAATTTTGAAATGGAGCAAATAAAATTAGAATTATGCTTGTCAATAAAAGCATTAGATTATCTGCTATATAAACTTAATTGTCATGCTCGACTGTGTGTCACTTCAAACTTGCCCACAACTATTATTTTTGCCTACGACATTGTATTCTCCTCACCATCCACATACCCAATCTTCATGCAAAACTCAACCACTACCAACAAAGCTCGTGAGAACCGTCAGGATTACTAATATATGGCTTTGCATAAATCTAAATTTTTATTATAGTATTTTACGTACTGTTGTAAGTCTAGGTGTCAATATTAAATGCAATCAAAGTTGTTTATTAGTGTGTCATGTCCTTTATTTATAAATTTCATATTAGCAAGTTGAGATGGTTTTAATTTTGAGTCAAGTCTTTTGTTTTTTAGTTTAGATTTATATTGATCTGATTTTTGATTGATTTATGTAGTAATTTTTTATTTTAGCACCTTATTTATAGTGCTTGGGTCGATAGGTGTAGCCAAAATTTTATGATTAATAGTATTGAGTTGTCATCATAGAAATTAAAATTTATTTTTTAAATTATTATGTTATATTAATTCTTAAGTCTTGTTATTGAGTCTTGTCATTTAGGTGAATATTAGGGTCTCATTTAAGTGAATTAGGTTAAGGTCATTTGAGTCATTTTTTATAAAGTGTCTTATAATATTTTAATAATGTCAAAAAATATTCAAAAGCATAAGGATGCATTATCGATTGAATGTGACATCCAATTTATGCGATTCTAAGATAATAAAATTCAAAAAAATCTTGAAGATGGATATGAGGCCGATACTGAACTTGAGAATGCTTGACTGATAAAATGTTGACATTTGATAACAAAATAATACATCTGTCATTTAAAGAATAAATATTCATCAGTTGAGTAAGCAATGAAGATACTAGAGGCTAGAGGTTATATGAAGGTTGGATATCTTTCAGTGACATCTCGTCAGTCACCAACAATGGGGATGCATCAATGATGTGGTGACATTTTATGTGATGTGTTATTTTCAGTTGTGTGGATTTTAGTTTTTTCAGTGTGGTGTGCTAGTTACATTTATTTTTTAGCATGTATGAAAAATAAGAACAATTGTACCTGTTCACTCGTGAATAGTATTCCCATGTAACCCTTTTATATATTTACATTGAAGAATGTTGATTTAAAAAATATTGTAGCAATCATGATGTAAGGTTAGTGGTGAACCAGAGAAAACTATTTTGTAATTTTGTTGGTGAACATGTGAAAACTATTTTGGAAGGTTATTGGTGAACTTCGAAAACCAATCGCAGATAAATGTGAAGGAAGAGATGTGCGATGGTACATGTATAAAGAGAAGATCATGAGCACATGGAAGTGCCATGCTACAATCAGAAAAAAAGATATATTGTACCATGTACAAATTATGAGAGGGATGTTGGGATTAGCTTTCACATTGTGTAAAGTTCAGCATTTACAGGTTGATATTAATCGAGAGGTAAATATAATTAGTTAGTTTGTTAATAATAATATTGTTATATAACAATATTACGATAATTGGTTTGTTGAGCATTTAAAGTTAAGCTTTATGAGCTCGTTGTTGGCTCAAAGGTGTCAAAGTTGTAATAAATTTGCTATAATTATATATTTTTTGTATGACTAAATTAGAGGGGTCACTAAAAATCTTAGTCATTTCATGTTAAGTTTTCAACCAGTAATACATAAATTATGACTTTGTTGGAGCTATATCATAGTCTATAGTTGACTATATAATTATTTGTATAAGACTATAATTAAATGCACGTTTTTTATATACATATTTTAAATGTTGCATAGTAACAGAATGGTGTCACTATACCTTATCTAAATCACTCAGTATTCTTGAGAGAGAATTCACCTCTATCAATTTGAGATGTGGATTTGTGTTGGTCACCATCATTTTTTTCTTTCAAGTCAACAACAAAATTTTAACAGTAATGGACAAATCAATAAAGGAGATTTAAATGCCACATTTATATAATGCAACAGCAGCGCTTAATAATTAAATGAAGTCAACTATAGTCAAATATAGATTAAATATCACTATTAAATGAGTTATGTAGTTTTGAACAACGATTAGTGTTTATTAAGCGATTCATATACATTGTGTGTGATATGAGTATATGTTGCTTGGTTGTCCATGCTAAAACAACCAATATGATAAGAGAATGGTCATGGTATTTTAGGCATAAGGCATCACTGCCCTTGATCAATAGTGTCAGCACTATGGTGAATCGTTGTATTCTTTCCATTTTAGTTTCTCAACTCATACCTCTAGAGTCGCTATAGGCATCTACCTGAGTTTGACCAAAGTGTAGTTATTAACCTAAAGATTTTAGTAGACATCGATCTAATTCTCAAGCTGAACATAAAACTAACCTTTCATGTTCTTATTTATTGTATGAACTTGAAAGCACCTAAATAGATTTGAACGTCACTGAAATTATTTATAAGTTTGGTAATTAATAGTCAAAGTTGCAAGTAAGATGCCAGCTATAATAATTAATTTAATACTACCATCAACTAACATTATTAGTGACACTCTTATTGCAACATTTCTGTATTTAATATTTACTCCAAGTTGGGAATAATGATAAATTCGCTAGTGTTATGTTCTAAATAAGTCACTGATATATATATATATATATATATATATATAAAGACTCTTACCTTTTTATTTGTAAGAATTTTACAAGTCTAAATGTCAATATGACAAATAAATGGCACTAATGATGTCATATTCTACCCTATGTGATTTTTAAATCACTGAACTTTAACATTCCAGCTTCTCCAAAATAATTTAATTTGGTGTCATTGTTTATGAGAGTGATTTTGTATATAATGGTTAAATGTTGAGTTACCATAGGGGTGGCTTTATTTTATATGAAATATGTCATCATGCATAAAATAAGAATATATGAAAGAGAATTGAATCATGGAATATTTTATTAATCCCTTTATTAATCTTATTTTATATTTGACTTTACACTCAAATGTTCGTAGACATAAAATAAGAGTGAGTAGTGACAATATTAAATGTTGTTGAATTGTGAAGACCCTCATTAAATCTTTTTTTGAAGTTATAATATGATTGTAGGAGTTCTTATACAGTGGTTATTTTTTGAGGACATATGCACATAACCTATCTTGGGTAGTGGATTTATAAAGGTGTATATGTATATAAAAAGAATGTGTGGGTTATTAGCAATGTGTGTCAATCACTCTATTATTTTAACCAAGTCATAGACTCTGGAGGAACATAACACTAAATATATGTATACCCAACTTCCTAAAACCTACTATAACCATAAAGAATAATTACAATGTAGAATTTCCTACCTCCTAAGATCATCAACTCACTCCATCAGCAAGAAATTTTTTAAGGATTGAGGAACCATAGAGAGTTCTTGAGCATGAGCTATAAATGGCTTTGGTTTTGCATTTCCTTACCACTTGAGTACTTGTTTAGGGTGCATGGTATAATGTACAAGTACTCATATATGCATACTTTACCCTTCATTAATGGATGCTCAAAATGAATCATTAAGTGTCTGAGGAACCAAAAACTATAACCATATTAAAATAATCTTCTAATTAACGGAGCAAGATGTTTCAAAGAATGATATAACGGGTTTATGAATTCTCAATTTCTCTATAAATGTTTGATTGAATATGAGTTTGTGTATTCAATTTTAAATACTTGTGTGTGGTACAAATTATGTAGATATTAATATGTTTTAATGGTTGGTCATATTAAGCATGTAATAGTGCATCATGATGTGTGTTTATATGTTATATTTCCTTTAATGCTAGTATGCAATTTAGACTTAGGGTATACCTGGTGTTATAGCTTCGTACTTGCTTAATTACTATTATGTATGTGTGTCACTTGATTTTTGAAATCATAAGTTTGGATTATATGTTATTATGTAGTTAGAAACCTATGATAGTATGGGATATCATAGAGAACTACAATATAAATATATTGTACCCAAATGGTACATATTGTAAACGCTATATCTAGACTTACATATACATTTGACTAATTTGCTATATACATGGTTATTGTTGTGAATAGTGTGTTTTATAATAGTTGATAAGACTTTGTGTATGTATGCATGTAATATTTGAGAGTTTAAAAAATATTGTGATGGTATGTTATTTTGTTCCATCGGATCTGAGACTTGCTTCGTTAAATCTAGTTACTTGTATAGATGTTTATGTTTCTATGATTTTAAGACTGGTTTATATGACTATTTTTTAAAAAACTAGTAGATATATCCTAGAATACCAGACTATGGTAATATGAGTTATCATAGGCGTAGTATGTTTGGAAATAAATTATGATAGTTAAAATCTACAGTTATGTATATTTTACCCATTTGATATAGATAGTAGTCATTATTTCTAGTATGGGATAGAAATTAATGTAAGATTCATTCATATGTTCAATGAAATAAATATATGCTTTAGTTACTCCTATGCATAACATATTATATGATATATTTGCTAAGTAGAATGTAATTTAAATGAATTTTGTGGTTGATTTGAATTTGACCAATGTGCATTGCTGATATGGAGTAAGAAGTGAGATGGACTTCACTAGATTACTAGTATCACAATGACAGATGAAGGCAGTCTGATCAAGTGGTGTGTATGAATTTGATTAATCTAGATCGTTATTATTTATTACTTATAAAATTTTGGGACAAAGTATGTTTAGTGAGACATTATCATTTAATGAGTGTGATTCACATGTATGTATGATATATTGAAATAAAATAGATTTTTATGATATATTTCATGTTTAGTTTAGAATCATTCAACACACTGGTACTTGTTTATCTCTTTGGATTCTCATGTTGTCATTATCTACTCATCCATGAAGGGAGGGACATTTCCTGATGAGATTAGTGCAGGGGATTATTGGTCCATGATTGTCTTTTCAAAATTGAGAAAGTAACTCTTTGAGGGTATCATCTATAGCATTGTCCTTTTATGGAAGTATACCAAAGAATGCCTAAAGCTCATTGGTATTAGGTTTATTAAGTCTTTCACGTATTTTAATTGCTTTCATTATTATTATTTTATTTATATTAAGTGTTTTTTCTTATTTTTGAAACCATTCATTTTTTCCCTATTTTGTCACTTACTGCACAAGTTGTAAGTATACACTAGGCATCATTATAATCTTTGGTGCATGATTTTGGGCCTATAGTATGATGTGCATCATGTAGATTTTTAAAAAAAATATTATTTTCATCATCCATATTAGATGTTCTTAGTCCTAATGTGAACATTATAGGTCTCATATTAATCAATTTTAACAACGAAACAAATAATTGACATCTTTGACTATCATAATCTAAATTATGAAAGAAACTATCCTAAATTTATTGAGTTAGTCTTCTTGAATGGAAATCGGACATTTTGTTATGCATTGAGAAACTATCCCCACAAAAGGAGGTAGAGCAGGTGGTGGGCTATCAAGGTTGTCTCCCCAACTACGCCAATGAAGGGGAGAAATATCAACTATGTTCCACCCATCATCTTATTTCTTTTCTTCTTCACCTTCCTCAACTCGCCTAGGGGGTGAGATTGCAAGTGCTAGCTTGGGGAACATCCCTTGAGCATCTCTTCATGGAAAATTAAAACCAAACTGACCAGCATCAACATGGGGCAAAGGCCTTCCTCCATATCCCCCATAAGGTGGAGGGGTAGATAAATTCGAGCAGCTTCGAAACCTTTGTTGCTCGCGGTCATGTCCACACCAATCATGATCTTGGTTATGGTGATCTTGAGGAGCCTCAAGGGGTAATTTATTTACTATTAAATGGGCATTACCACAATGACCTATGAGGATACAAAGATGTTCCACCTCGAGGGCTACTTTTTTGGCATGTAGTTGAATATGTTGAATTACATTAGATAGAACAACGATTCTATTAGCAATAGTAAAATCTCTGACTAAGCAGTCTTCTTTAAATATAAATGCATTCCTATCTTTATATAGAGTAAATATAATTTCATTAAATATGCCATATTTCCTTGTATCTTGCAGGGAAAAGAGTAGAGTCCCCTAAGAGGGCAATGTTCCAAGAAAAAGGCTCTGGCCTAAAAGGCTTAAAAAGGGAGTGAATCCATTGCTAGCTTTCCTAGGCTCTAGCACAAAACTAGAAGATGTGCTTTGGAGACTCGTAATGACCATAAATATGGCATATGGGAGAGGGAATCCCCATGTGAATAACCTTATCTCCCACATGGAGACCTTGGTAGATAAGGCATTGGGAAAAATGGTATTTTGGGGTTCCACCACAACTGACTAGATACTTTGGAGCCTCCTAAGACAAAAGGAGGGGAATTTGTTAGTATTCCATCATATAATAGCCATTTCCTAGGGAACACTGACGGGAGAAGGACATTGATAACCAATATAGGGTTGATACCAAAGCACAGGGGTGGAAATAGCCCAATTCTAGTCTTTCTACCACTTTGGAGACCTTTTAACACCAATTTTGTGTAAAGCATAATCTGGAGCAACCATCTTGATCTCAAAGATGGACTCAAAATCCCAAGCATTTAACTTGAATTTGGTTTTTAACTCAAGCCAACTAAGCCAAGATTTGGAACACTTGTCAAAAATATCCCCCAAGACTCAAATGCCTCTATGAAAAAGCCTAAGAGGTTTGAGTCAGGGGATTTTTGCAAAGGGTTTCTCATTAATGGTGATCACCGAGGACCACCGAATGGAATGTTCTTTACTGGAGAGACTAGACCAAAAACCATCCCCTTTTCATCTTAGTCATGGCTTAATAGTTTCTCAGGCCTTCCATATGATTTTGACCACAAAAATACCTATAATTTTAACTGGGACTAGGTAATAAGCAAGGTTTAGAACCCCATGTTTTGCCAAACTTTTCTACCCAAAGGGCTTTTGGGTGAGATTTAGTGTTGGAGGAGAGTATTCCAAGCCTCTTTCCCATCAAGAGCTCTAATAATCCATTTGGCAAAGAGAGAGATACCTTGCTTAGAAATATCAATAAGCCTCGGTCCTTCAACTTCTATGGGTTGGGAACAAATCTCCTAGGCAAATATGTGGAAGCCTTTAATGCCTTCAGAGTTAGCCCAAATAAAGTATCTAAGCGTATTTTGAAGTTTCATGTAGGCTAATTTAGAAGAGGCATAGCAAGAAGAATAGTAAAAATGGCTGGTTATAAGAACCTTCAAATAATTCTAAATTTTTTCAACCAATGAGAGGGGTTTGGTAATCCAATAATATAATTTCTTATCCACTTTGAGAATAACATAGTTCCATAGATCAAATAGAGAACCCTAAAATGTTAGGTTGTGGAGCTAAAAGCTTCAACTGTTGCAAACATGGAGGAGGTTGCTGAGTTCCAAGGAGACCGGCATCGACAGAGTGCAGTGCAGAAGGAAACCGACATCGACAGAGATGAACAGGAAGGCAACCGGCATCGGCAGGAGGTTGGACGACGTCGGTCACCTCCAAGCAAATAGGGACCGATGTTGGTCGCCTGTGGTGGTTCCAAAACTGTTTGTTACACAGATAGTTAGTTCGTTGAACTGAGAGTTTGCATGTAAAGATTATTTTTGGTCTTGAGTTGCGTGTCTAATTATTGTAATTAAGATAGTCTAATTATTGTATGCATGAGATCTATATAATAGACTCATAGGCTGTAGTGTAAAAGTGTGCTAGAGAGTAAGAGAGCAAAAAATAGCTCCTTCTGAGAGAAGAGAGCAATGGTGTGTTCCTCCTAGTTCCAAAGGGGTGCTGAGAGTGTATGATCCGGGAGAGTTGCAGGTTATGCAAGTTCGACTAGAAGATCCACCGGGGTACTGGTTGAAGAATCATAAAGACTTGGTGAGGCAGGGACAAGGGTTCTTCAGGGTGTAGAGACATCTACATGGTGAGTAGGGTCTGATGATTTGCAGGTGGCAGCAGAGAGTAGGAAATCTACTTGGAGTACGGATGTGTACTTGGTGTACTGGCAGAGTGTTACTAGCTGGTGGAGGTGAACAACAACTCAGTATTTGAGTTGGTTGTTGGGACGGTTTTTTTGAGTGAGAGAGGAAAGTGTTGGAGGAGAATTACTGGTGAACCCTAGAAGTGTGGGAGCTCTAGAGGTGTGGAGAAGAAGTGTGGCGACTTCTTTATTTTATTTCCTTCTGTATGAGTATTAATACAAGATTGTGTATTGTCTCTCATATTCTATGTTGTTTCATATTTCTAGTTACTTATTATTTTGGTTAAATTTTGTGTTTAGTTGCTTATACAGAGGTAATCATATATGTGCTTTTATTGAGGGAGCAAGATCCTGACAAGTTGGTATCAGAGCATGTTTGTTGTTCTACGTGACTGACAGATTGGTATCAGAGCTTAGGTTACTTAGTGGTACTAGTCTCTACAATTGGTATCAAAGCTAGGTTGGGTTACTAACAGGTGGTTTCAAATCTGATTAGTGTTTATTGATTACAGGGTACTCACATGGGTTTCTGATTGAGTGGGAGTATAGCAATGGCTGAAGAAAGTAAGCTACGAATGGAGAAACTGAATAACACGAACGGTCTGATTGATGGAAAGAAATAGCAGGGAAATAAAGATTGCTGGTTGGTAGAAGATCAGTATGAAAAAGGAGCAGATATTGCAGGTGATGTTGCACAGGGTATTCTGGATAAAGTAGAATCTTGGTTCACAGATTCTATTGCCTCTTTCCATGCAGCCCAAAATAGAGCATCTTTCCATGAGTATGTCCAGGGAGACTTTGGAGAGATTTATTTAGGGGTTGGAGAGCCTTGTCAGATTATTGACGAAGGGAAAGTGAAGCTAAAATTACAGACGGATAACACACGGGTGTTGAAGGAGGTCATGCAGGGACCAGTCTTGGAGATGAGTCTAATTTATTCAAAAAATTTGGGTGATGAGAGATGCACAGTAACTCTCATAGCGGATGCACTTGAATTAGATGGTGGTAAGAAAGTAGGTATCCTTTATCTATCTACTTATATTGTTGATTCACCTTCTGTTGCAGAGATGTGGCTTTGTAGGCGTGCTCACATATGTAGAAGGAGAATGTATGTTTTTAGGCGGAAGACAGATATCTTTGAAAAGCTTAAGAACTGGAAAGCCTTGGTTTTCATGGAGGAGATAGCAGACAGAGATCAGTTGATGAGACTGAATTATTCTGACCATCGCTGTGTTAATTGAAACAGGGTTTTGACCCAAAAGGAGCTTGCGGGTAAAAGTTATCACTCACAAGGAAAACATAGAGACCGACGTGGGTTAGAAAACTGACGTTGCTGTCCTTGCAGGGACCGACATCGACTATGTGCAAACTGACGTCGGCAACTCAGGGGCTGATAAACACTGGCATCGGTCATGGAGAACTGACGTCGGTGATGAGGTAGTCGCATGGAATCGACGGTGGATGGGTGCAGGCTGAGATGTGACCGATATCGGTCACTGAGACAGATTTTGGGAGGATAACAAGCTATCAAGGAGTCTCAAATGCCCATATGGAGGACTGAAAGGGTAAGTAAGCCTCAAATTCATCATTTTCCTTCTTTACACTACTTGTTGCTCACTGATGGTCAAGAATCAGGAAGTCATTAAAGAAGCAGAGCAGGTAGATCCAAGAAATAGTGGGAGCTTGGCATGGATTAAGATTGTGATTCTTTGGAGAAGAATCAAACAGGAGTTTTTGGTGGAGTTGCCAGCTGGAAGAAAGCACTGAGAGATGAATAGATGTTCAAGATGAAGAAGAGAGGGAATGGACACGTGAGACGGGAGGCCAAGGTATATGGTCTTGAGGTAGTTGTAAGACAGTGGTACAGGTTTGACAGGTGGATGACGAAGCATGGCTTTGATCAAGGTCATTGTAACCGTTGTGTTTTTACTTTACCAGGTGGATGATGATTTCAACATTATTCTATTACAGTATGTGGTGTGGTTGCTTGTTGCAGGGTTACACATGCAAGGAGTTTCTGAGCTAAAAGGTAAAGTTAGTTCAGAGGTATGTCACGAAAAATTTGGAGCAGCGAAATTTTTTGGCATAAGAGACATGGAAGATCACAGGTTGATTTTGTCTCAAGTGGGAGCTGATGTGAAGAAGGTGTTGGCAGAGTTCAATTTGCAGGATGCAGAATCGGTAAGCACACCAAGGGCTGGACAGTTCAAGCAGAGCTTAGAACAAGTGTTCAAAATCACATGAGGTCTAGTGTAGACCTGAGTTTTCCCAAGCAATGGGAGTTGTCAAAAAGTTTGGAGCCAATTTGAGAAAGAAGTACTAGAGGGCAGTTTAGTGGATTCTTAGAGAGACCAGCAGCAGGTGCACATGTTATGCAGGGTCAAGTTCTTTTCTACAAGTGTTTGTAGATGCGGATGTGGCAAGAGATTTGGATGACAGGTAGAGCATCACAGGGTGTGTGGTGGTTGGTCTTCAAGATTGAGCTTGAAGAGGGATACAAGCCAGAGAACAAATTAGATGGTGTACAAGTATAGGTACAGTTGCAGCTATTTATCTCCAAGTGAGAGATTGTTAGGTTGAAGAGCTAAAAGCTTCAATTATTGCAAATATGGAGGAGGTTGCTGAGTTCCAAGGAGACCGGCGTCGAGAGAGTGTAGTGCAGAAGGAAACCGACATCGACAGAGGTGAACAAGAAGGCAACCGGCATCGACAGGAGGTCGGTCGACGTCGATCACCTCCAGGGAGAAAGGGACCAACGTCGGTCACCTGTGGCGGTTCCAGAACTGTTCGTTGCACGGACAGTTAGTTCATTGAACCGAGAGTTTGCACGTAAAGATTATTTTTGGTCTTGAGCTACGTGTCTAATTATTGTAATTAAGATAGTCTAATTATTGTATGCATGAGATCTATATAATAGACTCATAGGCTGTAGTGTAAAAGTGTGCTAGAGAGTAAGAGAGCAGAAAATAGCTCCTTTTGAGAGAAGAGAGCAATGGTGTGTTCCTCTGAGTTCCAAAGGGGTGCTGAGAGTGTATGATCAGGGAGAGTTGCAGGTTATGCAAGTTCGACTAGAAGATCCACCGGGGTACTGGTTGAAGAATCATAAGGACTTGGTGAGGCATGGACAAGGGTTCTTCAGGGTGTAGAGACATCTACATGGTGAGTAGGGTCTGGTGATTTATAGGTGGCAGTAGAGAGCAAGAAATCTACTTGGAGTACGGATGTGTACTTGGTGTACTGGCAGAGTGTTACTAGCTGGTGGAGGTGAACAACGACTCAGTATTTGAGTTGGTTGTTGGGACAATTTTTCTGAGTGAGAGAGGAAAGTGTTGGAAGAGAATTACTGGTGAACCCTAGAAGTGTGGGAGCTCTAGAGGTGTGGAGAAGAAGTGTGGCGACTTCTTTATTGTATTTCTTTCTGTATGAGTATTAATACAAGATTGTGTATTGTCTCTCATATCAGGAAGTCATTAAAGAAGCAGAACAGGTAGATCCAGAAAACAGTGGGAGCTTGGCATGGATGAGGATTGTGATTCCTTGGAGAAGAATCAAACAGGAGTTTTTGGTGGAGTTGCCAGCTGGAAGAAAGCACTGAGAGACGAATGGATGTTCAGTATAAAGAAGAGTGGGATGGACACGTGAGATGGAAGGCCAAGATATATGGTCTTGAGGTAGCTGCAAGACAGTGGTACAGATTTGACAGGTGGATGACAAAACATGGCTTTAGTCAACGTCAGTATAACTACTGTATTTTTTTTTACCAGGATTGAGTCGCGACATTATCTTGTTACTATATGTGGTGTGGTTGCTTATTGCAGGGTTACACATGCAGGGAGTTTTTTGAGCTAAAGGTAAAGTTAGTTCAGAGATATGTCATGAAGAATTTTAGAGCAGTGAAATTCTTTGGCATAAGAGACATGTAAGATCACATGTTGATTTTGTCTCCAGTAGGAGGTGATGTGAAGAAGGTGTTGGCGAGGTTCAAGATGTGAGCTGCAGAATCGGTAAGCACACCAAGGGCAGGACAATTCAAGTAGAGCTTAGAACAGTGTTCAAAATCACATGAGGTCTAGTGTAGACCTGAGTTTTTTCAAGCAGTGGGAGTTGTCAGAAAGTTTGGAGGCAATTCAGAAAAGAAGTACTGGAGGGCAGTTTTGTGAATTCTCAAGTATCTGAGAGGGATCAGTAGCAAGTCGACATGCTATGCAGGGTCAAGGACTTCACTACATGGATATGTAGGTTCAGATGTGGCAGGTTACTTGGATGACAGGGAGTGCACCACAGGGTGTGTGGTGGTTGGTCTTCAGGATTGAGCTTGAAGAGGGATACAAGCCAGGGAACAAATTAGATTGTGTACAGGTACAGTTACAGCTATTTATCTCCAAGTGAGAGATTGTTAGGTTGTGGAGCTAAAAGCTTCAACTGTTGCAAACATGGAGGAGGTTGCTGAGTTCCAGAGAGACCGGCATCGGCAGAGTATAGTGCAAAGGGCAACTGACATCGACAGGTGTGAACTGAAGACAATCGGCATCGATAGGAGGTCGATCGATGTCGATCACCTCTAGGCAGACAGGGACCGACATCAGTCACCTGTGGCGGTTCCAGAACTGTTCGTTGCACGGACAGTTAGTTCATTGAACCGAGAGTTTGCATGTAAAGACTATTTTTGGTCTTGAGTTACGAGTCTAATTATTGTAATTAAGAATGTTTATTTATTGTATGCATGAGATCTATATAATAGACTCATGGGCTGCAGTGTAAAAGTGTGCTAGAGAGTAAGAGAGCAGAAATTAGCTCCTTCAGAGAGAAGAGAGCATGGTGTGTTCCTCCTAGTTTCAAAGGGGTGCTGAAAGTGTATGATCAGGGAGAGTTGAAGGTTATGCAAGTTCTACTAGAAGATCCACCGGGGTACTAGTTGAAGAATCATAAGGACTTGGTGAGGCAAAGACAAGGGTTCTTCAGGGTGTAGAGACATCTACAAGGTGAGTAGGGTCTGGTGATTTGCAGGTGGTAGTAGAGAGCAGGAGATCTACTTGGAGAACGGATGTGTACTTGGTGTACTGGCAGAATGTTACTAGCTGGTGGAGGTGAACAACAATTCAGTATTTGAGTTGGTTGTTGGGACGGTTTTTTTGAGTGAGAGAGGAAAGTGTTGGAGGAGAATTACTGGTGAACCCTAGAAGTGTGGGAGCTCTAGAGGTGTGGAGAAAAAGTGTGGCAACTTCTTTACTGTATTTCCTTCTATATGAGTATTAATACAAGATTGTGTATTATCTCTCATATTTTGTGTTGTTTCATATTTTTAGTTATTTATCATTCTGGTTAAATTCTGTGTTTAGTTGCTTATACAAAGGTAATCATATATGTGCTCTTATTGAGGGAGCAAGATCCTGACAAGTTGGTATCGAAGCATGTTTGTTATTCTAGGTGCCTGACAGATTGGTATCAGAGCTTAGGCTACTTAGTGGTACCAGTCTCTACAATTGGTATCAGAGCCAGGTTGGGTTACTAACAGATGGTTTCATATCTGATTAGTGTTTGTTGATTACAGGGTACTCACAAGGGTTTTTGATTGAGTGGGAGTATAGCAATGGCAGAAAAAAGTAAGCTACAAATGGAGAAATTGAATAGCAGGAACGGTCTGATTGATGGAAAGAAAGAGTAGGAAAATAAAGATTACTGGTTGGTAGAAGATCAGTATGAAAAAGGAGCAGATGTTGCAGGTGATGTTGCACAGAGTTTTCTGGATAATGTAGAATCTTGGTTCACAGATTCTGTTGCCTCTTTCCATGCAGCCCAAAATAGAGCATCTTTTCATGAGTATGTCCAGGGAGACTTTGGAGAGATTTATTTAGGAGTTGGAGAGCCTTGTCAGATTATTGACGAAGGGGAAGTGAAGCTGAAATTGTAGACAAATAACACACGGGTGTTGAAGGAGGTCATGCAGGGACCAGTCTTGGAGATGAGTCTAATTTCTTCAAAAAATTTGGGTGATGAGAGATGCACAGTAACTCTCACAGCAGATGCACTTGAATTAGATGGTGATAAGAAAGTAGGTATCCTTTATCTATCTATTTATATTGTTGATTTACCTTCTGTTGCAGAGATGTGGCTTTGTAGGCTTGGTCACATATGTAGAAGGGGAATGTATGTTTTTATGCGAAAGATAGATATCTTTGACAAGCTTAAGAACTGAAAAGCCTTGATTTTCATGGAGGAGATGGCGGACAGAGATCAGTTGAGGGGACTGAATTATTCTGAGCAGAGCTGTGTTAATTGAAACAGGGTTTTGACCCAAAAAGAGCTTGCGAGTAAAAATTATCACTCACAAGAAAAACACAAAGACCGACGTCGGTTAGAAAATCAGCGTCGACGTCCTTGCAGGGACCGACATCGGCGTCGACGTCCTTGCAGGGACCGACATCGACGTCGACATCCTTGCAGGGACCGACATCGGCAACTCAGGGGCTGATAAACACCAGCGTCGGTCATGGAGAACCGACGTCGACGATGAGGCAGTCGCATGGAATCGACAACGGACGGGTGCAGACTGAGATGTGACCGGCATCGATCACTGAGATGAATTTTGGGCAGACAGCAAGCTGTCAAGGAGTCTGAAATGTCCACATGGAGGACTGAAAGGGTACGTAAGCCTCAAATTCTTCATTTCTGTTCTTTACACTACTTGTTGCTCACTGATGGTCAAGAATCAGGAAGTCATTAAAGAAGCAAAGCAAGTAGATCCAAGAAACAGTGGGAGCTTGGCATAGATTAGGATTGTGATTCTTTGGAGAAGAATCAAACAGGAGTTTTTGGTGGACTTGCCAGCTGGAAGAAAACACTGAGAGACGAATGGATGTTCAAGATGAAAAATAGCAGAAATGGACACGTGAGATGGGAGGCCAAAGTATATGGTCTTGAGGTAGCTGCAGGACAGTGGTACAGGTCTGACAGGTAGATGACGAAGCATGGCTTTGATCAAGGTCATTTTAACCGTTGTGTTTTTACTTTACCAGGTGAGTAAGGTCTGGTGATTTGCAAGTGGTAGCAAAGAGCAAAGAGATCTACTTGGAGTACGGATGTGTGCTTGGTGTACTAGCAGTGTTGTTACTGACTGGTGGAGGTGAACAACAACTCTATATTTGAGTTGATTGTTGTGACCGTGATTGAGAGAGAAAAGTGTTGGAGGAGAATTACTGGTGAACCCTAGAAGTGTGGGAGCTCTAGAGGTGTGGAGAAGAAGTGTGGCGATTTTTTTATTGTATTTCCTTCTGTATGAGTATTAATACAAGATTGTGTATTGTCTCTCATATCCTGTGTTGTTTCATATTTCTAGTTACTTATCATTTTGCTTAAATTCCGTGTTTAGTTGCTAATACAGAGGTAATCATATATATACTCTTATTTGTGGAGAGTAGTGGATCCTGACACTGTGAATTCTTTTAGGTACTCTTTTGTTACCTTGGTGGAAATTTGCCCAAGTAAACCATGGTGTGGGAGAGGACATTTTATGGTGATGATTTAGTTCATACAACTCTAGCTTATTGCACATGTAAAACCAAACTTCCCTCTCCCCAACACATCTCATGGGTAAATTTATTTCTTTATCGTCAGGGGATTTATTCATGTTGAAATATCCTCAAAGGATCCAATAGGCCATAGGGAGGTGATCCGCTAGCCACCGCCAAAGAGCTGACCAATTAATGACATTATTGGAGTCATAAATGTTGACAAGCCTAAGGATTTGCCCACCAAAATCAAAAACCATACAGAGTGCACGATTAGATGGGTCCACAACCCACTCTATCACAAACGATGCATAAAGTGGCGCAACATAGTGATAACACCACCACGTCCTACATAATGTGCATACATATGACAAGTAGCACTCACGCAGATGATTTTGGCTACTATCTAGAGATTGAAACCATTGATCTTGACCTCGTGTAGATAAAGGATATGCATATCTAAAAAATTGTGATAGCTGTCTTGAACCAACTACTTATGGATCAGGTCATTTAAGCCACAAACATTCCAAGAGAAAACATTCATTGGAAACTATCAAGGTTCATGGTTTCACCCTCTTAGCCTTATAACGTTACAAAATAGTTACTTAATAACTTTTGCTATTGGCTCTTGGCAAGAAAGTATGAAAACACATGTCATCATTCAGTGTGTAGAAACGCCTCCTCATCACTGTCAGGGGAAGGACTCCATGAGCGTTGAGTCCCTTGATGGCATGGAGAAGGAGGACCATCTCGTACTTTGGGAACTAAGACGAGAACCTTTTGCAACTATGTGTCGTGTTTGAAAGAGAGAGAAACCAAGGGTTAAGGATTCTTGGTGTCTGAGAATTGTATTAATAAACTTGAGCTGCACTTGTCGCAACTAGAATAGGGTTTGGCCAAGGAGCATGGGGTGGAGCTAGTGGCAGTAACATGGTGGCACTAGTGGAAGCAAATAACTTCTCACATAATGTGGACCATGCTTATAAATTGCAGCACACTATTCAAGGTTTTTAAACCCAAAAGGGAACAAAAACTTTTGGTTAGGTTTTGAATGTCCATGAGCTTAAGACCATGGGGGTGCCAATCGGTTTGCACCTAACTATGAATCATGAATTCAACATGGATACAACCCACAAAATATGCAATAAAGGTATGAGTTTTGAACTAGTTACAGGTATTATCAAAAGCAGAGAAATCAAGTTAAACATCAGGGAGAGATTCTTGAATAGGGGGTACATTACCTCGTAAAAAAATTTGGGAACAAACTTGCAAGCCCATTTCGGTGCCATGATTACTTCCTCCATATTAAACAACATCCAATGATGTAGGCCCCTAAAAAAAACCCACTAAATAATAAAATTGTCCAAAAAGTGAAAACTAAAACTAAGCTCAATAAATATATTTACAGTTGACAAAACACTCCTACAAAACCGAATAAAATAATAATAATATGATAAAATCCTTTAAAAAAAAATAAATACCAAAGTACTTCAGCATCTATCTCTCCTTATTTCAAAATAAAATATAACTATGCTTTTCCATGGCATGGTAACATAACTATTTCTTAATCCTATAAGATACTACGACTTTTAAAAATTTATCTTGAAGGCGATGTTGAATAATTAATGGTGACAAAAGATCTTTGGGACAACTCCCAAGTTGTACTGCAATTTAATTGAAATGGACATTTACCTGATACAGTACTCGGAATAACAGTAGGCACACAGTGAATGCAACTCACAATCACAATAGATCCTGCGCCACATAGTATATTCCAAAATTGTCGTCATAGTAATGCTGGCTTTAAGAGCAAAATGAGTGAGCAATATAAGCTAGCAACGTGTCCTTCGGCGTAACGCCCACCCTGCCGAGTCGCACTGGCCTTTCCCCGCATGTCTCATTTTCTTTTTCGGAATCTCAGTCCTGTAGGCATAGCCACCAAATTTTGGAGGAGCAGTACTGTAGTCTGTTGGATTCGCTTCTAGAGGATGTAGAGAACCACCACTCTCTAAGTTTAGAGGATTTCCCTGAGGAAAATTTAGAGGGTATTGATTTTGTTCTGTTAATGGAAGAACAAGGTGGGCTATGTCTCCAACAGACCCCCGACTTGGGGTAGTTCGAAATTCACATCATCTGACGAGATTTTGTCCGCAGAAATGTGTTGGATAGCGCGAAGTTTTTGCAGCGCTCTTAAAAACACTGCAATTCTTAATTCTTTTTAATGTATCTTCAAAGTTATTTTTTATTTTCTTCAATGACTATATTTGCAGCGCATCACTTTACTTCACTTCAACATGAAGGAATGATTTGATACAATATCAATAAAATTTCAATTAAAATTATAACCGTGAATCACAAAGTGTATATAAGTGGCACCCCCACTCAGAATCAAACCCTGGTGTACCTACTGTATTTTTGATCAAAGACAATTTCAAAAAAGATATGGATTATAAAATCTTTAAAGTAAATTTGAATCAACGTATTTATACAGGGGAACGCTAAAGAGTTCGAAAACATGATGTGTAATGAAACAGGGGAACGCTGTAACTTCAACACTTCATATTTTGTTTTAAAGAATAAGCTAAAAAATTTCACCATCCCTAACGCCAATACAAAGAATATTGCTTAATTAACCATACAAATTTGCTCTATGGATATTTATTTTTCAGATAGTTTAAGAGCAAATCACAGAATCATATTCTTTCTCCTCAGAATGGGAGAAACTTTTAACAGAGCATCCATTATATTCTTTCTCCAGAGAACGGGAGCTACTTTGTAAGTCAGATTAGCAGAAATATGCCTACCTTTCTAGACATCCACATGATCTTTGATCTCACCCTTCATGCCCCGAAGATCAAAGTCTAAATCAATTCAAATAAAATGTTATTCAACAACAAATCTAAAGATTCCCATCTTACAAACACGTAAATCTCTGCAAAATCCGTAGAATTCAGCCCGGTCTTCCAGTTTCAATTGCTTGATAAAAAGGCTACAAAAACATATTCCCCATGAAACAGAACTTGGAAACATCCATCTCGGAAAGAAAGTATACCAGGGAAATAACGGGGTTGATCCCTTTCCAAACGCTCGCTTGCACTGCAATCACATTTTGTTGTCATTATTCTTGTTCTTTGGATTTTTGTCCACCTCTAGAGCTTCAAATCACAGATATTTTATGGTAAATGTAACAGGAGTCCATCCTCTGAACTTTGTATCAGCAGCCGTTTAAGCAGCCGCAAGAAATGGACACCCTGCACAAAAACATCGCAGTGCCCCTGACTCCTTATGAGCTCTGCCTTTTCAGTGGGTTTCATCAAAATGTCACATCTTGTCAGCTATCACATCTTGTCCGTTGGATGTATGTGATTAAATTGTTCAGTGACTTGAGTACTAAAATAATAAAAATATATATATAAACTATTTAACCATTGATTATTTCAATATTTTAATTTTGAAAAAAAAAAAAAAAAACAACTTTTCAGTTTTTTAATGTATATGCATAGTCATCAAAATATCAAAGTTGAAAAATAAAAACATCAAAGGAAACTTATGCAAATAGATCTTTTCATTTTAAAAATGAAGGAAAAAGTAAAAGAAAGAGTTAGTAGTCAATATATTGACAAAATAGATCGCATTTCATATGTATTCTTAAGAGTAAGTAGTAGTCAATATTATTGACAAAATAGATCGCGTTTTATATGTATTTTTACTTTGGTAAATGTTTCGACAGGGAGGAATTTTAAATTGTTTTCTTCGGTGTTCTTTTACGCATAAAACTATAGAACAGTAGAGGTTATATTTATGAGAGTTTCAATGTTGGTAGAGGTATATTATATATTTTTTGATTGAGAAGTTTATAATTATATAAATATAAATATTATTGTTTAAGTAATTATAAGTAAAGGATATTTAATTAGTTTAATGATAGTTGATTATATATAATTTTGGTTAAATAAATATAATTATGGGTATTTAATTTGTCAAAGTAATTTACGAAATGATATTAATTTTATTTGTTTGATTTTTTGTGTATTACATATTTGAAAGAAATTTGTACTTTACTGAACGCTATTAGAAACCATCAACTTCACTACTATTATTATTATTATTATTATTATTATTATTATTATTATTATTATTATTATTTTAAAATGAATTACTTATTCAATTTAATATTTAATATAATGATATTAATATAATGAGGGAGACTTTGTGAGTAGTTCCTATTATTTTAGTTGAGAAGCAATTTTATATGATTGTGGTATAGTGGAAATACTACATTCTAGTCACAATTATTTTAATATAATTTGAGATTACTTTCTACAATTATAACATACTACAAATATAGTATTAATCTGATAGTTAACTTTATATGTGTGTGTGCGTGCGTGCGTGTGTGTGTGTGTGTGTGTGTGTGTGTATAGTTGTGTTTAGTCATGTTGGATTACTTCAAGATCTCTGAACAAAACATATTATACAAAAACTCTAGAATTAGGTGAGAGAAAATTCAAAATAAAAGATAGCTTCATAAATTGATTATTTGATCCATTAGTCAAATAGTACAAAGTAGGTACATTATATAGTGAGAAATTAGGTTACCATAAAGGTAAAAATTCAACCCACAACTAAAAAATACATTAAGCGTCATAAATTGATTATTTGATCCATTAGTCAAATAGTACAAAGAAGGTACATTATATAGTGAGAAATTAGGTTACCATAAAGGTAAAAATTCAACCCACAACTAAAAAATACATTAAGCGTATATATCCTATCAACTTCACTAATAAGATTACAACACTTGTAATTGTATATATCCTATTATTATTATTATTATTATTATTATTATTATTATTATTATTATTATTATTATTATTATTATTATTCTTTTAAAATGAATTACTTATTCAATTTAATATTTAATATAATGATATTAATATAACGAGGGACACTTTGTGAGTAGTTCCTATTATTTTAGTTGAGAAGCAATTTTATATGATTGTGGTATAGTGGAAATACTACATTCTAGTCACAATTATTTTAATATAATTTAAGAATATTTTCTACAATTATAAAATACTACAAATATAGTATTAATCTGATAGTTAACTTTATATATATATATATATATATATATATATATATATATATATATATATATATATATATATATATATATATATATATATAGTTGTGTTTAGTCATGTTGGATTATTCCAAGATCTCTGAACAAAACATATTATACGAAAACTCTAGAATTAGGTGAGAGAAAATTCAAAATAAAAGATAGCTTCATAAATTGATTATTTGATCCATTAGTCAAATAGTACAAAGAAGGTACATTATATAGTGAGAAATTAGGTTACCATAAAGGTAAAAATTCAACCCACAACTAAAAAATACATTAAGCGTATTTTTCCTAATGATTTTAACAACCCTAAGTAAGATGACTAACAACCATGTATGTAAAATCAGAAGTAGGAAAAAACATAATCTAACATCCCCCTTGAAACATAGCTTAGGTGGGTAGAAGAAATAGTTCTTAACAATAAGGCCCGATTAGGTACCTAAGTCCAATCCAACTCCCATAAAGTGGAAAAAATGAGAAAACCCATAGGACAAAACTCCTCTTCTAAAAGAGAGCAAAGAAGAGAAGGTAGCTAAAAAGCCCCATCAGAATATACAATTGATTGAAGCCATCCAGGATCCTTCAACGAAGTTCATGGAGGTGACTATAGATCAAAAGTAGATGTAGTGAAGAGTGGATCACCCTAGAATAGCGAATGAGTCTGCCAAGAGCCTAATGGATCTTCAACCAAAATGTGATTCATATCCAAGGAACCGTTCTCCTCATGCAAGGTAGGAGGACCAACTGTTTATGAAATGATGGTGTAACGAGAACATAGGTAATGAAGGACTACTTAATGCCTTGAAACTATGGTGTAGACTGTCTGATGTCTGATGTGTCTTGGATCAGTATACATGTTTCATATAATGTCTGAATCAGGGTACAGGTAGGTTGAGTAGGGAATAACTCTTCAACATCTGGAAGGTGACAAGGAGATGGTGAAGGTGTGTCCTCATCACTGTTATAGTCATCCATACTACAAGAAGAGTCATCAATATCAGAGGTGTGTTCAGGCTAAAAAATATCATGTTCAGGGGATTCTAAAGAAGAATCTGAAATAGAGTGAGGAGTAAAGTGTGAAAATTTATATAGTTGATATGATGATCAACCATTCCTTATGCCAATATAGGATAACAGTGTAGTTCTCTAACATATATTGAATATAGAGTGAATTCAACTCGCATGCCCGAACCAAGGTGAGTGATCTAGTAACATGATAGAAGATTAGTTGAAAGTGAGGAAACACTTAAAATATTATTGAATGCTCCACCACTCACTTCAACAGAGCCTCTCTCGAGAATCATTTTAGAAGTGTAGTCACCCAATTGTATAGAGGACATGTCACATGGTTCTAATGAACTGAACTCTATCAGTGAAGATGATATGTGATGTGAAACACCAAAGTCAATGACCCATGTAGGAATTTGAGGTATAACTACAACTAGGGCCTTGCCCTTTGCTTTCCCCTTACTATTCTCTTTTGCTTTTTATTACCATGATCATTTTGCGTAGAGGATTCATGGGTTGATGAATTCTGAAAGGTAGAATTAAGGACACTGATGTTGTGCTTCTTGAGCATCTTAGTCAATTGGTCAATTTGCTTCTTCAAACATTTTCTTTCATCATGCTTTCCTGAGAAAAACCCATTTTGATACAATCTTTCTTAGGCTTAGAAATGGAATAATTCTCATGGTTGGATTTGAAGGTGGGAGGATTTGCATCCTTCTCTTGATTTTTTTTATTATGTTTCTTCTCTTTGTTACTCGAATCCTTATCTTTCTTAGCAAAGAGTGCATGAGATTTTGAGGACATCACTATGCCCATATGTATCAACTTATCTTCATCCCAAGTCAAGTCAGTAAAAAATGCATCTAAAGAAGGTATTTTCCATGTGACTACAAGAGAACTTTTTGTGGTATGGAAAGTGGACACAAACATAGAATAGTTTGGACCTAGTTTGGAGAGTATAGACAAAACAAGTTGATCATATTTCTTATCTAATCCACATTCGTTTAACAAAAACCTCAAAGATTTGAACTTAGTGAAGGAGTCGTGTATTTTGTCAAAATCACCTGGGCTAAAACTGATGAACTCATTCTCCAGTTCATGACCTCTCATCACATCCTGCTTTCCAAAGAGTTTTTCCAGTGTGGTCCATACTTCATTCAGTGTTTTAATAGATTCAATTTGAAAATGTAAGTCAAGGGAAATAGGAAAACTAAGACATCCATGTGCTTGATCATATTTGTTAAACCATTTATTTTTCTCTACATCTACTGTAGGTTCAATTTTCTTGTTCATAGTAATCCTATAGAATCCTTATTTTCTTAGAGCAAGTAGCACGTTGTTTTTTCATTCGTGATAATTGAATGCCATAATAGGAGGAAATGACCAATAATTTTTCATGATGCAAGAAAAGAGGTTATTTTAGAAATTAAAAAAAAAATGTAGAAAAGAAAAACACACAACACCACACAGTATCCCCTTAAAACTATCATAGTCACCCCCTCTTACGATGAAAATATAAGCACACTCGTATAAATGTTAGACACAGTCGAGAATATGTTTTGAGAAATTTGTGCGTAAGTATGAGAGAACTAGAGGGACATCAGAGTTAGTCAATAATGCATCTAAGAATATAATATTTGGTTTGAATGGAGCCCAAAAATGTAATCAATAGGGTAAGTGCATGGAGTTGGGAGAAAATTCCATGGATATTTTAGGTAACTCAACCATATTAATTAATAACATGATTTCATTATTTAATTAACATGACCACATTATTTGAATTATGGATCGCTGATTACCAAGCCATAATGTGATCACGTTATATTAAACAATAACATGATCATGTTATTGTCATTTTCGATAACATGATCACATTAATAACATGATTGTGTTACCTGTGTATCAAAAAAAAATAGCAAAACCTGAATGCAAAATCCTCATTTTTAATTTGAGTTTCCTTGCTTTCCTCCAGCTTCCATGATAGCATTTTAGGTGAAATAGATAAGGGAAATCTAGGAAGCTATCAAATACGTCCCATAAAATTGTTGATCGAGGATGCCGCCATGTAGGAGAGGTAAGTGATATAAATCTTCCTTATTTAACCCTAATTTTTCATTTGTTTCATTATTTAACCCTAATTTGTAGTTGTAATTTGTTTTTTTAGACAACTTATCCTAAAAACCCTTCTAACCCTCCATAGAACCCTCTTGTTGCTCTTCTTCCTAACCCTCCACAAAACCCTCTTATTCCTCCTCTTATCCCTCCACCTAACCCTCCTACAATTCCTCAAAACCCCTAGCAGTCAAGGGATTCTAATTGACAACATTGTGGGAAATAAACATAAAATTGAAGAGTTAATTGGGAGAATGAGGGATCCCACTTCGACCAACCCCCACCGCACCCAGCTAGCCAATTCTTTAAAGACCTTATTAGGTTAAATTAACTATATAACAAGTTGAATTGATAGATGGATTTCATATAGGGATACTTATAGGGCATACTATGCTGACAAATTGTCAGCATTTTAGGTCAAGAACAAAGAAATTTCAAAAGCCTCTATTTACACCCTATTCATCAACCCAGCCACTACTACCCCATTTCTTGTAACTGTTAAACATTTTCTAATCCATCGCTGCATACATAACTTAATCACAGCCAATTTTTGGGATCGATGGTGGATGGTGTTTGACTATCCACTGTGTAATAACCATAAGGTCCCATTATAATTTTTGAGGAAATTCTACTGTGAGTTTGCCCTTAACGAGATTCTAAATTATTTTCATTTTAGTGAGTTTCAGGGCTGAAGGAAAGGCTTTGTGCAGGATCGACCAAGTGCACATCGTGCACCTAATCAGCCTACACAAGTCCATATCTAAAATCCTCTTGAGCCTAAGATCTCCTCTATAGTTCATTAGGTCATGGAGATCGACACTCTACTTGCTCTTAGTTTAGTCACTAATACACTCATTCAACATATGAGTAGGCTTTCACATATTGATGCTAGAGATGTGCCACCTACTATGCATACCTGATTTGGTGTCATTGTTTATGAGAGTGATTTTGTATATAATGATTAAATGTTGAGTTTCCATACGGGTGGCTTTATTTTATATGAAATATGTCATCATGCATAAAATAAGAATATATGAAAGAGAATTGAATCATGGAATATTTTATTAAGCCCTATATTAATCTTATTTTATATTTGACTTTATACTCAAATGTTCGTAGACATAAAATAAGAGTGAGTAGTGACAATATTAAATGTTGTTGAATTGTGAAGACCCTCATAAAATCTTTTTTTAAAGTTATAATATGATTGCAGGAGTTCTTATACAGTGGTTATTTTTTGAGGACATATGCACATGAAAAGAATATGAAGGTGTATTATAAAGGTGTATATGTATATGAAAAGAATGTGTGGGTTATTAGCAATGTGTGTCAATCACTCTATTATTTTAACCAAGTCATAGACTCTGGAGGAACATAACACTAAATATATGTATACCCAACTTCCTAAAACCTACTATAACCATAAAGGATAATTACAATGTAGAATTTCCTACCTCCTAAGATCATCAACTCACTCCATTAGCAGGAAAGTTTTTAAGGATTGAGGAACCATAGAGAGTTCTTGAGTGTGAGCTATAAATGGCTTTGGTTTTGCATTTCCTTACCACTTGAGTACTTGTTTAGGGTGCATGGTATAATGTACAAGTACTCATATATGCATATTTTACCCTTCATTAATGGATGCTCAAAATGAATCATTAAGTGTCTGAGGAACCAAAAACTATAACCATACTAAAATAATCTTCTAATTAACGGAGCAAGATGTTTAAAAGAATGATATAACGGGTTTATGAATTCTCAATTTCTCTATAAATGTTTGATTGAATATGAGTTTATGTGTATTCAATTTTAAATACTTGTGTGTGGTACAAATTATGTAGATGTTAATATGTTTTAATGGTTGGTCATACTTAGCATGTAATAGTGCATCATGATGTGTGTTTATATGTTATATTTCCTTGAATGCTAGTATGCAATTTAGACTTAGGGTATACCTGGTGGTATAGCTCCGTACTTGCTTAATTACTATTATGTATGTGTGTTACTTAATTTTTGAAATCATAAATTTGGATTATATGTTATTATGTAGTTAGAAACCTATGATAGTATGGGATATCATAGAGAAATACAATATAAATATATTGTACCCAGATGGTACATATTGTAAACATTATATCTATACTTACATATACATTTGACTAATTTGCTATCTACATGGTTATTGTTGTGAATAGTGTGTTTTATAACAGTTGATAAGACTTTGCGTATGTATGTATGTAATATTTGAGAGTTTAAAAAATATTGTGATGGTATGTTATTGTGTTCCATGGGATCTGAGACTTGCTTCGTTAAATCTAGTTACTTGTATAGATGTTTATGTTTCTATGATTTTAAGACTAATTTATATGACTATTTTTTAAAAAACTAGTAGTTATATCCTAGAATACCAGACTATGGTAATATGAGTTATCATAGGTGTAGTATGTTTGAAAATAAATTATGATAGATAAAATCTACATTTATGTATATTTTACCCATTTGATATAGATAGTAGTCATTATTTCTAGTATGGGATAGAAATTAATGTAAGATTCATTCATATGTTTGACGAAATAAATATATGATTTAGTTACTCCTATGCATAACATATTATATGATATATTTGCTAAGTAGGATGTAATTTAAATGAATTTTGTGGTTGATTTGAATTTGACCAATGTGCATTGCTGATATGGAGTAAGGAGTGAGATGGACTTCACTAGATTACTAGTATCACAATGACAGATGAAGACAGTCTGATCAAGTGGTGTGTATGAATTTGATTAATCTAGATCATTATTATTTATTACTTATAAAATTTTGAGACAAAGTATGTTTAGTGAGACATTATCTTTTCATGAGTGTGATTCACATGTATGTGTGATATATTGAAATAAAATAATTTTTTATGATTTATTTCATGTTTAGTTTAGAATCATACAACACACTGGTACTTGTTTATCTCTTTGGATTCTCATGTTGTTATTTTCTACTCATCCATGAAGGGAGGGACATTTCCTGATGAGATTAGTGCAGGGGATTATTGGTCCATGATTGGTGTGGAAAAACACTTAGATTATTCTCTCCTTCCCCACAACAATATTAATTATTGAGATGACACTTGAGATTGTCACAGATACTTGAGTTCAAAAACTATGCTCCAGAGAAGCCATGTATCTATATGTACATTGAATTATATTATACTTATAATTGGTTATTGTCATGAAGAGTTGTAAGTACTTATTTTTATACATTGATAACAGTGGTTGTAGACTTGTTTCAGTTGTAGCTGATTTAATGTGATTACTTTCTATATTCGCACTTGTGATGTGTACTCTCATGATATTAGAGATCGATATGTGATGTAGTATTATTGTTGATATTATCACACTTTAAGTATTTATTATGATCTATGTAGAATCTCATGGTGTAATCTATATTTGTATATGTATTTAAATTTTAAAAAATCACGTATTTCTATGTCTGATCTAGCAGAGTTGTTACACATTTAAACATGATTTATTGTAAAATAATTATCCATCTGATCTTTTTTTAAAGATAGTTGAATAAATTCTCTAACTAATTTTGGTGGCAATTTAATGCTACACTCCTGTACAATGTCGTTAGTTTGAAAAGTATAATGCATATGGTGAAAAACATCATAGCGCATTGAAAATTCAACATGTTGCCTACAACAACAAGTCGTGTGTGTGTGACTTATTTTAACATAAATTTTTTTTGTCATACTAAATAACTTTGAAAAATATAAATTTGTAGATGTTCTTTTAAAAACTTAGAGTACAATTATGTTTGAGTCATATCCAATAAATGTTTCAGATGCGGTTCAGGGTTACGAGAACCAACTCTTATTTTCAAAACATCTCTTGTATTGGGCAAAACTCTTATATTGTCTTTCTAAAATTGAGCAAGTAACTCTTTTAGAGTATCGGCTATAGCATTGTCCTTTTATGGCAGTATACCAAAGAATGCCCAAAGCTCATTGGTATTAGGTTCATTAAGTCTTTCACGTCTTTTAATTGCTTTCATTATTATTATTTTGTTTATATTAAGTGTTTGGCTTATTTTTGAAACCATTCATTTTCCCCCTATTTTGTCACTTACTGCACAAGTTGTAAGTATACACTGGGCATCATTATAATCTTTAGTGCATGATTTTGGGCCTATAGTATGATGTGCATCATGTAGATTTTTAAAAATATTATTATTTTCATCATCCATATTAGATGTTCTTAGTCCTAATGTGTACATTATAGGTCTCATATTAATCAATTTTATCAATGAAACAAATAATTGACATCTTTGACTATCATAATCTAAATTATGAAAGAAACTATCCTAAATTTATTAAGTTAGTCTTCTTGAATGGAAATCGGACATTTTGTTATGCATTGGCTCTAAAATATTTTTATTGACTCTAATTAAGCACTTGTCTTTTCTATGCAAAATTCTTGGAGGTGTTGGTAATGGTAGAATTTGTTGAAAGGGTGTTTCAAAATCATTATTACTTTCATTGTTTAGAGGTGGGATGACATTTTATTCATTATTTATTTCTTCTTTATATGTTTTCATGTAATTTTATTGATGGTCAATTTCATCGTTATTTGTTTCCATCAATTTTTTTTAATTCATGGTGGGTGAAGCATCATACATAGACTCATCATCAACAAAATCAAAAACTTAGAACTTTGAATGTAGACTTCCAAAATTAACTAATTCATTATTTTCAATTTCATTATTAATCATTTCATTATGATCAATTTCGTCATTATTCAATTCATTATGGTCAACTTCATCATTGTTAAATTCATTATTATCAACTGGCTCATTATCTATGGCATTTGGTTCATCAAGATTAGGTTGTGTACCTTATCTACCATAAATTTTTTGCATTTGTATCTTATGTTTCTCTCTCAAATCTTCTAATTCCTTTAGTGTTTTGTTCTTCAACATATTCCTCTTCCTCAAACATGATCTGTCACCCATCAAGGAATATTGACAACTTCTCAAAGGTGGGGTCAAGTACATAGGTACCACATATCTTTCAAAAGTATGCAAATAATGTTTGTGGGGACATAATTCTTGATTTTGGTTAAAAATAGTCATTGAGAAGTGAGCTTAGTCTAAAATAATCATAACATGATCATGTTATATAATGAGATCGCATTATTACATGACATAATCATGTTATTTGTTGCATAAGGTTTTGCTTCATCCAACATATTAAGAAGAGTATATTAACAATAACATGATGGTGTTATGTAATAATGCAATCATGTTATTCTTTATAATCATTTGGGGTTAGTAATTGGTAATGAAAACTGATTTTTTCCTATATTAAGAATAACGTGATCATGTTATTAAATAATGTAATCATATTATACTTAATATAGATTAGGGATTATAGATTAAGGATTAAGGCATCAGTGCATAGGGTTTAGGGATTAAAATTTATGATTTAGGGATTAGGGATTACAATTTAGGTATTAGGGATTAGGGCATCTAGGGTTTAGGTTTAAGGGTATATATAAGGTCTAATCGCTCTATGCCATGTGTGATCCTAATTTTTACTACAAAGGATGTTAATTGGGACTAAATCGGTTGTTAAATAGGGAAAGTTTTTGGTTTACAATTTAGGGTATAGTGTTTAGGGCTTAGGTTTAGGGTACATAGATTCAATCACAAAGATAATTCTTAGTCTAAATGATATTAATTTGGGCTAAAATGATTGATTTAGTGTTTAAAGAGTTATGTTTATGGTTTAGAGTTTAGGGATTATGAACTTTAAGCAATAGGGATTGGGGAATATAGGTTTTAGGGTATATAAGGTACAATCATGATGGAGATTGGGCCAAATTAGAACTGATCAACCCACAAAACACATTTTATAGTCATGCAATTAGGTTGAAGGGGCTTGAAATAGCCCCAATTTACTTCAGATGCTCAACTAGATTGGTATTCCAAAGGCTAAGTTTTGGCCTTAGATTTACAAAATGCATTTTATGACATCTCATGATAAAATCAGTTATATCGTAAGGCTTGTGATGTGTAGTGGGTATTAGGTTATAGGGATTACAATTTATGTTTGAGGGATTAAGGATTAGGGTTTATGTTTAAGGACCTGTATATAATTTGTCTAATCGCTCTATGCCATGTAAACCTAATTCTTACTATACAAAGGGTGTTAATTGGGACTAAATCGATTGGTAACTAGGGAAAGCTTATGGTTTACAGTTTAGGGTATAATGTTTAGGGTTTATGGTTTAGGACTTAGGTTTTAATGTATATATGGTTTAGGGTACACATTGTCAATCACAAAGATAATTGAGGATAATTTGAATCACTTGGACCCATTTGTGACTATAGAATGTGTTTTTGGGTTGTCATTATAACCTAAATGTCATCAATGAGATTGAGTGAATTAGTCAAATGGAGCGATCAATCATGTGGTTTAGGCTAAATTGAGCCCTGTGAACTTAATTCTTAATCTAAATGATGTTAATTTGGGCTAAAATGATTGGTTCAAGGTTTAAAGAGTTTATATTTATGGTTTAGAGTTTAGGGATTAGGAAATTAAGGATTAGGGCTTAGGGTATAGGTTTTAGGGTATATAAGGTACAATCATGAAGGTAATTAGGGCAAATTTGAGCTCCTTGGAGCTATATCTGTGAGTAAAGAATGTGATTTTGAGCTCAATTAGCCCCCACATATTCATAGATTGAGCCAATTAAGTCAATTGTGGTTTAATGAGTGATGAAATTTTGACCAAGTTCATCCCTGTAAACCTAATTCTTATTATGTATAAAGGATTTTAATTGGGGATAAATTTATTGGTTTAGGGTATAGGGTCTATAATTTAAAGGGTTAAGGGTTTAAGACTTATGTTGGCTTAGGGTTTAATGTAAATGGTATAGGGTTTATGGTTGAATTTAAATGGTATAGGGTTTAGAGTTTACAATATCGGATATAGGATCCAATCACTAAGGTAATTGAAGAACATTTGAGCTACGTGTTCACCTATTTATGACAATTACCTTCATGTTTGCATTTTTGATAAAAGTAGGGTCAGTTATGCCATGTACATATTTCATACATGTTATACAATATATTGAGCCATAAATTTGGTTTAGGGGCTCAATTTGACATAGATCATGCAAGGAATTGCACAAATTGACTAATTGGATCAATTCCTGATAGAATCAATCTTTTGATTTTTCCCCAAATCATATCTTGCTATTAAAGGGGTTCAAATTGGCCTCAAATGCCTCCTCGATTAAAAAAATCAACTATCTCCTCCTCTTTGGTTAATTAGGTAAAAGGGAATCAAAATAACCCCAATTTACTTTAGATGCACGACTAGATTGGCACTCTAAAGGCTAAGTTTTGGCCATAGGTTTAAAAAGTGCATTTTATGACATCTCATGATCAAATCAGTCATATCATAAGGCATGTATGTTTGTGACATGTAGTGGGCATTACAGTATAAGGCTTATAATTTATGTTTTATCGATTAGGGATTAAGGCATATGGTTTAGGTTTAAGGACCTATACATTAATGTCTAATCACTCTATGCCATGTTCAAACCAAATTATTACTACAAAGGATGTTAATTGGGACTAAATCAATTGGTAAATAGGGATAAGTTTTTGTAAACAATTTAGGACATATTATTTAGGGTTTATGATTTACGTCTTAGATTTTAATGTATATATGGTTTAGGGTACACAAGGTTAATCACAAAGATAATTGAGGACAATTTGAATCACTTGGACCCATTTATGACTATATAATGTGTTTTTGGGTTGTCATTATACCCTAGATGTCATCGTGTAGATTGAGTGAATTAGTCAAATGGGGTAGTCGATCATGTGATTTAGGCCAAACTAAGCCATGTGAACTTAATTCTTAGTTTAAATGATGTTAATTTGAGCTAAAATGATTGGTTCAAGGTTTAAATATTTTATATTTATGGTTTAGATTATAAGGATTAGGGCTTAGCGTATAGGTTTTAGGGTATATAACGTACAATCGTGATGGTAATTGTTGGAAATTTTGAGCTCCTTAAACCTAGATCTATGAGTAAATAATGTGAATTTGGGATCAATTATCTCCCACATCATCATAGATTGAGCCTACGAAGTCAATTTTGGTAATGAGTGATGCAATTTTAATCAAGTTCATCCCTGTGAACTTAATTCTTACTATATATAAAAGATGTTAATTGGGGATAAATTGATCCCAGGGGCCTACTGAGCCTCAATGTGAGGAATTTCATCCATATGATATCAATTGGGGATCCAAGTGCTCACCATATTAAAAAAATAAGTATTTTTTCAATTTGATATGCAATTCGGTCCAAAGGAGATGTGTGCAAGGAATTCCATTCATATATAATGGAAATTGGGGCGTACTTGGCCCTAATTGCATACCATATGGAACCAATCAAGTATTTGGTTCTAAATTATACATAATTGGGGCTAATCAAGGCTTGCCCAAAGAATTGTGTCAACATAATTTTAATTAGGGCCCTAATTGCACACCTTATTCAAATAATTGAGTGTTTGATTCAATTTGATATGAAATCAAGACCAATTAAACCCTCTATAAGGAATTACATCCATCTAATAACAATTGGGATTCTGATTGTGTACCAAATTCAACTAAAAGAATATTTGGCTCAATATGATATGAAATTTAGTCCAAACAAGCCTTATGTAAGAAATTTCATCCTTCTACTATCAATAAGGGGATCTGTTGGTCCCAAATACATAACATATTGAATCAACCAAGTATTTAGTTCAATTGGATATGCAATTATGGCTAACCAAGGCTCATGCAAGTAACTAAATACATCTAATGTCAATTATGACTTCGTTGTCCCTGATTGTAAACTATATTCAGCTAATCATGTATTTGGTTTTATCTTATACATAATTGGGGCCAACTAAGCCCTATGAAAGTAATTTTGTCCATATAATGTTGGTTGGGTTCCATTAGCCCTGATTGCACACCATATTGAACCAATTGAGTATTTAGGTTCAATATGATGTGTAATTGAGGCCATTCAATCCCCAAGCACATAATTACATCCATATAATGTTATTTGGGGATCTAATTACACCATGTCAAATCAATTGATATTTTTTCACTACTATACATAATTGGGGAGAACCAAGTCCTATGTAATTAACTGCTTACACCTAATATCAATTAAGGCATTTTTCACCCCATGCAAGGAATTGGTTCGATCTAATGTCTATTGTGAATATTTTTCCCTAATTGCACATCATATTTAACCAATTGAGTATTTTCTTCAATATAATATGTAATTAAGAGAAATCAGTCCCCGTGCAAGGAATTCCTTAAATATAATGTCAATTAGGGCTTTGATAACACACCATATTAAACTAATTGAATATTTAGTTCAATCTAATACACAATCAGGGTTAAATGAGCCCTGAGAAAGGAATTGTGTCCATATGATGTCAATTGGGTCTCTAATTGCACACCATATTATAAAAAATCAAGTATTTAATTTAGTTTGATACATAATTGGGGCCAGCCAAGCTCCATCCAAGGGAATATGTCTATCTAATATCAATTTGGGATCTATTTGCCTGATTGCACACCATATTCGGATCAAAGGAACAATAAATTGATTCATAGGTTAATACATCTCCAATAATCATTCAATGTTATCAAATCTTGACAATAACATTGGTCCCAAACAATAATCTTAATCAACCAAACTTTGATCTTAATATTACTAGGCCTAATGGATCCTTTAGTAGGTCAAAATGCAAATTTTGGTTTTAGGGTGTTGAGAATAGATAACACGATCATGTTATTAACATGATCGCATTACTAACACAGTTAATAATGTGATCACATTATTAATGCAACCATGGTATTTGAATTTGAATTCAACTCCTGTGCCTTTTTGCATGGGAATGCCTTGGATGCCCGAGCCAAAGGCTTGGACTGTCAATGTACAACTGAGATTTGAAAGTTATGATAAAAAATAATAAATTTTAACGTTGATTGCCAAATACACTAAGAATTTCAATGTAAAAATTCAAAAACTCAATATCATCATGATGAGCACGCTCTTCTCTTTCCAAAAATATGATTTTTATAATTTTTGGACTAATTTAAGGTTTCAAACTATGTTGATTTTTAACTATACTTTTTTTAGGCCACTACATGCTGAAAACATACATGCCTATACATGTTCATGTAATTTGTCTTTCATTGATCCAAGTGAAAAGCAAGCTATATGGTCACAAACTAGGCCTAATTATACACATATTCAAAAAACAAAAATGTTTTTCTTTTTTTTGAGGTAGTTAGGCATGCCACATGAATGGCTATCCATTTTTTGTCAGTTTTTAGGATCTATTTACTTGCAAAATTCATAAAAAAAGTATTCATTGAAAAAATATCGCAAAATATAGGTCACAAACTAGAATATCTTATCTAAATTTTTTCCAAAGGGTTTCAAACAAATTTTAGATGTTTGACCTAGTTATACTTAACCATTTTAAAAATAATTTAGTGTTTTAGAAACTAGACTCGAAATGATACATTTCATGTTCTTACACCATCTTCAAATTTAGAGTGTAGATATTTCAAATTATATACAAAATTTTAAATTTCTAAAATTTCAAGAAAATCATGTCCATGGGTAGGTTTCTTTTTATCCCACAACTTTGTGCACTTACCCAATACATAGAACATAAAAAAAAGTAGTTTTGAAGAAAATGGCATTCAAATTTGAGTTATCGATCAAAAGTTATAGCCATTTAAAAATCTTAGTTCGCAAGAAAATTATGAATGTAAATGATGGAAAATATTTTTGATCAACTTCTTAAAAAAACCTGAGGCGTTTTGAAGCAAAAACTTTAAAATTTTTATGAAGTAATTTTCTCAAAAAAAATTATGCTTCTATGGAGCAAAAGTTAAGCATTTTTGGGTTGGAAGTGACCATAGGCTTAATTTTCATATGACCAAGGGCTAAGGGATAATCCGGGTGCTTACGATTCATTCATGCTGCCAATATATTTACACCTATAGCAATTATATTAGGGTTAATAAAATATAGATACAACGTACTCAAACGTCTTGAAGAAAGGGAAAGGCCTTATAGAACATGCAAATAGTGAAATCCCATTACAAAGGGATTCTTAGCTTGCAATGTCGTAGTGTATTAATATGGACATGTTTTATTATCAAGGGCAGACGAGGACATCATGAGAGGTGATTTGATTGGGGCAGGGCTCCATGTTTCATGCACATCTCGAATCAATGATGCAATGCCAATGATGCAAAAATAAAACATTGATGTCTCGAAGTTTATCTTTTAGCTTTGTATCCATCCATGATGCCAATATTTTGCCATGTAGGGAAATTAGGTTAGGATTAAAAATATGCATAAATACCATTCTCGAAACCCTAGAAGAAGGGGCAAAACCATGCATAACATGCAAATAGTACATATTTCAAGGTGATTTGAACAGTGATGGTGAGGGGCAATGACAAGGTATTTTAGGGAATATCATACACCAAGGGGTCCATATCATACTTCAGACCCATATTCAGGGCAACTGTTGGATTCACATGACCAATACGCATTGCAAAAGGGTTTGAAGCTAGGAAGGTGGTGGTATATTCAATTGGCCTTTTTCTATTGTCAAGGGTAGATGAGGACGTTATGAGAGATTATTTAATTGTAGATAGGCTCCATGTGTCATGTGAAACTCAAATCAATGATGCAATTATGTTTATGCTAAGATAAGACATTGACAGAGTCTATCTTGTAGCTTCCATTCATCCATGATGTCATTATATTTAATAATATCAATGGAAACACCATTCTCAGACCCCTAAAAGAAGGGGCAAGGCCATATAAAACATGAAAATAATGAAAGATTTCAAGGTGATTTGAGTGGTGATGGTGAGGGGCAAAGACAAGGTATTTTAGGGGATATCCTACACCAAGAGGCCCATATTGTACACCAGACCCAAAGTCAGGGTTATTGTTGGATTCTCATAACCAACGTGCATTGCAAATGAGTTTATAGCTTGCAAGGTAGTAGCATATGTGGGATTATTTAATTGTGTTTGGGCTCCATGTGTCATGTGCAACACAAATCAACAATGTAAGGTCGCTTAATGTAAGACAAGATATTGATATTTCAAATTTTCTCTTATAGTTTCCATTCATCCATGATACCAATATATTAACACCTAGAACAATTACATCAGACTTAAGAACATATAAAAATGTCATACTCAGACTACTGAAAGATATGACAAAACCATACAAAACTTAAAAAAATGAAAATTTTAAAAATAAACTCAACGATGATAATTATAGACAATGACAAGATATTTTGTGTGATATCATATATCAAAAATTCCATATTATACACCATATACCATCCATAAATTCAAAGTAAATATTGAATTTATATGACCAACAGCCATTATAAACAGAGTCTCAACATGTAAAATGGTAATATATTTGATTAGATATTTTCTATTGTTAAATGGGCTCGCAACATATAAGGTTGTGGTATATTTGATTGGATGTTTTTGCAACATAAATAGGCACATAGTAATGCAAGTCACAAGAGATCTCAAATTGTCGTCATAGTTATGCTTGCTTTAAGACCAAAATAGAGTGAGCTGGCAACGTGTCCTTCGTCACAAAGCCCACCATGCGGAGTCACAATGGCCTTTCCCGCATCCCTCTTAGTTGTCAAGTAAAGTTAATATCTTATCTCTCAGATTATTTATAGCCAGCTGTGTTTGTCGACGCGGGTAAGTCTTTGTGCCCCCAAATTTCACGCGCTGTCCCCACATTTCAGAATCCCCACAATACACTTCAAAACAGCGTCCACAGGGCACCACCACATTTCAAGGGAGTCCGAATGAGATTATTTATAGCCAGCTGTGTTTGTCGACGCGGGTAAGTCTTTGTGCCCCCAAATTTCACGCGCTGTCCCCACATTTCAGAATCCCCACAATACACTTCAGATCAGCTTCCACAGGGCACCACCACATTTCAAGGGAGTCCGAATGAGGAAAGCGGGGAAATGGGTGTCAGAAGTCAGAATGCCCAATTCCACTGCCAGAATTTGGTTGGGGTCGTATGATTCCCCTAAATAGGCTGCTCGTGCTTATGACTGTGCTGTCTATTGCCTCAGAGGACGCAAAGCCAACTTCAATTTTCCCGACTTTCTGCCGGAAATTCCGTCGGCCTCTTCGCTATCTCCCGAACAAATTCAAGCTGCTGCGGCCCAAGTTTGCAAGGGAAGAATTGTGGCAGCCGTTAAGTCAAAATGCCCAATTCCACTTCCAGAATTTGGTTGGGGTCGTATGATTCCCCTAAACATGCTGCTCGTGCTTATGGCTGTGCTGTCTATTGTCTCAGAGGACGCAAAGCCAACTTCAATTTTCTCGATTTTCTGCCGAAAATTCCGTTGGCCTCTTCGCTATCTCCCGCACAAATTCAAACTGCTGCGGCCGAGTTTGCAAGGGAAGAATTGTGGCAGCCGTCAAGGAAAAATGCCGCATTTTCTTTTTCGGAATCTCAGTCCTGTAGGCATAGCCACCAAATTTTGGAGGATCAGTACTGTAGTCTAATGGATTCGCTTCTTCAGAATGTAGAGATCGATCACTCTTAATAATCTTATCTTACAAACATGTAAGTCTCTGCAAAATCTGTAGAAATCAACCTGGGCTTCTTTCAATTGCTTGATAAAAAGGTTACAGAAATGTATTCCTCATGAAACAGAACTTGGAAACACCCATCACGAAAATAAGTATACAAGGGATATGTCGCTTGCTTGCAATACAATTACATTTTATTGTCATTCTTCTTATTCTTTGGATTTTTATCCACTTTCAGAGCTTCGAATCAGAGATTTTATGGTAAGCGTAACAGGAGCCTAGCGTTTGAACTTTGTATCAGCAGCCGCAAGAAATGGACACCCTGCCCAAAACCCTCGCAGCGCCCCGACTCCTCAATGGTTTTCATTAAAATGTTATTTTGTTTGTTATTTAAATAAATAAGTTATTTAATTATTCAGCACCTTAATATTTTGGGTGATGTTGATAACAGGGTAATTATTTATAGTTTTTTTGGTGTGAGTTTTGTATATAAATGTTTGGGGGTAATGTTGATAACGGGGAAAACTTTTAGATTCTTTAGTGTCATGGTGGTATCTATGCTTGGTTCAAATGAAATTTATCTTTATTGAAATATTAGAGTAGGAGAATAATTTTTATATACGATATTATGTTAAATTTTTTTATTATAAAAGAATATTTAGGAAGATATTATTTTGTTGGTTTTTTGAGATTTTTAAAATTTACTTAATAAAAATATAATATAAATATTTAATTAATACAAATATGTTGTTTTATTTCTCTTATTAAAAATAAAATAAAAATTAATTTATATAATAACTTCAACATATTAATGTAGTTTTATTTGAATTTATTGTTTTATTTCATTCGTTTATATTTAATTTAAAATTTTAAATTAAATTATCTCATATTTTTTGTATGACTTTAGCTTACAATTTAGGGAAACGAGATTTATGATGAAACAATAAATCTACATTTTCTTAAACAATATAAATAACAGTCACAAGAAGTATTAAATAAGATGGTAACTATTGTTAAATTTTAAAAAATATGTCTACCTCTCTTTCTAATAATATGAACTTGTATCTTAATGTGATATTGTATTCTACAAATAATTAAATGCAACCTTACATATGATCATGAACAAATGAAACATCAATGATCATAGAAAATAAAACATTTTCACATATTTTTTCCTTTCTTTTAACACCATTCAAACCCACAACGAAAGCAATGTTATAAAATAGAAAATTTCTAATAAAATGTTTGACATCTCATATAATTTCTTCCATAATACTAACGATTTCTGAAGAATAATCTTAGAATTCTTACTTGATAACTAATTTGTCCTCATCAACATTTAACTACACTAGATTGATGACCACTGTCTTTATTTGTAACCCCACATCCTACAATTTCTCCTGCAAATGTTTCTTTCAGAGCTAAAAACCCAATATAAAATCACTCTAACCTATTTCTGCAATTCCTCCTCTAATTAATAGATTCTTAATATAAAGATTCACTTTGACCCTCAAAAATGTATATGAACAATTTTATGTATTATGGGTTTGAATTTTCAAAAATATTGGCTTCAAAACTTGTTTAAATATATTTTGATAGCACGTTGTAAGAAATGGAGACTGACGAGTTGGGAATAAAGTGATGGCTAGAAAATATATATGTAGAAGACCTCAAGAATAATGAATGAGGTGATAAGTGCAAGTGATGAGCTGGCTCAGGTCAGATGTTGGTTTCAACAGCTAGATATTTTTGCAACCTTCTGGTTTTGTATTAGGATGCCATATTTTATGGCTCGATAGTGAAGGATCTCATAAAGAAAGAATCCGTGCGTAGTTGAACTATATTTTATTTTTAGTATTAACATTCATTGCAGGTTTCCACTGAGTTTCCTCTTCCAGTGAATTTTTGTTGCAGTACATTTGAAAGTGGTTTTTTGGTAAAAGTTCGTGTCAAAAGAATTTAATGCTTAGGATTGCAACTATTCATGACATATTTGTGGCACAAGCCATGATCAGTAGCCCCGCGTTCGCCATGGGAGAGGTGTGGGATGGCCTGTCTTTTGGAAATGGAAATGAGGATACCATAGGGGACTGCTCTGCCACTTTCCACTTTACCATTAAGGGAATTCTACAGTAATCTATCCAGAAATACGAGCTATGGCGTTTAATGGATTCCAACGATAAACCCTCCAAAATGATTGTCTTCCTATCGATAAAGGCCCTGACCTTCGTCGACAACGCATCTACCTAGAAGAAGTAGCCATTTCCTTCCGATAAACTATTCCAAGGATACGTCTACTTTATTTTATATTATTTATTTTTGAGAATTTTTTTAGCATATACAATTTAAAATTTGAATATTTCCACGAGGATGCTATGCATTGTGATGGACAAGTGCCCGTAAATAATTTATATTAATATATATTTTAGTTATATAACACATTAATACATTATTATTATTATATTTTATGTATAAATATAATATAATAATATTATTATTATATATAGATTTATTTTTGTTAATTTTTTACTTTCAGTGAAATAGGGTTTCGTAAAGTGAAAGAGTATCAATTGACAATTGTGATAGTGCTTAAAATTGCACTAGAGCAATTGGGCTCTTGTCAAGTAGAGATGCCTAAATTCAACCCAAGTTGAGTATCAATATTTAAGCCATTAGCTCAACCTCTGTTTCAAAATATTCCTATTGAAAAGGTAAGTTCATGTTTAAAGGGCTAGGTAATTTAGCTTGGTCTTTGCTTAGTGTTTTTCCTTCGAAAAATTTGCATCGGGTATTTCCTCATGTTACTTTGGTTTGTTTTTGGTGCAAAGTCCATAGAGTCTTTCGAAGAAAGTGTTCATGCATTTGTCCAAAGGCTATATTCCTTCGGGCTTTTTGTCCCCACAAAAAGCCCGAAGGAATATTTCTTTTGGGCATTTTGTTCACACAAAAACGGGCTATTTTCTTCGAGCATTTTGCTCGAATAGAAGGCCGAAGGCTATTTCATTTGTCAAGTCTTCCTTGTTTCAGACTTTTTGTCTGCGGCAAAAAGTCTGGAGGGCACTTGCCCTTCAAGTATTTTTCTTGCACAAAAACCCGAAGGAATTGTAGGGTCCTTTTGCCTTTGTAAAATTCCCTGAAAGGTGTGTTCCGAAAAACTTGAAGGGTCTTTTGCCCTTGTAAAAGTTTTGAAGGAATTAATTCCTTCGAACTTTTTGCCTTTCCAAAATTCCCAAAGGGCACTTTCGAGTGGTAGAGGGCACTTTCAATGGTTCCAAAGGGCTCTTTCAAGAGATCTAAAGGACCATTTCAAAAGGCCTAAAGGATAAGTCTGGAAGGCAAAAGGACCATTTCAAAAGGTTGAAGCGCAGTTCTATAGGGCAACTGCCCTTGACAAAGTTTTCGAAGGGTATGATCAAAAGGCTCGAGAGGTACTTTCGGTAAAGTGATGCAGAGCATAAGTCTTATTTTCTTCGAACATTTTGCCTGTGCAAAAGGTTCGAAAGAATAGCCAATTTTACGAAGAAAGTACAAGTTCAAATTCTGCAAGGAAATTGTTCTAGACAAAATGCCCGAAATAATTGTCTCGATGAAGACTGGATAGCTCAATTCTTGTGGGAGAAATGTGAAGCCAAATCCTTCGGGGAAATTATCCCGAACATTTTGTTTGAGATAATTGTCCTAATAAAGAGCCCAAAAAAATTATTGCGAGATAATTGTGCCAAGGAAAAGATGCAAACAGGAATGAACAAATACCTATTGAATTGATGCAAAACAAAGTCCTCAAAATAATACTTTTGACTTGCAGATGATGGTAATGCAGACCATTTTGATGGGTGCACAGACATCAATTTTAATTTGCAGGGACTAGCTATTGGGATTCAAATATCTGGGACGGTCACACGTGTCAATTTTAGACTTCATGAAACAGTCATTTATTTTCAAATGGGGTAGATCCAATGACTTGCATTTGCTTGGGGCAGAATGATCTAACGATACACAATCAAGATTGAACTTTCAAAGGAACTTAGGAAGCCCACGAGGTTGCTAAGTTTTAAGAAAAAGGGGAGTGTCTTAAAGTTTGGGCATGTTTTGAGGATCTGACGGTGCGAGTTGGCAGTTGATAAGTCAATACGACCCGAGATTGAACAAGATGCTTCCACAGAGCATAAGCGCACTCAAGGTCAGACTAATTGTTTGCTAGGTTCATAGGAGGATCATGGGGCTAACACATGGCATACCCTTAGGGCCAAGGAAGAAACATCATCCAATCATGCTCCATTCCTTGGATCATGATCCAATAGAGCGTGTTTGCTTTCCCTCGCTAGATCGGATGGTGCATGGCCAAGGTTGAAAAGTCAAGGATCCTGTGAGAGGATGCAAAGATGACAAGTGGCATAGATACATGTCATAGGGTTACAACTCATTGCAAGATATATGACTTGTGTGTGCTCGAGAGATGAAGATCCAATGGTGTGAGCTAGTGCTAACTTTTTAAAGGATGAGGGTTACTCGAAGAGGTGACAAGTGTTTGAATGAGAGACATTACTCACTCTAAAAGCTATGTGGATGCCCAGTTGGATATGAGGTGGAACGCCAGGTGTCAATTTATGGTGATATTTATCTTCAAAGCTAAAATCGACAGTTGCTTTATAAACATAATGATGGTCCAAGGATCAAAAGGCATGTCTAGCCGCCATGATCAAAGGTGAATATTTCCAATCATGATCGCGGATCATTTTGGTTATATGTCATAATCAAATCGACTCTTGGGCCATCACTAAAAGTAATGGGCTTTTTCTTAGAAATCACAACAAAGAAGATCATGTCCTGAAATGCCCATGATTTGAAGGTCAAGTAATAGGATGGCATTTCAAAAATAAGTTGCACATGAGGACAAAATATGTTCTATTTTCAAATGATGTTCTCCCTCCAACTATGCAAGTGAGTGATCAAGGGGATCTCCAAGTGGTTTCACATCAAGACAAAATCCATTTGGTTCCTTAGGTGAATATCCTCCCCACAGGGTCATGTGAAAGACATTTTTCAGCTGAAAGATCAAGTCATATGCTTGAAGTTTGTTGCAGGTCTTCATCATTTCTTGAATAGGTAGTTGCAACAATGATTTCTTGAAGATATGGAGATTTTTTAGGAATGGAAAAAGGCCATTTTCTAGTTGGAAGCATCTAGACGAGACTTAAAAAAGTTTGTCGTGCAAATTTTGTGAACTGCTGCCTATAGTCTTAGTTTTTTGAAATGGATTAAAAATGTATAAATAGGAACTTTGTCTTCTATTTCGGGGGTTGGTCAATTTTTGGTTATTTTTGTTGGTAGTATTTGTTTTTTGTTTAGCCTTTGCTTCTTCTAAGTTTAGGATCTGCAAAATTTTGGGATCAAGTGTTGTGTGTAGACTTCATCTCCCTTGCTAAGGTGGTTGCATCTGTACAACCATTAGCAAGCTTTGAGAACATATTCATGTCTCCCTTGTCAAATGAGTAGTCTCACCATGCCTGTCCCCATGATAGCATTCTAAACTATTAATGTTTTTAATATCTCTTTCTAATTTTATGATAATTTTTGTGATTCCTTGCCATTTCCTATTGATGAAGTGCAGTAACATGTTTTACAAATTGTGTTGATAAGACATCTAGGTTTGTGTTCATCACTAGTTATCATTTTGAGCATAGATTTAGATTGTAAATCCTTTCTGCAAATTGTTCATGATGTGTGGTTGAATAACTTCTTAGGGCACCCTAGGTTTATGAGTTCAACGAGGAAGAACATTTGAATGATAGTTTCAGTGTATGTCCTAATCTTTCAAGGATCATTCAGTGTTTCTCACTAGCTTGCATTTGATATTTTTCCCAATATCTTTGTTGAGGAATGTTTTTTTGAATACTGCAAGATATCTTACTATTTTAAATCCACCAGCATACCACCTTCCCTCCCTTTTATATAACTATAAATTTGTCCTACCTTGTCCTACCTTGCAATTAATACACCTCTTTTTCATATCTTAAGTGTTATTTGCCTGTAGATGCATAAACATATTACATTCAACATGTGCTTGTGTTTTATGTTATAAAGCCCAACATTTCCATCTTTTATTTTTCCCTTGTTTTGTTGAAGACTCTTTTGATTAAAGTTTGCAATCACTTCATTTATCTTTAATAGCTTATATTTGACCTTAGAACATTTGCTCATTCTGTGTGACAACCCTTTTCGGGTGGAGTGAGCAAGCTTGGTTATGCTTTGGTCAGATCTATGTTCCCTTGTGCCAATAATCCCCATGGAGGTTTAATTGAATAATCTCTCCATGTGAGCAAGCTACCCCTCAGGTCCTCTCACCTTGGTTCAGGTAGAGCCAAAAGTAGTAGGGAGTTAACCATACCCTTTGTAGGTGCCTCTCAGTCATTTTCTTCAGTCTAGTCCTTTCTTGATAACAAACCTTTCATTGACTATAACGACATCCTAGCGGGTCTATCATCATTGTTTACCTATTATTTTTAGGTGTGCAAGCCTAGATTAGGGAGGTTTACAATTGGGAACCAACACCAAATTGGCACTGCTGTTGGGGACAATTCTTGTCGCCTATGTTGCTGGGGACTCTTGCATAGAGTTGTTGTCATTTTCAAAGTTCTCTATCTCTTTGTGCTACATTTGATTATTTCTCATTCGTCAACGTCACCAAATTGGCATCATTACCAGGGATTCTTGCTGAGAGTTGGAGCTTTGAGTTCTTCACCATGTTAGCTTCTCTACTATTATTATATCGATTCAAGTATCTTGGCTTTCAACATCACAACACCCCATTGGGGGGGTACCAAAGAGTTTTTTAAGGTCTAGCAATTTGATTGATGCTGAGTTTATTACAAAGAATTGTTAGTGTTTCCTATTGGAAGGTGTTTTGTCCCTTTTGAACATTACTTTGAAATTTCCATTATCTTTGTTCTTTTAAGATTTAACAACTTTATCTTTAGTTTGTATCACAATGGTTTGTAAACTATTCCCCCTAGAAGTTTGATTCTAGTGGTGACTCTGACTCCATTTCTGGTTTCAAGAAAGATTAGTGCATGTTCTGAGTATTTTATAACTTCCAATTTTGAGTTTCTTCTTGTTTGCAAAACTGGAAGGACTGAGATAATTTTCAAAGGAGACTCATCTAAAAAGCCTATTCCACCCTTTGGTATTCCTTAGAGAAGAAGGGGACAAGTCTGGAGGCCTATTGAAGGGCAAAGTTTAGTTGCTCATGACCATTAGGGTCCTGGTAATTTTGAAATATATATTGACCTCCCCATCATTGAGTACTATCACAGGTCTTCTCTTGATTCTGAAACACATAGTCATATATATTTTCTAGCTCCTTCTCAACCAGCTGAATGCCCTCTTAGATATGATCCACCTGGTCCACCTCATTCACCCCCTCATATCCCTTTACCATTTGTTCTTAAACCTCCTATCGAACTAGTCATGATGCATAGGGACCAAGAGGAGAATGTATGTCCTAAATTTATAATTCTTATATTTAGACCCATCAGTTTTGATGAGATGGAGGGCTATCCTAATGAGGTTCCACATGAAGTTAGGAAGTGTCTCCCAAAATTCCAAGGGAACAATACAATGAGCGGTGACCAAAATTTGAGGGCTTATCAAAATATCATTTAAGATTATGAGATTGAGTATGAGGATGTGTGCATTAAGCTATTTGTGCACATGATGTAAGAAGATTCTCAAGAATGGTTTAATTCCCTTCTCGTTGGATGCATCTATTCATGAGAAGAGATGTGAAATGTTTTTAGAATTCAGTATGGTGTTAGGATTGATCCAATATTTCTCTTGGATAAGTTTGAAAATATCAAGAAGAATCCTAATGAGTTTGTGTAGGGCTTTAACACATGGTTCAATAAGACCATGATGTGGCTACCTGAAAACATCAGGGCCAGTGACACTGCATGCTTGATAAAGTACTGCGATACCTTTGATAAGAAGGTTGATTATTTCTTGAGGGACAAGGTTCCCACTTACCTGTGGTTGACATTCAATATGGCCATCAAGATTGAGGACAACATCAAGGTTGTGGAAAAGCCTTTGAATAGGCAGGTTGATGTGACATTGGTCAATCCAAAAAAGATGTAGCCCACAAAGGCAACCAACTTCAAGGAAACTGTTAAAAAATTGGCTTCTGCTATCAAAGAAATGTCATACAAGTTGGCTAGATTTGAGAAAGGGGTCCCTCAGGTGTCCACCAACTATGATAGAGCTCCCAACTAGAATCAAGCATAAAGGGGGCCTACTTTCCACCATAGAGATAATGACCTAGGAAAGAGGCCTACACATGAAGATAGGGCAAAAAGAAACCATAATAGAGGGGTTGTAAAGGAAGTCCCTAATCCTTTGAATGACAAGGTAAATGTTATAAATTTAGATTTAGACATTGACTGGTGTGATAAGTGTTTTATACCACACCCTCCATGTGATATTGTTGAACAAGTTGATGAAGAGATAGATGAACCTGAATATGCATTGTTTGATTATGAGATCTTTATGTTTGATTGTCAAAGACCTCAAGATGAATCGACTATATCCATTAAATTATTGACTAATGCTATGAATGGTCAATCTTGGAGCATTGTCAAAATGGAGAGTGTCCCAAATTTTGACTTTACTTGCAATATCAATGTGGAGCAACCATATGAGTTACCTGTTTGTGACTTTAATCTCTTACACTCCATGATGATTAAAAAGTATCATGTGGGCAATCCATCAATTGAGGACAGGTGGTTGTTGATTAATGCAGAAGCTACCCAAAAGAAGGATTATAACTTGAGAGGTAGGCAGTCGGGCATTGCTCCTAAAGACTACCCCTACAATTTCAAAGGTAGGGAACACAAGTAAGGAAGCAAGGAAAGTTGTAGCAATCCTAGAGGTTTCCAAGATAGCACCTATAACCCAAGTTGCTAAGCCTAGAATCACTCCTACTAGGAACAATAGAATGCCTATGTTATCTAACATCTCCAAGGGTGATAATGAGATTAGGTACAATCCACCATTGAAGGCTGTTATTAAGGTTCCAAGTTCACCATAGCTTAAATCACCTCAAGTCCTGAGCAATTATATCCTAGTTGAAGGGGTCATTACCCTTCCACAAAATACGCCCCTTCCTTAGTATAGTGTGTGTGACATGGCTCAAGTGTTGAGCCACCTCAAGATCACCATGCCGCTTGTTGATCTATTATAAATACCTAAACACAAGAACATGACTTTTGAAAAGCTAGAATTTGGTGAAAGGATAGCTACAAATGAAGTCAAGTCACCCTCAACACCCCCAAAAGAAGATGAAGAATCAGAAGAGGTTATCAAACCTGCTTCAAAGGTTTATTTGGGGACTGCATTGGTGGAGAGTCAGCTAAATGTGGATCCTTTCTACATGACTCTACTAATCAATGGTCTGATTGTCCATAACTGCATGTTTGATTTTGGTACTTCTTGCAATTTGGTACCTTTAAGTGTCCTCAATGAGATTAGAGTGAAGACCACGTCAGCCTTTGACAAGTGATATGCCATGGACTCATGGGAGGTTCCAGTTGTTGGATAAGTTAAAGGTTTTGTGGTTTATTTGGTAGTTTATCCTGGTAAGTTTTTAAACATGGACATGGTAATTGTTGATTGCCCACCTAAATGGGGGATGTTGATGTCATGCAAGTGGGCTACCAACATAGGTGGAAGTGTACAAATGGACCTTTCTTATGCCACCATTCCTTTGGAGGGTAATATGGTTAGACTTTATCAAGAGCCCAAGATGTTGCATGTGATTTAAGATCCAAAGCATGCTCTTAATGAAGTGTTGTACATGGACCTTGACCTGGGCAATTTTGTTGTGAACATTGATGTTAGTGAATAACCTGTTGTTCTTGACATTGAGCCTGATAAATAAATTTTAGTTTGGAGGATGTGATTTGATGGAGCTTGCTCTAATCTTGAAAATGGAGTTGGGGTTGTTTTCTATGCCTCCCATGGTAAGTGTTTCATGTTCTCTTTCTAGATTTATTTTGAGTGAACTAGTAATACTACTTAGTATGAGGCACTCTTGTTTGGTTTGAGGATCGCCTGTGAATATGGAATCAAATGTATAGTTGTCAAGGGTGATTCTGATTTAGTGGTAAAGCAAGTTCGCAGTGATTTTACCACAAAGAATAAAAGGTTGAAATAGTATCGAAATGTTGTTTGGGACTTGTTAGAGTTATTTGATGCATTCAATTTATGTTATCATGATAGAGGTTTTAACCAAGAAGTTGACAAACTTGTATGGCTAGGTACTCAATTTGACATTGTAAATATGAACCCTCATTATCAATATCAAGTGGAGTTGCTTGTCAGACCTTCTATCATAGATAGTGTTCATCACTGGAAAGTCTTTGATGATGACGAACAAATCAAGAGGTTTCTGAACTATGAGGTTGAGTTCCATGATTAACTCATTGAATTGGATGTTATGGTTCAAGTCAGTGATAGGAAAGAGACTTTGTTTGGGAAATACATAATTTAGCTGATGACAAACACTATCCCAAGAGGTCTAGTCAACCTAGAGGCATCTTTTGATGGATCTAACAGAATCAAGTCAAGGGACTTATTCATTTCAAAGAACGTAACTGAGTCCAACTTGGGTTCTCATGAGAATCCAAGGAAGGTTTGGTTGGGTACTCACCTAAGTACAATGGAGAAAAAGGGTTACATGCAGCTGCTAATAAAGTACTAAGATTGCCTAGATGGTCTTATTCTGAGATGAAAGCATATAAGGAAGATTTGTTCTAGCATGTCATCCCATTACAGTTTGATAGCAAGTCTTTCAGTCAGAAATAGAGGCCTATTAACCCCATTTTAGCCACCAAGATGAGGGGGGAATTAAAAAATCTAAGGGACGGTGGCATCATTCAACCCATCAGGTATTCATCATGGGTGGCAAATTTGGTCCCTATCAAAAATAGGAATGGTGACATCCGCTTGTGTGTGGATTTTAATAATTTGAACAAGGTTTCTTTAAAATATAATTATCCCCTACCCAATATGGAGAACTTGCTACAAAGCGTTATTGTGTCAAAAATGTTGTCCACATTGTATGGCTTCTCAGGCTACAATTAGGTTGTGGTCAAAGAGTTCGAGAGGTCCAATACTACGTTCACAATACCTAGGGGTATTTATGTATACATGAGGATGCCTTTTGGATTGATGAATGTTGGTGCAACATTCTTATTGTCTCCAAATCTTTCACCCTAGAAGAGGGTTGTTCAGGCCTCGTCTAGATTTGGCCAATGTTGGGACATTTCTAGGGTTGTGGGTGTGCCTATAAGTGGAAATGAACCTCTAGGTTGAAAGGGATATCTCCTTGTATTAGCTTTTTATGACATAAAACTATTGAACTAGTTTGTATGAGTTAAAAGAGTCAGAATTTTGCATAAATGAAAAACCTAGTCTAAAATGGTGATACACCAAGAATTAGTATCTACATGTATGCCCTATACTTATAAACAATAGACCAAAATATAGTCTATAACTCAAGCTATAGAATATTCCAACATAAGTATTTCAATTTAGAGACAAAATGAATGAAATCACACAAAGGTAAATAACTAGAAAAGACACACTGTATAGTCCAAAAAAAAGGTTTCACATGCACAAAATCCCATACAGCTAGAATGCACTTTACATGGCCTATTGGATCAAATCTTTGCTCAAAAAAATTAAGGATAGAGAACATAAGGATAAAACATCACTTGTTGTCACTCTATATCTCTTGCATGCCCAGGAAAATGTTTAGAACTTAGAAATAAAATAGACTTATGCTTCTTTGCTCAAAGGCAATAAAATGGCAAAACATTCCAGCAGGGCTTCGTTATACTATATGTGGATGATAAAACAAGATCCCAAGTGTCTTATTTATAGCAAAAGAGGGAGAGAAGAGAGAGATCTTGGGTGCCAAAATAAAAGCCTCCAAAATGGTTTGTAGTCACCATCCTGGTGAAACTGATTCCAGTTGTTGTCTCATTTAGTTGGAGTTTATCACTACAAAATCAATGGTGAGATGACCCTCCATAAGAAATGGCTTAGATCACTGTTGCAAACCTTATATTCTTCCTGAAAGCTACCATGATTTTCACTACATACCCATTTAGGGTTTAAGTGATTTTACTTCTTACTTGCTTCCTTGGGTTCTCTGATTACTTCTACTTGTAAAAGTCATAAGCACAGCTTGTTTGAAAACCCGATTTGTACTATCTTTACCCTTGCGAGTTTTTTGATTACTTTTTATTATACAATTCATAAGTAAAGCTCTTTTGAAAACCCAATTTTGCTTTACTTAAGACCCTATCGGGTTCTCTGAATGGCTTTACTCTTTGCTTGAAGACTTTAAGGCATGAATTTGACAACCTGTGGCATGTCTTCTTTCAATCTTAACGACTAGTTGGCCACCCTAAATTTTATGTCCTATGACATGTCATCTTTACACCCCAATGGTTAGTTAGCCACCCTAAATTATATGTCTTGTGACACGTCGTCTTTGCATCCCAATAGCTAGTTAGCTGTATTAAACTTGACATCCTGTAACATGTTATGGGGATCCATCATGTCGGGTTTATGTTTCAAGCAATTTTTTCAAATTAATTCCTTTAGACAATTTTTTCAAATGAATTATTTTGGGGATTTTGCTTGAAAGACAATGACTAGTTCCTTCAGGAACATTTCTCGAAGGAAACTTGGGAAAGTGTCCTTCGAAAAAGTTTCAAAGGACACTTGGGGAAGGCACAGGGTCGCTTCAAAAAAATTTGAAGGGCATTTCCAAAGGAAATGGCCCTTCAAAATTTTTCCAAAGGGCATTTACAAAGACAAAGTGCCCTTCAAAAAAGTCTGAAAGGTCACTTGGGAAGAAAAGTGCCCTTTGTAACTATTCTGAAGGTTCACTTGGACAACAAAGTACCCTTTGGAAAAGTTCGAAGGGACACTTGGGAAGAAAAGTGCCCTTTGGAAATTTTCTGAAGGGTCACTTAGAAAGAAAAGTGCCCTTCAAAAAAAATTTATGGGACACTTGGGAAAACAAAGTGCCCTTCAGAATTTTCTAAAGGGACACTTGGGGGGAAACAAGGCAAGAAAGACCCTTCAAAAAAGTTTTGAAGGGCCACTTCTGAGAGGCATTAACAAGACCATTTCAGGTTTTCTAAGCCCTATTACTTAATCACTTCGAACCTCTCATTGCTTGCTACTTATAAACCAATTTAAGACTTGCTCTTTGGAAAATACAAAGTCATGCATCATTGAAAACCCACAAAGCATTGGAAAGAGTAATTCAGGTTCATAAACTCATATTACTTCTACTCATGAAATTTTTATAAGTTAACTCATTCAGAGAACCCCACTTAGTCTTGAGGATTAACTCAGGTTTATGAGGGTCCAAGATTTGACTTATGGAGAACCTGACATACATTACAATGGAGCCAAAACACTTTAGCCTCCTTGACTTGCAATTTTGGACCTCTATATGACTTGTTCTTGCAACTGTTGTTCGGCTCTCCATGAAAATGGTACTGAGGTGAAATTTGGTCAACATTTTTGGTGATTCTGAGGGGAGACATGCCTGCTATGTCAAAGACTAGTCGCTGAAATCATTTCATTTGGCATGGAGTCACGCATATAGACACTTCAAAGAGAACTGAACAAGCTTTGGTTCAAAAACACACTAGCTGGGTTGACTACACACACAAGACAAAGACGCACATCAAACAAAGAGAAGGAAAACACACCTATACTATAAAGCACCTAGGGAAAACAAACACAACAAAGGAACCACACCAAAACAAAGTATATGCAATACATTTCCATCAAGGGTCAAAATCAAGGCTTCAAATGGATTCCATTCACTGGAATAGGCAGCTCTTCTCCATCCATTTTAGATAGCTGAAAGGAGTTTCTTTGCTTACACTTGCTGATGATGTAAGGACCACTCCACAAGGTATCAAAATTTGTATGTTTGCCTGGTTTTGCTTTATCTTCATCCCATTTCAAGACCAAGTCACATTCTTTGAACTATCTAGCCCTTGCCCTTTTGTCAAAGGATTTCTTCATGAGAACTTGATGGTGTTCCAAAACTTTATGTGCATCATCTCTTGCCTTTTATAGCTGCATTAATTCTGTCAATCTGACCTCCATGGGAGTGTTTTCAAGTAATTCTAGCTATTGTACAAGTTTCAAGGAAGGTAACTCTTATGATATGGACAACCTAGCTCCTCTCCCATAGACAAGTACAAAGGGAGAATTACCAATTGACTTCTTGGGAGTTATTCTGTCTGCCCATAAGGGTGTCTTTAGGTTGCTATGCCATGCTCTTTGATTAGTTTCCAATGTCCTCTTGATGATCTTGATGAGGTTATTGTTGGTATACTTAACCAATCCATTACCTTGAGGGTAGTAGTTAGATGAGGTACTCAAATGAACTCCACTCTTTGCTGCCAAATCAAAAGTTTTAGCACTTATGAAAGTAAGTGCATTATCTGAGATGATGACATGAGGAGCTCCAAACCTTGTTATAATGTTGTCATAGAAATCCAAGATGGAATTTTCATATGCTTCCTTCAAAGTAAAAACCTCTACCCCTCTTGTGAAGTAGTCTTTAGCAGTCAATATCTATTTATTTATAGCACTTGATGGAGGGTTGATCATGCCAATGAAGTCAAGGCCCCATTGCATGAAAGGTTGGTCCACTTGGATAGGATATAATGGAAGGACATCAAGCTTTTATTTGCCAACAAAGAAAGCATATTGAGGACAAACCTTAGCCCAATGATAACAGTCCTTAAAAAGACTAGGTCAATAGTAACCAACTCTCATTATTTTTGCAATTATTGTTCTACGAGAGAAGTGACCATCATCTGCACCATTATGGAACTTTTCCAGCAGAAAATTAAATTGGTCATTGTTAATGCATCTTAGCAACATATTGCTCACATCCTTCTTAAAGAGAATGCCATCCACAAGATAATAAGGAATAACTTGCAGCATACAATACCTTCTTTGAGATTTGTTCAAGCCATTAGGACACTCACCATTTTGAAGAAAATAAATGATGTCTTGTGTCTAACTTTGATTTTGTATTTGATTAGTTAGTTGGTCTTGAAATTGATTTATCAAGGCTTGCTCTTTTGGCTCTAGAAAGTCAGATGCTAAGTGCTCACATAAACCTCTTCCTCTTACTAGGTAGGTTACCTTGAAAAATTGGTTATATTATCAAGGTAAACAAACAAAAATTTATTAATCAAACTTTTGAAAACCATGTCCATTACCCTTTGAAATTTAGCTCCAACATTGGATAAACCAAATGGCATCTTCTTGTAGGGAAAGATCCCCTACTTGGTGGTGAAGGTTGTTTTGAATTGATCCCTTCATTTACCAACATTTGATTATAACCTGAATAACCATCAAGAAGTGAGAAACATTGAGAACCTGAAACAACTTGCAGAATTTGTTCCATGGAAGGAAGTGGGCAATGATCCTTGAGAGACACTTTGTTTAGATCATAAAAATCCATGTAAAGTCTAATTTATCCATTATTCTTTAGAATTGGCACAAGGTTGGCTACCCAAGTTGAGTGCTTGATAAGAAAGATAATCCTAGACTAAATCAATTTGGTCAGCTCTAACTCAATGGTGTGATGAGCTAGATTTGGGTCAAAAACTTTTAAGTCCTTGTATTCCCAGGAAAAGATGACATGAAACTCTTGGAATAATGCAATAAAAGCTTGCCTTTTTGGTTGAGAACAAGCCTTGACAATCTTCAAAAGTTTGTCCTTGAAAATCAGAACTCTCTCATAATTCTCTTCTTTTGTTGACATGCTCATTCTTTGGTTTTTCTTTTGATCATCCTCATTTAAGACACTCTCTAAGATAATCAACCCCTTGGGTATTTTATTTGTCTTCAGCTGTATAATCTACTCTTCATCATGATCATGTAACTTTTTTTTATTTCTTGAAGAGAATCTTACCTCATTTTCCAAGAAGTGTGCAACGTGTTCATCACTTTCAAACACTTGATATGACACTCCATTATCTAGAATGGAAGGACTAATAATGATATTGATATGAGATTGATATTTCTCTTGTTCAATGTCATTAGCTGAGTCAAAACATGTTCCTATTGTAGCCAGTCTATCATCGTGCTTGTTCAAGTCTCGTGGTATGGGCTAGATGTTGAAGGCATCAAAATCCTCAAGTAGATCCCATGCTCTCTGCTTGTAGGACTTGAGCAAGGAATTTTTTACTATATCTTAACTTCTCACTTGATGAATGACCAGCTCACTATCTCCATAGACTTTCAAAAGCTTGATTCCTCTCTTCTTTGCCCATTAGAAACCATAAAGTAAACCTTTATATTCTACCACATTGCAAGTACAGCCAAAGTGAAACCTATAAGAAGAGTAGTAACAATTATTTAATGGGGAAACCAACATGGCACTAGCTCATTCACCAAATTTTCTCCTTGAACCATCAGAAAACATTTCCCACACGCCATCAAGCTTATGATCTTCATTGGTGAGTGAAAGAATTGGGACATTTTCCTCATGCATGCAATAAACTCCCAAATTGGTTTCCTCAATGAAAGTGTAAGGATCAAGGCCATGTGTTTTAGTGTTGTATTTGTCAAGATAGAGGTTAGAAATACCTTCAAGAGGAGAAGATGTTTCACTATTTAGGATTGCCTCTTTTTCCTTGTTGATTAGATAGTTTTAATTTGTCAATGTCTCCAAGTATGGCTCAATGTGGAACCTTGCTAAAGGTTGAGTCCTTATGATCACCTTGGTTCCATACCTTGTCTTGAAAGTGAGAAAGGACCAATTAGCAGAAAGGTATCCTCCTATCTTGGCCATAAAGTCCCTAGACAAGCATATAGCAAAGTGTGTTGGAAGGTCCACCACAACAATATCTTGCAAAATATGGAAGCTTAGGAAGCCATGAAAAACACTTTCAGACATTTGACCAATCTTATCATCTTGGTTAGTGTTCCATCCAGCTACAACATGCCTTTACTATGTGGCTCATAGTTCAAACCTAGCTTATCAACCACTACTTTAGGCATAATAGTAGTGCTTGCTCCACTATCCACAATACAATTATGGACCAACTTATTTCCTACAATGACTGTGAGGTAGAAGGGTGGAGGATTTTTAGCTTTAGTGGAAGGCTCCAAAAGATGACTTGGAGAATTTGTGAGAGCCACACTATGATGCCTTGAAGATTGAGGAGCCACCTGCATGCTTGCTAACTACTCTTGCAAAAGCTCTTTTTGACCAGGTATATGTAGAACCTCCTAAAGGTATATGTTTGTCTTAGTGATTTTTAATGAATCCACAATATTTAGAGATGGAGCATTCACTTTATCTTGCATTTTTGATGGTAATAAAGGCGTTGTTGCCTACTGTGTTACAATCTTGGCAGCTATATTTACATTCTAATTTTGTTGAAGAACATCGCTTGTAGAAGGTGCAACACTTTGATTGGCATTTTATGGGCTTAAAGAGGCATCACTTGGAACTATTCGTTGATCTTGGCCTTTTCCCAAGGCTCTCTTCTTAGACCTTGTATTATCTGCAATTGACATGCCTTGAGTCAACACAAAATCATCCTTTTCTTGAATGTTCATCATCCCCACACTTGGGTTGTTGCTTCTCCATAATTATCTCTTTGGCTGGGATAGGCTTCTTCTACTATCGTGTATGGAGTAGCTTACTCTTATGTAGTCAAAGCGTAGCTGGTTCCTCCATCATCATGTATAAAATGACCTTGAGGCTGCCCCCATTGGTCCACATGATCTTCTCCTTGAACTAGATTTGCATGAACTAGAACAACAACCTTTACGAGAGGAGTAGAAATTGGATTATATGCATTGGGATGTCTATTGTAACCTTATTGATTTTGTCCTCTCCATTGATAATTATATTGGGATGGAGATCTATATCCTTGTTGAGGATGATATTATGCATTAGGAGGAGCTCTTGCCTGATATTGATCTTGCTTGAGTTGAGCTCTCAATGATTTGATTTCTTCATCCTTGTCCATAATGTTATCCACCTCCTTGGAAAAGGATCTTCACTTCACATTGGCATTGGGAACATGAGACATGTTTGGAGCTTCAACCAAAGTGTGAGACAATAAAGGCATAAAAAATCTTAGAGGGAGTCTTCCAGCTTGAATCAAGATATTCTCAGCCTCAATTGCTAACTCATATGCACCTGGAAGAGTGAATCCTCCCATTGAATGCAACATAACAACAACGTTAGTACCAATCCCTTTGAGGTATGTTGGGAACACAAAACTAGGAGGAGGTCTGATGATTGGTGGCAACCTATACCATGTTCTTTGAAATCTCTCATTGAAATCTCTTATGGATTCATTTGGACCTCTTCTTATTAGATTCAATTGATGTATTAGAGAAGCATGATCACTCTTATTTTTGAATCTTGTCACTAGTAGGTCTCCAAAACCATCCTAAATTGTAATGCAGCCCCCTTCCAATGTTCTATACCAATCAAGTGATTTTCCTTTTAAAGACATAACAAGCAATCTAATGGCTATGTTGGCCTTAGTAACATTATGGAAATTGCAAAAATTAGAGATGTCTCTAATATGTTCATATGGGGTAATAAGACCCTCTCCATTGAAACTAGAAAGATTTTGGGTAGTATTTAGAGGGATGGGGTCATATGTAGGAAGCTCTATTGGGTTTTAGGTATTAAAATCATAGAAGGGTTGAAGTCTATCTATCTCTCCCCTTTCTCCCATTTTTCTTCTTACCCTATGATACTCTATTTCCTCTTATTCTTTAACTTCTTCTTCTCCTTGAACTTCTTCAACCTCTTCTACTTCTTCCCCAAAACCTCTTTGGAAAGGATTTAATAAGGCTAGGAGTGGTTGAACACGTTGTTCTTTAGGAAAAGCTTAAGCTAAAGGGGCTTGGTCATAAAATATTAAGGACTTTGTGAGGACCATGTAGGATAATGTATAAAAATTAGTCTAGAACCAGGGATTCACACCCTTTTAAAGTCACCAAATGATGGTTTAGCGATGTTTATACTATTTTAGGCCTGTCAAGACCAACATTCACCTTAACTTAGCAATAATTTAGGTCCCACTAGGCATGGCAGAACTGTTGTCTCCAAATCTTTCACCCTAGAAGAGGGTTGTTCAGGCCTCCTCCTAATTTGGGTAATGTTGGGACATTTCCAGGCCTGTGGGTGTGCTTATAAGTGGAAATGAACCTCTAGGTTGAAATGGATAGCTCCCTGCACTAGATTCTTGTGCAGTAAAACTATTGAACCAGTTTGTATGAGTGAAAAGAGTAAAAAATTTGCATAAATGAAAAGCCTAGTCTAAAATGTTGATACACTAATAATTATTATCTACATGTATGCTCTATACTTATGCACAATAAAACAGAATATAGTCTATGACTCAAGCTCTAGAAGATTCCAACATAAGTATTTCAATGTAGAGACAAAATGAATTGGATCACACAAGGTAAATAACTAGAAAAGATAACCTGTTTAGTCCAAAAAAATGGTTATGCGTGCAAAATCTCATACAACTAGAATGCACTCTACATGACCTTTTGGATTAGCTCTTTGTTCAAAAAAATGAAGGATAGAGAACAAAAGGATAAAACATCACTTATTTTCACTCTGTGTCTCTTGCATGCCTAGACAAATATCTAGAACTTAGAAAGAAAACAAACTTATGTTTCTTTGCTCAAAAACAAGAAAATGGCAAAACATTCAAGCAGGGCTTCACCATACTATCTGTGGATGATAAAAAAAGATCTCAAAGGTCCTATTTATATAAAAAGAGGGAGAAAAGAGAGAGATCTTGGGTGCCAAAATATAATTCTCCAAAATGGTTTTCAATTGTCATCCTGGTGAAACTGATTCCAACTATTCTCTCATTCTGTTGGAGTTTGTCCTTCTCTTTGATTCTCCCCTCTTGAAATGACTATGATCATTGTAAAATCAATGGTGAAATGACCCTCCAAAAGAAATAGCTCAGCTTGCTGCTGCAAACCTTAGATTCTTCTGGAAAGATCTCACATTTTACAATGTAGACCCATTCAGGTTTTCCAAGTGACTTTACTTTTTACTTGATTCCTCGGGTTCTCTAATTACTTCTACTTGTAAAAGTCATAAGCAAAGCTTGTTTGAAAATTTGATTTGCACTATCTCTACCCTTTCAAGTTTTTTGATTGCTTTTGCTTATAAAATTCATAAGCAAAGCTCTTTTGAAAACATGTCATCTTTGAATCTCAATGGCTAGTTATCCACCTTAAATTTGACGTCCTGCAACACATCATATTTGCATCCTAACAGCTAGTTGGCCACCTTAAATTTGATGTCCTGTGGCACGTCATCTTTGCACCCCAACGGCTATTTGGTTGTACTTAACTTGACATCCTATGGCACATCATGGGGATCCATGAGGTCGAGTTTATGTTTCAAGCAATTTTATTGAAGCAATTCCTTCAAATAATTTATCTGAATGAATTCTTTCAGGGATTTTGCCTGAAAGGCAACAATTAGTTCCTTTGAGAACTTTTCTCAAAGGACAATTAGGAAAGTGTCCTTCAAAAAAGTTTTGAAGGTCACTTGTAGAAGGCACAAGGTCCCTTCGAAATTTTTTGAAGAGCATTTCCAAAAGAAATGACCATTCAGAACTTTTTTGAAGGGCATTTCTAAAGACAAAGTGCCATCTAGAAAATTTTGAAGGGTCACTTTGGAAGAAAAATGCCCTTCATAACTTTTCTGAAGGGTCACTTGGACAACAAAGTGCCCTTCAGAAAATTTTGAAGGGACACTTGGGAAGAAACGTGCCCTTCAAAACTTTTCCAAAGGGTCACTTAGAAAGAAAAGTGCCCTTCAAAAAATTTCAAAGGGACACTTGGGGGGGAACAAGGCAATAAAGGCCATTTGGAAAAGTTCTAAAGGGCCACTTACGAGAGGCATTATCAAGACCATTTTAGGGTTTATAAGCCCTGTTACTTACTCACTTTAGACCTCTCATTGTTCACTATTTATAAATCAATTTAAGACTTACTCCTTGAAAAAACCAAAGTCATGCATCGTTAAAAACTTGCAAAGCATTGGAAGGAGTAATTTTGGGTAGTAAACCCAGATTACTTCTACTCATGAAATGTTTATAAGTTGAGTCACTCAGAGAACCTGACTTGGTATTAAGGAGTAACTTGGGTTTATGAGGGGTTAAGATTTGACTTGTGGAGAACCCAACATACACTACAATGGAGCCAAAACACTTTAGCCTCCTTGACTTACAATTTTGGACCTCTAAAATGCCCTATTCTTGTAACTATTGTTCAGCTCTCCATGAAAATGGTTGAACAAATTATACTGAGGTGAAAATTGGTCAACAGTTCTAGTGTCCTATGGTTGTTGCCTTTGCAGGGATAATTAATCAATTTATTACTGTGTATCAGGACAATGCCACTATGTACTCCAAAACAAGAGAAGAGCATTTGAAGCATCTTGAAAAGTTGCTGATCAAATGCAGGGAGTTTGAAATTTTGCTTAATTCTAAAAAGTGTCACTTTGGAGTGTAAAAGGCCCAGTTTATAGGACATATAGTGTCCAAGGATGGTGTCATGATTGACCCTGCAGGGGTTGAAGCCATTGATAGATTGCCTATCCCTTAGTCCAAGAAAAAAATTTAGTGTTTCTTTGGATAGATCAACTTTGTAAGAAGGTTTGTGTCTAATTTTGTCGAAATCACTCTACCTATTACTTATATGTTAAATAAGGACAAAATCATCAAATGGGAGGAGAAGGCCATTCAAGCATTCAGTGACATCAAGAGAGCTTTAAAGTCTACCCTTGTTTTGGCTAGTCCTAATTAAATGAAGTCTTTCCATATGATCTCTTTTGTGTTGTCTAATACTTTGGTTGTTGTCTTGTTGCAAAAGAATGAAGGTCATGAGAAACCCATATCTTTATTTATCAAAGTTATGCAAGGTCTTGAACTAAAGTACACTATCATGGAAAAGTAAGCTTGTGCTCTTTTGAAAGCTGTCAAAATGTTCAAGCCGTATATTCTGAGTTCAAAGATTATTGCTTACATCCTTCACACTATGATGAAGGATATTTTGACTCAAATTGATGTTTCCAAGAATAGGTGTAGGTGGGTCAACAAGCTATAGGTGTATAACAAGGACATCCAAACCACCAAGCTCTTAAGAGGGATGGGTCTAGCCAAGCTTATGGATAAGATGAATTTGTAATCAATTGAGGTAAACATCATTGTCTTTAACGTTGATGTTTCATTAAGTCTACTCAACACTTCTCCATGGTATAGATACATTGTTCATTACTTACAGAATCTGAATTATCCCCTTGGCATGGATAAGAACTAGCAAAAAACTCTAAATCTTGTGTCCCAAAAATACCTCTTGACTGAAGATGGACTAACATGGAGGAATATAGATGGGCTTCTTCTTAGATGTGGGATTGAAGAATAGTTTGTTGTCTTAATTAAAGACTTCCATAGTGGATTTTGTAGTGGCCACTTTGCACCTAAAGTTACAACTCATAAAATTTTGAGAGCTGGTTATTGGTGGCCATCAATGTTTAAGGATGTTGCTTAGGAAGTTAGATGATGTGAGAAATGCCAACACTTTGCTAGGAGGATAAAAGCTTTAGGGTCTCTTCCCTTGCAGCCTATGATGATTGAAGGCCCATTCAAATAATGGGGAATGGATTTCATTAGAGAAACCATTGATTCGTCAAGCACTGGGCATATATGGATCCTAGTTTCAACCAATTACTTCACCAAATGGGTTGAAGGAATCCCTACAAAAAAAGTGATACACCAAGTAATCATGAATTTTCTGTAAAATCAGATTATTTGTAGATTTGATGTGCGTACCAAGATAATTGTTGCTAATGCCATGAGCTTCAAAGCCAAACCTTTGGTGGCATTGTGAAAAGACTATGGGATTGATCTAACATATGCTTCCAACTACAACCCTCAAGGGAATGAGCAAGATGAATCAAGTAACAAGAACTTACTCAAAATAATCAGATGAACATTGGAAGCTAACAAGAAGAACTGGGGTGAGCAACTAAGGTTTACCTTGTGGGTTGATAAGATTATACCTAAGAGAGCTACATGTAGAAACATGTTTGAGCTTGTTTATGGAGTTCAAGCAATTTTTACTATGAATCTGTAGCTTCCCACTTAGCAAATCATCTAGTAACTAGCAGATGATGAGCAGGTATATCACTATGAAGGCAGGGTGAATGAAATTATTGAGTTGGATGAAACTCAAAGACTAGCTCATGAAATAAACCTTAGTTCAAGGAAAAGCTGAAGAAAATATTTGATAAAAAGGTCACTCCAAGAAACTTCCAAGTAGGTGATTTGGTTCTACTTTGGGACAATAGGCATGAAGAGAAAGAAAGGCATGGTAAGTTTGATGCCTTATGGATGGGTCCCTATTCCATCTATTATAGGATTGGGGAACATACTTTATTTTTGAGAGATTTAAATGGTGAAATAATGGAACTTCCAGTTAATGACAGACATCTAAAGCACTTTCTTGATTAAGTCCATTTGCAGTTGTGTACTATATATATATATATATATATATATATATATATATATATATATGTATGTATGTATGTATGTATGTATGTATGTATGTATGTATGTATGTATGTATGTATGTATGTACATACATACATACATACACACATACATACATACATACATACATATCGCTTTGTCTTTCCTTTGTTGTTTTCTTGACCCTTGCTTTGGGCTATGTTTGTATAGTTCTTTTCTATTCCTTTTATTGTGTTTTTGTTCTAGATCCTCCTGATGTATTTTTATAACTCTGCCCTGTTTTGTAGAATCTTTCATGAGTATTTATTGAAAATATTGCTAGGTCTTGACTCCATAGCCCAATGGGTTTTTTTTCTATGGTTTTTTGTGCTCCCACAGGAAGTATGCATCCCTGGGCGAGAGCCAATGTTAGTGTCCAAAATTGCACTGGAGCAATTGGGCCCTTGTCAAGTGGAGATGCCTAAATTCATCCCAAGCCGAGTATCAATGTTTAAGCCATTAACTCAACTTCTGTTTAAGAACCACTTTTTTTTAAAAATATTGAAATATTTATTATCGCTGAAAATATTTCATTAAATCAATTTCATTTTTTAGAATAGGGAGATAACGTAGTCAAACGGAACCAAAACTTCAATCACATCATACACTAGTATAGGAAATATATCAGATCTGCAACAACTGATATAAATTTTTAGCCTTCAAGATGTTACAATAACCTCCAATATGGATCGATTGGCTTGAAAATTGGAGGTACAAACCACTGTACTAAAAATGTATAAAAATGGTGCCAAAATATTCTTCAATCCCTTGTCATAAATAAATTGGAAATGATCCTCAAGACATTGATCCAATCTGCAACTTCCCTGTCAAATCCTAAGCGTCCAAGATGGAAAATTTTCCTTATCTAACTGATGAAACCTCCAAAAATTATAATACCACTTGATTTGGATACCCAATATCCTCAAAGTAAGTCTCCCACCTTGAGAAAATTCAAGAAAAATCAAATGCTGCTCCAAATCCTCAAATCTTAGAAAATGGGTATGAAACCCTAGGCTGCCATGAAAGAATAATTCATATCTACAAGTAAACTCTTCCTCCTTGGCTAAAAAATATGATTAAGCACAAATACAAATCCTGTATGGATCCCTCTCAACCAAAGTGGTATTGAGTTTTCATCCAATCAATGATTCCAAGGGTTTTTGTCCTCAAAATAAGCTAAACAAGTATGAACCAGCGCAACAATAGAGAAATATCAAGTATCATAAAATCACATAATAAACCTTTGATGTGGTAGAGTGACCTTTTATAAACCTCCATAACAAGTTTAGACATCAAAATCCAATTAATTCTATTTTTTAGAAAACTCTAGAACCTCCAAGGGTGGAGTCCTATTTTGGGGGAAATTAATTTTTTTTTATTTTCTAATTTTTACATTTTCCCCAAAATAAAATTATAACATAAAGTCACTTTTATAATTTTTTATATTTTTCTCATAAAGTAACTTTATCAAAATGACTTTATAAAATAACTTTGTAAAAAGTCATTAAGTCACCTTGTCGAAAATAAAACTCCTCCATGGTTCAAATCATAATTGCCTAGCAAATCATTCCTTAACTCCATTGTTAGCCTACGGAAATGTTGGAATAGGCTAACCCAAAACTCTGTGATATCTATTAGGAAAGAGGAGACATTACAATATCAAAAATAAATTTATACTTTAATGAACAAGATTAGAAACCATCATCCTCACTAATAAGACTACAACCATTTTATTTTTATGAGACATTTTATTATTATTATTATTATTATTATTATTATTATTATTATTATTATTATTATTATTATTATTATTATTATTATTTAAAAATGAATTATCTTATTAGATTCAATTTAATATTTAACATAATATGGCATTAATATAACAAGGGTCACGTAATGATTAATCATTGCTATTTTAATTGAGAATCAATTTTATATGATTGTATTATAGTGGAAATACTAAATTAAAGCCACAATTATCTTAATATGGTTTAAGAATGTTTTGTGCAATTATGAAATGCTACAGGGATAGTATTAATCTAATAGTCGGCTTGTATTTTTTTATATATAGTTGTGTGTTAGCCATGTTGGAATACTTCAAGATATTTGAACATAAAAAATTACACGAAAACCTTGGAATTAGGTGAGAGTAAATTCAAAGCAAAAGAGAGCTTCATAAATTGATTATTTGATTCATTAGTCAAAAATTCCAAAAGAGACATTATATAGTGAGAAATTAGGTCACTATAAAGGTAACGACTCAACTCACAATTAGAAAACATATTTAGTGTATTTTATGTAATGACCTTAACAACCCTAAGCAAGTTGACTAAAAACCATATAGGTAAAATCAAAAGTGAGAAAAAACTTACTCTAACAATCAAAAGTGAGAAAAAACCTACTCTAACATTCCCTTTGAAGCATAGTTTAAGTGGGTAAAAGAATTGGGACCTAGCAACAAGGTCTGATGAGGTACCCAAGTAACATGCAACTCCTATAAAGTAGAGAAAATGAGAAAACCCATACGACAAAACTTCTCTCCTAAAAGAGAGAAAAGAAGAGAAGGGAGATAAAAAAATCCAACTAGAATCTACAACTGCTTGAAACCATCCAGTATCCTGCAATAGAATTCTCAGAGGTGATTGTAGATCAAAAATAGATGCAGTGAAGAGTGGATCACCTTAGAACAGTGAATGAGTCTGCTAAGAACCTAATGGATCTTCAAACAATATATGATTTCTATCCAAGGAACTATTCTTCTCATGCAAGGTAGGAGGGCCAATTTTTCTAGGTGATGATGGTGCCAGGTGCACTAGGAGCATAGGCAACGAAGAACTATTGAATGCTCTGAAATTATGGTATAGATTACTTGATGTTTGATGTGTCTTGGATTAGTATATATGTTTCATGTAATATCTGAATTGGACTGAGGGTAGGTTGATCAAGGAATACCTCCTCAACATCTAAAAGGTGATAAAGTGTGGTGGAGGTGTGTCCTCTTCACTATTTTATTCATTTATATTAGAATAAGACTCATCAATATTAGAGGTGTGCTCAGGTTTAGAAATAATGTCATGTTTGGGGGATTTTGAAGAATAACAATCTGAAAGAGAGTTAGGAGCAAAGTGTGAGAAGTTATATAGCTGATTTGATGATTGACCATTCTTTTTGTCAATATAATATCACAGTGCAACTCTCTAACATACATTGAATATAGAGTGAACTCAACTTGCATGTCCAGACTAATATCACAGTAGCACTTGGTTCTTGGAAAAGTGTTTTAGGAAATCCAAGAAACCATCGAAGTGGTCGAGACCTCCTACCATCTACAAGGAAAACCAAGAAATCCAAAAACCCATTGAAGGTATTAAGTAGAGAGATGTACTTCTGTCACTTTCAAGTTTGTGGTAATCCTATAAGGAAAAACCAATGTGCCACCAAGACCATGAAGCCACAAAGATGGCATGCTACCTCAAAAAGTGAGTAGGCTACTCAGAGAGTGTAAAACGTTTAACAATGTTTGAGATATAGGGGGACCACTATCAAGAAATATGACGATTGTAAAAATAATGTAATAAAGGGGAGATTGTTAGCATTATTTAGATATTATATTATTTAGTTCAGTTAGTGCGATCTATTATAATGCCAATTTAGGTGATATTTAATTAGTTAGTTATATCTTCCCTAGATTTTATGAACTTCTCTATTGTTTTTAGTAGCAACTTTGATGTATTTAATCAGCTCATGTTTGTGAATAAAACTTCAAAGTTTATGTGTTTGTGTGAAATTTGTATACGGGTCTCTCTAATTTTCCAACAGAATTAGGGGCATTAATGTTGTGTTTCTCAAGCATCTTAGTCAGTTGACCTCAATCTGCTTTTTCAAACATTTTCTTTCATCATGCTTTCCCAAGTAAAACGCACATTTGATCTAATCTATCTTAGGCTTAGAACAGGAAGAAGTCACATTGTTAGATTTGAAGGTGGGAGGATTTGCATCCTTCTCTTGATTCTTTTTGTTATGTTTCTTCTCTTTGTTGTTTGAAGCCTTCTCTTTCTTAGCAAAGAGTGCATGAGATTTTGAGGACTTCATTGTGCCCACCCGTATCAACTTATCTTACTCCCAAGTCAAGTTGGTAATAAAGATATCTAAAGAATGCATTTTCCATGCAGTCACAAGAGCAATTTTTATGACATGAAAAGTAGACACAAACATAGAATAGTCTGGACTGAGTTTGGAGAGTATAGATTAAATAAGTTGATTATCTTTCTTATCTATTCCATATTCTTTTAATTGCAACCTGAAAGTTTTAAACTTAGTGAAGAAGTCTTGTAGTGTGGAAAGTCACTCAGGCTCAAACTGATGAGGTCATTCTTTAGTTCATGACCTCTCATCACATCCTAATTTTCAAAGAGTTTTTCCAGTGTGGTCCATAATTCATTTAGTGTTTTATTAGATTCAATATGAAAATGTAAGTCAAGAGAAATAGACAAACAAAGATAGCCATGTGCTTGATCATATTTGTTAAACCATTTATTTTTATCTACATCTACTGTAAGTTTAGTTTCCTCAATCGTCATAATCCTATAGAATCCTCATTTTCTTAGAACAAGTAGCACATTGTTTTTTTATTCATGATAATTATATGCCGTAAGAGGAGGACATAACTAGCAATTTTCCTTGAAGCAATAAAAGAGGTTGTTGTAAAAAAAATGAAAAAATGCAAAAAATAAAAATACACAACACCACACAGTACCCCCTTAGAATTATCAAAGTCACCCCTTTATGTTGCAAATACAAGCATGCTCATATAGATGTCAGACACAACAAAGAATGCGTCTTGAATAATTTATGTGCAAGTATAAAAAGAACTGTAGGGATTTAAAAATTGGTCGATAATACGTCTAAGAGTGTATAATATTTGGTTTGAAGGGAGGTCAAAAATATAATTAATGCTTAGAGAGTAAAAAAAAAATACTTTTGAAGATGATGACATTTAAATCTGAATTACCGATTAAAAGTTATAGCCTTTTAAAAATCTTAGCTCACATGAAAAAATTGAATGTAACTGATATAAAATATTTTTGATCAACTTCCTCAAAAAAACTCGAGGCCCTTTGGAGCAAAAACTTAAAAAATTTTAAAAAGCAATTTTCTCAAAAAAAATGTATGCTTCCATAGAGTAAAAGTTAAGTATTTTTGAGTTGGAAGCGACCACATGCTTAATTTCCCTATGACCAGGGCTAAGCTAGGTGCTTACCTCATGTGACCACACCATATGACTAAAGGCTTAAGATTTAATATCGGTGCTCTCATCCTCCCACTTTTTATTGATGTGTAAGTGACATCATCTAAAAATTACATTACGACCCTACTTCATGTCTGATGTGCAGATCAAATCAACATTGCATGGTCATCGATGTAGGGATACGACATTGAGGTCTCAAAGTATGTATTATAGCTTCCATTCATTCATACTCCCGATATATTTACACCTATAGAAATTATATTAGGGTTAAGAAAATATAGAAACAACATACTAAGACATCTTGAGGAAAGGGAAAGGACTTACAGAGCATGCAAATAGTGAAATATTCCAAGATTAGCTTAGCAGTAATGGTGAGGGGAAATGGAAAGATATTTCATTTAATATCTTACCTAAGGGGTCCATATCGTACACTAGTGCTAGATTCAGGACAAATGTTGGATTTACATGACAAAGACTCATTGCAAAAGAATCCATAGCTTGAAAGGTAGTGGTGTATTTGATTGGACATTTTTAATTAACAAAGGTGGATGAAGATGTCATAAGAGATGATTTGATTATGGCATGGCTCCATGGTAATGGGATAGGCACATGGTGCAAATCACAATAGTATGTTTCAAAATTATCATCATAGTTATGTTGGATTTAAGAATAAAATAGAGCAAGCTGGCAACGTCTCCTTCATCATAAAGCCCAATTACCTTTCTCGACATGCCCCTTTGTTGTCTAATGAAGTTAATATCTTATCTGTCATAAAATAACTAGTTGTGTTTGTTGACGTTGGTAAGTCATTGTGGATACATTTCATATTATCTATACAGCTTCCCATATTCCATTCTTAGTTCAAATCCCACCTCAAAAGTTAAGTGTCCTGACAAACTCACTTTGCAAATACACTCACTCCACAAGCTCATCCCCACTTCGAATCTCATTTTCTCTGCCATCAAATATGGTTAAAATGTTGTCAAAGCCAAATCCCCACATTACACTACAAAATAGAGTGCACAAGACACCACCACATTTCAAGGGAGTCTGAATGAGAAAAGGAGGAAATGCCTGTCAAAAGTCAGAATGCCCAATTCCACTGCAAGAATTTGGTTGTGGTCATATGATTCCCCTAAATAGGTTGCTCGTGTTTATGACTGTGTAGTGTATTGCCTACAGGATGCAAAGCCAACTTTAGTTTTTTTGACTTTCTGCCTGAAATTCCATCGGCCTCTTAGCTATCTCCCAAACAAATCCTAGCTATTGCGGCCAAGTTTGCAAGGAAAGAATTGTGGCAGCCATTAAGCAAAAATGCCACATTTTATTTTGCAAAATCTCAGTCCTGTAGATGTAGCCACCAAAGTTTGGAGAAGTACTGTAGTTTAATGGATTTGCTCTTGAGAATGTAGAGATCAATCACTCTTAATAATCTTATCTTACAGACATGTAAATCTCTGAAAAAATCTATAGAATTAAACTTGGGCTTCTTTCAATTGCTTGATAAAAAGGTTACAAAAATGTATTCCTCTTGAAACTGAACTTGGAAACACCCATCACAAAAATAAGTATACAAGGAATATGTCGCTTGGTTGAAATACAATTACATTTTGTTGTCATTCTTCTTAATCTTTTGCTTTTTATCCACTTTCAGTGCTTTGAATCAGACATTTTATGGTAAATGTAATAGGAGCCCAACCTATGAACTTTGTATTAGTAGCCATAAGAAATGGACACCCTACCAAAATAAAGAATTGATGAGTCAAAAAATAACTTCATTTTGATAAAATAAAAAACTTCACACTAATTTCAAATTGGTATGTGATCGATTGCTTGAAACATAGCCCTTATATAAATGAATTGGTTATACTTCATAGTGACCTTTCATCATTTGTGATTAGTTGATTGACACATAGACCTTATACCTCACAATGACCTTTCATCATTTTTGAATTGTATTTTTGTGATTACCTTTCCATGACAGGATGGGAGGCATTTCACCACAAATATTTTTAATACCTACCAGGGTGTGTTTCCCATAGCTTGCCTCATTGAGTTGCAGACTTTAAATTTAATTTGAAGAATATGGAGGAGAAACAGATTCATGTTTTGATGCTCCCTTGGCTCACATTCAGCCACATATATCCCATTCTAGAGTTGGAAAGGAAGGTTGACAATCATGGTCTCAAATTTTCCTTCGTATCCACCCCCTTAATATTACATAGATTAAGTTGCAAGTATTGCCTCTAGGAATCAATCTGGTGGAGCTATCGCTACCCTCACTTGAGGGCCTGCCTAATGGAGTGGAATCCACTACAAATTTAAAGCAAGGAGGAACATTCAATATGCTCATTGAATCAAAGGATGGCCAAGAGAATTCATTTGAAGTGCTCCTATAATGACTTTAACCAGATTTTGTAATCCATGATATGATGCAGTATTATGTTTTTGACATTGCGACAACGCTGGGCATCCCCACCATATTTTTTATTATAACATCTGTCACCTATGCAATATTCCTTATAGGCCAAGAAGCTATTGAACTAGAGAGGAGCATAATAGTCCAAGATCTGACAGTCTCTCCACCTGGTTTCCCCTCATCTCTCATTCAATATTAACTCTTTGAAGCGCACAACTTACTGTATGTTTACCAAAATAAGGAAGGAACCATCAGCCCTATAAAGCGGTGGATGATGTGTATGGAGGGGATTTGGGTAGTAGTGTTCAATACATGCACATAATTAGAGGGAGCTTACATGGAGTATTTACAAAGAACCACCTAGTGGCCAATGGTTCTAGTGGGAATATTGATGCCCAATCTCCCTCTGTGGCCTCCTACTGACCATTGCTTAGCCTGCCTGGACCTCCAAGTGCCTCATTCGGTAGTGTTGGTGGCCTTTGGCAGCGAAATAATTCTCATGAGCCAAGAGCTCGTTGCTCTAGCTGTGGGCTTAAAAGAAATTGATAGATCATTTTTCTATGTTCTTCTTCATGACATGGCTATCAATTTACCCCAAGGCTTTGTATCTTGCATTCTTGAAAAAAGAGTGGTGGTAACCGATTGGGTGCCTTAATTGCATATTTTGAGCCATCCTTCCATGGGAGATTTTCCAACATCCTCTTGATGATCTTGATTAGGTTATTATTGGTATACTCATCCAATCCATTACCTTGAGGGTAGTAGTTAGATGAGGTACTCAAATAAACTCCACTCTTTGCTGCCCAATCAAAAGTTTTAGCACTTATGAAAGTAAGTACATTATCTGAGATGATGACATGAGGAGCTCCAAACCTTGTTATAATGCTGTCATAGAACTCCAAGATGGAATTTTCATTTGATTCTTTCAAAGTAACAACCTATACCAATCTTGTGAAGTAGTCTGTAGCAGTCAATATCTATTTGTGTCTAGCACTTGATGGAGGGTTGATCATGCCAATGAAGTCATATCCCCATGGTATGAAAGGTTGGTCCACTTGGATAGGATTCAATGGAAGGGCAATAAGCTTTTGTTTTCCAACAAAGAAAGCACATTGAGGACAAACCTTAGCCCAATGATAAAAGTCCTTTAAAAGACTAGGTCAATAGTAACCGGGTCTCATTATTTTTGCAGTTGTTGTTCTAGGAGAGAAGTGACCACCATCTGCACCATTATGGAACTTTTTTAGAAGAAGATTAAATTGGTTATTATTAATGCATCGTAGCAACATATTGCTCACATCCTTCTTAAAGAGAATGCCATCCACAACATAATAGGGAATAGCTTGCAACCTAAAATACCTTCTTTGAGATTTGTTCAAGCCATTAGGACACTCACCATTTTGAAGAAAACCAATGATATCTTGTATCCAACTTTGATTTTGCATTTGATCAACTAGTTGGTCTTGAACTTGATTTACCAAGGCTTGCTCTTTTGGATCTTGAAAGTTGGATTCTAAGTGCTCACATAAACCTCTTCCTCTTACTAGGCTGGTTACCTTGATGTCAATGTCAAATTCCATCACCTTTGTGATCTATCTAGCTCTCTTCTCATTGAGATCCCTGCTTAGGAGAAACTCCTTAGTGCTAGGATGGGAGATCATGACATGGATCCTGTTGTTGGAAACCATATGCCTGAACTTTTTCAAACCTCTAATGATGGTTAAAGCTTTCTTCTCAACAAAAGAATATCTGACTTCGTAGTCTTATAAGCCTTGGTTGAACATCTTCATCATTCATTTGCATAAGCATAGCTGAGATAGTGTCAAGGTTAGCAAAAGTATAAAGAATGAAATCTTTAGAAAAATTTAGATTTAAGAGAGTGGGAGAGGTTGTAATTGCTTGCTTGATTGCCTCAAAGTTGCCTTTACCTTCCTTTGTCCAAGTAAAAACTTGGTTCTTTTTTATCATGGCTATGATTGGCTTTACCACATTTACAAAGTTTGGGATAAACCTCCATATAAAGTTTATTTTTCCTAAGAAATTTTGTAGCCCTTTATTGTGTTGAGGCAAAGACAAGCCTAGAATGACTTCAATCCTTTCAGGGTCAACAGATAACCCTTCTTTTGAAACAACATGACCCAAAAGTATACCTTCATGGATAGCCAAGATGCACTTCTTTGGATTGAGGGATATGTCGTACTCTCTACACTTCTCAAACACTTGACTTAGATGTCCCATATGATCAGTAGCATCCTTTTAAAAAATAGTTATATCATCAAGGTAAACAAGCAAAAATTTATTAATCGTCTCCTTTGGAATTTTATTTGTCTTCAGCTGTATAATCTACTCTTCATCATGATCATGCAACTTTTTTTTATTTCTTGAAGAGAAGCCTACCTCATTTTCCAAGAAGTGTGCAATGTGTTCATCACGTTCAAACACTTGCCATGACACTTCATTATCCAGAATGGAAGGTCTCACAATGATCTTGATATGAGATTGATCTTTTTCTTGTTCAACGTCAGTAGCTGAGTCAAAAAATGTTCCTATTGCAACAAGTCTATCAGCGTGCTTGTTCAAGTCTCTTGGTATGGGCTAGATTTTGAAGGCATCAAAATCCTCAAGTAGATCCCATACTTTATGTTTGTGGGACTCGAGCAAGGGTTTTTTGGCTATAGCTTGACTTCTCACTTGATGAATGACTAACTCACTATATCCATAGACTTTAAAAATCTTGATTCCTCTCTTCTTTGCCCATTAGAGACCATGAACTAAGCCTTCATATTCTACCACGTTGTAAGTGCAGTTGAAGTGAAACCTATAAGAAGATTAGTAATGATTATTTGATGGGGAAACCAACATGACACTAGATCCTTCACCTACTTTTCTCCTTGAACCATCAAAGAACATTTCCCACATGCAATCAAGCTCATGATCTTCATTGGTGAGTGAAGGAATTGGGACATTTTCCTCATGCTTGTGGTAAAATCCCAAATCAGTTTCCTCAACGAAAGTGTAAGGTTCAAGGCCATGTATTTCAGTGTTGTACTTGTCAAGATAAAGGTCAAAAATATCTTCAAGAGGAGAAGATGTTTCACTATTGAGGACTGCCTCTTCCTCCTTGGTGATTAGATAGTTTTGATTTGTCATTGTCTTCAAGTATGGCTCAATGTGGAACCTTGCTAAAGGTTGAGTCCTTATGGTTACCTTGGTTCCATACATTTTCTTGAAATCGAGAAAGAACCAATCAATAGAAAGGTATCTTCCTATCTTGGTCGTAAAGTCGCTAGACAAGCATATAACAAAGTGTGTTATAAGGTCCATTACCACAATACTTTGCATAATAGGGAAGCTTGGGCAGCCATGTAAAAACACTTTCAGACTTTTGACCAATCCTATCGTCTTGGTTGGAGTTCCATCCAGCTGTAACACACCTTTACTATGTGGCTCATAGTTCAAACCTAGCTTATTAGCCACTACTTTAGGCATAATAGTAGTGCTTGCTCCACTATCCACAATACAATTGTGGACCAAATTATCTCCTATAATGAGTGTGAGGTAGAAGGGTGGAGGATTTTTAGCATTAGTGGAAGGATACAAAATATGATTTGGATAATTTGTGAGAGCCACACTAAGATTCCTTGAAGATTGAGGAGCTAGCTATATGCTTGCTAACTACTCTTGTAAAATCTCCTTTTGACCAAGTATATGTAGAACCTCCCAAAGGGATATGCTTGTCTTATTGATTTTTAATGATTCTGTGATATTTAGAGATGGAGTATTCAGTTTATCTTGCATTTTTGATGGTGATAAAGGAGTTGTTGCATATTGAGTTGCAATCTTAGCAACTGCATTTACATTCTAATTTTGTTAAGGAACATGGCTTGTACAAGGTACAACACTTTATTGGTGTTTTGTGGCCTTGGAGAGGCATCGCTTGGAACTATTTATGGATCTTGGCCTTCTCCTAGGGCTCTCTTTTTGAACCTTGTATTAGTTTCAATTGACATGCCTTGAGTCACCACAAAATCATTCTTTTCTTAAAAGTTCATCATCTCCACACTTGGGCTGCTGCCTTCTCCATGATTATCCCTTTGGTTGGGACATGCTTCTTCTACTATCATGTAAGGAGTAGCTTCTTATTATGTAGTCAAAGCATTGTTGTTCCTCCATCGTCATGTGTAAACTGACCTAGAGGCTACCCCCATTGGTCCACATGATCTTCTCCTTGAACTAGATTTGCATGAACTAGAACAACAACCTTTACGGAAGGAGTAGAAATAGAATTATATGCATTGGGTTGTTTGTTGTAACCTTGTTAATTTTGTCACCTCCCTTGATAATTGTATTGGGATGGAGCTCTATATACTTGTTAAGGATAATATTATGCATTAGGAGGAACACTTGCCTGATATTGAGCTTGCTTGAGTTGAGCTCTCAATGATCTGATTTCTTCATCCTTTTCCACAATGTTATCCACCTTCTTGGAAAAGGCTCTTGGCTTCACATTGGCATTGGGAACCTGAGACATGTTTAGAGCTTCAACCAAATTGTGGGACAATAAATGCATAAAAACTCTTAGAGGGAGTTTTCCAGCCTGAATCAAGTTATTCTCAGCCTCAATTGCTAGCTCATATGCACCTGGAAGAGTGAATCCTCCCATTGACTACAACATAACAACAACGTCAGTACCAATCCCTTTGAGTTATGTTAGAAACACAAAGCTAGGAGGAGGTCTCATGATTGGTGGCAGCGTATACCATGTTCTTTAAAATCTAATTGCAACACACCTTTACTATGTGGCTCATAGTTCAAACCTAGATTATCAGCCACAACTTTAGGCATAATAGTAGTGCTTGCTCCACTATCCACAATACAATTGTGACAAACTTATCTCCTACAATGAGTGTGAGGTGGAAGGGTGGAGGATTTTTAGTATTAGTGGAAGGCTCAAAAAGATGATTTGGAGAATTTGTGAGAGCCACACTAAGATGCCTTGAAGATTCAGAAGCCACTTGCATGCTTGATAACTACTCTTGCAAAAGCTCCTTTTGACCAGGTATATGTAGAACCTCCCAAAGGGATATGCTTGTCTTAGTAATTTTTAATGATTCCAAAATATTTAGAGATGGAGTATTCACATTATCTTGCATTTTTTATGGTGATAAAGGAGTTGTTGCATACTGAGTTGCAATCTTGTTAATTGCATTTACATTCTAATTTTGTTGAGGAACATGGCTTATAGAAGGAACAACACTTTGATTGGCATTTTGTGGCCTTGGAGAGGCATCACTTGGAACTATTCATGGATCTTGGCCTTCTCCTAGGGCACTCTTCTTAGACCTTGTATTAGCTATAATTGACATGCCTTGAGTCAACACAAAATCATTCTTTTCTTGAAAGTTCATCATCCCCACACTTGGAATGCTGCCTTCTCCATGATTATCCCTTTGGCTGGGACATGCTTCTTGTACTGTCATGTAAGGAGTAGCTTCTTATTATGTAGTCAAAGCGTCGTTGTTCCTCCATCATCATGTGTAAACTGACCTTGAGGCTACCCCCATTGGTCCACATGATCTTCTCCTTGAACTAGATTTGCATGAACTAGAATAACAACTTTTACGAGAGGAGTAGAAATTGGATTATATGCATTGGGTTGTCTGTTGTAACCTTGTTGATTTTGTCCTCTCCCTTGATAATTGTATTGGGATGGAGCTCTATATCCTTTTTGAGGATATTATTATGTATTAGGAGGAGCACTTGCCTGATATTGAGCTTGCTTGAGTTGAGCTCTCAACGATCTAATTTCTTCATCCTTGTCCATAATGTTATCCACCTTCTTGGGAAAGGCTCTTGGCTTCACATTGGCATTGGGAATATGAGACATGTCTGGAGATTCAACCGAATTGTGGGACAAAAAAGGCATGAAAACTCTTAGAGGGAGTCTTCCAGCCTGAATCAAGCTATTCTCAACCTCAATTGGTAGCTCATATGCACCTAGAAGAGTGAATATTCCCATTAACTACAACATAACAACAACGTTAGTTCCAATACCTTTGAGGTATGTTGGGAACACAAATCTAGGAGGAGGTCTCATTATTGGTGGTAGCTTATACCATGTTCTTTGAAATCTCTCATTGAAATGTTTTATGGATTCATTTGGACATCTTCTTATTACATTCAACTGATGTATTAGAGAAGCATGATCACTCTTATTTTTTAATCTTGTCACCAATAGGTCTCTAAAACAATCCAAACTTGTAATGCAACCCCCTTCCAATGTTATATACCAATCAGGTGCTTTGCCTTTTAAAGATGTAGCAAGCAGTCTAATCGCTATGTTGGCCTTAGTAACATTATGGAAATTGCAAAAATTAGAGATGTCTATAATATGTTCATATGGGGTAATAGGACCCTCTTCATTGAAACTAGAAATATTTTTGATAGTTTTTAGAGGGATGGGGTCATATGTAGGAAGCTCTATTAGGTTTTAGGTATTAAAATCATGGAAAGGTTGATGTCTATCTATCTCTCCCATTTCTCCCATTTCACTTCTTCCCCTATGATCCTCTATTTCCTCTTATTCTTCAACTTCTTCCTCTCCTTGAACTTCTTCAACCTCTTCTACTTTTCCCTAAAACTTCCTTGGCAAGGATTTAATAGGGATAGGAGTGGTTCAAGGCATTTTTCTTCAAGAAAAGCTTATCTGAAGGGGCTTGGTCAGAAAATCTTAAGGACCTTGTGAGGACCATGTAGGATAATGAATAAAACTTAGTCTAAAACTAGGGATTCACACCCTTTTAGAGTCACCAAATGCTGGGTTAGGGGTATTTCTACTACTTTAGGCTTGTCAAGACCAACATTTGCCTTAAGTAAGTAATAATTTAGGTCCCACCAGGCATGCTAGAACTGTTGTCTCCAAATCTTGCACCCTAGAAGAGAGTTGTTCAAGCCTCCTCCAGATTTGGGCAATGTTGGGACATTTCCAGGCCTGTGGGTGTGCCTATAAGAGGAAATGAACCTCTAGGTTGAAAGGGTTAGCTCCCTGTATTAGCTTTTTGTGCAGTAAAACTGCTGAACCAGTTTGTATGAGTGAAAAGAGTCAAAAGTTTGCATAAATGAAAAGCCTAGTCTAAAATGGTGATACACCAAGAATTAGTATACACATGTATGCCCTATGCTTATGGAAAATACAATAGAATATAGTATATAACTCAAGCTCTAGAAGATTCCAATATAAGTATTTCAATGTAGAGACAAAATGAATTGGATGACACAAGGTAAATAACTAGAAAAGATAACCTGTATAGTCGAAAAAAAAGGTTACACATGTGAGAAATCTCATACAAATAGAATGCACTCTACATGACCTGTTGGATCAACTCTTTGTTCAAAAACATGAAGGATAGAGAACAAAAGGATAAAACATCACTTGATGTCACTTTGTGTCTCTTGCATTCCTAGGCAAATATCTAGAATTTAGAAAGAAAATAGACTTATGCTTCTTTGCTCAAAAGCAAGAAAATGGCAAAACATTCTAGTAGGGCTTCAATTTACTATCTGTGGATGATAAAAAAAGATCCCAAGGGTCCTATTTATAGCAAAAAAGGGAGAAAAGAGAGAGCTCTTGGGTGCCAAAATAGAAGTCTCCAAAATGTTTTTCAATCGCCATCCTGGTGAAACTGATTTCAGTTGTTCTCTCATTCAGTTGGAGTTTGTCCTTATCTTTGATTCTCCCTCTTGAAATGACCAGGATCATTGCAAAATCAATGGTGAGATGACCCTCCATAAAAAATGGCTCAAATCGCTACTGCGAACCTTAGATTCTTCCTGAAAGATCTCATATTTTGCACTGCATACCCATTCAAGTTTTCCAAGTGACTTTACTTCTTACTTGATTCTTTGGGTTCTTTGATTACTTCTACTTGTAAAAGTCATAAGCAAAGCTTGTTTGAAAATCTGATTTGCACTATCTCTGTCCTTTCAAGTTTTTTGATTGCTTTTGCTTATAAAAGTCATAAGCAAAGATCTTTTGAAACCCTGATTTTGCTTTGTTTAAGACCTTGTCAGGTTCGTTGAATTGCTTTACTCCTTGCTTGAAGAATTTAGGAATGAATTTGACATCCTATGACATGTCATGTTTGAAATTCAATAACTAGTTAGCCACCTTAAATTTGACGTCCTGCGACACGTCATCTTTGCACCCCTACAACTCGTTGGTTATATTAAACTTGACGTCCTACGACAAATCATGGGGATCCATCAAGTCGAGATTATGTTTCGAACAATTTTCTTGAAGTAATTCCTTTAGACAATTTGTATGAAGGAATTCTTTCATGGATTTTGCCCGAAAGGCAATGACTAGTTCCTTTGGGAACTTTTCTCAAAGGACACTTGGAAAAGTGTCCTTTAGAAAAGTTTTGAAGGACACTTAGGGAAGGCACAGGGTCCCTTCAAAAAATTTTGAAGGGCGTTTCCAAAGGAAATGGCCCTTCGGAAGTTTTTCGAAAGGTATTTTCAAAGGAAATGGCCATTCAAAACTTTTTTGAATTGCATTTCTAAAGACAAAGTACCATTCAAAAAAGTCCGAAGGGTCACATGGGAAGAAAAGTGCTTTTCAAAACTTTTTTGAAGGGTCACTTGGACAACAGAGTGCCCTTCACAAAATTCTGAAGGGACACTTGGGAAGAAAAGTTCCCTTCAAAACTTTTCCAAAAGGTCACTTAGAAAGAAAAGTGCCCTTCGAAAAAGATCGAGGGGACACTTGGGAAAATAAAGTGCCCTTCAAATTTTTTTGAAGGGACACTTGGGGGGAACAAGACAAGACAGGACTTTCAAAAAAGTTTTGAAGGGCCACTTATGAGAGGCATTATAAAAACCATTTCAAGTTTTATAAGCCCTATTACTTACTTTGGACCTTTCATTGCTCTCTATTTATAAAGTAATATAAGACTTGCTCCTTGAAAAACCCAAAGTCATTCATCATTAAAAACCCATAAAGCATTGTAAGGAGTAATTCGAGTTTGTAAACCTGGATTACTTCTACTCATGAAATTTTTATAAGTCAAGTCATTCAGAGAACCTGACTTGGTCTTGAGGAGTAACTCAGGTTTATGAGGGGCCAAGACTTGACTTGCAGAGAACCCGACATACACTACAATGGAGCTAAAACACTTTAGCCTCCTTGACTCACAATTTTGTACCTCTAAAATGCCCTGTTCTTGCAACTGTTGTTCAACTCTCCATAAAAATGGTTGAACAAACTATATTGAGGTGAAATTTGGTCAACAGTTCTAGTTTGCTATGGATGTTGCCTTTACAAGGATAATTAATCATTTTATTGTGTATCAGGACAATGTCACTGTGTAATCCAAAACAAGAAAAGAGCATTTGAAGCATCTTGAAAAGGTACTGATCAAATGCAGGGAGTTTAAAATTTTTTTTAATCCTAAGAAGTGTCACTTTGGAGTGCAAAAGGCCAAGTTGCTAGGACATATAGTGTCCAAGGATGGTGTCATGATTGACCTTGTAGGGGTTGAAGCCATTGATAAATTGCCTATCCCTCAGTCCAAGAAAGGAGTAACAATCTTAGCCCCTCATAATTCCTTTCTTGGACTGAGGGTTTGTGTCTAATTTTGTAGAAATCACTATACTTATTACTTCTTTTTAAAAGAAGGATAAAATCATCAAATGGGAGGAGAAGGCCATTCAAGCATTCAGTGACATCAAGGGAGCTTTAAAGTCTACCCCTGTTTTGGCTAGTCCTAATTAAATGAAGTCTTTCCAGATGATCTCTTTTGTGTTGTCTAATACTTTGGTTGTTGTCTTGTTGCAAAAGAATGAGGAAGGTCATGAGCAACCCATAGCTTTATTTAGCAAAGTTATGCAAGGTCCTAAATTGAAGTACACTATCATGGAAAAGTAAGCTTGTGCTCTTTTGAAAGTTGCCAAAATGTTCAGGTCGTATATTCTAAGTTCAAAGATTATTTCTTACGTCTTTCACACCATGGTGAAGGATATTTTGACTCAAATTGATGTTTCCAGCAAGAGGTATAGGTGGGTCAACAAGCTATAGGAGTATGCCATGGACATCCAAACCACCAAGCTCGTAAGAGGGATGGGTCTAGCCAAGCTTATGGTTGAGATGAATTTACAAGCAGTTGAGGTAAACATCATTGTCTTTAACATTGATTTTTCTTTAAGTCTACTCAACACTTCTCCATGGTATAGAGACATTGTTCATTACTTGCAGAATCTGAATTATCCCCTTGGCTTGGATAAGAACTAGCAAAGAACTCTAAATCTTGTGTCCCAAAAATACCTCTTGACTAAAGATGGACTAACATGGAGGAATCTAGATGGTGTTCTTCTTAGATGTGTGATTGAAGAATAGTCTATTGTCTTAATTAAAGACTTCCATAGTGGAGTTTGTGGTGGCCACTTTGCACCTAAAGTTACAACTCATAAAATTCTGAGAGCTGGTTATTGATGGCCATCAATGTTTAAGGATGTTGCTCAAGAAGTTAGATGATGTGAGAAATGACAACACTTTTCTAGGAGGATAAAATCTTTAGGGCCTCTTCCCTTGTAGCCTGTGATGATTGAAGGCCCATTCAAATAATAGGGAATGGATTTCATTAGTGAAATCATTGATGCATCAAGCTTTGGGAATAGATGGATCCTACTTGCAACTAATTACTTCACCAAATGGGTTAAAGGAATCCCTAAAAAAAATTGATACACCAAGTAGTCATGGATTTTTTGTTAAATTAGATTATTTGCATATTTAGTGTGCCTATCAAGATAATTGTTGATAATGCCATGAGCTTCAAATCCAAACCTTTGGTGGCATTGTGCAAAGACTATGGGATTGATCTAACCTATGCTTCCAACTAAAACCCTCAAGGGAATGGGCAAGCTGAATCAAGTAACAAGAACTTGCCCGAAACAATCAGACAAACATTGGAAGCTAACAAGAAGAAGTGGGGTGAGAAATTGAAATTTACCTTGTGGGATGATAGGATTATACCTAAGAGAGATATAGGTAGAAGCCCTTTTCAGCTTGTTTATAGAGCTCAAGCAATTTTTCTTGTGAATCTACAGCTTCCCATTTATCAGCTCATGCAACAACTAGCAGATGATGAGTAGGTTTATCACTATGAAGGCAGGGTGAACCAAATTATTGAGTTGGATGAAACTCAAAGACTAGCTCATGAAATAAACCTTAAGTTCAAGGAAACGCTGAAGAAAATATTTGATAAAAAAGGTCACTCCAAGAACCTTCCAAGTAGGTGATTTGGTTCTACTTTGGGACAATAGGCATGAAGAGAAAGAAAGGCATGGCACGTTTGATGCCTTATGGATGGGTCCTTATTCCCATCTATTATAAGATTGGGGAGCATACTTCATTTTTGAGAAATATGGATGGTGAATTACTGGAACTTCCAGTTAATGACAGACATCTGAAGCACTTCCTTGATTAAGTCCATTTGCAGTTGGGTACTAAATATGTGTGTGTGTGTGTGTGTGTACATATACATATACATATACATATACATATACATATACATATACATAAACATATACATATACATATACATATACATACATATATATATATATATATATATATATATATATATATATATATATTCATAGTTTTGTTGCTTTGTCTTTCCTTTGTTGTTTTCTTGCTCCTTGTGTTGGGCTTTGTTTGTATAGTCCTTTTCCATTCCTTATGTTGTGTTTTTGTTCCAGATCCTCCCGACCTATTTTTGTAATTCTACCATGTTTTGTAGAATCCATAATGAGCATTTATTGAAAATATTACTAAGTCTTGACTCCATAGCCCAATGGATCGGCACCTGGTCTTATTTTCTATAGTTTTTTGCACACCCGCAGGGAGTATGTATCCCTGTGTTAGAGCCGGTGCTAGTGTCCAAAATTGCACTAGAGCAATTGAGCCCTTGTCAAGTGGAGATGCTAAAATTCAGCCCAAGCCGAGTATCAATGTTTAAGCCATTAACTGAACTTCTATTTTAAAACATTCCTATTGAAAAGGTCAATTCATATTTAAAGGGATAGGTAATTTAGCTTGGTCTTTGCTTAGTGTATTTCCTTAGGAAAATTTTCATCAGATATTTTCTTTACTTAAAAATAAAAATATCTTCCTATTTTCACAAAGCCCCACCTACCTCCTCATAATGGCCTTCCCCTGCATGTCAAATAAAGTCAACAGATTATCTCTCAGAAAATATCTATCTATGTTTGTTAGGTAAGTCTTTAAGATTATCTTTATATCCCTGCCCACATGACATCTTTAGTACAAATCCCACCTCAAAAGTTAAGAGTCTAGACAAATTCACTTTGTATTTAATGCCTATTTTATGTTAGATCTCAAATTTTATGTCTATTTGATTGTTATATTTAAGGATGAAATGTTCCTCCATTTCAATTATCCACTATTTTTAGGTGTCCTTCATCTACCTATCTCTCATCTGATCTCATAAGAACTAGACCTGATCCTTAAAATATTTACACCAAACATTGTTGAAGAGTCCAAAAATATAATGTCTAATGAAACAGGTGAAAGGTGTCACTTAAGCAAGAGTCTGTTTAAGAACCACTTTTAAAAAAAATAAAAATTGAAATATTTATTATCGCTGAAAATATTTCATTAAATCAATTTCATTTTTCAAAATAGGTAGATGAAGCAGTTAAATGGAGACAAAACTTCAATCACATCATACACTAGTATAGGAAAACCCTATAATTATACAAAGTAGGAAGCACAATCCCTGGGCACAATACAAAAGTCATCGCAAATTGTAATTGTTAAAGAAAGTATAATTTCAACTGTTCCAAATTGTGTCATGAAATTTCTTGAACGATTCTTATTTGAGGATGGGTCTATTTTCCCCTAAATTTTATTTAATTTATAATTTTTATATAATATAATATATTTTGGATAAAAGGAGTTTTTGGATAAATTATGTGGAGAATTATTTTATCAAAAATTTATATAGAATTTCTTCAAAAGTCTCCTTTACATTTTATGGACTATAAAAATATAAAATCTTTAATATATTTTAGGGTTTGCTTCCAAACTACAAGGTACATAAAACTGTGGGGAAGAGGAATACCACTCCTTGCACAAACAAATGGAAAATAATTTGCCTACAAATGAGTATTAATTTTTCAGGTAGCTTAAGATCAATAAAGTCACATCAAATTCTTAATCCTTTGAATGGGATAAATTTTTAAGAGAGCAATCACCGACCTCCATGGTAAGTTATACTCTACAAGTGAGATTGGTAGAAACATGCTTACCTTTCTAGACATCCACATGAACTTTGACCTTGGCCTCCATGCCTTGAAAATCAAAGTCTATATCAATTAAAGTAAAATGTTATCCAATAATAAATCAAAATAATCTTATCTTACAAAAATGTAAATCTCGGTAAAAGGCTATAAAACTGCATCCCATTGAAATAGAACTTGCAAACCCTATTCGAAAAAATGTATACAAATTAAATAATGCAACTATTTGCTTCCAAAAAGATAGCTTGCAATACAATTACTTTTGGTCACCATTCTTCTTGTTCTTTGGATTTTTGTCCACCTCTAGAGATTCAAATTAGGGAGATTTTATTGAGGATGAACTTGAAGTCCAGCGTTCTAACTTTGTATTAGTAGTTGAAGACACAACCACAAGAAATGGACAACCTACACCAAACCCTCACAGAGCCTTATGAGTTCTTCCCTCCTGAATGGTTTCTTTAAAATTCCACATCTACCAAGCCAAATGAACAATGACACAACATCCTTGATGAGATTAAGTGGTCTATGGAATGAAAAAGCATATTTTTATCGACAGCGTATGAGTTAATATAAAAAATATGAAAAATGTAAAATGTTCAAGGAATTAAACATTTAATAAACTTAACCATTAATAATGTCATGTGACAAGGAGATAAACTTTTGCCTTCTTTGGCGTGACAGTTTTGCAATATAGGTAAAGGCACATACGTAGTCGAGATGAAACTCTTTCTCATCGAAATAGTAAAGGGTTGTTTTTTTTTAAAGTTGAAAACATGCAATATATTTTTTAAGTGAAAAAATATAGTACATGTCCAATCAAAAAGACAGGTGGTATGAAAGTACTCATAGATTAAAAACATAATAAAAAAACAAACCTAGAATAAACCTAAGAGAGTACCAGTGTCATGATACTAGGCAAACAAAACCATCAGTACAAAATTACATAATACATAACATCAACAATAATCCATGAATAACAAGACACAAGAGATTAGGTCACTGGCACAACTAATGCTATAGAGGAAGGAGGAGAAGGCATCAAACTTTCAGTGTTATCTCCTAAACCACCTCCATGGGGATGTGGCTCATTATGTATGGGCTCCCAACCATTTTGTTCATTAGTTTCTCAAGAAACTTCTTCTATCTAATGGTGAGGAGACAAGATAATAAGAACCAACCTAGGCATTTTCCCATGCTCATCCCATCCTAAAGGAATAAACCGAAAGTGTCCATATCTAGCCTATGGTGATGTCCACCCTCCATGACCCCATGAACAATGAAAATTGTCAATGAGGAGGCAGGGTAGAGAATGTGAAGCAACTATGCAACTTGTGACACCCCCTACCATAATCCCTCCACTTTTTCTCCCTTCTAAGAGGATTATAGTGCAAAGAATCTGGGGAGCCTTGTTGATAGTGCAAGGGGCATTGCCCCAAAATAACCAATGAGCATGCAGATTTAGTCAACCTCTACAGCCATATTATCTGCTTGCACTTGAATCAATAGCATGGCACTCAACGATATAGTAATTTTTTTAACAATGGAGAGATCTATGTCTAGATGTTCTTTATATTAAATACAACAAAATTTATATCTTTCCAAAGAAGAAAGAAAATATCAATATGAAAGACGTGCCAAATTTGCTTAAATTTCTCAAGGAGAAAAGTGGAATCACTTAAAAGAACCATGTGTTAGGAGAAAGGTATAGTCTAAAGGGCTAAAAAATTGAGTGAATCCACTTGGAGCCATCATGGGTTATAACACATAACCAAAATATCTATTTTATAGACTTGGTTTGACTGCAAGCATGGTATTCGGGAGATGGGATCCCCATATGAAGTAATTTGTCACCCACAAGAGGTCTTGTGCGATGTCAACCTCAACACAAATGTGTTATTGAGGGCATGTGATAAAAAATGGTTTGTTTTGAAACAAACGAAACAACCTAACAATTTAACGAACTATTACAGAATGGGACAAAATGGCATAGGTAACCCAAGAAATTCAACCCAAACATGAACCTTAAGTTTGCTTTGTTAGAAATGACAAAGCCATGGATCTAAGGGGAAAAGAAAAGAAAATAACTTCTCACATAACATAGGCCATGCATATGAATGGTGACACACTATTTAGGGTTTTCAAACTTGAAAAAGAAAAAACCCTTGGTCAGGGTTTGAATCCTTATGATTTTAACACCATGGGGGTGTCAATTGGTTTGCACTTAACTATGAATCATGGGTTCAATAAGGATACAACCCATAAAATATCTAATAAGGGTATGAGTTTCGAACTAATTACAAGCATTATCAAAAGTAAATAAATCAAGTAAAACATCATGGGGATATTCTTGAATAGGGGGTACATTACCTCATGAATTTTTTTGGAAACAAACTTGTGAACCTATTTTGATGCCATGGTTGCTTCTTCTAGGTTGAACAACATCTAATGATGTAGGCCCCTAATAGGAACTCACTAAATAATAAATCTAGCCAAAGAGAGGAAACCAAAGTTAGACTCAATCAATATGTTTAAAGTCAACACGACACATCTACAAACCCAAATAAAATGACCATGGTATGATGGAAACCTAAGAAAAGACCAACATACCAAGTGCTTCAGCATGTCTCTCTCCTATTTTTGAAATAAAATATAACTATGATTTTCAATTGCATGGTAACACAAGGGAGCTAGCGCCAAGTCCTTGCAGAAGGAGGGGGAAATAGTTGAGTCAAAGACATTTTTGTTCCATATGTTTGTCAGGACTATTATTTGTAAAATGGTGTTGCATAACTTGTTCCAAAGTATTTTAAAAACGTGTATAAAATATGAAAACATGCAATCTTGAAAATTAATTATTTTCATAAATCAATATAATAACAAATTCATTTACTCACAATCAATTCCAACCACAAAAGTGGATGACAACTATTTTCTAGCAAAAATAATAATTCGTTATAAAATAAAAGCGTCCCAAAACAATGACTGCTAATACACAAAGGTGAGAATCACTGGTACTTGTCAAGGAAGGTACAAATAAATTTAATAAAGTGATTGTTAAGCTCTTAATTATAAATAAATTAAAAAATATATATTATATAGTATGAGATGAAAATTCAATGGAAATTTTAAAAAAGAACTATCCACATCTATACAAGTGTCTATTCTATAACCAATTTTTTGGTTACAATTAAAGTAGGAAATAAAAATCTAATAGTCACCCTGATGGTGCCAATTCAATGCAACACCCTCAAAAGTGCACTTTGCCTTTTTGCAGCTACGCCAGTAGAAATAAGAGCAATAGAAACCACTCACTTGTTATAATGAATGTCATCTCAATTACAAATCTCAAGAAATTATTTAAATCACATAAGCTATTGATAAAATTCAATTGTTACAATCACATAAGCTTTTGATACAATTCAATTGTTACAATCACATAAGCTTTTGATACAATTTTTTTCTAAGCAGGTACATGAATGAAATGCATGCGACTATGAGTTGTAATTTTTTGGTGTTGATGTTTATGGCCTACAATGGAGACAATTATCCAATATCTGGAAAGCATTTTTAATCATCCAGATAATATTATGATCTTGCATTTTTCTCCTCCCTTTCTTTTGTTGATTCCACTTCATTAATCTGAGGCTTGGAATTTGTTGTATCTCATCTAAATGCTATATCTAGGTGTTGACATAAAAGAAAAAATAATGTGGAAGTTATGACACTATTTTAAGTCAAAATTGTGCAAATTAAAGAATACAAAAAATTTACATTCCATAGATTATTAGTAGCATGAAAAATCAGGATACAAGATCAAGATTTAGGCAAATAGAGCAAATACGATGGCCTAATAGACATATTTGAGTGCATTAAGTTGGGAATTTACTGACAAAAAAAAAGTTCATTATTGTCAGTAAACTCTATGGAGCATATGCAAAACAATCTATAGAAGGTTGTTCCTTGTAAACTATAACCCTATCTGCAAAATAAGTGGTCATGATAAAAGCCACCTATACTTGCAGTTGTTGTAGTTGTAGGTTCGGCTTGGTTGTACCAAAAAAGTAAAGACAAATGACACTACTATTCATTAAATTATTGTTCTTAAAGAGACACAAAAATAATTTATTATGAACCAATCATCATGGATCAACAAATAACAACAATTAATTTTCAAATAAGAAAAAATAAAATTTCCCCTTCATAATTTAGAGACAGCTTCTCCATTCATAAATTTGAAATATTACATAGGAATAAAATTAGCATGGCTAGTTTCCCTTGCCCACCAATTTAATAGAGTTTACAACAACTAATACAAACATGTTTTGCCCTTGATGGTACAGTTACACATCCGGAATGACCATTCTGTCATTGAATAATAAAAATAACATTAACAGTTTCCAAACACTAAAACATACTAAAATGACATCTCTAAAATGCAATCATTACTTTAGTGGTAGACATCCATGGAACTACCCTTCAGTTAGGCATAAGAGTCTTAAATAGATAACTCACGTTTGTGGATAAATAGCTCCACGTTTCTTCTCAGTTTTGAACCAAACACCCTTTGCAATCATTGAATGGCAACCACCCACCACACTTCGAAAGACATCTCAAACCTATGGTTTTGAGGGTTAAAAACAATTCATAACCAAAAAATGATTCGAGTAAGAACTTTATACAACCCATTTCACCAGGGTTGCTACGCAGAGAGATTCCATTATTTATGACAGACACTGGTCCCCATAAATAAAAATAACTATAAAATCTTGCAGAGAACACAAAAATATAAATATCGATGTAAATAAAATCAGAGCTCAAATTTGATATACATGACAAGCGTCCAAAAGAAAGAGACCCAAACAAAAAGCTAATAGATGATGTAAAAATCTCTCACAATCTAAATAAAATGGTAGCAGTGTGAAAACTAATCATATTAATTTAAAACTACCATGTCTTTGTACTTAATTTAAATCTACCATGTCTTCATACTTAATTTAAAACTACCATGTCTCTGTAGAGAGAAGAGTTTATAGAGTTGAAAGTTTAGTTGAATATGGAAGATGTTCACAACTTTTAAAAAGTAGTGTATGTAAAAAATCGACACATTCTATGAACAATGGAAGATGTTTACAACTTTATAGTGGTGTATATAGACAGTCGGTACATTCAACTAAACAGGGTTCAATCCAATGCATGTTTAATTGATAACCTCATAATGACCCACACAAAAAATGGATGACATTTTATCGTGTTAGCCACTTGTCCTCAAAATTATAATAGACTAAGAAAGGTGGCAACAGAGTTTGCATGCACAATATAACGTAGATTCTTTGTTTAGGAGCAATTTAAAACTTATATCCAACCACTTTGATCAACAACATACCACTCGAAGAATATTCTTCACAAAAAGCATTACTAGACTATAAATTAAAACAAATGGTAGCGGCAGGACCAGGGTCAATGTCTAAATCCATTCGCATTCCAGGGGAGCCCAATAAAAACACTACCTCCAATCTGGAGATCGGAACTAGAGTCATCCAGAAGTTTACCCCCATCGAAAAGGTCCATGAGCATCTCTGCGCGTAAGTTTATTTGATCCTTCCACAAAAATATTCAAACTCTCAAGGAAACAATAATTTTAATGTTATTCTCATTTTTTTTATGTTGCTTCTATTTCGATGCCTATGACATGACAAGGCAAACATAGACCCATCATTTTTGTAGCCACGTGAACGAGTATGTGAGGCAATGCCTGCTCTATGATTCTCTTGAGAAGGATGCGAGGCTTATAGGAGTGGAATACATGGTCTCTGAAAATTTGTTCTTAACTATGCCTGACGAAAAGAAAAAGTTGTGGTATTCTCATGAATATGAAGTAATGAGTGGGGTGCTCTTTATGCCAGGAATTCCAGGCCCATTACAAAGACAGGCCATGGAGAAAGTCTGTAAGACTTATGGGAAGGTATTTCACTTTTGGCAGTTTGATAAGGGGGATACTCTGCCTCTGGGCTTGCCATAACTCATGACAGCTTTGACAACAGATGGACAGCTGCACAAACAAGTTACTATAGGTAGAATTGTACACAACTTTAATCTATAGGTTATAAACGGGTATTACTAATTTTTATTAAATCCTAGGTTTTAAGGTTTGATTCATCAATGGGTATTAGTAATTCTGCTCTTGACGCTGTCCCCACGTTTCAGATTATATATACATCCTCAGTTCAAATCCCACCTCGTAAGTTAAAGAGTCTTTGACGAACTCACTGTGCAAATACACTCACTCCACTCCACATCTCGTTTTCTCTGCCATCAAATATGGTCAAAACGTTGTCAAAGTCGAATCCCCACAATACACTTCAAAACAGCTTGCGCAGGACACCAACACATTTCAAGGGAGTCCGAATGAGGAAAGGGGGGAAATGGCTGTCAGAAGTCAGAATGCCCAATTCCACTGGCAGAATTTGGTTGGGGTCGTATGATTCCTCTAAACAGGCTGCTCGTGCTTATGACTGTGCAGTGTATTGCCTCAGAGGACGCAAAGCCAAGTTCAATTTTCCCGACTTTCTGCCGGAAATACCGTCGGCCTCTTCGCTATCTACCGAACAAATTCAAGCTGTTGCGGCCAAGTTTGAACGGGAAGAATTGTGCAAAGCCAAGTTCAATTTTCCCAACTTTGTGCCGGAAATTCCGTCGGCCTCTTCGCTATCTACCGAACAAATTCAAGCTGCTGCGGCCAAGTTTGCACGGGAAGAATTGTGGCAGCCGCTAAAGAAAAATGCCGTATTTTCTTTTTCGGAATCTCAGTCCTGTAGGCATAGCCACCAAATTTTGGAGGAGCAGTACTGCAGCCTGTTGGATTCGCTTTTTGAGGATGTAGAGAACCACCGCTCTCTAAGTTTAGAGGATTTCCCTGAGGAGAATTTAGAGGGTATTGGTTTTGTTCTGTTAATGGAAGAACAAGGTGGGGTATTTCTCCAGCAGACCCCCGACTTGGGGTAGTTCGAAATTCACATCATCTGACGAAGTTTTGTCAGAGGAAATGTCTTGGAGAGCGCGAAATTTTTGCAGCGCTCTTAAAAACACTGCAATTCTTAATTCTTTTTAATGTATCTTCAAAGTTATTTTTTATTTTCTTCAATGACTATATTTGCGGAGCATCACATTACTTCACTTCAACACGAAGGAATGCTTTGATATAATATCAATGAAGTTTCAATTAAAATTATAACCGTGAATCACAAAGTGTATATAAGTGGCACCCCCACTCAGAATCAAACCCTGGTACATCTACTGTATTTGTAATCAAAGACAATTTCAAAAATGATAAATTCTTAAAGTAAATTTGAAGCAACGTATTTATAAAACAGGATGTGTAATGAAACAGGGGAACGCTGTAACTTCAACACTTCATATTTTGTTTTAAGGAATAAGCTAAAAAATTTCACCATCCCTAACGCCAATACACAGAATATTTCTTAATTAACCAGACAAATTTGCTATATGGATATTTCTTTTTCAGATAGTTTAAGAGCAAATCACAGCATCATATTCTTTCTCCTCAGAATGGTTGAAACTTTTAACAGAGCATCCATCATATTCTTTCTCCAGAGAATGGGAGGTACCATGTAAGTCAAATTAGCAGAAATATGCCTACCTTTCTAGACATCCACAGGATCTTTGACCTCGCCCTTCATGCACTGAAGATCAAAGTCTAAATCAACTCAAATCAAATGTTATCCAACAACAAATCTAAAGAATCCTATCTTACAAACATGTAAATCTCTGCAAAATCCGTAGAATTCAGCCCGGTCTTCTAGTTTCAATTGCTTGATAAAAAGGCTACAAAAACGCATTCCCCATGAAACAGAACTCGGAAACATCCATCTCGGAAAGAAAGTATACCAGGGAAATAACGGGGTTGATCCCTTTCCAAACGCTCGCTTGCACTGCAATTACATTTTGTTGTCATTATTCTTGTTCTTTGGATTCTTGTCCACCTCTAGATCTTCAAATCACAGATATTTTATGGCAAATGTAACAGGAGTCCATCCTTTGAACTTTGTATCAGCAGCCGTTGAAGCAGCTGCAAGAAATGGACACCCTGCACAAAACCCTCGCGGTGCCCCTGACTCCTTATGAGCTCTTCCTTACACACACATATTTAATTAGATTAATGATAATTAATTATATATAATTTCGATTTAATAGTTATAATTATGGGTATCTACTTTGTTAAAATAATTTAAGAAATGATATTAATTTTATCTGTTTGACTCTTTGTGTATCAAATTTCTGAAAGAACTCTTCCCTAATCTGTCCTAATTTTTCCAACTTTAGTTGTTTGACATTTTGTCAAACATATCACATGCAATGGGAGTGAACTCTGGGTTATGAATATAAATGGGTTTTATTGTTGCATGTATAATAAACCAATGAACAAATATGATGCCAAACAACACTATATAGCATAAACCAATAATGAACACAGTGTAAATCTTATTCTTTTTTGAACTGCAATTAATTTAGACTTAAACTAGTACTGATTTTTTACAACAACGAAAGTATATTCATTGATTTTCAAAAGAGAATGTAATATAACCATCAACACTACATACCCGAATGCATAGGTGTTATTATAGCTTGGAAAATGTACATGTAATGATGATTACAACTGAAGTATGAAAGATATCAAATCTGCAACAACTGATATAAAATTTCAGCGTTTAAGATGTCACAATAACCTCCAATATGGATCGATTGGCTTGAAAATTGGAGGCACAAACCACTGTACTGAAAATGTAGAAAAATTGTGCAAAAATATTCTTCAAACCCTTGCCATAAATAAATTGGAAATGATCCTCAAGACCTTGATCCAATCTGCAACTTACCTGTCAAATTCTAGGCATCCAAGATGGCAAATTTTCCATATCTAACTGATGACACCTCCAAAAATTATAATACAACTTGATTTGGATACCCAATATCCTCAAAGTAAGTTGCCCACCTTGAGAAAATTCAAGAAAATCATCCGCTGCTCCAAATCCTCAAATCTCAGAAAATGGGTATGAAACCCTACACTGCCATGAAAGAATAATTCGGATCTACAAGTAAACTCTTCCGCCTTAGCTGCAAACTGTGATTAAGCACAAATAGAAACCCTGTATGGATCCCTCTCAACCAAAATAGTATTGAGTTTTCGTCCAATCCATGATTCCAAGGGTTTTTGTCCTCAAAATAAGCTAAACAAGTATGAACTAGCTCAACAATAGAGAAATATCAAGTATCATAAAATCACATAATAAACCTTTGATGTGGTAGAGTGACCTTTTATAAACCTCCATAACAAGTTTGGACTTCAAAATCCAATTAATTCTATTTTTTAGAAAACTGTAAAACCTCATGGTGGCATCTTATTCTGGGCGAAATTAATTTATTTTTATTTTCTAATTTTTACTTTTTCCTCAACCTAAAATTATAATAAAGTCACTTTTATAATTTTTTCTATTTTTCTCATAAAGTAACTTTATAAAATAACTTTGTAAAAAGTCATTAAGTCACTTTGTCGAAAATAAAACTCCATGGTACAAATCATAATTGCCTAGCAAATATTTCCTTAACTTCATTATTAGCCTACGGAAATGTTGGAATAGGCTAACCCAAAACTCTGCGATCTATCTTAAGAAAGAGGAGACATTACAATATCGAAAATAAATTTATACTTTAATGAACAAGATTAAAAACCATCATCCTCACCAATAAGACTACAACCATTTTATTTTTACGAGACATTATTATTATTGTTGTTGTTGTTGTTGTTGTTGTTGTTGTTATTAAAAAATGAATTATCTATTAGATTCAATTTAATATTTAACATAATATGGTATTAATATAACAAGGGTCGCGTAACGACTAGTCACTGCTATTTTAATTGAGAAGCAATTTTATATGATTGAAGTATATTGGAGATACTAAATTATAGCCACAATTATCCTAATATGGTTTAAGAATGTTTTGTGCAATTATGAAATGCTACAGGGATAGTATTAATTTAATAGTCGGCTTGTATTTTATATATATATATATATATATAGTTGTGTGTTAGCCATGTTGGAATACTTCAAGATCTTTGAACATAAAAAATTACACGAAAACCTTAGAATTAGGTGAGAGTAAATTCAAAGCAAAAAAGAGCTTCATAAATTGATTATTTGATTCATTAGTCAAAAGTTCCGATAGAGATACATTATATAGTGAGAAATTAGGTCACTATAAAGGTAATGACTCAACTCACAATTAGGAAACATATTTAGTGTATTTTATGTAATGAACTTAACAATCTTAAGCAAGCTGACTAAAAACCATATAGGTAAAATCAAGAGTGGGAAAAAACCTACTCTAACATGCCCCTTGAAGCATAGTTTAGGTGGGTAAAATAATTGGGACCTAGCAACAAGGTCTGATGAGGTACTCAAGTATAATACAACTCCCATAAAGTAGAGAAAATGAGAAAACCCATAAGACAAAACTTCTCTCCAAAAAGAGAGCAAAGAAGAGAAGGGAGATTAAAAAATCCAACTAGAATCTACAACTGCTTGAAGCCATCCAGTATCCTGCAATATAATTCTCAGAGGTGATTGTAGATCAAAAATAGATGCAGTGAAGAGTGGATCACCTTAGAATAGTGAATGAGTCTGCCAAGAACTTGATGGATCTCCAACGAAGATATGATTTTTAATCCAAGGAAATATTATTCTCATGCAAGGTAGGAGGGCCAATTTTTCTATGTGATGATGGTGCCAGGTGCACCAGGAGCATAGGAAATGAAGGACTATTGAATGCTCTGAAATTTTGGTATAGACTGCTTGATGTTTGATGTGTCTTGGATTAGTATATATGTTCCATGTAATATTTGAATTGGACTGGGGGTAGTTTGATCAAGGAATACCTCCTCAACATCTGAAAGGTGATAAAGTGTGGTGGAGGTTTGTCCTCATCACTATTGTAGTCATCTATATTATAAGAAGACTCATCAATATCAGAGGTGTGCTCAGGCTTATAAATAATATCATGTATAGGGGATTTTGAAGAATAACAATATGAAAGAGAGTTAGGAGCAAAGTGTGAGAAGTTATATAGTTGATTTGATGATTGACCATTTTTTTGTCAATATAATATCACAGTGCAACTCTCTAACATACACTGAATATAGAGTGAATTCAACTTGTATGTCCAAACTAAGGTGAGTGATCTGATAAACTAACAGGAGATTAGTTGAAAGTGATGAAAAACTTATACTATTATTGAATGTTCCACCACTCACTTAAATAGACCCTCTCATGAGAATTTTTTTAGATGTGTTGTCACCTAATTGTATATAAAACATGTCACATGATTCCAATGAACTTAACTCTATCAGTGAAAAGGCCATGTGATGTGAAGCATCAAAGTCAATGACCCATGTAGGTTTCAGAGGTACAACTACAATTAGGGCCTTACCCTTTGATTTTCCCTTACTATTATTTGTTTCCTTTTATTACCATGATAATTTGCCTTAGTGGATTCACGGGTTGATAAATTTTGAATGGTAGAATCTATTAGCATTATTTAGATATTACATTGTTTAGTTTAGTTAGTGCAATATACGCTGATTTAGGTGGCATTTAGTTAGACAGTTATTTCTTCCCTAGTTTTTATGAACTTCTCTCTTGTTTTTAGTATCAACTTTGATGTATTTAATTAGCCCATGTTTTTAAATAAAACATTGAAGTTTTTGTGTTTGTGTGCAATTTGTATACATGTCTCTCCAATCTGCCAACGCTGGTATCAGAGCCTCAAGGATTTTTGTGCCTCTCAAGATGGAATTTTAAATGTTTATGATGGGAGAGCCATAATTTATGGTTACCCTATTGATGGGGAAGAGAATGTTTGGTAGATTTGAAACCTGTTTGCAGTATTTAACTCGTTGAGATTGAATTCATTGCTATTAGCTCATCTTCAAATTCAGGCCGCTTGCATTAATAATTCCCAGTGGTACTTTGATGGAATTGATCTTTGATCCTACATTGCTGGCATTTTCATACATTCTTGGTGATATGGATATGTCGTGAATGTACCTTCAAATTTGAATTGAATTTGGGTCCAATGTAAAAAATTGTAAAATTTAAAAATATTTATTCTATAGACACATTTTTGCTTGTATGCGATGTCCAAACCACAAGGAGGATTTTTCCTTGAAATTTTCACCTAAGCTACATCAACATATCAGTTGATTGAGAAGCACCATCTACTAGAGGCTGAAGGAAACATAGAGGATGGAGGATAATTGGCATCCTCTCGTGAGTCACCTACGATAGGGTCACATCATTGTTATGGTGACATTTTTCAGTGTGTTTATTCTATGTTGTGCATGGTGTGATTGTGTAGTGTGTTTTTCAATAAAATAATAAGCATTGTTTTCTAGTTTGGTACCTCATGATGAACAACATTGTGGGGAGAAAAAACACTAAAGTAACACTTGGTTCTTAGAAAAGGGTTTGTGGAAATCCAAGAAACCATCGAAGTGATCGAGACCTACCACCTACAGGTTCATAGTCTACCTGCAGTAGAAAACTATATGGGCTTGTGGTAATTCAAGAAACCATTTAAGGTATTAAGTAGAGAGATGTACTTCTATCACTTCCAGGTTTGTGGTAATCCTATAAGGAAAAACCAATGTGCCACAAAGACCATGAAGCCACAAAGATGGCATGCCACCTCAAAAAGTGAGCAAGCTACACAAAGAGTGTAAAACTTTTAACAGTGTTTGAGATATAGGGGGACCACTATCAGGAAATATGATGTTTGTAAAATCAATGTAATAAAGGGGGGATTGTTAGCATTATTTAGATATTATATTATTTAGTTCATTTAGTGCGATCTCTTATAATGCAAATTTAGATGACATTTAATTAGATAGTTATATCTTCCCCAGATTTTATGAACTTCTCTTTTATTTTTAGTAGCAACTTTGATGTATTTAATCAACTCATGTTTGTGAATAAAACATCAAAGTTTACTTGTTTTTGTGCAATTTGTATACGGGTCTCTCTAAATTGCCAACATAATCAGGGACATCAATGTTGTGTTTCTCGAGCATCTTAGTTAGTTGACCTCAATTTGCTTTTTCAAACATTTTCTTTCATCATGCTTTCCCAAGAAAAACCCACATTTGATCTAATCTATCTTAGGCTTAGATTAGGAAGAAGTCGCATGGTTGGATTTGAAGGTGGGAGGATTTGCATCCTTCTCTTGATTCTTTTTGTTATGTTTCTTCTCTTTGTTGTTTGAAACCTTCTCTTTCTTAGAAAAGAGTGCATGAGATTTTGAGGACTTCATTGTGCACACCCGTATCAACTTATCTTACTCCCCAGTCTAGTTGGTAATAAATATATCTAGAGAACTCATTTCCTATGCGGTTGTACGAGCAATGTTTGTGGCATGAAAAGTGGACACAAACATAGAATAGTCTGGACTGAGTTTGGAGAGGATAAATTAGATAAGTTGATTATCTTTCTTATATATTCCATATTCTTTTAATTGCAACCTGAAAGATTTGAACTTAGTGAAGAAGTCTTGTAGTGTGTGAAAGTCACCCAGGCTCAAACTGATGAGGTCATTCTTTAGTTCATGACCTCTCATCACATCCTACTTTTGAAAGAGTTTTTCTGGTGTGGTCCATATTTCATTCGGTGTTTTAGCAGATTCATTGTGAAAATGTAAGTCAAGAGAAATAGACAAACTAAGACAGCCATGTGCTTGATCATAATTGTTAAACTATTTATTTTTCTCTGCATCTATTGTAGGTTTAGTTTCCTCATTCATAATAATCCTATAGAATCCTTTTTTTCTTAGAACAAGTAGCACATTGTTTTTTAATTTGTGATAATTATATGCCATAAGAGGACATGACTAGCAATTTTCCTTGATGCAAGAAAAGTGATTATTGTAAAAAGTAAGAATAAATGCAAAAAATAAAAATACACAACACCACATAGTACCCCCTTAGAACTATCAGAGTCACCCCTTTATGTTGCAAATACAAGCATGCTCGTATAGATGTCAGACACAACTGAGAATGCGTCTTGAATAATTTGTGCGTAAGTATGAAAAAACTAGACGGACTTCAAATTTAGTCAATAATGCGTCTAAGAGTGTATAATATTTGGTTTGAAGTGAGGTCAAAAATATAATTAATGCTTAGAGAGTAAATGTCATAAGAGATGATTTGATTATGACAGGGCTCCATGGTAACGGGATATGCACATGGTGTAAATCACAATAGTATGTTTCAAAATTATCATCATAGTTATGCTGGCTTTAACAACAAAATAGAGTGAGCTGGTAATGTGTCCTTCGTCGCAAAGCCCAATTGCTTTTCCTGGCATGCCCCTTTATTGTCCAATGAAGTTAATATCTTATCTCTATGGAAAATAGTTAGCTGTGTTTGTTGATGTGGGTAAGAATTTGTGGCTACATTTCAGATTATCTATACAACTTCCCACATTCATCCTTAGTTAAAATCCCACCTCAAAAGTTAAGTGTCATGACGAACTCACTTTGCAAATACACTCACTCCACAAGCTCATCCCCACTTTGAATCTTGTTTTCTCTACCATCAAATATTGTTAAAATGTTGTCAAAGCCGAATCCCCACCCTACACTAAAAAATAGTTTGCACAGGACACCACCACATTTCAAGGGAGTCCAAATGAGAAAAGGGGGAAATGCGCGTCAGAAGTCAGAATGCCCAATTCCACTACCAAAATTTGGTTGTGGTCATATGATTCCCATAAATATGTTTCTCATGCTTATGATTATGCAGTGTATTGCCTACAGGATGCAAAGCCAACTTCAATTTTGCTGACTTTCTGCCTAAAATTTTCTCAACCTCTTAGCTATCTCATGAATAAATCCAAGCTGCTATGGCCAAGTTTGCAAGGGAATAATTGTGGCAGCAATTAAGAAAAAATGCCACATTTTCTTTTGTAGAATCTTAGTCCTGTAGACATAGCCACCAAATTTTTGAATAACAGTATTGTAGTTTATTGGATTTGCTTCTTGAGAATGTAGAGATCAATCACTCTTAATAATCTTATCTTACAAACATGTAAATATCTGCAATATCTATAGAATTCAAATTGGGCTTCTTTCAATTGCTTGATAAAAAGGTTACAAAAATGTATTCCTCATGAAACAGAACTTGGAAACACCCATCACAAAAATAAGTATACAAGGAATATGTCGCTTACTTGCAATACAATTACATTTTGTTGTCACTCTTCTTAATCTTTAGATTTTTATCCTCTTTCAATGCTTCAAATTAGATATTTTATGGTAAAAGTAATAGGATCCCAACCTTTGAACTTTGTATCAATAGCTAGAAGAAATAGGCACCCTGCCAAAAACCCTCGTAGCGCCCCGAATCCTTATGAGATCTTCCTTTTCAATGGGTTTCATTAAAATGATATTTTGTTTATTGGATGGATACTGATGAGACTAAGTTGTTAGTGAATTGAAGAATTAAACAGTGCATTCTCTTGATTATTCATTAATTAAATAAACATTAAAAATGATAATTAAATAAATTATTTAACTATGAGAACTTTAATACCTTAGTTAATAATGACAATAGGAAAAAAATTTCAGTTCTTTGGTGTGACAATTGTATATAAATGTTTTAAGGAACATTGATAATAAAGAAAAAAAATCAACTTTTTTGGTGTTATGGTTTTGTATATGTTTGATTCAAATGAAATTTATCTTCATTGAAATATTATCCATGTCATGATGAGATCTCATCTGTCCAACTAGAAGTTTAATGCAACCATAATTATCAATGACCCCAAAACCTCATAAAGTTTGTTTGTGTGGTGTTCCATAATTATCAATAGCCCCAAAACATCATAAAGTTTGTTTGTGTGGTGTTCCATAATTATCAATAGCCCAATTATTAATGGCCCTAAAACCCCATTTTTCTTCCAGAAATTTCCATATAATTTCCTTTCCTTACAAATAAAGAATTGATGAGTCAAAAAATAACTTCATTTTGATAAAATAAAAAACTTCACACTAATTTCAAATCAGTATGTGATCAATTGCTTGACACATAGCCCTTATATAAATGAATTGGTTATACTTCACAATGACCTTTCATCATTTGTGATCAGTTACTTGACACATAGCCCTTATACCTCACACTGACCTTTCATCATTTTTGAATTGTATTTTTGTGATTACCTTTCCATGACGGGATGGGAGGCATTTCACCACAAATATTTTTAATACCTAGCATGGTGTGTTTCCCATAGCTTGCCTAATTGAGTTGCAGACTTGAAATTTAATTTGAAGAATATGAAGGAGAAATAGATTCATGTTTTGATAGTCCCTTGGCTCACATTCGGCCACATATATCCCTTTCTAGAGTTGGCAAGGAAGGTTGACAATCATGGTCTCAAGATTTCCTTCGTATCCACCCCCCTTAATATTACATGGATTAAGTAGCAGGTATTGCCTCTAGGAATCGATCTAGTGGAGCTACCACTACCCTCACTTGAGGACCTGCCTAATGGAGTGGAATCCACTACAGATTTAAAGCAAGGAGGGACATTCAATCTGCTCATTAAATCCATGGATGGCACAGAGAAGTCATTTTAAGTGATCCTACAATAGATTTAACCAAATTTTATAATCCATGATATGATGTAGTACTATGCTTTTGACATTGTGGCAATGCTGGGCATCCCCACCATATTTTTTGTTATAACATCTGTTGCCTATGCAGGATTCCTTATAGGCCAAGAAGCTATTGAACTAGAGAGGAACATAATAGTCCAGGATTTGATAGTCTCTCCACCTGGTTTCCCCTCATCGATCATTCTATATCAACTCTTTGAAGCGCAAAAGTTACTTTATGTTTACCAAAAAAGGAAGGAAACATCAGCCCTACAAAGCGATGGATGATGTGTATGAGGGGAGTTGGGTAGTAGTGTACAATATGTGCACAAAATTGGAAGGAGCTTACATTGAGTATTTGTAGAGAACCACTAGGCGGCCAATGGTTCTAGTGGGAATATTGATGCCTAGTCTCCCTTTGTGGCCTCCTGCTGACCATTGCTTAGCCTGGCTGGACCACCAGGTGCCTCATTCGGTAGTGTTGGTGGCCTTCGATAGCCAAAGTATTCTCACGAGCCAAGAGCTCACTACTCTGGCTCTTGGATTAGAATAAAGTGACATCTCATTTCTCTATGTTCTTCTCCATGACATGGCTACAGATTTTCCCCAAGGCTTTGTAACTCACAAGCTTGAAAAAGGAGTAGTGGTAACCGATTGGGTGCCTCAAATTCATATTTTGAGCCATCCTTCCACGAGAGATTTTCTAACATCCTCTTGATGATCTTGATTAGGTTATTATTGGTAGACTCAACCAATCCATTACCTTGAGGGTAGTAGTTGGATGAGGTACTCAAATGAACTCCACTCTTTACTGCCCAATCAAAAGTTTTAACACTTATGAAAGCAAGTGCATTATCTGAGATGATAACATGAGGAGCTCCAAACCTTGTTATAATGCTATCATAGAACTTCAAGATGGCATTTTCATTTGATTCCTTCAAAGTAACAGCCTCTACCCATCTTGGGAAGTAGTCTGTAGCAGTCAATATCTATTTGTGTCTAGCACTTGATGGAGGGTTGATCATGCCAATGAAGTCAAGGCCCCATTGTATGAAAAGCTGGTGCACTTGGATAGGATTCAATGGAAGGGCAACAAGCTTTTGTTTTCCAGCAAAGAAAGCACATTGAGGACAAACCTTAGCCCAATGATAATAGTCCTTAAAAAGACTAGGTCAATAGTAACTATCTCTCATTATTTTTGTAGTTGTTGTTCTAGGAGAGAAGTGACCACCATCTGCACCATTATGGAACTTTTCTAGCAATAGATTAAATTGGTCATTGTTAATGCATCTTAGCAACACATTATTCACATCCTTCTTAAATATAATGACATCCACAAGATAATAAGGAATATCGTGCAGCCTAAAATACCTTATTTGAGATTTGTTCAAGCCATTAGGACACTCACCATTTTGAAGAAAACCAGTGATGTCTTGTGTCCAACTTTGATTTTGCATTTGATCAGTTGGCTGGTCTTGAACTTGATTTACCAAGGCTTGCTCTTTTGGATCTTGAAAGTTGGATGCTAAGTGCTCACATAAACCTCTTCCTCTCACTAGGCTGGTTACCTTGATGTCAATGTCATATTCCATCACTGTGATCCATCCATCTCTATTTTCATTGAGATCCCTGCTTAGGAGAAACTCCTTGGTGCTAGGATGGGAGACCATGACATGGATCCTATTGTTGGAAACCATATGCTTGAACTTTTTCAAACCTCTAATGATGGTTAAAGCTTTCTTCTCAACAAAAGAATATCTCACTTCGTAGTCTTATAAGCCTTGGTTGAACATCCTCATCATTCTTTTATATAAGCATAACTGAGATAGTGTCAAGGTTAGCAAAAGTATAAAGAATGAAATCTTTAGCAAAATTTAGATTTAAGAGAGTGGGAGAGGCTGCAATTGCTTGCTTGATTGCCTCAAAGTTGCCTTTACCTTCTTTTGTCCAAGTAAAAACCTGTTTCTTTTTTAGCGGGGCTATGATAAGCTTTACCACAGTTATAAAGTTTGGGATAAACCTCCTTACAAAGTTTATTTTTATCAAAAAACTTTGCATCCCTTTATTGTGTTGTGAAAAAGACAAGTCTAGAATAACTTCAATCCTTTCAGGGTCAATAAATAAGCCTTCTTTTGAAACAACATGAACCAAAAGCTTACCTTCATGGACAACAAAGATGCACTTCTTTGGATTGAGGGATATGTCATACTCTCTACACTTCTCAAACACTTGCCTTAGATGTCCCATATGATCAACAACATCCTTTGAAAAAATGGTTATATCATCAAAGTAAACAAGCAAAAATTTATTGATCAAACCTTTGAAATCCATGTCCATTGCCCTTTGAAATGTAGCTCCAACATTGGATAAACCAAATGAAATCTTCTTGTAGGGAAAGGTCCCCCACTTGGTGGTGAAGGTTGTCTTGAATTGATCCCTTAATTTACCAATATTTTATTATAACCTGAATAACCATGAAGAAGTGAGAAATGTAGAGAACCGTAAACAACTTGCAGAATTTGTTCCATGGAAGGGAGTGGGTAATGATCCGTGATAGACACTTTGTTTAGATCATGAAAATACACACAAAGTCTAATTTATCCATGTTTCTTTCGAACTGGCACAAGGTTGGCTACCCAAGTTGAGTGCTTGATAGGAAAGATAATCCTAGACTCAATCAATTTGGTCAGCGCTTTCTTCATGAGTCCTTCTACCTTAGGGTTGATAGGCCTTTGTTTTTATCTTACCAGTTTAGCCCTATGTTCCAAATCAATGGTGTGATGAGATAGACTTGGGTCAAACCCTTTTAGGTCATTTTATTCCTAGGAAAAGATGTCATGAAACTCTTTGCATAATGCAATAAAAACTTGCCTTTTTGGTTGAGAACAAGCCTTGCCAATCTTCAAAAGTTTGTCCTTGAAAATCAGAACTCTCTCATAGTTCTCTTCTTTTGTTGACATGCTCATTCTTTGGTTTTTATTTTGATCATCCTCATTGAAGACACTCTCTAAGATAATCAGACCCTTGGGTATTTTATTTGTCTTCAGCTATATAATCTTCTCTTCATAATGATCATGCAACTTTTTTTGATATCTTGAAGAGAAGCTTGCCTCATTTTCCAAGAAGTGTGCAATGTGTTCATCACTTTCAAACACTTGCCATGACACTTCATTAGCCATAATGAAAGGTCTCACACTTATCTTGATATGAGATTGATATTTCTCTTATTCAACGTCAGCAGTTGAGTCAAAACATGCTCCTATTGCAGCCAGTTTATCAGCATGTTTGTTCAAGTCTCTTGGTATGGGTTAGATGTTGAAGGCATCAAAATCCTCAATTAGATCCCATACTCTATGCTTTTAGGACATGAGCAAGGGGTTTGAAGCTATATCTTGACTTCTCACTTGATGAATGACCAACTCACTATCTCCATAGACTTTTGAAATCTTGATTCCTCTCTTCTTTGCCCATTAGAGACCATGAACTAAGCCTTCATATTCTACCACGTTATAAGTGCAGCTAAAGTGAAACCTATAAGTAGAGTATTAAAAATTATTTGATGGGGAAACCAACATGACACTAGCTCCTTCACCTGCTTTGCTCCTTGAACCATCAAACAACATTTCCCACATGCCATCAAGCTCATGATCTTCATTGGTGAGTGAATGAATTGGGACATTTTCCTCATGCATGCGGTAAACTCCCAAATCAGTTTCCTCAATGAAAGTGTAAGGATCAAGGCCATGTGTTTCAATGTTGTACTTGTCAAGATAGATGTCAGAAATACCTTCAAGAGGAGATGTTTCACTATTTAGGACTACCTTTTCCTCCTGGTTGATTAGATAGTTTTGATTTCTCATTGTCTCCAAGTATGGCTCAATGTATAACCTTGCTAAAGGTTGAGTCCTTATGGTTACCTTGGTTCTATACCTTGTCTTGAAAGTGGTAAAAGACCAATCAGCAAAAAGGTATCCTCTTATCTTAGCCGTAAAGTCCTTAGACAAGCATATATCAAAGTGTGTTGGAACGTCCACCACCACAATATCTTGCATAATAGGGAAGCTTGGGCAGCCATGTAAAAAAATTTCATACATTTGGCCAATCCTAATGTCATGGTTGGAGTTCCATCCAGCTGCAACATGCCTTTACTATGTGGATTATAATTCAAACCTAGCTTATTAGCCACTACTTTAGGCATAATAGTAGTGCTTGCTCCACTATCCATAATACAATTGTGGACCAACTTATCTCTTAAAATGAGTGTGAGGTAGAATGGTGGAGGATTTTCATCTTTAGTGGAAGGCTCTAAAAGATGATTTGGAGAATTTGTGAGAGCCACACTATGATGCCTTGAAGATTGAGGAGCTGCCTGCATGCTTGCTAACTACTCTTGTAAAAGCTCTTTTTAACCAAGTATATGTAGAACCTCCCAAAGGGATATGATTGTCTTAGTGATTTTTAACGAGTCCACAATATTTAGAGATGGAGTATTCACTTTATCTTGCATTTTTGATGGTAATAAAGGAGTTTTTGCCTACTGTGTTGCAATATTGATAGTTGTATTTACATTCTCATTTTGTTGAGGAACATGGATTGTAGAAGGTGCAACACTTTGATTGAAATTTTGTGGCCTTAGAGAGGCATCAATTGGAACTATTCATGGATCATGGCCTTCTCCTAAGGCTCTCTTCTTGGACCTTGTATTAGCTAAAATTGACATGCCTTGAGTCAACACAAAATCATCCTTTTCTTGAAAGTTCATCATCCCCACACTTGGGTTGCTACCTTTTACATGATTATCCCTTTGGCTGGGACATGCTTCTTCTACTATCATATAAGGATTAGCTTATTTTTATGTAGTCAAAGCGTAGCTGGTTCCTCCATCATCATGTGTAAACTGACCTTGAGGCTACCCCCATTGGTCCACATGATCTTCTCCTTACACTAGATTTGCATGAACTAGAACAATAACCTTTACGAGAGGAGTAGAAATTGGATTATATTCATTGGGTTGTCTGCTATAACCTTGTTGATTTTGTCCTCTCCCTTAATAATTGTATTGGGATGGAGCTCTATATCCTTGTTGAGGATAGTATTATGTATTAGGAGGAGCACTTGCCTGATATTGAGCTTGCTTGAGTTGAGCTCTCAACGATTTGATTTATTCATCCTTGTCCACAATGTTATCCACCTTATTAGGAAAGGCTTTTGGCTTCACATTGGCATTGCGAACCTGAGACATGTTTGGAGCTTCAACCGAATTGTGGGACAACAAAGGCATGAAAACTCTTGGAGGGAGTCTTCCAGCCTGAATCAAGCTATTCTCAACCTCAATTGTTAGCTCATATGCACTTGGATGAGTGAATCCTCCCATTAACTACAACATAACAACAACATCAATACTAATCCCTTTGAGGTATGTTGGGAACACAAAGCTAGGAGGTGGTATCATGATTGGTGGCATCCTATAACATGTTCTTTGAAATCTCTCATTGAAATCTCTTATGGATTCATTTAGACCTCTTCTTATTACATTCAACTAATGTATTAGAGAACCATGATCATTCTTATTGTTGAATCTTGTCACTAATAGGTCTCTAAAACCATCCTAACTTGTAATGTAACCCCCTTCCAACATCCTATACCAATCAAGTGCTTTGCCTTTTAAAGACCTAGCAAGCAGTCTAATGGCTATGTTGGCCCTAGTGACATTATGGAAATTGTAGAAATTAGAGATGTCTTTAATATGTTCATATGGGGTAATAGGACCCTCTCAATTGAAACTAGAAAGATTTTTGGTAGTATTTGGAGGGATGGGTTCATATGCAAGAAGCTCTATTGATTTTTAGGTATTAAAATCAGGGAAAGTTTGACGTCTATCTATCCATCCCCTTTATGCCATTTCTCTTCTTCCCCTATGATCCTCTATTTCCTCTTATTCTTCAACTTCTTCCTCTCTTTGAACTCTTCAACCTCTTCTGCTTCTTCCCCAAAACCTCCTTGGCAAGGATTTAATAGGGATAGGAATGGTTCAAGGTGTTGTTCTTCAGAAAAAGCTTACACTGAAGGGGCTTGGTCAAGAAATCTTAAGGACCTTGTGAGGACCATGTAGGATAATGTATAAAAATTAGTCTAGAACCAGGGATTCACACCCTTTTGGAGTCACCAAATGCTGGGTTAGGGGTATTTCTACTACTTTAGGCCTATCAAGACCAACATTCTCCTTGACTTAGCAATAACTTAGGTCCCACTAGGCATGTCATAACTATTGTCTCCAAATCTTGCACTCTAGAATAGGGTTGTTTAGGCCTCCTCTAGATTTGGGCAATGTTTGGACATTTTCGGACCTGTGGGTGTGCATATAAGTGGAAATGAACCTCTAGGTTGAAAGGGCTAGCTCCCTATATTAGCTTTTTATGCATTAAAAATGTTGAACCAATTTGTATGAGTGAAAAGAGTCAAAAGTTTGCATAAATGAAAAGCCTAGTCTAAAATGGTGATACACCAAGAATTAGTATCTGCATGTATGTCCTATATTTATGCACAATACAGTAGAATATAGTCCATAACTCAAGCTCTAGAAGATTTCAGCATAATTATTTCAATGTAGAGACAAAATTAATTGGATCACACAAGGTAAGTAATTGGAAAAGATAACCTGTATAGTCCAAAAAAAGGGTTACACATGTGCAAAATCTCATACAACTAGAATGCACTCTACATGACCTGTTGGATCAGCTCTTTGTTCAAAAACATGAAGGACAGAGAATAAAAGAATAAAACATCACTTGTTGTCACTCTGTGTCTCTTGCATGCCTAGGCAAATATCTAAAACTTAGAAAGAAAATAGACTTATGCTTCTATTAGTGTAGGTTTTTATTTTTCCCTATTTAGTAATTAGGGAATATTATATATTTGTGCATACATGGAGTTTTCCTACATTCGTGGGATAGGCTAGCTTATGTGGAGATTGTGTGTCATATTTGTGTCATAAGGTGTCATAAGAATGTCATAAGTGACTCCTTTGACCGGCTATTCTGGGTATGGTAGTTACTTCTCTATTCTTAGCACCTTGTCACCACCTTTTTTGGAGGAGTCTATTCTTAGGGTGCTTTGACCACATTTTGTGGAGGAATCTATTCTTGGGGTGCTTTGACCACCATTTGTGGAGGAGTTACTTTCTAGCTCTCTTATATGTATTCTTCATTTTGGCCATTTCAAGTTAATCAGATTTTGGTTTTCTCTATTTTGTCTTGTGCAATTTCTCTTATTGTGTTAATTTCAAATTGCTTTAGCATCTTGTGGTGTGCACTTGTTCATCTTGTGTGATCACGTCTTCATTGCACTCGTGTTATTCGGATTCTGACAACAACTCTGATATGGTATCAGAGCAAAACTGGTAATCTTGTGTGTGATTATGCTTTTAGCTTATTTTAGAATCAAGAGGAGTGGAGTTCATTTTTTTTATTTTTAGATTTGATAAAAAATTAAAAAAAAAATCTGTCAATATCTGGTATCGTTTTCTTGGGAATCCTTGGCCTTTGGTTGTCTTCATTTCAGAGAGCAACATTCAACAACAGAAGGAGGAAGGTTGGCACTTAGTTCCAGCAAGGAGCAACAGTAACTTCATTCCTGCAAGGCACCTCACAGTCCAGGTCTTTTTTTTGGAAGAAACATTCTGCTTTGCTTACAGCTGACCAAGCCGTACGGCACAAGTCTGTGCCAACCACAAGCAGTCAGCACTCACAAAGAAGCACCAAACTTCTGCTGCCATGCCACTCAGCTGATACTTTTCTGTTTGCAGTGCCTTAGGCCGTACGGTGCGCACTTTTGGTAGCCTTCAGCAAGTCACCAACTTTTGCAATGCCTCTGCCCTTCTAGCACCCTAGTCTCTAGGAAGGTGCCTTCAATTCTGCCACCAGTAGGTCATACAACGTGTCCAACAGGTCTAAAATTCATTTTTTGGTCTTTTTTGCTGTCAAATTTTGGACTGTGCATTTTTAGATGCCCTTGCCTTGTTAAGTTGTGGAGCTAAAAGCTTCACCAGGAGGCTAATCAGGCAGGGACCAGGGATCAGCCGACGTCGGTCAGGAGTAGACTAATAGCAACCAACGTCGGTCACCTGTGCGTGTGCATGCTTCTGCATGTGTTTCCAGAACGTATTTCCAAAATTAGACATGTCTAATTTAAGAGGTCCGAGAGTGTTTGCATGTTGAAGGCTAATTTAAGTCTTGAGTCTGTGTTTCTAATTATTGTAATTAGGAGTCTAATTATTGTATGCTTGGGATCTTATTTAAGAGACCCATGAGGCATGTATTGTAATTAAGGCAAGTAAAGCATTGAAGCAAGAAAGCAAGGTCAAGGAGATTTGCAAGGTGTAAGGTCAAGGAGATCAGCTGAAGCTATCAAGGAGGGGATAACAACTCAGGTTGTTGAGTTAGTTGTGGTTGAGAAAGAGAGATAACTCTTGAGTGTGAATCACTGAACACTTGGTGTGGGAAGCCTGTAAGGTGGAAGAGTGTGGCTTCTCTTCGTTGTAATTCTTTTCTACAAGAGTGTTAATACAGATAGTATTATTTCTCATATTCTTTGCTGTTTCAAGTTTCTAGTTACTTAATCATTCTGGTTCAATTCCGTTTTTAATTGCTTATAGAAAAGTAATCAATTGTGCTTCTACGTTCCTAACAAAGTGGTATCAGAGCTAAGGTTGTAGGAAGCAGGTTATTGTTTGATTATAGGTCATTCTCAAGGGTTTTTGATTGAGTGGGAGTACAATAATGGCAGAAGAAAGTAAGCTACGAATGGAGAAGTTTAACGGCAAGAATTATCAACATTAGAGGATGCAGATAGAGGATTATCTGTATCAGAAATATTTGTACTTACCGTTGGGTGGGGTTGCATGCAAGCCTACAGATATGAAGGATGAAGAATGGAACGTTCTTGATCAGAAGGCTCTGGGATCCATAAGTTTGAGCCTTACATCATCTGTGATTTCTAACTTATCACAGTGTAAGACAACTAAAGAGTTGATAAAATCTTTGGCAAATCTATATGAAAAGCCCTCGGCTTCAAATAAGGTATTTCTTGTGAAGCAACTATTTACTTTGCAAATGCAGGAAGGTGGATCAGTATATAACCATCTTAGTGATTTCCATGGTTTGGTAAACCAGTTAAGTTCAGTCAATATTGTTTTTGATGATGAAATAAAGGCTCTCTTAATCTTATGCTCATTACTTGAAAGTTGGGAGAGTTTGGTCATGGCAGTAAGTAATACTGCATCTGCTTCTAAAATCTTAAAAGTTGATGATGTAGTTAGTGTAATCTTGAATGAAGATATTTGCAGGAAAAGCACAGGTGAATCATCAGGGAATGCTTTAAGCGCTGAAAGCAGGGGAAGGCAAAGAGAGAAGGTCGAGCAAGGAAAATCAAGGTCGAAGATGGAAAGGGGATCCAAATCCAAAAGTGGAGGTGTCACCTGCTGGTTTTGTAGAAAGAAAGGACACACAAAGAAAGAGTGTTGGTTGAGAGATAAAGAAAATCAACATGAATGTAAGGAAGAAGTAGATGTTGCAGGTATTATGGCACAAGATGCTCTCATACTTTTTTTGGATAGTCAGATAGAATCATGAGTTTTAGATTCTGGTTCTTCTTTTCATGCAACCCCAAATAGAGATTTGTTCCATGAGTATGCCCAGGGAGACTTTGGAGAGCTTTATTTAGGGGATGGTACGCCTTGTCAAATGGTTGGCAAAGGGAAAGTGTAGCTGGAATTGCAGACAGGCAACACATGGTTGTTGAAGGAGGTCATGCATGTCCCAGTCTTGAAGCAGAGTTTGGTTTCTTTAGGAAAGTTGGGTGATGAGGGATGCACAGTAACCCTCACAGTGGATTCTTGGAAGGTTACCAAGGGAGCACTTGTTTTATCAAGAGGTAACAAAGTAGGTACGCTTTACCTATCTACTTGTATTACTGATTCTTCTTCTGGTTTATCTACTTCAGCTGTAGATTCGGAGATGTGGCTTAATAAGCTTTGTCACATGAATAAGAAGGAGATGCATGTTCTTGAGTCAAAAGGTATGAGTTCAGATTCGAAGGGCATAGATCAAGTTAATTACAGGAAAAAAAATTTGATGATTTTGACAAGAACAGGGAAGCCTTGGTATTTATGGAGGAGATGATGGACATAGATCAGTCACAGGCGCTGAATAATTTTGAGCAGGGTAGTATGGACAGGGTTTTGAGCCAAGATGAGCTCGTGGATGAAAAATTCATCACTTACAGGAATACACAGTCATCGACATCGGTCACTTGGAACCGACGTCGATCAGACAGGTACCAACATCGATCATGTGCAGACCAGCAAGGTCGGTAGTGTCGGGCAAACAGAGACCGACGTCAGCCAGGGGGAACTGACGTCGGTGGGGGGTCAGTCGCAGGGAACTGACATCGGTCGGGTGCAAATTGAGAGATGGCCGAGATCGGTCATTGAAATGGATGTTGGGCAAATAGCAAGCTGTCAAAGAGTCTCAAACGCTCATGTGGAAGACTGAAAGGGTAAGTGGACCTCATATTCGTTGTTCACCTTCTTTATTATTGCTTACTGATGGTCAAGAACCAGGAAGATGTGAAGAGGCAATGTAGGTAGAATCTAGAAACAGTGGGAGCATGGCATGAATTCTTTAGAAGAGAACCAAGTAAAATATTTGGTAGAGTTGTCAGTCGGGATAAAAGCACTGATAGACGAATGGATTCCCATCTTAGAGAAGAGAGTGAATGGATATGTGAGACAAAAGGCTAGAATATATGGTCTTGAGTAAGCTGCAGGACAATGGAGGTTTGATCATTGTGTTTCTCTTTACCAGGTTGGATAATATTAGCTACATTATTATGTTATAGTATTGTGTGCTTGTTGCAAGGTTACACATACAGGGAGTTGCTGAATTAAAGGTAAAGTTAGTTCAGAGGTGTGTCATAAGGAATCTAGGAGCAGCAAGATTCTTTGGCATGAGTATGTTCAGAGACATGGAAGATCATAGGTTGGTTTTGTCTCAAGTGGGAGCTGATGTGAAGAAGGTGTTGGTAGGGTTTAATACGCAGGATGCAGAACCGATATGCACATCAAAGGTTGGACAGTTCAAGCTGAGCTTAGAACAGTGTTCGAAATCACATAAGGTCTGGTGTAGACCTGAGTTTTCCCAAGCAGTGGGAGTTGTCAGAAAGTTTAGATGTGGCAGGGGACTTTGGATGACAGGTATAACATCACAGAATGTGTGGTGGTTGGTCTTCAAAATTGAGCTTGAAGATGGAGGTGCCTGAGATGATTAGTGGAGGTTGTTGTACAGGTGCAACTATTTATCTCCAAGTGGGAGATTGTTAAGTTGTGAAGCTAAAAGCTTCACCAAGAGGCTAATCAAGGAGTTACTGACTGCAACCAGTAACCAACATCGGCAGTATTGCTAACGTCGGTCAGGCAGGGACCAAGGATCGGCCGACGTCGGTCAGGAGCAGACTGACAGCAATCGACGTCGATCACCTGTGCGTGTGCATGCTTCTGCATGTGTTTCTAGAACACGTTTCCAGAATTAGACACGTCTAATTTAAGAGGTCCGAGAGTGTTTCTATGTTGAAGGCTAATTTAAGTCTTGAGTCTATGTTTCTAATTATTGTAATTAGGAGTCTAATTATTGTATGCTTGGGATCCTATTTAAGAGACCCATGAGACATGTATTGTAATTAAGACAAGTAAAGCATTGAAGCAAGAAAGCAAGGTCAAGGAGATCAGCTGAAGCTATCAAGGAGGGGATAACAACTCAGGTTGTTGAGTTAGTTGTGGTTGAAAAAGAGAGAGATAACTCTTGAGTGTGAATTACTGAACACTTGGTGTGGGAAGCCTGTAAGGTGGAAGAGTGTGGCGTCTTTTCGTTGTAATTCTTTTCTGGAAGAGTGTTAATACAGATAGTATTGTTTCTCATATTCTTTGATGTTTCAAGTTTCTAGTTAATCATTCTAGTTCAATTCCGTGTTTAATTGCTTATAGAAAAGTAATCAATTATGCTTCTACGTTCCTGACATGCCTTACTTGGCATCCTATTTGGCACCCTTGGACACATGGCATCCTTCAAAACTGTTTTTGCTTCATTTTTATTAGTTAAAATTGATCTGTTAAAATAAAAAATTAGTGAATTTGACTGAGTATTAAATTTTTTAGACAGTTTTGTATTTTGGGGATTTTCAATTAAAACTTGTATCTTCGACCTACGAAGACGAAGGGTGAGGCCCGGGTTGGCAGAAGGCCAATTCCCCCTCACAGAGACCTCATTTAGATTCTTCATTCCATGCCGAATCCAACAAGTGGTTGGAAGGCCACTTACTCTCTCCATAACAGGTATTTTTTTAATGTTTTAGTGTTTTTTTGGCAAAAACACTAGTTTACGGGAAAATTGTAACTTTAATATCTTGCAAACGGTAGCTTAGTTTTGGGTGCCATTTTTTGAAAAAGTGCTTGTAATTCAATTATCCACAACTTAGACTTGTTATTTTTTAAGAATGCACTAGTTTATAAAGTGCCAAAATTTTGGGTCTCTTGGAATGCATTTTTGGCTAAGTCTGACGTCCTGTTTGCTTTAGTCTTGCACTGATTGCTCTAAGACGCATTTTCAGCTGAGCCTGACATCTTTTGAGCGTGCACTTGCATATTTGTGGGGGCTCAATATTTCGGGGGGGTGTGATTGCTTTTTCACAACTTGCAAAATTTCACTTTCATTCTCATTTTTGCATAAAATCACAACTTGCAATCAATACAACTTCACCTAAATTCAACTAAAAAAATAGATTTTTTTCAACTTAAACCCCTAACACCCTTCAACTATCATGAATGGAAAGTTAAAATGTCAATCATTCTTAGAAGCAAAGGGTTGTATAGGATCACCATGGGTACAGAAGTAGAACCCAACACAGATGCTGAAAAGGTTAAGTGGTACAACCGTAGTGATGAAGCCTTTAGGTTATTGAGTTTGTCTGTGTCTCCAAAACTTCTCTTCCACTTAGAATCCTCCCAAACTCCTAATGACATATGGGACACCTTAGAAAAGTTGGTTGGGAAGCTTGATGAGATGAGAGGTCATGAGCTCGAAAATGAACTCATAAGTCTAAGTCATAGCAACTTTGACACCCTACAGGACTTCTTCAATAAGTTTAAGGCCCTTAGATTTCAATTGAAAGAATGTGGGATAGAGAAGAAAAATGATCAACTCATTCTTTCTATTCTCGCAAAGTTAGGTCCAAGCTATTCAATCTTTGTCTCCACTTTCCATGCCACAAAAAGTGCCCTTGGCACTACATGAAAAATGTCTTCTTTGAATTCATTCATTGCCGACTTGACTAGGGAGCAAGATAAGCTAATTCAAATGGGCACAATGAAGTCTACTCAACCCCAAGCTTTGATAGCTGGAAATGGTAAAGATAAGACTTCAACATAGGAGAAAAAGAAAAAGAACAAGGACCAGGAGAAGAAGAAAGAAAACAATAATCCTGCCAAAAACAACACTGAGTCTTCATCCTCCAATGCTAAATCGAAAAAGGAGAAGGTTAAGTGTGCCTATTGTAAAAAGACAGGGCATGATGAACACAAGTGCATGAAAAAATAAATAGATCACCTAACTCATCTTCTAGAGAAGAACAACATAGGTGTTCCTGAGTCCATCAAGCATAATTCATCAACCCAAGATTCTACTAAGGTATAAGGCAAGGGTAAGGAGAAAGAAAAGGGCAAGGCCCTTATAGCAACTGCAGCTTCTACATCTTCATGGGTCATAGATCAGGTGCTTCTCACCACATGGGCTCTTCACTAGTTGAGTTTTCATCTTTAGAGCCTTGTAGCATGACTTCAATTAGTTTGGGTATGACACATCAATTTTTGTTTCAGGGAGAGGGTCAGTTGAAATGGAAGGAGGAACATTCAATAATGTTCTAAGTGTTCCTTCTCTTTCAACCACTCTCCTATCAGTGTACCAAATCACTCACATTGGTCGAGGCATGAGAGTTGAGTTTTCACCAGATTCAGTGTCTATCAGGGAGTTGCATAGTGATACTACAGTGGCAGTGGGTAGGGCAAATCACCAAGCTAGGTTATACACCTCACATTTTGCATCAAATTCTTCTCTGATAGCATTGCTGACTCATTCAGATGAAGTTAGCAAATTGTGGCATAAGCGGTTTGGCCACCTTAACTACCACTATCTTGAGCAACTTTGCAAAAATGACATGGTTATTGGCTTGCCTCGTGTCCAATTCTCAAAAGAACTTTGCGAGGGGTTCTCCCTTGGGAAGCATTCCGAAGCAAAATTTGACAAAGGCAAAGCTTGGAGGGCTTCACAACCTTTGGAGTTAGTCCACAATGATGTATCGGGACCCTTTCCCAAACCATCTTTCACAAGGGCCAAGTACATCCTCACTTTCATTGATGATTTCTCTAGGTACACTTGGATATATTTTCTCAAACAAAAGTCTGAAGTGTTTGAAAAATTTCTAGACTTCAAGGCTCTTGTTGAGAAACAGAGTGTGAAATCCATCAAGGTTCTTCAAATTGATAATGGAGGGGAGTATGTCAGCATCAGGTTTGAGCATTTTTGCACCACAGAGGGGATTGATTTGCAGTGCATAGTCACTTACATTCCTTCACAAAATGGGGTTGAAGAACGCAAAAAAAGGTACTTGAAAGAGATGGGTAGCTGTATGATTCACTCTAAATCTTTAGAACCACAGTAGTGGGCTGAAGCCATCAATTGTGCTTGCTACATTCAAAACAGGGTTCCTCACAAAGCTTTGAAAGGGATAACACCCTTTGAAGTTTGGCATAAAAGGAAACTTGATGTTGAGCACCTTAGAGTTTTTGGATCCCTAGCCATGGCCCGCATTCCGAAGAAGAAATGCAAAGCTATGGAATGTCAGTCCAAGCCTTGCATCTTTGTAGGATATTCGGATGGTATTAAAGGATATCGACTTCTAGATCCTGTCACTCATGAGTTATTCATCGAGAGAAGTGTCCATTTTCAGGAGAGTCCTAGAGACTCAACACTTGACACTTCTTCTCCCTCATTGGATCTACTTCATCATGATGATTCCTCATCAGATTCAGATTAGCCATAGCAGGTTCTTGAGCCAAAGACATCTTTTTCTTATTTGAGTTCAGACAATGAGGATAGTGATGCAGTGTCATCCACCTCTACTCAGTCAGAGGATGAGGAGTTAACACCTGACTCACCCACTTCTGGGCCACTTTGGGCCAGACAGACACTTGAGAGTGCTGGCACTTGGGTAGGATATCTCGCAGATGACAGACGTACTAGGGGGATTTTCATAGAGATCCACATGCCTTCTTTGCTACAGTTTCAGATCCACAGACTTTTTGAGAGGCATCAGGGGTACCTGAGTGGGATAGTACTATGGAGGAATAATATTCTTCCTTAATCAAAAATCACACTTGGGATTTGACTTCACTTCCTAAGGGAAGAAAGATGGTTCAATGTAGGTGGATATATCAAACCATGTTTGCAAAAGATGGGTCGGTTGATAAGTATAAGGCGCGATTGGTTGCCAAAGGTTTTTCATAGGTGGCAGGCATTGACTACTCAGAGACCTTTGCACCCATTGCAAAGATGACTTCTATCTGACTCACCTTGGCTATTGATGCAACACATAGTTGGAATGTGCATTAGATGGATGTGAAGAGTGCCTTTCTTCACGGAGACCTAGAGGAGGAGATCTACATGGAGCAATCGCCAGGATTTGTTCAGGATTCTTCCTTAGTATGCAGACTTAGGAAATCTATCTATGGCCTCAAACAAGCCCCTCAAGCTTGGTATGCCAAGATGGATTCCTTCCTTCTCACAGTGGGTTTCACTAGGTGCCATTCTGATCCCAATGTCTACTTGCAATAGGATGATTCGTTCTTGATTTTGGTTCTATATGTTGATGACGTTTTGATCACCGAGAGTTCTTCATCAGCTATTGGAGCAGTGAAGGCATCTCTCTAGGATAGATTTGACATGATAGACTTAGGTTTGTTGCACTACTTCTTTGGCATCGATATCTCATAGTCAGATTCAAGGATTTCTCTTGCATAGCCTAAGTATGCTCTTGACTTATTGGCTCAGTTTCACATGGCTGATTTCAAGCCATCTCTGACTCCCTTTCTATCAGGAGTCAAGCTTGAGGCTGATTGTTCTTCACCATTGGTTGATGCCACTCGATATTGCCAACTTATTGGTAGCCTCATCTACTTGACTCACACCAAGCCTGACATATCATATTCAGTGGGACTTGTCTCCAGATTCATGCAGGAACCCCATGAGCTGCATTGAAAAGTAGCTAAGAGGATCTTGCATTATATACAGGGTTCACATAGATATGGGATTATTTACAAATTTGGCACAGAGGTTGACTTGGTTGGATATACAGATTCAGACTGGGCTGACAATTCATAGACTCGCAAGTCCACTTCTGGTTACAGTTTCTCTCTAGGTTCAGGTCTTGTCAGTTGGTCTAGCAAGAAGCAGAATGCTATTGCTATATCATCCACAGAGGCAGAGTACAAGGGAGCTGTTAATGTAGCTACTAAGGCTATTTGGCTTCAGGAGATTCTTTTTGAGTTTGACATTCCCATCAAGCAGCCCACCATCATTTATTGTGACAACCAAAATACCATTCAAATTTGCAGGAATCCAATTCAGCACCAGCGGACCAAGCACATAGAGATTCATATGCATTTCTTTCAGGAGCTTATTCATAGTCAGGTCATTGACTTAATATTTTGCCAATCTAAGGAGAAGGTTGTAGACATCTTCACCAAACCTTTCACCGAGAGCAAGTTCATTCATCTACGAGCTCTTCTTGGGGTGCGGTCTACATCTGCAGCAGCATCATCTTCAGGGGGCCTTCTAGCCTCTTCTTTTATTTTATGTCTTTCTTTTGGGGGGGAAGTTTTTCCCTACGGGTTTTCTCCTTTTCTCTATCTTATGGGAGATTGCATTTGTACATGGGTACCTCATAAGGGCTAGTTTTCGAGACCCATTTTTTATTTCCACACTTCCCACCTAAGTTGCGCTTATGGGGGGTATTAGTGTAGGTTTTTATTTTTCCTTATTTATTAATTAGGGAATATTATATATTTGTGCATACATGGAGTTTTCCTACATTCATGGGATAGGCTAGCTTATGTGGAGATTATGTGTCATATTTGTGTTATAAGGTGTCATAAGAATGTCATAAGTGACTCATTTGACTGGCTATTCCGAGTATGAGAGATACTTCTCTATTCTTATCACCTTGTCACCACCTTTTTTGGAGGAGTCTATTCTTGGGGTGCTTTGACCACTTTTTATGGAGGAGTCTATTCTTGGGGTGCTCTGACCACCATTTGTGGAGGAGTCACTTTCTAGCTCTCCTATATGTATTCTTCATTTTGGCCATTTCATGTTAATCAAATTTTAGTTTTCTCCATTTTGTCTTGTGCAATTTCTCTTATTGTGTTAATTTCAAATTGCTTTAGCATCTTGTGGTGTGCACTTGTTCATCTTGTGTGATCACGTCTTCATTACACTCACATTATCTGAATTCTGGCAACAACTCCGATAGCTTCTTTACTCAAAAGCAAGAAAATGGAAAAAAATTCAAATTGGGCTTCACCGTACTATCTATGGATGATAAAACAAGAGCCCAAGGGTCCTATTTATAGCAAAAGAGGGAGAAAATAGAGAGCTCTTGGGGTGCCAAAATAGAAGTCTGTAAAGTAGTTTTCAATCACCATCTTAGTGAAACTGATTCTAACTGTTCTCTAATTCAGTTGGAGTTTGTCCTTCTCTTTGATTCTCCCTCTTGAAATGACCAAGATCATTGAAAAATCAATGGTGATATGACCCTCCATAAAAAATGGCTTGGATCGCTGCTATGAACCTTAGATTCTTCCTGAAAGATCTCACGTTTTACACTGCAGACCCATTCGGATTTTCCAAGTGACTTTACTTCTTACTTGATTCCTTGGGTTCTCTGATTACTTCTACTTATAAAAGTCATAATAAATGTTTTTTGAAAATTTGTTTTGTACTATCTCTGCCCTTTCAAGTTTTTTGATTGCTTTTGCATATAAAATTCATAAGCAAAGCTCTTTTAAAAACCTAATTTTGCTTTGCTTAAGACCCTGTCGGGTTCTTTGAATGGCTTTACTCCTTGCTTGAAGAATTTAAACATGAATTTGACATCCTACAACACGTCATCTTTGAATCTCAATGGCTAGTTGGCCACCTTAAGTTTGACGTCTTATGATACGTCATCTTTGCACCCCAACGACTAGTTGGCCACCCTAAATTTGACATCCTGTGGTACGTCATCTTTACACCCCAATGACTAGTTGGTTGTATTAAACTTGATGTCTGACAACATGTCATGGGAACCCATTAGGTCAAGTTTATGTTTCGAGCAATTTTCTTGAAGCAATTATTTCAGACAATTTGTCCAAAGGAATTCTTTTAGGGACTTTGCCCGAAAGGCAACGACTAGTTCCTTCAGGAACTTTTCTCAAAGGACACTTGGGAAAGTTTCATTCAGAAAAGTTTTGAAGGACACTTGGGGAAGGCACAGGGTCCCTTCAAAAAATTCCAAAGGGCATTTCCAAAGGAAATGGCCCTTCGAAACTTTTTCGAAGGGTATTTCCAAAGAAATAGCCATTCATAACTTTTTTGAAGGGCATTTTTAAGACAAAGTACCCTTCGAAAAAGTTTGAAGGGTCACTTGGGAAGAAAAGTGCATTTCAAAACTTTTCTAAAGGGTCCCTTCGACAACAAAGTGCCCTTCAAAACTTTTCTAAAGGGTCACTTAGAAAGAAAAGTGCCATTCGGAAAAGTCTGAAGGGACACTTGGGAAAACAAAGTGTGCTTCAGAATGTTTTGAAGGGACACTTGGGGGGGAAGAAGGCAAGAAAGGCCCTTTGGAAAAGTTCTGAAGGGCCACTTTCGAGAGGCATTATCAAGACCATTTCAAGTTTTATAAGCCATATTACTTACTCACTTCAGACCTCTCACTGCTCGCTATTTATAAAGCAATATAAGACTTTCTCCTTGAAAAACCCAAAGTCATGCATCGTTAAAAACCTGTAATGCATTGGAAGGAGTAATTTAGGTTCATAAACCCAGATTACTTCTACTCATGTAATTTTTATAATTTGAGTCATTCAAAGAACCTTACTTGGTCTTGAAGAGTAACTCGATTTTATGAGGGGCCAAGACTTGACTTGTGGAGAACCCGACATACACTACAATGGAGCCAAAACACTTTAGCATCATTGACTTGAAATTTTGGACCTCTAAAATAACCTATTCTTGCAACTGTTATTTGGCTCTCCATGAAAATGGTTGAATAAATTGTATTGAGGTGAAATTTGGTCAATAGTTCTAGTGTGTTATGGATGTTGCCTTTGCAAGGATAATTAATTTGTTTGTTACTATGTATCAGGACAATGTCACTGTGTACTCCAAAACAAGAGAAGAGCATGTCACTGTATTGATCAAATGCAAAGAGTTTGAAATTTTACTTAATCCTAAGAAGTGTCACTTTGGAGTGAAAAAGGCCAAGTTGCTAGGACATATAGTTTTGGATTCTTTTGCAATGAGTCTTGGTCATGTAAATCTAACATTTGTACTGAATCTAGCACTAGTTTACGATATGGACTCCTTGGGTAAGATATTAAATGAAATATCTTTCCATTTCCCCTCACCATTACTGCTAAGCTAATCTTGGAATATATCACTATTTGCATGTTTTGTAAGTCCTTTCCCTTTCTTCAATATGTATGAGTGCATTGTTTCTATATTTTCTTAGCTCTAATATAATTGCTATAGGTGTAAATATATCAAGAGTATGAATGAATGGAAGCTACAAGACATACTTTGAGACCTCAATGTTCTATCCCTACATCAATGACTGTGCAATGTTCATTTGATCTACGCATCAGACATGGAGTAGGGTCGTAATGTATTTTTTAGATGATGTCACTTACACATCAATAAAAAGTGGGAGAATGAGAGCACCCACAATAAATCTTAGGCCTTTAGTCATATGGTGTGGTCACATGAGGTAAGCACCTAGCTTAGCCTTTGGTCATATGAAAATTAACCTTGTGGTCACTTCCAACCCAAAAATACTTAACTTTTGCTCTATAGAAGCATACATTTTTTTAAGAAAATTGCTTCATAAAATTTTTAAAGTTTTTCCTCTGAAGGGCCTTGAGTTTTTTTGAGGAAGTTGATCAAAAATATTTTATATTAGTTAAATTCAAATTTTTCATGTGAGTTAAGATTTTTAAAAGGATATAACTTTTAATTGGTAATTCAAATTTGAATGTTATCTTCTTCAAAAGTATTTGTTTTTTACTCTCTAAGCATTAATTGTATTTTTGGCCTCCTTTCAAACCAAATATTATACACTCTTAGACGTATTATCAACTAAATTTAATGTCCCTCTAGTTCTTTCATACTTACGCACAAATTGTTCAAGACGCATTCTCAATTGTGTCTGAGATCTATACGAGCATGCTTGTATTTGAAACATGAGGGGGTGACTTTGATAGTACTATATGGTGTTGTGTATTTTTATTTTTTGCATTTTTCCTTACTTTTTACATCAACCTCTTTTCTTGTATTAAGGAAAATTTCTAGTCATGTCCTCCTCTTACGGCATATAATTATCATGGATAAAAATACAATGTGCTACTTATTCTAAGAAAATAAGGAATATATAAGATTATTATGAATAAGGAAATTAAACCTACAATAGATGTAGAGAAAAATAAATGGTTTAACAAATATGATCAAGCACGTCGTTGTCTTAGTTTGTCTATTTCTCTTGACTTATATTTTCACATTGAATCTACTAAATCATTGAATGAAGTATGAACCACACTAAAAAAACTCTTTGAAAATCAAGATGTGATGAGAGGTCATGAACTAAAGAATGACCTCATCAGTTTGAGCCTGGGTGACTTTCACACACTGTAAGACTTTTTTACTAAGTTCAAATCTTTTAAGTTGCAATTAAAATAATATGAAATAGATAAGAAAGATAATCAACTTATCTAATCTTGTTGAAAATATTGTCATTGATGTCAAAGGTCTAGCATTATTGGTGATAAAGGCCCCATTGCATTTAATGGTGTTTTTAATATTCATATCTTGGCTAATGTGTGTTAATATTTATTTAATATTAATGAATATATTTTTGGTTGCATATAAGTCAAAGAGGGCCCATGAAGAAGTAAAAGAGTCACAAGTAAAAGATGAAAAAGGAATGGGATGCATTTTCTCATGAAGAGTCACCTTGAGGAATTCCAAGAGTCACCAAGATAAAGACAAAAAAGGAAAGGACGGTTTTGCTTATGAAGGGTCACCATATGACTTTTCAAATGCAAGGATACGAAGGGTCATGCAAGTTTGGTGCCATTTTTCATGAGGATTGAAGGGTCATAAAGGGGGAAGGCCAAAGGTCATTTGGAAAGCTATAAATAAAAGCTTGAGAAGCTATTTGTAATATGCAAGAGAGTGCATGGTTTGTATTTGTTTTTAAAGAGAGAAAAGCAAGAGATATTGTAGAGTTCTATCATTTATTGAGTAAGCAACATTGAGAGATAGTTGTGATTTATACACAAGAGGGGTTGGTGCTCTTGTGGATTGGTGCTCATAAATTTTGTAAGGGGTTGATGCTCTTGTGGGTTGGTGCTCACAAATAGTTATTGTGTTGGTGCTCAGTAAAGGGGTTGGTGCTCCTGCAAGTTGGTGCTTGCAAACTTTGTATTTTGAGTTGGTGCTCATTCATATACTTGAGATTGTTCTCCATGGTTTTTTCCACTTTGGGTTTCCACGTAAAAATCAGGTCTCTCTCTCTCTCTCTCTCTCTCTCTCTCTCTCTCTCTCTCTCTCTCTCTCTCTCTCTCTCTCTCATGTGGTGCAAATTATTATTTTAGTTTTATTTCATATCTTGAATGTATGATTGAGTGGTTAAAGAAAAGAAATCAGATTAAGTAAAAGATATATAATATACTGATTCACCACCCCCCCTCTCAGTATATTTCGTGCTTAACAAATCTATACTCTGCAAACTCAGTCTAGACTATTCTATGTTTGTGTCCACTTTTCATGCCATAAAAAGTGCTCTTGCGACTGCATGGAAAATGTGTTCTTTAGATATATTTATCACCAACTTGACTTGGGAATAAAATAAGTTGATATGGGTGGGCACAATAAATTCCTCAAAATCTCATGCACTCTTTGCTAAGAAAGAGAAGGCTTCAAACAACAAAGAGAAGAAACATAACAAAAAGAATCAAGAGAAGGATGCAAATCCTCCCACCTTCAAATCCAAGTATGCAACTTCTTCATGTTCTAAGCTAAGATAGATTAGATAAAATGTGGGTTTTACTTGGGAAAGCACGATAAAAGAAATTGTTTTAAAAAGCAGATTGAAGTCAACTGACTAAGATGCTCGAGAAACACAACATCAGTGTCCCTGATTCTATTGGAAAACTAGAGAGACCCGTATACAAATTACACACAAACACATAAACTTTGATGTTTTATTCACAAAATAAGTTGATTAAATACATCAAAGTTGCTACTAAAAAAAGAAGAAAAGTTCATAAAATCTTGGGAAGATACAACTATCTAATTAAATGTCACCTAAATTGGTGTTATAAATAATATCTAAATAATGCTAACAATCCCCCTTTATTACATTGTTTTTACAAACATCATATTTCTTGATAGTGGTTCCCCCTATATCTCAAACACTGTTAAAAGTTTTACACTCTCCGTGTATCCTTCTCACTTTTTGAGGTGGCATCTTTGTGGCTTCATGGTCTTGGTGGCACCTTGGTTTTTTTCTTACAAGATTACCACAAACATGCAAGTGACAGGTGTACATCTATCTACTTAATACCTTCAGTGGTTTCTTGGATTATCACAAATCCATATGGTTTTTTACTGCAGGTAGACCATGAACTTGTAGGTGGTATTAGGTCTCGACCACTTCAATGGTTTCTTGGATTTCTACAAACCCTTTTCTAAGAACCAAGTGCTACTTTAGTGTTTTTTCTCCCCACAATGTTTTTCATCAGGAGGTACCAAACTAGAAAATAATGCTTAGTATTTTATTCAAAAACACACTGCACAATCACAACATGCACAACATAGAATAAACACATTGAAAAAATGTCACCATAACAATGATGTGACCCCATCATAGGTGACTCATCAGAGGATGTCAATTATCCTCCATCCTTTGGGTATCCTTCAGCCTCCAGTAGATGGAGTTGCTCAATCAATTGATATGTTGATGTAGCTTAGGTAAAAATTTCAAGGAAAAATCTTCCTTGTGGTTTGGACATTGCATACAAGCAAAAATGTGTCTATAGAATAAATATTTTTAAATTTTACAATTTTTTATATGAACCTTAAAAGACGTTAACTCTAAATTCTGACACAAAAATAAGACTCTTGACAAAATAATTCAACTGTTGATTCTTTTAAAATTTTAAGATGACTTTGTTAACAATTTTATAATGACATTTACAAAAATTAACAAATAATAACTTCAAATATTTTTGATCATATCTCCTATAACATACAATGATTATTGTCATCGGCCAAATAAATATACTCCTATTAAACTAATGAATCGAAGATTTTATGTAATGACTCACTAAAAATTTAAAAACAAGTACACCTTATTAAAAAACCAACGGCTAATAATTGAAAAAAGCATTATCTAAAGACTTTGACTATCTCATTATTGCTCTTAACAGTCCAAGTTATCCCTATCGATGAAGAGACCAAATTTGCGCTATCTTTGGCAAAGAATGCAAGGAAGTCAACACAAGAAACAATCCCAGGGCACACCGCCTCCAATCACTGTCAATCACCTCAAATCCACACAGGCTCAGATTGTTTGCAGGCGAGTTGATAAGCACCGAAGCATCACATCCCCTCATGAAAATAGTCATGGAAATACATTCGTATAAGGCGATCAATGAATTTAGGAGTCTTGTTAACTACAATTTTCACTTCTTCAAACACAGTTGATTCTGTATCTAGATCTAAGCTGTAGCCAGACCAAATTCAATTCATATTTGAAGGTACATCCATAGCATATCCATATCAAAAGGAATGTATGAAAATACCATCAATGCGGGATCAAAGGTCAATTCCATCAAAGTACCACTAGGAATTATTAATGTAGGCAGCCTGAATTTGAAGACGAACTAATGATGATGAATTCAGTATCAATGAGTTAAATACTACAAACAGGTTTCAGATATGTCAATCGTTCTTTTACCCATTAGCAAGGTAACCATAAATTATGGTTCTACCCATCATAAACATTTAAAATTCCATATTGAGAGGGACAAAAATCCTTGCATCTCTAATACCAGTGTTGGGAGATTAGAGAGACCCGTATACAAATTGCAAACAAACACAAAAACTTTGATGTTTTATTCACAAACATGAGCTGATTAGAGACACCAAAGTTGCTACTAAAAATAGGAGAGAAGTTTGTAAAATCTGGGGAAGATATAACTATCTAACTAAATGCCACCTAAATCAGCGTAGATCGCACTAACTAAAATAAATAATGTAATATCTAAATAATGCTAATAGATTCTATCATTTAGAATTTATCAACCCATGAAGCCTCTAAGGCAAATGATCATGGTAATAAAAATAAAAAAATAATAGTAAGGGAAAATCAAAGGGCAAGGCCCTAGTTGTAGTTGTACCTCTAAAACCTACATGGGTCATTAACTTTGATGCTTCACATCACATGGCCTCTTCACTAATAGAGTTAAGTTCATTGGAACCATATGACATGTTCTCTATACAATTGGGTGACAAAACTTTTAAAAAGATTCTCAGGAGAGGGTCTATTGAAGTGAGTGGGGAAAAATTCAATAATATTCTAAGTGTTTCATCACTTTCAATTAATCTCTTATTAGTTAACCAAATCACTCACCTTAGTATAGGCATGTGAGTTAAGATCACTCTATATTCAGTGTATGTTAGAGAGCTGCATTGTGATATTATATTGGCAAAAGGAATGGTCGATCATCATATCAACTATATAGCTTCTCATACTTTGCTCCTAACTCTCTTTCAGATTGTTATTCTTTAGAATCCCCTAAATATGATATTATTTCTAAGTTTTAGTACACCTTTGATATTGATGAGTCTTCTTCTAATATAGATGACTACAACAGTGATGAGGACATACCTCTACCACACTTTATCACCTTTCAAATGTTGAGAAGTTGTTCCTCGATCAACCTACCCCTAGTCCGATTCAGATCTTACGTGGAACATATATACTAATCCAAGACACATCAAACATCAGGGAGTCTATACCATAATTTTAGAGCATTCAACAGTGCTTCATTACCTATGCTCTTGGTGTACCTGGCACCATCATTGCATAGAATAATTGGCTCTCCTACCTTGCATGACAATAATAGTTCCTTGGATAGAAAACACATATTGGTTGAAGATCCATCATGTTCTTGGCAAACACATTCATTGTTCTAAGGTGATCCACTCTTCACTGCATTTATTTTTGATCCACAATCACTTTTGAGATTTCTATTGTAGGATACTGGATGGCTTCAAGCAGTTGTACATTATAGTGGGATTTTTTAGCTCCCTTTTCTTCTTTGCTCTTTTTAAGGAGAGAAGTTTTATCCTATAGGTTTTCTCATTTTCTCTTCTTTATGGGAGTTGCATTATACTTGGGTACCTCATCAAGCCTTGTTGTTAGAACTTAATTCTTTTACCCACCTAAACTATGCTTCAAGAGGGGCGTTAGAGTAGGTTTTTTCCCACTTTTGATTTTACCTACATGGTTTTTAGTCAGCTTGCTTATGGTTGTTAAGGTCATTGATTATCTAATTATGAGTTGAGTTGTTACTTCTATAGTGACTTAATTTCTCACTATATAATGTATCTCTTTTGGACTTTTTGACTAATGAATCAGATAATCAATTTATGAAGCTCTCTTTTGCTTTGAATTTAATGTCACCTAATTCCAGGGTTTTTGTATAATTTGTTATGTTAAAAGATTTTGATGTATTCCAACATGGCTAACACACAACTATATAAAAAAAATACAAATCGACTATTAGATTAATACCATCCTTGTAGCATTTCATAATTGCAAAAAACAATCTTAAACCATATTAGGATAATTGTGACTATAATTTAGTATTTCCACTATACTGCAATCATATACAATTGCTTCTCAATTAAAATAGCAGTGACTAGTTGTTACATGACCCTTGTTATATTAATGCCATATTATGTTAAATATTAAATTGGATCTAATAGGTAATTTATTTTTAAATAATGTGTAAGAATAATAATAATAAAATGTCTCGTCAAAATAAAATCATTGTAGTCTTATTGGTGAGGATGATGGTTTCTAATATCTTTCATTAAAGTATAAATTTCTTTTTGATATTTGATACACAAAGAGTCAAATAGATAAAATTAATTTAAATTCTTAAATTATTTTGACAAATTAAATACACATAATTATAACTATTTAATCAAAATTATATATAATTAATTATCTTTAATCTAATTAAATATCCCTTTATCATAATTACTTAGAAAAAAATATTAATATCTATATTAATTACTTAGACAAATGCACAATTGGCATCGAAAAAAATTGGAGTAGCTGTGCAAATCTTCAAATCCCTAGTACTTCCTACCTCTCGATAGCATCTTCTTAAACTGTCGCTACTGCTCATTTTAAGGCGCAAATATTTTGTAAACAATTCTTTAACTTTTGATGATGCATGAAATCAAAATATACAAAATTATAGAGATAGTAGTCCCTAGTATGGAACCTCTTGGTTACTCTTTATTTTTCTTTTTCCTTCCTTTATTTTTAAAAGGTCGGTCAAACAAATTTGAATACATTTCCTCAAAAATATCACATCCTCAGTTTCTCCTAACTCTTAAATATTTTTATTTTTTAACTCTTTGATATTTTGATGACTATAAATTTCATCTAAATTGAACATATACATATAATCAATGGTTAAATAGTTTACATATTTATTTTTTTAATGTTAAATTATATTTTTTGAATATTAAAATGATCAATAGTTAAATAGTTTGTATATATTTTTTAAAAATATGTATTTATATTAAATATAAAAAATTAATAAGATATATTGTTTTATTACTCTTAGACAATTTAATCACATGCATAACATCTATCATTATCGATCCAACAGAAAAGATGTGATAGCATTATCCATCTAACAGACAAGATGTGACATTTTAATGAAACCCACTGAATATGATGGATGCTCTATTAAAAGTTTCTCCCATTCTAAGGAGAAAGAATATGATGCTATGATTTGCTCTTAAACTATTTGAAAAATAATTATCCATATAGCAAATTTGTCTGGGTAATTAAGAAATATTCTTTGTATTGGTGTTAGGGACGGTGAAAAAATTTAGCTTATTCCTTAAAACAAAATATGAAGTGTTGAAGTTACAATGTTCTCCTGTTTCTTTGTAATGGCGTTAGGGATGGTGAAATTTGGGGGCAAAAAGACTTACCTGCATCGACAAACACCGCTGGGTGTTTTCTGAGAGATAAGATATTAACTTTGTGTGACTTGGGAAGTTGGGCTTTGTGACAAAGGACACATTCCCAGATCATTCTATTTCACTGTTAAAGCAAGCACACTATGACAATAATTTTAGAATATTCTATTGTGAGTTGCACCATGTGCCTCCCTGGTTGATCCAATGGAATCTTTCTAAGTACCCTATTAAATAAATAAATTGCATAACAACTTGGGATTGTCCCAATATTGCACACTATTTAAAATTTACAATATTTTTTCACTTTAAAAATATAGTGCATGCTTTCAATAAAAAAATCAACCTTTTAATATTTCGATGAGGAAAAGTTTCATCTCAAGTCAGTATGTGCCTTTCCTTAGATTGCACAACCATCACACTAAATAAGGGAAAAGTATCTCTCCTTGTCACATGACATTCTTAAAGGTTAAGTTTATTAAATGTTTAGTTCCTTGAAAATTTAACATTTTTCATATTTTTTTATAGTAACTCGTACGCAATTGATAAAAATATGTAATTTCAATCCATAAACAATTTAATCTCATCAATGACATTGTGTCATTGTCTATCTAAAAGACTTAGCCACGTTAACAAACACAACTCAATATTTTTAGAGAGATAAGTTATTGAATTTATTTGACAAGCGGGGGAAGGTCATTATGAAGAGGCAGGTGGGGCTTTGGAATGAAGGACACGTTGCCAGCGTACATACAACTCCCTTTATTTTTGATGTTAAAGAAAGCATATTCTCTTTACTTTATAACCATAATTTTGGAATATTCTTTGAGGTGGTGGAACTCTTATTATTTCTCATCAAAGACAAAAAAATGATCGAGACATGATACTGTATATTGGATGAATCGATTACAATCAAATTGTAATACAAATATCAATATACGGGAAGATTAGATGACATGGTAAATTATGATAGTCAAAATTAAGGTTTTATAATAAAACTATAAGAATCATCAAAAGTTAGGATAAGTGGAGTTAAGTTTTATTTTTAGGATGTCCAAAATATCAAAGTTCCTAAATGTTAGATATGTGAAATTTTGAGTAATATTTTAAATAAAATTTAATATAATTTTGGGTACAATCTTCAATAGATATGATATAATATTAATGCGAGGTGGATCTTCAATAGATATGATGTAATATCAATGTGAGGTAGAGTTAAAAATCATTATCAAATATCGTCTTTCACATTTAAATAAATTTTGAAGTACTGAAATATTATAGTTATGCACCTTATCAATTATGAATCTCCAAATCTATCATATTGAATATGGTAATGTACATGCCCCATTAATATGTGTATGACTATGATGAGTGGCATATATTTCCACTTTTAAGACTAGAAATAGACATATAAAGAGCATATCTCAAATGTAAGGAACTATGTATGCATCATGGGTAAGATAAGATATAAAACCAATAATGTCTAGCATAGAAAGATGTAATATTTAAAGCATTTATGTTATAGATTTTTATCATTGAAACCTATGATATAATCAATATAAGTGTAATAATAATGTGCTCTACATGGAAGAAATGTAAAAAATATAATATTAAAGAAATTCCTCATATGGGCATTGTTATAGCTTAAATATTCACCCTTGAGAGGGTGTATTCAAGCCCTCTCAATTGAGCTATACAATGGAATTAATCATAGGTTGTGGATGACCTCTAAGAGTACTAAACCTTTAGATTATAGGGATAGCTTCCTTTGATGTATCAATTAGGCTCACAACACTACACTTATAGCTTGTAAGGAAAAGGGAGAGGGATATCATGAAAGAAACCTAACTAGGGAGGTGATACACCAAACTGATTGATCACTACCATCCAATTGCATGTGCACTTGTAGGTCATGAGACTAACCTAAACATACACCACTCCTAATCTGAATCTCTTGCATCAGCATTTCAATGGGGAGGTTGTGATAGATGTTTAAGCTAGGAGGACTAAACAAGAGGTCTAAAATGACACTAATGAATAGATAACTACACACAACCCTTACACTTCAATTGAACACTTCACATGACCTATAAGAGAAGTTTTCAAATTGTATATAGGTACTAGAATAGGACAACATGTTAAAAAAGACTAAGAAAATGACTCATCAAGATCAACTATACATGCATACATACTAAGTATAGTCATAGAAAGAGGTAAAACCAGTAGTCTTGTTTGAGGTCTGTATAACCTTAAATAATGCATTAAAGTGTTATTATTTAGTAAACCACCTCCCAAACTCATTATAAGCTCTGTGAGCCTATGATCAGGGTTTGAGAGAAAAATTGTGTTGTTGACCCTATGAGCCTATGTTTTGCATTTTCTCCCTTATCTCAATATCTTAAAGTCATGAGAAAATATCAATACATGTTTTCCACCTTATTCAAACATTTCAAACCTAAAAACACTCCCATACTTGCAACACTTCTTAGATTCTCATACATGGACCTATGTATAGCAGTCTTAGGCTCTTGACTACAAGTATTAAGCAAACTCTTTCTTTATTGACACTTTAGTGTTTTGAATGACTAGGAGAGGTGTCTCATGTTATCTTTACCCTTGATAAGCCTCTCCAAATATTATTCACTCCATACATACACCTCATTTACAATCTTACATAATAGGCATATTAGCACTTGGATGATTCTTGAGAGGTGTTTTAAAGTTCCTTCATGTTTTTTGACCTTTTTCAACCTTTTGTCACTTTAAATTCACCAAATTATGCATTTATTACTCTTATATACTTGTGGTGGGTGGTAGGTAATCATTTGACCTAGAACTCATTCTCACCTATGACTACCACTTTTGATCCTACTTGATTCATTAGTGGCACTATGATTTGCTAAGATGTATTGACATCTTCTCTATATTATGAGAATGGGAAGCCAATCCCATATTGGTTTCTCCATTCTGACATTAAGATGAACATTTCCCTCTTATGCCTTATTTCATATACATAGACTTCTTTCATTGTATACACCTAGACTCCATTCTTTCATCATTGGTTTGATGGGTTTGAATCTCAAGGCCTCAAGAAAACTTTGAAATAGAAATAAAACACCATGTGATGTTTTCAAAAAACCATATCTACATTCCACAAACTTATTTTAGTGTCATTGTTGACCTACATGTCTACAAGCCTATAGGTTTCACAATCCCCTTCTTTGCTCTAGGCTTGAAGAAAGACTCCTTCGAATCTTGACTAACCACATGTGGTTTCACTTTATTGCTCCTTGAAAGTGAAATTCAAGGCTATTAAAAAATGTTAATTTCCTTCAAGATCCAAAGACAAAGAAGACCATTCATATTTGACAGAGTTTTATTTACCATTGCTGCATTCTTCAACTAACCCAGCTTTGCATGTAAATTTTCTATTTTCTTTAGATTTATTTCATTAAATGATTTCTTCACAAGTCTGAGGGATATTTATGATATTTCACCCATTTTTAAACACCTTATTTATATTATTTCATGCAACAAATTACCTCATAGATCTTGCAAACATGATTGTTTTACTCAAACTTAGCAAATCAATGTTATTTTATACTAATCTAGACATGGCTATGAAGAGTTTTGATGAAATACGATATTACAGGGGTAGGTAAATATTAAAAATACCCTCCCCAATCACTTTCATACATCCATCTAACCTCAAAACTCTGTGCCTAAGGAAAACTGACCCTGGTTGGGTTTTGAGTCCTTTTTATGCTCCTTAACTTCTTAATGATTGTTCATACAGTTAAGGAGCTTAACCAGGAAACTAATGCCCCAAATTGGAAGGGCACAAGGACCCCATACTAAACCCAATATCTAAACTCCTAATTTTCTCTCTCCTCCTTATACAAAGTGAAAATCAGTGTACCTTTTGGGGTTACTAGGGAAATTGATAGGGAGAATGAGTAGGTTTTTTCTTTATTTGGGTTTAAAACTCACTCAAATTCATAGATTTGGACTTGTAGAGGATGTAAAAATCCATGGGAATGTTTGGAAGTGATTCTTTCTCTTAAAACCTACAGCCACCCCTTGAAAACCTTTCTTTTACCATTAGAACTGCCATGTTATACTTTGGAACTTAATTGAACGAATGTGATAAGTGTTCATGGAACTCTTTCATGCTTGTAAAAATATGGGATGATGTGCCAACCACTTACCTCTACTGGAAACCTACCACCCTCTTACAATATTATTCCTTGGACGTTATAAATGATCAAGAAAGCTTTTCAATATGATTTATAACATTAAAAGGGATATTTGACTTCTTTTAAGACACTTGTATGAACCATGGGGCATATAAAATAACATTTACACATGTTTCATGACATAAAAAATACATTTCAACCCTTGACACTCTTTGAACCCCTTTGACTAGGACATATCTTGACTAGACAAGTATGATGTTACAAAGAACACTTACCTTAAACTTGTCAAACATACCTTAATTTATGCTAAACATGCCTTATGAGGGATTTACAAGAATATCTATCATGATGAAGGCTTGACTAGATATGTTTTTTATGGAATTGGTCTATATTAGCCAAAATTTGGCTAACATCTTTGGCAAACTCTTGGGAATGCATGTATGTTATGCTCATTAGATCAGTTGCCTAGTCTATCCATCAGGCATGGAGTCATCTCTCACTTAATATCAGACCTTAATTGACCTTGACACTTGACTGTAAATGCCTTGAAATAGCTGAGACAAATAACTACCTCCAAGACACACAACAAACCAAGAAACAACACACAAAGCAAAGGAATCTAGACTAAACAAGACAAACATTGTGATACAAAACACTTATGGAAAACAAAGCATAAATAATCCACTCTACAAAACTAACTTCAACATATCCTCTTCCTCCAGGATCAAATGGAAAGCTCTTGAGATCACCATGCTCCAATGAAATTAGATTATCATTTGCTGAATGAAGTTTGATCAGGGATTGCTCATGGAGAGAGAACTTCCACCTACATTCTAAGATGTTAGCATACTCATTATCTCCTTGAATAGCAAACAAAACTTCTTACTTCATTCCCTTATCCATGGATTCTCATCTCTTCTTGAATCCTTCACGTATGCTAGATATAATGCCATTAATTTGCTTACTCAAATTCGTCTACCACAGAGCTAACTGTGCTTAAAACTATTTAGAAAGCCAATTTTGTTCTTGCATAAATTTTGATGCACTTCATCGTATATCCTATAATTTAGCACATAAGATCCTCTCACATAGGAGATTCCATCCATATATTCATCTGCTCCAGAAACCTTCATACGTCAAAGATATGACGTCATAAAAATGATTACTCAACTTTTTCTTGCCATCTACAAATTTGACTGTGGGAAAACACTATCCAAATTCCTGGGAGCCCAAATTTACACATGCATATATTTTGTCATGTTATATCGTGTGACTTGATATTTAGTGCATAAAAACTAGGCACAAAATGAACAAACCTGTATGATCATTTTTACTTTGAAACCTCTTTTTTCCTCTCTGTCCCTCTGATTTTGTGTCTCTATATTTCTTTTTTTGACACAATTTAACTATACCAGCTCATACTCTCTGCACCTCTGCCTCTATGTCACCATATTATTCTATGTGACACAATTCCAACCATAACTTCCTGTTTAGGTGTCCTTTTAATTATTGTATTTAAAAATATTCAGATCTCTAGATAAGCCTCATTTCATAAAGTTGTCTCACAATAAAAAATAGAAAAAGATTGATATTTGGATTTTATAATGGTAGAGAGAACATTATGTTCACAAAAATTATTAGGTTGATTTTGACCTTGATTGAGCCTCCTGCCATAATGAGTGGGAATGTTGAGACTATGAAAGGCAATAGTTAAGGCCATTATTGTTTAGGTGAGGCACTAGAATAATGACAGAAAGTGGTCATTCATTATATTTTTAACCAAAAAAAAATATGACAATATGTTTTTTTTGGTTGAAGATCTCCAATTATCCTCCTGATCAAACCATCCCACTTCATTCTTCATGATAGCTTCAAGATGCTAGAATTCAGGATTCAGTTAGTTTCCAAGTAAAATTAGAGACTTGTGAGGTCATTATAGGAATACCTAGAAAGGTTTATGATATAAAAGTCTTTGATGCATCTTATCCTACCTTTCCAAGAAAGTAATGTTGAATAATGCCGAGGTAAATGGATGTAATACCTAATCCCATGCATAAAATTTCCCATTTTTTGACCTCTTACCTCATTTCTATAATATTAGTTTCAAATTAAATAGAGACTACTTCCTTAAGAATCAGACCAAATATTGGATTAAAAGTGCCTACAATTATGGCTCATGTGGTTCCCATTAAGAATAAGACCAACTAAAAAGTTTCCACAACATAGAAATTTGATATTTGTGAGATTTAATCCTGCTTTTCACTTGTAAGGCAATTCCCCTCCCATGTTTTCTGCTTCACTTTTTTTAATGGAGTGAATTGATAGTGTTTCTTTATTCTCTGATAATTCATGCATGACCGAGTTTGAATATTGATCTTGCAAATCTTTTGATAGGCTACAATACATTTTTTGGGTTAAGTAATTACTCTCATATGTGAATAATTTAAACACCAAAGGATTGGGATGTTGTTCTTATTTAAGATAACTATTAAAATCCTAATGATATTAGATTTATCAAACCTTTCAATGGAATCATTGTTCTATTTTGATTTGGTCTCTAGACCTAAAAGCCTTGGATAAACTCTTGTCATACCATTTATAATTAGTTCTTCATGAGTTCCGCTCTTAGTAATGCTTGCATTTCAGAAAACCATAAGGCAATCAGATTTACTCATTATTGATAGATGATTAACAATTACAATTGAGATATGTTAACTCATGATAGATTCAAGATAAGATTGAACATTTCTCTGAGATTCTAGATAAAGTTCACTCATAGCTTCGTCAAGTAGAAAAATACTTAGTCTTTTTAGGATAGCTCTGGCTATTGTAATCCTTTTTTTGTAACCTCGAGACAATTGGGTTCCTCTTTAATCTATATGAAAGAATATTAGGTTTTGATTGTTATATCCTATGAAATAAATATATAATTATATTTGTGTGTATGGAAGCATTTGGATTTCTATAGAGAATGTCTTACTTAATGGTACAAAAATAATAGTATATGTTCCTAGTTTACCCAACCAATTGGCTTCCAATAGCATTTTAAATTTAGACATATGATATCTTCACCATAAAAAAGAACCTAACTTACAAAGAATTATAATTTACAACAAGAAAAAAAAATCTTATTCACTTATTGAAACACACATTAAAAATTACCGGTAGGTTGATCCAAGATTAACAAATTATAGGAAGATAGAAACACTAAAGATTACAAGTGGAAGCAATTCATATTATAATATTATACTTTCAATTTTTTTAAAGCATGCTTTTGACCATGATGCATGACAACATTAAATATGTCGAGATATCATAATGCTAAGTTTAGATATCATTAGAGTTGTCTCATGTTAAGATTGTGCAAGAGATGGGTATTTATGATGTGGAGAGGAGTAGTCTTTTCATGAGAAAAAAATAAAAGGAATTTTGTTCTCTGTCCAAAATTTATAGAAAAAATTTCATACATATTCAGAGTCAGTATTAATACATTTATGAAATGATTTCAATGAAATTTAGACAAATGAATTTGAATTTAATTGTAAAGGGAAGTAAGAGTTGTTTATTATTATTGTCAAGTATGCCATTAAATATATGGACTTGGAATATGGTTCCATCAGCAAAGGATGTTTTGAGTCTCTTAGAAGATGCATGAGATGTTCTAAATTGACCTAATAGTCCATGTTGTTGTCACAATCTTGTAGGGTGCCTTGTTGTGCACCATCAAGATAGAGAGGAGAGACTTTTATTCTATAATTGTGTATGCTAATGGATATAATAATTTGTATGGTTGGTGACAAGTGGAAATAAGGTGGTGATAATTGTAAAATACCTTAAGAGAGTCCTTGACACTCATTGATACACAAACCATGTTGTCACAGTCCAAAATAAGACTCAAAAACCTATGTTTTGATGGTTAGAAGAGAGAATAAAGATAAATGTGATGTCTCACCTATTCTAGAAGGTGTGTGGAATGAAAAAAACCTATATGTTTCATTTTGGTCATTTTAAATATTTTAGAACTCAAGATATTGAATTATATAGCTCCTCGGCCTATGCAAAAGCTTAACTAGGGTTTCAAGAGCAAAAACCCCATAAAAAGAGTTTTAACCCTTAGAAATTAATTAAACTTCATAATATGACATTTTTTGATATATGGAAAAGGAATAAAGTTTTTTTGGTGTAGTTTAGGATCATACAGTATGGATTTGGTGACTATAGATTTAAGATAGGGCTAATTGGCCTAATTGAAGGGTGGTTTATAAAGGAAGTGTGGTCTAGGAGTGAAGTTAGGTCATGAAATTTTATGCACACATGTAAGGAGATAGAGGGTGGAAATATTTTTTTTTAAATTTCCATAAGAGTTGATATATTTCTCAAATCAAGAGAATTTGCACAAAAAGGCTACAAGACTAAGGAGACCAATGTGAGATCTATGTGTGAAATTAAATGTTGAGGTGTGTTTATAAGATTGTAATAGGTTAACGTAGGTGTGATTTGACCATATAATAACATATATGATATAATATTGAATCCTTGAGACCTATATCAAGTTTTGATACTTGAAACTTAAGAGGATTGCCTAGTGAGAAGATAGAGAAAGAGTAAGAGGACGTTTGTGAATGGAATGTATGAAATGAGTTAGAGAATGAATGTGAGAGGTTTTGAGGAGGTATAATGACACCAAGAAGTAGGTAAAAAGAGAATAAGGCCATTAATCCTAAGTGATAAGAGTGTCATTAGTCATTTCCACTACACACAATGAAATAAAAACTTTAATTTAAAAAAAATTGGGAGATCCAAGATTTAGAAAATTTAAAAGAATAATTTTTTAATCCTTATTTGTTTACAACACTAAATATGAGATCCGATAGATAATATTTTGGAATATCTAAAAAACATTGTAAAATAACACACAATGAAATAAAAATTCAATATAAATTAGATAGATTACCATGATAGGCATATAATATAGGCACATGTGTGCAATGTCAATAATATATATACAAACCTTCATACATGATACATTTACTTAAGTTATATTTTCCCCAAGTACATGTACTAAAATTATTAAAATAAGTCTAGTATTACAATTCAAAATTACAAGAATCAATATATAACTCTATCAACACTTATGTAGATGACATTACAATAATAATGCCTATGTCTATCTCAGATCATAGAGAGGGAGGAGTGTCGACTCTAGCCATATAATATTCATGTAAACAAGGCCTCACTTACTTTTATATAAAGTATCAAATCTTATAAATAGAAGCCATGCATATCATGAAAAGACAATTTAGACCAAGAATCATGGAAGTTTAACTACCATACAATGTGCATATCATGAAAAGACACTGTAGAGCATGAATAATGTAAGTACATAATTTCCATACAATGTACATATCATGAAAATACAATGTGAACCAATAATCATGGAAGTGTAATTTTCATACAATGTACAATGGCCAAGAATAACAAGTATTTTGCATGTTGGAGGTAATATAAAAATTATCCTTGAATTGGGATTCAGATAAGGAAGTTTACATAGTACAACTCAAAGGATACATGGTCCCAGAGAGATACCATGGGTTTTGTGGGTTTGTCAAGTCACTATAGGAACTTAGGCATAGTATAAAAACCTATTATAGTAAAATAAATCAGTACCTCCAAGATTATGGGATCAGAAGAAGTATTTATGATTTGAATGTACATGTTAAAAGTTACGATGATAGCATGGTGATACTCATTATATATGTAGATGATATTGCAGTCATAAGTGGCATGGACGCTACATTTCAACAAACAAAAACTAATTTATGTTCTGATTTTGACATGAGTAATTTAGGCCACCTACATTATTATTTAGGCATAGAGTTTTGGAAATTTTATCATACTATATGTATGACAGATAAAAATATTCCAAAGCACTTTTGGAAAAGTTCATGATGACAATGAATGATCCATCAACTAAATCCATGGATGCTTATTATCTATAGGAAATATTGTAAGTGGATTGGTGTGGGATATTTATTGCACACGCCTATATTTGTGTGTGTGTGTGGATTTTATACAAATGTTGGGTGCAAAATTATAGATGGGAAAGAGAGAAAAGGGGTTGTTTATGTTTACCCATATCAAAGATGAGGAATTAAATGCCACATGTGCAGTCAGGTCAAGTTTGAGTCCTTATCGTCTTAGATGCAATATGGTCATAGGAATTTTAGTTTTCATTATTAGGAAAGTCTTTGGGAAAGAGGTATATGAATGAGACTTATATTTAATAGGATATTATCACTTCCGAGCTAACTTCCACTAGGAAAGTGGGCGTATATTCATAAGGAAGCTTCAAATATTCTATGCCAAAATGTGCATGTTTTCTTCATAAATAATGCCTATCCTTCTAATCATGTAATAGATTTAATGTAAAATATTATATTGACTTTGGGTAATAGAAAGAGAAAAGGTACCATATAGGTAATGGGTAGAAGATATGAATACAATGTCTACATCCTTAATTAATGACATTGCAAGAGCATTGTAGGATGTTACTCCCAAGGAGGCATGGTCCAACATAATACCATTCACGACTTTTATGTTTTTAGTTGTGTTATTTTTGCATTAATTCTTGAGAATATAAGTAAATTAGATGCAAAGTGCAAAACATATATGTTTGTTGTGTTATATTTATTGTTAATGATGCACATTTCTTCTTTTTTACCTTAAATTCCCTTGCTATTATCACTCATTTTCAAGGGTAACAGGTGGATTAATGTATAATGGTAATGGTGACATATTTCAAAATGAGAATATGACTATATTTAGATTAGAAACTTCATTTTAAAGATAGTGTTACCTAGAAGAACCCCTATATAAGTGTTCTTCATTTTATAAGTATCTTCTTGGCATGTGAACTACCCTTATTTAATCTCGAATCAAATTATTCATGGGATCTTTATGGGATTTGCCAAAAGTAGTTATATAAATACTGCTAAGCCCATTCTCATATCTTGCAACTATTTTAAGTAACACAGCAAGGATAAAGAGAGAGAACATAAAAATAGAGAAAGATAAATTGAAATTAAAATTATAAGGCAAATATAATAGAATAAATGTACATAAAGCATAAGATTAACTCAAAAATTTACCTATGTATAGGTAAATGGTGTTGTCCTAACAAAGACCATATCATTTTCCATAGTCCCTCTACCATAAATATCTAATTATTATTTATTAACGCTTCATACACAAAAGGTGAGACAGGGTCAGTGATATATAAATATATCATTCATCCTCTATTCTTAACATTTTTTGGGAATCTACAGAGATCATGCAAATTTAAGATCATTAATAATATAAATCCATAAATCAATCAAGCATCATGTTGTTGAAATTCTATTGAAGTTATTATATGGAATCCATTGAGCAACTTCATATCTAACTAGCAAGAGTACATCAACCCAATGAAAGAAGAGTCTTCACTTGGTAAGTAAGGTAATAGTCTTATTTTTTTTTCTTTAATTTACTCTATCTGAAGGTATGTTACACTAAATAAGAAATTCTAGATTTGTTTCTAAATTTATGTTTTCAACTCTAATCTTGTCGTGTTTCAAATAAAAACTTTGAAACATTATATATACTTCAATGAAATAATATTATTTTTACATCCTTTTTATAATTATAAATTTTATGTAGAATTTTTATAATATTTAGTTTTCTTTAAGGTGCACTATATTAAATTTCTCAACTAAATGTTATTTTATAAACAAAATTCATGTTTGGATATGCATATTTTGATATTTCTAATGAAGAAAACTTGCGTACCATTTGTCCAAACAAAAACATAAATATTATCATTCTTATAGAAGATAAAAAGGACCATTTTCTTTGTTTTTAAATATAGATAATAAAAGTATTGGCAATGGTTATCCACATTCCATGTTTGATTTCATATTGCAAAAGAAGTTATTATTATGTCAGTGGAAGGTACTATATGTGCCTAAATTTTGGAGTCGATCATATGTTTATCGTAAAATTTGTTTTGACAATTAGTTATTCAACATTATTTTTAAATGTTTTTTTATTTGATAGGGTAAAGGTTATGGGGTTTGAAGATCCTAAAAATTAATATAGAGGAGAGAATGATGAACCATTTACACACAAATGGGATGCCTCTACCATTGGCAATGGGGCAAGCATAAAAACAACATGCTAAAAACAATTAACAAGTTAAACTAGATAGTGGTTTTGACAAACCACTTTCTATATATTTTCAGCGATCTTTTGCTTTCTTTCTACCTTTAGTAACTATCTTTTATGATTATGTTCAGAGTCCCTTTGAGTAAGGAGTTTCAACCTAGATTTACCTTGAACAAAGGGTCAAACAAGATGGATGTAACACTACTATTATACCTTTTTTATTTTTCTAAACCTTAGTCTAGTCTTCCTTATCTTCTACAACAACATAGGGCTAGGATTTATCTTCTGCTTCTAGGTCCTCGAATGTTTTTTCCCTAGATAATTCCATTCCTGGGTTTTTCTTATAGGAGGAGGCTGGAGTGGAGGGGACTACCATGTTCATGGCTTTCCTTGGAGAGATTAGATCTTTTAGTAGAACATATTTAGATGGAAGGGGAATTTTAATGTCCTCATTTAGAATAGAGTGTTCAAAATCTTCCAAAGGTGATGTAGAATTGCTATCAGAATGATATGAATCTTCTTCAGCATCCACCTATAGATCGTCAAGGTTGCAGTCTTTCCACCAAGAGGATGTATTCTTTTTTTTAGAGAAATGTAATTTTTGATCAAATGGTTTGTAATAAAATAGTTATAAAAACAAAATAGTAAACCTTCATAATCTAGGGGTAGGGACCAAGACTGGTCCCCAACTTATAAAGTGATATTTTCAGATAAATTCTTGGAAGTATCAATATTCACTAAAATTATGGCAAAGTAGTGTGCTAAAAATGATCAATATCTAGATGCATTTTCAGGTAATCACCCAATGATTTACCAATAGCCTTTAGACTCTATTTAGTTCAAAATTTAAGAGAAAGATGAGGCAGACAAACCCAAAAGCATTTTACATTAAGTGGTTTTGTGAGGGGTTTGAAGGTAGGGGACCATAGTTTGATGACCAAGAGGTGGTGATTCAAGCACCATAAATTATTTTTAATCTCTTCCTTATATTTAATATTGTGAAAGACAATAATAAAGAAACTTTTTGCATAAGGTTAAATATCAAGAGTACCTATTAGGAGGGGTTGAAAATGCTTCAAGATCCAAGCATGCAGCTCCTAAAGTTTTGGCTAGTCCACAAATCTATAGATTAGATGTTCAGCTAAGAATAAGTCCTCTGATCTGATCACTTATCTAGTTTCTTACCTATCAAATATCATAATAGGGTCAAAAGATGAAGGTTTGAGAGGTATGGGATCTATTTTTGGATTTGTCTTACAAGATATTGCTTTAGCGAAGGATATATGCTTTCAAGGGTTTGTCGCAACTTCCAGTTCCATGATGTCCATAACTCTATTGGTAGTATAATTTCTACCTTTGGCTTGGAGGGGGTAGGGGAAAGCTTTTCAAAAAAAATAGTTCTTCCATGGCTGACTTGAACAGGGAAACCATTGCATCACCAAATCTAGTAGAAGTTTCTTTATGCTTCAAATTTTGCTTGTAGATATGAGTTGAGTCAACTGTGTGATTTGTGAATTCTTCAATAGTATTCTGCACATGATCCATCATCTACACAATGTCCATATTCTATGCAGTGACAACCTTCTGCCCATAATTACCATACATATGGGAGCTTCTATCATGAGCAGGAAGGTAAGCAACATCAGTCTTTTACTCAGTGATGACCTTCTACCTAGAATCACTAGACACAAGTGAGCTTATACCATGAGTAGGAAGAGAAGCAACATCAGTCTTCTGCACAATGATGACCTTCTACCCAAAATCACTAGACATAGAAGGGTTTTTTCCATGATCATGAAGGTAAGTAGTGTCAATCCTCTGCACAATGATGGCCTTCTATCTAGAATCATCAGACATAAGATAAATTCTACTTTGGTTGGGAAGAGAAGGAGAACTCATTTCATAAAACATGTGCAACAATATTAATATAATTTATAATAAAAATAAAAAATATTAATATATACATATATATATATATATATATATATATATATATAATCATTTATAAGTTTTAAAAGTCTTACATTTAATACAATTTACAATAACAACAATAATAATATTTTATAACTTTAAAAACATCATTGCTTCCATCAAACTCAAACCATTGGAACCATCACTAGTACTCTACTTTTATATAATATTATGACAGAGTGTTAATGGGTGCATTGTCTTGATATTGGCAAGCGGTTCTTTTTTGACTATTTAAATAGGGGGAACTTTTGAAGACCCATGGGAAGCAATGCCACTTGAAAATGTTAGGATAAGCGCTTTTGATATACCAGAGCTATGAACTGGAGTAATGGTGGAGCACCTTCTCGAAGTGGGACATGTGGGTGGGCCTGGGTCTGTAATATCTACCAAATGATTCGCATCTGAAATGCCCCACTGTGTTTCGCATGGTCCAAAAGGAGAAGTGTGACCCCTACCTCAAGGTGTCCACATGGCCACTTTTTGAAAGAGTCCTCATGTATTCAATGGGAATGGAACTTGGATTGATGAGTACAAACTACTTATACCTCACCAATACACCAAGCCCTTGAATACAAAATATTGGGATAAGGACTTTTGATCTATCAAAGCTATGAACTAAATTAATGGGGGAGCACCTTCTCAAAGTGGGACATGTGGGTGGGCCTGGGTCTTTAATGTCTATTGAACGATTCACATCTGAAATGCCTTGTTGTGTTCTGCGTGGTCCACAAGGATAAATGTGACCCCTACCTCAAGGTGTCCACATGGCCACTTTTTGAAAGAATCCTCATGTATTCAATGACAATGGAACTTATGTTGATGGGTGCATTGTCACTTTTAAGATGATATGCACGTTATACGATTTCTCAATTATTGAGAAGTTCCTACATGGCATTGAGTGGAATGATAATGTTTCTTAAATTAAATAAAGTTTTTTTAAATTTATTAAAATCAATAAAATCTTTTCTACTTTTAAAAATTTTATATTTAAAATGATTTACTTAAGTAATATTAATAATAAATCAATAAATGATATTTTATAAGTTTACAAAATAAATACTACCATTAAATTTAAGCTATGGGAAGCATCACTATTAATCTAGCTAAATATATTATGTAGAATTATATCATAAAAATTAGTGTTAATGGGTGGGTTGTCACTTTTGAGATGATATGCACGTTATGCGATTCCAAAGCGGTTGAGAAATGTGTGCATATCATTGATAATGTTTCTTGAATTAAGTCTTATCTTTTGTAAATTCAATGAAATTCCTCAAATATTTTGAAGATATGTAAAAAAGAATTAAGAGTTGCTCTTGACACATTTCCTTTGGACAAAATCTCATCAGTTAATTTGAGTTTCAAGTTACCACTAGTCTTGGGTCTGTTGGATAATAAGTCCTCCTCCTCTTTCCATTAACACAACAAAATCAATACCCTCTAAACTCTCGTCAGGAAAATCAAGACCGTTCACCATCTTGACTAAAATAGGAATAGACAAGAGATATAAAGAACAATATAGTATTGCTGCAATAACAAATCTGATCATGATCTTCTTCAAACCCACTCTGATATCATGTTAGTTTTTATTATCAGAATTGAAACATTTAGAAAATGTAACACAATGAACAATGAACACAATAATATACCTTGGGAAAACCCTCCAACTTGAAGGGAAAAACCCATCAACAATATATCTCTTATATATTGAATGATAAGAACAACAATCTGCTTTACAAATGCCAAATCCAAGGCCTACAAGTATGGCTTCACTTCTTGAAGCACAATGAATAAAATCACACTTGATAAATCTGATTTGCTCTTTAGAAGTCTGCTCTGCCTTGTGAATTATCCTTAATTGAATTATCTTCAACAATGAGAAATCACTATATATATACAAGTGAGAGGAAAGAGACGCATCTCTTCAATCTCCCTATCGGCCTACACCAAACAAATCATGTCTTTAAAAGATACAAGAAGTTGGGATGGAAGTGGGAGCCCAACACTACTCCTTCAATATCAACAATATGGGATTTGTCAAAATGGATAAGCATGCAATGTGGGCAGGGACATATATGGGGACAACATGTGGAATTTATGGGCACAAAGACTTACCCATTGGCTATTTTCTATAGAATCATATATTAATTTTATTTGGTAACCAACATTTACCTGTGTGAACCCAGAAGGATGTGGTAAAAATGCAATTGTGACTCTATAAGAAGGGACTTTACACCGTGGGTGGAGGTGAGGGCATATATAAATAATCTCAAATGAGGTGAGGTGTCAAAAAAAATAGTGGGCTATATTTTATACAGTAGATATTAATTTTATTTGATAATCAATTAGGATGTTGGGAAAATGCAATTTTGACTCTCTAATACAAGTCTTTGTATAGAAAAACAAGTATGATGCTGTTAACTTATATATAAGTCACTTCATTGAAATGAAAGATTTTAATATGGTCTCCAAGATCAAGTAGTTAATAAGACTGAAATGCAATAATGAGTGTGTTTTCATGAATAACTCTCTAAAGCTAACAATTATTTTAAAGGTATACATCGCTTGGGATTTTTCTTTGGTTTTAGTACAATGGAGTTTTACAAAAATGTGTGTAAATTTGTAGTGTTGTTTTCATTTTATTTTTTGTGCACAAAATGTTAAACAAAAATAATTTAATATTTTCATTAGAGATGACAATGGAAAATAAAGTGGTGTGTTTCTTCATACGACATGGTAATGAGTTATGTTAGAAGGAGATGTTCCATTTCATGATGAGCTTTAGCAATGATGGAGTGGTAGGGAAGGGCAAGGTGACACAAAACATGAAAATGGTGAAGTATTTCAAGGTGATTTGGGTGGTAAAAGTGAAAGGGAATGATAATATGACTTGAAGGAATTTTTATCTACAAGAACAACTTCAAAATTGAATAATTTTTTATCTAATACAACAACAACAATGTTATATAAAATAAGGAGTAACCAGGAAAAAAATTGAAGTCGGTTTTTCATCTTTTGAGGCAATAGACTGCATAGTCATAAGCACGAGTGGCCTAGTGAGGGGAATCATATGACCCCAACCAAATTATGAATTTTGAAACCCATTTCCCCACATTTCTCATTGGAGAATCATATATGATAACAAAGAAAACAAGATTCAAACTCAAGACAAGATACTAAAGTAAAGCATTGCAAAACAAGTAGTCAAAAGTGTAGTGTAGTAATGTGGGATTTGTTGGAATGGATAAGCATGCAATGTGGCCACAAAGACTTATACATGATTATTTCTACAAGATAAGATATTAACTTAATTTCACAACTAAGGAGGATGTAGGGGAAATGCAATTGTGACTCTTCAACATGGGATTTTGCATCGGGAGTGGAGGCATATACATAGATAATTTTAAATGCGGGGATGTATGGTATTTATGGGTATAAATATTTATTCATGTGAATAAAGACACCTGGATATTTTTATTTTGGGAAGATAAGATATTAATTCTATTTAACAACTAAAGAGGATGTAAGAAAATGTAATTGTGACTTTTCACCATGGGATTTCGCATGGGAGGATGTGTGATGCTGTCAACTTATAACAAGCGTGTCCATGAGAATAACTTTGTAAAATTAGTATTTGTTCTAAAGGTACAAGTTATACTGCATCAGATTTTTATTTAGTTTTGGTATAATGAGTTTTTGTAAAAAAAAGTGTGTAAATTTGTAGTGTTGGTCTCATTTTATTTTTGTGCGCGAAATATTAAACAAAAATAATTTGATATTTCGGGTGGAGGTGACACTATAAAATAAGGTGGTGTGTTTTCTTACGATGTGATAATGAGTTATGTTGGGAGGAGATGTTTTATTTCATGATGAGCTTGAGCAATGATGAAGTGGTGGGGAAGGGCAAGGCAACACAAAACACAAAAACAGTGAACATTTTCAAGGTGAGTTGGGTGATAATAGTGAAAGGCAATGGTAATATAATTTGAAAATTTTAGTAGAAACAATAATAATAATAATAATATCACATCAAATAAGTAACCAGGACAAAATCTACACTAGGTCAACAACAAGAAATTTGTAAATAATAATATATATTAAAAATATATTCCATATTTAATAATATCTTAATATATAGTGTAATATATTAATATTATATATTATTATTAATATATAATTATCATATATTATATTACTTAATATAATATTATTTTATATATATGTCATATAATGTATATTAATATTATATATTACTATTAAATTATCTTATATGTATGTGTATATATATCTATATGTGCGTGTGTGTGTGTGTATTTCAAGATCCAACTATGCATGGAATCTCCACTTGAACATCAGATACGAAGCACAAGTACACATAAGCTCTTTTGACAACACTTTAACGCCATTCTTTACTTGACTTGTTTGATCAAATAGGCCTACTAGGCCAAAGAAGCCCAGTAGCTTAACTTTTTCACTTGATGGCACTTGAAACCCTGAATGAAACCATGAAAATATTCAAAAATGGTGATATTAGACCTGAAACAAGCCCTCATATCATGAAATAGTTCCTTCTTAGCTTGAAACATCTGTAAATTAGTCAAACAGATTGACTAGGTCAAACTGGCTTGAATCTCTCTCAAAGTGGTTATTTTAGATGAGCTCACAAGAAAACTTGTAGGCATATTTATAACCAATTTATGATTTTAGGATGAATAAAAAATCTCAAACTTTGATCTCCATGGATTGGATTTTATGTAAATTGCCTTGTACCTCATTTTTTATGATTTTTCTCTCAAAAATGCATTTGATGCCATGATCTCTACAATTACGTACAACAAATTATCATTTTTGTGACCCTATATAGGTTTACTTTATGTTTGAAGAGGTTTCAAGTTGATTCATGAGGTTTTGATTGCAATAAAATTGACTTTTCTCAAAATAGGTCACTATGAGGGTTTGGGAGGGTTTTGGAGGTGAACCTTTTCAATGATGGTTCATTAAATACAGACCTCCAAACCCAAACTTCTTTACATGAATATTAACCCCCTCAACTTCCTTGATAATATTGGGTTCCCATGTAAAGTGTATGAAAATATACCTATGCAAAGAAATTTACTTACAGGGTTTGCAAACATTCCAGACATGCTTACGCTCTTAGTGATTATTAATAAAGTGCAGCCCCTCAACCAACATAAATTATTCATGAATTATAATTGCATACAGGTCTTCAAACCATGTTAATATTTTTTTGCCAAACTCTTTATGTGGTGAAATATACAAGCACTTGATTAGGTAGTTTGAATGGGTGTTTTACCCTACATAATTTGAAGTTCATCCTTGGACTAAAATTGTCTCCTCTATTGATTATCCATGATTTAAATAATCATAATGTCACATGAAACATCTATTCCTATCATTCTCGAGGAGTCATCTTGCATTCTAGTGTTTGGAGATGTCTCGAGGTGGTATATGCCTTAAAAGCTTAAAACTAGTTTTTAGGCCCAATGGCCAATATCTAAAATTTGGAGTTATTTGAAATTGTATGTGACATATGGGAGTAGTATCATCATCAAACCTTTATCATACCTCCTCCCAACCTATATTTTCATCTCTAATGGTGAATATTTCAACTTTGCTCTTTGTTGCCCTTGAGACTGCTTGTATGTGTATGCTAACAACAGAGGTTTACAAAATTAATCCCTCCTTATAGGACAGACTTTAAGATTTTTAAACACTTAAAAAAAAATTTCATAATCATATTACTCTTAATAACTAGTCTCAATATCATGAGGTTCTCTAAATGCCTTCTTTTCACTATTCAAGGGTTTCTTGCAAACATAGCATGTTAAACCTTGGTAGACTAAGTTTTCTTATCCTCTCATCTTCACTAAGATTATAAACACTATATAACATTAAAAATGTCTTTAAAATCCCTCTTCTCATGCTTTTAAAAACTTCAATGAATCTCCAACCCTCTTACAACCTTAAAACCCTCAAGAAGTCTCCTCACTTGTTTTTGAACAGTCAACTGATTGGGAAAGGACTGTGCAAAAATAGTAAGTATTTATACTTTTTTTAGTACCTTTAGGATGGAATGTGGTGGTTTTTAAAGTCATAATTATGATTTTTACCAAATTTTGGGTCTTAATTCTACCTATAGATACAAAAAAACCTCAAAATTCTCTCAAAACCCCTCCTAACGTTGATTATGTGCATACTTGACTATGTTTTGGTGCTAAAAGTCTATGTCTCCATGATTTATCTTTGTTTTTGGGTCCTAATAAATATTTATAATCTCTTATTATGTCATAACAAACCTTCTTTCAGTCCTTCCTACCCTTCATTAATTACTTCTCAATCTTCTGTGTCACCTATGTCACCTTGTACCTCCTTAAGAGACCTCATATGAATATGTTATTCACTATTTTAGGTGAAAATTAAAGGAAATGGAGGTATTTATTAGTCATATTATTATTATTATTTATTTTTATACCTTCATAAACATTTTAAACCTTCTCCACATGCTCCCTTTAACATATTGTTCTCAAAAATAGCATTTTCCAAGCCTACACAATCAATGTGCATACAACAGCCCTGTGTAGTACCTTCAAGGACTGATAGCACTATGTATGAGATTGAGAGAATGTTTTAAGGTGTTAATTGACACTTTAATTTCATAAGATACATCATATCTTTATTCTTTAACTTGGATGGTCTTTGAGTTTGACTTTTTCAATAGTTCTCTGTGTCAATAAGAAGGCTCAATTGTATGGTTGGACATACACATTGTTAGGTGAACCACTATGTGTCTTAGTAATTGGATCCTCCATCATGATATATATAACTCATTATATCATCATATTTATATGACTTTGTTTGTCTATGAAGCTCCACCATATACTTTTCCCTCATTAAGATCTTTAAGAGAATGAACTATATGATTGTATACCAACAACCCTTGTATGGCTATAGGTTGCATTTATTGAGGAGTATGACTTTGACCTATCCTTTATTGGAGAATTCATTTATCCTCTACCCTCATTTTATCATCATTATTTTATGATAATTCCAATGGCTCATAAGACTCCTTCATTAGGCCACTTTGTTTGAACATTCTTCATTTTTTGAAACATGATTGTATTCAAGTGGTTGTAGGTGCATGTCTATCAGGTGTATGACTGTAGCATGAGTGTTTGTTAACTCTCTCTCATGATTTATAAACAATTTTAACATTTTTAATCTCATTAAAACTCTCTTGAATACAAACTTACATCATTAAACCCCATGTGTCATCAACTTACAAGTAAACCACTCCAACAACCCTTTGTACTTGGAATTCTGCCTATGTCATTAGGGTTGTAGGTAGTGATTTCATAAAGTGAACCTGACTATAGCTTATATTAGGCACCAAAAACTATTGTATTGAAACTTATTCATCATTATTTCTCTTTATGGACTTGAAACTCCTTATGAACCATGCTCTCATTTTCCCTCTTACCATTGTTCTTATGAGAAGTTAATGACTATGTTTCAATGATGTCCTATATAGACTATAGCTGAATTACTTAGGGTTTAGAAACAATGAATATCTCTTGATAATGTTCTATATTAATAATTCCATTTGTTTATGTGAATCCTTCATGACCATGAGATGACTCTACCATAGACCATTGATTTTTTCACCCTTTTTTTGCCATCCTGAAGATAGCCTACCCTTAAGTATGGTTGTAGGATGTTATGATGTTGTACCAGGCCTGTAGGTGAGTGTCTTGAGTGATAATTGACTACCTAATGATTATCTATAATCATGAATTAAGGGTTAATATGACAAGATCCATTTAATTTAACCTTGATCAACAACTTATGTTTATACCATGATGTCATATTTCAAAAAGGTATGTTCAACTGAAGATGACTATGAGGTACTCCGTTGTATAAAATGTGTCTAACTAGGCCCTAAGAAAGGCTCAAGATAGTCTCTTGTGAACTTGTTCTTCATTTTTTTGCATCTTAAGGAGATATTTATTTCCAAAACCTTTAAGGATGAATCGTCATGCCTCTCCCTTCTTGGTACTTTCATGAGAAACACTTGACTATGTTTTTGACTATAGATGATTGTTTTATGATAGTTTAGCATGGTTTTAAAGGTCCTTATAGTCCTTCATATTCATGATGGTTTTTATCCCTTATAACTTTCTTGAAAGTGATTTCATGAAATGGAGGAGGATGGAAGGGTGGTGATAAGAATTGATGTGAATGGAAACATGATGGAGGCTAGAAAGAAACATGAACATAGTGATAATGGTTGTGTGTGACAGTGTAAGTGGAGGTGAGTGATATGGAATGGCACAAGGAACATAGGTGTATACTCATACCAAGTTTAATAGCCATATGCAAGCATGATCATGTCCTTGACCTGATGTAGATGATTGTATGTAAGATTAAACAACACTTACAAATAAAGTATGCCCAATAAGACAAAATTAAAATTCAAAAACCTAAGAATATAACAATACTTAAAAGATGATTCAATGGCTTACGATCTTATTATCATCTCATTTATATTTTTCAATGTTAAAATGACTGATCATTACTCTATTCCCTTATTACCCTAGCTACCAAAGTCCATTATCAAGCCTACCTCATACAACATGTCCCTAAAGTTATGATAGTGGACATCAATTATGTATGGAGATGACATCACATAAAATAATGATATAAATTTAAATTGTATCGAATGTAATCATGATATAATGAATCATGAATATAATCATCCATTGTGACATGGTCACAACTATAACAATTAACTATGAAATTCAAAACATAATGTCAGAATCAGAATCACATTCACAACACACAGTTTGAATGAGTATCAAAATTAAGTAAGGCATGCTATAAAAGTCTCATAACCAACATGTATAATATGTGATAAGGTCATTTCATTACACAACAATCCCAAGCATTCCTCAAATCCTATTATTGTAACATCCAATTAAAGATTCTTATTGTTACCACTACACCACAAAGGGCATGTATGAATTTATTTAGGTCCTCCTATGGATTATATAATACATATTATCCACCCTCTTTATGTATTTATCATGAATTTTGAGACGAATAATACTAATGAAACAACTACTAAGGATCAGTTAGATGTCATGGATGATGAATAATTCACTAATATGTTGACATGAATCCACATCATATTGATGTCATACTATATATGGTAAGAGATAAGTATAAAATGTTTGCCAAAGTTACCACATCAAGGGTTAAAACCTCTACTAATGGTAATACCCCGATTCTTAAACCTACAATAACATATGTGACAACCACCCAAGGTTCAATGGAAACATGAGGATTCCAACATATCTCCATACTAATTCCTACAAAGAAAACATTTACCCATCCCATGATGAATACCCATGTTCCATCACCAACCTCACCTATTGCACACTCCTTTTAGCAGACTATTACAGCTTTACATGCTAAGGTGTTTCTTTGTGATTTTATTTGATGTGGCCATTTGGCCTTGATTACAACGTATTTATGTCCCTTTTATGTGGCACTTCACCTTATGTGTGACACTAACACTTGCACTTATTAAGCTTGTTGACATTGAGTGGTGGCATGATCTATATCTTGCAATTTTTTACTATGTAGTATTATTCAAATATATTTATATTACATGCTTCATTGATACACATTTATATATATGACAATTTCAATCCTTGTATTACATATTTTACATACATGCCTTGATCAACATATACATTACTATGATAACATATTCTCCACATGTTCACATGATATTACATGTTATTATGTTTATACATGGCATGATATAGTTAAATCTTATTTTGAGATGAATGACTTATAGGATACACCCTCATCAAAAAAGTGGGGATTTATAATTAACTTGTCATAGAGACATAATCCTCCATAAGTAGAAAATAAAATTAGATTATAGATTTCATAGAATTTGAATGGTGCAGATATCATAAAGTTGATATACATGATACATATTAGCATGTTAATACAAATTATGGGGGCATATTCCATTTATATCTCTCACTTTATATAAATTTGATCATAAATTCATACACACCTGGGTAAGTATGCATGAACATATACACATAGTTTATAGGAACATAGATTATAGGTTTTCCACATAAACATGGATTTGAGATACAAGTTCTCAGATTCAACATATAGATGCATATAATTTTATATCAATTTTATGGATTTACGGGGCATGATATTGGTTAATACACAAATACACAATTGAATATTCACAAGTCATGATAGTGGTTCAGGAACACATATGTTAATTTATAATTTAATTGAAAATGGTTGTCATTTTAACTCACACTTATCATATCCATGGTCATGATTGGGGCATGAGAAATGTCCATTATCTTAAGATCATACATTACATTCTACATAGATATAAACTATACACTTAAACATGAATTCATGATGGGGGCTTGAACATTATTAATTCCATTTCAATCATGCATTTTATTTGCATGGACAAAACTTGATTTAAACCATACAATTGAATCTATGATCCATTTGTAGTGGTTGATTCAATTTCTTTGAGCAAACCTATCCTGATGGTTCCCTTTTACATGTGTTGTTAATTGAGTTAATATATTGTGTACTTATTACCACATTCATGAGGCTTGGGACATTTTATATTCCAAACACGATAGCCTACAAATTTACAAAAATTTGGGGCACATTCACCCCCAAACACTCCATGTGCTTCAACAAAGAACCACAATCTTGTGGAATTCTTCAACAAGGAAGCATAATCTCCAATAATTTGCAATGGAGACATGGGTTTTCAATAACACCCAAGTGTGCTCTTACTTTCCTCTTCAAAATCTCAAAAAAATAGTTTTAGATTAAAATTATCAAGCTATGGACATTGACTACACATGATTGAAGGTTTTTATATTAAGTGACCTACATAATTAGAGCTTCATATTGAAGATACACTGTGGTGTACACACTCCGGTTCATTTTATCGTTTCACTCTAACAATACAATTACTAGAATAAAAGGTGGAATCTTTTAGATACTAAAATTTGGTATTAACTACTTGACAATCATAAGTTTGACACACATTTACCATACATGACTTGAATGCATAAACAAGGTCCTAATCCACCATTCTATCACACTTGAATTCTATCTTATGAGTTGAACCTTTTGTTCTATTATTACACAACTACACTAGCCTAACTATCTCTTTCAAATAAACTACATATCTTATAAAGACATATGTTAAAACTTACTTTAGACTACCTATCCACATGTCAGTTTCATTTATTTCAATCAGTATCTCTAGTCAATACTGAGTTGATCTATTCAAAACCAACCCTCTCCCAATAATAAATAATTTTCAAAATCAAAACTTTACTTAGGGTTGGCTTAATTTCTTAATGTGTTAATGGCATGAAAAATTAACCAATTAATCTTACATATAAACAAAATAAGGTTTCATTCAAAATGTACTTATAAATTATCTAGTACGCATCTATACACTATTGCACACTAATCAAATATGCCCTATTCTTCCAAAATTGACAACCTAATAGTAGGATTAATCATAATCCAAGTCTAAATCACACTAAATCAAAGTAAAGTATAGCATTGTTAAGTATTAAAATCAAATAATTAGTTACACACACATAACAAAAGAGCATAATTGCACAATCACACTAGGTGGGAGAACTACATGTGGCTTGATTTCCCTCCTCAAAGTATTGAATATGTAGGTAATAGTGAATCATAAAAAGAGGGAAATTAGGCTCAACTAAATCCATTAAAATTTATTATTTTTATAGGTTTATATCCCTCTAAATCACACTTAGGGTTTTAAAGTGAAGGAGGTCAATTTATGGAGTTGTGTGTATCATCAAGGTTTGGTATCACACATACATAAGATATATAGGTATGAGAAGGTGAATTTATTATAACAACCCCTTATTCCCACATAGGTCAATACTGACTAACCAACTAGGTCAGTATCGATTATCATTACTTACTCAAATTGATAGAACTAAACATAAGATATATAAGTGTAACACCTAATCTAGATTAAAAAAATGGACCTTATTTTATCTGATATCCACTTTTAAAATATAGTGACAATTAGACACTCAACAATAAACTCTAATTTCTCATCCCTTTATTACACTTACTATATTTAGTATATGTCACTTATAGAAAGAATGCAATCATTCCTATGATATTACATTTAGATTCATCCTTGAAATTCATATTTATCAATTTAAATTAATCTACATGTCTATATCCTATTAAGGTTAGTCTTGAATACATTAATCCTAATTAGGGTAAAAATCATATTAATGTTCAACATTATATTTCTTCTAATGCTACTCGTATTATTCCCCCATGCTTCTCAAAATGCTAAAATTTTTCAACATGTCCACATTGCTTCTTAAGTTCTTTTGATTTCAAAACATGTTTGTACTGCTTTTACAATTCCTCAAATTTCTCAAAATGTTTCTAGGACTCCTCTTGTTTTTCATCCATTCCTTACTTATAATTGCTGTCAAATTTATTCGCTTATTTATAATCCTTCTATTTAAAAAAATTATTCTATTCCAAACTAAATTACTTCTACTTCTATTTCAAATCCTAAAAATACTATTATGATGCGTGTAGTATGTGACTTAAAATATCAAATAAAATATTTTTCTCAATTTTCTTAAAAGATAAATAGTAGGGATCAATTCTAATGGTATTATTAAAAACCCCTTGGATTTTGAATTTCTCAAATATCCATTTTTAGTGAGTTTTATTTATCCAAAGTTTTATTTTTTTAATGCAAAGGAATATCCTTCTCATCATGTTAGAACTACTTATGCCTCACTATTGGCAAGTTAAAGAGCTGATAAAAAAAATTAATACAAACAATATAGAGCTAAACAATACACATAATAATTATTCACACTATATTATATTATTTTTTCCATATTCGATACAAAACATTTGGCTATTATATAGCCATGGAGGTAGCTCAACAACCTCCTAGTAAATAGGATCTAATAACCTAGATTAATCATGGGTAACAAAAACATTATGAGAATACATTTATTGATAATAAAAAATAAACTAATATGCTATAATAGGTTTAAAATACTTAAACCTATATAACAATTAATAATGTTATTAAATCCTAACATTCACCCCCTTAACATTATTAATTCCTAGCACCCCCTTAATTCAAACACAGTAAAACATTTTTACACTCTCCGTGTAGCCTGCTCACCTTTGAGGTGGCATACCATCTTTGTGGCTTCATGGTCTTGGTGTCACCTTGGTTTTTCCTTGTAGGATTACCATAAACTTGGAAGTGACAGGAGTACATCTCTCTGCTTAACACCTTCGGTGGTTTCTAAGAATACCACGAACCCCTATGGTTTTTTGTTTGTAGGTTGACTACAAACTTGGAGGTGATAGGAGGTCTCAACTATTTTATACACTTTGGTGTTTTCTCATATTTTGATAAACCTTTTTCCAAGAACTAAGTTCTACTTTAGTGATTTTACTCCCCATAATGTTCTTCATTAGGAGGTACCAAAATGAAAAATAATGCTAAATATTTTTATTGAAAACCACACTGCATAATAAAAATACACCATGCACAACATAAAACAAACACACTAAAAAATGTCACCATAGCAATGATGAGAGCTCATTGTAGGTGACTCACGAGAGGATGCCAATTGTTCTCCAACCTCTGTGTGTCCTCTAGCCTCTCGTACATGAGTCTGCTCACTCAACTAATGAAGTTCAAGTGCATGATTTTATTGAGGTTAAGTCCACCCATAGTTGGGATGCATTTGACATTTGACTCAGGATGTCACATACAAGTGATAGTGCATCTTTATACAAACAATTAACTTTGATTTTGATAATTTTATCATAAAACTGACACTTTGACTCATTTTTTAACATTTTGATGACACAAACATTTAAAAGGTAATAAATGAAAATTAATTTAAAAAATATATATAACATAAACTATAAACCTAAAGATAAAAATGACTAAAAAACTCAAAACTATCTATTTAAAAGACTCGTCTAAAACACTACACCTTATAACTTAAAAGAAACTTTTAAAAGAAAAGACTTCTGACTTTTTCAAAACTTTTAATACTAATCTAAAACAAATATCTAAAAAAGGACTTAAATAATTATAAACCCTAGAATTAGATATTGACCAAAATGATTCGATAATCATATGACTAATAGGAAGCTACATATTAATATACTTGATGAGTACCTAATGACAATTGATCAAAAGATAGTTAACCAAGGTAAATCGATGTGGTGAGGTTGATGGTGTTGTATGTGAGTTGATCACAAGATTTCAAGTGGACATAGAACAACTTCTCCCAGCACTGAGTCTATAATAGATAGAAATTTTGTGACAAATCTCCCAAATTATTTGAAGGCATCACGCATAGGCCATGTGGATCAAGATTGGTTGGATATGGGAAAATACCAGGTGGTTGGATAAGTAGAATTATCTAATCCTCATGAGATTTTTAATCAAAATGGTAGTGGTTGGGTGTTAACAGTGGTGGTTGGGTGTTAACAGGAAAGAATACTTGGAGTTTGGACTGCAATGTTAAGGCTTCTTGAATTTTTATTATTCTCATAGTATGAAGGTCCAAAATTAGTGAGGCTTGGGCTCTATTTGGAAAGCACTACACCAATTCCCAACTCCTAACTTTTCACAAAATAGATGGAAACTAGATCTATGTTGAATAAAACCAAATAATGATAATAGCTGAACACATAGATTGAGATTATATGCAAATGAAATCATATAGGTTGCACTCATATTTGTTCCAATGCCTCACTCTCATATTCTAATTCTAATTATAGAAATAATAAACAAATAACATTTAGACTACAAACAAACTCATTGTAATACGATTTACATCAGACGAGGCAATATAAAAATAATAATTGCTCCCCCTTACTCTTTTTTTTAAATCATCTTGACAGGCATAGAAACCCGTGTAGCTCTGATAACACACTTTTGGCAAAACAAAGAGCTAATAAAAAATTAATAAATGCAAGGTAGAGCCGAACAATACACAAAATAATTATTTGCAATATATTATATTACTTTCTCCATATTTGGTAGAAAGCATTTGGCTATTATATAGCCATGGAGGTAGCACCACAACCTCCTAAAAAATAGGATCTAATAATGCAAAATAATCACGGGTAACAAGAACATTACTGAAATGCATTTCCTGATAATAACAAATAAACTAATATGCTATAATAGGTGTAAAATCCTTAAACCTATATAACAATTAATAATTTTATTAAATATTAACATTATTTATACTTTGATAAGAATGATTGATTATTGAAAAAATTAAGCTAGAAATATTATTCCCTTGATGGGTTACACATTTTTTCACAACTATATAGTTGATGATTCATTGCCTCATTTTAAAATTAATATTGGTCAAAAGTTCACATTTGTAATATTATTTAAAATTATACAATAAACTAATGAGCACATCATAGATTATTCTCTTAGGCTTACGATTATGATTATGCAAATGAGTTATAAGAGTTATAAGGCACCTTATAATGAGATTCAAATCCTATTTTTTTGACATTTTGAGATTCAATTCTTATATTTCTTTCGACATTAGATTTTCATTGATGCAAGAGAATGAAAATTCAAAACCTTAAATACATATATAGTTATATATTCTCCCAACACTTTTAGGTGTAAAAAAAGTCAACCCTTAATATTAGAAACAATAATAATAAAGTTTTAAGAAATAATGGTGATAAAAATGAACTAAATTTCATAAACAAATCATATCAAAGGATCATCTTTTCTAAATGAAGAGGGCATAAATAATTTACTAAGATTAATGAGTTCCAAAAAAAATTGAAGAAATTACTTATAATTGTTATATTTATAATTGTTTATCTGTTATAACAGCTCTCAAATGAAAGATATAAGATTTACTAGCATAAGACATGCCATTTGTGAAATTTGAACATAAAGCATTTTAGTTCTAAATGTAAATCCATATCAAAATACCAAGTTGGGGTGTTTAACAAATCACTTATGATTTTTTTATTTATTTTAACTTAAAGAAAATGCCACTCCTTAGAATGTGTTCTATAAGAGAGAAATTATCAATGATATCTCCATGAAACAGAATTTCAACACTTAAAGATATGCTAGTAACATATTTAATTATGACAATGTTAATTGATCTAAATGATAGTGTTAGATAAAATAAATGATATACAAATTGCACTAAAGTGTTGTAATAGTTTATGTTACTCTAAAGTGTACTTATTGTTTTTTTTTTTGAGGTGGCATAAATTCTACATAAATCAATTGTTACTGTAAATACATTCAAACAATATCAATTAAATTATAGTCCAACAAAAGGATGATGGTGTAAAAAATATTGCATAGCCATCCACCAAAGTATAAATTCTAGGAGATATCAAAAAAGATGAGATGGGGATTGTACTCAGAAAGAATTTGGCAGAAAAGATACCCCTAAGTCATTGACACTAAATTGAATAAACACTTTGTACACCTAATCTATATAAAAGTGAGTTTTCAATCAAAATAATACAAAAGACATATTTATGACACCTTATCATATATTAATTATGACATGAAATACAATTGCAAAAATGAAAACCATCTAAATTTGTCTAATAGTGTCTAACTTTTATCTCAGTATTATATTTGTTAGTATGAAGCCAACATACAAACACTTACTTATAGGCATTTTTTATTAGTATGTGGTCATAAGATATATCTTTTGTACCTACGAATAAAACTTTTATCTCATGTACCCCTCAAGAACACAATTACCTTTTGGTATTTGTTAATGTGCAAAAAAAAATGTTGTTTATAATTTATTGTTCTGGCTTTTCAATATCTACCCACTTTCTTCATTCAAAAATATTTTACTAAAAATATGTTTTAGAAAACTCCTTATCCTTTAATTGTTAATAAGGTGGGGATTTTACAAACTCAACATTTTTTAATTGTAAATGTTTTGAAGAGTGCTCATTTATAGAGCTTATTAAGTAATGTATGTGCAAATTAATTACAGTTTAAAGAATATATTGAAATGGAAAAGTTATAAAACTAATAAGGTGTCATCATTTTAAGATTAAATGAAAACTTACATATAATATTTATCTAACCATGCATGAAGTTTATACATTAAGGTTTGGCTATTTATATATAATATTGGATGGATCAAGTAATAATTTACTCTAAATGAAGAGGACATAAATTATTTACTAAGATTAATGAGTTTCAAAAAAAATTGGAAAAATTAATTGAATATTATGTGATTAGATCTAATAATCTAGTAGAATCTTTTACAAACATTTCCTAATTCTTATGACCTTAATTTATTTTTTTAGCTATAATAGATTCTAAAGACATTCAATAAATGAACTTGTATATTTTAAGCACCAAATACAAGATCTCATCAACCAAAATCAAATTAAATTGGATGGATTAAGTATAACACATGAATCTATTGCTAGCTTGACCAAGGAACATCAATAAATTTAAGAAAAAAAAAATATACATCATGGTTAAATTAAAATATAATGTAAAGTGTCAATTGATTGTGGAACATACCCACTTAAGAATTTTATTTTTGTGATTGATTCAATTAAGAATGATAATTATTTTAGTTTTAAATGTAAATCTCCATTTTAAAAAAAAATTGGGTTACTTGGCGAGAAATTTAAAAATTATTTAATTTATTGTAGCCTCTTTCAATTTCAGGTTTCAAGCTTGCTTAGCATATAAAACATGCTATTTTGAGGTTTTCAACATGAATCAATTTACTTTTAAATATAAATCCACACTAAACAAAAAAATAATATGCTTGGTGTTATATTTACAATTGTTTGTTTGTTATAGCATCTCTCAAATGAAAGTTAGAAGATTTATTAGCATAGAACATGCCATTTTTGAAATTTGAGTATAAAACATTTTAATTCTAAATGTAAATCCACATCAAAATACCAAGTTGGGGTGTTTAAGAAAGCACTTATGATTTTTTGATTTATTGTAACCTGAAGAAAATGCCACTCCTTAGAATGTGTTTGATAAGAGAGAAATTACAAATGATATCTCCACGAAACAGAATTTCAACACTTAAAGATATGCTAGTAACATATTTAATTATGACACTATTAATTGATCTAAATGATAGTGTTAAATAAAATAAATGATAAATAAATTGCACTAAAGTATTGTAATAGTTTTTATTACTCTAAAGTGTACTTATTATTTATTTTTTTTGAGGTGGCATAAATTCTACATAAATCAATCGTTACTGTAAATGCATTCAAACAATATCAATTGAATTGTAGTCGAACAAAAAGATGATGGTGTAAAAGGTATTGTATAACCCTCCATCAAGGTAAAAAACCTAGGGGATATCAAAAGGGATGAGATGGGGATTGTACTTCAGAAGAATTTGGCAGAAAGGATACCCCTAAGTCTCCCCTAAGTCATTGACACTAAATTGAGTAAAACTTTGTACACCTAATCCCTATAAAATAGAGTTTTCAATCAAAATAATACAAAGGACATATTTATGACACCTTATCATATATTAATATGACATGAAATACAATTGTGAAAATGAAAACCATCTAAATTTGTCTAATAATGTCTAACTTTTATCTCATTATTATATTTGTCAATATGAAGCCAGCATACAAACACTTATAAGCATTTGTTATTAGTATGTGGTCATAAGATATATCTTTTGTACCCATGAAAAAAAAATTATATCATGTACCCATCCGGCACACAATTACCTTTTGTTATTCGTTAATATGCAAGAAGAATGTTGTTTATAATCTATTGTTCTGGCTTTTCAATATATACCTACTTTATTCATTCAAAAAGATTTTACTAAAGATATGTTTTATAAAACTCCTTATCCTTTAATTTTTATTAAGGTGGGATTATTACAACATCAACATTTTTTTAATTGTAAACGTTTTGAAGACTACTCATTTGCAGAGCTTATTATGTAATGTATGTGTAAATTAATTACAGTTCAAAGAAGATATTGAAATGGAAAAGTTAAACAATAATAAAGTGTCATCATTTTAAGATTAAATGAAAATTTACATATAATATTTAGCTAACCATGCAAGATGTTTATACATTAAGGTGTGGCTATTTATATATAATATTTTTTAATCTAGTAATTAAAGAGCTCTCAAGGATGTAGAACTTGAAAGTAGATCATTATATGTTCATTCATAAAATAGATGACATCAAAAATAGTTACATCCATTTGAACATAAAGATAACTTATGCATTCAATCGTTTGATATCATTACAAATATTACTAAAAAAATTAATATATAAAAAGGACTTAATTAATATACACGAATTAATAATTAACAAGATATTTATGAAACAAAAAACTATTAATTATTTAAACATAAAAGAATAAAAGTTACTTTTACAACCAAAAAACTGAATAAAAAGTAATACATCATAATTTATCAAATCAAATAATTTATAAACAAAATAATAATACAAATAAATATCAAATATATAACTTAATCCTTTAATAATGATCCCCGTTAATTTAAAACTTAATAACTTAAATTCCTTAAGAACCAATTCTACATATTTTTAACAAAATGAATGTCTTCTTCATAATTTAAACATTCAAACTAAAATCAATGAGATGAAAATATCATAATTATATAATGCTTATGCGGCTATATGCATCCCTTTACTTCGAACTATCTGCCTTGTGTCTCAGTAGGGAGACGAAAGATTTTTTATTTGTTGCAGTGACTTGGCCATCATTATAGCTCATCATCCTACGAATCCTTTCCACATTAGATCTGATATGTGTGCTCGTTTCTTCCACCATTACAGCATGAACATCTCTAGTGATATCTTCCTTGTTAAAACAACCGTCGTCCTCATTCCTCCTGACCTCCACACCCACCTTTAAATCAGCTGCAACTAACTTTGTAATATTGCTCTGATCATGCTCAATCGGAAGAGCTATAAGAGGTACACCAAACCTCAAACCTTCCATCATGGATTCCACCCGCAATGTGTGATAAAAGCTCCTATGGATTCCACTCCATTAGGTAGGCCCTCAAGTGAGGGTAAGGGTAGCTCCACCAGATCGATTCCTGGATGCAATACTTGCTGCTTAATCCATGTAATATTAAGGGGGATGGATACGAAGAAAATTTTGAGACCATGATTGTCAAGTTTCCTTGCCAACTCTAGAAAGGGGTTTATGTGGCTGAATGTGAGCCAAGGGACCATCAAAACATGAATCTGTTTCTCCTCCTTATTCTTCAAATTAAATTGCAAGTCTGCAACTCAAATTAAAAATATTTTTGGTGAACTGCCTCCCATCCCGTCATGGAAGGGTAATCACTAAAATACACTTCAAAAATGATGAAAGGTCAGTGTGAGGTATAAGGGCTGTGTGTCAAGCGACTGATCACAAATGAAAGGTCACTGTGAAGTATAATCAATTCATTTATATAAGGGCTATGTCTTAAGCAACCGATCACATAACAATTTTAAATTAGTGTGAAGTTTTTTATTTGATCAAAATGAAGTTATTTTTTGACTCATCAATTATTTATTTTCAAGGAAAGGAAATTATATGGAAATTTCTGGAGGAAAAATGGGGTTTTGAGGACATTAATACTTACAGAATACCATACAAACAAATTTTATGAGGGTTTGTAGTTATTGATAATTATGGAACAATATATAAATGGAATACCACACACAAATTTTATGGCATTTTGGGGCTATTGATAATTATGGAACACCACTCGAACAAACTTTATGAAGTTTTGAGGTCATTGATAATTATAGAATACCATGCAAACAAATTTTCTGAGTCGTGAAACTAACTAGTATACCTATCTTAAATAAATTTAAGTAAAATATATCGAGAGATATCATTTTTGAGGCATCTATATTAGATTATATTTGTGATATAAGTGCAAAAGGTACCTCAACAATAATATCTCTCGGGGACTTTTATATAGATTTATCTAAAATAGGTATGCAAGTAGCATATGTGCATGTTGCATAATTATTTAACATGTAATATGAAGTTTTTTATTTATTTTTTAAAGTATAATATACATCACATTAAATCATCCACAAGTGTAATGTACATAAGATGAAATAAATGACAAATGAAGCATTTATAAATTATCCAAAAGTGTAATATACATAAGATATAATGCTTAAACTAAATAATCATTTAATGATCATTAAAATGTGCCACAAACATCACATAAAATGTCAAATAATGAATCAATTCATATTAATATAAAATAAATTTGTGATAAGTACATGACATTATTTAGCCTCTAAGAAATTCAATATATCTTCCTCAGCTTTTCATTTGGAAAGTTGTTTTTTATTTTTTAGCTTTTCATATTGGTCATATGTAAATAGCAGTAATATTATTAGTCCTTCCAAAGATATTAAACGTGATATAGCCACAAATGTTAATCTTCTTCTTTATTTTTGACCTATATCAATTTTGGATTTTGAAAGAGTTAGACCTTGTGATTTGTGTATTGTTAATGTCCAAGCCAACCATAAGAGTAGTTGGTTTTTAAGACTTCTTTGTATTGATGTAATTGGTATTGTACTTGTAGTTGCATCTTTAAATTATATTTTAGAGTAACTGCCAAATTGAACCATAACATATGTCGATGGTTCTGGTGGGGCACTTCTAATTTTGTATGTATTATACTTCGAATATACTCTAGAACTCCATTTACAACACCTACTTCTATCCAAATATTGGAGGTTAACATGACCCTTGCATCATTATAAATTAGTAACTCCACATCAAGTTCATCATTTTGACCTCCTAATGGTGCATTAGTACTATTTACCTTGGTTTCAATGCTATGTGCAATAGGGTATTTCAATTAATACTATTTTCTTTTATGGTTATTGGTTCCCAGTTATACACCTTTAGAATTCAGCCTTGCATATTTGGAAAAGATGGCAAACAAAGATGATAAATCTCAATTATGTCTTTATAGATAAGGAAAGTTTAACATCTGGATGGACTAAATATAGATAATGACTAGAAGACACTGTCAAAGGGTGTGGTTAGTTCTTTGCTAATTTTAAATCTCCCTGAACCAAGGTGAGAGGACCTACGAGGTAGTTTGGTCAAAAGGAGAGATAATACAATTCAATCTCGAGGGAACTATTAGCACACATACAGGTCTAATCAAAACATAACAAAACTTGCACAATCCACTCAGGAAGAGTTGTTACACAAACTGATAAAATACTTTTAAATCAGACGCAAGCTACTAAAGATAGATAAAATGTGATTGTAATCTTCATTTCTACAAAAATTGTTGATAACTAGGAGCCAAATGAAAAATTACAAAGCTAATATTCAAAGATGAATCATAGACACATTCCAGATTTATAATACTTATGCATCTTTAAGCAAATAAAACTTGAAATATTCAACATCATGTATTATTTGCAAGGGTAGGACAAGTAGGACTAGTTAAGTATATTAAAAAAGTTGCAGCTTTAAACACTGGAAATTCCTTAAATTTCCATGCTATCACTCATTCTAGGATGTAAAAGAATGATAAACAAGATTTTTAAAAAAAAACTATCATGAATTATTTGCATTAATTGATACCAATTCAATTCAAGTATTCCAATGACCCTTGAGATCTCCAAAGCATACACTGCAAGTAAAATCTCAAGTACCTTCTCCTTCCAACTCCATAAATCCAAGATTCTTTAAAATATTATCAACAAAACATTCCCAAATCATAATGCAGAAAGGAGTTTGTAATCTAGATTCATGCCTATAATTACTACCATTAAGAGACATAAAACTAGATACCCAATCAACAATGCATGAAGAATGTGCTATTGCACTTCATTGACAAGAAAGAGTATAAATCACAGAAGGTTTCCATTAACTTAAAAGTAAATTAACATATATCAATTCTTATAATGCCAACATGGTGAAAATTATAGTGGATTAGCTTTAAAATAGGGGAGACATATACATAAATTATATGAGAGTTTACTAATGATTGTACAGAAGCAATCATCTTAGCAACAAAAGACAAAAATAAAGTAAGATTTATACAAAAATAAAAAAAAATCTCCTTGTAAAGAGGACACCTTCTCTTTACATATCCAAAATTTTCTCACCCAAAATATTCTTGAAAGATACTCTATCTAGAAAATATCTTTGCATATGATTAGAGACTCTTATGCTCTGTAAGGTAATGATTATAGTTATTGGATTATCCATGTCATGATGAGATCTCATCTGCCTAACTAGAAGTTTAATGCAATTGAATTTGTGAGAGAATATTCTTCATGAGCGCAAATAAACTGTCTTTATATTCAATTGTTTTACCTTGTCTTCAGCTAATCATTTTCCCACTCAAATAGAGGATGATGTGCCAAATGTTGATCCAATTACCACTTTCAACTTTACAAAGAATAATGAAGGGAAGAATAAAAAATATAAATCACTCCTTAAGGCATAAAATCGACATCAACTATGTCATTCTCATTTTTCTCTGGTACTCTCTCATATGGTTGGGTTTTCTGAGTGACTCCCTTATTCAGACTCCTTTATTTTATTCCTTATTAAATTGGCAATATTCACATGTTGTAACATTTTTTAAGGATAAATCCTAGCCCATCCTAGTAGACAATGGCCTTCCAGAAGGTCTAAAACTGTTTGAAGTAGAATCTTTCTTGCAATTTGACTCCTCATATTTCGCAATATGTTTGTAGTTTTTCAATCTCAAAATTTCTCTTCCCTGGGCTTTTTTGCACCTTTGAATCCAAGATCTAAATACTTTATCAGGTTGAGATGAGCCCTTACCATGGGCCTTTGTACTACCCCTCATATAAGTTTTCTAATTACCTCATGCAATAGGATAAATTAGAAGATGTGTTGGATTGTTAATATCCCATCGGGGGTAGAGTATTTATTCAAATCAATAACTAGGTACATGGGGTAAGGAAGGTGGGTTTGAATCAAGGTTGAAGACAATGTATGAAATTTACTTGATGGTTCCATTAACTAACCCTGATTTAACCTATAGATTGGAGGAATAACAAGGAAATGAAGGAATATGCGAACAATTGTTTGAATTGTTTTATTTTTCCACTGATTAGTTTTTCATTGATTGTTAAAAGACAGTGTTTGTGTAGCCTCCATAAGTGGTAGTTTGTCTAGAAAATAAGGGTGATTTATATATGCAGCAATGAAATATGTTAGTTATCCTTCCTCGGATATGCTTTTAAAAACACCATTTAATATTTTTTGCCAATAACAAGGGTAACAAACATTTTGTTACAAACCATTAGAGATAAATTTTATAGCATGTGGCATGTCTCGTGTGGGTATATGTCATGGTCAACAAGATTTTCTATGAGGAACTTTTTGTACACAAAAAATTAAGAAAATAATAATATGTAAATTGAAACAACTATGTTAAATCAAATGTCAATGTATGATATGGGCCTTCTAGTGTAAGATAACAAATATAATAAATGTGTAGACATATTAGCATCATGGATGAATAGAAGCTATAAGTTACACTCTAAGACCTAAATGTTTTGTCCCACCATCAATGACATTGTATTGTTGATTTGATTTGCACATGAGACATGGAGCCCTATCATAATTAAAAAAACTCCTGCAACATCCTAATCCACCTTTAATAATTGAAAACATCCAATCAAATATACCACCACCTTATAAGTTGTAAACCCATTTACAATGGGTATTGGTCATGTAAATTCAATAGTTGTCCTGAAACTAGGGATGGTGTACAATATGGAACCCCTAATTTATGATATCACATGAAATACCTTGTCATTCTCCCTAACTATCACCGCTCAGCTCACTTTTAAATATTTCAATATTTTGAAGTTTTGTATGGCCTTATCATATCTTCCAAAGGTGTGAGTATGACATTTTTATATGTTCTTAAATATGATGTAATTGTTCTAGGTGTCAATATATTGGTATCATGGATGAATGGAAGATATAAGATAAAATTTGAGTTATCAATGTCTTGTCCTAGCATAAGTGGCATTGCATCATTGATTTTTATTGCACATGACATGTGGAGCCCAACTACAATTAAATAATCTCACATGGTGTCCTCATCCACCCTTGAAAATAGAAAAAAAGCCAATGAAATATTCCACCACCTTGCAAGCTATAGACTCCTTTATAATACATGTTGGTTATGAGAATCCAATAGTAGCCTTGAATTTGGGTCTGATGTATAATGTGGGCCTCTTGGTGTAGGATATCCCCTAAAATACCTTTTATTTTCCCCTCACCATCACCGCTCAAATCACCTTGAAATCTTTCATTATTTTCATGTTATATATGGCCTTGCCCCTTCTTTTAGGGGTTTGAGAATGGTGTTTCCATTGATGTTATTAAATATATTGGCATCATGGATGAATTTAAGCTAAAAGATAGATTGTGAGACCTCAATGTCTTGTCTTATCATAAATAGAAATGCATCATTGATTTGAGTTTCACTTGACACGTGGAGCCTGTACGTAATTAAATAATCTCTCATGACCTCCTCATCCACCCTTGATAGTAGAAAAAGGCCAATTGAATATACCACCACCTTCCTAACTTCAAACCCTTTTACAATGCACACTAGTCATGTGATTCCAATAGTTATCCTAAATATAGGTCTGAAGTACGATATGGTCCCTTTGGTGTATGATATTCCCTAAAATACCTTGTAATTTCCACTTATCATCGCCACTAAAATCACCTTGAAATATGTCACTATTTTCATGTTATGTGTGGCTTTGCCCCTTATTCTAGGGGTCTGAGAATGGTTTTTATGTATGTTTGTAAGCCTAATGTAATTTTGCTATGTGGAAATATATTAGCATCATGGATGAATACAAAGATAAAATATAAACTTTGGGACCTCAATGTTTTATTTATACATCATTATTTTGAGATGTGCATGAGAGTGAATCCCTGCCATAATTAAATCATCCCTCATGATGTCCTCTTCCACCCTTGACAATAAAAAATGTCCAATCAAATACACCACCACCTTACAAGCTGTGGACCTTTGTAATGTATTTTGATCATGTAAATCCAACATTTACCTTGAATATAGCACTAGTGTATGATATGGACCCCTTAGGTAAGATATTAGATGAAATACCTTACCATTTCCCCTCACTATTACCGCTAAGCTGACCTTGGAATATTTCACTATTTGAATTTTCTATAAGGCCTTTCCCTTTATTCAATATGTTTGAGTAGGTTGTTTCAATAATTTATTAACCCTAATATAATTGCTATATGTGTAAATATATTGGCTTCATGAATGAATGGAAGCTAGAAAACATACTTTGAGACCTCAATGTCATCCCTGCATCAATGACAGTGCAATGTTGATTTGATCTACACATCAAACATGGAATAGGGTTGCAATGTACTTTTTAGATGATGTCACTTACACATCAATCACATCAATCAAAATTGGGATGGCAAGAGCACCCACAATAAGTCTTAGCCCCTTGGTCATATGGTGTGGTCACATGAGGTAATCACCTATATGTAATAATGCTTATAAGTTTTCCAAATCAAAATCTCATGAGTGAGATGTATTGTTTTAAAGTTATGTAGGTATAAAATAATGTCACATATAAACAAGATGAATTTAATGTTTTCCTTTTTGAAGCCTTGTTCTACCTAAAGCCCAAAATACTAGATTTTAAATTACCTACATAATATGATGTATATGAATTATAACATTATTCACTATGAACAAGCTACTCTCAAATCACATATAAATCATTCCATATGTCCTCCATGAAACTAATTAATGACATATTGTTAGACCTAGGACAAGAAACCCTCTTAAAATCTCCCATGTTCTTCGACATAATTTGTCTACCTTTATCATTTACATCTTATATTCATTAATGTGCATTAATACTTAACTTTTCCTTTAATTGCCAAAAAAATCATGAATTAGAACCTTGCATAAGTGCATGAGTATTAGTTATAATAAAAAAAATTAAAGACTTTGCATGTCCTTCACCCATTATAGAGGGGCTTGTAGCTTAGATAGAGTCAACATCTTTGATTGGTCATTTTCTATTATCAAGGATAGATGAATGTGTCATGACAGTTGACTATTTTCATGTTTCACGATAATAATTATGCCTCCATAGATGATTTTATGCCTTTACCTTGTAACTTTCATTAGACATTTTCATTTTTAATCTTTTGGATTGTGAGAAATAAATCAATATTCTCATTAGGAACAATTGATATCAAACCTAGGATTATTGTAAAAAAATATTTGAGGATTACATCAAAGCGTGTGAACTGAGATTTATTTCACATGAGAAACCCATGACATTTGAACTTGTTTGGAGGGAAGGGAAAATCCATATAGAACATGAAAGTGATTAAACATTTCAAGGTAGGGTGGGTGGTGATGGTGATGGGTAACGATAGAGTATTTCAAGTAATGGACTTGAAGAAGCCAAACCCAACACACATGAAAAGTTCAATGACATGTCACATATGTCAACGCAATATGTAACTTCCACCAAACTATTTAATTCACTCAATACATGATTGAAACAAGCATCATCTCAATGAAACTAGGAGTCTCTTTGAGGTATTATTTTAACAATATATTGTGATGACAATCATATGTTTGAGAGTGTTTTATTAGGTCAATTTTTATGAAAAAATCCTTTCAAAATCCTTTTTGTTCAGACTATGTGTGATTATGCTACATGGTATCAGATTACCATAGTGTTTGGAGAAAGCATGTATAAATTGGTCGTTGTTCGAACCCTTGTCCAACAAACTACCCAAAATTGGTTGTATTTGTGGTCCTCGCATAAATTGTGCCTTTCTTCCATTTACCAAATAAAGAGACATAAGTACTATTGCTATGAATACAATAGCTATTGTTAGTTTTAGTGAAAATGACAATAGAAAAGCTCGTGAATATCTATTTGCATATGGCATCATGCATAACTCAATTATATCATATAAGAAATGACTTTCATTGTAGAAGCCTTTTGTTATTTTTTTCTAACTAGTTTTAGAGTCGTCTACTTAGGTTTTATCTAATTAACATAGTTAGATTTTTTTTTAATTTAGTTTTAGACTTGTCTAAATTGACACGTGGTGCATTCTTTGTGTTTTTAAAGAGTCGATAGATATCTGACACCAATTTCAATCGTGTATTGGGTATTTGAAATAGTTCAATGGAAGCTACAAATTTCATTATCAAATGTGACATGTCATTGAACTTTATACATGTATTTTCATAGGATTATTTGAGTATCTCATTGAAATACACTGTCATTGCCCCTCATCATCACCATATATCTCACTTTGACATATTTCATCGCTCACAATATTTATATGGGCTTACCCTTCCCCACTGATTTAGCATTGCTTAAATTTACCATAATACAAAATGTCTCCTCCCCGCATCGTTCATTTCCACACCATATGAAGAATCACAAAACCTCATTTTTCACTAGACCACCTTAAAAAAATCATTTTTTTGTTTCCTAATGCTTTGTAAACAAAATGTAAGACAGGGTAAGTGGTCATAAGTTTCAATTTTGATACAACCACCAATTTACACTCTTTTGCTTTAAAAATACCCACTTTACCAAAACATAAATTTAGATCCCTTTGAGTGTAACTTGCAACTTTGGGGTAATTGTTAGTTTTAACCTTTATCAGACACAGTGTCAACAAAACAAAAAGTTTCAATCAACCTTAAAATCATCTTTATGAAATGAATTTTTTATATTAAAAAATATTAATAATATTTTTTTTCCAATTATTTAATTCACTAATATCGTTATATAAACGACACATCTAAATGTAATATTATAATATCTGATTTTTAATTCAAAAGGTCATTACCCAAAACAAACCTATACTAAAATAATGCCAAAACATGACTCCCATGTAAATAAGAGACACAGTAGAAACACATTGTCTTCATGCTGCATGCATCTTACACTTTCATCTGCCACCTTGCAAGACTTCCTTGTGTGTTGGTCCTCCAAATGTTCCACTTGCATGGCCTACATCTAATTGTTTCTTGTTTTTAGAAAAATATTTTGGTGTAATTAAATACATAAACCCAAAATATCACTCAAAATATGTTCAACCAGTTAGTTTACATCATCATTTCAAACTATTTTTTATGACATTTTATGGAAAATACTTAATTTTCATAGTATAGTGTTAAATATAGGCTAATCATCTTTCTTATACAATAATTACGTCAGAAAGGATGGCATAATTTTCACTTTTAGGGATGGAATTGATGAACCCTATGAAGATATACCTTAAAATTTTAGTGAAATGTCATATATTTTAATGTAATTTTTAACATGAACAAATGGAAGCTACAAGATATGCTATGAAACCTCAATGTCTTATCCCCACACCAATGGCACTACATCAGTGATTTGAGTCATACATAAAACACGGGTCCTATCGTAATAAAATAAGCTCTCGTGACATCCTCATGACCATTCAAAGATGCTACCATCTTGTAATCTACAAACCCCTTTGTAATGATTGTCGATCATATAAATCCAAAATATGGACTGAATCTAGGTCTCATGTTTGATATGGGCCCCTTGGTGTAAAATATCATTGGAGAACCTTGTCATCACCCCTCATCATAGTTGGTTATCTTACCTTGGAAGCTTTCACCATTTGCATGTTCCATATGGCCTTGCCCTTTCCTCCTAGGGTCTGACTATATTGTGTCCATAGGTTCTTAAGCATGATGTAATTGCTCTTGATGTCAATATAACATTATCATGGATGAATGGAAGATAAAAGATAGACTATGGGACCTAAATGTATTTTCCTAAGATCAACGACATTGCATCATTAAATCAAGCTACACATGAGATGTGGATCCTTGAGGTAATCAAATCAACTCTCATGACATCCTCATCTACCATTGACAATAGAAAATGGCAAATATATTTTCTATGGCCCTACCATTTCTTCTAGGGGTTTGATCATTGTGTTTCCATATGTTTTTAATGCTGATGTAACACTCTTGAAATCTCCCATGTTCTTAGTCAATATTTGTCTATCCTCATCATTTATACCTTATACTCATCAATGTGCATTGATACTTAACTTTTCCTTTAATTTCTAAAAACATCATGAATTAAAACCTTGCGTAAGTGCATGAGTCTTAGTTGTAATAAACAAATTAAAGACTTTACATGTCCTTCACCCATTGTAGAGGGGCTTGTAGCTTACATACAGTCAACATCTTTGATTGGTCATTTTCTATTGTCAAGGATAGATGAATGTGTCATAAGAGTTGGCTACTGTCATTTGTTGCATGATAATAATTATGCCTCCAATGATGATTTTATGCCTTTACCTTATAATTTTTGTTAGGCATTTTCAAGTTCATCATTTTGGCTTGTGAGAAATAAATCAATATTCTCACTAGGAATAATTGTTATCAAACCTAGAACGATTGTAAAAAATTCTAAGGATTACATCAAAGAGTGTAAATTGATAGTTATGTTTTGTATGGCCCTGTCATTTCTTCTAGAGGTTTGATCATTGTGTTTATGTATGTTCTTAATGTTGATGTAACTACTCTAGATGTTAATTTATTGTCATTGTGAATGAATAGATACTAAAAGATTGACTTTGGGACCTTATTGTCTTGTTCCAACATCAGTGGTTTCTTCATAAAATTATTGGAATTATGCAAAGAATATATCCTAGGCTATGATATTGAAACTTGTTAATTTTTTATTGTTGGTCGAAGATAATAAGTTTGAGATTGTTGTGCAAAGATCCAAAAATCCCATAGATATTTGGTTAAGGATGAGATGAATATCAATGGGAAAAAAATCTTAATATGACTGAATAATTCATTGGATCCAACTCCTAACTTGGGCATTTCGAAAGATCAATTAGCCTACAAATCACCGTAGATAACACATATAGATGCAATAATCTGCAATCCATCACTTATTGAGATTAAAAACCATAAAATGACCTAAAAAGGAAGAAAAACATGTGTACCAAATATAAATATTTAATTTGATGCACTACAAAAAATTACTACATATAAAAATATATAATCTTTGCATTCGTAGTCATCTAAAGCCAGACTTTCCTCTCCAACAAGGTCATGATTTTCCACTTGAACTATTTGATCTAGGAGATTAATGTAAATATATTTAGATCTTATGTTGGAATTAAATTCATAAGGTGGTAAAAGTAACGTGCCCATTCAAATTAGCTGCCACCTTGATTTGATATAACTGACATGTATAATTTTGCAATGTTGTGCATTGACGCTTCAATTTAAAACTTAGCGTAATCGCATGTGTAGGTATAAATTATATGGGATAAGTATTATTCATGTCACCATAAATAAATATGCTCATCTTCCAAATGGTGACATGCTCATCAATGCTAATATTATATTGAATTATTATATTATATATAATATTATATAGTTTTATGCCCCTGATATATGATAACACTTGAAATACCTTGTCATTATCCAGCTCACCACAATGCTAAATCTAATGTTGGTGTAAAATATAAATTCTCTAATATATTTTAATAAATATAATATAATATAATATACAATACCCTATATTATATAGTTATTAAAGTTATATTATAATAATATTAATAACTAAATATTATACGTTTAATTTAATATTATATATAATAATAATATATGTTTTATATATTTACTTCTTTGATATTGTATATGTATTTATAAAACCATTAATATAATTTAGTGCAACTCCATTAATAAAACCTTTTACCATATTATAAAGTGATCAACATGCCCTCTTAAAATTATAGGTATTGTTTCCCTTGACCTGACATGTACGTATCAAAAGTTGTTTCTGGATCGTTCTCATAAAAATGAGGTCTTTAGCTAGTTGGAAAGGTGGACTGATCAGGTTGGACACGTGTTACTTGCATTCCCTAATTTTATAGGTGTTGGCAAAGATGATAATAATAGCTTGCTACAGTTGAGGACTTACTGTTAGCATTGATAATGCTGTTAAATCCAACCCTATGGCTATTTTGACTCTCTTTGGAGTAGATCTAAGAGCCTCTCAGATTGTCCTTTGCCTCATTTGTGACTCCTCCATCTGCATAGCTCCCAGTGCAGCTTTAAAATTTGTAAATGAAGAGTAATTTTTTTAGTTATTCAACATGAAAAACACCTTTTCAACACACATATTGGTTTGGAGGAAATGGAGTTCTTAAGTTATTATGGCTTGAGTTGGAAACTAATTCCATGGTGCTTGGACCAAAGGTTATTTTTTATGTAGTATTATTCATCTACTTGAAAGTTGCCCCAAATGGTGTCTTTTGCCTTTATCTCTGCAATAGATTCTTTTTAATGGTAGTCATAGTGCATTTTTGTGGCCATTTTGGTAGTTTTTTCTTTGTTGTTATTTTTTTGTTTATTTTTTTGCCATGTCAATGTCATTGCAGGCTTGATTCAAGCCCTTGTGAACCTATTTTTCCCTTAGAAATGTGTATTTTGTAAGTATATGTGCCACCATTGTAGGACCATTGTAGGACCTCCATGTCACATTATTGTTTTTGGTGACATGGCTTCACGTGGAACCAGTATGCTTTAATAAAGTAAGACACATTAGTTGCATGTGTATAAGTTAGATGTATGTTGCTAACAATGATAACTACTATTTGTCGCTTGTCAAGGCAAAAATTATGGGTAGATTTTATCGACATGTGACTGTGGTGTATAGCATGAGCATTAATTTCCATAAAATGGCCCTCCCCATCAATCTACCACTCATAAAATGGCATCAACATTGGATATGTGTGTGATATGATATAAGAGTTAATGGGTAGTTGTCACTTTTGATATGATATACACTTATGGATTCCCTAGCGGTTCAAAAGTGTGTGCATACTATTGATAACATTTCTTGAATTAAGTAAAGTCTTTTTAAAATCATTGAAATTACTAAAATCTTTCTACATTTAGTGTAATGTGTTGTGTTGAAAATATGAATCTTTTGAAGATATGTACAAAAGAATTAAGAGTTTCTCTCCAACACATTTACTTCAGACAAAATCTCGTCAGTTGATTTAAATTTTGAATTACCACAAGTCTCGAGTTTGTTGGAGAATAAGTCCTCCTTCTTCCATTAACAAAACAAAATCAATACCATCTAAACTCTCCTCATGAAAATACAATAAGATTAGAGACAGGTTGTTCTCTACATCCTCAAGAAGTGAATCCAACAATCTACAATACTGCTCCTCCAAAATTTGTGGCTATCTTTACATGATTGAGATTCTAAACAAGAAGATGTAGCTACTACAATTCTTCCTTTGAAAACTTGGTCATAGCTACTTGAATTTGTCTGAGAGATAGAAATGAGGCTAATGGAATTTCAAGCAAAAATTTGAGGAAATTGAAGTTGGCTTTGTGTCCTCGGACGTAATAAATTGCACAATAATAAGCAAAGCAGCGTATTGAGGGGAATCATATGACCCAAGCCAAATTATAACTTTTTAAACACATTTCTCATTAGGACTCCCTTAAAATGTGTTTGTGTTGGTTGCATTGTGTGTAAGCTGTTATGAAGCGTAGTGTGGGGTTTCTACTTTGATGACATTTTGACCATATTTGATAACAAAGAAAATGAGATTTGAACTCGAGACAAGCTACTAAAGTAAATAATTGAAAAATAAGAAGTCAAAAGCGTGGTATAGTAATTTAGGATTTTGGTATTTTGAAACTTTTTAAAACTCAAGATATTGAATTATATAGCCCCTTGGCCTGTGTAGAAGCTTAACTAGGGTTTCAAGAGCAAAAACCCCATACAAAGATTTTTAACCCTTAGAAATCAATGAAACTTCATAATATGACATTTTTTTTATGTGTGCAAAAGGAATAAACTAGTTTTGGTGTAGCTCAAGGTCGTATAGTACGGATTTGGTGACTTTGGATTTAAGATAGGGTTAATTTGGCCTAATTGAAGGGTGGTTTCCAAAAGAAGTGTGGTTTAGGAGTGGAGATAGGTCATGAAATTTGAAACACACCTATAAAGAGATATAAAGCAAAAATAAAATATATTAAATCTCTATAAGATTTGATAGATTTCTCAAACCGAGAGAATTACAAAAAAAAGGCTACAAGCATAAGGAGACCATTGTGAGCCCTATATGTGGAATTGAATGTTAAAGTGTATTTGAGCACTTGTAATAGGTTAATGTAGGTGTCATTTGACCATCTAAGAACATATATGATATAATAATGACTCTTTGAGACCTATATCAAGTTTTGATACTTGAAACTTAAGAAGATTGCCTAGTGAGAAGATAGTGAAAGAGTGAGAGGAAGTTTGTGAATGGAATGTATGAAATGATTTAGAGAATGAATGTGAGAGGTTTAAAAGAGGTATAATGACACCAAGAAGTGTTTCCAAAGTGTACAACAATCAAGTACAAAGAGACTAAGGCCACTAAGCCTAAGTGATAAGTGTGTCATTAGTCATTTCCACTACACATGATGAAATGAAAACTTTAATTTAAAAAATATGGGAGATCCAAGATTTATAGCATTGAAAATAATAATTTTTTGATCCTCATTTGTTTACAACATTAAATATGAGATCTGATAGATAATAGTTTGAAAGATCAAAATAACATTGTACAATAACACATAATGAAATAAAAACTAAATATAAATTAGATAGATTACCATGATAGGCATATAATATAGGCACATGTGTGCAATGTTAATAATACATAGATTACCATGATAGACATACAAAAAATTACGTCTACCAACATAGTATCTAATATTGGGTGAATGTCATATGCACATATATAATGCCAAAAATGCATAAATTTCCATATAGGCATAAAAAAAAGTACATCTCATGTGTAAGACATCATATTAATCAAATAACCTCCCTCTCTTTGCCTTCCTCGAAGAAGACTCTCCCTGGGATGCCCTACTAGTAGATGGAGACACCTTGAATACCTTGGATTGCTCCAAGTTTTGACTATAGGTCCTATGCTCATAACTAACCTGCAATTGAGCCTGTTTAAATATAAGAATTATTAAAAAATTAACATAAAATACATTAAAAAAATAATTAAAAAATTAATTTTAAACTAAAATAAAAAATAATTTAAAAATGCACTTACGACATGCTCACAATCCTGCTCAATCTGTCAGCACTTATGCAGATGACATTACAACAATAATGCCTATGTCTATCTCAACTCGTAGAGAGGGAGGAGTGTCTACTCTAGCCATCAACTATTCATGTAAACAAGGCCTCACTTAATTTTATATAACGTATTAAATCTTATATATGGAAACCATGTAGATCATGAAAACACAATGTAAACAAAGAATCATGGATGTGTAACTGCCATACAATGTGCATATCATGAAAAGACACTGTAAACCAAGAATCATGGAAGTACATAACTACCATACAACGTTTATATCATGAAAAGACAATGTAAACCAAGAATCACAAAAGTGTAACTGCCATTCAACATGCAATGGCCAAGAATAGCAACTATTTTGAATGTTGGAGGTAATATAAAAATTATCCTTGAATTAGGATTTAGGCGAGGAAGTTTACATAGTATATCTAAAAGGATACATGGTCCCATAAAGAGACCATTGGGTTTGTGGGTTTGTCAAGTCACCATAGGAACTTAGGCATGCTTCACAAACTTATTACAGTAAAATAGATCAACACCTCCAAGATTATGAAATTAGAAGAAGTATTTATGATCTAAATTTACATGTTAAAAGTGATGATGATAGCATGGTGATACTCATTATCTATGTTGATGATATTTCCATCACTGGTAATGTGGCCACTACACTTCAACAATCAGAAACTATTTTATGTTCTGATTTTGACATGAGTAATTTAGGCCACCTACATTATTATTTAGGCGTAGAGTTTTGGAACTTTTATCATACTATATGTACGGCAAATAAAAATATACCAAAGCACTTTTGAAAAATTTCATGATGACAAAGAACGATCCATCAACTAAATCCATGGATGTTTATTATCTACAGGGAACATTGCAAGTGGACTGTTGTGGGATATTTATTGCACATGCCTCCCATAAAATACATGTGCAGTCATGTCAAGTTTGTGTCCTTATGGTTTTAGATGCAATATGGTCATAGGAATTTTAGTTTGCATTATTAGGAAAGTATTTTGGAAAGAGGTATATGAATGGGACTCCCATTTAATAGGATATTATCACTTCCAAGCTAACTTCCACTAGGAAAGTGGGTGTATATTCATAAGGAAGCTTCAAATATTTTATGGCAAAATGTGCTTCATGTTTTCTTCATAAATAATGTCCTATACCTCAAATCATGTAATATATTTCTTGTAAAATAGTGTATTGACCTCGGGTAATAGAAAGAGAAAATGTACCATATAGGTAATGGGTAGAAGAGCTGAATACAATGTCTACATCCTTAATCAATGACACTGCAAGAGCATTGTAGGATGTTACTCCCAAGGAAGCATGGTCCAACATAAGACCATTCATGACTTTTATATATTCAATTGTGTTATTTTTGAATTATTGAGAAGAGAAGTAAATTAGATGCAAAGAGTAAAACATATATGTTTGTTGTGTTATATATATATATATATATATATATATATATATATATATATATATATATATATATATATATATATATATATATATATATATATATATATAGTTAATGATGCACATTTCTTTTGTTTTACCTTAATTTCCCTTGCTATTATCACTCATTTTCAATGTTAACATGTGGATCTATGTATAATGGTAATGGTGACATAAGTCAAAATGATAATATGACTATATTGAGCTTACAAACTTCATTTTAAAGATAGTGTTACCTAGAAGGACCCCTAGATAATTGGTATTCATTTTATAAGTATCCTTGTGGCATGTGAACTACCTTTATCTAATCTTGAATGAGATTATTCATGGGATCTTTGTGGGATTTTCCAAAAGAAGTTATATAAATACCGTTGAGCCCATTCTCATAGCTTGCAACTATTGTAAAGAACAGAGCAAGGATAAAGAGAGAGAACATGAAAATAGAGTATGAAAGAAGAGAAAGATAAATTTAACTTAAACTTACAAGGCAAGTATACATAGAATAAATGTACATAGAGCATAAAATTAACTCAAAATTTTACCTCTGTATAGGTAAATGGTGTTGTCCTAACAAAGACATATGCAATAGTTGATGAGCAAGCATCTAGATTATAATATGTAAATAATGGCCATGACAAATCAAATGCCATAAATGTCGAATGTGATGATGAAGGCACCATCACCTCCTTTGACATAAAAAATGACATATATATTATATTCAAATTCTATGTAAATTAATTGTTATCTAAATTAAATTTGCAAATATAACTTAAATTTATCATGACATTTATATAAAATATACCTACATCTATGTGGTGGTTGATGTTTGCACACCAAATATGCATGCCAAAAACTCATCACTCATAAGAATATTATCTAAGCCATCTGACCATCAATGGCATCATCCTTAAAATGTCATGTGCACATAGCTCCACATGAGCTAAAAGAGTGGGTCATGGTCAGGTAGATGGTGTATCTATACCATCACTCTATGAAAGCTTACTCGTATGTTGAATGAGTGTATCAATGAATGAATTAAAATCATGGAGAGTGTCAATCTCCATGACCTACTAGATTTTAGAGGGGATCTTAGGGTCAAGAGGTTTTTGGATATGGATCCCTATAGGATGATTAAGTGTACGACATGCACTTGGTTGATCCTGTGTAGAGCCTTTTACTCAGCCCTGAAACACACTAAAATCAAAATAATTGGGAATTGCATTGAGGATAAACTCATAGTAAAGTTTTCTCAAAAATATAATGGGACCTCATGGTTGTTACATGATGGATCGTCAAAGACCATCCGCCATTGATCCCAAAAATTGGCTATGATTAAGTTATGTGCATAACGATGGATAGGAAAATGTTTAGCGATTACAAGAAATGGGGCATTGGTGGCTAGGTCAATGAATAGGGCACAAATAGAAGCTTTTGAATTTTTTTTGTTCTTGACTTGAAGTGCTGACAATTTATCAGCATAATATTCCTTACAAGTATCCCTATATTAGGTCCATCTATCAATTTGACTCATTGTAGAGTCAATTTGACCTAATAAGGTCTCTAAGGAATCGGCTAGTTGGGTGTGGTGGCGGTTGGTCGAAGTGGGATCCCTCATTCTACCATTTAACTCTTTAATTTCAAGTTTATTTTCCATAATGTTGTCGATCATAATCTCTTGATTTCCAGGGGGTTTGGGAAACTGTAGGAGGGTTAGGTGGAGGGATAGGAGGAACAAGAGGGTTTTATGGAGGGTTAGGAGGAGGAGTAACAAGAGGGTTCTATGGAGGGTTAGGAGGGTTAGTAGGATAGGCTGTTAAAAAAAAATTACAATTAAAAACTAGGGTTAAATAATGAAAATAATAAAAAATTAGGGTTAAATAGGGAAGATTTCTATCACTTTCCTCTCCTACATGGTGGCATCATCGATCAATAGGTTCGTGGGATGAATTTAACAGCTTCTTGGCACTTTTTGGTGTATTCCACGCAAAACACGCTCGTGAAAACTAGATGAGAACAAGGAAACTCGAATGCAAAATGAGTATTTTGCATTCGGGTATCACTTTTTATTTATTTTTTGATACATAGGTAATGCGATCACATTATTAAAAATAATAATAATGTGATTGTATAAATAACTTGATTGCATTATTGTTCAATATAAAATGATCATGTTATATAATAATGTGATTGTTCTATTTAATAATGTGTTCGTGTTATATAATAACATGATCATGTTATGGTTCAATAAGAATCAAGCCATAATTCAAATAACTTGATCACATTATTAATTAATGCAATCACATTACTTAAAATATCCACGAAATTATCCCCCAACTCAATACACTTACCCTCCTTTAAAGAATGCTTGTCGAACCTAATTTTAAATTTCTTTGGCTTATTAATCCTAAATGTATTACACCCTATGTAACACAAAGGATGTTCACATTTTTTTTAAAGGTGTACACTAATTGTATTAAATAGGGTTTGCACCCTTTTACAAACTATAAAAGTTTTTTAAAAAACATAGTTGCATAATAGTATTTGATTCAAGTGAATTGAGGAGTTAAAAAGAAAGGGTGTGCATGTTTTTCCTGAAAAAATATTCTAAAAGTATCTCCATAAAGCATATACATCTTTGTCATAGTCCCATGTATGTAATTTAAATCCTTAAGTTCATGCTTAGGATTTGAAATGTATAGTTTTAATGCTTAGGATTTAAATTTGGTTGCGTTGTGTGTAAGATGTTATGAAGCATAGTGTGGGGTTTATGCTTTGACAAGATTTTGACCATATTTGATAGCAAAGAAAATGAGATTCGAACTTGAGACAAGCTTATAAAGTAAAGCATTACAAAACAAGCAGTCAAAAGTGTAGTGTAGCAATGTGGACGCATGGAATTTGTAGTCACAAAGACTTACAACAGATTATTTCATACAAGATAAGATATTAACTTTATTTGACATTTAAGGAGAATGTGGGGAAATGCAATTGTGATAAGATAATTTCATACATGGGGATGTATGATATTTTAATATACAAATATATTCACAATAATTATTATATTCTAATATTATTTTTTATATATGTCATATAATATAATTTACTATTATTTATATTATATATTACTACTAAATTATCTCATATATATATATATATATATATATATATATATATATATATATATATATATATATATATATAGAGAGAGAGAGAGAGAGAGAGAGCCCCTCACAAAATGAGGCATTTATTGCTCACCTCATTAGACATCCTTAATTTTATGCCCTTTCAACCATATCTTTATAAATTAGTTTTTCATTGATTATTAAAAGACAATGTTTGTGTGGCCTTAATGAGTGGCAGCTTGTCTAGAAAAGAAGAGCGATTTATATATGCATCAATGAAAGATGGTAGTTTGCCTTCCTTGGATATGCTTTAAAAAAAACCTTTTAATATTTTTGGCCAATAGTTAGGGTAACAAACATTTTGTTACAAACCATTAGAGATAACTTTTATAGCATTTGGCATGTCTCATGTGCGCCTATGTCGTGGTCAATAATAGTTTCTATGAGGAACTTGTTGTACACAAAACATTAAGAAAATAATAATATGTAAATTGAAATAATAGTTTCTTTGGTTTCCATAGCTAGCATTATATTGACCATAACCCTCATTTCCTTGGTTCGTCTACCCTACAGCTATTGTAGTTGCCTATCATGCATCTCTCTCCATATTTTGGTGCATCTCATCAATTACTCGGTAGTCAATTGTGGTGTGAGTGTAGGCATCGCGTAAATTTCAATAGAGGGTTGTGCTGACCTTACTAGCACATTGCAATAAAGGGCAGTTGAGAACATCATGCACCTCATGACAAACTTCACAGTTGATAAGCAATGTGTGCATATTCCTCTGAGGGTAGTTATTTCTGTTATGATCCTCTGTCATGCAATCAATACACCATAACCCAATTTAATTATCTTACGATGAACTAGTAGTCAACTTTTGTAGGTAGGATGCCATAAACGCAATCTGCACCTCCATGAAGGGGCTAATTCATGTATCAATGCTCAAAAATGCCTCAGCCCTAAGCATGGATTTAAGCACTTCTCGAGGGTCTGTGAATGTTTTCGTAGATAGTGCCCCTCTAAAAGGCAATTGCAATCCTCCAACAAACCATTGTGCATGCTAGGAGGGGTGAATGTCATAAGGGAGCTTGCAAAGGATAGTCTTGAATCTAACATCCTACAAGTGCACGCTCTTTGATAATCCTTGGTTGATCTCCTTGAGTGTGGCGATGCTCTGTTGCTCAAACTCAGGTATATCAAACTCCTTCAAGAAGGCTTCCTTCAAGCTATCATAATCAATAATAGCCTGGTTAGGATCAAACTTCCTATACCAAGTATGGGCACGATCAAGTAAGGTTGTCATAAACTAGGTTGCCTTGCACTTGCACTAGGTTATTCCTTGAGTGTGTCATTGTAATTCACACATGAGCATATGCTCTACAGTATTCTCCATGCCTTGATACTCTAGCAGGCACATGGCCATCTCATAATAGATCTAGAACCAGGGAGCAGTTAGTGCTTGGGCTGCTTATCCTCCTAGTACTTATCTTAGAATTAGTCACCCAAGGTCTCTAGCCACTAAGCCAGACACTGGTCCTATGGTTACTGTTGGCATCGTAGAAGATGATGGCATTATACTACCGACTAATGACACAAGGCCACTTCTTGCAAGATATTGTCCAAGTAACACAACTGACATTGGTTGAACTAGAGTGCTTATGCTCATGTTCTATCTATTTAGGATAGCACCTCAAGGTCTATAGGTATATTCACTTACCTCTTCATAAGGGATAATTTTTTCAATCACAAAGTTTTGGTTAAAATCTATAAACTAATCAAAGTCTAAGTTGACAATGAGGTCAGTTATTAATCTGTTGTCTTCCTATGGGGGATCCAGCATATGAGCTTGCACCATAGGTTCAAAGGGGGTAGTTGCATTTGATGCATCTCTAATAGTCAAGTTCTGAAGGGACCTTGAGCATTCGCCCATCAACTATGGATCTTGTTTCATGGTTTCAAGGGCTCATTCCTCTAGGCATGACTGCCATTCAAGAGATCCTTCCCCATGGCCCTTCTACTTTTTATAGGTCCTATCGACACTTCTAAGTTCCATATCTTCTATCAGTCTATGCCTCCTTTTGTTATAAGCCTATCTCTTGATCTCTCAATTATCAATCTTCTCATCACCTTCTATTGCACCTCACCTACACATCCCCTTCTTCCCTATTATGCTTCTCATATGTGAGAGGACTTTAGCTTTCCATCCTCATTGTTTTGAAGCCATAATCCACCATCAGCTTCTTAAGTTCAGTGTCAAGTTCTTTCATAAATGCACCTCTGGGTTCATGCAAGAATTGATATTCTACTTCGTCAGGGTAGGAGTATGTCAATACTGCAAACTTAAACATGTAGTTGAGAGCTCCTTGCCACAATTTGTCTGTGGCTTTATTCCAAGTGATGTTTAAGTTATCAAGCCTCTCTATGCACTCTTTCATCCACTCAATGTGTTATCCATAGCGTCAACTTCTATGGGTCGCATAAGAAGCCAACCAATGGTACACTTGATCTTGTAGTTCGTAAAATAAAACCTTGTACATGGCATCATACAAGTGGCTCTAAACCCACTTCCTTTAGTTCTACCCTCTATAAGTTAGATACCTCAATGTAAAGCTATCTTCTACTCGTTCTAGCTAGCACTCGATGTTTTTGAGGGAGAGACAGATTATTATCCTGGTGCACCATTACAGCAACAAAATTCAATAGGTCCCGACAATGGAAACAAAATGTTGAAGAAAAGTAGTTATTTCTATCATGGGCCTAGTCATGTGCTTAGCTAGTTATCCAAGTTGGATTTAGTTTTTATTCCAATGGGGCACATGCCTTAACTAATCTTATGGTGCTCAACATTTGACACTCGACTGTGTTGGCATCACTTTACATAAGGCATGAGCCTTATGTTCTCAGCCAAAGTGCAACGGAGAAGGGACCAGTGTCTATGTTGGGCTAGTTGTGCCATGGTGAAACTCTATTCTTCAAGGGCTTTGTTAGTGCAATGATGGTTGTGGATTCATGGGTGCAAGCCTTTGGGGAACCTTGGCTTAATAACATTTAGGCACTTGAGGGGCAACTAGGTATCTGGTTGAGGGACTTAGGCATAAACTTTCATTTAGGCACATGTATCATTTTGGGGTACAAGATCTTACTCATACTTAATGCAATTTTATATCAGGGGTGGAGATCCTCATTAACTACAAGCATGTTATATAAGAATTAGATTAGAAGATCACAAGAGCTCAAGATACATATGCTAGAATAAGGCATTCAATCCATAAAACATTTGCACAAAGATTTCATCATTGACATAGTTTAAAAACAATACAAATATAAGTCAATTGAAACTGAGTATATGCTCAACTTGAACTGCTACAGGCCCAGAGGCTCACAAGCGACCTTGGTCGTTACAAAGGGGAGTGTCAAAATCATCCCTAACTACTTATAACTCTAATGGTAACCATCTAAAATCAATTTCCCAAAGCTTTGCTACTACAATTCATCTCTCTTTTTCCAATTGAACTCAGCTTGCTTTTATAAAGCTTTGGAGCATCTTAGGATCATGGGGAACGAAGCACGCTGACCGTTGAATTAGCACTGGCGGTACACATCCCACCATCTCCACTATACTTGTCCTTAATGATCAGTTATTATCTCATGTGCTCGCTTCCTAATGTCGATTGTTTCAAAAAGGAGACGCTTGTCTTTTATAAGTAGTCATTGTCCCATGCACTTGCTTACCAATGCTGATTGATTCAAAAATGAGTTGTTAGTTGCCTACCAGCTGGCACCACTAGATGATAACATAGCAATCATCTACCATAATTGCCTCATGCCTAGGCATTCATTGACTTGGCACAGGGCACTACTTCGATCGAAAAGGGGCCCAATAATAATCCAAAAAATATAAAGAAGACTTTTGAATAACCTCTATACATAATTTTTTGATGGATATAATTTATCCAAAAATTCCTTTTATTCAAAATATATTTTACTGTATAAAAAATATAAATTAAATAAAAGAAAAAATGGGCCCCGTCTTAAAATAAATGTCATTGAAAACGTTTCATGAGATAGTTTACTACAATTGTAAAAAAATTGAGCAAACCTATCTGGTCCTATTTATTTATTATACTTTCTTTACTAATTTCAATGTGGGATGATTTTTGTATTCTACCCAGGATCGTGCTCCGTAATTGTTATAATTGCAGGATTTTTCTATACCAGTGTTTGATGTGATTGAAATGGTTCTAGTAAATAAATTTTTACTTTTTCCTAAAATTTTGGCTTCGTTTAACTCCTTAATCTACTTATGTTGGACAATGAAATGGATTTAATCAAATATTTTTAACTAAACTAAATATAACAAGTTTTTTTTTAAGCGCAAAAAGAATAAGAAAAACCCTGGCCTTTACCAAAAATATTGTATTTATGTATAATCTGTCGGTCATCCAATGGGTGTTCAAAGGCCCCAATCACCGAATGAGTCTTGTTACAAATCACTCGCTACAACGGTTCAAGGGAAATAGGGCTTAAAGGATTTTAGGAATGGAGAACCACATATTCAGTAACTGTTATCAGCAGCAGTGAAGAAACCGGAATAACAACCATATCAGGTACGATTCAATGGTTTCCTCCCCCAAGTAACAATGAGACCTAAACTGGTGATAGATCAAGTCTTAATAGTAGAAAATGTTGTTTATTGAAGTAAGCATAATCTTATCTCCAAGTTCATAGGCATCCGGACCTCTTTAGGTTTTATTTATTCTTGAATTAGGAAAAATTGGAAGCTAACGAGAGACATTTTCAGTAATGGGTATTACATTATGATTTCTTTTCTCCTATAGATAAGATATAGCCTCTGAATCCAAAAGGAGAATTTATGGTGTCCAATCCTTTTGTTCAACCATGGAAGATGGGATTTGATCCATAGATGAAACCTTTTGTTGTGGCTATTTGGGTTCAGCTCTTTGCACTACCGATGGAGTACTAGGGTGAACTAGTATTTGAGAAATTGGGTAAATTTCTATTCAGGTATATAGGAGTCACCAAAGAAACACTAAAAGGTAACTTAGTAATTTACGCACAGATCCATGTGGACATTGTCAAATCAACCTCTCAATTGAGATAGAAATTAATTTGGGGGAATCATCATGGATTCAAAATGTGGATTAAAAGACCATTCTATTTCGATGTAGAGTTTGCCGAAAACATGGTCATTTGAATCACTTTTACCTAGAGGATAGTACGAAGAGCTCAATTCCTCTAAAGGATAGGGACAATAATCACAATTCGATTCAGATGAATGGAGAAAGTCAACCACCAGACTTAACTGGAAATCCCTCCAAGGGGAATTCTAAAGTTCCTAAGAGAAAAATAAATAAAGAAAGAAAGATAGCAAAACTACATCGAACATCAAAATGCAATTCTAAAATGTAAGAAATTCTAAATTCTCTTTTAGATAATGAAGAGTAAATTTAACAATCAAACCATAAAGGGATAATCGTGTAACTCCAAGTGCCATTAAACCAAGAAATATAGATAGAAATAATATAGATATAGGTGTCGAGCCATAAGGTTTAGTAGATTAAAGGACAACCTCTTTCCTTAGTACTGGTAGACAATGGCAAAGATAGAGGAAAACTTAAATTTGGGATCCATCAATAAAATAAAATATTGAAAAACTCTCAAGCTAAGAGTGTAGGAAGAAAAACAAATCATGAGAAGCTAATTTTGGAGGGAGATTAGTATCTTTCTCATAGATAGAAGAAGAAACTAGAAACACATTAGAATAATGATATTTTCATTTAGCACTCAATAATAGGGACCTATGTCCATTAACTTAAAAAAAAGAAATTATAAGTTTTTTATTGCTTCCAAGTTGTATAAAAGTTTAAGATTATGATTAAAAAATAATTTTATAGTCATATGTATTGCAAATATAAATAACTATAAACTCTTCATTGAAAAACATTAAGGATGATGACCACCAAAAACACTTTGATTTGCATAAGCACAGAACAAAAGTAACTGCACAACGTACGAAACATGTTATGTAAATCTCCCAAAGCTTAAACTATAGCTACTTTTAAAGCCACATTTTACAATTTATAATATCCACCAACTTTTTCCTCCTCCCATAGAGACTTGGCGTTAGCGCCTTTTTTCATTATTGTCGAGGTCTTTTATATGTGTGTGTGTGTGTGTGTGTGTGTGTGTGTGTGTGTGTGTGTGTGTGTAGATATAGGTATCATTTTATTTTTAATATGTAACTCTATTTCTTAGAATATATTATAAAATTTTGGATAAATAATTATTCATAAAAAACATTTAAATAAATGACTAAAATATATGAGTAAAATTTTTTACTAAAAATAATTAATATCTAATAAAATTACTCGTTAAAACCTTCAACTTAACATTTAAAAATACTTCAATAATTTTTAAACTTTTTTTTTTCCATAAACCTAAATCCACAATACATAAAATTGATCATAAATAATTTGTGATTTTTTTGAGAAGGTATGTGTGCATAGGCTCAAAGTGAGTCTTCGTCCTCGAGCATCAATCAAAATGAGGAGGGACTCTAAAATATAGGTTGTAGAGTGATTTTATATGAGCCTTTAACCCACAAAAATAAAAAAGAACCAAGTTTTTACTTGGACAAAGGAAGGTAAAGGCAACTTTGAGGCAATCACGCAAGCAATTGCAGCCTCTCCAACTCTCTTAAATCCAAATTTTTATAAATATTTCATTCTTTATACTTTTGCTAACCTTGACACTATCTCAGCTATGCTTATGCAAAAGAATGATGAAGATGTTCAACCAAGGCTTATAAGACTACAAAGTGAGATATTCTTTTGTTGAGATAAAAGCTTTAACTATCATTAGAGGTTTGAAAAAGTTCAGGCATATGGTTTCCAACAACAGGATCCATGTCATGGTCTCCCATCCTAGCACCAAGGAGTTTCTCCTAAGCAGGGATCTCAATGAGAAGAGCGTTGGATGGATCACGAAGGTGATGGAATATGACATTAACATCATGGTAACTAGCATAGTAAGAGGAAGAGGTTTATGTGAGCACTGTCAGACTGTCAGAAACACAACTTGCTGGGTATTAAAAATATTTGTGGTGAAATGCCTCCCATACCATCATGGAAAGGTAATCACTAAAATACACTTCAAAATGATGAAAGGTCAGTGTGAGGTATAAGGGCTATGTGTCAAGTGACTGATCACAAATGATGAAAGGTTACTGTGAAGTATAACCAATTCATTTATATAAGGGCTATGTGTCAAGCAACTAATCACATACCAGGTTTTTTTAGTGTGAAGTTTTTTATTTTATCAAAATGAAGTTATTTTTTGACTCATGAATTCTTTATTTTCAAGGAAAGGAAATTATATGGAAATTTCTGGAAGAAAAATGGGGTTATAGGGCCATTAATAATTGGGCTATTGATAATTGTGGAACACCACACAAACAAACTTTATGATGTTTTGGGGATATTGATAATTATGGAACACCACACAAATAAACTTTATGAGGTTTTGGGGTCATTGATAATTATGGTTGCATTAAACTTCTAGTTGGGAAGATGAGATCTCATCATGACATGGATAATATTTCAATGAAGATAAATTTCATCTGAATCAAACAAATACACAACCATAACACCAAAAAAATTGAAATTTTTTATTTATTATTGATGTTCCTTAAAACATTTATATACAACTCTCACACCAAAGAACTGAATTTTTTTTTCTATTGTCATTATTAACTAAGGTATTAAAGTTCTCATAGTTAAATAACTTATTTATTTATCATTTTTAATGTTTATTTAATTAATGAATAATCAAGAGAATGCACTGTTTAATTCTTCAATTCACTAACAACTTAGTCTCATCAGTGTCCATACAATAAAAATAATAATATTTTAATGAAACCCATTGAAAAGGAAGATCTCATAAGGAGTCGGGGCACTGTGAGGGTTTTGGGCAGGGTGTCCATTTCTTGTAGCTGCTAATACAAAGTTCAAAGGCTAGGCTCCTGTTATGTTTACCATAAAATCTCTGATTTCAAGCACTAAAAGTGGATAAAAATCCAAAGATTAAGAAGAATGACAACAAAATGTAATTGTATTGCAAGCAAGCCACATATTCCTTGTATACTTATTTTCGTGATGGGTGTTTCCAAGTTTTGTTTCATGAGGAATACATTTCTGTAACCTTTTTATCAAGCTATTAAAAGAATCCCAAGTTGAATTCTACTGATTTTTTAGAGATTTACATGTTTGTAAGACAAGATTATTAAGAGTGATTGATCTCTATGTTCTCAAGAAGCAAATCCATTAAACTACAGTAATGCTCCTCCAAAATTTGGTGGCTACATCGACAGGACTAAGATTATACAAAAGAAAATGCAGCATTTGTGCTTAATGGCTACCACAATTCTTCCCTTGTAAACTTGGCCATAACAGTTTGGATTTGTTCGGGAGATAGCTAAGAGGCTGATAAAATTTTGGGCAGAACGGCAAAAAAATTGAAGTTGACTTTGCATCTTGTAGGCAATACACTACACAGTCATAAGTATGAGCAACCTATTTAGGGGAATCATACGACCACAACCAAATTTTGGTAGTGGAATTGGGCATTCTAAATTATGACACACATTTCCCCCTTTTCTCATTCAGACTCCCTTGAAATGTGGTGGTGTCCTATGCAATAGATTTTGTAGTGTAGTGTGGAGATTCGGCTTTGAAAACATTTTAACCATATTTGGTGGCAAAGAAAACAAGATTCAAAGTGGGGATGAGCTTGTGGAGTGAGTGTATTTATAGAGTGAGTTCATCAAGACACTTAACTTTTGAGGTGGGATTTGAACTAAGGATGGAATGTGGGAAGCTATATAGATAATCTAAAATGTAGCCAGAAAGACTTACCCACGTCAACAAACACAACTAGCTATTTTTTGAGAGATAATATATTAATGTCATTGGAAAATGAAGGGGCATGTCAAGAAAGGCATTTGGGCTTTGTGACAAAGGACACATTACCATCTCACTCAATTTTGTTGTTAAAGCCAACACAAATATGATGATAATTTTGAAACATACTATTGTGATTTACACCATGTGCCTATCCCATTACCATGGAGCCCTGTCATAATCAAATCATCTCCTATGACATCTTCGTCCACCTTTGTTGACAAAAAATGTCCAATCAAATAAACCATTACCTTGTAAGCTGTGGACTCTTTTGCAATGAGTCTTTGTCATTTAAATCCATCATTTGTCCCAAATCTAGCACTAGTGTATGATATGGACCCTTTGGGTAAGATATTAAATGAAATATCTTGCCATTTCCCCTCACCATTACTGCTAAGCTAATCTTATAATATTTCACTATTTGCATGCTATGTAAGTCCTTTCCCTTTCTTCAAGATGTCTGAGTATGTTGTTTCTATATTTTCTTAACCCTAATATAATTGTTATAGGTGTAAATATATTATGAGTATGAATGAATGGAAGCTACAAGACATACTTTAAGACCTCAATGTCCTATCCCTGCATCAATGACCATGCAATGTTGATTTGATCTGCACATCAGACATGGAGTAGGGTCGTAATGTATTTTTTAGATGATGTCACTTACACATCAATAAAAAATCAGAGGATGAGAGCACCCACAATAAATCTTAGGCCTTTATTCATATGGTGTGGTAACATGAGGTAAACACCTAGCTTAGCCCTGGTCATATGGAAATTAAGCCTGTGGTCGCTTCCAACCCAAAAATACTTAACTTTTGCTCTATGGAAGCATACATTTTTTTTGAGAAAATTGCTTCATAAATTTTTTAAAGTTTTTGCTCCAAATGGCCTCTATTTTTTCTGAGGAAGTTGATCAAAAATATTTTATATTAGTTACATTTAAATTTTCCATGTGAGCTAAGATTTTTATAAGGCTATATATAACTTTTAATTGGTAATTCAGATTTGAATGTCATCTTCTTCAAAAGTATTTTGTTTTTAGTCTCTAAGCATTAATTATATTTTTGACCTCCCTTCAAACCAAATATTATACACTCTTAGACGCATTATCGACTAAATTTAAAGTCTGTCTAGTTCTTTTATACTTACGCACAAATTATTCAAGACGCATTCTCAGTTGTGTCTGACATCTATACGAGCATGCTTGTATTTGCAACATAAGGGGGTGACTCTGATAGTTCTAAGGGGGTACTATGTGGTGTTGTGTATTTTTCTTTTTTGCATTTTTTCTTACTTTTTACAACAAACACTTTTCTTGCGTCAAAGAAAATTTCTAGTCATGTCCTCTTATGCCATATAATTATCACGAATAAAAAAGCAATGTGCTACTTGTTCTAAGAAAACAAGGATTCTATAGGATTATCATGAATGAGGAAACTGAACCTACAATATATGCATGAAAAAGTAAATGGTTTAATAAATATGATCAATCACATGGCTGTCTTAGTTTGTCTATTTCTCTTGACTTACATTTTCACATTGAATCTGCTAAAACACCGAATGAAGTATGGACCACACTGAAAAAACTCTTTGAAAAGTAGGATGTGATGAGAGGTCATGAACTAAAGAATGACTTCATCAATTTGAGCCTAGGTGACTTTCACACACTACAAGACTTCTTCACTAAGTTCAAATCTTTTAGGTTGCAATTAAAATAATATGGAATAGATAAGAAAGATAATCAATGTATCTAATATATACTCTCCAAACTCAATCTAGACTATTCTATGTTTGTGTCCACTTTTCATGCCACAAAAAGTGCTCTTGCAACCGCATGGAAAATGTGTTCTTTAGATATATTTATTACCAACTTAACTTGGGAGTAAGATAAGTTGATACGGGTGGGCATAATGAAGTCCTCAAAATCCCATGCACTCTTTGATAAGAAAGATAAGGCTTCAAACAACAAAGAGAAGAAACATAATAAAAAGAATCAAGAGAAGGATGTAAATCCTCCCACCTTCAAATCCAACCATGTGACTTCTTCCTGCTCTAAGCCTAAGATAGATTAGATCAAATGTGGGTTTTACTTGGGAAAGCATTATGAAAGAAAATGTTTGAAAAAGCAGATTGAGGTCAACTGTCTAAGATGCTCAAGAAACACAACATTGATGTCCCTAATTATGTTGCCAAATTGGAGAGACCCTTTTACAAATTGCACACAAACACATAAACTTTGATGTTTTATTCACAAACATGACCTGATTAAATACATCAAAGTTGCTACTAAAAAGAGAAGAGAAGTTCATAGAATCTGGGGAAGATATAACTATCTAATTAAATGTCACATAAATTGGCATTATAACAGATCGCACTGACTGAACTAAATAATATAATATCTAAATAATTCTAACAATGCCCCCTTTATTACATTATTTTTACAAACGTCATATTTACTGATAGTGGTCCCCCTATATCTCAAACACTGTTAAAAGTTTTACACTCTCCGTGTAGCCTACTCACTTTTTGAGGTGGCATGCCATCTTTATGGCTTCATGGTCTTGGTGCCACATTGTTTTTACTTATAGGATTACCACAAACTTGAAAGTGATAGAAGTACATCTCTCTACTTAATACCTTGAATGGTTTCTTGGATTTCCACAAACCCTTTTCCAAGAACCAAATGCTAATTTAGTGTTTCTTCTCCCCACAATGTTCTTCATTAGGAGGTACCAAACTAGAAAATAATGCATATTATTTTATTGAAAAACACACTACATAATCACACAAGACACAACATAGAATAAAAACACTGAAAAAATGTCACCATAATAATGATGCGACCTCATCCTAGGTGACTCATGAGAGGATGCCAATTATCCTCCAGCCTCTGTGTATCCTTCAGCCTCTATTAGATGGTGTTGTTCAATCAAATGATATGTTGATGTAGCTTAGGTGAAATTTTCAAAGAAAAATCCTCCTTGTGGTTTAGACATCGCATACAAGCAAAAATGTGTCTGTAGAATAAATATTTTTAAATTTTACAATTTTTTACATTGGACCCAAAAAGACATTGACTCTAAACTCTGACACAAAAATAGGAATCTTGACAAAATGACTCAACAATCGATTCTTTTAAAATTTTGATGACTTTGTTAAAAAATTTATAATGAAATTTATAGAAATTAAAAAATAATAACTTCAAATTTATTTGATCATATCTCCTATAACATACAATGTTTATTGTCATCAACCAAATATATATACTCATACTATTAAACTAATGACTCAAATATTTAATGTAATGACTCACTAAAACTTTAAAACCAAGTAAACCTTATTAAAAGACCAATGACTAATAATAAAAAAATATTATCAAAAGACTTTGACTATCTAATTACTGCTCTTAATAGTCCAAGTTACCCCTACCGAAGAAGAGACTAGATTCACACTATCTTTGGTAGGTAATGCGAGGATGTCAATGCAAGAAACAATCCTAGGGCACATCACCTCCAATCTGGATTTGGCACTATCAATTACCTCAAATCCACACAGGCTTAGATTGTTTGCAGGCGAGTTGATAAGCACTGAAGCATCACATCCCCTCACAAAATAGTCATGGAAATACATTCATATAAGGCCACCAATGAATTTAGGAGTCTTGTTAACTACAAATTTCACTTCTTTAAACACAATTGGTTCTGTATCCAATTCAGGTCGTAGCCAGACCAAATTCAATTCAAAATTTAAAGTACATCAACGGCATATCCAAATCACTAAGAATGTATGAAAATGCTGGTAATGTAGGATCAAAGGTCAATTCCATCAAAGTGCCACTGAGAATTATTAATGCAAGCGGCCTGAAGTTGAAGATGAACTAATGGTGATAAATTCAATCTCAATGAGTTAAATACTGCAAACAGGTTTCAGATCTGCCAAACATTCTTTTCCCCATCAATGGGGTAACCATAAATTATGGCTCTCCCATCATAAACATTTAAAATTCCATATTGAGACGCACAAAAATTCTTGAGGCTTTGATACCAGTGTTGGCAGATTAGAGAGACCCGTATAAAAATTGCATACAAACATAAAAACTTCAATGTTTTATTCAAAAACATGGACTGATTAAATACATCAAAGTTGCTACTAAAAACAAGAGAGAAGTTCATAAAATCTAGGGAAGATATAACTATCTAACTAAATGCCTCCTAACTCAGCGTAGATCACACTAACTAAACTAAACAATGTAATATCTAAATAATGCCAACAGATTCTACCATTCAAATTTTATCAACCCATGAATCCTCTAAGGCAAATGATCATGGGAATAAAAGGCAAAAATAATAGTAAGGGAAAATCAAAGGGCAAGGCCCTAGTTTTAGTTGTACCTCTGAAACCTACATGGGTCATTGACTTTGATGCTTCACATCACATGGCCTCTTCATTGATAGAGTTAAGTTCATTGGAACCATGTGACATGTTCTCTATACAATTGGGTGACAACACTTCTAAAATGATTCTCATGAGAGGGTCTATTGAGGTGATTGGTAGAACATTGAATAATATTCTAAGTGTTTCATCACTTTCAAATAACCTCCTATTAGTTTACCAGATCACTCACCTTAGTTTGGACATGCAAGTTGAGTTCGCTCTATATTCAGTAAATGTTAGAGAGTTGCACTATAATATTATATTGAAAAAAAGAATGGTCAATCATCAAATTAGATATATAACTTCTCACACTTTGCTCCTAACTCTCTTTCAGATTGTTATTCTTCAAAATCCCTAAAACATGATATTATTTCTAAGCCTGAGAACACCTCTGATATTGATGAGTCTTCTTATAATATAGATGAATACAAAAGTGATGAGGACACACCTCCACCACACTTTATCACCTTTCAGATGTTAAGGAGGTATTCCTTGATCAACCTACCCCCAGTCCAATTCAGATATTACATGGAACATATATACTAATCCAAGACACATCAAACATCAAGAAGTCTATACCATAATTTTAGAGCATTCAACAGTCCTTCATTGCCTATGCTCCTGGTGCACCTGGCACCATCATCGTATATAAAAATTGACCCTCCTACCTTACATGAGAAGAATAGTTCCTTGGATAGAAATCATATCTTGGTTGAAGATCCATCAGGGTCTTGGTAGACTCATTCACTGTTCTAAGGTGATCCACTGTTCACTGCATCTATTTTTGATCTACAGTCACCTCTGAGAATTCTATTGCAGGATATTGGATGGCTTCAAGTAGTTGTAGATTCTAGTGGGATTTTTTAGCTCCCTTCTCTTCTTTGCTCTCTTTTAGGAGAGAAGTTTTGTCCTATGGGTTTTCTCATTTTCTCTACTTTATGGGAGTTGCATTATACTTGGGTACCTCATCAGACCTTGTTGCCAAGTCCCAATTCTTCTACCCACCTAAACTATGCTTCAAGGAGGGAGTTAGAGTAGATTTTTTTCCCACTTTTGATTTTACCTATATGGTTTTTAGTCAGCTTGTTTAGGGTTGTTAAGGTCACTAGATGAAATACACTTAATATGTTTCTAATTGTGAGTTGAGTCGTTACCTTTATAGTGACCTAATTTTTGACTATATAACGTATCTCTTTTGGAATTTTTGACTAATGAATTAGATAATCAATTTATGAAGCTCTCTTTTGCTTTGAATTTACTCTCACCTAATTCCAAGGTTTTCGTGTAATTTGTTATGTTCAAAGATCTTGAAGTATTCCAACATGGCTAACACACAACTATATATATATATATATATATATATATATATATATATATATATATATATATATATATATATATATATATATATATATATATATATATATATATATATATATATATATATATCGTGTAATTTGTTATATTCAAAGATCTTGAAGTATCCCAACATGGCTAACACACAACTATATATATATATATATATATATATATATATATATATATATATATATATACAAGTCGACTATTAGATTAATACTATCCTTGTAGCATTTCATAATTACACAAATCATTCTTAAACCATATTAGGATAATTGTGGCTATAATTTAGTATTTCCACTATACTTTAATCATATAAAATTGCTTCTCAATTAAAATAGCAGTGACTAGTCATTACGCGACCCTTGTTATATTAATGCCATATTATGTTAAATATTAAATTGAATATAATAGATAATTCATTTTAAATAATAATAATATGTCTCGTAAAAATAAAATGGTTGTAGTCTTATTGGTGAGGATGATGGTTTCTGATCTTGTTCATTAAAGTATAAATTTATTTTTGATATTGTAATGTCTCCTCTTTTCTAAGAGATATCGCAGAGTTTTGGGTTAGCCTCTTCCAACATTTCCGTAGGCTAACAATGGAGTTAAGGAATGATTGGCTAGGCAATTATGATTTATACCATGGAGAAGTTTTATTTTCAACAAGGTAACTTAATGACTTTTTACAAAGTTATTTTACAAAGTCATTTTTATAAAGTTATTTTATGAGAAAAATAGAAAAAATTATAAAAGTGACTTTATGTTGGGGAAAAAATAAAAATTATAAAATAAAAATAAATTAATTTCCCCCAAAATGGGATGCCACCCTTGGAGGTTCTAAAGTTTTCTTAAAAATAGAAATAATTGGATTTTGAAGTCCAAAGTTGTTATGGAGGTTTATAAAAGGTCACTCTACCACATCAAAGGTTATTATGTGAATTTATGATACTTGATGTTTCCCATTGTTGAGTTGGTTCATACTTGTTTAGCTTATTTTGAGGACAAAAATCCTTAGAATCATGGATTGGACGAAAACTCAATACCACTTTGGTTGAGAGGGATCCATACAGGGTTTCTATTTGTGCTAAATTGTAGTTTGCAGCCAAGGAGGAAGAGTTTACATGTATATTCAAATTATTCTTTCATGGCAGCCTAACGTTTCATACCCATTTTCTAAGATTTGAGGATTTGGAGCAGCATTTGATTTTTCTTGAATTTTCTCAAGGTGGGCAACTTACTTTGAGGATATCAATTATCCAAATCAAGTGGTATTATAATTTTTGGAGGTGTCATCAGTTAGATATGGAAAATTTGCCATCTTGGATGCCTACGATTTGACAAGTAAGTTGCAGATTGGATCAAGGTCTTGAGGATCATTTCCAATTTATTTATGGCAAGGGTTTGAAGAATATTTTGGCACCATTTTTCTACATTTTCAGTATACTGGTTTGTGCCTCTTCAAGACAATCGATCCATATTGGAGGTTATTGTGACATCTTGAAGGCTGATAATTTATATCAGTTGTTGTAGATCTGATATAGGGTTTGAAGAATATTTGGGCACCATTTTTCTACATTTTCAGTACAGTGGTTTGTGCCTCCAATTTTCAAGCCAATCGATCCATATTGGAGGTTATTGTGACATTTTGAAGGCTGGTGATTTATATTAGTTGTTGCAGATCTAATATCTTTCATATTTTAGTTGTAATCATCATTACGTGTACATTTTCCAAGCTATAATAACAACTATGCATTCAGATATGTAGTGTTGATGGTTATATTGCATTCTCTTTTGAAAATCAATCAATATACTTTCGTTGTTGTAATAAATCAGTACTAGTTTAAGTCTAAATTAATTGCAGTTCAAAAAAGAATAAGATTTAGATTGTGTTCATTATTGGTTTATGCTATATAGTGTTGTTTGGCATCATATTTGTTCATTGGTTTATCATACATGCAACAATAAAACCTATTTATATTCATAAATCAGAGTTCAGTCCCATTGCATGTGATATGTTTAACAAAATGTCAAACAACTAAAGTTGGAAAAATCAGGGTAGATTAGGGAAGGGTTCTTTCAAATATTTGATACACAGAGAGTCAAATAGATAAAATTAATATCATTTCTTAAATTATTTTGACAAATTAGATACCCATATTTATAACTATTAAATCAAAATTATATATAATTAATTATCATTAATCTAATTAAATATCCCTTAATCATAATTACTTAGACAAAAATATTAATATCTATATAATACCATACTTCTCGATCAAAATATGTGTAAGGAAGGACCTCTACTAACTTTGAATCTCTCTTTGAATCTCTCATAAATATAACCTATATAATGTTATGCATAAAATATGAGAGATTCAATGTTAGTAGAGGTCCTTCCTTACACACACACATATTTTGATTGAGAAGTCTGGGATTATATAGATATTAATATTTTTGTCTAATTAATTATGATTAAGGGATATTGAATTAGATTAATGATAATTGATCAAAATTATATATAATCAATTATCATTAATCTAATTAAATATCCTTTAATCACATTTACTTAAACAAAAATATTAATATCTATATAATACCAGACTTATATATATATATATAAGAAGGACCTCTACTAACATTGAATTTCTCATAAATATAACTTCTACGATGTTTTGCATAAGAGCCTAAATGCTAATGAAGACAGTCATATATCACCTTGGTTGAAGACACAAATTTCCAATAGAACACCGAAGAATATAATTTAAAAAAAAATTCCTTTTGATGCATTTGCCAAATAGGAATATATATTTGGAACACTTACTATTTTGTCAATGATATCGACTACTACTTAGACCAGGGTCTCATGCTGTGGGATAGCTAATTATTTTAAGGAGGCGCTGCTAAGAAATTATAGGAGAGTTTTTCCTTATAAGTAGTTCCATGTTTTTAAAAAAATTGTGCAATATACGCTACTTTAAAAAAATTTAGGTATTTTATTAAAAAAATATTGTTTGAAAAAAAAGAATAAATTTGATTGGATAGAAATGTAGAATTGGCATTGAAAAAAATATAAGTAGCCATGTAAATCTTCAGATCCTTAGTGCTTCCTACCTCTCAAACGTTGTTTCTTAAAGTGTCACTAGTGCTCATTTTAAGAAGCGGATATTTTGTAAACAATTTTTTAACTTTTAATGTTGCATGAAATCAAAATACCCAAAATTATAGAGATAGTAGCCCATAATATGGGACCTCTTGGTTACTCTTTCTTTTTCCTTTTCCCTCCTTTGTTTTTAAAAGGTCGGTAAAACAAACTTAAATACATTTCACCAAAAATATCACATCCTCAATTTTTCTTAACTCTTATATATATATATATATACACTCTTTGATATTTTGATGACAATAAATTTCATCTAGATTGAACATAAACATATATTCAATGATTAAATAGTTTGCATATTTATTTTTTTAATGTTAAATTATATTTTTAAAATATTGAAATAGTTAATAGTTTGTATTTTTATTTTATTTTTAAATATATATTTATATTAAATATAAATAATTAATAAAATGTATTATTTTATTACTCAACTCACTTAGACAATTCGATCACATGCATAACATTTTATCATTATCCATCCAACGGACAAGATGTAATTTCCGGCAGAAAGTCCGGAAAATCAAACTTGGCTTTGCGTCCTCTGAGGCAATACACTGCACAGTCATAAGCACGAGCAGCCTCTTTAGAGGAATCATACGACCCCAACCAAATTCTGGCAGTGGAATTGGGCATTCTGACTTCTGAAAATGTGTTGGTGTCCACCCTTTCATCATTCGGACTCCCTTGAAATGTGTTGGTGTCCTGTGAAAACTGTTTTGAAGTGTATTGTGGGGATTCGATTTTGACAACGTTTTGACCATATTTGATGGCAGAGAAAACGAGATTCGAAATGGAGTAAGTGTATTTGCACAGTGAGTTCGTCAAAGACTCTTTTAACTTATGAGGTGGGATTTGAACTGAGGATGTATATATAATCTGAAACTTGGGGACAGCGTAAAGAGCAGAATTACTAATACCCATTGATCAATCAAACCTTAAAACCTAGGATTTAATAAAAATTAGTAATACCCGTTTATAACCCATAGATTAAAGTTGTGTACAATTTTACCTGTGGCAAGTTGTTTGTGCAGCTGGCCATCTGTTGTCAAAGCTGTCATGAGTTGTGGCAAGCCCAGAGGCAGAGTATTCCCCTTATCAAACTGCCAAAAGTGAAATACCTTCCCATAAGTCTTACAGACTTTCTCCATGGCCTGTCTTTGTATTAGTCCTGGAATTCCTGGCATAAAGAGCACCCCACTCATTACTTCATATTCATGAGAATGTCACAACTTTTTCTTTTCGTCAGGCATAGTCAAGAACAAATTTTCAGAGACCATGTACTCCACTCCTATAAGCCTCGCATCCTTCTCAAGAGAATCATAGAGCAGGCATTGCCTCACATAATCGTTCACGTGGCTACAAAAATGATGGGTCTATGTTTGCCTTGTCCTGTCATAGGCATAGAAATAGAAGCAACACATACCAAAAAAATGAGAATAACATTAAAATTATTGTTTCCTTGAGGGTTTGAATATTTTTGTGGAAGGATCAAATAAACTTACGCGCAGAGATTCTCATGGACCTTTTCGATGGGGGTAAACTTCTGGATGACTCTAGTTCCGATCCCCAGATAGGAGGTCGTGTTTTTATTGGGCTCCCCTGGAATGTGAATGGATTTAGACATTGACCCTGGTCCTGCTGCTACCATTTGTTTTAATTTATAGTCTAGTAATGTTTTTTTGTGAAGAATATTCTTCGAGTGGTATGTTGTTGATCAAAGTGGTTGGATATAAGTTTTTAATTGCTCCTAAACAAAGAATCTACGTGTATATTGTGCATGCAAACTCTGTTGCCACCTTTCTTATTCTACTTTAATTTTGAGAACAAGTGGCTAACACGACAAAATGTCATCCATTCTCTTTGTGGGTCATTATGAGGCTATCAATTAAACAATTAAATATGCATTGGATTGAATCCCGTTTAATTAAATGTACCGATTATCTATATACACCACTATAAAGTTGTAAACATCTTCCATTGTTCATATAATGTGTCGATTGTTTACATACATTACTTTTTAAAAGTTGTGAACATCTTCCATATTCAACTAAACTTTCAACTCTATAAACTCTTCTCTCTACAAAGACATGGTAGTTTTAAATTAAGTATGAAGACATGGTAGATTTAAATTAAGTAGGAAGACATGGTAGTTTTAAATTAATATGATTAGTTTTCACACTAACACCACTCTATTCAGATTGTGAGAGATTTTTACATCATCTATTAGCCTTTTGTTTGGGGTTTTTTCTTTTTTGGGTGTTTGTCATTTATATCAAATTTGAGTTCTTATTTTATTTACATCGATATTTATATTTTTTGTGTTCTCTGCAAGATTTTATAATTATTTTTATTTATGGGGATCAGTTTCTGTCACAAATAATGGAATCTCTCTGTGTAGCAACCCTAGTGAAATGCGTTGCATCTGCATTATCCATGTACTAGTGATACGTAAGTTTGTATAAAGTTCTTACTAGAATCATTTTTTGGTTACGAATTGTTTTTAACCCTCAAAACCACAGGTTTGAGATGTCTTTCAAAATGTGGTGGGTGGTTGCCATTTAATGAGTGCAAAGGGTGTTTGGTTCAAAGCTGAGAAGAAAATTTCTCCAAAAACGTGAGTTAACTATTTAAGACTCTTATGCCTAACTAAAGGGTAGTTCCATGGATGTCTACCATTAAAGTAATGATTGCATTTTAGAGATGCCATTTTAGTGGGTTTAGTGTTTGGAAACTGTTAATGTTATTTTTATTATTCAATAACAGAATGGTCATTTTGGATGTGTAACTATACCATCAAGGGCAAAACATGTTTATATCAGTTGTTGTAAACTCTATTAAATTGATGGCCAAGGGAAACTAGCCATGCTACTTTTATTCGTATGTAATGTTTCAAATTTATGAATGGAGAAGCTATCTCTAAATTATGAAGGGGAAATTTTATTTTTTCTTATTTGAAAATTAATAATTGTTATTTGTTAATCCATGATGATGGGTTCATAATAAATTATTTTTGTGTCTCTCTAAGAACAATAATTTAATGAACAAAATGGTTGGGAGCCCATACATAATGAGCCACATCCCCATGGAGGTGGTTTAGGAGTTAACACTGAAAGTTTGATGCCTTCTCCTCCTTCCTCTGTAGCATTGGTTGTGCCAGTGACCTAATCTCTTGTGTCTTGTTATTCATGGATTATTGTTGATGTCATGTATTATGTAATTTTGTAATGATTGTTTTGTTTTCCTAGGATCTTGACACTAGTACTCTCTTAGGTTTATTCTAGGTTTGTTTTCTTATTATGTTTTCACTCTATCAATACTTTCATACCACCTGTCTTTTTGATAGGACATGTACTATATTTTATCACTTAAAAAATATATTGCATGCTTTCAACTAAAAAAAAGAAATCAACCCTTTAATATTTTGATGAGAAAGATTTTCATCTCGAATAAGTATGTGCATTTACCTATATTGCAAAACTGTCACGCCAAAGAAGGCAAAAGTTTATCTCATTGTCACATGACATTATTAAAGGTTAATTTTATTAAATGTTTAATTCCTTGAACATTTTACATTTTTCATATTTTTTATATTAACTCGTAGGCAGTCAATAAAAATATACTTTTTGATTCCATTGACCACTTAATCTCATCAAGGACGTTGTGTCATTATTAATCTGGATTGGTAAATGTGGAATTTTAAAGAAACCATTCAGGAGGGAAGAGCTCATAAGGCTCTGTGAGGGTTTGGTGTAGGGTGTCCATTTCTTGTGGTTGCCTCTTCAACTACTAATACAAATTTAAAAGGCTAGACTTCAACTTCGTCCTCCATAAAATCTTCCTAATTTGAATCTCTAGAGGTGGACAAAAATCCAAAGAACAAGAAGAATGGTGACCAAAAGTAATTGTATTGCAAGCTATCTTTTCAAAAGCGAATAGTGGCATTATTTAATTTGTATACATTTTTCGAATAGGGTTTCCAAGTTCTATTTCAATTGGATGTAGTTTTATAGACTTTTACCGAGATTTACATTTTGTAAGATAACATTCTTTTGATTTACTATAGGATAACATTTTATTTTAATTGATCTAGACATTGATTTTCAAGACATGGAGGCCATGGTCAAAGTTCATGTGGATGTATAAAAAGGTAAGCATGTTTCTACCAATCTCACTTGTAGAGTATAACTCACCATGGAGGTCAATGGTTGCTCTCTTAAAAAATTTCTCCCATTCGAAGGAAGAAGAATTTGACGTGACTTGATTGATCTTAAGCTACCCAAAAAATTAATACTCATTTGTAGGAAAATTATTTTCCATTTGTTTGTGCAAGGAGTGGAACTCCTTCTCTTCCCCATAGATTTTATGTACCTTGTAGATTGAAAGCAAACTCTAAAATATATTAAAGATTTTATATTTTTATAGTCCATAAAATGTAAAGGAGACTTTTGAAGAAACTCTATATAATTTTTTGATAAAAAAATCTCCACATAATTTATCCAAAAACTCTTTTTATCCAAAATATATTATATTATATAAAAATTATAAATTAAATTAAATTTAGGGGAAAATAGACCCATCCTCAAATAAGAATCATTCAAGAAATTTCATGACACATTTTGGCACAGTTGAAATTATACTTTCTTTAACAATTACATGATGACTTTTGTATTGTGCCCATGGATTGTGCTTCCTACATTGTATAATTATAGTGTTTTCCTATACTAGTGTATGATGTGATTGAAGTTTTGACTCCATTTAACTGCTTCATCTCCCTATTCTGAAAAATGAAATTGATTTAATGAAATATTTTCAGTGATAATAAATATTTCAATATTTTTAAAAAAAAAAAAAAAAAAAAGTGGTTCTTAAACAGATTCTTGCTTAAGTGACACCTTTCACCTGTTTCATTAGACATTATATTTTTGGACTCTTCAGCAATGTTTGGTGTAAATATTTTAAGGATCAGGTCTAGTTCTTATGAGATCAAATGAGAGATAGGTAGATGGATGACACCTAAAAATAGTGGATAATTGAAATGGAGGAACATTTCATCCTTAAATGTCCAAAATACATAGACATCAAAATAAAAGATAATGAAACACTTAAATTGATTCTATAGTAAAATTATTTCATGACAAAAAATTAAATAGATGTCAAATTTAAATTTAGAATTTATATATAACAATCAAATAGACATTAAATTTGAGATCTACCATAAAATAGACATTAGCTACAAAGTGAATTTGTCTAGACTCTTAACTTTTGAGGTGAGATTTGTACTAAAGATGTAATGTGGGCAGGGATATAAAGATAATCTAAAAGACTTACCTAACAAACATAGCTAGATATTTTTTGAGAGATAATCTATTGAGTTTATTTGACATATAGGGGAAGGCCATTATGACGAGGTAGGTGGGGCTTTGTGATGGAGGACATGTTGTTAGCTTACATACAACTCCGTTTATTTTTATTTTTAAGTAAAGCAAGTACCTAATGCAAATTTTCCTAAGAAAATACACTAAGCAAAGACCAAGCTAAATTACCTATCCCTTTAAACATGACTTGACCTTTTCAATATGAATATTTTGACACAAAATTTGAGTTAATGGCTTAAACATTGATACTCAGCTTGGGTTGAATTTAGGCATCTCCACTTGATAAGGGGCCAATTCCTCTAGTGCAATTTTGGACACTAACACTGGCTCTCGCCCAGGGATGCATACTCGCTACAGATGCACAAAAAACCACAAAAAAAGACCAGGTACTGACCCATTGGACTATGGAGTCAAGACTTAGCAATATTTTCAAGAAATGCTCATGAAGGATTTTACAAAACATGGTAGACTTACAAAAATAGATTGGGAAGATTTGGAACAAAAACACAACAAAAGGAACGAAAAATAAATATACGAACAAAGTCCAAAGCAAGGGTTAATAAAATAAAAAAGGAAAGACAAAGTGATAGAACTATATATATATATATATATATATATATATATATATATATATATAGCTGCAAATGGACTTAATCAAGGAAGTGATTTACATGTCTGTCATTAACTGGAAGTTCCATTATTTCATCATCTAGATCTCTCAAAAATAAAGTATGCTCCCCAATCCTATAATAGATGGAATCGGGACCCAACCATAAGGCATCAAACTTGCCATGCCTTTCTTTCTCTTCATGCCTTTTGTCCCAAAGTAGAACCAAATCACCTACTTGGAAGGTTCTTGGAGTGACCCTTTTATCAAATATTTTCTTCAACTTTTGCTTGAAATTATGGTTTATTTCATGAGCTAGTCTTTGAGTTTCATCCAACTCAATAATTTGGTTCACCCTGCCTTCATAGTGATAGACCTGCTCGTCATCTGCTAGTTGTTGCATGAGCTGATAAATGGGAGGCTGCAGATTCAAAAGAAAAATTGCTTGAGCTCCATAAACAAGCTCAAAAGGGCTTCTACTTGTAGCTCTCTTAGGTATAATTCTATCAACCCACAAGGTAATATTAAGTTTCTCACCCCACTTCTTCTTGTTATCTTTCAATGTTCGTCTGATTATTTTGAGCAAGTTCTTGTTACTTGATTCAACTTTCCCATTCCCTTAAGGGTTATAGTTGCAAGCATAGGTTAGATCAATCCCATAGTCTTTGCACAATGCCACCAAAAGTTTGGCTTTAAATCTCATGGCATTATCAACAATTATCTTGATAGGCACACCAAATCTGCAAATAATTTTATTTAACAAAAAATCCATGACTACTTGGTGTATCACTTTTTTTGTATGGATTCCTTCAACCCATTTGGTGAAGTAATTGGTTGTAACTAGGATCCATCTATGCCCAATGCTTGACAAATCAATTATTTCTCTAATGAAATCCATTCCCCATTATTTGAATGGACCTTCAATCATCACAGGCTGCATGGGAAGAGACCTTAAAGATTTTATTCTCCTAGCAAAGAGCTAGCATTTCTCACATCATCTAACTTCCTGAGCAACATCCTTAAACATTGATGTCCACCAATAACCAGCTCTCAGAATTTTATGAGTTGTAACTTTAGGTGCAAAGTGGCCACCACAAACTCCACTATAGAAGTCTTTAATTAAGACAATAGACTATTCTTCAATCACACATCTAAGAAGAACCCCATCTAGATTCCTCCATGTTAGTCCATCTTTAGTCAAGAGTTATTTTTGGGACACAAGATTTAGAGTTCTTCTCTAGTTCTTATCCAAGCCAAGGGGATAATTTAGATTCTACAAGTAATGAACAATGTCTCTATACCATGGAGAACTATTTAGTAGACTTAAAGAAACATCAACGTCAAATACAATGATGTTTACATCAACTACTTGCAAATTCATCTCAACCATAAGCTTGGCTAGACGCATCCTTCTTACGTGATTGGTGGTTTAGATGTCCATGTCATACTCCTATAGCTTGTTGACCCACCTGCACCTCTTTTCAGAAACATCAATTTGAGTCAAAATATCCTTCACCATGGTGTGAAGAATGTAAGTAATAATCTTTGAACTCAGAATATACAGCTTGAACATTTTGATAGCTTTCAAAAGAGCACAAGCTTACTTTTTTATGATAGTGTACTTTAGTTCAGGACCATGCATAACTTTGTTAAATAAAGCTATGGGTTACTCATGACCTTCCTCATTATTTTGCAACTAGACAACAACTAAATTATTAGACAACACAAAAGAGATCATCTAGAAAGACTTCATTTAATTAGGACTAGCCAAAACAGGGGTAGAATTTAAAGCTCCCTTGATGTCACTGAATTCTTGAATGGCCTTCTCCTCCCATTTGATGATTTTGTCCTTCTTTAACATAGAATTAATAGGTACAGTGATTTTTGAAAAATTAGACACAAACCTTCTTACAAAGTTGATCTATCCAAAGAAATACTAAATTCCTTTCTTGGACTAAGGAATAGGTAGTTTATCAATGGCTTCAACCCCTGCAGCGTCAATCATGACACCATCCTTGGACTTTGTCAAGATTGAGTTTTTTAACCTTTTTAGATAAATAAAATGACTATTTCAAATTTCAAGGTGATGGTATAGTGTATTTATGTCAGTGATTTGCATATGTGATACAATTTACTTCCTTGTCAAGTCCTGATTCTTACTTAGTTACTAGTTGATCAGATTATGCAAGTCATGTTCTATGTTTGATGTCTTTTGGCTGAAGTTACAACAGATGTAAGTGGTTGGTTAGTGCCTTGAATCAGGACTACTCTATCATTTCCCTCAAGCTTTGATCACCAGATAAAACCTTTTCATGAAATGTTGATGCATAAGAGTTAATTGGAGTTAAAGATATAGTCTTTTCTTGTCTAATTAGTGTTTTAGAAGCTCAAATTGAGTGGATAAATCAAAATACAAGTGTATCACCATCATTAGATAGGATTTCTTTTCAATTTTTTTTACCTTTTTCCTCTTCCCTTTTCTCGATAGTTTGTAGCATAGAGTAGAGATCCTAATTGATACACCAAAGGGAGCTAGCCCTTAGAATCTAGAGATTCAATCTGTTGATTAGGCTACCCATAGCCTAGAATAATTTCCATTTTTCAGTAGACTGTGAAGGCTTGAAACTACCTTCACAAGGATGTGATTCTAATTGATAATAGTACCACCTGATGAAGAACGTTGTGAGGAAAAAAAGCACTAAAGTAGCGCTTGGTTCTTAGCAAAGGGTTTGTGAAAATCTGAGAAACCACCAAAGTGTATAAAATAGTCGAGACCTCCTGCCACCTCCAGGTTCATGGTCAACCTATAATGAAAAACTATATGGGTTTATGGAAACCCTAAAAACCATCAAAGGTGTTAGCAGAGAGATGCACTCTTGTCACTTCCAGGTTTGTGGTAATATTTCAAGGAAAAATCAAGGTGCCACCAAGACCAAGAAGCCACAAAGATGGCATGCCACCTCAAAAGTGAGCAGGCTACACGGAGAGTGTAAAAAAAAATTACAATATTTGAAACAATGTAATAAAGGGGGGAATGTTGGCATAAATTACATATTAAATTATTTATATAGCTTAACTATGCAGTTAGGTGATCAGTTATATAACATTGGTTAGATGTTTAGATGGCAGATTAAGTGGAATACGCTATTCAAGTGCTTGGCAGTTAGGTGATCAGTTACAAGTTTGGTAACTATTAATCATTGTATATAAACTATTATTATTTTTCAATAATAATCAATCGAAGCATTCACATTCTATTCCTTCATTGATAACCTTTCATAGACCACCAAGTATTAAATGCTAGTGGTCTTGACCTTGTATCCAAATAGAGTAAAGTAACACCTATGAATCCATGTGTTATTCATGCAAGGTGTAGATTTTGGATGCATTAGAGAGCATACTTACCTAGCTTAGTGATTTTTCAACCTTAAAGGCATTCTTATGAGCCAATGACTACTTTGGAACTAACAAGAGGTATTGCATAAGCTTTTTAATGTCTTTTCTCTCAAGTGCTTTAATTTTTGTTTCTTCCATCCATATTATTTTGACCCATATCCTCATGCAAGCCTTTATAATCGCTTGTTTAATATACTTTGTAATTTTTTTAACAATTAACTCACCCGATTGGCCTTTGGACTTCTACTTTCCATTCCTAGTGTAGGTCTTGGAGGAAAATGCCTCCTCAATCTTGGTCGCCTTCATACTTTACTGGAAACAAAGCTTAAAGAGAAGCACATGAGGCAAAGAGAGATAAAACCACATGAACTTCACTCTGCTTTACCAAACCTATGTTGTCTATAATGTTGAGAATATATAACATTCATTCAACTAAATTTTGAAGTAACAAAAACAATGTAGAATAGAAGATACATAATGCAACTGCAAGTACGAAAAAATATTACTCAAAATATTTCCTTGTAAGCTTTATATATAGTTATAAATATGCTTACAAAAAATAAATTGAAAGAATTCCAAATACACAAAACTCTAAATAAAATTTAAAAAAAAAAAATGCTTAAGATCATTATCAAATTAATAATAATAGTTTACATGCAATGTCTATAAAAGACTTACTCGGAAAATGTTGTGCAAAAACATAAAGTATGTAAAGATAAAAGTAGACTGAAAACTCAAATATGAGATAAAGTGGATTGTAGTAAAATAAAACAAAATGAAACAACCCATCACCTTTGAAAAGGAGTTTCTAATAGTGACATAAAAAAATTTAAGGTAAGTTTTAAAATTTTCGAAACCAAAATTGGTAATGGAATTCAAATGTATGAGGGAAAATATTATTTCATATTAAATCATTGTTAATTGAAGTGTAACAGAAACTAAAAAAATAGTGAAGAATGACAGAAAAAATAAGATGTATTTCTTTGCACATTAAAAAGCTTTATGGCTTAAATAAGTAAGGAGTAAAACTTTCTAATCTGTCATTTGTGAGTTTTTTGTCTGGATCTTCTTAGATTTAGATGTAGCAAATTAATGGAATGTTGGTGCCCGTACAATATGAAAATAATAAAGGAGGATTTAGAAAAGAAATATTCATTGCATGTTGGCATAAGTGAAGGGCATTATATCAGTATAAACTTCCAATTTTTAAATGGCATGCATAACATTTAGCATGATATATATTTTTTTTTTGGGGATGAAAGAGGTAATACATATGCTCGCACCATAAGAGACCATTCATTAAGGGTGATGCTACTTCCAATCATGGCTCTGTGTATGTAAATATATATATGTGTGTATACATATGTGTATACATGTATGTATACATAAAAACACACACATATTTGAAAGGACATAAAATTTAGAATGTAGAACGTGGTATGCAATAAATGCCTCATTTTGTGAGGCACTCTCAATTGAAATATTTAATTGATATATACATTATACTTATATAAATATTTTAATAATAATATATAATATGATTAATATCAGTATACATACATTATATTATTATAAATATATTTGTATATTATTATATTAAATAATATTATATTGAGTAATATAATATATAATAATTATATATTAATAGTAATATATGATATTAATATATAAATTGTATTATATTATATATTAATATATTATTACATAGAATATAATAATTATCATTTACAAATTTTTTGTTGTCGATTTGGTGTTGATTTTGTCTTGGTTACTCTTTGTTTGGTATAATAGTGTTGTTGTTGCAGATAAAATGTTCTTCAAGTTGAAAGTTATTGTTGTAGATAAAAAGTTCTTCAAGTCATATTATAATTGCCCTTCATTTTTATCACCCAACTCACCTTGAAATATTTCATTGTTTTCATGTTTTGTATCACCTTGCCTTTCTCTACAACTCCAACATTGTTGAAACTCATCATGAAATGGAACATCTCCTTCCAACATAACTCATTAACACATCTATGAAGAAACACACCACCTTATTTTCCATTGTCATCTCCACTGGAAATATCAAATTATTTCTGTTTAATGTATTGGGCACAAAAAATAAAATGAGACCAACACTGCAAATTTACATACTTTTTTGTAAATTTCCACTATACGAAAACCAAAGAAAAATCCCAAGTGATGTAAATTGTACCTTTAAGATAATTGATAGTTTTAGAGAGTTATTCTCGTGGACACACTCATTATTGCATTTTGGTCCTATTAACTACTTGGTCTTGGAGAACATATTAAAATCTTTCATTTCAATTAACAACAAAATGAAGTGACTTATATATAAATTAACTCTATCATACGTATCATTTTGTGAAAAGTTCCATGTTGGAGAGTCACAATTGCATTTTCCCCACATTGTTATAAATTTAATATCTACCGTATAAAAAAAAGACCGCTATTTTTGGTAACATGCATAAATGTTTATGCCCACAAATTCCACATGTTTTCTCTTGATTTGATATTATCTCCTATAAAGTTAAAATTGCATTTTCTCTGCATCTTCCTCAATTCACACATATAAATGTTGGTTATCAAAAAAACTTAATATCTTATCTCGTTAAAAATAACGAACGAGTAAATCTTTATGTCCACAAATTCCACACGTTGTCCCAACATTTCATGGTTATCAAATATATTTAATATCTAAACTTTTAGAAAATATTCAGCAAGTAAGTTTTTGTGCCCTCAAAATCCACATACTGTCCCCACATTTCCAGTTATCTATATATATTTCCACGCCCACATTGCATGTATGACAGATGTGTTGCTTCAACATCCCTAACTACATTCACGAGTTGATCTGCCTTGATCAAATGAATGCTTAGATTTTTTTACACAGTGATTTGGGTGAATACAAATCTGAACTATCAAAGTGGTGAAAAGTGAATCATTGTGAAGCTGGTGTGTCAGTCCCAAGTTTATGTGGATCGTAGGCATGTGTCCATACAAGCGTCATGTGGGTGTTTGTGAGCAGTTTTGTTGGTCTCAAGTTTTGTGAAGCAAGGGTTGGGTTGTCTTAGGCAGAGAGTAATCAGACTTTGGAAGGGAATTGTTCATTGTAATCATTCGAGTGGTTTCGAGCATTATCGACTGAGCCCAACTCAGTGGTTGTTGTGCATGCTAGCCAATTGGCCCATTTATTGTACTTTAGACCAAATTGTCTTGAAGAGTTAATAAAATACACGTCACTCCTAGTTCTCTTGCATTATGTGAATGTTCATGTGTGTTGAGTCGATTTCTCGATCTTTGCAAGTGTGTGTTTTTATTTTCGTTGCTAATCCTTTCTTTATGTAAGTTGTTGTCCACTATGTTTGTGGGTGTACTTGTGCAGGTAAACACTGAAGGCATAGTTTGTAGTTCTTGTAGAGTCCCATTGCATTGAGGGATTCAGGTTAGGATAAGCAGTACCGCACAGCCACCCAGCTCTAGAGAGCTGGCCCCGTTACAGTTGGTATTGGAGCATACAGTTTATATTTTGTGGGATTGTGTTTTCCTAAAGTTAAACAGTCTTGTGCCTTCCCCTGTCATGTCAATCCAATGTTGTGTCTGAGTCATTATGGAAGGAGATCTGTCTAGGATGTTGCTCAAGAAAGTGGCCAGTAAGGGTCAAGAGTAGGGTCAAGACAAAGGTGAAGGTGGTGGCAGTTGCCACGTTAGTAAGTCAAAAGATGTTGTAGTGGGTGAAGGCCTTGTTGAGCGAGTTGGTTCCCAATTCCAATTGATGGGGGACATGTGGGCACAAGATTCAACAAGCTTGAAGAGAAGGTGACTACCATGGGGTAGACGATCGTGAAACTTACTAAAAGGTTGGAGAAGAGCTTGGTTTTCCAAATATAGTTACAAGATGAAGTGGCTTTTTACTGATAAGTGGTATCAGGTTCGGTGAAAGCATTAGGGTTCAGTTCTTCTACAGTCTTGAAGCTCCCCAAGTTGAAGGAAATGGAGTGTTATGATGGTGAATGAGATGACCATCTTCTGGAGTATTTCTTCTGGAACATGGAGTTCTTAGTAGGGTTAAGGGGTTTGTCAGGCGCACAAGAGGTGTGCGCTATAGCATGATACCTCACGGGTATGGAAAAGGTTTGGTATAGCACCTCAACTAACGACATTGCATAAAGGAGTTTGGTGAGGAGGTTGCACTCTTGGGAGGATCTAAAGGAAGCCCTTAGGGATCATTTTCAACTTGGGAATCTAGCATAGTTGGATAGGACCATGTTGAGTCAGTTGAAGCAAGTGGGGGAGATGAGAGTGTATATTGATTCTTTCCAAAGCCTTTTGTCGGAGGCCACAGACATGTTAGAGGTGGATAAGTTGTTTTAGTTTAGTCATGGTCTTTAGTTATGGGCTTAGGGGGAGCTTCGTCGCCATGAAGTGTTTGATGTTAGCAAAGCAAATGCTATAACAGACCGTCTCATGGATTTTAGAGAGGTTTGTTCATCCAGAAACACCTTAGGTCCTTACGCATCCATGTGGGGAGGCATTGGTAAGGGGTTGAGTAAGTCTTCAGGGAAGCCAATGGGTGACAAGGGAAGGAAGGCTAGTCTAGAGTTGTCAGAGGAATCGTGTAAATCTTGGAGCACTTCCATGGGTGGCAAGAAGAACTCACTAGTTGGAGAGTCAAAAGGGAAGTAGTCTCATTTGAAGTGTTGGATGTGTGGTGGGAGTCACTACAAGCAAGATTGTCTGAAGTGGTAGGGGGTGTTTGTAGTTCATAGGGAGGATCCAGATGAATGGTGTGAGTAGATGATGTGTGTGCTCAAAGGAGCTCAACGCTAGGTGAGTCTTGGGTTTAGAGGTGGTCGTTGTAACTTGCTAGGGTTGATTATTGTGAAAGGGGTGCTCGCAAACTGGGATGGTCCTAAAATTGGAAGTCAACCAGTTTAGCCGTAAAAACTTGGCCTCCAGACCTCTGGGAATTCAAGTAGGCTTAGAGTAGTTACAAGCCATCCATTCTGTGTTGAGATAGGGTTTACCCAGGTTAGGTAAGGTGGCAGATTTTCCCCATCTTGGAGTTATTTTATGTCGAATCTGTTGCAGACATGTGTGGTGAAGATGGTGTAGAGGAGTGGGATTGGGATGATGAAAGGGGTGTTGGGTTGAGTATGCAGAAGAGTGCAAGAATTGGTGAGGAGTCAATGTATCTTCTATTTCTTATTGGCAGTTGGGATGTTGAAGGGGAGCAGTAGCTTCCTTTCTCCCATTGATGTGAGGTGGGTTCTTCACAGCCATAGAGTATGTTCAAGGAAACATCATCTTGTGTCACAGAGAAGATAATTGATCATGTGCATCGTGTTGGTTCCAGAGGAGAGTTCTTGGGAAGGACTCTGTTTGTATTCTTGGGCTTGGGGTGTGGTTATTTGAAGAGTTATCTTTGCCTCTTATACTCTTGTGTTGGAGCTTTAGTACTCTTTTGGGGGAAAGTTTGATGGGGTCACTTAGGTTATGCTAAGTTTGTAAAGTCTTGAAGAGGTGGGTCATCAGGAGCTATTTTCCTCCACCCCAAGTTTGGGGGTTGACAAGATCAGGTTGACCTTGCGAAGCTGCATTGGTTGGGTGTGGCTTGTGTAGGCAATTTGTCTATGTGCTAAAGTTTCTAGAGATTCAGTTTGTGACTAGTTGGATACCTTGGTCGGTAATGAAGCTGAACCAGCGATGGTTCCTACCTAAGCACCCTTCTGTGTGTATGATGGGTAAAACTGGAGTGGTAGTTGGAATGGTTAGCTTTCTTTGCACAACGATTTGGGTGAATGCAAGTCTAAACTGTCAAAGTGGTGAAAAGTGAATCATTGTGAAGCTGGTGTATCAGTCCCAAGTTTATGTGGACCGTGGGCACATGTCCGTACAAGCGTTGTGCAGGGGTTTGTGAGCAGTTCTGTTGGTCTTAGATTTTGTGAAGCAGGGGCTGGGTTGTCCTAGGCAGAGAATAATTAGACCTTGGGAGGGAATTGTTCATTGTAATCATTCGAGTGGACCGAGCATTATCGGTTGAGCCCGACTCGGTGGTTGTTGTGTATGTTGGCTAGTTGGCCCGTTTATTGTACTTTGGGCCAGATTGTCCTGAAGATTTAATAAAATACACGTTACTCCTAGTTCTCTTGAATTGTGTGAATGCTCATGTTTGTTGAGTCGATTTCGTGATCTTTGCAAGTGTGAGTTTTTCTTTTCGCGACTAATCCTTTCGTTATGCAAGTTGTTGTCCACTGTGTTTGTGAGTGTACTTGTACAAAGAAACACTAAAAGCGTAGTCCATCATTCTTGTAGAGTCCCATCGCAATGAGGAATTCGGGTTAGGACAAGCGATGCTGCACGGCCGACCAACTCTAGAGAGCTGGCCCCGTGACAGCGTGCTTATCCATTTTGACAAATCCCAGATCAGATCGTCAAATGTTCGAGTCCCACTACACTTGATTGCTTGTTTTGCAACGCTTTACTTTATAAGCTCGTCTCAAGTTCGAATCTCATTTTCTTTGTTATCAAATATGGTCAACATCTCGTCAAAGCATACACCCCACACTACGCTTCATAACAGCTTACAAAGAACGCAACCACATTTCAAGGCAGTCCGAATGAGAAATGGGGGGAAATGGGTTTCAGAAGTCAGAATGCCGAATTCAAATGCAAGAATTTTGTTGGAGTCTTATGATTCCCCTCTACAGGCCGCTCGTGCTTATGACTGTGCAGTCTTTTGTCACAGAGGACGCAAAGTCAACTTCAATTTCCCAGACTTTATGCCTGAAATTCCGTCAGTCTCTTCGCTATCTCCCACACAAATTCAAGCTACTGCGGCCAAGTTTGCCAGGGAACGATGCCACATTTTCTTGTTCGGAATCTCAGTAATGTAAAGATAGCCACCAAATTTAGGAGGAACAGTATTGTAGATTGTTGGATTCGCTTCTTGAGGATGTAGAGAAGAATTAGTCTCTAAACTTATTGTATTTTCCTGAGGAGAATTTAGAGGGTATTGATTTTGTTCTGTTAATGGAGGAAGGAGGAGAACTTATTCTCCAACAGACCCAAAACTTACGGTAATTTGAAATTCAAATCAACTGACAAGATTTTGGCCGAAGTAACTCTTAATTCCTCTGTACAAATCTTCAAATGGTTTCTTGATTTCTTCGACGGCTCAAAAGATTCATATTTGCAACGCGTCACATTACGTCATGTAGAAGAGATTATAGTAATTTCAATGAATTTAGAAAAGACTTTACTTAATTCAAGAAACGTTATCAATAGTATGCATGCGCTTCTCAACCGCTGGGGAATCCATAACGTGCATATCGTTTCAAAGGTGACAACCCAGTACCCACCCATTAACACTTCATCATATAATTCTATATAATATATTCAGTAGATTAATAGTGATGGTTCCCACGACTTAAATTTGATGGTAGTATTTATTTTTTAAAGTTATGAAATATAATTTATTTATTATTATTATTTTTTTTAGTAAATCTTATTAAATCTTAAATTGATAAATGTAACCAAAATTTTACTAAATTTAATATAATTATAAAATATTTTATTTTTATTAAGAAACATTACCATTCTACTTAATGCCATGCATGCACTTTTCACTTTCTCAGAAATCGTATAACATGCATAATGTCTCAAAAGTGACAACCCACTCAATAACACTCTTATAATTCTATATAAAAGTAGGGTATTAGTGATGGTTCCCAGAATTAAAATTTGATGGTAGTTTTTATGTTTTTGAAGTTATAAAATATTATTGTTTGAAATTTTATTATTATTATTATTATTATTATTATTATTATTATTATTATTATTATAATATCAATTTTTAAAAATAATGTTGAATAAATAATTGTCAAAACAAATTTTACAATAAACATATATTGATTGCTAAATTTAGGCTCATATAATTCTTTCCATTGACATAATGATAATTTTTTTTGAATGGAAAATCAAACACCAGATGTCGGCAACCATTGCCAATACTTTTATTATCTATATTTAAAAACAAATAAAATGGTCATTTTTATCTTCTATAAGCCTGATAATATTTACGTTTTGGTTTGAATAAATGATAGGTGAGTTTTCTTCATTAAAAAGATCAAGTTATACATATCTAAACCAGATTGTTGTTTATAAAATAACATTTAGTTAAGAAATTTAATACATTACACCTTAAAAAATTCTAAACATTATAAAAATTGTACATAAAATTTATAATTATAAAAATGATGTAAAAATAATATATTTCATTGAAGTATTTATAATGTTTCAGAATTTTTATTTGAAATAAAAATAGATTAGAGTTGTAAATATAGATTTAGAAACAAATTGAGAATTTAGAAACATACCTTTAGATATAGTAAATTAAATAAAACAAATAAGCATATTACCTTATTTACCAAGTGAAGACTCTCCTTTCACTGAGTCAATGTACTCTTGCTAGTTAAATATGTGGTCGCTCAATGGATTTCATGTAAAAATTTAGTGGCATTTCGACAACATGATGCTTCATTGATTGATGATCTCAAATTTTCATAATCTCTCTAGATTCCAATTAAAAAAAAATCTCATAAAATGTAGAAGAAATGAATTTCAGAGAGTTACACTGTTAAAACCCAATCTTTGAATTGGGGAGGATAATCCAACGAGTTTCCAATTTGAAGTCTCAGCCGGGTAAGACTAGAATTCATCTGCATCTCCATCATTGTGAATCTTAAAGGATTAGGCCACTCCTCCATCTGATAAGCCACTAGGTTGGCATACAAATTTAATAATTCCTATTGGGGACTTTCATTTTAACTAATCTCCACAACGATCATGCCTAGTCCTTAAACGATACTTTATTAAATTTGTATGCCAAATTGGGTTCGAACGATGTGCTAGAATCAGAAGTTGAGAAATCTGAAAGCCTCTTGGAATATGGGGATCATTTTTATGATGAATTTCTTCAAATTAAGTGAGAGCTCATAGAATTCACGGCACTATATTATATGAACCTCACAGTACAATGCCAAATTCGTATTTAAATTACAGACAAAGCTTCTAAAACCACATTGAATCTGAGCTCCCATGTTAGTAGTCTATAACATAAATATAATTACCTGGCACGGCTCTTCCTTGGATTGTTACCATCAAATTAGTTAGCATTCTCTTAAAGTTTGATAAGTATGGTGTAATCCCCATCCTCGCCCTTTAATATAACCTCTTCATGACTACCCATCTCCAAAATGCTTCGTTGCTAAACAACAACTACCAAATCCACCTTCCTGATAGTTGATAAATGATATGCCACAACTACGGTTGTTCTTCCGATCATGACGTTGTCAAGAGCCTCCTCAATTAGTTTTTCTGGTTTAGAATTCAAAGAGCGGATAGCTTCTTCAAGAAAAAGTATGGTGGGATTCTTAAGCATGGACTGGCTATTACAACGTGGTACTTTTAACCTCTAAATAGTTGAACTCCTCGCTCACCAACGTTCACAATTCATAAACTAAAACATTTCAATCTTTACTAGCTATCCACTAAGCATGATGTTGTATGGTGTGAAAGGTATAATTTTGAGATTAGAGGGACAAGCCCTCTGTATCATAGTTGTTTAGGAGCTTCGTGATATAAAGGAGTGCATGTTTGAAACAACTGAACTTAATCAGCATGCACAAACTACGTGCATGTTGGCATGGCTTCGAGCCACACCAAACCTTGGTCAAACTCCTTAACCGCATGATCTCCTAATTGTTAAGAGCCTCTAACTGCGATCGCCAACAAACATGAAACAAAAGCCAGTTTGATGGGTGCACTGCCACACTCCTCTGCCCCGTCATCGACCGTCATCGAAAGTTGAGTTTGTTTACAAAAAAATAGAATAAATTATAGCAACAATATGATGACCAAGTCATTTAGCTAAAGTCAAACAAACTTACAAAATTATTGATCACACTTAAAATCTTTTTTTGTGTTGATGATTAGGTTAGGAGAGAGACAGTGAACATGAATATCAAGTAAGTTCACTATGAAAGAGTTGTCATCTTCAAGGATAAGATTTTACACCTTGGTAAGGTATGTAATGAAGAGTAAAAACATGCATTTGTTAAACTATGCCAAGAGTTTGAGGACATATTTGCATGGGAGTACAATGACCTCAAAGGGTTTGACCCTAGTTTGGAACAACATAGTATAGAGTTGGATTTCAATGCCAAGATAGTTAGGTATAAATAAAGTCCCATAAAACCCAATATAGAGCACCTCATGAAGAAATAATTGACCAAGATGATAGAGGCTAGGATCATATTTCCAATTAAGTATTCATCTTGGGATGCAAACATTGTCCCTGTTAGAAATAAGAATGGAGAGATAAGGATATGTGTTAAATTTAGGGACCTAAATTTAGCCTCATTGAAGAATCACTACTCATTGCCTTCCATGGAGAAAATCATGTAAATGGCGGTAGGTACAAAAAAAATTTCTCTCTTAGATGGTTATTTTATATACAATCAAATTTTAGTGAAGGAGGATCTATTTAATACAACCTTCACCACCAAATAGATAAATTATGCCTATAAAAATATACCCTCTATTTTATCCAATGTAGGGGAACATTTAAAAGAGCCATGGATATGGAATTTCAAGGACTAATAAATAATATTTTACTTGTTTATATTGATGGTATTGTAGTATTTTATAATCATGATAATGATCATTTGTCTCATCTCATATAGGTCTTTGAAAGGTGTAGGCAGTTTGAGGTCTCACTTAACCCCAAGAAATGTAATTTTTTAGTCCATGAAGACAAGCTTCTAGGCCATGTTGTCTCCAAGAGATGTCTTTTTATTGATCCTAAAATGGTAAGTGCCATTCTATCATTGTCCTTTTCTAATCACAAGAAGGGGATATAAAGCCTTTTAGGAAGGATCAATTTTGTTAGGTGGTTTGTTATTGATTTTGCCAATCTTGTAAAACCTCTAACTACTATGTTAAATAAATATAAGATATTCCATTGGTCCAAGGAAGGGAAAAATAGCTTTGAAACAATTAAATAATCTATAACGCAAGATCCCACCCTCATAAATATAGATTTCATGAATGAATTTACTCTCTATGCATTTGGGGGTATGTATACTATCTCAACTATGCTAGTATAGAATAATAAGGAAGACATGGAGTAGCTAATAACTTTATTTAGCTAGGGATTATAAGGTTATGAGGTAAAGTATTCATTCATAGAGAATAAAGTGTTGAATTTTATAAAAATTTTGAAGGATTTTAGACATTTTTTTAACAATAAGGTGCATTTAATTATCTCCCACACAAGTGTTAAAGAGTTCATCTTAAGCAAAGATTTGAATGAGAAAAGGGTAGGGTGGATTATAAAAGTGATGGAGTATGATGTGTAAATCAAGGTCACAAAGTTGGTAAGAGGTAAAGGCTTGTGTGAAAAGATAACTTCAAAACTGTAGAGTGATAATAATGTTGTTCTAGTGCTCCAAGGTGGCCAACACTCAACTACACCTTTATTACCTACTATTTAGACACATACACATACACATATATCAGATATATATATACACACATACACACCCCTGTGCCCCGTCATCGACCGTCCATGGTGGCACACAAAATACCACTAATATAAATATCTTGCTATAATTTATTCTATTCAATTTGTAAATAAAATACCACTAATATAAATATCTTTTAAAAAAAATCAAAATATTATATAATATAAATTTTATAAAATACACTATAAAATAAATTAATAAAGAATGTCAATGATATATCATTGTGGGGTCACAATGCTTCCTACACCTACACCTACTTTTAAGCTCGCATAAAATTTCCACATAACATATTCCAAAATGCCATATTCTAAAACTTAAAGCATGTAAATTCGTTGACACTACGTTTATTTTATTTTATTTTTTCAATCAAAGTACAAAAACATACTTTTAATACCGCATAAAATTTTCAATCAACATATTCCAATATTCCATAAAATATCAACCCCTTGTCAATTGACATTTTAAAACTTAAAGCGTGTAAATTAGCTATAAATGCTTTAATCACACTTTAAACTTTAGTAGACATACTAAACCTTCTCATCTAGAAGGAAAAAACCCAATGTTTTGAGCATGTTAAGAATATTTGTCCGACAAATTTTAAAATCTATGTGCACCCTAAAGGGACACTCAAAAATGCAAAGGGACCCATTTCCATTTTTTTATTAATAAATTTTTATTGTTCCCGTAGGTCATCATTGCGCTTCAGCTCATCCTGTTACACTAATTTTAACAAAATAAAACAAAAGGTACTAAATTTTTTCTTATGGATAGCACCAACCGTTGGATGGTTAGATTTTTATTGGTAATATTTTTTTATATTTTTATTATTATTAGTACCTATCATAAGGTATGGTATTATTGTTTTCGGTGTAAGTATTTATTTTGGTCAATGTTTTTTTTATGCCCAATTAAAATAGGTTATATATCTGAAAATTATAATTTGTTTATGTTTCATGGAGGGTAGAAATATTCTATTATTTTCACCATTAAAATCATGTGGTATGTAGATTGTACGAGTTTCATCCAACTAAATCTTCTCCATTTCTTATGAATCTAATTTTCTCAAGTCTACAGATTACAAATGTGCATTTCATAAGCTTTTTTACCAATATACAACTATAATTTTGTTAACATCTTTTGATAGCATAATGTTATAGTTTCATTTGTTGAGTGACTCATTGCATGTAACACCACGTGTTGTGTTGCTTGTGCTACTTGAAATGCATTGTTGCTTCCACCTGCAATTACAATGACTTGCTTGCATAATACCATTGTTATTGCTTATCATTGTTGCTTGCACATTTGTCACCCACATAGTTACCACCACTGTCGATTGGATTGCTCCCGCTATTTCCAAGTAAGGTTTTATAGTCTCTACAAATGTATTAGCTAAAAATGTATTAGTTTCAAATGTATTAAACTTGATATAGTAAAAAACACTGAACCGTGTAACTTGTTCATATGACCACCTATAGTTACTGGCCCTATTTTGTTCACATATTATTTTTATTTTTATTGCTTTGTTGCTACCTAAAAGACTACTACCACTGATATTTAAATTGTTCTTACCATTGTCAGGAATTAATTTGATATTATTAGTTTTAAAAGTTTTTAAGTTTTTAATTAAAAAAATAAAAAGTAAAAAACTATTGCTCTTTTTGCTAAAAAAAAGGGACAGACACAACAGTTATTTCAAATATGATTCATACACAAATCATGGCCAATAGATCTTGTTAACTTGGTATACAAAACATGGTAAGAGGACTATTATTATGCCAAAAAAAAAAAACTTTAGTAGCCATATCTTTAACCACAATCACTTACATACAATGACTACTTCAGCAAAATATTCAAAACAACCCAAGCCCAATTAAACAAAACTATATTTCTAAAGCTTTAAAATGCTGCAAAAAAGTTGAGAACAAATTAATAGGTAAATACATTAGAGAAGGTGATTCAATGCTAAGCATACAAAACATTGATTATAAAATAAAGTATACAAAACATTGATTATAAACATATATTTTATAGTAATAATTAGTTTCTAAGTATTGTTTAACAACAAATACCATTTTTTTCTTAACAACCAAATATTCTATATAAAACATCATAATCTTTCACACTCCATTGTAAGGTAGCAATCCTTCAACATTTATATATGAAATGAGTATAAATTAAAAACAATAAAACATGAATTCAACTCACTCACAAGGAAATCTTTAAACCCATCTAAATCTAGAATTTTTGTTATTGATATTAAAAATTCCAATATGAACACTAGACCCAAAGGGCTTATTTGAGTGATTCCATGGTTTGTCTTTTTCAATTTCCAAAAAAATCACTAACACTTCCATCCAAGAGTCTACAACTTCACACAAATAAAAAAGAAATTGGGTATCATGCCCATGTTTCCTTACAACTTGAAAAAAACCCCAAAATAGCAGGCATTCCAAGAGGAGAAGAAAATAAATACTTCCAACACCAATATCAACATAAATCCTAACAACATTATATTATTGCCGTGGCCATTGCCTTTTTTGGCCTACAGTAAAGGAAAACTCTCCAACTCTAGATTCAAATTATGAGGAGATGTAAACCTTAATTCTACAACATCAGATATAACACGCTGCGTAAAAATTAAAATAAAAAAATGAAGCTACAAATAATAAAAATAATATATACATACGTAAGCTCAGGTGTATTGTTTCATTTGTTTGTTATATAAAAAACTCTGAGCGCTGTAACAATCCCTATTATAAATACAATATATGTTGCAACTATCCTTCTTTAAACTATTCATTTTAACTATGCACCACTCTAGTGTGACTCCAAAACTTACATGAAAATTTAGAGATGAAGATGATGAGTTGGTCATAATAAACCTCCAATGAATGCACTACGTTCCATTAAAACACACCTAAAAGCCTTCTGATTTATTATTAAAATTAAATGCTAATGAAAATTGAGATGGAGCTTTTCTATTATCACAAAAAAGATAAGAGGGTCCTTCTAGAAGCTATTTGCCCCTTTCTTACTCTACCCTAAACATGATAGTGGACGCTGGCAATAGCATCGACATGCCCCTGTCCTTGCCTCTACTTTACGTGGCCATATTTTTGTGCCTTTTTCTTTCAGCTATTCTCGCATCTCCTCCATCCATTCCATGTTAAAATATGAAAGTCAAAGAATAAAGGTATTATTTTTAATCATGGCACATGGATTTTTATGTTTTCCTTCAATAAAAAATAATCATTTTTTTTCAATGTTCCATATCAAATATAAGGCAAATATTTTCTTGAATAAATTAGGTATTATGTATTATACAACTTAATTTTTACTTTAATGATTAATTTAACTCTTAATTATATATATTTTATAATTTATAATTTTATTTCGAACCATCATAAATATATATAAAGACATGTTACATATAACTAAGACTTATTTATTCAATTATAATTTTTATTCAATTTTTTTAAGACTTTACAAATTTCAATTTGTAAATTAAATTTTATTTGTTTTAACCTTTTTTTTCTACATAATAAAGTTGTGTTATTCTTAAACTCCATACAAATTCAGAATCCTTACGTAATTAAATTAGTATTTGTTATCCATCAAATCATTAGGTAAAGGTACACTTACAAAATACATTAGAAAATGTAGAAGTGGTAGTTCTTCGGCCAACTTTTCTACTTGCACCAACATTTTCTATGAACACCAACAACAATGTAAATAACAACAACACAAATGGTAAATTAACTGAAGTGCTACATGAGGATAATGTTGTTATCCAGGGGCTATTTCCTTTAGGTTTTTTTATTTATTACTTTTCTATTACTAGATCAACAACATATGCATTTTGATGTTAACTGTTTACTGAGCTCACAAATTCTACCTTTAAGAAATTCAGATTGAAGATTACATAACAATGACCCATTGAAAGATGCAATTAATGCTAAAGCTAAAACTAGTTTGCGTCAACTATAGGTTAGAAAATATAAATATTTTTTACTTTTTAATTACATTAGAAGGTATTGGGCATCTTCAAGTTTTATTATTTAGATCTTTAACTATTCGCATATGCATGTTTGTGAACAGCAAATAAAAAATACAGATCCTAAATAATTAGGAGACCTAGTCTTTGACACCTTTGCTAGCATTTTTATTCTTCTACCCTATAAAAAGGTACTCTAGCGGCAATGCAGCTCTTGTTTATTGTGTTTTTTAAGTTTTTTTCTTTTTTTTCCTCATTTCACTTTGTTTTTTTTTTCTTTCATTTTTTTTTTTTCTGTTTTTTAATATTTTTTCATAAAAATATATTGTATAATTTTTGAGCTCCCAAAATTTAAAGTATAAAGTTTTAAGGTTGGAATATTTTGAATTTTATTTTGGGTATCTTATATTATGTAATTATGATTTTTCAGCATTTTCATTATTTATATATTAGTTTACACATTAATAGGGTTCTCATTTGAATTTGATATACAGAGGCATTACTTCAATTATAACATCCTAAATATATATATTGAATATGTCAAAGCAATAAAATTTAATCATTTAGATAAGAGATTCAAGAGGTGAAGTAAATTTGAGGCATGTATTTTTGCACTAAGCATTCATTCTAGCATAAAATATCATATATATTAGACATTAAATTATCATTTCATTGCATCATTGACATGTATAATATTTGGTTTTCTACTCATAATATTGTGATCTTTTGAGGGGCTCAATAAGTAATTAGTTTTAAAAACCCCAACTAATTCAGAACACATCTCAAAAAAACCATTTTCCTTATCCATTTATAGGTTTAGATGTCATTTTATCATTTTGAAGTTGTGATAATTTTAAAGTTGTGAGAAGGTTTTTTGGATCCCTACATATGATGAACATAATTGGCAAATCAATTTTTGATAATCTACTACATGCCATGTCCAACCGCACAGTTCCAAAAGTAGCGCTACTCTTCAATATTACTTGAAAGGTTTTAATAGCAATCTTTGTTCACCTCAATTTTTTCGATTTTTCTTTATATTACTCCCTAGAAATATTGTACGCTATATAGTTGTGACATTTATTTACACATTTATGAAACATCAAATATTATTTTAAACTATTATCTTGTCATTTATTATAATAGGAAAAAATGTTTTTACAATTAACTCTTATTTCATTGTTTTAAGTTGGTTAGATTTATTTTCAATGATTACAAAGAAACGTGATGCAAGTTACCATAAATACATGTATTCATAAAACACTTAAAATATATGAATAAATGCAACATTTATTTTTGTTCTTTTTAAATTTATGCAACCCTTTTGTTGTCAGGGTGTGAAAATAAAAAACGGTCATGTTGTGCCTTAAGTACATGTGTTAAGTGTATCATTACTACATGAAACGCAACTTATGCCATGAATTGTATCAATTTCATATCGTTTCATGATTTCGGTTCCTTTTATGATTGAAGGAAATTGTGATGCAAAGGTGCTGTAAATTTCAGCACAATCGACAACCTTTATATCATCATTTTTGGGTGTCAATCTATGTCAGGGTCTTATATAACCATTTTCAAGTGTCATTTTTGTTATCTAAATGTCATTTTCATTGTCAAAGATGAGAAATAGAGAGTGTGAAAAAAAAAAGACTACCACCCTGTCATTTTTGGTGAAAATGAAAGTAATTTTAATGTTTTCTTTTTACTTTTTATAATTGTATACTACCAAGTGCCTTATTTATAAGATATAATACAATACTATTTGTAATATATATTATTAAGTGCAAATTACCAAGTGGTTGAATTGGAATATATATTAAATTAACATTTATAATAGATGTTATTAAGTGTAAATTAGGTTAAATAAGTGAAATTTATGAATTACATAAATTTATGAAAGGCAGATTTAGGAAAGGCAAATTTAGGAAATTAGATTTTTGTTTGGAAAATTAGTGTAAAATTTTAGACAATTGGGTAAAATCAGAGTTAATTAGACAAATTAGTAGCAAACTATGAAAAATTAAAAAAATTAGCGAAAACATCAGGAAAATGGTGAAAGTAGAGAAAATAATTAGGCAAACGTTGGAAAATTAAAGTAAAATTAGGGTAAACTTATGGAATCAAGGAAATTGGCGATAGGTATGGAAAATTAGATATATTAGGGAAATTAGAAAAAATTATGAAAATTAGTAAACATTGAAGAAATTAGAGAAAAATTTGGCTAAACTTATTAAAATTGTGCCAAACTTGATGAAATTATGCCGAACTTAGGAAATTAGTGACAAATAAGAGAAATTAGAAGAATCATGACAAATCATATAAATTAGGGAAACTAATGATAATTAGAATAAAATTAGCAAAACTTTTGGCCAAACTTTATGAAATTAGTGACAAAGAGGGTAAATTAGACAAATTGAGAAAATTAGATAAAATTATGGAAATTAGTGAAACGTAAGAAACTTAGATAAATTATAATATAATTTGGCCAAACTTAATAAAATAGGCCAAAGTTGAAGAAATTATACCAAACTTACGAAATTAGGAAAATTAGAGACAAATAAGAAAATAATGCCAAATTACAAAAACTAGAGAAATCAGAATAAATTAGGCTCAAATTATAGTAAAATTAGGCCAAATTCAATAAAATTAATGACCAATAATAAAAAATTCAGAAATTCAAAAATTTATAGAAAATTAAAAAAAGTAGTAAAATTTAGGGACATTAGTGTAACTTTTGACTGTATTAGTAAATTTTAATATCTGAACAATCCAATATGTGTCACCCTCTAATAAGATACCCTGATTTTGATTGATTCATCAAATTATAATTATCTTTATGGATTCTCTTTTGCACTATTTGTAGACATTGTTCTTAGCGCTTTCAACATTTATTAGAGTTCAAGTGAGACAAAGTAATAGGTATGCATCTCCATTAACCATTTTTTAATTACTAATCATTCACAATAATTTCAATGATCTTCTTTTAATCACATAGGTTGGGTATTTATTTACTATATTTAGATCATATTTTATAGTGTGCCCTTTTATTGATGATTAATGTAGTGTATTTGATCGAAAATCACTTTTCACCTAAACATTTTGGTGAGCCTAGTCCTTTTGATATTTCAACCTTATGGTTTAATGCTCTTATTCCTACCAAGGACTAATTTTGATGTGATTAGTTCATATCATGTTTATCTAAGGTTTTGCTTTCTTGATGTGTTATCATTAGCCCTATATTCATGTGTGTTCTCTATGTTAATTTATTTTGTTGATTAAGAATGTTATATTTAAGACACTTACTAGGCAAAGTGATAGATTGATTTGTAGAAATATTGATTTTGTTTGAATTCCTTTGCTTTATATTTATATTAATTTGAAAAAAAATTATAATTTTCAATGAGGTTCATACTTGTATTAGCAAACATGTAAATGATAATGCAAATGGTTCAAACATAAATGATATGAGTGACGAAAATTTAAATGCTTTTAAAAGATGACAATGCTATGAATGATAATAATGTTATTGGATCATCTCAAAACATAAAATAAGTTATGTGGATAAATAAATGGTAAAAATAATTTTCTACATTTAAAAAAAAACGTTTGAGAACATCATGATGAAATGAATCAAATATTAACTAATATTAAGAAATATAGAAAATGAAAATCCAATTAAGAAATTTGTATATGAGGAAGTATATGTTTCAATTAATAATTAATCTTTAAATGATTCAATTATACCTACTAGAAGTTTTACTTTCATATTAGGTAATGCGGCTATTAGTATGTTTCATTTTATTAAATTGTGCTTCTATGTATTGTTTCTACTCAAAATACTATGCTTATTCCTTTTAATCTCGATCTTGATGTTTCTCACATGTTTTTTAATTCTAGATAAAAAAAATTAATTTACATTTTTTGGTCATGGTATTTTTTAAAACACTTTAGGTTTCTATTCCTTATACATGTTAATTATAATTCGGTTTGTAATTCTAAATATATAGTTCTTTAAAATCTATTCAAACCATGTAACAAACAATTTAACAACATTCTCCAGAATTTTTAAAAAAAAGTTATTCATTTATTTCTTATGATATATTAATCAATAAATTAACTTATGAGGTCCTTTTCTACGCCTATCTTATTTTTTTAAAGCATAATAAAATGTGATCATAATGATCATACAGTTTTTACTAGATCATTATATAAAGAGTTGTATCTGGGTGTGTTTTATATTAAGTTTAGTCTTATATGATCTAACCATTTTAATAAAATTCTTCAAATTTCCCTAAATTTATGATAAAAATAATTAAAGATAATCATAATAATTTTGATCATGATCATGTAGATGAAGTTGATGTGGTGCATACTATGAGAGGGATTGTGATTACATAAATGTATTTTATGAGAGGATATGTATAATATAGAGGAATCGATATGCAAACAATAATGTCAATGTCAATAATATTGACATTGAAACAAAATATTAGGAGATTGCGAAGGAGAAGGGTGTGTATATTATTTCAGCCTCTAGGGCATACATTTATTTACAACCACCAAGTAAAATGACACCTTTAAATCAAAACTTAGGGCATGCTTTTAGGGCATGTAATAATGACTAACAAGGGCTAATTAGTAATAAGTATTTTAGGATCAATCAAATTTCACGTTATAATTTTGAAGGGAGATTTGAGACCATTAGATCAATACAAATTTGTGACTAATAATATATTAGTGATTAACTAGGTGCAATTGAGGCCAATTACAACATATAAATATCATAATAACAACTAATTGAAGTCATTCATGAATTATCAAATTATCCTTAAAGTGAAATGTATCTTAAAGATAGTGAAATGGTATTACAACCTATATATGTATATATTTTATCAAATTAAACTTAATATATTTCTATAGATGTAGTCATTATTAAAAATCTTCCAATCACCTTGATGACAAAACCAAGTTGATAAAATATACCAAACATATGTTACAAAATATAATGTTTGAGAATGAAAAGGTGATGCATTTGTCAGAAGTGGAATGAAGAAGATTTGAGATCACTCATGATTCTCCCTAATTGGGTTTTTTAAAGACCTTTCCCTCTGTATATGTCCTCTCATCTCCATATATGAAGGATTTGATCAATCACAAGTGACATGATATCCATAGCCATATCCATCATTCTATGACATGCACATAAAGATGTGTGAAAGAGGATATATTTTACTTGTAAATAACTACTAAGTTAAATTTTTATTTTTTCAACATCTTCATAGTTAGAAACCTCTTTACTTAAAAATTAAACTAAAGATGAGATCTAATAGAGAGAGGAGGAGGGATGTCAAGGTTAAATTTTCAAAAATCAAAATAATTTATGTAGGTGAAGATCAATATTACATTTTTTAGAGATGAGGAGAAGCAATGTGTATAATCAGATATTTGAAACCTTTTTAGAAGATGAAGAGGTTAATTTACAATTTATTTTTCATTAGAATTGAAAAATTTTATAATTATTTCACATCAAATAGAATTCCAAATTATAAATGAATGATATTTTTTCATTTAATGCTCCTATAATTAGTACTAATTTTCAATATTTATTACAAGGTAGATTATGAATTGATAGCCACAAAATGTACATTGAATTCAATTTTTTTAAATGATAGAAATGTTTACTGACATGTGATACACTTCCCCCAAGTCATCATAATTAGGATAAAATAATGAAACATGGTTTTGTGAGGTATTCAACATCATCATGTGAGTATGGGTGTGGTCAGAAAATATCAACAATACCTCCTACACATTTATTGACTCTACATACACCTATATCGACTCTATTCTTTACATATTTATGGAATCCAAATTAATAACTAAAAATATCAACTCTCTTTGCTACATATTTATAGACTCCACCTTAATAACTAAAAATATTTAATCAACTTCTACTACTTACATCGACTCCACCTCGAGTAGTTGTATTTAATCCATCACTAGAAACCTAACATTCAACCCAAAAAATATGCATTAGAAAAACCATGGACCTCTTTTGATCGTTATTAATACATGATTATAATTGAATGATGTTTAGAAATTTAGTATATTATAAATTGATAGGATGGTATATCCATTTTGAATTCTAACATAATGTAAAATTATTAAATACGTAGCTTTCAGTTTGGACATATATCAAATGATTACCCCGTGTAATTTACAAAAAAATAAATACTTCCCATGTTTATTTTAAAAATAAAATATACTTTTTGCATGCTTGTGGATATACATTCTTGTGGACATGGTTAATAGTCACCTGCATAATGACTTCATCCCTACAAATGTGTGTATTTTTTCTAGTCTCTCTTTCATTTGACCTGCTCATAGCCCTATGTTTGTTGTTCCATATATATTTGGAATTGGACTCACATATATATGCCCACCTATGTGGAAGGAGGAGGTGGAGTAATATGACCTAGATGACAATGATGATGATGATGAAGATGTTGATGATGATGATGATGATGACGGTGATTGACTTATGGATGCTTCAAAATTTGAGATATAGGAGGAATCAAATGTTGTAAGAATATTTGATTATTTTTTAGGATGTTATCTTGTATTTATTGTTTTATGGTTTTAACATTGAATTATGTTTGATGATGTTATATTTTGTTTATTGATTTATGATTTTAACCTCACATCTCTTCCTTATTGAATGACAGTATGCAGGAAAGTACAAAATCAAGGATTTTGGTATTGCAAGGTGAAATGTGTAAGTTTACTTGTTGAGGCCATGGGACACATTTAGAGATGATGGTGGATGTCTATTTTGTTCACAAGATAGACTTAACACTCATCATCGTAAGATTCATAGTCGGTAATTCATTCCAAAGAGGCCTGTTGGGCATGTCAGAAGTTGGAAATGTAATCTTAAAGGAAGAAAAAACAATAAAAGGCAAATAGAAAAATCAATAAGAGAGATAGGTTGGAAAGATCATGGCTAGCTAGGAAGGATGTGTTTGATTTATGTTATCTCAATGAGACAGCCTTGAAGTCTATCGATGACAAGATGGGTGCATATCTTTTAAGTGAAAACTTAGCACCAAGAAGGGAAGCCTATATTCAATGAAGAGAATATCAACAACAAATGAAATGATAAAGAGAATGGGTTGAGCAACAACAAGGTGCATGCAAAAATAGACCTCAGGTTAAATGTATTCAGTTCATTGGTCTTAACAAAGTTAATGTTAAGTTAAATTTATCTTACTCAATATTAACATTTATATTTCTACAATAATAACTATTTTTATTACAAAATGATAACCATCAAGCCCATTCTAGTGATGAGGATCGGATTCCTTTAAGAGAAATGCATTTACAGAATGGCAGATATGTTCATTGGGGGGCATACTAAATGAAAGTGCACATGATAGGTTACCTCATCAATTGATATTTTACTTTTTATGATGACTAAGTATTACATACACTCTTCTTTATTCCTTGTACCTTTATTTCAACCCTGCCATTACATATTTTGATAGTGCTGTATATTATTATTGCATATAGGATTTTGGTGGAGATGAGTTGTCATAGTCATAGGCATGGATGGACCATGTTTAAGAGGTATGATACTTACTTCTTATTTACCAAAACTAACAAGTTTATTCTTCATGTTGGTGTCTTATTCTTGCATTTTATCAATATTTCTAAACTTCACATTTTCAATGCAGGTGTCAAGGGTGACATGCATATAACTACATTTATGTGGTTGATCACTTTCATTTTTTCTCCATTTATAGAGGCCTAATGGCCATGGAATTAACATTGATATTGCCTTAGGATATTGCCTTGGAAACTATTATTTATATACATACATTTTGGCATTATATGTATGACATATTTGATGTGTGGTCGAATGTATTATTTGGATAGGGGATTTGAACACAAGTGTTTCATTTCTAGTTTGTGTTGGATACTTAGTTTTTTGTTTACGCATGATTCAAGAAATGGTTTGGTGGTTAATTTACATTTATCGATGTATTGCATAATCATGCATGGTTCAATGATGCAATGGTTTTCCCGTGTACTCATCATATATTTGTATGCATATGGTATGTGATGTTTTTGATTGGTGATCTATCATTTTCACATGTATACCTTATTCTCCTTTCATTCTTTCACATGTTGGTGACAAAGTTCACATGTTTGCATGTCTCTATGTCTATATAAAAGTAACAGTCATAGGAAGGAGTGCAATATAAGATTTTTATGCATGGCTTGTCTCTCGAACATTCCTTTATCTCACATCATGTGTTTGTCTGTTTAGGCAATCGACACAATAACTATCAATGTCTATGGCCTATGGTTCGAGGTAGGGGAGGAGGGGAAAGAAGGAATATGGAAACACTCCAATACATCAGAATGACCATACTATAGGTATCCATTTCATACTCCAATATTTTGATTTTAGTGTTTTCATTTAAGTTATAAAAAAATTTGTGTGTAATGAAACTATTCGTAATTATAAAAAATGGGATGTTCTTTAATTTTTAATATTATTGTGGACCCTCATTTATGTCTATCTTTTTTTAGATTTTTTATGCTGGAAATATTGAATGCTATCATTGACTTTCACATGTATCGAATTTTTTCCAAACGTAGTCCCAAATCTAGAAGAGAAAATGGCTACCCATTCTTAAGGACATGGAAAACTTCTTGCAAGTATGAGATCCTAGAATGTAATGGGCATAGAAAAACATCTTGGTTTGAAACTATTATCAGTAATGAATGTGAAAAAATAATCACTCAAGAGGGAAAACTAGTTTTTGACTAACCTTCTTGATGGTGCAAGGGTAAAGGTTATCAAGCTGGAAACTATGTTGACTAAAAAGGACCAGAGAGGTCGAGAAGTTGCACCATGCACTTCTCACATTGATGAATGAGAAGATGGATGCTGAAATAAAGTTTATCAATCTACAAGCTTCCATGCCTACACAAAAGCACTCAGTGATACAAGGGCAAAGACTGTGCAGGCTATGCAAACAAAACACAATGGAGTAGTCATCATATATGAGCAACCATTGTAGATTTTGAAGCTGGAGTTCAATATATTGTTTACACAAGCCAACGGGATGTCTCCCAATAGACATGGTATTCCATACATGAATAATGATAATTAGTTGTGTGCAATGACTCATGTGTCTGGTATTACATGATGTATGCTTATGAATTTGGATGGAAATCAATTCAAACACATGCTTATTCACATTTTAATCTAAAAAATTGATGTTTATTTGCCACCAGTTGCTTAATTCATGTCATGTATTCAAATTGTTTATGAAAAAATGAATGACTGTGTTCATAAGTTATTTAGCTTAAAAAATACAAATTGACTTCTTATGAAAATCTGTTATATCATCTTATTGATAAGTATATGGGCTATGTCATCATGGCTTTTAAATTCGCTCAAGTGGCTTCTTGACCTATTTTTGCAACTTCATCTAATCATGTAGCTTATTTTTTATTTTTAAATATAAATTGAGTAAAAATGAGTGGTAATTACATAGTTTACAGTCATTTTTGGAGCCATGACATTTCTCTATTAATTAGAAACTTGGTTGATACTATAAAATATAGGCTATATTATTTATGAATGTTCATAAAAGATAGTATGTATGTAATGAATGCATAAAGATGGTGTGTATGTTCTGAATGCATGTAGGCTTGGTTCTCATGAGATGTAATTATCCAATTTTGTAAAACGTTGGCTGTTTGGAATAGTTTCTGAAGTAATTGAGTGCTTTGTTAAAATAAAGGGTAACATTTTAGGATTTTCTTAAGCTATAGTTAAATAAATCACATATGTATAGTTAATCTATGTGGTACTTCTATATATTGATTATTTCATCCATTATCTTCTTTGTAAATTGCATTAATATTCAAATGCCCAATTGTTTCTTGAATGGTTTTTAGGTTCTTTCTTACCCTAATGCAACTCCTACAACCTTTGAAAACCAAAATCCAATCCTCTTTTCATATGTTCTAATTCAATTTCCCTTGGACTCTGCATATTACAAGGGTTTCCTACAGGACTGTGTCCCTGTTAGACAACTAACAACAATGTTTCAACCAAAGAGAGATTATAAACCACTTCAAACATCCACAATAAACTTAACAACACATTTTAGAAGTTAAGAACTCGTTGATCATATGGATTTTCTCAAAGATCAGTCCTTGTAGTCATGAAACAATAATCCAAGTATAGAAATAGGGCTTGTATACTATCAACTTCCATTATGGGGTCTTTTTATTTCATTAATTATCATCAATATCTTATCTCCTGGTTATTCACATCAAGAAATTGCTATCATAATGATCTTACCTCTCTCCCAATGTATATCCATTCCAACATATAACAAAGTAAGGGTTGTAGACTATGTAACAGAGTTGATCCTTTTGTGAACTATGAATAGAAGCTCACTACCTCTCTTGTATTTAAATAACAAATCTTCCCCTCTACAAGAACCACACATTCATCTCTCAATCATCATCTCATCACATAGTTGATTGATGTCTTAAAGATGAAGGATTACCTCATTCTATGATAGACACAACAGTCTACAAGGCCCTAAAGATTCAATGGTCCATTTTACTCTCAGTCTCACCTTGTTACTTATATTATCACAAATCTCTGAAGGTTTTTACTTTCTCAATCTCATAGTGATGTTTGCCACACTAAACTCCACCTCTAGCCTATAAACAAACATTCCAATATATTCCTTTTATGACTGTTATTACATAAATATGTAATGGCATGTTTTAAATATTTTAAATGAGGTATCCAAAAAAAATTACTATTCAAACTTCTATAATACATACACCATACCTAAGACTCTAACTTTTTACTTAAAATATAAATGGGATGATTAATATTACATTGACTAAATTTTGATTGCAAAACACTAATTTTTATAGTTGACACATTCACATGAACATGAAAAAGGCCAACTCCAATTAGAAAATTAAAGTATGTGTAAAAAAAATTCTTTCAAAATATTAATTATCAATTATTTTTTATGAGAGCAAAATAATGGTTCATCCTTTTATATAAATCATTTTAAAGGTGAAGCCATTCATGTATAATTATCTAAATGAATTTATTATAGTAACTAATATTATCTAAATTGTATATATATATTTATGCTCCTTTCATTTAAAAACTTCTAAGATATTTTCTATAAATGGTGGATGAAATAGATCTATTACATAAGCCTCGTTCAAGACCTGAAAGTTGACAAATATATGAATACACCTATAATTATTAATAGAAAAACCCCCTAAATTTATCCCATATTATTCATAAAATATAAAATATGACACGTGATTCTAACTAAGCGTGTAAATTAGATGGGCAATGCCAATTTTCGCCACATGCTCTAAAATTAAGTAGAGTCATAGTCATAGTCATACTTTACCTTGTCTTCTACAAAATGAAAAAAACTACCCTCGCACTCATTTTGCATCGTCATCCGTTCCAATTTTGAACAAATTCCACCTCACCTCGTCAAAACTTCGAATCTTCACAAACTCGCCCTGCAACCACTCTATACCACTCAAAGCAGAAACCCCACACCACACACAAAACAGCTTACACAAGTCAGAGGGACATTTCAAAGGAGTTTGAATGAGGAAATGGAGGAAATGGGTTTCGGAAGTGAGAATGCTCTATTCCATTGCCAGAATTTGGTTGGGTTCATATGATTCCCCACAATAGGCCGCTCGTGCATATGACTGTGCAGTGTTTTGCCTCAACTTTCTGACTCTCTGCCGCAAATTCCCTCAGCCTCTTCCCTATCTCCCGCACAAATTAAAGTTGTTACATCCAAGTTTGCCAAGGAATAATTTCGGCTAGAGAACGGCACCGCATGTTGTGGTTCGGAAACGCAGTCGTGTGTACACAGCCACCAAATTTTAGAGGAGCAAGATTGGATGTTGTTGGATTCACTTCTACAAGATGTAAATAGCAGTGAATCTCCAAATTTAGAGGACATTCCTCCACTAGACTTAAGGATATTGATTTTCTTTTCCAAAGCCAGACTGACGTAAGACCACTGGGATTTCCAAATTAATCAATATCAGCCAGAATCCATCAAGAGAAGCAGAGAGTGTTTATGGCTAAAACACAGTAATTATTTAATATTTTTATATAATTTGAAATTAATATTGGATTTTTGTTATAAAAGAGAAGATGGACAAATGTAACGCTTTTCGCAAAATTTTGTCAGGCCTTTGAATGTGATACGTTTGTAAGAAAAATAAAAATTGGGTAACGAATTTAACGATTCACATGTGTAGTTTGAAGGCTAATGAATGTCTGTCAAAGTAAATTTTTTGATTAATGTGGATTGACTTGAGAATTGGTAGCTGAATCCTTGCCGTAACCTCACTTCTATGAAAGAAAAAAATAAAACTTAAATACATGCGGCTTTAGTCCATATATTAAGTGAATTTTTCTTTTTGAAAAAATTGTGTAAAGATTTTATGGCTTGATATTGAGTTACATTTTGTGATTTATCATCAAAATGTTGTATTTATTATCCGTTCGACGATGATATATTCAAATGAGTTTTAGCTAGGTCTTCAGTATTTTTCACAATAACTTGTTATTAATATCTAACAAAATTTGTGTCATTCCTAGATACAATGTGCATAGCTTCATTAGTCTTCTCGCATGCGACAAAATGAACCATTTGGAGAATCTATTTACAATCATAAAGATATAATCATGGCTTCTATGCATTCTAATAAATCTTAAAATAAACTCCATGCTTATTGTTCCCATGGTCTATTCAGAATAGGCAACATCTTAGTTGATATAACCCTGCATTTTGACTTATTTCTTCTATCACTAGAAAATTTTACATTAATACACATACTTTCACACATCCATATCCATATTAGAGGAAAAGTAATTCTCAAATCGTTGCACAAATGTTTTGTCATTACCAAAATGACTAGCTAGTCTTCCTTTATGCTTCTCTTTGATCAATTTTTTGTGCATAGAACATCTGGGCATACACAATTCTTTTATTTTGAACAATAATTCTTTTTGTAGGGCACAATCTAACCAAGATGTTTTGTCCATGCTCAATGGCCTTGCACATGATTTCCATCCATCCTTGAAATCCTCATATTCTATGTGTAATTGATTTATAGAATCAAATCCCACTACTTCCACTTGCATCTCGTTCAACAAGAGACACCTTCTACTCGATGCATATACAACACTACTAAAATTTGCACTTCTATGCTTCAACACAAACGAATAACTTTGTAGGAATTCAAGCCCTTCATATTTATTTAATCTAACTTACCTTGAATATTGATGAATTGTAGTGTTTGATGGTCTATATATAACACAAAACCCTTACGCAGCAAGTAGTTCTCTCACTACTTGAGCGCTTTCACTATGACGTAGAACTCCTGATCATAAAATAAATATTTTCTCTTTACATCATTCAATTTCTCATTGAAGTAAGCAATGTGCCTACCTTCTTAACTCAACATAACTCCTATTATTGCCTACTCACATCACAATCTACCTATATTGCCTTGTTGAAATCAGGGAGCACTAACATTGGCCATTAAATCACCTTCCTCTTTGATGCACTTCACCTAATCGTGCAATTCTGACCTTAGACTGAAAACAGGGCAGACGTTCAACTATTTGTTTTATGAAATAATAACTAAACGGATCTCATTATCAGGGGTTCGAGATCAGTGAACAACTGCTGTGGTTAAAAACAAAAAGAACATTACATATACAAAGGTCCTTGCTTTCAAACAGGTTAACGGCTATCAATATGGCAAATGGATATGGCTTTACAACATAGAGATGGTTTTACATTGAAAATTTCAACGATAAGAAACAATCTTGAAAGGGAGAACTGAGCTAAGGTTATTCCCTTATAAATCTTCTTGTTTCCCTAGGAAAAGAATGGAGGAGAATTGCCTGTCAATACCACTTGCTCCAACTGTTATGATCCAAGGAGTGAAATTTGAGACAATCCCAGGCTCGGAGCCATCATTTCTTGCAGAACAAACCACACATGATTCCAACAAACTTTGTAGCTTACAACTCTGGTACGAGGAGTTCCTCCCTTTGCAGTCCCTTTTTCATATCCATAAAGACCTGCATTCTTTCTTTTACAAAACTCTCTCCTGTCGTGGACAGAGTATGAGTCCCATGCCCTTCTGTGTCTCTCCGTGAAATATCTTATGCAACTTAGAGTCTTATTGATGCAAATAGTTTCTTTAAAACACTTATTAAGAGCACAGGCAATGTCCGTGTCCCTCGAATTTCTCCTCAATGACAAGGGTGCCTCAACAAGTCCCAACTCCACTATTTCTTCTATGCTGTAGTCGCTACGTTGTACAAATCAATTACTTTTATTCCCACAGAACTCACAAAGCAATGAGGCCAAATCGTCTTTCTTCGTACAAATTATATCCAACGTATGCCTTCAGCCTAAAAGGTTTGTATAAATGGACATCTCCATTCTCTGACTCGACCCTCTAGCCGAATTTCGCCTCTCAGCCAATCTAATTACAATTCTATTCAAAAAAATTCAAAACAGACTTCCAACGCATTTATTGGGAATACCCAAATCTTTCAAAATAGATAGGCAGACTTATTTAAAATGGCAAACAGGGGTTCATCTAGTCATATTTATTTTAGGACACAGTAGCATCAACCCATTGTTTTGTTTCACACACTTAAAATGAACGTCCAGTGTGACATTGAGATGATCAGGCTATAATTACTTCATTGGGCGGCCCAACCAACACAGACATACCCAGAATTACAATCCCTCAGAATTACAATCAATTTGTTTATATAAAACATGCTAGCCAACAAGATATGTGGCGAATGATGAAAACAGGTATTTGTTTAGTTCACTCATTGAGCGCCCAAGCTGTATTTAATATGTTGAAATGCACAGAATTTAAAATATAACATTAAGCGCCCCAGATTTGTATTAATTTCAATGCATGGCCAGAAATCATATGCCCAGCAACTTATAAAAACTCCTCTTCAATCTCAGGAAAACAATCTCAAAAAGAACTCACATTCAAAAATAAATACACACCTATAATGACATATACCAGAGATTACATGTTTTGTGTCTTCTGTACTGCCTGTCTTCTTTCTACACCTCTGTTCTTCTCTTTACATCCTTCTGTTTCCTCTCCTCCTTTTCTTCATTTCCACCTTCTTCTTTGATGTCTTGAATGAGAGAGCCTTTTTCCTCTCTCTTCTACGCCCCTTCTTCTCTTCTTCCTCTCTGCATCCTACTCTCCTCTTTCTTCTCCTCTATATTTAATATTTCTTGATTTTGCTATATTTTGCTTTTAACAACCTCCCCTCTAACTTCTACGCCAACTTGGGCTGAAAACAAAATACAGTTTTTAATTACAACAATATGCTAAGGTTGAAAAATCATTTCAACCATTCCTTGATTTTCTCAACAGCCCACATTTACCTCTTTACTTTTATTTATTTCTTTACAATTACCCCTCAGTTAAAGCATATGGGAGGGAAAATATAATAAATCGAATTTAAATGCGGATGCTCCTGCATCATACTCCCCCTCTAGAAAAAAAAAGATTTGAACCTTAGTTCAAATGAACTATTGTCCCCATGCTTTAGTCTTTACTGTATGCCTGGATCCCACGGTCTTCTTGTCAATGATAATGCTTGAATTTGTCTTTGTTGGTCTTTACCTTTCATCTTGCTTTTCTTCCTTTTCTGGTATGTTCTTCTTCTCATCTCCTTCTCAGCTACAATCTCCCACTTCCATGTTTCATTTTCATATGTGTCTCCAAAGTTTTCATCTTCCATACCTGCATTCAAAACATTAAAAGCAACCTTAGTAGAAAAACATTGAGGCCATGAAGCCTCTTGGCTGTCTTCACATTTCTACTCTTGTTTCTTGACCAAAACTGCCTTGGTCTCATTGCTTTGCTCTTTTCTTGCTTCATTCTTACCAATGTTGCCTTCACCATTACCAAACAGCTCCTCTATCATTCTCAACTCTACCTTTAGTGAGATCTTATCTATCTCACAATCTTCATCGAACTTGGGCTTATCAATCTGAAGGATTGCTTGTTCCTTACTAGCCTTACTCTTCATTTCATCACTCAACACAAACTCATCTAAATCTTCATGTCCTATATCAAACTTAAGACCAGATTGTATTTCATCCTCTCTAAGTACATTCATCCACTTTATAGTTTCTTTATACAAATCCGCTTCTTTACCAACATCAATATATTCATCAAAAACAATTGCAGTATTCATACCTTCTGTCTTCTTGCTTTCTTCAATCGCTGCCTGGAGCCATCTTGTTTGTTCTGCTGCATATTCTTTCCTTTCCTCATCATCCATCCCTTGGGAAGTCTCTCCTTGCTGCATATTAGTCCTTACAGCGACTTTCCATTTCTTATTTTCCATGAAAATATCATTAAATGATTCAAACAAATCATTATCCCTTTCATTGCAAACAATTGTCTTACCTTTCCATGTGCTTGTGTCATCCTTCACCTTTTCCCATTGATTTCTTGGTGTTGCTGTCTCAACACTCACATCTTCATTCTTTGCCTTCTTAGGTACCCACATTAGATTCTCCTTCTTACCATTTCTCTTCTCAAGCCATTTAGGCATCCTATAACCATGTTCTTGTGACACTACTGAAAAACCAACTTTGTTTGTCTTTTTATTTTCTTGCACATTCATATGAGAAAAATCAATCTTATAAGGTAAACTTGCCTGCTTGCTTAATTGTTGCTTGCTTGTGTGCTTCACCATCCACTTAGGCATTATGTAGCCATGATTGACTGCTTTGTGTGAGGACTTCATCTTCTTCTTGCCTCTTTTAACCTGTGTATTCATATATTCATGCTCACAATAATAATCAAAATCAGCACTTAACACTTCATTTACCTCTTTGTTAGCTTGTTCCATGGAGAAATTTTTCTCTTCCTTTGTGCTTGGCTGTCCTCTTTCTTCTTCCTGGCCTTCAATGGCATCATGGAATTCAGCTTCATCTTCCTTATCAACAGCAAACTCACTTCTCTCTCCTGCACATTCACTTGTGCATTTGGTGTCTTCTCCTGCACCAATTTCTTTACTCTCCAAGGCCCTTCTCTTGACCTTCAATAGGCTGCTCATACCTGCATTTACCCACTCAAAAACAGCATTAAATACAAAAACAAGAGACCATAATGTCTCCATGAGTATCCTCTTAATGGACACTCTCTTCTTCTCAAGTGCTCTTCCTGGCATTTCCTCTTTTCTCTCTTCTCCTCTCTTGTTCTCCTCAATGAGAACCTTCTTCTCAACTTCTTCTTCTTGCTGCCCACTTGGCAACCTTCTTATGTTCTTGCCTCTTTGGGCTTCCCTCTTTATGGCAATCTTCATTTGCCTTCTTCTCCTTTTCATTAAGAGAACTATTGGCCACTTCAATCTCTTCTTCATTGGCCATATCCATGCTTGTCTATTCAGCTGCATCCAAGACTCATACTCATCCTTAACCTTAGCTAATTCTTTCTTCAAACTAGTAATTTCTTTATTAAACTCAACATTACTCATACCTTTGATGCTTGCTTTCCTCTTGCTGTCCTCATGTACCTTGCTGCTCTGTAGTGCCTTCAACAATGCTTCCATCTCTGAGATCTTCACCCAAGTCTTTTCCACCTTGGTCTCTTGATCCCTTGTCTCACCCAAGCCTTTTCTCCTTGACTGGTCTGTTGACAATCTCTTTCGATCTCACCTAGGCCTTTTGCATCCTAGTCTTTTGACCTCCTTCTCAATCCTGTAGCAACTCTTTAGACAACTCTTTAACAAACACAAATTACAAATCCAAGCTTACCTTGCTTTGGATCTTCTTCTTCTAGGCAGTCCCTCTATCACTCTGCTCAAAACTTCATCATTTTCCTCACCTAAGTCTGTTTCACCTTAGTCTTTTGGCAAGCTATCCAAGCTTCCTTTTGGATCTTCAATAAGCCTTCCTTGGCTTCTTCTCTTCTTAAGCCTCAATGGCTTGGCTGCCTTTCTCTTCACCTGTAACTTCTTCACTTGATTGCTTCTTAACACAATAAACTCAAATCAAATAGCACAGATTATCTCATACCTTTTCTCTAGCAGAGTCTTCTAGCATTTTGTCCTGCTGATTCTTGCCAATGCCTGTCACAACTGTAACATCATTCACTTTTGCAACTATGCCAAATTCTGTAGCAACTTATGAATTATCAATTCCCAAGAGCTTTCAAGCTCTGATACCAAAACTGATGCGCTTCACCTAATAGTACAATTCTGACCTTAGACTGAAAACAGGGCAGACGTTCAACTATTTGTTTTATGAAATAATAACTAAACGGATCTCATTATCAAGGGTTCGAGATCAGTGAACAACTGCTGTGGTTAAAAACAAAAAGAACATTACATATACAAAGGTCCTTGCTTTCAAACACTCTCTGGTTAACGGCTATCAATATGGCAAATGGATATGGCTTTACAACATAGAGATGGTTTTACATTGAAAATTTCAACGATAAGAAACAATCTTGAAAGGGAGAACTGAGCTAAGGTTATTCCCTTATAAATCTTCTTGTTTCCCTAGGAAAAGAATGGAGGAGAATTGCCTGTCAATACCACTTGCTCCAACTGTTATGATCCAAGGGGTGAAATTTGAGACAATCCCAGGCTCGGAGCCATCATTTCCTGCAGAACAAACCACACATCATTCCAACAAACTTTGTAGCTTACAACTCTGGTACGAGGAGTTCCTCCCTTTGCAGTCCCTTTTTCATATCCATAAAGACCTGCATTCTTTCTTTTACAAAACTCTCTCCTGTCGTGGACAGAGTATGAGTCCCATGCCCTTCTGTGTCTCTCCGTGAAATATCTTGTGCAACTTAGAGTCTTTATTAATGCAAATAGTTTCTTTAAAACACTTATTAAGAGCACAGGCAATGTCCGTGTCCCTCGAATTTCTCCTCAATGACAAGGGTGCCTCAACAAGTCCCAACTCCACTATTTCTTCTATGCTGCAGTCGCTACGTTGTACAAATCAATTACTTTTATTCCCACAGAACTCACAAAGCAATGAGGCCGAATCGTCTTTCTTCGTACAAATTATATCCAACATATGCCTTCAGCCCAAAAGGTTTGTATAAATGGACATCTCCATTCTCTGACTCGACCCTCTAGCCGAATTTCGCCTCTCGGCCAATCTAATTACAATTCTATTCAAAAAAAGTCAAAACAGACTTCCAACGCATTTATTGGGAATACCCAAATCTTTCAAAATAGATAGGCAGACTTATTTAAAATGGCAAACAGGGGTTCATCTAGTCATATTTATTTTAGGACACAGCAGCATCGACCCATTGTTTTGTTTCACACACTTAAAATGAACGTCCAGTGTGACATTGAGATGATCAGGCTATAATTACTTCATTGGGCGGCCCAACCAACACAGACGCAACCAGAATTACAATCCCTCAGAATTACAATCAATTTGTTTAATATAAAACATGCCAGCCAACAAGATATGTGGCGAATGATGAAAACAGGTATTTGTTTAGTTCACTCATTGAGCGCCCAAGCTGTATTTAATATGTTGAAATGCACAGAATTTAAAATATAACATTAAGCGCCCCAAATTTGTATTAATTTCAATGCATGGCCAGAAATCATACGCCCAGCAACTTATAACAACGCCTCTTCAATCTCAAGAAAACAATCTCAAAAAGAACTCACATTCAAAAATAAATACACACCTATAATGACATATACCAGAGATTACATGTTTTGTGTCTTCTGTACTGCCTGTCTTCTTTCTACACCTATGTTCTTCTCTTTACATCCTTCTGTTTCCTCTCCTCCTTTTCTTCATTTCCACCTTCTTCTTTGATGTCTTGAATGAGAGAGCCTTTTTCCTCTCTCTTCTACGCCCCTTCTTCTCTTCTTCCTCTCTGCATCCTACTCTCCTCTTTCTTCTCCTCTATATTTAATATTTCTTGTTTTTGCTATATTTTGCTTTTAACAACCTCCCCTCTAACTTCTACGCCAACTTGGGCTGAAAACAAAATACAGTTTTTAATTACAACAATATGCTAAGGTTGAAAAATCATTTCAACCATTCCTTGATTTTCTCAACAGCCCACATTTACCTCTTTACTTTTATTTATTTCTTTACAATTACCCCTCAGTAAAAGCATATGGGAGGGAAAATATAATAAATCGAATTTAAATGCGGATGCTCCTGCATCACTCTTCAAACATTGAAGCTATGATCTGCTTCTATTGTCCAAAATAACTCTTTTCTATCACTTTTCAATTCTTATATGATAGGTCTACACATCCCATTAAAGTTGAAAATGAATTTATGGTAAAATCTTGCCAAGTGAGTCAATGCAACAAGTTGATGGGCCAAAAAGTGGAAACACCAAAAACAAGATTTTTATATAAGGGCATGTAAAGTGAAATGAATATCCATTTTGAAGGAAAATGGGTATCCATTATTTTGAATAGGCTCAAATATCCTAACCAAAATGGATATCAATGAGCTTTGGATATGTATCATATATTTAGAAAAGGGTATGTGCACAGAGTTAGGGTATAATTTTATGGACATACCCAACAACATGTATGCATTATAACATAATATATACACATTACCATATTTTATAAAAATACATATGCATTATAGGAATGTGTACGTGTTCCTATAAATAAATGTAACACGTACGTGTTACGTAAACTACAAAATAAAAAAGAACCCTAAATTGTCATTTCTACTCTTTTCTTGGCATTCATGTTTTGTTACTTGGCATTTGTGTTTTGCCCTCTATCTCTTCCTTTTTTCGTTTAGCTTGCATTTTACCCTCTAGCTCGCATGAAAATAATTGCTTTTACTCCTATATTCGTGAGATCGACGATGCCACTACTAAGAAAAGGTAAGTTTTGTAGATTAAATCAATTTTTTTGATTTTTTTGTGAATGTTTTGCATAGTTTGATTTGTAATTTTTCTCCAACAGGTCAGTGTGCTCCATCTAACCCTCTGCCCTACCCTCCTAACCCTCCGTGCTACCCTCCTAACCCTCCACCTAACCTTCCTAACTCTTTGTCTAACCCTCCTATAGTTCCACTAGATCCCCTAGGTAGTTAGAAGGATATAGTTATTCACATAGTGGAGAATAAAATTGAAATAAAGCAGATAATTAGGAGAATGAGGGAGCCCACTTCCACAAACACCTACTGCACCTATTTGGCCAATACCCTATAGTTAGTATTAGGTCAAGTTGACTCAATAACACATCAAATTAATAGATAGAGGCCATATAGGGATAGTTATAGGGCTTACTATGTTGACAAATTGTTAGCATATGAGGTGAAAAAGAAAAAAAATAACAAAAGATCAAATTTATGCCTTATTTATCAATCCATCCACTAATTCCCCATTTCTCGTAATGACCAAATTTTTCTCAATCTACCAATGCCAACATAATTTGATTAAAGCCATTTTTGGGGAGCAATGGTGGATGGTGTTTGACTATCCACCTTGTAATAACCATGAGGTCCCTTTGTACTTTTTGAGAAAACTCTATTACAAGTTTTTCCTCAAAAAAATTCCAAACTACTTTGATTATGGTGAGTTTCAAGGCCAAGGGAAAGGCTCCATACAGGATCGACCAAGTACACATCATGCACCTAATTGGCCTACAAAGATCCCTACCTAAAACCCACTTCATTTAGAGATTCTCTCTACGATGAAGGAGGTTGTGGAGATAGACATTTTACATGCGTTTAGTGCACTTACTGATACACTCATTCATCATATGAGTAGAATTTTAGAGATAGATGTTTGAGATACTCCAACTAGTGGCCATACCCAACCCCATCCATGCAGATGGTGTGGTGTTATATGCACTAGACCTTTAGACGATGACGGTGGTGCTTTAGGGGGCTTAGAGGATATGGTCTTGACTGATGAGTTGTTGGCACGTATATTTTGTTTAGATACGTTGGGAGTCTCTACACACATGCATGTATCTTTTATATAAATTTCATGTTAAATTTTTAAGTTATATTTGCAAATTAAAAAGGTAAAAATTAATTTACACATTTAAATTGAATAATATATATGCATTTTTTTGTGTTTCAATAGGAGACATTGCCTTCAACATCATAACTAGGTAGTGGACCAACCCCTACTACATCTATCTACATCAGTAAGACACCATATACATTTACAAAGGTAAAATTTCAAGTGAATCTTATATACTCTAGATGTACATTCATACACATTAATTTCATCATTGGTAGATTTTGTGTAATAAAATATAAAATACCTAATAAAATTTTGCTGGAATTTTTATTGTTTGATGTATTAACATGGATTGGCACAGTGTTAGAAACTCATCCTCCTCAACTTTTTCACTTTTATTTCGACTCTCAAACTATGTTTTCAATAAACAAAATATCAATTTCCATCCAAACATGTTTTCTTGTAAAAGAACTATCCATCTGGTCTTTCATAAAAATATTTGGATTAAATTCCCTGGCTGAATTTGGTGGAACTTCTATGCCACACTCCTGTAAAATGTTGTTAGTATGCAAAGTATAATGCATATGGAAAAAAATATCATAGTGCATTGAAAATTCAACATGTTTCCTACAACAACAAGTGGTGTGTGTATGATTTATTTTTACATAAAAAAGGTTTGGCCATCTCAAAAAATCTTTGACTAATAGCAATTTGTGGATGTTTTTCCAAAAAATTAGAGTACAATTATGTTTGAGTCATAGCCAAAAAATATTTCAGATGCAGTTCATGATTATGAGAACCAACTCTTCTTTTCACTACATCTCTTTCATTGTGTGAAACTCTTGTATTATATTTCTAAAATTATGTAAGTCTTTCAAAGCATTGGTTATAGCCTTGTCCTTTTGTGGAAGTCTACCAGAGAATGCCTAGAGATCTTTCATATTGGGTTTATTAAGTCTTTCACATCTTTCAATTGCTTTCATTAATATTTTTCTATTTATATCAAATATTTGACTTGTTTTTGAAATCAACCATTTTTTCCTTGTTTTAGCGCTTACTGCAAAAATTATCATTATACATCAAGTGGCATTATAATATTTATTGCATGATTTTGAGCCTATAATATGATACGCATCAAGTTGATTTTCAATAATTTTATTATTTTCATTATCCATGTCAGATGTTCTTAGTCCTAATGTGTACATTATAGGTCTCATCTTAACTAATTTCATCAATGAAACAAATAATCAATATCTTTGACTATCATACTGCAATCTATCAGAAAGAAACTATCCAAAAAAAATTGAGCCAATCTTCTTGAATGGCGATCAGACATTTTTTATGCATTGGTTTCAAAAAATTTTCATTAACTTAAATTATGTACTTATCTTTTCTACGCATAATTCTTGTTGGTGTTTTTATTAGTGGAATCTGTTCAAAGGGTGTTTCAAAATGATTATCTATTTCCATAAAAATTTCTTTATTGTTTGTTTCTTCATTATATGTTTCCATGAAATTTTCTTCATTGTTAATTTCATCATTATTTGAGTTCATTTAATTTTCTTCATTGTGATTGGTTAAAGTATCATATATGGGCTCTTCATCAACAAAATGAAAAACTTAAACTTTGAATGTGAATTTCCAACATCATCTAATTTTTTATCGTCAATTTAATTTATTATTGTGAATTTCATCATAATTCAATTCATTATTATCAATATACTCATTATCTAAGGCATTAGCTCATCAAGGTTAGCATTTGTACCTTGTCTGAAATGAAATGCTTGCATTCATACCTTGATTTTTTTCTCAACTCTTCTAATTGCTTTGGTGTTTTGTTCTTCAAAATTTTCCTCTTCCTTGAACAAGAACCAAAGCCCATTTTGACAATAGCAACCAAGAATGTACTTCAAAATGTGGGCTCTAAAAACAAACTGCAAAAATAGTACGTATAGAATACATAGAGTATGTAAGGAATGTCTGTGGGGATAACAATCTCGATTTGAGATAAAAATAGACGTTGAAAAGTAAGTTTTTATTTTTATTTCAAGGAACATGTATACATTATAAAAACGCGTACATGTTCCTATAACATGTAGGTGTTCCTTAAAGTATATGCATATACTACAAAAAAATAAACATAAAGACTCATATTCAATGCATAAAATCCCCTATAACACTATAATATGATGCAATAAGACTCAATAATACTAAAATATGATGCATAAATCCCTAATATGATGCAATAAAACTATCATATATTTCAATAAGGCTATCATATGATGCATTAAGGCTCAATACGATATAATAATGCTATCATATGATGCAATAAGACTCTCATATGATGTAATAAGACTATCATACTATGCAATAAATCTCCAATATAATAAAATAAGTCTCAATATGATGCATAAATATCCAATACATGACACAATAAGACTCTTGATAAGACTATGAAGCAATAAGACTAACATATGATGCAATAAAGCTTAATATGTTTAGAAAAAATGAGTTAAGTTTTCCCAAAATCCCATCATAGGTCCTTACAAAACTAGGTGAACAATATGTTCACAAATTGGCACTAATCACATTCATGAATTTATGCATTGAACTTATGGGTTGTGTTTGTTATAAAATTAGGATTTATGATTAGGGGTTTGTTGTAATGGGTTTGTACATGTCTATATGTCATGAAATTAGGGATTAGGAGAAATGTACATGTTCAAGTGATAAAATTAGGGTTTATGATCAACATGTCACAAAATGTGACTTGATTTATCCCCTTTAATCACATCTTAGACTCTAATTTAGGTTTAATGGGTTGAAATTGGCCACATTTGCATTCGTATTTGCATTTTTGATTAAATTAGGGTCATTTAAGCCATACATGTTGCATCTAGATTATATAATTGATTGGGTCATAAATTTGGTTTAGGGGCTCAATTTTACCCAAATCACGTCCCTAATTGAACCAATAGACTAATTGGTTCAATTTAGGATGGATAGAATTGTACTTAATTTTATCCCAAATCACATATCATGCTCTTATAGTTATGTCAAGAAGGGGTTCAAATTGTCCTCCCATGCCTCCTCAATTGAATTGCCCATATAATTAAACCTTGTTATGCCATGTGTGTACCTCGTACACATAAAAGTGTTAAATCTATCAAAGATTCATCAAGTCCTAGAAGTGTTAAATACCTGTCATATCCCTATGAGGCCTGACCTAATTAGATACATCACCATGTTTATATCTTGTACACACATATAATTATGTTAGAGATATAACTGTCACTTGTCCTAGAAGCATCAAATTTGTCATAGCTTTAGGACACCTTATCCAATCAAAGATCTACACATGTATAGGTCTAGTACACCTGGAGAAGTGTTAGAGATGTCAGATATGCACATCTTTGATACCTAAACATGTCCCATCACCTACAACCAATCTAACTAAGGCCTATTCAAAAATTTATCTTACATAAGTATAAGCCAATAATGTTTAAATATCGACATCAATCCAATCAACTCATGTCTAATAAATAATTCATATGATGTGATCCTCTGACTTGTTAGTATTGTATGAAAATTGTCATGTAAATCCCTTTAAGGTTCCATCCGAATTGAGGAAGCACTGAACGTTATCAGTTTTTTATGTATGCATTCAAATTATTTAGATCCCTTTTCCTTGAATTAACTTTAGATCCCAAATTACATTCATATTAAGTCCTACACACAGGGGAGAACATAATTTAGCAATATAATCCTCAACCTCAAATCCCCAGCTAGAACAAGAATTCTAATATGTATTACTTTCTTACAGTCCACATCATAAGGTTTAAGCTCATTACAATGAAATATAAACAAGATGATTGAATATATATGTACAAAATATATAATCTTGAAACCTTTGATGAGAGGTGGCACACTAGTATTCAATTCTGATCAACCATTTATATGAGGTGAGCAGTTCATCATCCACATGAAAAATTATTGGGTCCCTCTACTCAACATCATCCTAGGATTTTAGGCAAGTAGGATAATATCAGTAAGAAAGGCAAGTAAGGTAGTAAGGTATATCCTTGCCCTACTAGGGGAAAGGTCCCAATAGCTTTGCATGTTCCAATTATCGAACAAGGATTTTGTTAAAATGTGTTATATTGACAAAACATATTGGTGTATATAAATGATAAAGTATAGTAGACACTGAACATGTAATATCTAATACTTTTTCAACATTTATTTTATAAAATCAAAAGTAAGCAATCACATCTTGATAAATAAGAGTCAAGTATTGATACTCTAATGCACGATGATTGGTATTCTAAAGGTTAAGTTTTGATCATAGATTTAGAAAATGTATTTTATGACCTCTCATGATAAAATCAATTATATTTTAAAAAGTATAATGTGTTAGACCTATAAACCTTAGTTACAAGTAGTTAAGATGACATATTGAAATGGGTAAAAATTTTGAAGTCTGATGTCATGTTATGATACCTTAATTCACTATCCAAAGCTAAGATGCATGGCTGATGGGACCTTTTCCCTATAAAAAACATGAAATTTGTTTGTTTTGTGTTATTTCAAAACAACACATGCACATTATATAATGCCTACATGTTTTTGAATTTGAATTAAAAACCAATCCTCTAGGCTCAAAAATGGCTTGGATTTCTGAATGAGAGGCTTGTGACTATGCATCTATATTCGAGACCAATAATTTTGATAAAAACAAACAAATTTCAACTTCGATCACCAAATACGCTATGAATTTCAAAATAAAAATTAAAAAAATTATTAGCATCAAGATGAGCACGCTGTCCTCTTTTCAAATATATGATTTTTATAATTTTTAGACTATTTTAAGGGTTTAAACTATATTTATTTCTAACTACACCTTTTTTAAGCCATTACATGCTACACACATATATGCCTATTCATGTTTATGTAATTTGTTTTTCATTGATCCAAATGCAAAAAAAAAAATATATGGTAACAAACTAGGTCTAATTCATAGCTATCCATTTTTTCTATCAGTTTTCAAGATCTACTTAATTGTAAAGTTAATAAAAAAATATTCGTTGAAAAATATTTTAAAAAAATTGTAACACACTAGAATATCTTATCGAAATATTTACCAAAGGGTTTCAAACAATATATAACGAGCTCAAAAAATGGTGGGTCGCACGGCCATCTATCTACTATGTTTTATTGAAAAAAAAATGGGAAGTCATATTTAAATGTTATATGTTTGACCTATTTATACTTAATCATTTTTCAATATAAAATAGGTATTTGGAAACTAGACTCAAAATTCTACAATTTATGTTTTTATACCATCTTCATATTTTGAGTGTAGCCATCCCAAATTATCTACAAAAGTTCACATTTATAAAATTTTAGAAAAATCATGTCCACAAGTAGGTCCTTTTTTGTCACCCAAATGTGTGCACTTACCTAAAAATAAAAATTTAATAATACTTTATATTTATTTTAATAAATATAAGAAATTAGGGTCACTCTAGGTCTTCTGAAATTGGTTTGAGCACTGTAGGAGTTATGGTTTAGAAGATAGTTTTTTAAAATCCAACCGAGTGATTAATTATTCATTTTGAGGATTTCAATATTTATTATAAGGTTCTATGGGTGTAAATTTTATACATGGCATCTATTTTGGGCAGACCAATGGTCATTTTTTAGGTCTTTGGGCCATCTAGATAGATTGTTGATGTTCGTAGGAGTTCTCGATATGTTTAAAATGAATTTTAAAAACCTTGCATTTCTCAAAGATAGTGAGAGCTAAGAGGGTATTGACACCCAAATTCATAGACACATTAATTAAATGCATCTTAGTTGAAAAATTGGTGTTTAGTTATAATGTTGTAAAAAATAAATTTAGTTAATGTGACTTGATTAACCATAATTAAATACCTCATAGCACCATTTATTATTTTATTGTGATAAAAAGTCACTATTTTAATTTTTTTGACTGAATTCAACTCCAATTGCATGCAATAGATTATAAATTTGTAAGTAATCAAGGCTGAATGTATTTGAGTTATATGAAATGATTACATTTAATCAAAAAATAGCAATAAATGGTGTTAATCACCTTCTTATATCTGAAAGCAACTAATTGATGCATAATTTAGTTAATTTTCTCAAACAATGACCATTTGTCATGATATAATGAATAATGATGCTCCTATATGGCCATTGTTGCCTAAATCTACTAATTGTGCACCTAATCTAACCTATGTGAATTTATTATTTTCACTAAGGAGTGACGTTGAGGTGTCACTAAGGGATGTTATTATTATTATCATATTTAAAGATAATTTAGTGATTTAGGGCTCATTTTTTGACCAAATAATGTAATTAAGGGATCATATTTCCATAATTAAGTCTTTCCTTGAACCAATTACTCATTTGGTTAAATTAGGGATGCAACTTGAGGCCCAATTGAGCCTCATGAACCTATTATGACCATATAATGTCATTTTGGGATCAATTTATCCCAATTGAATCCCTGATCGAACAAATTACTTATTTGGTTTAATGAGGGATACAATTGAGAGTAATCAAACCTTGTAAACCTAATTGTGACAAGATAATTTGATTTAGGACTCCATTTTCCCCAATTGAGTCCTTGATTGAACTTGTTACTCATTTAGTTTAATTAAATATATATTTTTTACAAATTGATCCTCGTAAATATAATTTCAAATTAATAATATGATTATAGCTCAATTTACTTCAATTGAGTATTAGATTGAACTAATTACTCATTTGATTTAATAAGATATAAAACATTGTCCAATTGAGCCCCATAAACTTAGTTGCAACCACATAATGTGATTTGTAGCTCTATTTTTCTAAATTAAGTACCTCATTGAACCAATTACTAATTTGGTCTAATGAGGGAATTAATTTGGGATAATTCAGTTCTCTAAACATACTTTTAGTTAGATAATGTGATTAGAGGCTCTACTTGCTCCAAATGAGTCCTTGATCGAACCAACTACTCATTTGATTTAATGAAGAATGTATTTTGGGGCCCACATGAGCCTCATGAACCTAATTACAAACAAATAATTTTATTTAGGGCTTAAATTTCCCCACTTGAGTCCCTGATTAGACCAATTATTTATTTGGATCAATGAGGGATGAAATTTTTTGTGATCGAGCCCCATGAACCAAATTACAAATATACAATAAGATTTAGGGCCCCATTTCCCACAATTGACTCCTTGATTGAACAAATATCTCATTTGGTTTAAAGAGGGACCTAATTTGGGGAAAACAAGCCCTAGGAACCTAATTACAATAACATAATATAATTTGGGGCTCGATTTTACCCAACTGAGTCCCTAATTGAACCAATTACTCATTTAGTTGAATGAGGGACATAAATTTTAGAAATCAAGCCCTATAAACCTAATTTTAACCACACGATGTGATATGGGGATCAATCTACCCCAATTTAATGCATAATTTAATCAATTAATTTAGAATAGGGAGGAAAACCAAATTACTAAAAATGCCAAGAAAGTAATAGGACAATGGGACTCCAAATCATAGAAAGTTATAATGGCTAATAAAAAATGCCAAAAGTAATAGCCTAAGTGTTTAAGTCTCCTATTTTCTTCCAAGAAAGATGTTAGCCACCTGTAGAAACTAATGCACTGCCCAACCCTACAATGAAAAACCATCGCCCAACCTTGAAATGAGAAACCACCACCTAACCCTACAATGGAAGACCACAACCTTGATCTATAGATTCTGACTGGAATGATCATTATACGCTTATTTCCTTGATATAAGTGATATGTTTCATAACACAACATATTTTATCAATCAAAGGACATGAAATAATATAATTTATTTGTTCCTTTAAATAACTTGTAAATTCTTTCATAGAAGCTTGACTTATTTTTAGGGATGGAAATTAGTGTAATCAGATTGAACAATGAAGAAAATATTAATGGTAAGTTAATACCAAATGAAACCAATAGTCCCTTCCTTTGGGACTGATAATTAATAAATATTCAATATCTAGGAACTTTCTACTATAAGATCAATGCTTCTACAAAAAAACATGTAAATTCGCTAGCAATGCCTAGTTCCCACTTCCAACTTACCCCTCCCATCAAAGAAAATTTATACATGAGAGTTTAAAATATGTGTGCACATCATTTTCTCATGGTGTCCCACAAATGGCATTATCATATAGGACCAATTTTACCTAAATATACATAAGTTCTTCTAATCACACCTAATATAACCTAGGTGACTTTATTATTATCACTAAGGGATGATGTTGGGGTGTCACTAAGGGGTGACATTATTGTCATCTTTAAAGATAACTTAGTGATTATGTACTCATTTTCTCTTAATTGAGTCTCTAATTAAACCAATTACTCATTTGGTTTCATGAGGGATGTAACCTGGGGTTCAATTGAATCCCATTAACCTAATTTTGACTACATGATGTGACTTTGAGCTCAATATATTCTAATTAAATCTTTGATTGAACCAATTATTCATTTGATTTAATGATAGATGTAATTTAGAATAATCGAACTCTATCCACCTAATTACGACTATATGATATGATTTAAGATATTTTTAATCCATATTACTTTGGAAAATGACATGTCATCATTACTTTATTATTCATATTCAATTTCCACCATCCTTTTAAAGATTAGATTTACAATTTATAAATAAAAAACCCTGTTAATTGTAAAAATCTCAAGATTAAGAAGACCTTACTTACCATGGTTTTCAAAATTTTACATGGGATTTTGTGTCAGGATCTTAACAAAAACAATTGATTACTTTTGCAAGCAACTAAACACAAAATTATACTAGAATTGAAAGTAACTAGAAATCAGAATCAGCAAAGAATAAGAGATACAAGAAACAATGAAAACTTGTATTAAACTCTTCCAGAAGGAAATATAATTGAAGAAATCACACTTTCTTACACACCCCCCAGATGTACAGATCTCTTTCCCTCAAGAGTTCTCTCTCACAATTACAAACACAATTCAGCTACTTGAATTGTCTATATTACCTCTTACAAGATATGAAGATCTATCCCTATTATATAGAATTAGGGATCATGAGCTATGCATTCACAATAATTAGATAAACCTCCTAATCAAAGGTTCTAATTAGTCCTGCCAAAGATAGAGACGCGGACTCAAGACTAACACTTAATATTATCATGCAAACATTCTGTTATCCCATAAAAATAGACTTTTAGAATGTACAGGTGACCGACATCGGTCCCTGTCTGCCTGCATATGATCGACGTCGACCGATCCATAATCAATGTTGGTAGCCTCCAGTCGATCCCTGACCAACGTCAGCGACTGTGTAAATACAGCAACCTTAGAATTTGCTCATCCGTGAAGCTTTTAGCTCCATAACTCAACAATCTCCCACTTGGAGATAAACAGCTGCACCTGTACCTGTACAGCAACATCTTCTAGCTTCTCCATCTTCAAGCTCAATCTTGAAGACCAACAAAAGCTGAATGAAGATTCAACTTCTCCTTTGTTATCGGCTTTGTTAACATATCAACAGGGTTCTCATCCGTATGGATCTTTTCCAGCTTCAACTCACCATCCTCCAATACATGTCTAATGAAGTGGTACCTAAGCTGTATATGTTTGGTTCTTGAATGAAAGGCTGAATTCTTTGCCAAATGAATTGCACTTTGACTGTCACTATACAATCTGTCACTCTCTTACTCCTTTCCCAACTCTTACATGAACCGTGTCATCCATATCATCTCTTTGCTAGCCTCTGTGATTGCAATGTATTCTGCTTCTGTAGTAGACAAGGCAACAACCTTCTTCAACTTTGAAATCTAGCTAATTGTCGTTTCACCAACAGTGAACACATATCCTGTGGTGCTTCTCCTGCCATCCAAGTCACCTACCATATCTGCATCTACATATCTATGTAGAGAAGTGTTTGACCCTCCATAGCATAAATGCCTACTGCTGGTCCCTCTCAGATATCTGAGAATCCACTGAACTGCTTTCCAGTGTTCCTTCCCTAGATTGGCCATAAACTTACTCACAACTCCCACTACTTGGGCAATATCAGGTCTAGTACATACCATTGCATACATTAAGCTTCCAACTGCGGAAGCATATGGAACTCTACTCATGTACTCTACCTCATCATGTGATTTTGGACACTGTTATTTTCTCAACTTGAAGTGTCTAGCCATAGGTGTGCTTACCAGTTTTGCATCCTGCATATTGAACCTCTCCAACACCTTGTTCACATAATCCTCTTGAGACAAAATCAACATGTGATTTTTCATGTCTCTCTTAATACTCATGCCAAGGATTTTCATTGCTGATCCCAAATCCTTCATGGCAAATGTGTGAGCTAATTTTACCTTAAGCTCAATAATATCCTGCATGTGTGAACCTGCAACAAGCATATCATCTACATACAGTAATAGGATAATATATCTACCATTATCCAATCTCTTAAAATAAACACAATGATTAGATTGACATCTACTAAAGCCATGCTCAGTCATAAACCTGTCAAACCTCAAATATCATTGTCTAGGAGCTTGCTTAAGACCATATAAGCTCTTCTTCAACCTGCACACAAGCTTCTTTTTACCTTTGACCTCAAAACCTTCTAGCTGATCCATATATATTTCTTCATCTAAATCTCCATGAAGAAATGTTGTCTTAACATCAAGTTGCTCAAGATGCAAATCCTCAATAGCAACTAAAGACAATACAGTCCTAATAGAAGTCATTTTTACTACAGAAAAAAAAAATTCACCAAAATCAATACCTGGTTTCTATGCAAATCCCTTTACTACCAACCTAGCCTTATGTCTCATTTGTCCATTCTCACCTTCCTTTAACCTGTAAACCCATTTGTTTTTCAGTGCTCTCTTACCGACTGGAAACTCAACCAAATCCCACATTTGGTTCTCTTTCAAGGAATCAATATCCTCATTAATGCCAAGCTCCCACTGTTTTCGAGATTCTACCTGCATTGCTTCATCAAAACTCTATGGTTCTCCACCATCAGTGAGCAACAAGTAGAATAATAAAGGGGAATAATGAATTCGAGGTTTACTTACCCTTTTTGACCTCCTCTTGGGTGTTTGAGACTCACTTTCAGCTTGTTATCCGCCCAAATTCTCTGTCAGTGACTGATCTCAGTCATCTCCAGGTCTGTACTTGATCGACGTCAGTTCCACCCGATCGACGTCAGTTTCTATCTGATCGACGTCGATTACTATCTGATCAACATCGGTTCCTGCCTGATCGACGTCAGTGTCTGTGTTTTTCTGCAATTGATTTCTCACGAGCTCATTTTGGATCACAATCTCATCCAAATCAACCTTGCCCTGCTTAGAATTATTCAGCCTCTTGAGTTGATAACTGTACATCACTTTGTCATTGAAAACAACATCATGGCTTCTAATAATTTTTTTAGTTCCTAGATTCCACAACCGAAATCTAAAATCTCTAGAGCCATAACTAATAAAAGTGCACCTCATAGATTTATCATCCAGCTTCTTTCTATTTTCTTTATCAACGTGCACAAAAGCTTCAAAACCAAAAACTCTGAGAAATGAAAGATCTACCTTTTTACCTATCCAAGCCTCTTCTGGAATTCCACCATCCAGAGCAGTAGAGGGTCCTCTGTTAATCAGGTAAATCGCAGTATCTACAGCTTCTGCCCAAAACTATAAGGGCAAACTAGCATCCAACCTCATACTCCGTGCACGCTCCAATATTGTTCTATTCATCCTTTCAGTAACTCCATTTTGCTGAGGTGTCCTTGGAACCGTCCTTTGCCTACGTATTCCATTCATAGAACAGTAACTTTCAAATTTATTGTTGCAGTACTCACCACCATTGTCAGATCTAAGGCACTTCAATCTCATACCTATTTCATTCTCAACTAAAGCTTTCCATTTCTTAAATGTGTCAAATACATCAGATTTCTTCTTTATGCAATAAACCCATACCTTTCTTGTAGCATCATCAATGAAAGTAATAAAATGCTGTGATCCTCCAATAGAAGCTACCTGAGCTGGTCCCCACACGTTTATGTGAACAAGCTCCAACTTGTGCTTCCCCCTTGTTGGCCCAATTTTGAGAAACCTCACTCTCTTCTGCTTTCCGAAAATACAATGCTCACAGAAATCTAGATCTATGCTTTTCAAATCTGAAATCTTACCTTTTGACTTAAGAACTTTAATTCCCTTCTCACTCATGTGGCCGAGCCTATAATGCCACAACTTTGCATCTACATCTAAAGTAGATAATACAGAAGGAGAATAATCAGTAATACAATTACATAAATAGAGAGTACCTTCTCTCTTACCTATGGCTAATACAAGTGCACCCTTGGACACTTTCCAAGATTCAACTGTGAGACTTACTGTGCAACCCTCATCCCCCAACTTTCCTACAAAATCAGATTCCTCTTCAGGATGGGTACATGCATGACATCCCTCAACACCCATGTGTTGCCATTCTGCAATTTCAGTTACACTTTTCCTTTGCCAACAATTTTACAAGGCTCATCATCCCCTAAATAAACTTTTCCAAAATCTCTCTAGACATAATCATTGAAAAATTCTCTATTTGGGGTTGCATGAAAAGAGGCACCAGAATCTACAACCCAAGATTCTATTCTATTATCCAAAGAAAGTACAAGAGCATCTTGTGCAACAATACCTGCAACTTTTGCTTCTTCTTTACATTCATGCTGATTTTCTTCTTTAACCGGCAACCAGCAATCTTTCTTTGCATGCCCTATCTTTCCACAATTTTAGTAGGTTATTTTTCTTCCATTTCTAGATTTGGATATTCTTCTCATCTTTGACTTAGACCTTGATCTCCCTTGCTTTCCCTTCTCTTTTTGCCTTCCCCTTCTTTCAATACTTAAAGCAATCCCTGAAGATTCCCCTGTGCTTTTCCTGCGAGTTTCCTCATTCAAGATTACACTAATAACATCATCTACTTTCAAGATGTTTGTAGCAGATGCATTATTACTAACTGCCATTACCAAACTATGCCAACTTTCAGGCAAAAAGCATAAAATTAAGAGAGCCTTAATTTCATCATCAAAAACTATTTTGACTAAATTTAACTGATTTACTATTGCATGGAAATCATTAAGATGACTAGATACAGATCCACCTTCCTGCATTTGCAAATTAAATAATTGCTTCATAAGATATACCTTATTTGAAGCTGAGGGCTTTTCAAATAAATTTGCCAAAGTATCCATCAACTCTACCGTTGTCTTTGCCTGTGACAAGTTAGAAATCACAGAAGATGTGTGGCTCAACCTTATGGATCCCAGAGCCTTTCTATCAAGAACATTCCATTCTTCATCTTGCATATATGTGGGCTTGCTTGAAACCCCACCCAACGGTAAGTACAAATCTTACTGATACAGAGAATCTTCTATTTGCATCCTTCATAATTGATAATTCTTGCCGTTAAACTTCTCTATTCTCAGTTTACTTTCTTCTGCCATTGCTATACTCCCACTCAAACAGAAACCCCTGTGAGTGACCTGTAATCAACACACACTAAATAGATCTGAAACCACCTGTTAGTGAATCGAAGCTCTGATACCACTTCTCAATGGTATCACTTGGTGAACCTGGGTCTGATACCACTTGTCAGCATCTTAACAAGAATAATTGATTACTTTTGCAAGCAACTAAACACAGAATTAAACCAGAATTGAAAGTAACTAGAAATCAGAATCAGCAAAGAATAAGAGATACAAGAAACAATAAAAACTTGTATTAAACTCTTCTAGAAGGAAATACAATTGAAAAAATCACACTTTCTTCCACACCTCTTAGATGTGCAGATCTCTTTCCCTTAAGAGTTCTCTCTCACAATTACAAACACAATTCAGCTACTTGAATTGTCTATATTACCTCTTACAAGCTATGAATATCTATCCCTATTAAATAGAATTAGGGATCATGAGCTATGCATTCAGAACCATTAGATACACCACCTAATCAAAGGCTCAAATCAGTCCTGCCAAAGATAGAGACGCAAACTCAAGACTAACACTTAATCTTATCATGCAAACATTCTGTTATCCCATGAAAATAGACTTCTGAAACGCACAGATGACCAACTTTAGTCCCTGTCTGCCTCTATATGACCGACGTCGGCTGATCCATAACCAACGTCGGTAGCCTCCAGTCGATCCCTGACCGATGTCGGCGACTGTGTAAATACAGCAACCTCAAAATTTGCTCATCCGTGAAACTTTTAGCTCCACAGCTCAACAATTTGGAATCGGAGGTGATGTGATAAGGGATCAAAACATCATCATTGGAAATGGAATGTTCTTTTCTATAGTTTTTCCCATTTGCACGATATAAACACCCATATGTCTACTTTGAGTTCGATCGCAGTTTTGATTGAATTTTGTCCAAGATTATCTTAGAGCTTGATAAATCTGATATTATTCCTACCCTAATTCAAAAAAATAAATGAAAACAACATATAACCCCACCAAAAAAAATGCACATTTTTTTATTTTTTTAAATTATATAAAATTACATAATCTGAGGGGCATTGTGATGCTTCATTATCTCTTGATGATATTTTTCATACTCTGTATTGCATGAGTAATGATAAAGATATGATCATTGATGGTTTCCCTTGAAAATTATATAAAAAATACTTGGGATTTTGTTGGGCCTAACTTGCTACAAGTTTACAAAGAAGTTTTACAGAAAAAATATTTGGTATCTCTTAAAGGAAAAATCAAATTTATACCTAAGACCAATGATCTTGAGCTTATTACCATTTGGCACCCTATCACCCTCCTTCACGTGTTTTAAAAAATCCTTGATAAATCTCTTTCCAACTGCATCTGACTCATTTTACCTACCATTATCAGAATACATCAAACGAATTTTAACCAAAAAATAAATATATTCGTAACAACCTTATTATTGTTCGAGAAGGAATGAAGTCGGTGAGAGCATCTCATCAGCAAACCATTTTTATCAAATTAGATTTTGAAAAAGAGTGTGATAGGATTGAGTGGCATTTTATTCTTACTATACTTCAAGCTCTTAGCTTTGGCCAATTTTTTATTTTGGTTGTCCAAACTCTATTATTGGAAACCTTGGCTTGTCTCACTATCAATGCAAAGCTTGTAATGGAATAAAACCCAAGGCTATAGAAAAAGTATGATGCCCATGCCAAAGTGGTTACACCATTAGAAGTGGAATTGGATTCATTTAGGAGAGAAATTCAATTTTTTTTGGCATTCCCTTTGCCTTTAATAGTTCCCCTACTAAGCTTTGGCAATATGCCATTAACAGAGTGGATAAAAAGGTTGAGTATTAGGTCACCAAGTCCCTCTCTTTAGCAGGAACTTCCAAGTGTGTACTAAGATTCTTGACACTACTCATGTTTACACACCTCCTATTGGCCCCCCTCTAAATCCTCCTATGAAAAATTGGTGAAGATTCTCATAGATTTTCTATGGTCTAATGCCAAGCAAACTCAAGGGTTCCACATGGTGTCTTGGGATATTTATTGTCTACGTCACAATAAACGAGGCATGGAGATTATTTATGTTTATAGGCAAACCATTTCCCATTGTGATAAATGGGTTTTTACAATTATGGAAGGTAATGAATCTTGAAAATTTCTCTTAAGGCACCATATTTCTTTTTAGATTTCCCTATGGTAAGTCTAGTTGGAAAAATATTGGTTTCCACACATTAATAATAATACTTGCCTTGGTTAAAATTGAGGGCTCCTTTGGTGCTAAAAGTATTTGGAAAGCTTTTAAATATATCAAACCCTATTTAAAATGGGTTGTAGATGGCTTTTGTAGTGATCTTTCATTAAATGGCCATAACCTCTAGCAGTCCCCTGTTATGACAAATACTAGTCTACTTTTATCAGAGTTACCTTGTATGAAAGCTTTGAGAATTTTCAAGAAAGGAATTTAAACTATGAAAGCTTTGGTATGAGCCTGTGATTGAATACCTTGGCCTCTGCTAAAATCTAAATTTAATTTAATTTTTTTGATTTACCTACTATTCTTCGTATTTAAGATTTAGTGTCAAATATTATGCTTCTCAAATTAGGTTTGCAATCTCCACGTTCTTAGTGGAAAGATTGGAGATGGAATTGTGATAATCATTTCAAGAACTACTCTCAAGGCCTCTTTTATCAAATCATGAGCCCATTCTCTCAGAATCTGGGTAAGCTCAATAGGCGTTGGAATCTTAAATCCTGACCCAAGACTTGGCTTGTCCAACTCAACAGAATATTGTCTACTAAGCTTGAGCCCTTTGGTGTCTGGTATATCAAGGCCTTCCTCTTGGAGAATGTCTTTCTCATCTTCGACTTGATCAACTTAAGTGTCTAGCATGTTCTAGATAAAAGTCATTTAAGCATATCTTTTAAACAAGCCCCAAAGCTCAATCTTATTGGCAATGGATACAAAATTTATTTCAACCCTTCCATCTTGAGCCTTTCTCATGGCATTTGGCCCTATTTAGGGATTCGACAAATTGATAGGGAATTATAGTTTTTTTATGGAACCTTTTCAGAGTTTTTATTTTATGTCTATTATGGAAAGCTAGAAACTTTGAATTGTTTAATAATGAATAAACATCTTGTCATTTTGCCATGAACGAAAAGGTGTTTATGATATCTGTTGACCAATTTTTGCCCCATGCCAAATATTGTTCACCCTTTGTATTCACTTTTCGAAGACAGTGTTTCCAGGTTGAACAACTTCAATGCCAGTGTTTTCTCATTTTAGTTCAAAGGCTCAGTGCCCTTCCGAAGGGATGGCACTTCAAAGGAGAGGACCCGAGTAATTTCAAAGCTCAGGTTCAAAGTTCAATTTGTTTGAAGTCGACTAAGGAATTCAGGCCGCTAACACATTAAGCTTCAACAAAGGCAAAGGTGGACAAAATTTCTATGGACTTTTGTCTGCAAGAAAACGTCCACAGACAAAGGTCCCCGAAAACATTCAAAGACCCAGCAGCAGTCCGAAGAGCCAAGCGACCTGCCGAAGTATACAAGGAAAGAGTGCCTGCGAAGAAATTAAGAGGGCCCAAAGCCAGCAAGCCACAAAAGAAGTCATAAGGCTCGAGGACGTCGTAGAGAACATTAAAATTAATGAATCAAAGTAGTTGTTTGCCTTCAAATGAAAAAGTGCTAAAAATGGAAAGGAGCTCAAAATGCAGCGACCTGCTTGAATGTTCACCCCAGGGGCCGAATGAACCAAATAAGACAAAATGGAGGAAAACCAAAGCGGCAAGCAAGGAATGAGTAAGCCATCAATCCAACTGGTGTTAATCTAAGAAGTGACTCCAGTAGGTGAAATAGTACCAGCGAATTGATCATTTGGGATGTAAGCAGCTGGTAAAGCAATCGATTTTCTCTATTTTTCATTAAATCATAAGGCAAATTGCGTATTAACCTTGACAAAGGCAGATTTCAAGGGGACAAAGCACACAGTTCATTAATGATTTTGAGTGACTTGTTTCCTTTCATGAATAGATGTAATAGGCCACTTGTAACCAATGAGCGCCAAATGAGCCTCTTGGACTTTCCATATATATTGCAAACTTGGTCATTTTGTAATCATCTTTTCACAAATTTTACAACGTGCAGCCCTATTAAAATTTCCACTTGAATCAATAAAAGTAGCTTTTTTACCTCTTCTTGGATAGATATTCTGTGTATGTCCTGAGTGTTTGATTTGTGTTCAGTCATTGTCTTTTCATGCTCTCATAGGTTCAACACCAACAGACCAGCTATCTACAAGTCACCATCTGCAGCTGATAGGAGAAGAGTTCTATTTTGGAATGTAGAATAGAAGGGATTATCTATAGAGTGCCTCTTACATCACCTTTGGTGAACCTGCTTTTTTGCATTTTTCATTTTAACCTCCCTGTCAAGTTTTGCAGACTGCTTCTTCTGCCAAGGGTGAAGCGTATACATGTGTTTGTCTAATTTTGAGAGTGGGTGTGGGAAGGTCATCTTGTTTTGGTGTATCACCTCCTTAGAGTAGGCTTGTTTCTTGCATTCTCCTTTCCCTTTTCATCCCCCCCCCATTATATAGCTATTTTCTACCTACAGTGCACCAAAACAGAGGAAGTTACCTACAGTGCACATTTCACAGTGCCTCAGTGATTTTTTATTTCCTGTGTTTTCATGAAAGCCTCCCATCCAATCTTTGCAACCTGGTCATTTCTGCCAAATGTGTAGAGTATATGTGTATTTGTCTGATTTTGAGAGTGGATGTGTGAAGGTTGACCTTGTTTTTGGTGCATCACCTCTTTTAGAGTAGGCTTGTTTTTTCATACATTCTCTTTCTCCCTTTTCATCCCTCCCTTATATGTGTGTGTGTGTGTGTGTTTTGCACTTGCTGGAAACTACACGATGCATCGAACGGAGCTAGCCCTTATCTAAAGACTCTCCTCTCCTGCTTCACCGTCCCACAGGTGAGAGAGGAGTTTCCATGTTGCGAGGAGAGGGTAGGAACTTGTTTTCCTGCCACTGGGTGTAATCTCCAGCATCAACAAGTTGATGATGTTGTTAGTGTAATCTAGAATGAAGAAATTTACAGCAAAAGCATAGGGGAATCATCAGGTAATGCTTTAAGTGTTGAAAGTAGGGGAAAGCAAAGAGAGAAGAGCAAGCGAGGGAAATCAAGGTCAAAGATAGGCAGTAGATCCAAATCCAGAAATGGAGGTATAACCTGCTGGAATTGTGGAAAGAAAGGGCCTGTAAAGAAAGATTATTGGTTGGTAGAAGATCAGCATGAAGGAAATGAAGAAGCAAAAGATGCAGGTATTGTTGCATATGATGCTCTTGTATGCAACCCCAAATAGAGAATTTTTACATGATTATGTCCATGGAGACTTTGGAAAATTTTATTTAGGGGATGGTAAGCCTTGTCAAATGGTTGGAAAAGGGGAAGTGCAACTGAAATTGTAGAAAGGCAACATATGAGTGTTGAAGGATGTCATGCATGTCCCAATCCTAAAAGGGAATTTGATTTCTGTAGGAAAGTTGGGTGATGAGGGATGCACAGTAACTCTCACAATGGAATATTGGAAAGTTTCCAAGGGTGCACTTATTTTAGCAAGAGGTAAGAAAGTAGGTACACTTTATCTATCCACTTGTATTACTGATTTTCTTTCTATTTTATCTACTTCAGATGTAGATGCAAAGATGTGGCTCTATAGGCTTGGTCACATGAGTGAAAAGGGAATGGATGTTCTTAAGTCAAATGGTAAGCTTTCGGGTTTGAAAAGCATAGATCAAGATTTCTATAAGCAACAGAAGAAAGTGAGATTTCTTGAAAATGGGTCAACAAAGAAGGGAGCTTCTATTAGCGGATCACAGTATTGCATAAAGAGGAAATCTGATGTTTTTGACAATGATAAGAATAAGAAAGCCTTGGTTTTCAAGGAGAAGATGATGAACATAGATCAGCTCAAGAGGCTGAATAATTTTGAGTAGGGCAGTGTTGATTTGGACAAGGTTATGATCCAAAATGAGCTCGCAAGTAAAAATCATCACTCATAGGAAAACACAGTTATTGACGTCGGTCAGGTGAGAATCGATGTTAAACAGGCAAGAATCAACGTCGATCATGTACAGACCAAAGTCGGTGATGTCGAGCAACTAAACACTGACGTCGATCAGGCAACTGACATCGGTGGGCAGGTGGACACCGACGTCGGTCAGGGAACCAACGTCGGTGATCAAGAGGAATCGACATCGGTCAAGTGCAGACCAAGGTCGGCTAGAGGTGACAGAGATCGGTCACTGTCAACAAATTTTGGGTGGACAACAAGTTGTTAAGGAGTCTCAAATGCCCATCTGGAGGACTGAAAGGGTAAGTAAGCCTCAAATTTGTTATTCCCCTTCTTTATACTACTTATTGCTCACTGATGGTCAAGAACTAGGAAGTTTTGAAGAGGTAATGCAGGTAGAATTCAAGAAATAGTGGGAGCATGGCATGAATAAGGAATTTGATTCCTTGGGAGAGAACAAAATGGGAGCTTTAGTAGAGTTGCCAGCCAAAAAGAAAGCACTGAAAGACGAATGGATTTAAAAGTTAAAAAAAGAAGAGAATGGACAGGTGAGACAGAAGGCCAAGTTATATGGTCTTGAGCAAGCTGTAGGACAATGGTGTTTAAGGTTTGATAGGTGTATGACAAAGCATGGCTTAATTCAATGTCAATGTGACCATTGTATTTATTTTATCAGGTTGGATAATGGTCACGACATTATCTTGTAACTGTATGTAGTGTATATGCTTGTTGCAGGGTCACACATGTAGGAAATTACTGAGCTAAAGGTAAAATTAGTTTAGAGATTTGCCATGAAGGATTTGGAAGCAGGAAATAAAATCCTTGGCATGAGTATTTCTAGAGACAGGGAATGTCATAGGTTGATTTTGTCTCTAGAGGATTATGTGAATAAGGTAGTGGAGAGGTTCAATATGCAGGATGCAAAACCAGTTAGCACACCTATCGTTGGATAGTCCACAAAATAGTGTCCTAAATCACATGATGAGGTTGAGTACATGAGTACTAGACTTGATATTACCCAAGCAGTGGGAGTTGTCAGCAAGTTTATGGTCAATCCAGGAAAGGAGCACTAGAAAGCAGTTCAGTGGATTCTCAGGTATCTGAGAGGGACCAGTAGTAGGTTTTCATGCTATGCAGGGTCAAGCACTTCTCTACATGGGTATGTAGATTTAGATATGATAGGTTACTTGGATGACAGGAGAAGCACCATAGGATATGTGTTCACTATTGGTGGAACAGCAATTCGCTGGATATCAGAGTTGCAAAAGGTTGTTGCAGTCAGAGTGGCTAGCAAAGATAGGAACCCTACAGATATGTCAACAAAGCCAAGAACAAAGGAGAAGTTAAATCTTCCTTCAACTTCTGTTGGTCTTCAAGATTGAACTTGAAGAGCGATACAAGCCAAAAACAAAATTAGAAGAGGTACAGGTACAGGTGCAACTATTTATCTCCAAGTGGGAGATTATTAAGTTGTGGAGCTAAAAGCTTCACTGATGTAAATGGTGGAGGTTTTTGAGTGTTAAATTAATCGACGTCAGTCTGATCAACTGACGTCAGTCATATTCAGTTACACAGTAAATGAAATCGGTTAGGGGTCAGTCGGCATCAGTCAGATAGGAACTGACGTCAGCAACCTGTGTGTGTGTGTGCATTTGCATGCATTTTCAGAACTGGTCTAATTTTAGACGGATAGTTAGTTTTCATGTAAAGACAAATTTTAGTCTTGATTCTATGTTTCTAATTATTATTTAATTTGGGATATATTTAATAGACCCATGGGGCTGTATTTTAATCAAGGACAAGGAAGAGATCCTTCCAAGTGTAAGATCAGTTAATCTATAGGGTGTGCAAGATCAGGGAGATCTACATGTTAAGTAAGGTCAGTTGATCTATAGGTGTGTGTATGCAAGGTCAAAGGAGATCTGCGGGGTAGCAAGATCAAGGAGATCTGCAACACAACAAGGTGCAAGATCAGGGAGATCTACTTGGAGTACTTTGAGTACTTGGTGGACTGGCAGTAGGCAACAACAACCATTGGGTTGATTGTCACTGACTGGTGGAGGGAACAACTCAGTGTTGAGTTGTGTTTGTAATTGATTGAGAGAAATAACTCTTGAGGGAGAATTACTGTATGCCCAAGAGGTGTGGGAAGAGTGTGATTTTTTCATTGTATTTCCTTCTGAAAGAGTGTTAATAAAATATTGTATTGTCTCTCATATTCTGTGTTGTTTTTGAATTCTAGTTACATATTACTTATGGTTTGATTCTGTGTTTAGTTGCTTATACAAAGGTAATCAATTGTGCTTTTAAGGAGTAGGATCCTAACAAATGAGAAGAGGGCAGGGTGGATTACCAAAGTGATGGAGTATGACATAGACATTAAGATCACCAAGCTAGTGGGGGAAGAGGCCTGTGCGAAAGCTCGCTGCAAACTTAAAGCAAAAAAAGGAAGACAGCTTGTTAATTCATGATGCAGCCACTGCAGAGGAACCAACTATCATAAAGGATTAGACGTTAGACCTAAAGCGTTTCCTTACTACTGGTGAGTGCCCACAGGGTCTTGATAAGACTAGAAGAAGGTATTTTAAACTCCAGTCTCTCCCTTATGTCTTTGTTGATGAAGTATTGTTTAGGAGGGATTGATTCGGGGTCCTCTTGAGGTGCATTGACCCAAACCAGGCTAATAAGGTATTTGCTGAGTTCCATGATGGGCCAACAGGCAGTCACTTCGCTCCTAGAGCTACGATAGGAAGGATAATGAGAGCTGGCTATTTTTGGCCTACTCTTTTCAAGGACAACCATGCTTGGGTAAGAAAGTGCCAGAAGTGTGCACTTTTTGATGAAAAATAGTGATTGGCTGCCATGCCTCTACAACCCCATTCAAGTTGTGCAACCATTCATGTAGTGGGGCCTAGATTTTATAAGAATGATCAATCCTTCTTCCAGTGCTGGGCACAAATGGGTGCTGACTACTATAGATTATTTCACTAGGTGGGTGGAGGCCGTCGCTTTGAAAGAGGCAAATGAAAGTGCAGTCTTGGACTTCTATGAGGACTTGGTAACAAGATTTGGGGTCTCAGCCACCATAATCTCAAATAATGCCTTGGTTTTTCTGGGAACTAAAACTAGTGAATGGGCACTGAAGTATGGAATATACCTCAACACTTCATCAAATTATTATCTGTAGGGGAATGGGCTGGCTGAGTTCACCAACAAAAATTTGATCAGAATCATAAAGAGGATTATGGAAGAAAATCAGAGGACTTGGCATGCCAAGCTAAAGACAGCTCTATGGGCCGACCGAATTACCCCAAAGAGAGCAATCAAAAATTCTCCATATACGCTCGTGTATGGAAGGGAAGCTAGGCTTCCCATCTCACTTGAATTGCCAGCATTGGATCTTGCCTACTAGCAACAATTTGAAAAAAGAACCAGCATGGAAGTCAGGGTGCCTTCATGCCAAATTTAATGAAGGAAGGCCAAGAGGACCTTAGTCTATGGCAGCTATATTTTGACGATTCCAGAAGTAAGTTAGGCGATGGAGGTGGGGCGATGCTGGTCTCCACTTCAAAGGAAAGGTACTTTTCAGCTTTCCATTTCCAATTCTCTTGCACAAGTAATGTTGCAGAGTACGAGTCTCTTATACATGGCCTGGAATGGGCAAGAAAAAGAGGGATTAAAGAGCTGCACGTTTTGGGAGATAGCAAGCTAATTGCAAATCAGGTGAGAGACCTGAATTTGACCAAGAATTCTTTGTTAAAGTCTTACAAGCATAGAGTCTAGGACTTAGTGGAGGATTTTCTTGCTTTCAATATTACCTCTGTTCTCAGAGAGCAAAACAAACAGGCAGATAGGCTGGCAACAGTTGGTGCTCAATTTGATGTTTTAAGGGAAATAAGCTGAGATTGTGGTTCGCACCACTTGAAAGTGGTAATTTAGCCCTCTTCCCAGACAACATTGCAAATTGGAAAGCTTTCAAAAGTGACCAGCAGATAGCTTTCTTCCTACAAGAAGAAGCTGAATTCGCAACATAGAACTAGGTGAAATTGCAACAACAATACGATAATCAGATTGTTCAGTTGAAGAAAAATAAACTCCCTAAAGGGTTGGTCATGCTTGAAAGCATATTCAGTAGAGATGACTAATTAATAAATGACAAGGCATGCATCACAACCAAAGAGGAAAATTATGAAAGGGTTGAAATCTTCAAGGACAAACTACTTGCACTTGGAAAGGTCTGGACGTTTCAAGAAAGGTGAGCTTTCATTCTGTTGTGTCAAGAATTCGCTAATGTTTTTGGATGGGATTATAGTGATTTAAAGGGCTTCGACACAAGACTCACCGAACACACCATTGAATTAGAATAAGGCGCTAGGCCAGTCACACAAAAGCAAAGGGCGGTCAATCTGACAATTGAGCCCCTCATGAAGAGGGAATTGACCAAATTAATTGAGTCCAGAATTATATTTTCAATCAAACATTCCTCATGTCTGGCCAACCTTGTTCCTATTAGAAAGAAGAATGGGGAGATCAGGCTATGTGTTGACTTAGACACCTTTATAAAGTCTCTTTAAAAGATCATTATCCCCTTCAAGCATGGAGTGGATCCTTTAGAAGGTAACTGGTAGTGAGCGTTTCTCCATATTGAATGGCTATTCAGGGTATAATCAAATTCTAGTGCAAAGTTGTGATCAGTAAAAACCAGGCTTCACCACTAAATGGGAGACATTTTCCTACAAGAAAATTCCTTTTTGGCTATCTAATGTTGGTGCTACCTTTCAGCGAGCCATGGATATAGCTTTTGGAGGCTTGATAAATAACAATGTGTTGGTATACCTTGATGATGTAATGGTATTCTCCAAGAAAGTGAGCCAACACATAGAACATCTCAGGTAGATTTTTGAAAGGTGCAGGGAATTTGGCATCTCTCTTAATCCAAAGAAGTGCATGTTTGATGTTCATGATGTTAGGATCCTCCTTAGAGTACAATTGATTAATTTTGTATAAGCAACTAAACACGAAATTAAATCAGAAGTAATAAGTAACTAGAATTCAGAAACAACAAAGAATAGGTGATACGAGAAACAATACAATCTGTATTAAACTCTTCCAGAAGGAAATACAATGAAGAAATCTCACTCTTCTTCCTCACACCTCTTGGGTGTCCAGTAATTCTCCCTCAAGAGTTCTCTCTCTCAATCAATTACAACCAACTCAACACTGAGTTGTTCCCTCCACTAGTCAGTGACAATCAACCCAATGGTTGTTGTTGCCTACTACTAGTACCGCCGATGACAATCAGCTCAATGGTTGTTTTGCCTACCTTACACCAAGCAGACCTTCTTGATCTTACACACTTGCACATCTAACTGATGTTACTTACCATGTAGATCTTCTTGGTCTTGCACTCTTGCAGACTTTCTAGATCTTACACTTGAGGATCTAATCTTTTAGTCCTTGATTACAATACAACCCCATGGGTCTCTTAAATAGATCCCAAACCAAACAATAATTAGAAATGCAAATTTAAGACTAATTTTAGTCTTTACATGAAAATTGACTATTCTCCTAAAATTAGCAATTCTAATTCTGAAAATGCCACCTAGAAACGCACAGATGATCGATGTCAGTTCCTATCTGATCGATGCCAATCGACCCCTAACTGATACCGATTACTATGTATCTAAAGATAATTGATGTCAGTTAGCCTGACTGACGTTGGTTACTATGTTACTCAGCAACCTCTATATTTGCATATTAGTGAAGATTTTAGCTCCACAATTTAACAATCTCCTACTTGGAGATAAACATCTGCACCTGTACCTGTAACTGTACAACAATGTCCTTTAATCTATTTTTGGCTTGTATCTCCATCTTCAAGTTCAATCTTGAAGACCAACAAAAGTTGAATGAAGATTCAACTTCTCTTTTTTTACCGACTTTGTTAACATATCAGCAGGGTTCTTATCCTTGCTAGCCTCTGTGACTGCAACAACCTTCTGCATCTCTAAAATCTAGCTAACTACTGTTCCACCAATAGTGAACACATCCTGTGGTGCTTCTCCTGCCATCCAAGTCACCTGCCATATCTAAATCTACATACCCATGTAGAGAAGTGTTTGACCCTGCATAACATAAATACCTGTTGCTGGTCCCTCTTAGATATCTGAGAATCCACTGAACTGCTTTCCAGTGCTTCTTCCCTAGATTGGCCATAAACTTGCAAACAACACCCACTGCTTCAGAAATATCAGGTCTAGTACATACCATGTACTCAACCTCATCATGTGATTTAGGACACTATTTTAAGCTCAACTTGAACTGTCCATCCATAGGTGTGCTTACCAGTTTTGCATCTTGAAAATTGAACCTCTCCACTACCTTATTCACATAATACTCTTGAGACAAAATCAACCTGTGATTTTTCTTGTCTCTAGAAATACTCATGCCAAGGATTTTCTTTGCTGCTCCCAAATCCTTCATGGCAAACCTCTGAACTAATTTTACCTTTAGATCAGTAATTCCCTGCATGTGTGACCCTGTAACAAGCATATACACTACATACAGTAACAAGATAATGTAGCTATCATTATCCAACCTGGTAAAATAAACACAATGGTCACATTGACATTGACTAAAGCCATGCTTTATCATAAACCTGTCAAACCTCAAACACCATTGTCTTGCAGCTTGCTCAAGACCATTTAACCTAGCCTTTTGTCTCACCTGTCCATTCTCTCCTTTTTTTAACCTGTAAATCCATTCATTTTTCAGTGCTTTCTTTTTGGCTGGCAACTCTACCAAATCGCACGTTTGGTTCTCTTATAAAGAATCAATTTTCTCATTCATGCCATGCTCTCACTGTTTCCTAGATTTTACCTGCATTACCTCTTCAAAACTTCCTAGTTTTCAACCATCAGTGAACAACAAGTAGTATAAAGAAGGGGAATAATGAATTTGAGGCTTAGTTACCCTTTCAGACCTCCTCATGGGTGTTTGAGACTCATTGACAGTTTCCTATTCTCCCAAATTTTATTCTAACAAGTGACTGATCCCAGTCATTTCTGGCCAACCTCGGTCTGCACCCAATCGATGTCAATTCTACCTGATTGCTGATGTCAGCGTCCACCTACCCGACATCACTGACTTTGGTCTCCACTAGACTGACGTCGGTTCCTACCTAATCGACATTGGTCTCTACCTGACTGACATCGGTGTCTATTTTTTTCTTGTGAGTGATGATTTTTACTCGCAAGCTCATTTTGGATCATAACCTTGCCCAAATCAACATTGCCCTGTTCAAAATTATTCAGACTCTTGAGCTGATCACTGTCCATCACCTTCTCCTTGAAAACCAAGGCTTTTCAATTCTTGAAATTTGACTTAAGAACATGCATTCCCTTCTCACTCATGTGACCAAGCCTATAGAGCCACATCTTTGCATCTACATTTGAAGTAGATAAAATAGAAGGAGAATCAGTAATACAAGTAGATAGATAAAGTGTACCTACTTTCTTACCTCTTGCTAATACAAGTGCACCCTTGAAAACTTTCCAAAATTTCGCTGCGAGAGTTACTGTGCAACCCTCATCACCCAACTTTTCTGTAGAAATTAGACTCCTCTTCAGGATGGGAACATGCATGACATCCTTCAACACCCATATATTGCCAGTCTACAATTTCAGCTACACTTTCCCTTTGCCAACAATTTGACAAGGCTCACCATTCCCTAAATAAACTTTTTCAAAGTCTCCATGGACATAATCATGGAAAAATACTCTATTTGGGGTTGCATGGAAAGAGGCACAAGAATCTAAAACCCAAGATTCTACTTTATCTAAAGAAAATATAAGAGCATCCCATGTAACAATACCTGCATCATTTGCTTCTTTATTTCCTTCATGTTGATCTTCTACCAACCAACAATCTTTCTTTGCATGCCCTTTCTTTCCACAATTTTAGCAGGTTATACCTCTATTTCTAGATTTGGATCTTCTGTCTATCTTTGACCTTGATTTCCCTTGCTTTCTCTTCTCTTTTTGCTTTCCTCTAATTTCAACACTTAAAGCATTACCTAATGTTTCACCTGTGCTTTTCCTACGAGTTTACTCATTCAAGATTACACTAACAACATCATCAACTTTCAAGATATTTTAAGCAGACACAGTATTACTAACTGTCATTACCAAACTATGCCAACTTTCTAGTAAAGAGCATAAGATTAAGAGAGCCTTAATTTCATCATCAAAATCTATTTTCACTAAAATTAACTGATTTACTAATCCACAAAAATCACTAAGATGACTATATACCGATCCACCTTCCTACATTTGCAAATTAAATAATTGCTTCATAAGAAATACCTTATTTGAAGCTGAGGGTTTTTCATATAAATTTGCCAAAAATTCTATTAAATGTATCATTGTCTTTGTCTGTGATAAGTTGGAAATCACAGACGATGCCAGGCTCAGCCTTATAGCTCCAAGAGCCTTTCTATCAAGAACATTCCATTCTTCATTTTGCATTTCTGTGGGCTTCTTTGAAACCCCACCCAATGGTAAGTACAGATCTTTTTGATAGAGATAATCTTCTATCTGCATCCTCCATAATTGATCATTCTTGCCATTGAATTTCTTCATTCTTAGCTTACTTTCTTCTGCCATTGCTTTACTCTCACTCAATCAAAAACCCCTGAGAGTGAACCTGTAATCAACAAACACTAACCCACTATAATGAACTTGTAGCTCTGATACCAACTGTTAAGATTCTCCTTAGAGTACAATTGATTACTTTTTTATAAGCAACTAAACACGAAATTAAACCAGAAGTAATAAGTAACTAGAATTTAGAAACAACAAAGAATAGGTGATACGAGAAACAATACAATCTGTATTAAACTCTTTCAGAAAGAAATACAATGAAGAAATCTCACTCTTCTTCCTCACACCTCTTGGGTGTCCAGTAATTATCCCTCAAGAGTTCTCTCTATCAATCAATTACAACCAACTCAACACTGAGTTATTCCCTCCACTAGTCAGTGACAATCAACCCAATGGTTGTTGTTGCCTACTACCAGTACTGTTGGTGACAATCAACTCAATGGTTGTTTTTCCTACCTTACACCAAGCAGACCTTCTTGATCTTGCACACTTGCAGATATAACTAAACTTACTTACCATGTAGATCTTCTTGGTCTTGCACTCTTACAGACCTTCTAAATCTTACACTTGAGGATCTAATCCTTTAGTCTTTGATTACAATACAGCCTCATGGGTCTCTTAAATAGATCTCAAACCAAACAATAATTAGAAATGCAGACTCAAGACTAAAATTAGTCTTTACATATAAACTGACTGTTCTCCTAAAATTAGCAATTCTAATTCACGCCACCTGGAAACGCACAGATGACTGATGTCAGTTCCTATCTAATTGATGCTGACTAATCCCTAACCGATGCTGGTTATTGTGTAGCTGAAGATAACCGATGTCAGTTGGCCAAACTGACGTCGATTACTGTGTCACTCAGCAACATTCACATTTTCATATCAGTGAAGCTTTTAGATCCACAACTTAACACATGAGGGGAAACTCCTTGGCCATATTGTGTCCAAGGAGGGTTTGTCTATTGACCCCGAGAGAGTTTGCTCTATCCTAGAGATGTCGCTACCAAAACACAAGAAAAGCCTATAGAGATTTTTTGGCAGAATAAATTTCATTCAGAGATTCATTCTGAATTTTGTAGAGATATTCAAGCCACTCACCCCTATGATGATGAAGGGTGAAGAGTTCAAATTGACAGCTCAAAGGAAAGATAGCTTTGAAGCCATCAAACAGGCCATAACTGGGGCTCCCACTTTGATCAGCCCCAACTTCAACAAAGACTTCAACATCTACACTTTTAGCAATGAGGAGGTGATATCCACCATGCTTACCCAAGCTAACAGTGATGACCTCGAACAGCCACTTACTTTTTTAGCCTAGGATTAGAAGATTTTGAAGTCAAGTACACATATGTAGAGAAGCAAGTCCTGATACTAGTACAGAGCTTGAAGAAATTCAGGCATATGTTGTCTAACAGCAGGATTCACCTCATGGTCCCACACCCTAGCATCAAGGATTTCTTGACCAATTAGGACCTGAATGATGTTAAGTTGTGGAGCTAAAAGCTTCACTGATGCAAATGGTGGAGGTTGCTGAGTGTTAAAGTAACTGACATCAGTCTGATCAATTGACGTCGGTCATATTTAGTTACACAGTAACCGACATCGGTTAGGGGTCGACCAGCATCGATCAGATAGGAACCGACGTTGGCAACCTCTGTGTGTGTGCATTTGCATGCATTTTTAGAACTGGTCTAATTTTAGACAGATAGTTAGTTTGCATGTAAAGACTAATTTTAGTCTTGAGTCTGTGTTTCTAATTATTGTTTGGTTTGGGATCTATTTAATAGACCCATGGGGCTGTATTGTAATCAAAGACAAGGAAGAGATCCTTCCAAGTGTAAGATCAGTTGATCTGCAGGGTGTGCAAGATCAGGAAGATCTACGTGGTAAGTAAGGTCAGTTGATCTACAGATGTGTGTGTGTGCAAGGTCAAAGGAGATCTGTGAGGTAGCAAGATCAAAGAGATCTGCAACACAACAAGGTGCAAGATCAAAGAGATCTACTTGGAGTAATTTGAGTACTTGGTGGACTGGCAGTAGGCAACAAACATTGGGTTGATTGTCACTGACTGGTGGAGGGAACAACTTAGTGTTGAGTTGTGTTTGTAATTGATTGAGAGAAAGAACTCTTGAGGAGAATTATTGTACGCCCAAGAATTGTGGGAAGAGTGTGATTTCTTCATTGTATTTCTTTTTGGAAGAGTGTTAATACAAGATTGTATTGTCTCTCATATTCTATGTTATTTCTGAATTCTAGTTACATATTACTTCTAGTTTAATTTCGTGTTTAGTTGCTTATACAAAGGTAATCATATGTGCTCTTAAGGAGTAGGATCCTAACAAGTGGTATTAGAGCCTAGTTTCAGAGCAGGTTAGTGTTTGTTGATTACAGATCACTCACAGGGGTGTCTGTTCGAGTGGGAGTAAAGCAATGGCAGAAGAAAGTAAGCTAAGAATGAAGAAATTCAATGGCAAGAATTATCAATTATGGAGGATGCAAATAGAAGATTATCTGTATCAAAAAGATCTGTACTTATCATTGGGTGGGGTTACATGCAAGACCACAGATATGAAAGATGAAGAATGGAATGTTCTTGATCGGAAGGCTCTGGGATCTATAAGGTTGAGCCTGGCATCGTCTGTGATTTCCAAATTATCACAGGCAAAGACAACGATAGAGTTAATGGAATCTTTGGCAAATTTATATGAAAAACCCTCAGCTTCGAATGAGGTATTTCTTATGAAGCAATTATTTAATTTGTAAATGCAGGAAGGTGGATCAGTACATAGTCATCTTAGTGATTTCCATGGATTAGTAAATCAGTTAATTTCAATCAATATAGTTTTTGATGATGAAATTAAGGCTCTCTTAATCTTATGCTCTTTACCTGAAAGTTGGGATAGTTTGGTAATGGCAGTTATTAATACTGCGTCTGCTTCAAATATCTTGAAAGTTGTGTTGACCAATTTTGCCCACAGGCAAAATTTCGGTCACCTTCTTCACCTGCTGTTCAAATGCTAGTCATTTTCGAGTTCAGCGAGTTCAGAGAGTTCATTCCATGCCCTGGTTTAGTGGTTCAACCACCCTTGGTTCAAAAGGTTCATCGTTCAGTTCAAGCATCTCAGTTCATATGCGTTGAACTTTCATACTGTTGAACTGTTGAACCAATTTTTTGGTTCAACGGGCTAGGTTCAACATACTTATTTCAACGTGTTTGGTTCATGGAGGTTCAATGTCCTTGGTTCATTAGCGCACACGGCTTAACACAAAGGCTCAAATTTTAATAAAGGAAAGGATCTAAGCACGGCTCAAATCAATGGCTTAACGCATTACTAAGCAAAGGGTCGGGTCACTTATGACACAAAAGCAAAGGGGGCACGGCTTAAACATTCAAAGCCCGCAAAGGAGAAACACAAATTAACCCAAACATTTTCGAAGACTTTTTGTCCATGGGAAATAAATAAGGCCCGTCAAAGGTCCAAGGAAAAGCGACCCGTCGAGGTGTTAAGAAAATAAGCGAGCCACGAAGAGACTAAGGCAGGTTGTGAAGGAATAATGAAGGTGAAGGAGCCATCATAGACCTGATGACGTTTCTTAGGATGTTGAAGTTAAAAGAATGAATTAGCCATTTGATTTCAAAGCAAAGAAAGCGCTAGCCAAGAAGGAGCTCAAAATGCAGCGACCTGCCAGAATGTTCGCCCAAGGGGCCAAATGAACCAGATGAGACAAAATGACAAAGTGACAGACAAGGAGAATGGCATGGCGTAGAAGTGACAAGGCAATCCAAGTGGCAAAGTGCAGGTGATTTATTGCCTGTTAATCCCAAATGGCACAAATAATATACAACAGGGTCTGTGCATTTAAAAAAGGGGACAAATTTCATCTGTTGACAGAAACGAGGTGCGACCCATGCTTCCACATTAAAGCTCAAATGCCAAAGTCAAATTTGGTGATTATACAGCATGGTTCTAGCAGGATTATTCTAGAAAGATGACAACACAACAATGTTTTCCTCTTTCCAATGAGACGCGACTTACAACTTGTCAATGAAGCGCCAAGTTCTCTTCTTGCTTTTCTCATATATATTGTAACTTCTCATTTTTGAGAAGGGGGAGATCTTCCACATTTTGTAAAGGGCACAGCTCTGCAAAAATTTCACCTGGATCAATACAAATGCAATTTTTACCTCCATTTGGATAGACATTTCTGTGTAATCATTGAATGTTTGCTTGTGTCCAATCATTGTCTTTTGATGCTCTCATAGGTTCAACACCAGCAGACCTGTTGTCTATAAGGTGCCATTTTTGCAGCTAAAAGGAGAAGAGTCAACATTTAAAAGACCAGAACAGAGGAAGTTACCTACAGTGTGCATTTCACAGTGCCTCAGTGATTTTTTGATTCCTGTGTTTTCATGAAAGCCTCCCTGCCAGTATTTGTAGCCTAGTCTTTTCTGCCAAATGTGTAGAGTATATGTGTATTTATCTAAATCTGAGAGTGGATGTGTGAAGGTCGACCTTGTTTTTGGTGCGTCACCTCTTTTAGAGTAGGCTTGTTTTTTCCTCTAGAGACTCTCCTCTCCTGCTTCACCATCCCACACGTGAGAGAGGAGTTTCCATGTTGCGAGGATAGGGCAGGAACCTATTTTCCTACCACTGGGTGCAATTTCCAGTGTCAACAATTCTGGCACGCCTAGTGGGATTGCAAGTTTTTAATTAGTAAAGTTGCAGGGTTAGTCGCTGATCCTGTTACAGCAGAAGAACCACCAATATAGCACCGTGCACGTCAACAATTCTGACACGCCTAGTGGGACAAGTTTTTAATGCAATAGAGTTTCAGGATTGATGTTGGTCCTGTTACATCAAATTGATTTCTTTAGTATTTGGTGACTCTGAGTTATATCCATTGGTTAAGCAGTTCTGGTATCGCACCATCAAGAAATAGTTTTTTGGTATGTGTAAATTCCATCATTTTAAGCTATGGACTCTATTCTTTTTGGCCAGCATGGCTATGATCCTTACTAGCCTTATGGTGATCCTTATCATGCCCAATATGGCTAGTCTCAACCCTACTACGAGCTATATCCCCCTTTTGCTCAGTCTTCTCATTATGTCGCTTCTCCCACTCAACCCAATCTTTTCACCAATCAACTAGTTTCTGCCTTCAAGCAAGCACTACTGGGATATGACAAATATGTAATTGATCTTAACACTAGAAGGGGATGCAACCAAGAAATTCTTGATCATGTTGTCCATCAAGTGAGGAATGCATTGGATTAGGTTAAAAAAGAATGGGCTCCTGTTGAAAGAGCGAATTGGCACAGGCTTTCAAATGAGATGCTAGATGTGAGCGATTTAATTACATCTGTGGAGGAGAAGCTACGTGTGCATGAGAGGTAGCCTTACCAAGTTTATCAACCTGCATACTCACTGCCCAAAACATCATATCATTCATATACAACCCCTGCTTTTGAGCCAAGTTGAGCCTGTCAAAGTCTATTCCCCAATCATGTTGAGGAGAATTCTGAAACAGCGAATCTTGTGTTTAAGGCTAATCTGGATAGACAGATCGAATTGGAAAACCTTCAGATGCAGCAGTCCATTTTGGCAGCAAGGAAAGTAGAATCAAAATCTTCATTGTCCTCTCACATTGAGGCCCAATCATCCCTAAAGGAAATGCCCAGTCCAAATTTTTTGAGCTAGAATCAAGTGGTTGAATCTCAAAACAGCAAAGAGGAGAAAGACGTCATCCAAAATGAAGAAGTGCAAAACGAGGATGACCTGGCCAAGCGGATTGAGGAACTAGAAGAAAAGATGAGACTACTAAGAGAGAGAGAGAGATGGAGCTTTCAAACGCTGCAAACCAGCCAATGCCAAAAGGTATCCCTTTCACCAATCCATAAGCTAAATTTAATATTGATGAAGTGCTAGTGAAGTGGAAGGATGAAAATCAAGAGGTTTTGGCCCAAGGTCTGCCCCCTCCTATTCTAGAGAAGACTCCCTCTTGTATGCTGAATCCTTTCTACCAGATGGTGATTGCTCATTCTGGCTCATCCAATGCATCAATCAGTCCTGCCCTCAATCTTGTGCACCTGGCTTTCCAACACGCCTCTCTTCAGGCAGATTTCCCTTTGCATGAGCAGACCCTCCCAATCATTCCCCAGCCTCCTCAAGACTTTCAACATGATCTCCAAATTCCAAGCTGGAAGGAGGAGCATCATGAACTAGCCCAAGAACTTGAAAATGACAAAGTTGTTGCCTGCTCACAAAAGTAAGAGTCCAATCCTAATATCATGAGCTAGAAGCAAATAGTTGAATCTTGGACTAGCAAGGAGGAGGAGGAATATTTCAATCTAATTCTTGAAGAAGAGGCTATTCCCACCCCTGATAATGATTATGACTTTCGGGAAAGGCTTTTCCAGGAAGATTTGGATAGGCAAATTGTAGAATTGGAGTCTAGAGCAAGTCTCCTCAGCAAACATGTGATGGATGTTTCAGATCAAATTGCAGATTTTGTGTCTGAATGCATCCATCCATACACCTCCAAGAAAGCTATCAGGCCTTGCCTGATATGGATTTTGCTCAGTTTAGGATTGACCAGGGAGACTTCATGATTGCAACTGAGGAGAAAATTGAGCAAAGTGATGTGGAGGAGCATAGGCAATCTCTTGTTCATGTTTTGAATAATTCATTTGAAGGTGTTAAGGTAGGTTGTGCTACTCTCCAGGCAGGTTGTGAGTTGGTTAAAAATGAAGAAGGCAGCATTGGGTTTCAAACAAGCATGCAAAGAGGTTATAGTTTTTTAGATTTACCTCTTCACGGGGTTGGCGAATTTGAAGATATCTTCTTTGAAATCATCAAGGAAGATGGCCATACCATGGGACTCGAGCATGAGGCAAAGGATAATGAGCCAGTCAATGATGCATATCAAGAGGCTTTTGGTGATGAGCTGGCAGAAATTGACTTCTTGATGGAATGCACCAATAGAACAGACCAGCATTCAACAAGCCTCCAGGAACAAGCAATATATATATATATATATATATATTGGAGGCATGTATGATTCTGGTCCATTCGGATTCCAGCCAAACCAGGTGACCGAAAAGAAGAGCAAGTCACCATTTCTCTTTTCCATTCAGCTACTTGCCTGGCCCCATAAGTCTTCTTACCAGGAAAGGGACTTAAGAAGTTTTCCATTTGATCCAGGAGGGAGGCAAGCTTTCTTGGTTAGCTATAAATAATAGTTTGTTTTCAGTTTCTCTCCTGCTTTTCCTAAGTGCAGTTTGCATAGGTAGTATTATTTAGCCTTGTGTGTTTCCCTTTTAGTGTGGGGTAAAAGCTTCATGTTTGATTCTCGAATCTTTCAAGCTGTTGCTAATTCTTTTATCACTGCATCTGACTCCACGCCCAATGGATTTTAAGGAAACTAGATTCTAAGCATAGCAAGCATGCTTCCCCTATGAGTCACCAATTTGTTGACAAATTTTGCCCACAAGCAAAATTTTGGTCACCTTCTTCACTTGCTGTTCAAATGCTAGTCATTTTTGAGTTCAGCGAGTTTAGAGAGTTCATTCCATGCCCTAGTTCAGTGGTTCAACCACCCTTGGTTCAAAAGGTTCATCATTCGGTCCAAGCATCTTAGTTCATATGCGTCAAACTTTCATATCGTTGAACCAATTTTTTGGTTCAACGGGCTAGGTTCAACGTACTTAGTTCAATGGGTTCGGTTCATGGAGGTTCAACATCCTTGGTTCATTGGCACACACGGCTTAACACAATGGCTCAGATTTTAATAAAGGGAAGGATCTAAGCGCGGCTCAAATCAATGGCTTAATGCATTACTAAGCAAAGGGCCGAGTCGCTTATGACATAAAAGCAAAGGGGGCACGGCTTAAACATTCAAAACCCGCAGAGGGGAAACACAAACGAGCTCAGACATTTCTGTGGAATTTTTGTCCACAGGAAATGTCCGTGGACAAAAGTCTATAGGGAATAAATAAGGCCCGTCAAAGGTCCACGAAGATTTCAAAATCCGTTGAAACATTTAAAAGTCTACGCAACTCGTCTAAGGAAAAGCGACCCGCTGAGGTGTTAAGAAAAGAAGCGAGCCACGAAGAGACTAAGGCAGGCTGCGAAGGAATAATGAAGGCGAAGGAGCCAGCATAGATCCGATGATGTTCTCAAGGACGTCGAAGGTAAAAGAACGAATTAGCCGTTTGCTTTCAAAGCAAAGAAAGCGCTAGCCAAGAAGGAGCTCAAAATGCAGCGACCTGCCAAAATGTTTGCCCAAGGGGCCAAATGAACTAGATGAGACAAAATGACAAAGTGACAAAAAAGGAGAATGACATGGTGCAAAAGTGACAAGGCAGTCCAAGTGGCAAAGTGCATGTGATTTATTGCCTATTAATCCCAAATGGCACAAATAATATACAACAGGGTCTGTGCATTTAAAATAGGGGACAAATTTCATCTGTTGACAGAAAAGAGGTGTGACCCATGTTTTTACATTAAAGCTCAAATGCCAAAGTCAAATTTGGTGATTATACAGCATGGTTCTAGCAGGCTTCTTCTAGAATGATGACAACACAACAGTGTTTTCCTCTTTCCAATGAGACGCGACTTGCAACTTGTCAAAGAAGCACCAAGTTCTCTTCTTTCTTTTCTCATATATATTGTAACTTCTCATTTTTTAGAAGGGGGAGATCTTCCACATTTTTTAAAGGGTGCAGCTCTGCAAAAATTTCACTTGAATCAATACAAATGCAATTTTTACCTCCATTTGGATAGACATTTTGTGTATGCATTGAATGTTTACTTGTGTCCAGTCATTGTCTTTTAATGCTCTCACAGGTTTCAGAAGACCAAAACAGAGGAGTTACCTACAGTGCACATTTCATAGTGCCTCAGTGATTTTCTATTTTTTGTGTTTTCATGAAAGCCCCCCTGCCAGTCTTTGCAGCCAGGTCATTTCTGCCAAATGTGTAGAGTATATGTGTATTTGTCTGATTCTGAGAGTGGATGTGTGAAGGTCAACCTTATTTTTGGTGCATCACCTCTTTTAGAGTAGGCTTGTTTTTTCCTACATTCTCTTTCTCCCTTTTCATCCCTCCCTTATATATATATATATATATATATATATATATACATATATATATATATATACATATATATATATATATATATATATCTGTGTGTGTGTGTGTTTTGCACTTGCTGGAAACAACATAATGCATCGAAGGGAGCTATCCCTTATCTAAAGACTCTCCTCTCCTGCTTCACTGTCCCACAAGAGAGAGAGGAGTTTCCATGTTGCGAGGAGAGGGCAGGAACTTATTTTCCTGCCACTGGGTGCAATCTCCAGCGTCAACAAGTTGATGATGTTGTTAGTGTAATTTTGAATGAAGAAATTTGTAGGAAAAGCATAGGAGAATCATCAGGTAATGCTTTAAGTGTTGAAAGCAGGGGAAAGCAAAGAGAGAAGAACAAGCGAAGGAAATCAAGGTCAAAGATAGGCAGTAGATCCAAATCTAAAAATGGAGGAATAACCTGCTGGAATTGTGGATAGAAAGGGCATGTAAAGAAAGATTGTTGGTTGGTAGAAGATCAGCATAAAAAAAATGAAGACACAAAAGATGCAGGTATTGTTGCATAGGATGCTCTTGTATGTTCTTTGGATAAAGTGGAATCTTGGTTTTAGATTCTGGTGCCTCTTTCCATGCAACCCCAAATAGAGAATTTTTCCATGATTATGTCCATGGAGACTTTGGAAAAATTTATTTAGGGGATGGTAGGCCTTGTCAAATGGTTGGAAAAGGGGAACTGTAGCTAAAATTGCAGAAAGGCAACACATGAGTGTTGAAGGATGTCATGCATGTCCCAATCCTGAAGTAGAATTTGATTTATGTAGGAAAGTTGGGTGATGAGGGATGCACAGTAACTCTCACAGTGGAATCTTGGAAAGTTTTCAAGGGTGCACTTGTTTTAGCAAGAGGTAAGAAAGTAGGTACACTTTATCTATCTACTTGTATTATTGATTTTCCTTCTGTTTTATCTACTTCAGATGTAGATGCAAAGATGTGGCTATATAGGCTTGGTCACATGAGTGAGAAGGGAATGGATGTTCTTAAGTCAAATGGTAAGCTTTCAGGCTTGAAAAGCATAGATCAAGATTTCTGTAAGCAACAAAAAAAGGTGAGATTTCTTAAAACTGGGTCAACAAAGAAGGGAGCTTCTATTAGAGGATCACAATATTGCATAAAGAGGAAATCTGATGTTTTTGACAATGATAAGAATAGGAAAGCCTTGGTTTTTAAGGAGAAAATGATGGACATAGATCAGCTTAAGAGACTAAATAATTCTGAGTAGGGCATTGTTGAGTTGGACAAGGTTATGATCCAGAATGAGCTCACGAGTAAAAATCATCATTCATAGGAAAACACAGTTACTGACGTCGGTCAGGTGAGAACTGATGTTAAACAGACAAGAATTGACGTCGATCATGTGCAGACCAAATTCGGTGATGTCAGGCAGTTAAACACTGACGTCGATTAGGTAACTAACGTCGGTGGGCAGGTGGACATCGACTTCGGTCAGGAAACCAATGTCAGTGATCAAGAGGAATCAACATCGATCGGGTGCAGACCAAGGTTGGCCAGAGGTGACCGAGATCAGTCACTATCAGAACAAATTTTGGGTGGACAATAAGTTGTTAAGGAGTCTCAAATGCCCATGTGGAGGTCTGAAAGGGTAAGTAAGCCTCAAATTTGTTATTCCCCTTCTTTATACTACTTGTTGCTCATTGATGGTCAAGAACCAAGAAGTTTTGAAGAGGTAATGCAGGTAGAATCTAGGAAATGGTGGGAGCATGGCATGAATAAGGAAATTGATTCCTTGGGAGAGAACCAAACGGGAGATTTAGTAGAGTTGCTAGCCAGAAAAAAATCACTGAAAGATGAATGGATTTACAGGTTAAAGAAAGGAGAGAATGGATAGGTGAGATAGAAGGCCAAGTTATATGGTCTTGAGCAAGTTGTAAGACAATGGTGTTTAAGGCTTGACAGGTGTATGACAAAGTATGGCTTTATGCAATGTCAATGTGAGCATTGTGTTTATTTTACCAGGTTGGATAATGGTCACGACATTATCCTGTTACTGTATGTAGTGTATATGCTTGTTGCAAGGTCACACATGTAGGAAATTGCTGAGCTAAAGGTAAAATTAGTTTAGAGATTTTCCATGAAGGATTTGGAAGCAGGAAATAAAATCCTTGGCATGAGTATTTCTAGAGACAGGGAATGTCACAGGTTGATTTTGTCTCTAGAGGATTATGTGAATAAGGTAGTGGAGAGGTTCAATATGCAAGATGCAGAACCAGTTAGCACACCTATCGTTGGATAGTTCATAGAACAGTGTCTTAAATCACATGATGAGGTTGAGTACATGAGTACTAGACTTGATATTACCCAAGCAGTGGGAGTTGTCAGCAAGTTTATGGCCAATCCAAGAAAGGAGCACTGGAAAGCAATTCAGTGGATTCTTAGGTATTTGAGAGGGACCAGCAGCAGGTTTTCATGCTATGCAGGGTCAAGCACTTCTCTACATGGGTATGTAGATTTAGATATGGTAGGTTACTTGGATGATAGGAGAAGCACCATAGGATATGTGTTCATTATTGGTGGAATGGCGGTTAGCTGGATATCAGAGTTGCAGAAGGTTGTTGCAGTCACGGTGGCTAGCAAAGATATAAACCCTGCAGATATGTTAACAAAGCCAAGAACAAAGGAGAAGTTGAATCTTCATTCAACTTTTGTTGGTCTTCAAGATTAAACTTGAAGAGGGATACAAGCTAGGAAACAAAATTAGAAGAGGTACAGGTACAGGTGCAACTATTTATCTTCAAGTGGGAGATTGTTAAGTTGTGGAGCTAAAAGCTTCACTGATGTAAATGGTGGAGGTTTTTGAGTGTTAAAGTAACCGACATTGGTCTGATCAACTGACATCGGTCATATTCAATTACATACTAACTGACATTGGTTAGGGGTCGACCGACATCAGTCAAACAGAAACTGACGTTGACAACCTATGTGTGTGTGCGTTTGCATGTGTGTGCATTTGCAAGAAAAGGAAGATAGCTTGTTAATTCACGATGCAGCTACTGCAGAGGAACCAACTATCATAAAGGATTAGACATTGGACCTGAAGCATTTTCTTACTACTGGTGAGTGCCCACAAGGTCTTGATAAGACTAGAAGAAGGTATTTTAAACTCCAGTCTCTCCCTTATGTCTTGATTGATGAAGTATTGTTTAGGAGGGATTGATCTGTGGTCCTCTTGAGGTGCATTGACCCAAACCAGGCTGATAAGGTATTCGCTGAGTTCCATGATGGGCCAGCAAGCAGTCACTTCACTCCTAGAGCTACGACAGTAAGGATAATGAGAGCTGGCTATTTTTGGCCTACTCTTTTCAAGGTCCCCCATGCTTGGGTAAGAATGTGCCAGAAGTGTGCACTTTTTGATGAAAAATAGTGATTGGCTACCATGCCTCTACAGCCCATTCAAGTTGAGCAGCCATTCATGCAGTGGGGCCTAGATTTCATAGGAATGATCAATCCTCCTTCCAGTGCTGGGCACAAATGGGTGCTGACTGCTATGGATTATTTCACTAGGTGGGTGGAGGTCGTCGCTTTGAAAGAGGTGAATGAAAGCGCAGTCTTGGACTTCTATGAGGACCTAGTAATAAGATTTGGGGTCTCAACCACCATAATCTCAAATAATGCCTTGGTTTTTTTGGGAACTAAAACTAGTGAATGGGCGCTGAAGTATGGAATATACCTCAACACTTCATCAAATTATTTTCCGCAGGGGAATGGGCTGGCTGAGTTCACCAACAAAAATTTGATCAGAATCATAAAGAGGACTATGGAAGAAAATCCAAGGACTTGGCATCCCAAGCTAAAGACAGCTCTATGGGCCGACTGAATTACCCCAAAGAGAGTAATCAAAAATTCTCCATATACGCTCATGTATGGAAGGGAAGTAAGGCTTCCCATCTCGCTTGAATTGCCAGCATTGGATCTTGCCTACTAGAAACAATTTGAAAAAGGAACCAACATCGAGCTAAGCTTGGAAAATATGCAAAATTTGACGCCCTATGGAGCGTTCCTTACATGATCACTCAGTGCAAGCAGCAAAATGCGTTCCAACTTTCTAGGTTGGATGGTGAAGAACTACTTTCTAGGTTGGACAGTGAAGAACTACATATCTCAGTTATTGGTATACATCTGAAGCGTTGCCACTAATTTTTTGGTTTTGCTTGTAACTCTTCCCTATCTACCACACAAACTAAAGCTTTTGTAGCCAAGTTTTCCAAGTAAGAGTTTCATTTGGAGAATGATGCCGCATTTTGTGGTTTGGAATCGCAATCACGTATAGACAAAGACCAAATTTTAGAGGTACAAGATTGGAAGTTGTTGGATTCACTTCTACAAGATGTAAATAGTAGCGAGTCTCCAAATTTAGAGGACTTTCCTCCTCTAGACTTGGAGGATATTGATTTTATTTTCTTGGAGGATATTGATTTTATTTTCAAAAGCTAGATTGACATAAGATCGGTGGGATTTCCAAATTAGCATTAATATACGAGAATCCGGTAGGAGATGCAAAGAGTGTTTATGGATAAAACACTACAATTCTTTAATCTTCTTATATAACTGCAAATTAGTATAAATTTTTTTTTGTAGAACACAACATGGACAAATACAATGGTTTTGGCAATTTTTTTCCCAGGCCTTTAAATGTTGTGTGCTTGGAAGAAGAATGAAAAGTATGTGTGATGAATTTAGTGATTCACCTATGTAGTTTGGAGGTTAATGAATGTGTCAAAGTAAACTTTTTGATTAATGTGGATTGACTTGAAATTAGACAACTGAGTCCTCGCGATAACCCCACTTATATGAAAGGAAAAATAAAACTTAAATATACATAGGCTTTCAATGTTCATATGGTAAGGGAGTTTTTTTTTTTGGAAAATTGAGTGAAGATTTTATTGTTTAATATTGAGTCACATTTTCTGATTTTATTAACAAGATGTTATATATGTCATCTGTTTGAATTGTAGCTAGGTATTCAACATTTTCCATAATATTTTTTTAGAAATGCCTAACAAATTTTGTATCCTTATTAGATATTATGTTGCACGATGATTTATAAGTAATAGTTATGTACATATTATTGTTAGGCTTTTCCCATGCAACAAAATGAATTAATTTGGAAAACCTATATATAGTAAAAAAATATAATCATGCCCTTTCAACATTTTAATAAATCTTAAAATAAAGTCCATGTTGATATATTTTTGTGGTCTCTTTATAATAGTATCCCCTTGGTTGATACAATCCTATGTTCTTACTTATTCCTTCTACCAACTAGAAAATCTTACATTCCTTCACATACTTTCATACATTCATATGCATCATAAGCCAAAATTAAATCTTAATTATCTACAAAAATGTTTTATCATTATAAAAATGCTCAATGAATCATCCACTATGCTTCTCTTTGATCAAATTTTCATTCATGATTCACCTTTGGGTATACATAATTGTTTTCTTTTGATTAACAATCCTTCGTGTAGGAAAGAATCTAACCATGATGTTCAATGCATACTCAATGGTTCTAAAAATTCTTTTCATACATCCTTGAAACCCTCATCTTCTACATACAACTCGTCCATATAATCAAATCACACTACTTCCACTTGTATCTCATTCAACAAGAGATACCTTCTACTTGACATATCTACAACTCTATTAGACTTTGCACTTCTATGTTTCCACACAAATGAATAACTTTGTAGGAATTCTAGCCACTTCATATTTATTTAATTTAAATTACCTTGAATATTTATGAATAATAGTGCTTGATGGTATATGTACAACATAAACTCTTTAGGCGCTAAATAATTCCTTTTCTGCTTGAGTGTTTGCACTATGGCATTGAATTCTTGATCATAAACTAAATATTTTATCTTTTCGTCATTCATTTTCTCACTGAAGTAAGCAATGGGCATACCTTCTCAACTCAACATAATTTCTATTATTGTACCACTCACATCATATTCAACCTGAAAAGCCTTGTTGAAATCTCAAAATGCTAACACTAGCCATTCAATCACTTCCCTCTTCAAAATCTAGAAGTTATGTTATTCTTATGTTGTCTAAAGAAACTCTTTGTTATCACCTTTCATGTCTTCTATGATAAGTGTGCATGACCCACTAAACTTGTGGATGAAATTATGGGAAAGGTGAGTGCAACAATTTGATGAGCCGAAAAGTGGCACCACCAAAAAAAATGTTTTTGGATGAGTTCATGGAAAGCGAAATGATTATTTATTTTGAAGGGGAAAAAATATCAAAACCAAAATGGATAATCATCCTAAAAATAGATATTTTTTCTAATTGAATATAAGAAATTAAGTCGACTCTAGGTATTCTAAAATTGGTTTCGAATATGTAGGAGTTATAAAAGATAGTTTTTTAAAATCCAATCTAGTTAGTACTTAGTCATTTTCAAGGTTTCAATATTGAAAATAAAGTTTTGTGGATGTAATTTTTGCACCCAACGTCCGTTTTGAGCAAAACAATAATTATTTTGTAGGTTTTTGGGTCTTCTAGATAGATTGTTGATGTTTGTAGAAGTTCTAGGTGTGCTAAAATCAAGTTTTACAAACCTTGCATATCTAAGAGATAGTGAAAGCTGAGAGGATATTGACACACTAATTCACATATACACTAATTGAGTGTATCTTAAGTAAAAATTTGGTGTTTATATATAATATTTTATAAGATAAATTTAGGTAAGGATACTTGATTAACCTTGATTTAGTACTTGAGAGTACCATATGTCATTTTATCGTGATCGAATGTTGTTATTTGAGAATTTTTTACTGAATTAAGCCCCAATTACATGCAGTTGAATATAAATTTGTACCTAATCAGGGTCTAACCTATTCAATTTTTATCAAATAATGACATTTGATCACAAAATAAAAACAAATGGTGCTAATCACCTTCTCCTATCTGAAAGTAGTGAATCAAAACATAATTTAGCTAAGTTTTCTCAAATTATGACATTTGGTCATGATATAATAACAAATGGTGCTCATATAGGACCAATTTTACCTAAATATACATAAGTTCTTCTAATCACACCTAATATAACCTAGGTGACTTTATTATTATCACTAAGGGATGATGTTGGGGTGTCACTAAGGGGTGACATTATTGTCATCTTTAAAGATAACTTAGTGATTATGTACTCATTTTCTCTTAATTGAGTCTCTAATTAAACCAATTACTCATTTGGTTTAATGAGGGTTGTAACCTGGGGTTCAATTGAATCCCATTAACCTAATTGTGACTACATGATGTGACTTTGAGCTCAATATATTCTAATTAAATATTTGATCGAACCAATTATTCATTTGATTTAATGATAGATGTAATTTAGAATAATCAAACTCTATCCACCTAATTACGACTATATGATATGATTTAAGATATTTTTAATCCATATTACTTTGGCAAATGACATGTCATCATTACTTTATTATTCATATTCAATTTTCACCATCCTTTTAAAGATTAGATTTATAATTTATAAATAAAAAACCCTGTTAATTGTAAAAATCTCAAGATTAAGAAGACCTTACTTACCGTGGTTTTCAAAATTTTATATGGGATTTTGTGTCAGGATCTTAACAAGAACAATTGATTACTTTTGCAAGCAACTAAACACGAAATTATACTAGAATTAAAAGTAACTAGAAATCAGAATCAGCAAAGAATAAGAGATACAAGAAACAATGAAAACTTGTATTAAACTCTTCCAGAAGGAAATATAATTGAAGAAATCACACTTTCTTCCACACCTCCTAGATGTACAGATCTCTTTTCCTCAAGAGTTCTCTCTCACAATTACAAACACAATTTAGCTACTTGAATTGTCTATATTACCTCTTACAATCTATGAAGATCTATCCCTATTATATAGAATTAGGGATCATGAGCTATGCATTCACAATCATTAGATACACCTCCTAATCAAAGGCTCAAATTAGTCCTGCCAAAGATAGAGACGCGGACTCAAGACTAACACTGAATCTTATCATGCAAACATTTTGTTATCCCATGAAAATAGACTTCTAGAACACACAGGTGACCAACGTCGGTCCCTGTTTGCCTGCATATGATCGACGTTGGTTGATCCATAATTAACATCGATAGCCTCCAGTCAATCCCTGACTGACGTCAGTGACTGTGTAAATACAACAACCTTAGAATTTGCTCATTCGTGAAGCTTTTAGCTCCACAACTCAATAATCTCTCACTTGGAGATAAACAACTGCACCTGTACCTGTACAACAACATCTTCTAGCTTCTCCATCTTCAAGCTCAATCTTGAAGACCAACAAAAGTTGAATGAAGATTCAACTTCTCCTTTTTTACCGGCTTTGTTAACATATCAACATGGTTCTCATCTGTATGGATCTTTTCCAGCTTCAACTCACCATCCTCCAATACATGTCTAATGAAGTGGTACCTAAGCTGTATATGGTTGGTTCTTGAATGAAAAGCTGAATTCTATGCCAAATGAATTGCACTTTGACTGTCACTTTATAATCTATCACTCTCTTGCTCCTTTCCCAACTCTTCCATGAACCATGTCATCCATATCATCTCTTTGCTAGCCTCTATGACTGCAATGTATTCTGCCTCTGTAGTAGACAAGGCAACAACCTTTTGCAACTTTGAAATCCAGCTAACTGGCGTTTCACCAACAGTGAACACATATCCTGTGGTGCTTCTCCTACCATCCAAGTCACCTACCATATCCACATCTACATATCCATGTAGAGAAGAGTTTGACCCTCCATAGCATAAATGCCTACTGCTGGTCACTCTCAGATATCTGAGAATCCACTGAACTGCTTTCCAGTGTTCCTTCCCTGGATTGGCCATAAACTTACGGACAACTCCCACTGCTTGAGCAATATTAGGTCTAGTACATACCATTACATACATTAAGCTTCCAACTGCAGAATCATATGGAACTCTACTCATGTACTCTACCTCATCATGTGATTTTGGACACTGTTCTTTGCTCAACCTGAAGTGTCCAGCCATAGGTGTGCTTACTAGTTTTGCATCCTACATATTGAACCTCTCCAACACCTTGTTCACGTAATCCTCTTGAGACAAAATCAACATGTGATTTTTCATGTCTCTCTTAATACTCATGCCAAGAATTTTCTTTGCTGCTCCCAAATTCTTCATAGCAAATGTGTGAGCTAATTTTACCTTAAGCTCAATAATATCCTGCATGTGTGAACCTATAACAAGCATATCATCTACATACAGTAACAAGATAATATATCTACCATTATCTAATCTCTTAGAATAAATACAATGGTCAGATTGACATCTACTGAAGCCATGCTCAGTCATAAACCTGTCAAACCTCAAATACCATTGTCTAGGAGCTTGCTTAAGACCATATAAGCTCTTCTTCAACCTGCACACAAGCTTCTCCTTACCTTTGACCTCAAAACCTTCTGGCTGATCCATATATATTTCTTCATCCAAATCTCCATGAAGAAATTTTGTCTTAACATCAAGCTGTTCAAGATGCAAATCCTCAATAGCAAATAAAGACAATACAGTTCGAATAGAAGTCATTTTTACTACAGAAAAAAAAAATTCACCAAAATCAATACCTGGTTTCTGTCCAAATCCCTTTACTACCAACCTGGTCTTATGTCTCATTTATCCATTCTCACCTTCTTTTAACCTGTAAACCCATTTGTTTTTCAGTGCTCTCTTACCAGTTGGCAACTCAACCAAATCCCACGTTTGGTTCTCTTTCAAGGAATCAATCTCCTCATTCGTGCCAAGCTCCCACTGTTTCCAAAATTCTACCTGCATTGCTTCATCAAAACTCTCTGGTTCTCCACCATCAGTGAGCAACAAGTATAATAATGAAGGGGAATAATGAATTGGAGGTTTACTTACCCTTTTTGGCCTCCTCTTGGGTGTTTGAGACTCACTTTCAGCTTGCTATCCACCCAAATTCTCTGTCAGTGACTGATCTTGGTCATCTCCAGGTCTGTACTTGACTGACGTATGTTCCACCCAATCAATGTCAATTTTTATCTAACCGACGTCGGTTACTATCTGACCAACATCAATTCCTGCCTGACTGACATCAGTGTCTATGTTTTTCTGGAATTGATTTCTCACGAGCTCATTTTGGATCACAATCTCATCTAAATCAACCTTGCCTTGCTCAAAATTATTCAGCCTCTTGAGTTGATCACTGTACGTCACTTTGTCATTGAAAACAACATCACGGCTTCTAATAATTTTGTTAGTTCCTAGATTCCACAATCAGAATCTAAAATCTCCAGAGCCATAACTAATAAAAGTGCACCTCATAGATTTAGCATCCAGCTTCTTTCTATTTTCTTTATCAACGTGCATAAAAGCTTCAGAACCAAAAACTCTGAGAAATGAAAGATCTACCTTTTTACCTGTCCAAGCCTCTTCTGGAATTCCACCATCCAGAGTAGTAGAGGATCCTCTATTAATCAGGTAAGCCACAGTATCTACAGCTTCTGCCCAAAACTATAAGGGCAAACTAGCATGCAACCTCATACTCTGTGCACGCTCTAATATTATTCTATTCATCCTTTTAGTAACTCCATTTTGCTGAGGTGTCCTTGGAACCATCCTTTGCCTACGTATTTCATTCATAGAATAGTAACTTTCAAATTTATTGTTGCAGTACTCACCACCATTATCAGATCTAAGGCACTTCAATCTCATACCTGTTTCATTCTCAACTAAAGCTTTCCATTTTTTAAATGTGTCAAATACATCAGATTTCTTCTTTATGCAATAAACCCATATCTTTCTTGTAGCATCATCAATGAAAGTAATAAAATACTGTGATCCTCCAATAGAAGCTACCTAAGCTGGTCCCCACACGTCTATGTGAACAAGCTCCAACTTGTGCCTCCTCCTTGTTGGCCCAATTTTTAAAAACCTCACTCTCTTCTGTTTTCCAAAAATACAATGCTCACAGAAATCTAGATCTATGCTTTTCAAATATGAAAGCTTACCTTTTGACTTAAGAACTTTCATTCTCTTCTCACTCATGTGGCCGAGCCTATAGTGCCATAACTTTGCATCTACATCTGAAGTAGATAATACAGAAGGAGAATAATCAGTAATACAATTACATAAATAGAGAGTACCTTCTCTTTTACCTCTGGCTAATACAAGTGCACCCTTGGACACTTTCCAAGATTCAGCTGTGAGAGTTACTGTGCAACCAGCATCCCCCAACTTTCCTATAAAATCGGATTCCTCTTCAGGATGGGTACATGCATGACATCCCTCAACACCCATGTGTTGCCATTCTGTAATTTCAGTTACACTTTTCCTTTGCCAATAATTTTACAAGGCTCATCATCCCCTAAACAAACTTTTTCGAAATCTCCCTGGACATAATCATTGAAAAATTCTCTATTTGGGGTTGCATGAAAAGAGGCACCAGAATCTACAACCCAAGATTCTATTCTATTATCCAAAGAAAGTACAAGAGCATCTTGTGCAACAATACCTTCAACTTTTGCTACTTCTTTACATTCATGCTGATGTTTTTCTTTAATCGGCAACCAACAATCTTTCTTTCCATGCCCTATCTTTCCACAATTCCAACAGGTTATTCTTCTTCCATTTCTAGATTTGGATCTTCTTCTCATCTTTGACTTAGACCTTGATCTCCCTTGCTTGCCCTTCTCTTTTTTCCTTCCCCTTCTTTCAATACTTAAAGCATTACCTGATGATTCCCCTGTGCTTTTCCTGTGAGTTTCTTCATTCAAGATTACACTAATAATATCATCTACTTTCAAGATATTTATAGCAGATGCAGTATTACTAACTGCCATTACCAAACTATGCCGAATTTCAGGCAAAAAGCATAAAATTAAGAGAGCCTTAATTTCATCATCAAAAACTATTTTGACTGAATTTAACTAATTTATTATTGCATGGAAATCACTAAGATGACTAGATACAGATCCACCTTCCTGCATTTGCAAATTAAATAATTGCTTCATAAGATATACCTTATTTGAAGCTAAGGGCTTTTCATATAAATTTGTCAAAGTATCCATCAACTCTACCATTTTCTGTGCCTATGACAATTTGGAAATCATAGAAGATGTCAGGCTCAACCTTATGGATCCCAGAGCCTTTCTATCAAAAACATTTCATTCTTCATCTTGCATATCTGTGGGCTTGCTTGAAACCCCACCCAACGGTAAGTACAAATCTTTTTGATACAAAGAATCTTCTATCTACATCCTCTATAATTGATAATTCTTGCCGTTAAACTTCTCCATTCTCAGTTTACTTTCCTCTGCCATTGTTATACTCCCACTCAAACAGAAACCCCTGTGAGTGACCTGTAATCAACACACACTAAACAGATCTAAAACCACCTGTTAGTGAATGCAAGCTCTGATACCACTTGTCAATAGTATCACTTGGTGAACCTAGCTCTGATGCCACTTGTCAGGATCTTAACAAGAATAATTGATTACTTTTGCAAGCAACTAAACACAGAATTAAACTAGAATTGAAAGTAACTAGAAATCAGAATCAGCAAAGAATAAGAGATAAAAGAAACAATGAAAACTTGTATTAGACTCTTCCAGAAGGAAATACAATTGAAAAATCACACTTTCTTCCACACCTCTTAGATGTACAGATCTCTTTCCCTCAAGAGTTCTCTCTCACAATTACAAACACAATTCAGCTACTTGAATTGTCTATATTACCTCTTACAACCTATGAAGATCTATCCCTATTATATAGAATTAGGGATCATGAGCTATGCATTCACAACCATTAAATACACCTCCTAATCAAAGGCTCAAATCAGTCCTGCCAAAGATAGAGACGCAAACTCAAGACTAACACTTAATCTTATCATGCAAACATTCTGTTATCCCACAAAAATAGACTTTTGAAATGCACAGATGACCAACATCAGTCCCTGTCTACCTGCGTATGACTGACGTCAGCCGATCCATAATTGATGTTGGTAGCCTCCAGTCGATCCCTGACTGATGTCGACGACTGTGTAAATACAACAACCTCAGAATTTGCTCATCCGTGAAGCTTTTAGCTCCACAACTCAATAATTTGGAATGAGTGGTGATGTGATAAGAGATCAAAACATCATCATTGGAAATGGAATGTTCTTTAATATAGTTTTTCCCATTTGCACGATACAAACACCCATATGTCTATTTTGAGTTCGATCGCAGTTTTGATTGAATTTTATCCAAGATTATCTTAGAGCTTGATAAATCTAATATTATTCCTACCCTAATTCAAAAAAATAAATGAAAACAACATATAACTCCACCAAAAAAAATGCATATTTTTTTTAATTTTTTTTAAATTATATAAAATTACATAATCTGAGGGCCACTGTGATGCTTCATTATCTCTTGATGATATTTTTCGTACTCTGTATTGCATGAGTAATGATAAAGATATGATCATTGATGGTTTCCCTTGAAAATTATATAAAAAATACTTGGGATTTTGTTGGGCCTAACTTGCTACAAGTTTACAAAGAAGTTTTACAGAAAAAATATTTGGTATCTCTTAAAGGAAAAATCAAATTTATACCTAAGACCAATGATCTTGAGCTTATTACCATTTGGCACCCTATCACCCTCCTTCACGTGTTTTAAAAAATCCTTGATAAATCTCTTTCCAACCGCATCTGACTCATTTTACCTACCATTATCAGAATAGATCAAACGAATTTTAACCAAAAAATAAATATATTCGTAACAACCTTATTATTGTTCGAGAAGGAATGAAGTCGGTGAGAGCATCTCATCAGCAAACCATTTTTATCAAATTAGATTTTGAAAAAGAGTGTGATAGGATTGAGTGGCATTTTATTCTTACTATACTTCAAGCTCTTAGCTTTGGCCAATTTTTTATTTTGGTTGTCCAAACTCTATTATTGGAAACCTTGGCTTGTCTCACTATCAATGCAAAGCTTGTAATGGAATAAAACCCAAGGTTATAGAAAAAGTATGATGCCCATGCCAAAGTGGTTACACCATTAGAAGTGGAATTGGATTCATTTAGGAGAGAAATTCAATTTTTTTTGGCATTCCCTTTGCCTTTAATAGTTCCCCTACTAAGCTTTGGCAATATGCCATTAACAGAGTGGATAAAAAGGTTGAGTATTAGGTCACCAAATCCCTCTCTTTAGCAGGAACTTCCAAGTGTGTACTAAGATTCTTGACACTACTCATGTTTACACACCTCCTATTGGCCCCCCTCTAAATCCTCCTATGAAAAATTGGTGAAGATTCTCACAGATTTTCTATGGTCTAATGCCAAACAAACTCAAGGGTTCCACATGGTTTCTTGGGATATTTATTGTCTAACTCACAATAAACAAGGCATGGAGATTATTTATATTTATAGGCAAACCATTTCCCATTGTGATAAATGGGTTTTTACAATTATGGAAGGTAATGAATCTTGAAATTTTCTCTTAAGGCACCATATTTCTTTTTAGATTTCCCTATGGTAAGTCTAGTTGGAAAAATATTGGTTTCAACACATTAATAATAATATTTGCCTTGGTTAAAATTGAGGGCTCCTTTGGTGCTAAAAGTATTTGGAAAGCTTTTTTTTATGTCAAACCCTATTTAAAATGGGTTGTAGATGGCTTTTGTAGTGATCTTTCATTAAATGGCCATAACCTCTGGCAGTCCTCTGTTATGACAAATATTAGTCTACTTTTATCAGAGTTACCTTGTATGAAAGCTTTGAGAATTTTCAAGAAAGGAATTTAAACTATGAAAGCTTTGGTATGAGCCTGTAATTGAATTCCTTGGCCTCTGCTAAAATCTAAATTTAATTTAATTTTTTTGATTTACCTACTATTCTTCGTATTTAAGATTTAGTGTCAAATATTATGCTTCTCAAATTAGGTTTGCAATCTCCACGTTCTTAGTGGAAAGATTGGAGATGGAATTGTGATAATCATTTCAAGAACTACTCTCAAGGCCTCTTTTATCAAATCATGAGCCCATTCTCTCAGAATCTGGGGAAGCTCAATAGGCGTTGGAATCTTAAATCCTGACCCAAGACTTGGCTTGTCCAACTCAACAGAATATTGTCTACTAAGCTTGAGCCCTTTGGTGTCTGGTATATCAAGGCCTTCCTCCAAATTAAGTGTCTGGCATGTTCTAGATAAAAGTCATTTAAGCATATCTTTTCGACAAGCCCCAAAGCTCAATCTTCTTGGGAATGGATACAAAATTTATTTCAACCCTTCCATCTTGAGCCTTTCTAATGGCATTTGGCCCTATTTAGGGATTTGACAAATTGGTAGGGAATTATAGTTTTTTTATGGAACCTTTTCAGAGTTGTTGTTTTATGTCTATTATGGAAAGCTAGAAACTTTGAATTGTTTAATAATGAATAAACATCTTGTCATTTCACCATGAATGAAAAGGTGTTTATGATATCTATTGACCAATTTTTGCCCCATGCCAAAAATCGTTCACCCTTCCCGGCAGCAATTTGAAGAGCCAAGCGACCCGCCAAAGTATACAAGGAAAGAGTGCCCGCAAAGAAATTAAGAGGGCCCAAAGCCAGCAAGCCGCAAAAGAAGTCATAAGACTCGAGGGCGTCTTAGAGGACGTTAAAATTAATGAAGCAAAGTAGTTGTTTGCCTTCAAATGAAAAAGTGCTAAAAATGGAAAGGAGATCAAAACGCAGCGACCTGCCTGAATGTTCACCCCAGGAGCCGAATGAACTAGATAAGACAAAATGGAGGAAAACCAAAGCGACAAGTAAGGAATGAGTAAGCAGTCAGTCCAACTGGCGCTAATCTGAGAAGTGACTCCAGTAGGTGAAATAGTGCCAGTGAATTGATCAGTTGGGATGTAAGCGGCTGGTAAAGCAATCAGTTTTCTCTATTTTTCATTAAATGAGAAGGCAAATCGCGTATTAACCTTGACAAAGGCAGATTTCAAGGGCACAAAGCACACAGTTCATTAATGATTTTGAGTGACTTGTTTCCTTTCATGAATAGATGCAATAGGCCACTTGTAACCAATGAGCGCCAAATGAGCCTCTTGGACTTTCCATATATATTGCGAACTTGGTCATTTTGTAATCATCTTTTCACAAATGTTACAAGGCGCAGCCCTGTTAAAATTTCCACTTAAATCAATAAAAGTAGCTTTTTTACCTCTTCTTGGATAGATATTCTATGTATGTCCTCAGTGTTTGATTTGTGTTCAGTCATTGTCTTTTGATGCTCTCACAGGTTCAACACCAACAGACCAGATATCTACAAGGCACCATCTGGAGCTGATAGGAGAAGAGTTCTATTTTGGAGTGTAGAATAGAAGGGATTATTTATAGAGTGCCTCTTATAGCACCTTTGGTAAACCTCCTTTTTTGCATTTTTCATTTTAACCTCCCTATCAAGTTTTGCAGACTACTTGTTCTGCCAAGGGTGAAGCGTATACATGTGTTTGTCTGATTTTGAGAGTGGGTGTGGGAAGGTCATCTTGTTTTGGTGTATCACCTCCTTAGAGTAGGCTTGTTTCTTGCATTCTCCTTTCCCTTTTCATCCCCCCGATTATATAGCTATTTTCTACCTACAGTGCACATTTCACAGTGCCTCAGTGATTTTTTGTTTCCTGTGTTTTCATGAAAGCCTCTTTGCCAGTCTTTGCAACCTGGTCATTTCTGCCAAATGTGTAGAGTATATATGTATTTGTCTGATTTTGAGAGTGGATGTGTGAAGGTCGACATTGTTTTTGGTGCATCACCTATTTTAGAGTAGGCTTGTTTTTTCCTACATTCTCTTTCTCCCTTTTCATCCCTCCCTTATATATATATATATATATATATATATATATATATATATATATATATATATATATATATATATATATTTGTGTGTGTGTGTTTTGCACTTGCTGGAAACAACACGATGCATCAAATGGAGCTAGCCCTTATCTAAAGACTCTCCTCTCCTACTTCACCGTCCCACAGGCGAGAGAGGAGTTTCCATGTTGAGAGGAGAGTGCAGGAACTTGTTTTCCTGCCACTGGCTGCAATCTCCAGTGTCAACAAGTTGATGATGTTGTTAGTGTAATATTGAATGAAGAAATTCACAGCAAAAGCATAGGGGAATCATCAGGTAATGCTTTAAGTGTTGAAAGCAGGGAAAAGCAAAGAGATAAGAGCAAGCGAGGGAAATCAAGGTCAAAGATAGGCAGTAGATCCAAATCCAGAAATAGATGTATAACCTGCTAGAATTGTGGAAAGAAAGGGCATGTAAAGAAAGATTGTTGGTTGGTAGAAGATCAGCATGAAGCAAATAAAGAAGCAAAAGATGCAGGTATTGTTGCATAGGATGCTCTTGTATGCAACCCCAAATAGAGAATTTTTACATGATTATGTCCATGGAGACTTTGGAAAAATTTATTTAGGGGATGGTAAGCCTTGTCAAATGGTTGGAAAAGGGGAAGTGCAGTTGAAATTGTAGAAAGGCAACACATGAGTGTTGAAGGATGTCATGCATGTCCCAATCTTGAAGCGAAATTTGATTTCTGTAAGAACGTTGGGTGATGAGGGATGCATAGTAACTCTCACAGTGGAATCTTAGAAAGTTTCTAAGGGTGCACTTATTTTAGCAAGAGATAAGAAAGTAGGTACACTTTATCTATCTACTTGTATTACTGATTCTCCTTCTATTTTATCTACTTCAGATGTAGATGCAAAGATGTGACTCTATAGGCTTGGTCACATGAGTGAAAAGGGAATGGATGTTCTTAAGTCAAATGGTAAGCTTTCGGGTTTGAAAAGCATAGATTGAGATTTTTGTAAGCAACAGAAGAAAGTGAGATTTCTTGAAACTGGGTCAACAAAGAAGGGAGCTTCTATTAGAGGATCACAGTATTGCATAAAGAGGAAATCTGATGTTTTTGACAATGATAAGAATAAGAAAGCCTTGGTTTTCAAGGAGAAGATGATGAACATAGATCAGCTCAAGAAGCTGAATAATTCTGAGTAGGGTAGTGTTGATTTGGACAAGGTTATGATTCAGAATGAGCTCGCGAGTAAAATTCATCACTCATAGGAAAACACATTTACTGACGTCGGTCAGGTGAGAACCGATGTTAAACAAGCAAGAATCGACGTTGATCATGTCCTGACCAAAGTCAGTGATGCTAGGTAACTGAACACTGACATCGATCAAGAAACTGACATCAGTGGGCAGGTGGACACTGACATCGGTCAAGGAACCAATGTCGGTGATCAAGAGGAATCGACATCGGTCAGGTGCAGACCAAGGTCGGCTAGAGGTGACCGAGATCAGTCACTGTCAACAAATTTTGGGTGGACAACAAGTTGTTAAGGAGTCTTAAATGCCCATGTGGAGGACTGAAAGAGTAAGCCTCAAATTTGTTATTCCCCTTCTTTATACTACTTGTTTCTCACTGATGGTCAAGAACTAGGAAGTTTTGAAGAGGTAATGCAGGTAGAATCCAAGAAATAGTGGGAGCATGGCATGAATAAGGAATTTGATTCCTTGGGAGAGAACCAAATGGGATATTTAGTAGAGTTGCTAGCCAGAAAGAAAGCACTAAAAGATGAATGGATTTACAAGTTAAAAAAAAAAGAGAATGGACAAGTGAGACAGAAGGCCAGGTTATATGGTCTTGAGCAAGCTGTAGGACAATGGTGTTTAAGGTTTGACAGGTATATGACAAAGCATGGCTTTAGTCAATGTCAATGTGAGCTTTGTATTTATTTTATCATGTTGGATAATGGTCGCAACATTATCTTGTTACTGTATGTAGTGTATATGCTTGTTGCAGGGTCACACATGTAGGAAATTACTGAGCTAAAGGTAAAATTAGTTTAGAGGTTTGCCATGAAGGATTTGGAAGCAGGAAATAAAATCCTTGGCATGAGTATTTCTAGAGACAGGGAATGTCACAGGTTGATTTTGTCTCTAGAGGATTATGTGAATAAGGTAGTGGAGAGGTTCAATATGCAAGATGCAGAACCAGTTAGCACACCTATCGTTAGATAGTTCACAAAATAGTGTCCTAAATCACATGATGAGGTTGAGTAAATGAGTACTAGACTTGATATTACCCAAGCAGTGAGAGTTGTCAGCAAGTTTATGGCCAATCCAGGAAAGGAGCACTAGAAAGCAGTTTAGTGGATTCTCAGGTATCTGAGAGGGACCAACAGCAAGTTTTCATGCTATACAGGGTTAAGCACTTCTCTACATGGATATGTAGATTCACATATGGCAGGTTAGTTGGATGATAGGAGAAGCACCATAGGATATGTGTTCATTATTGGTGGAACAGCGATTAGCTAGATATCAGAGTTGTAGAAGGTTGTTGCAGTCACAGTGGCTAGCAAAGATAGGAACCCTGCAGATATGTTAACAAAGCTAAGAAAAAAGGAGAAGTTGAATCTTCATTCAACTTCTGTTGGTCTTCAAGATTGAACTTGAAGAGAGATACAAGCCAAAAAACAAAATTAGAAGAGGTACAGGTACAGGTGCAACTATTTATCTCCAAGTGGGAGATTGTTAAGTTGTGAAGCTAAAAGCTACACTGATGTAAATGGTGGAGGTTTATGAGTGTTAAAGTAATCGACGTCAGTCTGATCAACTGACATTAGTCATATTCAGTTATACAGTAAATGACATCGGTTAGGGTTAGCCGGCATCGGTCAGATAGGAACTGACATCGGCAACCTATGTGTGTGTGTGCATTTGCATGCATTTTTAGAACTTGTCTAATTTTAGACAGACAGTTAGTTTGCATGCAAAGATGAATTTTAGTCTTGAGTCTATGTTTCTAATTATTATTTGGTTTGGGATCTATTTAATAGACCCAGGGGGTTGTATTTTAATCAAGGACAAGGAAGAGATCCTTCCAAGTGTAAGATCAGTAATCTGTAGGGTGTGCAAGATCAGGGAGATCTACATGGTAAGTAAGGTCAGTTGATCTGTAGGTGTGTGTATGCAAGGTCAAAGGAGATCTGTGGGGTAACAAGATCAAAGAGATTTGCAACACAACAAGGTGCAAGATCAGGGAGATCTACTTGGAGTACTTTGAGTACTTGGTGGACTGGCAATAGGCAACAACAACCATTGGGTTGATTGTCACTGAATGGTGGAGGGAACAACTTAGTGTTGAGTTGTGTTTGTAATTAATTGAGAGAAAGAACTCTTGAGGGAGAATTAATGTACGCCCAAGAGGTGTGGGAAGAGTGTAATTTTTTCATTGTATTTCCTTCTGAAAGAGTGTTAATACAATATTGTATTGTCTCTCATATTCTGTGCTACTTTTGAATTCTATTTACATATTACTTCTAGTTTAATTCCATGTTTAGTTGCTTATATAGAGGTAATCAATTGTGATCTTAAGGAGTAGGATCCTAACAAATGAGAAGAGGGTAGGGTGGATTACCAAAGTGATGGAGTATGACATAGACATTAAGATCACCAAGCTAGTGAGGGGAAGAGGCCTGTGCGAAAAGCTCGTTGCAGACATAAAGAAAAAAAAGGAAGACAGCTTGTTAATTCATGATGCAGCCACATCAGAGGAACCAACTGTCATAAAGGATTAGATGTTGGACCTGAAGCATTTCTTTACTATTGGTGAGTGCCCACAGGGTCTTGATAAGACTGGAAGAAGGTATTTTAAATTCCAGTATCTCCTTTATGTCTTGGTTGATGAAGTATTGTTTAGGAGGGATTGATTCAGGGTCCTCTTAAGGTGCATTGACCCAAACCAGGCTGATAAGGTATTCACTGAGTTCCATGATGGGCCATTAGGCGGTCACTTCACTCTTAGAGCTACGACAACAAGGATAATGAGAGCTGGCTATTTTTGGCCTACTCTTTTCAAGGACACCCATGCTTGGGTAAGAAAGTGCGAGAAGTGTGCACTTTTTGATGAAAAATAGTGATTGGCTGCTATGCCTCTACATCCCATTCAAGTTGAGCAGCCATTCATGTAGTGGGGCCTAGATTTCATAGGAATGATCAATCCTCCTTTCAGTGCTGGGCACAAATGGGTGCTGACTGCTATAGATTATTTCACTAGGTGGGTGGAGGCTATCACTTTGAAAGAGGCAAATGAAAGCACAGTCTTGGACTTCTATGAGGACCTGGTAACAAGATTTGGGGTCTCAGCCACCATAATCTCAAATAATGCCTTGGTTTTTTTGGGAACTAAAACTAGTGAATGGATGCTGAAGTATGGAATATACCTCAACACTTCATCAAATTATTATCTGTAAGGGAATGGGCTGGCTGAGTTCACCAACAAAAATTTGATCAGAATCATAAAGAGGACTATGGAAGAAAATTAGAGGACTTGGCATGCCAAGCTAAAGACAGCTCTATTGGCCGATCGAATTACCCCAAAGAGAGCAATCAAAAATTCTCCATTTACGCTCATGTATGGAAGGGAAGCTAGGCTTCCCATCTCGCTTGAATTGCTAGCATTGGATCTTGCCTACTATCAACAATTTGAAAAAAGAACCAACATGGAAGTTAGGGTGCCTTCATGCCAAATTTAATGAAGGCAGGCCAAGAGGACCTTGGTCTATGGCAGTTATATTTTGACGGTTCCAGAAGTAAGCTAGGCACTGGAGGTGGGGCGATGCTGGTCTCCCCTTCAAAGGAAAGGTACTTTTCAGCTTTCCATTTCCAATTTTCTTGCACAAGTAATGTTGCAGAGTACGAGTCTCTTATACATGGCCTAAAATGGGCAAAAAAAAGAGGGATTAAAGAGCTGGAGGTTTTGGGAGACAACAAGCTAATTGCAAATCAGGTGAGAGACCTGAATCTGACCAAGAATTCTTTGTTGAAGTCTTACAAGCATAGAGTCTAGGACTTGGTGGAGGATTTTCTTGCTTTCAATATTACCTTTGTTCTCAGAGAGCAAAACAAACAGGCAGATAGGCTGGCAGTAGTTGGTGCTCAGTTTAATGTTTTAAGGGAAATAAGCTGAGATTGTGGTTCGCGCCACTTGAAAGTGGTAATTCGGCCCTCTGTCCCAAACAACATTGCAAATTGGCATGTTTTCAAAAGTGACCAACAGATAGCTTTCTTCCTACAAGAAGAAGCTGAATTCGTAACATAGAACTAGGTGAAATTGCAACAGCAATATGATAATCAAATTGTTCAGTTGAAGAAAAATAAACTCCCTAAAGGGTTGGTCATGCTTGAAATCATATTCAATAGAGATGACTAATCAATAAATGACAAGGCATGCATCACAACCAAAGAGTAAAATTACAAAAGGGTTGAAATCTTCAAGGACAAACTACTTGCACTTGGAAAGGTCTGCACGTTTCAAGAAAGGTTAGCTTTCATTCTGCTGTGTCAAGAATTCGCTAATGTTTTTGCATGGGATTATAGTGATTTAAAGGGCTTCAACACAAGACTCACCCAACACACCATTGAATTAGAAGAAGGCACCAGGGCATTCACACAAAAACAAAGGGTGGTCAATCCGACAATTGAGCCCCTCATGCAGAGGGAACTAGCCAAATTGATTGAGTCCAGAATTATATTTCCAATCAAACATTTCTCATGGCTAGCCAACCTTGTTCCTATTAGAAAGAAGAATGGGGAGATCAGGTTGTGTGTCAACTTAGAGACCTTTATAAAGTCTCTTTAAAATATCATTATCCCCTTTCGAGCATGGAGTGGATCCTTTAGAAGGTAACTGGCAGTGAGCATTTCTCCATATTGGATTCAGGGTATAATCAAATTCTAGTGCAAGGTTGTGATCAGTAAAAAACAGGCTTCACCACTAAATGGGAGACGTTTGCCTACAAGAAAATTCCCTTTGGGCTATCTAATGTTGGTGCTACCTTTTAGCGAGCCATGGATATGGCTTTTGAAGGCTTGATAAATAACAACGTGTTGGTATACCTCGATGATGTAACGGTATTCTCCAAGAAAGTGAGCCAACACATAAAACACCTCAAATAGATTTTTGAAAGGTGTAGGGAATTTGGCATCTCTCTTAATCCAAAGAAGTGTGTGTTTGTTGTTCATGATGTTAGGATCCTCCTTAGAGTACAATTGGTTACTTTTGTATAAGAACCTAAACACAAAATTAAACTAGAAGTAATAAGTAACTAGAATTCAGAAACAACAAAGAATAGGTGATACGAGAAATAATACAATCTGTATTAAACTCTTTCAGAAGGAAATACAATGAAGAAATCTCACTCTTTTTCCTCACACCTCTTGGGTGTCTAGTAATTCTCCCTCAAGAGTTCTCTCTCTCAATCAATTACAACCAACTCAACACTGAGTTGTTCCCTCCACTAGTCAGTGACAATCAACCAAATGGTTGTTATTGCCTACTACCAGTACCACCGATTACAATCAACTCAATCGTTATTTTTCCTACCTTACACCAAGCAGACCTTCTTGATCTTGCACACTTGCAGATCTATCTGATGTTACTTACCATGTAGATCTTCCTAGTCTTGCACTCTTGCAGACCTTCTAGATCTTACACTTGAGGATCTAATCTTTTAGTCCTTGATTACAATACAAACCCATGGGTCTCTTAAATAGATCCCAAACCAAACAATAATTAGAAATGCAAATTCAAGACTAAAAGTAGTCTTTACATGAAAACTGACTATTCTCCTAAAATTATAAATTCTAATTCTGAAAATGCCACCTAGAAACGCACAGATGATCGATGTCAGTTCCTATCTGATCGATGCCAATCAACCCCTAACCGATGTTGATTACTATGTATCTGAAGATAACTAATGTCAGTTGGCCTAAATGACATTGGTTACTATGTCACTCAGTAACCTCTACATTTGCATATCAGTGAAGCTTTTAGCTCCACAATTTAACAATCTCTTACTTGAAGATAAACAGTTGCACCTGTACCTATAACTGTACAATAATGTCCTTTAATCTATTTTTGGCTTGTATCTCCATCTTCAAGTTCAATCTTGAAGACCAAAAAAAGTTGTAATAAAGATTCAACTTCTCTTTTGTTACCGACTTTGTTAACATATCAGCAGGGTTCTTATCCTTGCTAGCCTCTGTGACTGCAACAACCTTTTGTATCTCTGAAATCTAGCTAACTACCGTTCCACCAATAGTGAACACATCTTGTGGTGCTTTTCCTACCATCCAAGTCACCTGCCATAACTAAATCTACATACCAATGTAGAGAAGTGTTTGACCCTGCATAGCATAAATACCTGTTGCTGGTCCCTCTTAGATATCTGAGAATCCACTGAACTACTTTTCAGTGCTTCTTCCTTGGATTGGCCATAAACTTGCAGACAACACCCACTGCTTGGCCAATATTAGGACTAGTACATACCATGTATTCAACTTCATCATGTGATTTAAGACACTATTTTAAGCTCAACTTGAACTGTCCATCCATAGGTGTGCTTACCAGTTTTGCATCTTGAAAATTGAACCTCTCCACTACCTTATTAACATAATACTCTTGAGACAAAATCAACCTGTGATTTTTCTTGTCTCTAGAAATACTCATGCCAAGGATTTTCTTTGTTGCTCCCAAATCCTTCATGGCAAACCTCTGAACTAATGTTACCTTTAGCTCAGTAATTCCCTACATGTGTGACCTTGTAACAAACATATACACTACATACAGTAACAAGATAATGTAGCTATCATTATCCAACCTGGTAAAATAGACACAATGGTCACATTGACATTGACTAAAGCCATGCTTTGTCATAAACTTATCAAACCTCAAACACCATTGTCTTGCAGCTTGCTCAAGACCATATAACCTAGCCTTCTATCTCACCTGTCCATTCTCTCCTTTCTTTAACCTGTAAATCCATTCATTTTTTAGTGCTTTCTTTTCGGCTGGCAACTCTACCAAATCCCACATTTGGTTCTCTTCCAAAGAATCAATTTTCTCATTCATGCCATGCTCCCACTGTTTCCTGGATTCTACCTGCATTGCATCTTCAAAACTACCTAGTTTTCCACCATCAGTGAGTAACAAGTAGTATAAAGAAGGGGAATAATGAATTTGAGGCTTACTTACCCTTTTAGACCTCCTCATGGGCATTTGAGACTCATTGACAACTTATTATTTGCCCAAATTTCATTCTAACAAGTGACTGATCCCAGTCATTTCTGGCCAACCTCAGTCTGCACCCAACCGATGTCGATTCCACCTGATTGTTGATGTCAATTTCTTGACTGACGTTCGTGTCCACCTACCTGACATCATCAAATTTGGTCTCAACTAAACTGACGTTGGTTCCTGCCTAATCGATGTTGGTCTCTACCTGACTGACGTCGGTGTCTGTGTTTTCTTGTGAGTGATGATTTTTACTCGCGAGCTCATTCTAGATCATAAGCTTGCCCAAATCAACATCACCCTGCTTAAAATTATTCAGCCTCTTGCGCTGATCACTGTCCATCACCTTCTCCTTGAAAACCAAGGCTTTTCAGTTTTTGAAAATTGACTTAAGAACATGAATTCCCTTCTCACTCATGTGACCAAGCCTATAGAGCCACATCTTTGCATCTACATCTGAAGTAGATAAAATAGAAGGATAATCAGTAATACAAGTAGATAGATAAAGTGTACCTACTTTCTTACCTCTTGCTAATACAAGTGCACCCTTGAAAACTTTTCAAAATTTCACAGTCAGAGTTACTATGCAACCCTCATCACCCAACTTTTCTGTAGAAATTAGACTCCTCTTCAAGATGGGAACATGCATGAAATCCTTCAACACGCATATATTGCCAGTCTACAATTTTAGCTGCACTTTCCCTTTGCCACAAATTTGACAAGGCTCACCATCCCCTAAATAAACTTTTTCAAAGTCTCCATGGACATATTCATGGAATAATTCTCTATTTGGGGTTGCATGAAAAGAGGCACTAGAATCTAAAACCCAATATTCTATTTTATCCAAAGAAAATATAAGAGCATCCTGTGCAACAATACCTGCATCATTTGCTTCTTTATTTCCTTCATGCTGATCTTCTACCAACCAACAATCTTTCTTTACATGCCCTTTCTTTCCACAATTTTAGCAGGTTATACCTCCATTTCTAGATTTGGATCTTCTATCTATCTTTGACCTTGATTTCCCTTGCTTGTTCTTCTCTTTTTGCTTTCCTCTGATTTCAACACTTAAATCATTACCTGATGTTTCACCTGTGCTTTTTTTGCGAGTTTATTCATTCAAGATTATACTAACAACATCATCAACTTTCAAGATATTTGAAGCAAACACAGTATTACTAACTGCCAGTACCAAACTGTGCCAACTTTTTGGTAAAGAGCATAAGATTAAGAGAGCCTTAATTTCATCATCAAAATCTATTTTCACTGAAATTAACGGATTTACAAATCCATGGAAATCACTAAGATGACTATATACCGATCCACCTTCCTGCATTTGCAAATTAAATAATTGCTTCATAAGAAATACCTTATTTGAAGCTGAGGGTTTTTCATATAAATTTGTCAAAAATTTCATTAAATGTGTCATTTTCTTTGCCTGTGATAAGTTGGAAATCACAAACGATGCCAAGCTCAGCCTTATAGCTCCAAGAGCCTTTCTATCAAGAACATTCCATTCTTCATTTTGCATATCTGTGAGCTTCTTTGAAACCCCACCCAATGGTAAGTACAGATCTTTTTGATACAGACAATCTTCTATCTGCATCCTCCATAATTGATAATTCTTGCCATTGAATTTCTCTATTTTTAGCTTACTTTCTTCTGCCATTGCTTTACTCTCACTCAATCAAAAACCCCTGAGAGTGAACTTGTAATCAACAAACACTAACCCGCTCTGATGAACCTGTAGCTCTGATTCCAACTGTTAGGATCCTCCTTAGAGTACAATTGATTACTTTTTTATAAGCAACTAAACACGAAATTAAACTAGAAGTAATAAGTAACTAGAATTCAGAAACAACAAAGAATAGGTGATACGAGAAACAATACAATCTGTATTAAACTCTTTCAGAAGGAAATACAATAAAAAAATCTCACTCTTCTTCTTCACACCTCTTGGGTGTCCAGTAATTATCCCTCAAGAGTTCTCTCTCTCAATCAATTACAACCAACTCAACACTGAGTTGTTCCCTCCACTAGTCAATGACAATCAACCCAATGGTTGTTGTTACCTACTACCAATACTGTTGGTGACAATCAACTCAATGGTTGTTTTTCCTACCTTACACCAAGCAAACCTTCTTGATCTTGCACACTTGCAGATATCATTGATCTTACTTACCATGTAGATCTTCTTGGTCTTGCACTCTTACAGACCTTCTAGATCTTACACTTGAGGATCTAATCCCTTAGTCCTTGATTACAATACAGCCCCATGGGTCTCTTAAATAGATCCCAAACCAAACAATAATTAGAAATGCAGACTCAAGACTAAAATTAGTCTTTACATATAAACTGATTGTTCTCCTAAAATTAGCAATTCTAATTCTAGAAACACCACTTGGAAATGCACAAATGATTAATGTCAGTTCCTATCTAACTGATGCCAACTGACCCCTAACCGATGTCGGTTACTGTGTAGCTGAAGTAATTGATGTTGATTGGCCAAACTGACGTCGGTTACTGTGTCACTTAGCAACCTTCACATTTGCATATTAGTGAAGCTTTTAGATCCACAACTTAACACATGAGGGGAAACTCCTTGGCCATATTGTGTCCAAGGAGGGTTTGTCTATTGACCCTGAGAGAGTTCGCTCTATCCTAGAGATGTCCCTACCAAAACACAAGAAAAGCCTATAGAGTTTTTTTGGCAGAATTAATTTCATTCAGAGATTAATTCTAAATTTTGTAGAGATATTCAAGCCACTCACCCCTATGCTGAGGGTGAAGAGTTCAAATGGACAGCTCAAAGGAAAGACAGCTTTGAAGCCATCAAACAAGCCATAACTTGGGATCCCACTTTGATCAGCCCCAACTTCAACAAAGACTTCAACCTCTACACTTTCAGTAATGAGGAGGTGATATCCACCATGCTTACCGAAGCTAACGGTGATGACCTCGAACAACCACTTGCTTTTTTTAGCCTAGGATTAGAAGATTTGGAAGTTAGGTACACGTATGTAGAGAAGCAAGTCCTGATAATAGTACAGATCCTGAAGAAATTCAGGCATATGTTGTCTAACAGCAGGATTCACCTCATGGTCCCACACCCTAGCATCAAGGATTTCTTGACTAATTAGGACCTCAATGATGTTAAGTTGTGGAGCTAAAAGCTTTACTGATGCAAATGGTGGAGGTTGCTGAGTGTTAACATAACTGACGTCAGTCTAATCAATCGACGTCAGTCATATTTAGTTACACAGTAACCAACATTGGTTAGGGGTCAACCAACATCAGTCAGAGAAGAACTGACATCGGCAACCTGTGTGTGTGTGCATTTGCATGCATTTTCAAAATTGGTCTAATTTTAGACAGACAATTAGTTTTCATGTAAAGACTAATTTTAGTCTTGAGTCTGTGTTTCTAATTATTGTTTGGTTTGGGATCTATTTAATAGACCCATGGGGTTGTATTGTAATCAAAGACAAGGAAGAGATCCTTCCAAGTGTAAGATCAGTTGATCTGCAGGGTGTGTAAGATCAGGAAGATCTACATGGTAAGTAAGGTCAGTTGATCTGCAGATGTGTGTGTGTGCAAGGTCAAAGCAAATCTGTGGGGTAGCAAGATCAAAGAGATCTGCAACACAACAAGGTGTAAGATCAAAGAGATCTACTTGGAGTACTTTGAGTACTTGGTGGACTGGCAGTAGGCAACAACAAATATTGGGTTGATTGTCACTGACTGGTGGAGGGAACAACTCAGTGTTGAGTTGAGTTTGTAACTGATTGAGAGAAAGAACTCTTGAGGATAATTACTATACGCCCAAGAGATGTGGGAAGAGTGTGATTTCTTCATTGTATTTCTTTTTGGAAGAGTGGTAATACAAGATTGTATTGTCTCTCATATTCTGTGTTATTTCTGAATTCTAGTTACATATTACTTCTGGTTTAATTTTGTGTTTAGTTGCTTATACAAAGGTAATCAATTGTGCTCTTAAGGAGTAGGATCCTAACAAGTGGTATCAAAGCCTAGTTTCAGAGCACGTTAGTGTTTGTTGATTACAGATCACTCACAGGGGTTTCTGTTCGAGTGGGAGCAAAGCAATGGCAAAAAAAGTAAGCTAAGAATGATAAAATTCATTGACAAGAATTATCAATTATGGAGGATGCAGTAGAAGATTATCTGTATCAGAAAGATCTGTACTTATCGTTGGGTGGGGTTGCATGCAAGCCCACAGATATGAAAGATGAAGAATGGAATGTTCTTGATCGGAAGGCTCTGGGATCTATAAGGCTGAGCTTGGCATCGTCTGTGATTTCCAAATTATCACAGGCAAAGACAACGATAGAGTTAATGAAATCTTTGGCAAATTTATATGAAAAACCCTCAGCTTTGAATAAGGTATTTCTTATGAAGCAATTATTTAATTTGTAAATGCAGGAAGGTGGATCAGTACATAGTCATCTTAGTGATTTCCATGGATTAATAAATCAGTTAATTTCAGTCAATATAGTTTTTGATGATGAAATTAAGGCTCTCTTAATCTTATTCTCTTTACTTGAAAGTTGGGATAGTTTGGTAATGGCAGTTATTAATACTGCGTCTGCTTCAAATATCTTGAAAGTTGTGTTGACCAATTTTGCCCACAGGCAAAATTTTGGTCACCTTCTTCACCTGCTGTTCAAATGCTAGTCATTTTCAAGTTCAGCGAGTTCAGAGAGTTCATTCCATGCCCTGGTTTAGTGGTTCAACCACCCTTGGTTCAAAAGGTTCATCGTTCAGTTCAAGCATCTCAGTTCATATGCGTTGAACTTTCATACCGTTGAACTGTTGAACCAATTTTTTGGTTCAATGGGCTGGGTTCAACGTACTTATTTCAACGAGTTTGGTTCATGGAGGTTCAACGTCCTTGGTTCATTGGTGCACACAGCTTAACACAAAGGCTCAGCTTTTAATAAAGGAAAGGATCCAAGCGCGGCTCAAATCAATGGCTTAACGCATTACTAAGCAAAGTGCCGCATCGCTTATGACACAAAAGCAAAGGGGGCACGGCTTAAACATTCAAAGCCCGCAGAGCGGAAACACAAATGAGCCCAAAAATTTTTGCAAACTTTTTGTCTGTGGGAAATAAATAAGGCCCGTCAAAGGTCCACGGAGCTTTCAAACTCTGCGAAAACATTTAAAAGTCTGCGTAGCCCGTCCAAGGAAAAGCAACCCATCGAGGTGTTAAGAAAATAAGTGAGCCACGAAGAGACTAAGGCAGGCTGTGAAGGAATAATGAAGGTGAAGGAGCCATCATAGACCCGATGACGTTCTCGAGGATGTCAAAGTTAAAAGAATGAATTAGCCATTTTCTTTCAAAGCAAAGAAAGAGCTACCCAAGAAGGAGCTCAAAATGCAGCGACCTACTAGAATGTTCACCCAAGGGGCCAAATGAACTAGATGAGACAAAATGACAAAGTGACAGACAAGGAGAATGACACGGCATATAAGTGACAAGGCAATCATAGTGGCAAAGTGCAGGTGATTTATTGCCTGTTAATCCCAAATGGCACAAATAATATACAGCAGGGTCTGTGCATTTAAAAAAGGGGAAAATTTTCATCTGTTGACAGAAAAGAGGTGCAACCCATGCTTCCACATTAAAGCTCGAATGCCAAAGTCAAATTTGGCGATTATACAGCATGGTTCCAGCAGGATTCTTCTAGAATGGTGACAACACAATAGTGTTTTCCTCTTTCCAATGAGACGCGACTTGCAACTTGTCAAAGAAGCGCCAAGTTCTCTTCTTGCTTTTCTCATATATATTGTAACTTCTCATTTTTGAGAAGGGGGAGATCTTCCACATTTTGTAAAGGGCACAGCTCTACAAAAATTTCACCTGGATCAATACAAATGCAATTTTTACCTCCATTTGGATAGACATTTCTGTGTATACATTGAATGTTTGCTTGTGTCCAGTCATTGTCTTTTGATGCTCTCACAGGTTCAACACCAGCAGACCTATTGTCTATAAGGCGCCATTGTTGCAGCTGAAAGGAGAAGAGCAGACATTTAGAAGACCAAAACAGAGGAAGTTACCTATAGTGTGCATTTAACAGTGCCTCAGTGATTTTCTGTTTCCTGTGTTTTCATAAAAGCCTCCCTGCCAGTCTTTACAGCCTAGTCTTTTCTGCCAAATGTGTAGAGTATATGTGTATTTATCTGATTCTGAGAGTGGATGTGTGAAGGTCAAACTTGTTTTTGGTGCATCACCTCTTTTAGAGTAGGCTTGTTTTTTCTTGCATTCTCTTTCTTATCTCCAGGTCTGTACTTGACTGATGTATGTTCCACCCGATCGATGTCAGTTTTTATCTGATCGACATCGATTACTATCTGACTAACATCGATTCCTGCCTAACTGACATCAGTGCCTATGTTTTTCTGGAACTGATTTCTCATGAGCTCATTTTGGATCACAATCTCATCCAAATCAACCTCGCCTTGCTCAAAATTATTCAGCCTCTTGAGTTGATTGTTGACCCAATTTTGCCCCTCAAGCAAAATCTCGGTCACCTCCTACACTTGCTTCGCAGGCTAGTCATTTCAGGTTGCAAGATCCACCTTCAGGTTTCGACAGCGCTGTTGCAGAGCGAAAGGCAGTCTTCAAACGTCTAGGAGAGAAAGAGGAAAAAAGCTGGAGTGTTCGACACTTAGGCAAACAGAGGGCAGGAAAAAATGTAGAGGGCAGCAGAATCGCCGCCCACTACAAGGGCGGGTAAAACGAGCCCGTCTACTAAGAAAATGCAGAGGGCGGCAAATTCGCCGCCCACAACACAAGACGCCGTGGACATCGGCCGACGTCGGCAATATTGCCGTCGTCGGCACACTACATGAACCGACGTCGGCAGAACCGCCGACGTCGGTAGAACAGCGGCAGGCATAAAAGTTGGAAAAGCCCGCCCAAAGGCGGCGAAATGGAAAAGCCCGCCCTAAGGCAGTGAAATGGAAAACCCCGCCCCATGGCGGGGAAGGAGAAATTGCCGCCCAGAGTATAATACTGCCGACGTCGGCAGCTTTCATAAACCGACGTCGGCAATACAGCCGCCGTCGGTAGCTTATCGGCCGACGTCGGCAAGTTTTCTATACAAAGTCCATGCAAAGGGCGGCAAAATCGCCGCCCACTATAAGGGCGGCAAAATTCCCCTGCAGTGCACAAGAAAAAACCCGCCCAGCCGCCAGAGGAGACCAGCACGCAAAACTTGGCAGACTTGTGATGTCATCAATAGTGTTTTTCACGCTTTCCAATGAAACTTCTCTTGGCTCTTCTACTATAAATACAAGGACTTAGTCATTTTCTAGAGATCTCTCTCACACTTTTGTAAAGAGCATTGCTCTCCAAATTTTCCACCTGAATCAATAAAAGACAGTTTTTTACCTCTATTTGGATGGATCTTTCAGTGTATGCATTGAATGTTAATCTGTGTCCAGTCATTGTCTCTTGATGCTCTCACAGGTTCAACACCAGCAAACCTGTGATCTACAAAGCACCACTGTCTGCTGCTGCCAGGAGTACAGTTCTCTTTTGGAGGTATAGAACAGGTGAGGTCACTTACAGTGTGTGTTGCTCAACACCTTGGTGAATCCCTGTTTCTTATGCTTCCTATAAGAACCTCCCTGTCATCCCAGAGACCTGGTCTTTTCTGCCAGATCTGAGTGTATGTATGTTTTGTTTGGTCCTGAGTGTGGATGTGGGAGTGTCACCTTTCATTTTTGGTGTATCACCTCTTTTAGAGTAGGCTGTTTGTTTTCATGCTTTTTCTTCTTTCCCTTTTCATCCCCCCTAGTATACCTATATACCCATATTTTGCGTTACCTGAAACAAACAAGATACATCAGAGGGAACTAGCCCATATCTAGAGACTCCCCTCTCCTGCTTCGCCGTCCCACAGGCGAGAGAGGGGTTTCCATGTTGCGGGGAGAGGGCAGGAATCTGCTTTTCTGCCGCTGGGTGCACTTTCCAGCGTCAACAGTTTTGACACGCCCGGTGGGACCCCAAGTTTTATAAACGCAGTAAGGTTTCAGGACTGATGCTGGTCTTGTTACAACAAATCAAGTTTCTTCAGCATCTGGCGACTCCGAGTTAAATCTGCTGGTTAAGCAGCCTGGTGCCATCAAAAATCATCCACTTCTTGTATGTATACTTCTTTTGCACAAAATAATGGATTTTGTTCTCCTTCATATAATATCGATCAGACTCAAAATATTTATGGAATCCCCTCAAGTAGCTCTCCTAGTTGCCCTGCAACTATAAGGGAGATGGCGTTGGATTTTGAGAGGCAGACAAAGGAGATCGATAAGCTGGAAGAGCAGTGCAAGTATCAGCAAGAGCTGGTGTATAAAGAGGAGTGCTTGTTTAGACAAGCACAGGCCTTGCAGTCCATGAAGGAGGAGGTAAGAAAATAGAGAAATCTATCTATTCAAAACAACCAACCTTGTGTACCCCCTCCTACCCTGAAGAAAACCCCCTCTTTTTCACCAAATCCGTTTTACCAAATTGCACTTGCTCACTCCAGTTCATCAAATACTGCTCCTCTCAATCCTGTGCGCCTAGCCTTCCAACACCAGAGGATATCAGAAAAACCTCCTTTGGAGATCAATCTTTTCAACTCCTTAGATCAGGAATCTTCCATTGAAAAAAATACTGCCAACCAGCATGTCCCTCTTCTAGAAGCTCCTTCAACGGACCAACAGTGTTTTCCTTGCATTCCTCAGCCTCCCCAAGTTTTTCAGCATGATGTGCAAATTCCAAGTAGGAGGAAGGAATGCCAAGGACCAGCTCAGAGCTTTGAAGAGGATCATGCTAGCCACCTCCAAGAAAGACTCTTTTAGGAAAACCTAGCCATACAAATTGAAGACTTAGAGGCCAGGATGAAGCTACTCCTTGAAAGGGGGTTAATTTTTTCAGATCTTGTAGAAGAGCCTCAGGGCCTTGTGGAAAACAAAGTTGCTCCCTGTTCACAGGAGCAAAATCTAAATTCGGAGATCCTAAATTGGAGGAAGACAGTGGAATCATGGGGCAGCAAAGAGGAAGATGAAAAGCAAGATTTTTCTCAAAACCTTGAAGAAGCTGAAGCTGTGCCTGACTATGATGATGCTGCCAGCCTCCAGGAAAATATTTTTCAAGAAAATATGAGTAGGAGAATTGCAGAGTTGGAGTCTAAAGAGAATTTCCTCAGCCAATGTATGGTGGACGGTTCAGACCAAACAGCGCATTCCACGCCTGAACACACTCCACTTACACATTTTCGAGAGAGTTATCGGGCCGCTCCTGACATTGATGAAGTGTTGACCAAGTGGAAAGAGGAGAATCATTTGATTCTAGCTCAAGGGCTGCCCCCTCTCCCACACGCTTTCTCCACTTCATTCCTTCTTGAGGAAGACCCTGTTTTGCAAGAGGCAAGAGAGGAACAAAAGATCCAATCTGCAGTCCTTCAGGAGGTTGTCATGAGTGACAACGAAGAGGAAATCATCATTGATGCTCCTTGTGAAGACCTTGTCAGAAATAGAGAAGATACAGGGCTTGCGTATATGCAGATGTTTCAGCAATTCGAAGAGGAACAAATGCATGGTAAGCGCTCTTCTCCTTTGTTTGATGAACTTCTTTGCTATATTGATGAGGATGACCACATTAAAGAACCTAAAAAAGAGGAAGATCAGGAAGATATTTCTGAAAATCTAGAGAACCTGATCAGCGAAGAGGAAAAGGAGAAGTATGTCTTTTTTGAGGGATGCCTTGAAGAAATAAGCTTTAAACAAGAAAGTGAAGTCTTGTGGGATGAGCAATCATTTTGTGAGCCCCTTTTAGACATCACCACAGTCAACTTTCTTCGAAAGGGCCAAGAGGAAACAAAAGATGAGTCTGATAGAGTTTTCAGCGAGGTAGAAGGAGACAAATCAGACCATGATACATTGCAAAAGAATTGTACAGATCAGAAGGCTTTCAGTGATAAATCGACAGCCATTGATTTCTTGGTGGAGAGCACCGATTTGAAGGACCAGCGTCCAACAGGCCTCCCAGGACAATCAGAGTATGAATATATTAGAGGCATGTTCGATTTTAATTCCCTCGGTTTCCAGCCAACTCAGGTGACAGGCAAGAAAAGCAAGTCACCAAATCTCATTTTTTTTCAGCTACTTGCCTATCACGATAAGTCTCTTCGCCAGGAAGGGGACTTGAGAAATTTTCCTTTCGATCCAGGGGGGATGCGAACATTCCTGGTTAGCTGTACATAATAGTTTGCTTTCAGTTGTTTTCCTGTTTTCCCTAAGTGCAGTTTGCACAGTTAGTTGTTTTTTAGTCTTGTGTGTTTCCCTTTGCAGTGGGGGTAAATTCTGTATATTTTGATTCTGGGATATTTTGAGCTGTTGTAAACCATCTTCAAAGTGACCATCCAACTTCGCACCCAATGGATATGCAAGGCAACTGGGTTCTAAGCATAGCAGGCACGCTTCCCCCGTGAGTCGCCAATTTGTTGACCCAATTTTGCCCCTCAGGCAAAATCTCGGTCACCTCCTACACTTGCTTCGCAGGCTAGTCATTTCAGGTTGCAAGATCCACCTTCAGGTTTCGACAGCGCCATTGCAGAGCGAAAGGCAGTCTTCAAACGTCTAGGAGAGAAAGAGGAAAAAAGCTGGAGTGTTCGACACTTAGGCAAACAGAGGGCAGGAAAAAATGTAGAGGGCAGCAGAATCGCCGCCCACTACAAGGGCGGGTAAAACGAGCCCGTCTACTAAGAAAATGCAGAGGGTGGCAAATTCGCCGCCCACAACACAAGACGCCGTGGACATCGGCCGACGTCGGCAATATTGCCGTCGTCGGCACACTACATGAACCGACGTCGGCAAAACCGCCGACGTCGGTAGAACAGCGGCAGGCATAAAAGTTGGAAAAGCCCGCCCAAAGGTGGCGAAATGGAAAAGCCCGCCCTAAGGCGGTGAAATGGAAAACCCCGCCCCATGGCGGGGAAGGAGAAATTACCGCCCGGAGTATAATACTGCCGACGTCGGCAGCTTTCATAAACCGACGTCGGCAATACAGTCACCGTCGGTAGCTTATCGGCCGACGTCAGCAAGTTTTCTATACAAAGTCCATGCAAAGGGCGGCAAAATCGCCGCCCACTATAAGGGCGGCAAAATTCCCTTGCAGTGCACAAGAAAAAACCCGCCCAGTCGCCAGAGGAGACCAGCACGCAAAACTTGGCAGACTTGTGATGTCATCAATAGTGTTTTTCACGCTTTCCAATGAAACTTCTCTTGGCTCTTCTACTATAAATACAAGGACTTAGTCATTTTCTAGAGATCTCTCTCACACTTTTGTAAAGAGCATTGCTCTCCAAATTTTCCACCTGAATCAATAAAAGACAGTTTTTTACCTCTATTTGGATGGATCTTTCAGTGTATGCATTGAATGTTAATCTGTGTCCAGTCATTGTCTCTTGATGCTCTCACAGGTTCAACACCAGCAAACCTGTGATCTACAAAGCACCACTGTCTGCTACTGCCAGGAGTACAGTTCTCTTTTGGAGGTATAGAACAGGTGAGGTCACTTACAGTGTGTGTTGCTCAACACCTTGGTGAATCCCTGTTTCTTATGCTTCCTATAAGAACCTCCCTGTCATCCCAGAGACCTGGTCTTTTCTGCCAGATCTGAGTGTATGTATGTTTTGTTTGGTCCTGAGTGTGGATGTGGGAGTGTCACCTTTCATTTTTGGTGTATCACCTCTTTTAGAGTAGGCTGTTTGTTTTCATGCTTTTTCTTCTTTCCCTTTTCATCCCCCCTAGTATACCTATATACCCATATTTTGCGTTACCTGAAACAAACAAGATACATCAGAGGGAACTAGCCCATATCTAGAGACTCCCCTCTCCTGCTTCGCCGTCCCACAGGCGAGAGAGGGGTTTCCATGTTGTGGGGAGAGGGCAGGAATCTGCTTTCCTGCCGCTGGGTGCACTTTCCAGCGTCAACATTGATCACTGTACATCACTTTTTCATTGAAAACAACATCACGGCTTCTAATAATTTTGTTAGTTCCTAGATTCCACAATCAAAATTTGAAATCTCCAGAGCCATAACTAATAAAAGTGCACCTCATAGATTTAGCATCTAGCTTCTTTCTATTTTCTTTATCAACGTGCACAAAAGCTTCAAAACCAAAAACTCTAAGAAATAAAAGATCTACCTTTTTACCTGCCCAAGCCTCTTCTGGAATTCCACCATCCAGAGTAGTAGAGGGTCCTCTGTTAATCAGGTAAGCCATAGTATCTACAGCTTCTGCCCAAAACTATAAGGGCAAACTAGCATGCAACCTCATACTCCGTGCACGCTCTAATATTATTCTATTCATCTTTTTAGTATCTCCATTTCGCTGAGGTGTCCTTGGAACCATCCTTTGCCTACGTATTCCATTCATAGAACAGTAATTATTCAACCTCTTGAGTTGATCACTGTACATCACTTTTTCATTGAAAACAACATCACGGCTTCTAATAACTTTGTTAGTTCTTAGATTCCACAATCAAAATCTGAAATCTCCAGAGCCATAACTAATAAAAGTGCACCTCATAGATTTAACATCCAGCTTCTTTCTATTTTCTTTATCAACGTGCACAAAAGCTTTAGAACCAAAAACTCTAAGAAATGAAAGATCTACTTTTTTACCTGTCCAAGCCTCTTCTGGAATTCCACCATCCAAAGTAGTAGAGGGTCCTCTGTTAATCAGGTAAGCCATAGTATCTACAGCTTCTGCCCAAAACTATAAGGGCAAACTAGCATGCAACCTCATACTCCGTGCATGCTCTAATATTATTCTATTCATCCTTTTAGTAACTCCATTTTGCTGAGGTGTCCTTGGAACCATCCTTTGCCTACGTATTCCATTCATAGAACAATAACTTTCTAATTTATTGCTGCAGTACTCACCACCATTGTCAGATCTAAGGCACTTCAATCTCATACATGTTTCATTCTCAACTAAAGCTTTCCATTTTTTAAATGTGTCAAATACATCAGATTTCTTCTTTATGCAATAAACCCATACATTTCTTGTAGCATCATCAATGAAAGTAACAAAATACTGTGATCCTCCAATAGAAGCTACCTGAGCTGGTCCCCACACGTCTATGTGAACAAGCTCCAACTTGTGCTTCCTCCTTATTGGCCCAGTTTTGAGAAACCTCACTCTCTTCTGCTTTCCAAAAATACAATGCTCACAGAAATCTAGATCTATGCTTTTCAAATCTGAAAGCTTACCTTTTGACTTAAGAACTTTCATTCCCTTCTCACTCATGTGGTCGAGCCTATAGTGCCACAACTTTGCATCTACATCTGAAGTAGATAATACAGAAGGAGAATAATTAGTAATACAATTACATAAATAGAGAGTTCCTTCTCTCTTACCTCTGGCTAATACAAGTGCACCCTTGGACACTTTCCAAGATTCAGTTGTGAGAGTTACTGTGCAACCATCATCCCCCAACTTTTCTGCAAAATCAGATTTCTCTTCAGGATGGGTACATGCATGACATCCCTTAACACCCATGTGTTGCCATTCTACAATTTCAGTTGCACTTTTTCTTTGCCAAAAATTTTACAAGGCTCATCATCCCCTAATTAAACTTTTCTAAAATCTCCCTGGACATAATCATTGAAAAAATCTCTATTTGGGGTTGCATGAAAAGAGGCACCAGAATCTACAACCCAAGATTCTATTCTATTTTCCAAAGAAAGTACAAGAGCATCTTGTGCAACAATACCTTCAACTTTTGCTACTTCTTTACATTCATGCTGATTTTCTTCTTTAACCGGCAACTAGCAATCTTTCTTTGCATGCCCTATCTTTCCACAATTCCAGCAGGTTATTCTTCTTCCATTTCTGGATTTGGATCTTCTTCTCATCTTTGACTTAGACCTTGATCTCCCTTGCTAGTCCTTCTCTTTTTGCCTTCCCCTTCTTTCAATACTTAAAGCATTACCTGATGATTCCCTTGTGCTTTTCTTGCGAGTTTCCTCATTCAAGATTACACTAATAACATCATCTACTTTCAAGATATTTGTAGCAGATGCAGTATTACTAATTGCCATTACCAAACTATGCCAACTTTCAGGCAAAAAGCATAAAATTAAGAGAGCCTTAATTTCATCATCAAAAACTATTTTGACTAAATTTAACTGATTTACTATTGCATGGAAATCATTAAGATGACTAGATACAGATCCACCTTCTTGCATTTGCAAATTAAATAATTGCTTCATGAGATATACTTTATTTGAAGCTGAGGGCTTTTCATATAAATTTTCCAAAGTATCCATCAACTCTATCGTTGTCTTTGCCTGTGACAAGTTGGAAATCACAGAAGATGTCAGGCTCAACCTTATGGATCCCAGAGCCTTTCTATCAAGAACATTCCATTCTTCATCTTGCATATATGTGGGCTTGCTTGAAACCCCACCCAACGGTAAGTGAGTGACCTGTAATCAACACACACTAAACAGATCTGAAACCACCTGTTAGTGAACCCAATCTCTGATACCACTTGTCAATGGTATCACTTGGTGAACCTGGCTCTGATACCACTTGTCAGGATCTTAACAAGAACAATTGATTACTTTTGCAAGCAACAAAACACAGAATTAAACTAAAATTGAAAGTAACTAAAAATTAGAATCAGCAAAGAATAAGAGATACAAGAAACAACGAAAACTTGTATTAAACTCTTCCAGAAAGAAATACAATTGAAAAAATCACACTTTCTTCCACACCTCTTAGATGTACAGATCTCTTTCCCTCAAGAGTTCTCTCTCACAATTACAAACACAATTCAGCTACTTGAATTATCTATATTACCTCTTACAAGCTATGATGATCTATCCCTATTATATAGAATTAGGGATCATGAGCTATGCATTCACAACCATTAGATACACCTCCTAATCAAAGGCTCAAATCAGTCCTGCCAAAGATAGACACGCGAACTCAAGACCAACACCTAATCTTATCATGCAAACATTCTGTTATCCCACAAAAATATACTTTTGAAATGCACAAATGACCACCTTCGGTCCCTATCTACCTGCATATGACTGACGTCGGCCGATCCATAACTGACGTTGGTAGCCTCTAGTCGATCCCTGACTGATGTCGGCGACTGTGTAAATACATCAACCTCAGAATTTGCTCATCCGTGAAGGTTTTAGCTCCACAACTCAACAATTTGGAATGGGAGGTGATGTGATAAGGGATCAAAACATCATCATTGGAAATGGAATGTTCTTTTCTATAGTTTTTCCCATTTGCACGATACAAACACCCATATGTCTATTTTGAGTTCCATTGCAGTTTTGATTGAATTTTATCCAAGATTATCTTAGAGCTTGATAAATATGATATTATTCCTACCCTAATTCAAAAAAATAAATGAAAACAACATATAACTCCACCAAAAAAAATGCATATTTTTTTTAATTTTTATTAAATTATATAAAATTACATAATCTGAGGGGCACTGTGATGCTTCATTATCTCTTGATGATATTTTTCATACTCTGTATTGCATGAGTAATGATAAAGATATGATCATTGATGGTTTCCCTTGAAAATTATATAAAAAATACTTGGGATTTTGTTGGGCCTAACTTGCTACAAGTTTATAAATAAGTTTTATAGAAAAAATATTTGGTATCTCTTAAAGGAAAAATCAAATTTATACCTAAGACCAATGATCTTGAGCTTATTACCATTTGGCACCCTATCACCCTCCTTCACGTGTTTAAAAAATCCTTGATAAATCTCTTTCCAACCGTATCTGACTCATTTTACCTACCATTATCAGAATAAATCAAATGAATTTTAACCAAAAAATAAATATATTCGTAACAACCTTATTATTGTTCGAGAAGGAATGAAGTCGGTGAGAGCATCTCATCAGCAAACCATTTTTATCAAATTAGATTTTGAAAAAGAGTGTGATAGGATTGAGTGGCATTTTATTCTTACTATACTTCAAGCTCTTAGCTTTGGCCAATTTTTTATTTTGGTTGTCCAAACTCTATTATTGGAATCCTTGGTTTGTCTCACTATCAATGCAAAGCTTGTAATGGAATAAAACCCAAGGCTATAGAAAAAGTATGATGCCCATGCCAAAGTGGTTACACCATTAGAAGTGGAATTGGATTCATTTAGGAGAGAAATTCAATTTTTTTTGGCATTCCCTTTGCCTTTAATAGTTCCCCTACTAAGCTTTGGCAATATGCCATTAATAGAGTGGATAAAAAGGTTGAGTATTAGGTCACCAAGTCCCTCTCTTTAGCAGGAACTTCCAAGTGTGTACTAAGATTCTTGACACTACTCATGTTTACACACCTCCTATTGCCCCCCCTCTAAATCCTCCTATGAAAAATTGGTGAAGATTCTCACAGATTTTCTATGGTCTAATGCCAAACAAACTCAAGGGTTCCACATGGTTTCTTGGGATATTTATTGTCTAACTCACAATAAACAAGGCATGGAGATTATTTATATTTATAGGCAAACCATTTCCCATTGTGATAAATGGGTTTTTACAGTTATGGAAGGTAATGAATCTTGAAAATTTCTCTTAAGGCACCATATTTATTTTTAGATTTCCCTATGGTAAGTCTAGTTGGAAAACTATTGGTTTCCACACATTATTAATAATATTTGCCTTGGTTAAAATTGAGGGCTCCTTTGGTGCTAAAAGTATTTGGAAAGCTTTTAAATATATCAAACCCTATTTAAAATGGATTGTAGATGGCTTTTGTAGTGATCTTTCATTAAATGGCCATAACCTCTGGCAGTCCCCTGTTATGACAAATATTAGTCTACTTTTATCAGAGTTACCTTGTATGAAAGCTTTGAGAATTTTCAAGAAAGGAATTTAAACTATGAAAGCTTTGGTATGAGCCTGTAATTGAATTCCTTGGCCTCTGCTAAAATTTAAATTTAATTTAATTTTTTTGATTTACCTACTATTCTTCGTATTTAAGATTTAGTGTCAAATATTATGCTTCTCAAATTAGGTTTGCAATCTCCACGTTCTTAGTGGAAAGATTGGAGATGGAATTGTGATAGTCATTTCAAGAACTACTCTCAAGGCCTCTTTTATCAAATCATGAGCCCATTCTCTCAGAATATGGGTAAGCTCAATAGGCGTTGGAATCTTAAATCCTGACCCAAGACTTGGCTTGTCCAACTCAACAGAATATTGTCTACTAAGCTTGAGCCCTTTGGTGTCTGGTATATCAAGGCCTTCAGCTTGGAGAACGTCTTTCTCATCTTCAACTTGATCAACTTAAGTGTCTGGCATGTTCTAGATAAAAGTCATTTAAGCATATCTTTTAGACAAGCCCCAAAGCTCAATCTTCTTGGCAATGGATACAAAATTTATTTCAACCCTTCCATCTTGACCCTTTCTCATGCCATTTGGCCCTATTTAGGGATTCGACAAATTGGCAGGGAATTATAGTTTTTTATGGAACCTTTTCAGAGTTGTTATTTTATGTCTATTATGGAAAGCTAGAAACTTTGAATTGTTTAATAATGAATAAACATCTTGTCATTTTACCATGAATGAAAAGGTGTTTATGATATCTGTTGAACAATTTTTGCCCCATGTCAAAAATCGTTCACCCTTTGTATTCACTTTTCGAAGACAGTGTTTCCAGGTTGAACAACTTCAATGCCAGTGTTTTCTCATTTTAGTTCAAAGGCTCAGTGCCCTTTTGAAGGGACGACACTTCAAAGGAGAGGACCCGAGTAAGTTCAAAGCTCAGGTTCAATGTTCAATTTGTTTGAAGTTGACTATGGAATTTGGGCCGCTAACACCTTAAGCTTCAACAAAGGCAAAGGCGGACAGAATTTCTACAGACTTTTGTCTGCAGGAAAATGTCCATAGACAAAAGTCCCCGAAAACATTCAAAGACCCAACAGCAGTCCGAAGAGCCAAGCGACCCGCCAAAGTATACAAGGAAAGAGTGCGCGCGAAGAAATTAAGAGGGCCCAAATCCAGCAAGCCGCAAAATAAGTCATAAGGCTCGAGGACGTCTTAGAGGACGTTAAAATTAATGAAGCAAAGTAGCCGTTTGCCTTCAAATGAAAAAGTGATAAAAATGGAAAGGAGATCAAAATGCAATGACCTACCTGAATGTTTTCCCCAGGGGCTGAATGAACCAGATAAGACAAAAAAGAGGAAAACCAAAGTGACAAGCAAGCAATGAGTAAGCAGTCAGTCCAACTGGCGCTAATCTGAGAAGTGACTCTAGCAGGTGAAATAGTGCCAGCGAATTGATCATTTGGAACATAAGCGGCTGGTAAAGCAATCAATTTTCTCTATTTTTCATTAAATGAGAAGGCAAATCACGTATTAACCTTAACAAAGGTAAATTTCAAGGGGACAAATCACATAGTTCATTAATGATTTTGAGTGACTTGTTTCCTTTCATGAATAGATGCAATAGGCCACTTGTAACCAATGAGGGCCAAATGAGCCTCTTGGACTTTCCATATATATTGCGAACTTGGTCATTTTGTAATCATCTTTTCACAAATTTTACAAGGCGCAGCCCTATTAAAATTTTTGTCTGAATCAATAAAAGCAGTTTTTTACCTCTTCTTAGATATATATTTTGTGTATGTCCTGAGTGTTTGATTTATGTTCAGTCATTGTCTTTTGATGCTCTCACAGGTTCAACCCCAACAGACCAGCTATCTACAAGGCACCATCTGCAGCTGATAGGAGAAGAGTTCTATTTTAGAGTGTAGAATAGAAGGGATTATCTACAGAGTGCCTCTTACAACACCTTTGGTGAACCTCCTTTTTTGCATTTTTCATTTTAACCTCCTTGTCAAGTTTTGCAGACTGCTTCTTCTGCCAAGGGTGAAGCGTATACATATGTTTATCTGATTTTGAGAGTGGGTGTGGGAAGGTCATCTTGTTTTGGTGTATCAACTCCTTAGAGTAGGCTTGTTTCTTTTATTCTCCTTTCCCTTTTCATCCCCCCCATCATATAGCTATTTTCTACCTATAGTGCAACAAAACAGAGGAAGTTACCTACAGTGCACATTTCACAGCACCTCAGTGATTTTTTGTTTCCTGTGTTTTCATGAAAGCCTCCCTACCAGTCTTTGTAGCCTGGTCATTTCTACCAAATGTGTAGAGTATATGTGTATTTGTCTGATTCTGAGAGTGGATGTGTGAAGGTCGACCTTGTTTTTGGTGCATCACCTCTTTTAGAGTAGGCTTGTTTTTTCCTACATTCTCTTTCTCCCTTTTCATCCCTCCCTTATATATATATATATATATATATATATATCTGTGTGTGTGTGTTTTGCACTTGCTGGAAACAACATGATGCATCAAAGGGAGCTAGCCCTTATCTAAAGACTCTCCTCTCCTGCTTCACCATCCCACAGGTGAGAGAGGAGTTTCCATGTTGTGAGAAGAGGGCAGGAACTTGTTTTCCTGCCACTGGGTGCAATCTCCAGCGTCAACAAGCTGATGATGTTGTTAGTGTAATCTTGAATGAAAAAATTCAAAAGAAAAACATAGGGGAATCATCAGGTAATGCTTTAAGTGTTGAAAGTAGGGGAAAGCAAAGAGAGAAGAGCAAGCGAGGGAAATCAAGGTCAAAGATAGGCAGTAGATCCAAATCCAAAAATGGAGGTATAACCTACTAGAATTGTGGAAAGAAAGGGCATGTAAAGAAAGATTGTTGGTTGGTAGAAGATCAGCATGAAAGAAATGAAGAAGCAAAAGATGCAGGTATTGTTGCATAGGATGCTCTTGTATGTTCTTTGGATAAAGTGGAATCTTGGGTTTTAGATTTTGGTGCCTCTTTCTATGCAACCCCAAATAGAGAATTTTTCTATGATTATGTCCATAGAGACTTTGGAAAAATTTATTTAAGGAATGGTAAGCCTTGTCAAATGGTTGGAAAAGGGGAAGTGTAGCTGAAATTGTAGAAAGGCAACACGTGAGTGTTGAAGGATGTCATGCATGTCCCAATCCTAAAGCAAAACTTGATTTCTATAGGAAAGTTGGGTGATGAGGGATGCACGGTAACTCTCACAGTGGAATATTGGAAAGTTTCCAAGGGTGCACTTGTTTTAGCAAGAGGTAAGAAAGTAGGTACACTTTATCTATCTACTTGTATTACTGATTCTCCTTCAGTTTTATCTACTTCAGATGTAGATGCAAAGATGTGGCTCTATAGGCTTGGTCACATGAGTGAGAAGGGAATGGATGTTCTTAAGTCAAATGGTAAGCTTTTAGGTTTGAAAAGCATAGATCAAGATTTCTGTAAGCAACAGAAGAAAGTGAGATTTCTTGAAACTGGGTCAACAAAGAAGGGAGCTTCTATTAGAGGATCATAGTATTGCATAAAGAGGAAATTTGATGTTTTTCATAATGATAAGAACAAGAAAGCCTTGGTTTTCAAGGAGGAGATGATGGACATAGATCAGCTCAAGAGGCTAAATAATTATGAGTAGGGCAGTGTTGATTTGGACAAGGTTATGATCCAAAATGAGCTCGCGAGTAAAAATCATCACTCACAGAAAAACACAGTTACTGATGTCGATTAGGTGAGAACTAATGGTAAACAGGCAAGAATCGATGTTGATCATGAGCAGACCAAAGTCGGTGATGTCAGACAACTGAACACTAATGTCGATTAGGCAACTAACATCGAGATGTAGGTGGACACTGACATCGGTCAAGGAACCAATGTTGGTGATAAAGAGGAATCGACATTGGTCGAGTGTAGACCAAGGTCGACTAGAGGTGACCGAGATCGGTCACTGTCAGAACAAATTTTGGGTGGACAACAAGTTGTCAAAGAGTCTCAAATGCCCATGTGAAGGATTGAAAGGGTAAGTCTCAAATTTGTTATTCCCCTTCTTTCTACTACTTGTTGCTCACTGATGGTCAAGAATTAAGAAGTTTTGAAGAGGTAATGTAGGTAGAATATAGGAAATAGTGGGAGCATGGCATGAATAAGGAATTTGATTCCTTGGGAGAGAACCAAATGAGAGATTTAGTAGAGTTGCCAGCCAGAAAGAAAGCACTGAAAGACGAATGGATTTATAGGTTAAAAAAAGGAGAGAATGGATAGGTGAGACAGAAGGCCAGGTTATATGGTTTAGAGCAAGCTGTAAGACAATGGTGTTTAAGGTTTGACAGGTGTATGACAAAGCATGGCTTTAGTCAATGTCAATGTGACCATTGTATTTATTTTATCAGGTTGGATAACGGTCGTGACATTATCCTGTTACTGTATGTAGTGTATATGCTTGTTGCAGGGTCACACATGCAAGAAATTACTGAGCTAAAGGTAAAATTAGTTTAGAGATTTACCATGAAGGATTTGGAAGAAGGAAATAAAATCCTTGGCATGAGTATTTCTAGAGACAGGGAATGTCACAGGTTGATTTTGTCTCTAGAGGATTATGTGAATAAGGTAGTGGAGAGGTTCAATATGCAAGATGCAGAACCAGTTAGCACACCTATCGTTGGATAGTTCATAAAATAGTGTCCTAAATCACATGATGAGGTTGAGTACATGAGTACTAGACTTGATATTACCCAAGCAGTGGGAGTTGTCAGCAAGTTTATAGCCAATCTAGGAAAGGAGCACTGGAAAGCAGTTCAATGGATTCTCAGGTATCTGAGAGGGACCAGTAGCAGGTTTTCATGCTATGCAAGGTCAAGCACTTCTCTACATGGGTATGTAGATTCAGATATGGCAGGTTACTTAGATGATAGGAGAAGCACCATAGGATATGTGTTCACTATTGGTGAAACGGTGATTAACTGGATATCAGAGTTACAGAAGGTTGTTGCAGTCACGGTGGCTAGTAAAGATAGAAATCCTGCAGATATGTTAACAAAGCCAAGAACAAAGGAGAAGTTGAATCTTCATTCAACTTCTGTTGGTCTTCAAGATTGAACTTGAAGAGGGATACAAGCCAAAAAACAAAATTAGAAGAGGTACAGGTACAGGTGCAACTATTTATCTCCAAGTGGAAGATTGTTAAGTTGTGGAGCTAAAAGCTTCACTGATGTAAATGGTGGAGGTTTTTGAGTGTTAAAGTAATCGACGTCAGTCTGATCAACTGACGTTAGTCTTATTCAGTTACACAATAACTGAAATCGGTTAGGGGTCGGTCAGCATCGGTCAGATAGGAACTGACGTCGATAACCTATGTGTGTGTGTGCATTTGTATGCATTTTCAGAACTGGTCTAATTTTAGACGGACAGTTTGCATGTAAAGATGAATTTTAGTCTTGAGTCTATGTTTCTAATTATTATTTGGTTTGGGATATATTTAATAGACCCATGGGGCTGTATTTTAATCAAGGACAAGGAAGAGATCTTTCCAAGTGTAAGATCAGTTAATCTATAGGGTATACAAGATCAGGGAGATCTACATGTTAAGTAAGGTCAGTTGATCTGTAGGTGTGTGTATGCAAGGTCAAAGGAGATTTGTGAGGTAGCAAGATCAAGGAGATTTGCAACACAACAAGGTGCAAGATCAGGGAGATCTACTTGGAGTACTTTGAGTATTTGGTGGACTGGCAGTAGGCAACAATAACCATTGGGTTGATTGTCACTGAATGGTGGAGGGAACAACTCAGTGTTGAGTTGTGTTTGTAATTGATTGAGAGAAAGAGCTCTTGAGGGAGAATTACTGTACGCCCAAGAGGTGTGGGAAGAGTGTGATTTTTTTATTGTATTTCTTTCTGAAAGAGTGTTAATACAATATTGTATTTTATCTCATATTCTGTGTTGTTTCTGAATTCTAGTTACATATTACTTCTAGTTTAATTTCGTGTTTAGTTGCTTATACAAAGGTAATCAATTGTGCTCTTAAGGAGTAGGATCCTATCAAATGAGAAGAGGGCAGGGTGATTTACCAAAGTGATGGAGTATGACATAGACATTAAGATCACCAAGCTAGTGAGGGGAAGAGGCCTGTGCGAAAAGCTCGCTGCAGACTTAAAGCAAGAAAAGGAAGACAACTTGTTAATTCACAATGCAGCCACTGCAGAGGAACCAACTGTCATAAAGGATTAGACGTTGGACCTTAAGCGTTTCCTTACTACTGGTGAGTGCCCACAGGGTCTTGATAAGACTGGAAGAAGGTATTTTAAACTCCAGTCTCTCCCTTATGTCTTGGTTGATGAAGTATTGTTTAAGAGGGATTGATCTGGGGTCCTCTTGAGGTGCATTGACCCAAACCAGGCTGATAAGGTATTCACTGAGTTCCATGATGGGCCAGCAGGTGGTCACTTCGCTCCTAGAGCTATGACAACAAGGATAATGAGAGCTGGCTATTTTTGGACTACTCTTTTCAAGGACACCCATGCTTGGGAAATAAAGTGCCAGAAGTGTGCACTTTTTGATGAAAAATAGCGATTGGCTGCCATGCCTCTACAACCCATTCAAGTTGAGCAGCCATTCATGTAGTGGGGCCTAGATTTCATAGGAATGATCAATCCTCCTTCCAGTGCTGGGCACAAATGGGTGTTGACTGCTATGAATTATTTCACTAGGTGGGTGGAGGCCGTCTATTTGAAAGAGGTGAATGAAAGTGTAGTCCTGGAATTCTATGAGGACCTGGTAACAAGATTTGGGGTCTCAGCCACCATAATCTCAAATAATGCCTTGGTTTTTTTGGAAACTAAAACTAGTGAATGGGCGCTGAAGTATGGAATATACCTCAACACTTCATCAAATTATTATCAGTAGGGGAATGGGCTGGCTGAGTTCACTAACAAAAATTTGATCAGAATCATCAAGAGGACTATGGAAGAAAATCAGAGGACTTGGCATGCAAAGCTAAAGAAAGAAGAATGGGGAGATCAGGCTATGTGTTGACTTAGACACCTTTATAAAGTCTCTTTAAAAGATCATTATCCCCTTTCGAGCATGGAGTGGATCCTTTAGAAGGTAACTAGCAGTGAGCATTTTTCAATATTGGATGGCTATTCAGGGTATAATCAGATTCTAGTGCAAGGTTGTGATCAGTAAAAACTAGGCTTCACCACTAAATGGGAGACGTTTGCCTACAAGAAAATGCCTTTTGGGATATCTAATATTGGTGCTACCTTTCAGCGAGCCATGGATATGGCTTTTGGAGGCTTGATAAATAACAAGGTGTTGGTATACCTTGATGATGTAACGATATTCTCCAAGAAAGTGAGCCAACACATAGAACACCTCAGGCAGATTTTTGAAAGGTGCAGAGAATTTGGCATCTCTCTTAATCCAAAGAAGTGCGTGTTTGTTGCTCATGATGTTAGGATCCTCCTTAGAGTACAATTGATTACTTTTGTATAAGTAACTAAACACGAAATTAAACCAGAAGTAATAAGTAACTAGAATTCAGAAACAACAAAGAATAGGTGATACGATAAATAATACAATCTGTATTAAACTCTTCCAAAAGGAAATACAATGAAGAAATCTCACTCTTCTTCCTCACACCTCTTGGGTGTCCAGTAATTCTCCCTCAAGAGTTCTCTCTCTCAATCAATTACAAGCAACTCAACACTGAGTTGTTCCCTCCACTAGTCAGTGACAATCAACCCAATGGTTGTTGTTGCCTACTACCAGTACCGCCGATGACAATCAACTCAATGGTTGTTTTGCCTACCTTACACCAAGCAAACCTTCTTGATCTTGTACACTTGCAGATCTAACTGATCTTACTTACCATGTAGATCTTCCTGGTCTTGCACTCTTGCAGACCTTCTAGATCTTACACTTGAGGATCTAATCTTTTAGTCCTTGATTACAATACAACCCCATGGGTCTCTTAAATAGATCCCAAACCAAACAATAATTAGAAACACAAATTCAAGACTAAAATTAGTCTTTACATGAAAACTGACTATTCTCCTATAATTAGCAATTCTAATTTTGAAAATGCCGCTTGGAAACGCACAGATGATCGATGTTAGTTCTTATCTGATCGATGCCAGTCGACCCCTAACTGATGCCGATTACTATGTATCTGAAGATAACTGATGTCAGTTGGCCTGACTGACGTTGGTTACTATGTCACTCAGCAACCTCTACATTTGCATATCAGTGAAGCTTTTAGCTTCACAACTTAACAATCTCTTACTTGGAGATAAACAACTGCACTTGTACTTGTAACTGTACAGCAATGTCCTTTAATCTATTTTTGGCTTGTATCTCCATCTTTAAATTCAATCTTGAAGACAAAAAAAAATTTGAATGAAGATTCAACTTCTCTTTTGTTACCGGCTTTGTTAACATATCAGCAGGGTTCTTATCCTTGCTAGCCTCTGTGACTGCAACAACCTTCTGCATCTCTGAAATCTAGCTAACTACCGTTCCACCAACAATGAATACATCTTGTGGTGCTTCTCCTGCCATCCAAGTCACCTGCCATATCCTAATCTACATACCCATGAAGAGAAGTGTTTGTCCCTACATAGCATAAATACCTGTTGCTAGTCCCTCTTAGATATTTGAGAATCCACTGAACTGTTTTTTAGTGCTTCTTCCCTGGATTGGCCATAAACTTGCAGACAACACCCACTGCTTGAGAAATATCAGGTCTAGTACATACCATGTACTCAATCTCATCATGTGATTTAGGACACTATTTGAAGTTCAACTTGAACTGTCCATCCATAGGTGTGCTTACCAGTTTTGCATCTTGCAAATTGAACCTCTCCACTACCTTATTCACATAATACTCTTGAGACAAAATCAACCTGTGATTTTTTTTGTCTCTAGAAATACTCATGCCAAGGATTTTCTTTGCTGCTCCCAAATCCTTCATGGCAAACCTCTGAACTAATTTTACCTTTAGCTCAGTAATTCCCTACATGTGTGATCCTGCAACAAACATATACACTACATACAGTAACAAGATAATGTAGTTATCATTATCCAACCTGGTAAAATAAACACAATGGTCACATTGACATTGACTAAAGCCATGCTTTATCATAAACCTATCAAACTTGAAACACCATTGTCTTTCAGCTTGCTCAAGACCATATAACCTAGCCTTCTGTCTCACCTGTCCATTCTCTTCTTTCTTTAACCTGTAAATCCATTCATTTTTTAGTGCTTTCTTTTCAGCTGGCAACTCTACCAAATCCCACATTTGGTTCTCTTCTAAAAAATCAATTTCCTCATTCATGCCATGCTCCCACTATTTCCTAGATTCTACCTGCATTGCCTCTTCAAAACTTTCTAGTTTTCCACCATCAATGAGCAACAAGTAGTATAAAGAAGAAGAATAACGAATTTGAGGCTTACTTACCCTTTCAGACCTCCTCATGGGCATTTGAGACTCATTGACAGCTTGCTATTCACCAAAATTGCATTCTAACAGTGACTGATCCCAGTCATTTCTAGCCAACCTTAGTCTGCACCCAACTGATGTCGATTCCACCTGATCGTTGATGTCGGCTTCCTGACTGACGTCAGTGTCCACCTACCTGACATCACTGACTTTGGTCTCCACTAGACTGACGTCTATTTCTACCTAATCGACGTCGGTCTCTACCTGACTGACGTTGGTATCTGTGTTTTCTTTTGAGTGATGATTTTTACTCGTGAGCTCATTTTGGATCATAACCTTGCCCAAATCAACATTGCCTTGCTCAAAATTATTCAGCCTCTTGAGCTGATCACTGTCCATCACCTTCTCCTTAAAAACCATGGCTTTTCAGTTCTTGAAATTTGACTTAAGAACATGCATTCCCTTCTCACTCATGTGACCAAGCCTATAGAGCCACATTTTTGCATCTACATCTGAAGTAGATAAAATAGAAGGAGAATCAGTAATACAAGTAAATAGATAAAGTGTACCTACTTTCTTACCTCTTGCTATTACAAGTGCACCCTTGAAAACTTTTCAAAATTTCGCTGTGAGAGTTACTGTGCAACCCTCATCACCTAACTTTTCTGTAGAAATTAGACTATTCTTCAGGATGGGAACATGTATGACATCCTTCAACACCCATATTTTGCTAGTCTACAATTTTAGTTGCACTTTCCCTTTGCCAACAATTTGACAAGGCTCACCATCCCCTAGATAAACTTTTTCAAAGTCTCCATGGACATAATCATGGAAAAATTCTCTATTTGGGGTTGCATGGAAAGAGGCACCAGAATCTAAAACCCAAGATTCTACTTTATCCAAAGAAAATATAAGAGCATCCCGTGCAACAATACCTGCATCATTTGCTTCTTTATTTCTTTCATGCTGATCTTCTACCAACCAACAATCTTTCTTTGCATGCCCTTTATTTCCACAATTTTAGTAGGTTATACCTCCATTTCTAGATTTGGATCTTCTGTCTATCTTTGACCTTGATTTTCCTTGCTTGCTCTTCTCTTTTTACTTTTCTCTGCTTTCAACACTTAAAGCATTACCTGATATTTCACTTGTGCTTTTCCTACGAGTTTATTCATTCAAGATTACACTAACAACATCATCAACTTTCAAGATATTTGAAGCAGACACAGTATTACTAACTGCCATTACCAAACCGTGCCAACTTTCTGGTAAAGAGCATAAGATTAAGAGAGCCTTAATTTCATCGTCAAAATCTATTTTCACTGAAATTAACTGATTTACTAATCCATGGAAATCACTAAGATGACTATATACCAATCCACCTTCCTGCATTTGCAAATTAAATAATTGCTTCATAAGAAATACCTTATTCAAAGCTGAGGGTTTTTCATATAAATTTGCCAAAAATTCCATTAAATTTATCATTGTCTTTGCCTGTGATAAGTTGGAAATCACATATGATGACAGGCTCAGCCTTATAGCTCCAAGAGCCTTTCTATCAAGAACATTCCATTCTTCATCTTGCATATCTGTGGGCTTCTTTGAAACCCCACCCAACGGTAAGTACAGATCTTTTTGATACAGATAATCTTCTATCTGCATCCTCCATAATTGATAATTCTTGCCATTGATTTTTTTCATTCTTAGTTTACTTTTTTTTGCCATTGCTTTACTCTCACTCAATCAGAAACCCCTGAGCGTGAACCTGTAATCAACAAACACTAACCCGCTCTAATGAACCTGTAGCTCTGATACCAACTGTTAGGATCCTCCTTATAGTACAATTGATTACTTTTTTATAAGTAACTAAACACGAAATTAAACCAGAAGTAATAAATAACTAGAATTCATAAACAATAAAGAATAGGTGATACGAGAAATAATACAATCTGTATTAAACTCTTTCAGAAGAAAATACAATGAAAAAATCTTACTCTTCTTCCTCACACGTCTTGGGTGTCCAATAATTCTCCCTCAAGAGTTCTCTCTCTTAATCAATTACAACCAACTCAACACTGAGTTGTTCCCACCACTAGTTAATGACAATCAACTGAATGGTTGTTGTTGCCTACTACTAGTACTGTCAGTGACAATCAACTCAATAATTGTTTTGCCTACCTTACACCAAGTAGACCTTCTTGATCTTGCACACTTGCAGATATAACTGATCTTACTTACCATGTAGATCTTCTTGGTCTTGCACTCTTACAAACCTTCTAGATCTTACACTTGAGGATCTAATCCTTTAGTCCTTGATTACAATACAGCCGCATGGGTCTCTTAAATAGATCCCAAACCAAACAATAATTAGAAATGCAGACTCAAGACTAAAATTAGTCTTTACATGTAAACTGAATGTTCTCTTAAAATTAGCAATTCTAATTCTAAAAATATCGCTTGGAAACGCACAGATGACTGATGTCAGTTTCTATCTAACTGATGCCAATTGAACCCTAACTGACACTGGTTACTGTGTAGCTGAAGATAACTGATGTCAGTTGGCCAAACTGACGTCGATTACTGTGTCACTCAGCAATCTTCACATTTGCATATCAGTTAAGCTTTTAGATCCACAACTTAACACATGAGGGGAAACTCCTTGGTCATATTGTGTCTAAGGAGGGTTTGTCTATTGACCCCGAGAGAGTTCGCTCTATCCTAGAGATGTCCCTACCAAAACACAAGAAAAGCCTACAGAGATTTTTTGGCAGAATTAATTTCATTAAGAGATTCATTCTAAATTTTGTAGAGATATTCAAGCCACTCACCCCTATGCTGAGGAAGGGTGAAGAGTTCAAATGGAGAGCTCAAAGGAAAGACAGCTTTAAAGCCATCAAATAGGGCATAACCTAGGCTCCCACTGTGATCAGCCCCAACTTCAACAAAGACTTCAACCTCTAGACTTTCAGCAATGAGGAGGTGATATCCACCATGCTTACCCAAGCTAACAGTGATGACCTCGAACAGCCACTTGCTTTTTTCAGCTTAGGATTAGAAGATTTTGAAGTCAGGTACATGTATGTAGAGAAGCAAGTCCTGATAGTAGTATAAAGCGAGAAGAAATTCAGGCATATGTTTTCTAATAGCAAGATTCACCTCATGGTCCCACACCCTGGCATCAAGGATTTCATGACCAATCAGGACCTGAATGATTTTAAGTTGTGGAGCTAAAAGCTTCACTGATGCAAATGGTGGAGGTTACTGAGTGTTGAAGTAACTGACGTAAGTATGATCAATCGATGTCGGTCATATTCAGTTACACAATAACCGACATCTGTTAGGGGTCGACCAGCATCGATCAGATAGGAACCGACGTCGGCAACCTTTGTGTGTGTGCATTTACATGCATTTTCAAAATTGGTCTAATTTTAGACAGATAGTTAGTTTGCATGTAAAGACTAATTTTAGTGTTGAGTCTGTGTTTCTAATTATTGTTTGGTTTGGGATCTATTTAATAGACCCATGGGGCTGTATTGTAATCAAAGACAAGGAAGAGATCCTTCCAAGTGTAAGATCAGTTGATCTGTAGAGTGTGCAAGATTAGAAAGATCTACATGGTAAGTAAGGTCAGTTGATCTACAGGTGTGTGTGTGTGTGTGCAAGGTCAAAGGAGATCTACGGGGTAGCAAGATCAAAGAGATCTGCAACACAACAAGGTGCAAGATCAAAGAGATCTACTTGGAGTACTTTGAGTACTTGGTGGACTGGCAATAGGCAACAACAACCATTGGGTTGATTGTCACTGATTGGTGGAGGGAACAACTCAGTGTTGAGTTGTGTTTGTAATTGATTGAGAGAAAGAAATCTTGAAGAGAATTACTGTACGCCCAAGAGGTGTGGGAAGAGTGTGATTTCTTCATTGTATTTCTTTTTGGAAGAGTGTTAATACAAGATTGTATTATCTCTCATATTCCGTGCTATTTTTGAATTCTAGTTACATATTACTTCTGGTTTAATTTCATGTTTAGTTGCTTATACAAAGGTAATCAATTGTGCTCTTAAGGAGTAGGATCCTAACAAGTGGTATCAGAGCCTAGTTTTGGAGCAGGTTAGTGTTTGTTGATTACAGATCACTCACAGGGGTTTCTGTTCGAGTGGGAGTAAAGCAATGGCAGAAAAAAGTAAGCTAAGAATGAAGAAATTCAATGGCAAGAATTATCAATTATGGAGGATGCAGATAGAAGATTATCTGTATCAGAAAGATCTATACTTATCGTTGTGTGGGGTTGCATGCAAGCCCACAAATATGAAAGATGAAGAATGGAATGTTCTTGATCGGAAGGCTCTGGGATCTATAAGGTTGACCCTGGCATCGTCTGTGATTTCCAACTTATCACAGGCAAAGACAACGATAGAGTTAATAGAATCTTTGGCAGAGAACCAAATGGGAGATTTAGGAGAGTTGCCAGCCAAAAAAAAGCACTAAAAGACGAATGGATTTACAGGTTAAAGAAAGGAGAGAATGGACAGGTGAGACAGAAGGTCAGGTTATATGGTCTTGAGCACGCTGTAGGACAATGGTGTTTAAGGTTTGACAGGTGTATGACAAAGCATGGCTTTATTCAATGTCAATGTGACCATTGTGTTTATTTTACCAGGTTGGATAATGGTCGCAACATTATCCTGTTACTGTATGTAGTGTATATGCTTGTTGCAGGGTCACATATGTAGGAAATTGCTGAGATAAAGGTAAAATTAGTTTAGAGATTTGCCATGAAGGATTTGGAAGCAGGAAATAAAATCCTTGGCATGAGTATTTCTAGAGACAGTGAATGTCACATGTTGATTTTGTCTCTAGAGGATTATGTGAATAAGGTAGTGGAGAGGTTCAATATGCAAGATGCAGAACTAGTTAGCACACCTATCATTGGATAGTTCATAGAACATTGTCCTAAATCACATGATGAGGTTGAGTACATGAGTACTAGACTTGACATTACCCAAGTAGTGGGAGTTGTCAGCAAGTTTATGGCCAATCCAAGAAAGGAGCACTGAAAAGCAGTTCAATGGATTCTCAGGTATCTGAGAGGGACCAACAGCTTGTTTTCATGCTATGCAGGGTCAAGCACTTCTCTACATGGGTATGTAGATTTAGATATGGCAGGTTACTTGGATGGCAGGAGAAGCACAATAGGATATGTGTTCACTATTGGTGGAACGGCGGTTAGCTGGATATCAGAGTTGCAAAAGGTTGTTGCAGTCACGGTGGCTAGCAAAGATAGAAACCCTGTAGATATGTTAACAAAGCCAAGAACAAAGGAGACGTTGAATCTTCATTCAACTTCTGTTGGTCTTCAAGATTTAACTTGAAGAGGGATACAAGCCAGGAAACAAAATTAGAAAAGGTACAGGTAGAGTTGCAAATTTTTATCTCCAAGTGGGAGATTGTTAAGTTGTAGAGCTAAAAGCTTCACTGATGTAAATGGTGGAGGTTTTTGAGTGTTAAAGTAACCGACGTCGGTCTGATCAACTGACATCGGTTAGGGGTCGGCCAGCATCGGTCAGACAGGAACTGACGTCTGTAACTTGTGTGTGTGTGCGTTTGCATGCATTTCTAGAACTGGTCTAATTTTAGACGGACAGTTAGTTTGCATGTAAAGATGAATTTTAGTCTTGAGTCTATGTTTCTAATTATTTTTTGGTTTGGGATCTATTTAATAGACCTATGGGGTTGTATTTTAATCAAGGACAAAGAAGAGATCCTTCCAAGTGTAAGATCCGTTAATCTGTAGCGTGTGCAAGATCATGGAGATCTACATGATAAGTAAGGTCTGTTGATCTGCAGGTGTGTGTATGCAAGGTCAAAGGAGATCTGCGGGGTAGCAAGATCAAGTAAATCTGCAACACAACAAGGTGCAAGATCAGGGAGATCTACTTAGAGTACTTTGAGTACTTGGTGGACTGGCAATAGGCAACAACAAACATTGGGTTGATTGTCACTGACTGGTGGAGGGAACAACTTAGTGTTGAGTTGTGTTTGTAATTGATTGAGAGAAAGAACTCTTGAGGGAGAATTATTGTACGCCTAAGAGGTGAGGGAAGAGTGTGATTTCTTCATTGTATTTCCTTCTGAAAGAGTGTTAATACAATATTGTATTATCTCTCATATTCTGTGTTGTTTCTGAATTTTAGTTACATATTACTTCTGGTTTAATTCTATGTTTAGTTGCTTATACAAAGGTAATCAATTGTGCTCTTAAAGAGTAGGATCCTAACAAATGAGAAGAGGGTAGGGTGGATTACCAAAGTGATGCAGTATGACATAGACATTAAGATCACCAAGCTAGTGAGGGGAAGAGGCCTGTGCGAAAAGCTCATTGTAGACTTAAAGCAAGAAAAGGAAGACAGCTTGTTAATTCACGATGCAGCCACTGCAAAGGAACAAACTGTCATAAAGGATTAGACATTGGACTTGAAGCATTTCCTTACTACTGGTGAGTGCCCATAGGGTCTTGATAAGACTGGAAGAAGGTATTTTAAACTCTAGTCTCTCCCTTATGTCTTGGTTGATGAAGTATTGTTTAAGAGGGATTGATCTGGGGTCCTTTTGAGGTGCATTGACCCAAACCAAGATGATAAGGTATTCGCTGAGTTCCATGATGGGCCAGCAGGCAGTCACTTCACTCCTAGAGCTACGACAGCAAGGATAATGAGAGCTAGCTATTTTTGGCCTACTCTTTTCAAGGACACCCATGCTTGGGTAAGAAAGTGCCAAAAGTGTGCACTTTTTGATGAAAAATAGCGATTGGCTACCATGCCTCTACAGCCCATTCAAGTTGAGTAGCCATTCATCTAGTGGGGCCTAGATTTCATAGGAATGATCAATTCTCCTTCCAGTGCTGGGCACAAATGGGTGATGACTACTACGGATTATTTCACTAGGTGGGTGGAGGCCATCACTTTGGAAGAGGCAAATGAAAGCACAGTCTTGGACTTCTATGAGGACCTGGTAACAAGATTTGGGGTCTCAACCACCATAATCTCAAATAATGCCTTGGTTTTTTTGGGAACTAAAACTAGTGAATGGGCGCTGAAGTATGGAATATACCTCAACACTTCATCAAATTATTATCCGTAGGGGAATGGGCTGGCTGAGTTCACCAACAAAAATTTGATCAAAATCATAAAGAGGACTATGGAAGAAAATCCAAGGACTTGGCATGCCAAGCTAAAGATAGCTCTATGGTCCGACCGAATTACCCCAAAGAGAGCAATAAAAAATTCTCCATATACGCTCGTGTATGGAAGGGAAGCTAGGCTTCCCATCTCGCTTGAATTGCTAGCATTGGATCTCGCCTACTAGCAACAATTTGAAAAAGGAACCAGCATCGAGCTAAGCTTGGAAAATATGCAAAATTTGATGCCCTATGGAGCGGTCCTTACATGATCACTCAGTGCAAGCAACATAATGCGTTCCAACTTTCCAGGTTGGATGGTGAAGAACTGCATATCTCAGTTACTGGTATACATCTGAAGGGTTGCCACTAATTTTTTGGTTTTGCTTGTACATATTTTCCCTTGCTTTCTTTCCTATTTTTCGTAAGTGCTATTGTACATGTAGTAGTTTTCTTAGTCTTGTGTGTGTTTTCATTTCATGGAGGTAGATCTGCGTGGCTGGTTCTAAGTTTTGATAGAGCTGTTGCTGGTTTCCAATGTTACTATTTGACTTCATGCCCAATGGATTTTTTAAGGCAGCTGGTCTTTACGCGTAGCAGGCACGCTTCCCTTGTGAGTCGCCATTTGTTGACGAATTTTTTCTCCATGCCAAAAATTTTTCACCTTCTGTATTCACTTTTTGAAGACATTGTTTCTAGGTTGAACAACTTCAATGCCATAGTTTTCTCATTTTAGTTCAAAGGCTCAGTGTCCTTTCGAAGGGGTGACACTTCAAAGGAGAGGACCCGGGTAAGTTCAAAGCTCAGGGTCAAAGTTTAATTTATTCGAAGTCGACTAATGAATTTAGGCCGCTAACACATTAAGCTTCAAGCAAAGACAAAGGTAGACATAATTTTTGTGGACTTTTGTCTGTGAGAAAATGTCTGTGGACAAAAGTCCCTGAAAACATTCAAAGACCCGGCAGCAGTCTGAAGAGCCAAGCGACCCACCAAAGTATACAAGGAAAGAGTGCTCGCAAAGATATTAAGAGGGCCCAAAGCCAAAAATTTGCAAAAGAAGTCATAAGGCCCAAGGACGTCTTAGAGGACGTCAAACTTAATCAAGCAAAGTAGCCGTTTGCCTTTAAATGAAAAAGTGCTAAAAATGGAAAGGAGCTCAAAACGCAGTGACCTGCCTGAATGTTCACCCTAGGGGCCGAATGAACTAGATAAGACAAAATGGAGGAAAACCAAAGTGACAAGCAAGGAATGATTAAGCAGTCAGTCTAACTGGCACTAATCTGAGAAGCGACTCCAGTAAGTGAAATAGTGCCAACGATTTGATCATTTAGGACGTAAGCGGCTAGTAAAGCAATCGATTTTCTCTATTTTTCATTAAATGAGAAGGCAAATCACGTATTAACCTTGACAAAGGTAGATTTCAAGGGGACAAAGCGCATAGTTCATTAATGACTTTGAGCAACTTGTTTCCTTTCATGAATAGACGCAATAGGCCACTTGTAACCAAATAGCACCAAATGAGCCTCTTGGACTTTCCATATATATTGCAAACTTGGTCATTTTGTAATCATCTTTTCGCAAATTTTACAAGGCGTAGCCTTGTTAAAATTTTCACTTGTATCAATAAAAGCATCTTTTTTACCTCTTCTTAGATAGATATTCTGTGTATGTCCTGAGTGTTTGATTTATGTTCAGTCATTGTCTTTTGATGCTCTCATAGGTTCAACACCAACAGACCAGCTATCTACAAGGTGCCATCTACAGCTGATAGGAAAAGAGTTCTATTTTGGAGTGTAGAATAGAAGAGATTATCTATAGAGTGCCTCTTACAGCACCTTTGGTGAACCTCTTTTTTTGCATTTTTTATTTAAACCTCTCTGTCAAGTTTTGCAAACTATTTCTTCTGCCAAGGGTGAAGCGTATACATGTGTTTGTCTGATTTTGAGACTGGGTGTGGGAAGGTCATCTTGTTTTGGTGTATCACCTCCTTAGATTAGGCTTGTTTCTTGCATTCTCCTTTCCCTTTTCATCCCCCCCATTATATAGCTATATATATATATCTATATATATATATATATATATATATATATATATATATATATATATATATATATATATATATACATGCATGTGTTTGCACTTGCTGAAACAAACACGATACATCAAAGGGAGCTAGCCCTTATATAGAGACTCTCCCCTCTAGCTTCGCCAATCCCACAGGTGAGAGAGGAGTTTCCATGTTGCGAGGAGAAGGCAAGAGTTTGACCTCCTTGCCTCAGGTGCTATTTCCTACATCAACAGTTTTGGCACGCCCGGTGGGTAAGATAGTTTGATAACTCAGAGAGGTTTCAAAATTGATGCTGGTCTTGTCACAATAATTTGCGTGTGAATTCAATACATTCTTGGAATGAATTGGGGACTCAGTTGACAGATCATTTTGGGGAAAAAAGTGAAGACCTCTCACTTGTTGAGCAGCTAACAACCATAAAGAGAGCTCCACATGAGTATATGCAGGACTTCAACATGCATTTTCAAAAGACTTGGTGTAGAATTCCCATCCTGATAAGACCAACTCCCAATTATGCTTTCCTATACTATTTAAAGGCATTAAATAGTGATATTGTTGTGATGATCTAATCTATGGGAGGGCATATACTGCCTGATGCTTATGACATAGCCATAGCAACTGAAAATTGCTTAGTTTAGGCTGAGAAAATAGCCCCTAGGCCTCACATGCCACTTTTTACAAAAATGCTGCCCTCAGCTCAGACCGTTGCTCCCACATTGGCTCCTCTACCTACCATAGAGAAACCAACTGCCACTCCATCTAATGAGCTTCACGAGGTTAAAAGCTATTTGCAAAGCATGTCAAATGAACTTGTAGCTCTTAAAAGGCAACAAGCTCAAAGTAATAGAAAGAATCAGGGATATCAACACTATGGTCAAGCCCCTAGACCCCCTTTTTAAGGCTATAATCAAGGACAGGGTCAGCTCACTCAGACCAGGGCTTCTCAAAATTACAACTCAGGGCCCCTTTCATCATCTAAAGTCATGGTGCCAGTTCAGAACAATCTAGTACAAGAGCAGTCGAGCTATTTGAACATGGGGTATAATCACAAATAGGCTATTTACACAAATGAGATGATGAACTATTTTTAGAATGTAGACAACCAAACAGCTACTCAGTCTCAGGTCCTTGATCCTTCAATGCAACCCAGCACAAGTAGCAATCAGGCCCAACCTGATTCTACCCTGATGAATCACCAAGAAGGGGAATTTTATTCAGTAAATTATGTGGGTGTTGCAGACAATCAAGTTGATTGTGTTGCAGCCAACACAAGGTTTAAAATAAGAGCGGTGTCAGAGGCCCAAGCTACTACTCAGACAGCAGCAATGCCTCCTCCATCGCACTCTAATTCAAAAGCCCCAAATTTTAGGCAGCCATCTACACCTTCAGCCCCTCAGCCTACAATTCAGCCTGGAGTCAACCCCAAAGAAAAATTGAAGGGAGGCAACCCTCAAATCAATATAGTAGACCAAATGAATAAGTTGCATATGAACATCTCATTATGGGATTCATTGTCTCTTCCAGACCAGAAGGATGTACTGAAAAAGAAATTGCGTGAGTTGGATTAGCAAGCTGTCTCAGCAAGCACTGATAATGTTTTGATGACAAATGGACAGCCTTCCACTTCAGGTCAGGTAAAGAAAGAAGAGAAAACTCCCCCTTTCTATGTATCCTTGGTTATAGAGGATTTTTTGGTACATAATTGCATAATTGACAGTGGGGCTAGCACCTCAGTAATGCCCAAGTGTATTGCTGACAAGATGGGACTGAAGTATGAAGAGATGAACAAAAGAGTCTTGCAACTAGATGGAAAACCTGTAAAAATAGTTGGGATTGTGAAAGGTCTAGGCTTGACACTGCATGCTTGCCCAACCTTCTCAATTCCCTATGATGTAGTGGTAGTAGACGTTCCTCCTTATTTCACAATTTGCTTGTCCAAGGACTTCACGTCAAAGATAGGTGGCTATCTAGCAGCGAATTGGTCATATCTAGTCTTTAGAACCAAATATGGGACCAAGGTAAAAATTGATTCTGATCCACTCTACAAGAACCATCTAGAACCGTTCACGCCCAAGGCAGTAAATGTTAGTTACACAATCATTGACCCAGAAGAGTCCCAAACGGACCAATCTCCGTCTTCCGCTCTTGAAGGAGTCGCAGACTTACTCTTGGATGAGTGAGGAAATGATAATTTCGAGCATGATCCATACAAGTTCATTGAGGAGGCAGACCTTGGAGTCTATTGCATGCACGAAGTGGGCGCCTTCATGCCAAATTTAATGAAGGCAGGCCAAGAGGACCTTGGTCTATGGCAGCTATATTTTGACGGTTCCAAAAGTAAGTTAGGCATTGAAGGTGGGGCAATGCTGGTCTCACCTTAAAAGGAAAGGTACTTTTCAGCTTTTCATTTCCAATTCTCTTGCATAAGTAATGTTGTAGAGTACGAGTCTCTTATACATGGCCTGGAATGGGCAAAAAAAATAGGGATTAAAGAGCTGCAGGGTTTGGGATATAGCAAGCTAATTGTAAATCATGTGAGAGGCCTGAATCTGACCAAGAATTCCTTATTGAAGTCTTACAAGCATAGAGTCTAGGACTTGGTGGAGGATTTTCTTGCTTTCAATATTACCTCCTTTCCCAGAGAGTAAAACAAATAGGCAGATAGGCTGGCAGCAATTGGTACTCAGTTTGATGTTTCAAGGGAAATAAGCTGAGATTGTGGTTCACGACACTTGAAAGTGGTAGTTTGGCCCTCTGTGCCAGACAACATTGCAAATTGGCAATTTTTTTAAAGTGACCAACAGATAGCTTTCTTCCTACAGGAAGACGTTGAATTTACAACACAGAACTAGGCAAAATTACAACAGCGAGCCAACACATAGAACACCTCAGGCATATTTTTGAAAGGTGCAGGGAATTTAGCATCTCTCTTAATCCAAAAAAGTGCATGTTTGTTGTTCATGATGTTAGGATCCTCCTTAGAGTAAAATTGATTACTTTTGTATAAGCAACTAAACACGAAATTAAACTAGAAGTAATAAGTAACTAGAATTAAGAAACATCAAAGAATAGGTGATACGAGAAATAATACAATCTGTATTAAACTCTTCCAGAAAGAAATACATTGAAAAAATCTCACTCTTCTTCCTCACACCTCTTCGGTGTCCAGTAATTCTCCCTCAAGAGTTCTCTCTCTCAATCAATTACAAGCAACTCAACACTGAGTTGTTCCCTCCACTAGTCAGTGACAATCAACCCAATGGTTGTTGTTGCCTACTACCAGTACCACCGATGACAATCAACTCAATGGTTGTTTTGCCTACCTTACACAAAGCAAACCTTTTTGATCTTGCACACTTGCAGATCTAACTGATCTTACTTACCATGTAGATCTTCTTGGTCTTGCACTCTTCCAGACCTTTTAGATCTTACACTTGAGGATCTAATCTTTTAGTTCTTGATTACAATACAACCCCATGGGTCTCTTAAATAGATCACAAACCAAACAATAATTAGAAATGCAAACTCAAGACTAAAATTAGTCTTTACATGCAAACTGATTGTTCTCTTAAAATTAGCAATTCTAATTTTAGAAATGCTGCCTGGAAATGCATAGATGACTGATGCCAGTTTCTATCTGATCGATGCCGACCAACCCCTAACCGATGTTGATTATTGTGTAGCTAAAGATAACCAATGTTAGTTGGCCTGACCAATGTCAGTTATTATGTCACTCAACAACCCCCACATTTGCATATCAGTGAAGCTTTTAGCTCCACAACTTAACAATCTCCCACTTAGAGATAAACAACTGCACTTGTACCTATAACTGTACAATGTCTTCTAATATATTTCTAGCTTGTATCTCCATCTTCAAGTTCAATCTTAAAGACCAATAAAAGTTGAATGAAGATTCAACTTCTCCTTTGTTACTGACTTTGTTAACATATCAATAGGTTTCTTATCCTTGCTAGCCTCTGTGACTGCAACAACCTTCTATATCTCTAAAATCTAGCTAACCATCATTTCACCAATAGTGAACACATATCCTATGGTGCTTCTCCTGCCATCCAAGTCACCTGCCATAGCTGAATCTACATATCCATGTAGATAAGTGTTTGACCCTGCATAACATAAAGACCTGCTGCTGGTCCCTCTCAGATATCTGAGAATCCACTGAACTGCTTTCCAGTGCTCCTTCCCTGAATTGGCCATAAACTTGCTGACAACTCTCATTGCTTGGGCAATATCAGGTCTAGTACATACCATGTACTCAACATCATCATGTGATTTAGAACACTATTCTAAGCTCAACTTGAACTGTCCATCCATAGGTGTGCTTACCAGTTTTGCATCCTGCAAATTGAACCTCTCCACTACCTTATTCACATAATCCTCTTGAGACAAAATCAACCTATGATTTTTTTTGTCTCTAGAAATACTCATGCCAAGGATTTTCTTTGCTGCTCCCAAATCCTTCATGGCAAATCTCTAAACTAATTTTACCTTTAGCTCAGTAATTCCCTGTATGTGTGACCCTGCAATAAGCATATACACTACATATAGTAACAAGATAATGTAGCTATCATAATCCAACCTGGTAAAATAAATACAATGGTCACATTGACATTGACTAAAGCCATGCTTTGTCATAAACCTGTCAAACTTCAAACACCATTGTCTTACAACGTACTCAAGACCATATAACCTGGCCTTCTGTCTCACCTGTCTATTCTCTCCTTTCTTTAACCTATAAATCCATTCATTTTTTAGTGCTTTCTTTTCGACTGTCAACTCTATCAAATCCCACGTTTGGTTCTCTTCTAAGGAATCAATTTCCTCATTCATGCCATGCTCCCACTGTTTCCTAGATTCTACCTGCATTGCCTCTTCAAAATTTCCTAGTTTTCCACCATCAGTGAGCAACAAGTAGTATAAAGAAGGGAAATAATGAATTGGATGCTTACTTACCCTTTTAGACCTCCTCATGGGCGTATGAGACTCATTAATAGCTTGCTGTTTGCCCAAATTTCATTCTAACAGTGACCGATCCCAGTCATTTCTCGCCGACCTCAGTCTGCACTCAACCGATGTCAATTCCACCTGATCGCCAACGTCAGTTTCTTGATCGATATCAGTGTCCACCTGCCCGACATCACTGACTTTGGTCTCCACCAGACTGATGTCAGTTCTTTCTTGATCGACGTCGGTCTCTGCCTAACTGACGTCGGTGTCTGTGTTTTCTTGTGAGTGATGATTTTTACCCACGAGCTCATTTTGGATCATAACCTTGTCTAAATCAACATTGCCCTGCTCAAAATTATTCAACCTCTTGAGCTGATCACTGTCCATCACCTTTTCCTTGAAAATCAAGGCTTTCTAATTCTTAACATTTGACTTAAGAACATGCATTCCCTTCTCACTCATGTGACCAAGCCTAAAGAGCCACATCTTTGCATCTACATCTAAAGTAGATAAAATAGAAAGAGAATCAATAATACAAGTAGATAGATAAAGTGTATTTTCTTTCTTACCTCTTGCAAATACAAGTGCACTCTTGAAAACTTTTCAAAATTTTACTGTGAGAGTTACTGCGCAACCCTCATGACCTAACTTTTCTATAGAAATTAGACTCCTCTTCAAGATGGGAACATGCATGACATCCTTCAACACCCATATGTTGTCAGTCTACAATTTTAGCTACACTTTCCTTTTGCCAACAATTTGACAAGGCTCACCATCCCCTAAATAAACTTTTCCAAAGTCTCCATGGACATAATCATGAAAAAATTCTCTATTTGGGGTTGCTTGGAAAGAAGCACCAAAATTTAAAACCCAAGATTCTACTTTATCTAAAAAAAATATAAGAGCATCTCATGCAACAATACCTGCATCATTTGCTTCTTTATTTTCTTCATGCTGATCTTCTACCAACCAACCATCTTTCTTTGCATGCCCTTTCTTTCCACAATTCCAGCAGGTTATACCTCCATTTCTGGATTTGGATCTCTTGTCTATCTTTGACCTTGATTTCCCTTGCTTGCTCTTTTCTTTTTGCTTTCCCCTGCTTTCAACACTTAAAGCATCACCTGATGTTTCACCTATGCTTTTTTTGTAAATTTTTTCATTCAAGATTACACTAACAACATCATCAACTTTTAAGATATTTGAAGCAGACGCAGTATTATTAACTGCCATTACCAAACTGTGCCAACTTTTTGGTAAAGAACATAAGATTAAGAGAGCCTTAATTTCATCATCAAAATCTATTTTGACTAAAATTAACTGATTTACTAATCCATGAAAATCACTAAGATGACTATATACCGATCCACCTTCCTGCATTTGCAAATTAAATAATTACTTCATAAGAAATACCTTATTCAAAGCTGAGGGTTTTTCATATAAATTTGCCAAAGATTTCATTAACTCTACCATTGTCTTTGCCTGTGATAAGTTGAAAATCACAGACGATGTCAAGGTTAGCCTTATAGCTCCAAGAGCCTTTCTATCAAGAACATTCCATTCTTCATCTTGCATATATGTGGGCTTCCTTAAAACCCCACCCAATGATAAGTATAGATCTTTCTAATACAGATAATCTTCTATCTGCATCCTCTATAATTGATAATTTTTTCCATTGAATTTCTCCATTCTTAGCTTACTTTCTTCTGCCATTGCTTTACTCCCACTCAATCAGAAACCCCCGAGAGTGAACTTGTAATCAACAAACACTAACTCACTCTGATGAACCTGTAGCTCTGATACCAACTGTTAGGATCCTCCTTAGAGTACAATTGATTACTTTTTTATAAGCAACTAAACATGGAATTAAACCAGAAGTAATAAGTAACTAGAATTCAGACACAACAAAGAATAGGTGATACAAGAAACAATACAATTTGTATTAAACTCTTCCAGAAAGAAATACAATGAAGAAATATCACTCTTCTTCACACCTCTTGGGTGTCCAGTAATTCTCCCTCAAGAGTTCTCTCTATCAATCAATTACAACTAACTCAACACTGAGTTGTTCCCTCTACTAGTCAGTGACAAATCCAATGGTTGTTGTTGCCTACTACCAGTACTGCCGGTGACAATCAACTCAATGGTTGTTTTACCTACCTTACACCAAGTAGACCTTCTTGATCTTGCACATTTGTAGATCTAACTGATCTTACATATCATGTAGATCTTCTTGGTCTTACACTCTTACAGACCTTATAGATCTTACACTTGAGGATCTAATCTTTTAATCCTTGATTATAATACAACCCCATGGGTCTCTTAAATAGATCCCAAATTAAACAATAATTAAAAATGCAGACTCAAGACTAAAATTAGTCTTTACATGCAAACTGATTGTTCTTTTAAAATTAGCAATTCTAATTCTAGAAATGTCACCTGAAAATGCACAGATGACTGATGTCGATTCTTGTCTTACTGATGCTGGCTGACCCCTAATCGATACTAATTACTGTGTAACTGAAGATAATCGATGTCAGTTGGCCTAATCGACATCGGTTATTGTGTCACTCAGCAACCTCCACATTTGCATATCAGTGAAGCTTTTAGCTCCATAACTTAACACATGAGGGGAAACTCCTTGGCCATACTGTGTCCACGGAGGGTTTATCTATTGACCCTGATAGAGTTCACTCTATCTAGTGATGTCCCTACCAAAACACAAGAAAAGTCTGTAGAGTTTCTTTGGCAGAATTAATTTCATTCAGAGATTAATTCTAAATTTTGTAGAGATAGTCAAGCCACTCACCCCTATACTGAAGAAGGTTGAAGAGTTCAAATGGACAACTCAAAGGAAAGATAGCTTAGAAGCTATCAAGCAGGCCATAACCTGGGCTCCCACTTTGATCAGCCCTGACTTCAACAAAGACTTCAACCTCTACACTTTCAGCAATGAGGAGGTGATATCCACCATGCTTACCCAAGCTAACGGTGATGACCTCGAACAACCACTTACTTTTTTTAGCCAAAGATTAAAGGATTTTGATGTTAGGTACACGTATGTAGAGAAGCAAATCCTGGCAGTAATACAGAGCCTAAATAAATTCAGGCATATGTTGTCTAACAGTAGGATTCACCTCATGGTTCCACACCCTGGCATCAAGGATTTCTTGACCAATCAGGACCTAAATGATGTTAAGTTGTGGAGCTAAAAGCTTCATTGATACAAATGGTGGAGGTTGTTGAGTGTTAAAGTAACTGACGTCGGTCTGATCAATCGACATCAATCATATTCAGTTACACAGTAACTGACATCAGTTAGGGGTTAGCCGACATCGGTCAGACAAGAATTGACGTCGGCACCCTGTGTGTGTATGCGTTTGCATGCATTTCTAGAACTGGTCTAATTTTAGATGAATAATTAGTTTTCATGTAAAGACTAATATTAGTCTTGAGTCTCTGTTTCTAATTATTGTTTGGTTTGGAATCTATTTAATAGACCCATGGGGCTGTATTGTAATCAAAGAAAAGGAAGAGATTCTTTCAAGTGTAAGATCAGTTGATCTACAGGGTGTGCAAGATCAGGGAGATCTACATGGTAAGTAAGGTCAGTTGATCTACAGGTGTGTGTGTGCAAGGTCAAAGGAGATCTACAGGGTAGCAAGATCAAAGAGATCTACAACAGAACAAGGTGCAAGATCAAGGAGATCTACTTGGAGTACTTTAAGTACTTGGTGGATTGGCAGTAGGCAACAACAACCATTGGGTTATTGTCACTGACTGGTGGAGGGAACAACTCAGTGTTGAGTTGTGTTTGTAATTGATTGAGAGAAAGAACTCTTGAGGGAGAATTACTGTACGCCCAAGAGGTGTGAAGAAGAGTGTGATTTCTTCATTGTATTTTTGTTTAGAAGAGTGTTAATACAAGATTGTATTGTCTCTCATATTTTGTGCTATTTCTGAATTCTAGTTACATATTACTTCTAATTTAATTTCGTGTTTAGTTACTTATACAAAGGTAATCAATTGTGCTCTTAAGGAGTAGGATCCTAACAAGTGGTATCAGAGCCTAGTTTTGGAGCAGGTTAGTGTTTGTTGATTATAGATCACTCACAGGGGTTTCTGTTCGAGTGGGAGTAAAGCAATGGCATAAAAAAATAAGTTAAGAATGAAGAAATTCAATGGAAAGAATGATCAATTATGGAGGATGCAGATAGAAGATTATCTGTATTAGAAAGATCTGTACTTATCGTTGGGTTGGGTTGCATGCAAGCCCACAGATATGAAAGATAAAAAATGAAATGTTCTTGATCGAAAGGCTCTGGAATCTATAAGGTTGAGCCTGACATCGTCTGTGATTTCCAACTTATCACAGGCAAAGACAACGGTAGAGTTAATAAAATCTTTGGCAAATTTATATGAAAACCCTCAGCTTTGAATAAGGTATTTCTTATGAAGCAATTATTTAATTTACAAATGCAGGTAGGTGGATCGGTACATAGTCATCTTAATGATTTCCATGGATTAGTAAATCAGTTAATTTCAGTCAATATAATTTTTGATGATGAAATTAAGCCTCTCTTAATCTTATTCTCTTTACTTGAAAGTTGGAAAAGTTTGGTAATGGCAGTTAGTAATACTATGTCTGCTTCAAATATCTTGAAAGTTGATGATGTTGTTACTGTAATCTTGAATGAAGAAATTTGTAAAAAAAGTATAAGGGAATCATCAGGTAATGCTTTAAGTGTTGAAAGCAGGGAAAAACAAAGAGAAAAGAGCAAGCAAGGGAAGTCAAGGTCAAAGATAGGTAGTAGATCCAAATCTTGAAATGGAGGTATAACCTGCTGGAATTGTGGAAAGAAAGGGCATGTAAATAAAAATTGTTGGTTGGTAAAAGATCAGCATGAAAGAAATGAAGAAGCAAAAGATGCAGGTATTGTTGCACATGATGCTCTTGTATGTTCTTTGGATAAAGTGGAATCTTGGGTTTTAGACTCTAGTGTCTCTTTCCATGCAGCCCCAAATAGAGAATTTTCCATGATTATGTCCATAGAGACTTTGGAAAAAATTATCTAGGGGATGGTAAGCCTTGTCAAATGGTTGGCAAAGGGGAAGTGCAACTGAAATTGTAGAATGAAAACACACGGGTGTTGAAGGATGTCATGCATGTCCCAATCCTGAAGCGAAATTTGATTTCTTTAGAAAAGTTGGGTGATGAGGGATGGACAATAACTCTCACAGTGGAATCTTGAAAAGTTTTCAAGGGTGCACTTGTTTTAACAAGAGGTAAAAAAGTAGGTACACTTTATCTATCTACTTGTATTACTAATTCTCTTTTTGTTTTATCTACTTCAGATGTAGATGCAAAGATGTGGCTCTATAGGCTTGGTCACATGAGTGAGAAGGGAATGGATGTTCTTAAGTCAAATGGTAAGCTTTCAGGTTTCAAAAGCATAAATCAAGATTTCTATAAGCAACAAAAAAAATGAGGTTTCTTGAAACTAGGTCAACAAAGAAGGGAGCTTCTATTAGAGGATCACAATATTGCATAAAAAGAAAATCTGATGTTTTTGACAATGATAAGAACAGAAAAACCTTGGTTTTCAAGGAGAAGATGATGGACAGAGATCAGCTCAAGAGGCTGAATAATTTTGAGTAGGGCAGTGTTGATTTGGACAAGGTTATGATCCAAAATGAGCTCGCGGGTAAAAATCATCACTCACAAAAAAACACAGTTACCGGCGTGGATTAGGTGAGAACCGATGTCAAACAGGCAGGAACTAATGTCAGTCATGTGAAGATCAAAGTCAGTGATGTCAGGCAGCTGGACACTGACGTCAGTTAGGGAACTGATGTCGACAGGTAGGTGGACACCGACGTCAATCAAAGAACCAACGTCAGTGATTAGGAGGAATTAACATCGGTCAGGTGCAGAGCAAGGTTAGCTAAAGGCGATCGAGATTGGTCACTGTTACTATAAATTTTGGGTGGACAACAAGTTGTTAAGGAGTCTCAAACGCCCATGTGGAGGACTGAAAGGGTAAGTAAGCCTCAAATTCATTATTCCCCTTCTTTATACTACTTGTTCCTCACTGATGGTCAAGAACCAGGAAGTTTTGAATAGGTAATGCAGGTAGAATTCAGGAAACAGTTGGAGCATGGCATGAATAAGGAAATTGATTCCTTGAGAGAGAACCAAATGAGAGATTTGGTAGAGTTACCAGCCGAAAAAAAGCACTGAAAGACGAATAGATTTACAGGTTAAAAAAAGGAGAGAATGGACAGATGAGATAGAAGGCCAAGTTATATGGTCTTGAGCAAGCTGTAAGATAATAGTGTTTAAGGTTTGACAAGTGTATGACAAAGCATGGCTTTAGTCAATGTCAATGTGACCATTGTGTTTATTTTACCATGGTGCATAATGGTCACGACATTATCCTGTTACTGTATGTAGTGTATATGCTTGTTGTAGGGTCACACATGCAGGAGATTACTGAGCTAAAGGTAAAATTAGTTCAAAGATTTGCCATGAAGGATTTGAAAGAAGCAAAGAAAATCCTTGGCATGAGTATTTCTAGAGACAGGGAAAGTCATAGGGTGATTTTGTCTCCAGAGAATTATGTGAATAAAGTAGTGGAGAGGTTCAATATGTAGGATGCAGAACCAGTTAGTACACCTATGGTTGGACAGTTCACAGAACAGTATCCTAAATCACATGATGATGTTTAGTACATGAGTATTAGACTTGATATTACCCAAGCAGTGGGAGTTATCAGCAAGTTTATGGCCAATCCAGAAAAGGAGCACTGAAAAGTAGTTCAGTGGATTCTCAGGTATCTGAGAGGGACCAACAGTAGGTTTTCATGCTATGCAGGGTCAAGCACTTCTCTACATGGGTATGTAGATTCAGATAAGGCAGGTTACTTGGATGATAGGAGAAGCACCACAGGATATGTGTTCACTGTTGGTGGAATGGCGGTTAGCTGGATATCAAAGTTGTAGAAGGTTGTTGCAGTCAAGGTGGCTAGCAAGGATAGAAACCCTGTAGATATGTTAACGAAGCTAGGAACAAAGGAGAAGTTGAATCTTCATTCAACTTCTGTTGGTCTTCAAGATTGAACTTGAAGAGGGATACAAGCCAGGAAATAAAATTAGAAGAGGTACAGGTATAGGTACAACTGTTTATCTCCAAGTGGGAGATTGTTAAGTTGTGAAGCTAAAAGCTTCACTAATGCAAATGGTGGAGGTTGTTGAGTGTTAAAGTAACCGACGTCAGTATGATCAATTGACGTTGATCATATTTAGTTACACAATAACTGACATCGGTTAGGGGTCGGCCAACATCAATCAGACAGGAACCAATGTCGACAACCTATGTGTGTGTGCATTTGCATGCATTTCTACAACTGGTCTAATTTTAGACAGATAGTTAGTTTGCATGTAAAGACTAATTTTATTCTTGAGTTTGTGTTTCTAATTATTGTTTGGTTTGGTATCTATTTAATAGACCTATGGGGCTGTATTGTAATCAAGGATAAGGAAGAGCTCCTTCCAAGTGTAAGATCAATTGATCTGCAGGGTGTGCAAGATCAGGGAGATCTACATGGTAAGTAAGGTCAGTTGATCTGTAGGTGTGTGTGTGCAAGGTCAAAGGAGATCTGTGGGGTAGCAAGATCAAAGAGATCTACAACACAACAAGGTGCAAGATCAGAGAGATATACTTGTAGTACTTTGAGTACTTGGTGGATTGGCAGTAGGCAACAACAACCATTGGTTTGATTGTCACTAACTGGTGGAGGGAACAACTCAGTGTTGAGTTGTGTTTGTAATTGATTGAGAGAGAAATCTTGAGGGAGAATTACTGTACGCCCAAGAGGTGTGGGAAGAGTGTGATTTCTTCATTGTATTTCTTTCTAGAAGAGTGTTAATACAAGATTGTATTGTCTCTCATATTCTATGTTATTTTTGAATTCTAGTTACATATTACTTCTAGTTTAATTTCCTATTTAGTTGCTTATATAAAGGTAATCAATTGTGCTCTTAAGGAGTAGGATCCTAACAAATGAGAAGAGGGCAGGGTGGATTACCAAAGTGATGGAGTATGACATAGACATTAAGATCACCAAGCTGGTGAGGGGAAGAGGCCTGTCCAAACAGCTCATTGTAGACTTAAAGCAAGAAAAGGAAGATAGCTTGTTAATTCACGATGCAACCACTACAGAGGAACTAGCTATCATAAAGGATTGGAAGTTGGACCTGAAGCATTTCCTTACTACTGGTGAGTGCCCACAGGGTCTTGATAAGACTGGAAGAAGGTATTTTAAACTCCAATCTCTCCCTTATGTCTTGGTTGATGAAGTATTGTTTAGGAGGGATTGCTCTAGGGTCCTCTTGAGGTGCATTGACCCAAACCAGGCTGATAAGGTATTCGCTGAGTTCCATGATGGGCCAGCAAGCAGTCACTTCGCTCCTAGAGCTACGACAACAAGGATAATGAGAGCTGGCTATTTCTGGCCTACTCTTTTCAAGGACACCCATGCTTGGGTAAGAAAGTTCTAGAAGTGTGCACTTTTTGACAAAAAATAGTGATTCACTGCCATGCCTCTACATCCCATTCAAGTTGAGCAGCCATTCATGTAGTGGGGCCTAGATTTCATAGTAATGATCAATCCTCCTTTCAGTGCTAGGCACAAATGGGTGTTGACTGCTACGAATTATTTCACTAGGTGGGTAGACGCTATTGCTCTAAAAGAGGTGAATGAAGGTGCAGTCCTAGAGTTCTATGAGGACTTGGTAACAAGATTTGGGGTCCCAGCCACCATAATCTCAGATAATGCCTTGGCTTTTTTGGGAACTAAAATTAGTGAATGGGCGCTGAAGTATGGCATATACCTCAGAAATTCATCAAATTTTTATCCGCAGGGGAATGGGCTGGCTGAGTTCACCAACAAAAATTTGATCAGAATCATAAAGAAGACTATGGAAGAAAATCAGAGGACTTGGCATGCCAAGCTAAAGACAGCTCTATGGGCCGACCGAATTACCCCAAAGAGAGCAATACAAAATTCTCCATATACACTTGTGTATGGAAGGGAAGCTAGGCTTCCCATCTCGCTTGAATTGCCAGCATTGGATCTCACCTACTAGTTACAATTTGAAGAAGGAACCAGCATGGAGGTCAGGCTGTGTGAGCTAATGGAGCTCCAAGAAATGAGGGATCGGGCTATGGCTTTTATGACTAGTAGCCAACAGTAAGTAAAAAGACACTTCGACAAGAAATCTTTGTCAAGAGATTTTTTAGAAGGAGACATTGTCTTGAAGTGGGACGAAGATCAGGTTAAGCCTAAAAAACATGCAAAATTTGATGCCCTATGGAGCGGTCCTTACATGATCACTCAGTGCAAGCAGCATAATGCGTTCCAACTTTCCAGATTGGATGGTGAAGAACTGCATATCCTAGTTAATGGGATACATCTGAAGTGTTGCCACTAATTCTTTTGGTTTTGCTTGTACATATTTTCCCTTGCTTTTTTTCTTGTTTTCACTAAGTGTTTTTGCATAGGTAGTAGTTTTCTTAGTCTTGTGTGTGTTTTCATTTCATGGAGGTAGATCTGCGTGGCTGGTTCTAAGTTTTAACAAAGTTGTTGCTTCTTTCCAATGTTACTATTTGACTTCCTGCCCAATGGATTTTTCAAGGCAGCTGGTCTTTATGCGTAGCAGGCACGCTTCCCCTGTGAGTCGCCAACTGTTGACCAATTTTTGCCCCATGCAAAAAATCATTCACCTTCTGTATTCACTTTTTGAAGACAGTGTTTCCAGGTTGAACAACTTCAATGCCAGTGTTTTCTCATTTTATTTCAAAGGCTCTATGCCCTTCTGTAGGGCTGGCACATCAAAGGAGAGGACCCGAGTAAGTTCAAAGCTCAGGTTCAAAGTTCAATTTATTCGAAGTCGACTAAGGAATTCAGGCCACTAACACATTAAGCTTCAAGCAGAGGCAAAGGCAGACGAAATTTATGCAGACTTTTGTCTACGAGAAAATGTTCATAGACAAAAGTCCCTGAAAACATTCAAAGACCCGGTAGCAGTTCGAAGATCCAAGCAACTTGCCGAAGTATACAAGGAAAGAGTGCCCGCGAAGAAATTAAGAGGGCCCAAAGCCAGCAAGCCACAAAAGAAGTCATAAGGCCTGAGGACGTCTTAGAGGATGTCAAAATTAATGAAGCAAAGTAGTCGTTTGCCTTCAAATGAAAAGTGCTAAAAATGGAAAGGAGCTCAAAATGCAGCGATTCGCCTGAATGTTCGCCCCAGGGGCCGAATAAACCAGATAAGACAAAATGGAGGAAAACCAAAGTGACAAGCAAGGAATGAGTAAGCAGTTAGTCCAATTGGCGCTAATCTGAGAAGTGACTATAGTAGGTGACATAGTGCCAGCAAATTGATCATTTGGGACGCAAGCCTCTGGTAAAGCAATCAATTTTCTCTATTTTTTATTAAATGAGAAGACAAATTGCATATTAACCTTGACAAAGGCAAATTTCAAGGGGACAAAGTGCACAGTTCATTAATGATTTTGAGCAACTTGTTTCATTTTATGAATAGACGCAATAGGCCACTTGTAACCAATGAGCGCCAAATGAGCCTCTTGGACTTTCCATATATATTGCGAACTTGGTCATTTTGTAATCATCTTTTCACAAATTTTACAAGGTGCAGCCCTGTTAAAATTTCCACTTGAATCAATAAAAAGAGCTTTTTTACCTCTTCTTAGATAGATATTATATGTATGTCCTGAATGTTTAATTTGTGTTCAGTCATTTTATTTTGATGCTCTCACAAGTTCAACACCAACAGATCAGCTATCTACAAGGCGCCATCTGCAGCTGATAGGAGAAGAGTTCTATTTTGGAGTGTAGAACATAAGGGATTATCTACAGAGTGCCTCTTACAGCACCTTTGGTGAACCTCCTTTTCTGCATTTTTCATTTAAACCTCCCTGTCAAGTTTTGCAGACTGCTTCTTCTACCAAGGGTGAAGCGTATACATGTGTTTGTCTGATTTTGAGAGTGGGTGTGGGAAGGTCATCTTGTTTTGGTGTATCACCTCCTTAGAGTAGGCTTGTTTTTTGCATTCTCCTTTCCCTTTTCATCCCTCCCATTATATAGCTATATATATACATGCCTGTGTTTGCACTTGCTGAAACAAATATGATATATCAAAGGGAGCTAGCCCTTATCTAGAGACTCTCCCCTCCATCTTCGTCATTCCCACAGGCGAGAGAGGAGTTTCCATGTTGCGATTAGAAGGCAGGAGTTCGACCTCCTTGCCCTGGGTGCAATTTTTTGCATCAACAGTTTTGACACGCCCAGTGGGACATACAGTTTGATAACTCAGAGAGGTTTCAAGATTGATGCTGGTCCTATCACATCAATTTCAAGTTTTCCAGCATCTGGCGACTCCACTGGTAAGAGCTTCAGTTCTCTAATTAAGACCAGTTGCTTAACTTTTTATGCCTAAGGTCACCACGAGGTCTGCTTCAAGAGGGGTTCCTTTCGAATTCATTGAATTACCTTTAAATTATGTTAAAAGATTATGATTTGAAAAAACCCATCCTTATCCAGCAATCAATCCTCCTAAGCCTGTTATAAGAGACACAGTCACAGTAGAACCCTAGTTACAGCCAATCCCAAACATGGCATTGCCTTTTGTAGCTTTTCATGGTGAGAGCCCCTTGAATCTCCCACGCTATGATCCAATTCTGGGAACAACTCTAAAAAGTGTGCCTTCTTTTGATGGAGTGGGATCCATTACAGTCATTGAGCATATTAAGAATATTGCTGATCTTTGCAATATTCACAATGTAACAAAAGAAAATATCTCCATCAAACTGCTAGCATTGTCTCTGAAAGGCAAAGCTCTTGACTGGTATGGCACTTTTCCTGTGAATTCAATACATTCTTGGAATGAATTTGGGACTCAGTTGATAGATCGTTTTGGGGAAAAAAGTGATGACCTCTCACTTGCTGAGCAGTTGAAAACCATAAAGAGAGCTCCACACGAGTATATGCAGGACTTCAACACACGTTTTCAAAAGACTTGGGGTAGAATTCCCATCCTGGTAAGACCGACCCCTAGCTATGCTTTTCTGTACTATTTAAAGGCATTAAACAGTGATATTGTTGTGATGATCTAATCTATGGGAGGGCATATACTACCAGATGCTTATGACATAGCCATAGCAGTTGAAAATTGCTTAGTTCAAGCTGAAAAAATAGCCCCTAGGCCTCACATGCCACTTTCCTAGAAATGTTGCCCCCAACTCAGATTGTTGCTCCCACATTGGCTCCTCTACCTACCATAGAGAAACCAGCTGCCGCTCCGTCTAATGAGCTTCATGAGGTTAAAAGCTTGAAGCATGTCAAATGAACTTGTAGCTCTTAAAAGGCAACAAGCTCAAAGCAACAGGCTAAATCAGGGATATCAACACTATGGTCAAGCCCCTAGACCCCCTTTTTAAGGCTATAATCAAGGATGAGAAATAATACAATCTATATTAAACTCTTCTAGAAGAAAATACAATGAAGAAATCTCACTCTTCTTCTTCACACCTCTTGGGTGTCCAGTAATTCTCGCTCAAGAGTTCTCTCTCTCAATCAATTACAATCAACTCAACATTGAGTTGTTCCCTCCACTAGTCAGTGACAATCAACCCAATGGTTGTTGTTGCCTACTACCAGTACCGCCAGTGACAATCAACTCAATGGTTGTTTTGCCTACCTTACACCAAACAGACCTTCTTGATCTTGCACACTTGCAGATCTAACTGATCTTACTTACCATGTAGATCTTCTTGGTCTTGCACTCTTGCAGACCTTCTAGATCTTACACTTGAGGACCTAATATTTTAGTCCTTGATTACAATACAACCCCATGGGTCTCTTAAGTAGATCCCAAACCAAAAAATAATTAGAAATGCAAACTCAAGACTAAAATTATTTTTTACATGCAAATTGACTGTTCTCTTAAAATTATCAATTATAATTCTGGAAACGTCACCTAGAAATGCACAGATGACCGATGTTAGTTCCTGTCTGATCGATGCTGGCTGACCCCTAACTGATGCCAGTTACTATGTAGCTAAAAATAATTGATGTTAGTTGGCCTGATCGATGTCAATTATTGTGTCACTCAGCAACCTCCACATTTGCATATTAGTGAAGCTTTTAGCTCCACAACTTAACAATCTCCTAACTGGAGATAAACAGCTACACCTGTACCTGTAACTATACAACAACGTCTTCTAATCTATTTTTGGCTTGTATCTCTATTTTCAAGTTTAATCTTGAAGACCAACAAAATTTGAATGAAGATTCAACTTCTCCTTTGTTATTGGCGTTGTTAACATATCAGCAGGGTTCTTATCCTTACTAGCCTCTGTGACTGCAATAACCTTCTGCATCTCTAAAATCTAGCTAATCGTCGTTCCACCAATAGTGAACACATATCCTGTGGTGCTTTTTCTGCCATCCAAGTCACTTGCCATATCTGAATCTACATACCCATGTAGAGAAGTGTTTGACCCTGCATAGCATAAATACCTGTTGCTAGTCCCTCTTAGATATATGAGAATCCACTAAACTGCTTTCCAGTGCTCCTTCCTTGGATTGGCCATAAACTTGCTGACAACTCCCACTGCTTGGGCAATATCAAGTCTAGTACATACCATGTACTCAACCTCATCATGTGATTTAGGACACTATTCTAAGCTCAACTTGAACTGTCCATCCATAGGTGTGCTTACCAGTTTTGCATCCTGCAAATTGAACCTCTCCACTACCTTATTCACATAATCCTCTTGAGACAAAATCAACCTATAATTTTTTTTGTCTCTAGAAATACTCATGCCAAGGATTTTCTTTGCTGCTCCCAAATCCTTCATGGCAAATCTCTAAACTAATTTTACCTTTAGCTCAGTAATTCTCTGCATGTGTGACCCTGCAACAAGTATATACACTACATACAGTAACAAGATAATGTAGCTATCATTATCCAACCTAGTAAAATAAATACAATGGTCGCATTGACATTGACTAAAGCTATGCTTTGTCATAAACCTGTCAAACCTCAAATACGATTGTCTTGTAGCTTGCTCAAGACAATATACCCTGGCCTTCTATCTCACCTATCTATTCTCTCCATTTTTTAACTTGTAAATCTATTCATTTTTTAGTGCTTTTTTTTCGGCTGACAACTCTATCATGCATTTTTCTCATTCATGCCATGCTCCCACTGTTTTTTGGATTCTACATGCATTGCCTCTTCAAAACTTCCTAGTTTTCCACCATCAGTGAGCAACAAGTAGTATAAAGAAGGAGAATAACGAATTTGAGGCTTACTTACCCTTTCAGACCTCCTCATGGGCATTTGAGACTCATTGACAACTTGTTATCCACCTAAATTTCATTCTAACAGTGACCGATCCCAGTCATTTTTGGCTGACCTCAGTCTGCACCCGATCGATGTCAATTCCACCTGATCATCGACGTCAATTTTCTGATTAACGTCGGTGTCCACCTGCCTGACATCATTGACTTTGGTCTCCACCAGACCGACGTCGGTTCCTGCCTGATCGATGTCAGTCTCTACCTGACCGACGTCGGTGTTCGTGTTTTCTTATGAGTGATAATTTTTATCCGTGAGCTCATTTTGGATCATAACCTTGTCCAAATCAACATTGCCCTGCTCAAAATTATTCAACCTCTTGAGCTGATCACTATTCATCACGTTCTCCTTGAAAACCAAGGCTTTTCAATTCTTAACATTTGACTTAAGAATATGCATTCCCTTCTCACTCATGTGACCAAGCCTACATAGCCACATCTTTGCATCTACATATGAAGTAGATAAAACAAAAGGAGCATCAGTAATACAAGTAGATAGATAAAGTGTACCTACTTTTTTACCTCTTGCTAATACAAGTGCACCCTTGAAAATTTTCCAAAATTCTGCTGTGAGAGTTACTGTGCAACCCTCATCACCCAACTTTCTTGTAAAAATTAGACTCCCCTTTAGGATGGGAACATGCATGACATCTTTCAACACCTATATGTTGTCAGTCTGCAATTTCAGCTGCACTTTTCCTTTGCCAATAATTTGACAAGGCTCACCATCCCTTAAATAAACTTTTTCAAAGTCTCCATGGACATAATCATGAAAAAATTCTCTATTTCTGGTTGCATGGAAAGAGGCACCAGAATCTAAAACCCAAGATTCTATTTTATCTAAAGAAAATATAAGAGCATCCCATGCAACAATACCTGCATCATTTGCTTCTTTATTTCCTTCATGCTGATCTTCTACTAACCAACAATCTTTCTTTGCATGCCCTTTCTTTCCACAATTCTAGCAGGTTATACCTCCATTTCTGGATTTGGATCTCCTGTCTATCTTTGACCTTGATTTCCCTTGCTTGCTCTTCTCTTTTTGCTTTCTCCTGCTTTCAACACTTAAAACATTACCTGATGTTTCACTTGTGCTTTTCTTGTAAATTTTTTCATTCAAAATTACACTAACAACATCATAAACTTTTAAGATATTTGAAGTAGACACTTTATTACTAACTGCCATTACCAAACCATGCCAACTTTTTGGTAAAAAACATAAGATTAAGAGAGCCTTAATTTCATCATCAAAATCTATTTTGACTGAATTAACTGATTTACTAATCCATGGAAATCACTAAGATGACTATATATCAATCCACCTTCCTGCATTTGCAAATTAAATAATTGTTTCATAAGAAATACCTTATTTGAAGCTGAGGGTTTTTCATATAAATTTGGCAAAGATTCCATTAACTCTACCGTTGTCTTTGCCTGTGATAAGTTGGAAATCACAGACGATGCCAAGCTCAACCTTATAGCTCTAAGAGCCTTTTTATCAAGAACATTCCATTCTTCGTCTTGCATATCTGTGGGCTTCTTTGAAACCCCACCCAACGGTAAGTACAAATCTTTCTGATACAGATAATCTTTTATCTGCATCCTCCATAATTGATAATTCTTGCCATTGAATTTCTCCATTCTTAGCTTACTTTTTTCTGCCATTGCTTTACTCTCACTCAATCAGAAACCCTTAAGAGTGAACCTGTAATCAACAAACACTAACCCACTCTGATGAACCTGTAGCTCTGATACCAACTGTTAGGATCCTCCTTAGAGTACAATTGATTATTTTTTTATAAGCAACTAAACACGAAATTAAACCAAAAGTAATAAGTAACTAGAATTCAGAAACAATAAAGAATAGGTGATAGGAGAAATAATACAATCTGTATTAAACTCTTTCAGAAGAAAATACAATGAAGAAATTTCACTCTTCTTCCTCACACCTCTTGGGTGTCCAATAATTCTCCCTCAAGAGTTCTCTCTCTCAATCAATTACAACCAACTCAACACTGAGTTGTTCCCTCCACTAGTCAATGACAATCAACCTAATGGTTGTTATTGCCTACTACCAGTACTGTCGGTGACAATCAACTCAATAATTGTTTTGCCTACCTTACACCAAGTAGACCTTCTTGATCTTGCACTTTTGTAGATTTAACTGATCTTACTTACCATGTAGATATTCTTAGTCTTGCACTCTTGCATACCTTTTAGATCTTACACTTTAGGATATAATCCTTTAGTCCTTGATTACAATACAGCCCCATGGGTCTCTTAAATAGATCCCAAACCAAACAATAATTAGAAACACAGACTCAAGACTAAAATTAGTCTTTACATGTAAACTGACTGTTCTCTTAAAATTAGCAATTCTAATTCTGGAAACGTTGCTTGGAAATGCACAAATGATCAATGTCAGTTCCTATCTGATCGATGCCAGCCGACCCCTAACCGATGCCAGTTACTGTGTAGCTGAAGATAACCGATGTCCATTGGCCTGATCGATGTTGGTTACTGTGTCACTCATCAACCTCCACATTTGCATATCAATGAAGCTTTTAGCTCCACAACTTAACACATGAGGGGAAACTCCTTGGCCATATTGTGTCCAAAGAGGGTTTGTCTATTGACCCCGAGAGAGTTCGCTCTATCTTGGAGATGTCCCTATCAAAACACAAGAAAAGCCTGTAGAGTTTCTTTGGTAGAATTAATTTCATTCAGAGATTCATTCTAAATTTTGCAGAGATAGTCAAGCCACTCACCCCTATGCTGAGGAAGGGTGAAGAGTTCAAATGGATAGCTCAAAGGAAAGACAAATTTGAAGCCATCAAGCAGGCCATAACTCAGGCTCCCACTTTGATCAGCCCCAACTTCAACAAAGACTTCAATCTCTACACTTTCAGGAATGAGGAGGTGATATCCACCATGCTTACCCAAGCTAACAGTGATGACCTCGAATAGCCACTTGCTTTTTTCAGCCAAAGATTAAGATTTTGAAGTCAGGTACACGTATGTAGAGAAGCAAGTCCTAGCAGTAGTACAGATCCTGAAGAAACTTAGGCATATATTGTCTAACAACAAGATTCACCTCATGGTCCCACACCCTGGCATCAAGGATCTCTTGATCAATCAGGACCTGAATGATGTTAAGTTGTGGAGCTAAAAGCTTCACTGATGCAAATGGTGGAGGTTGCTGAGTGTTAAAGTAACTGATGTCAATCTGATTAACCGACGTCAGTCATATTTAGTTACATAGTAATTGACATCGGTTATGGGTCGGCCAGTATCGATCAGACAAAAACCGATGTCGGCAACTTGTGTGTGTGTGCGTTTACATGCATTTTTAGAATTGGTCTAATTTTAGATAGACAGTTAGTTTGCATGTAAAGACTAATTTTAGTCTTGAGTCTGTGTTTCTAATTATTGTTTGGTTTGGGATCTATTTAATAGACCCATGGGGCTATATTGTAATCAAAGATAAGGCAGAGATCCTTCCAAGTGTAAGATCAGTTGATCTGCAGGGTGTGCAAAATCAGGGAGATCTACATGGTAAGTAAGGTCAATTGATCTGTAGGTGTGTGTGTGCAAGGTCAAACGAGATCTGCGAGGTAGCAAGATCAAAGAGATCTGCAACACAACAAGGTGCAAGATCAGAGAGATCTACTTGGAGTACTTTGAGTACTTGGTGGACTGGCAGTAGGCAACAACAACCATTGGGTTGATTGTCACTAACTGGTGGAGGGAACAACTCAGTGTTGAGTTGTGTTTGTAATTGATTGAGAGAAATAAATTTTGAGGGAGAATTACTGTACGCTCAAGAGGTGTGGGAAGAGTGTGATTTCTTCATTGTATTTCCTTCTGGAAGAGTGATAATACAAGATTGTATTGTCTCTCATATTTTGTGTTGTTTCTGAATTCTAGTTACATATTACTTATAGTTTAATTTCGTGTTTAGTTGCTTATACAAAGGTAATCAATTTTGTTCTTAAGGAGTAGGATCCTAACAAGTGGTATCAGAGCCTGGTTTCTGAGCAGATTAGTGTTTGTTGATTACAGGTCACTCACAAGTGTTTCTGTTCGAGTGGGAGTAAAGCAATGGCAGAAAAAAGTAAGCTAAAAATAGAGAAATTCAATGACAAAATTATCAATTATGGAGGATGCAAATAGAAGATTATCTATATCAGAAAGATCTGTACTTACCGTTGGGTGGGGTTGCATGAAAGCTCACAGATATGAAAGATGAAGAATGGAATGTTCTTGATCGAAAGGCTCTAGAATCTATAAGGTTGAGCCTGGCATCGTCTCTGATTTCCAACTTATCACAAGCAAAAACAACAGTATAGTTAATAGAATATTTGACAAATTTATATGAAAAACCTTTAGCTTTAAATAATGTATTTCTTATGAAGCAATTATTTAATTTGCAAATGCAGGAAGGTGGATCGGTACATAGTCATCTTAGTGATTTGCATGGATTAGTAAATTAGTTAATTTCAATTAATATAGTTTTTGATGATGAAATTAAGGCTCTCTTAATCTTGTGCTCTTTACCTAAAAGTTGGGATAGTTTGGTAATGGTAGTTAGTAATACTGCATTTGCTTCAAATATTTTGAAAGTTGATGATGTTGTTAGTGTAATCTTGAATGAAGAAATTCGCAAGAAAAGCACAGGGGAATCATCAGGTAATGCTTTAAGTGTTAAAAGTAGGGGAAGGCAAAGAGAGAAGAGCAAGTGAGAGAAATCAAGGTCAAAGATAGGCAGTAGATCCAAATATAGAAATGGAGGTATAACCTGTTGGAAATGTGGAAAGAAAGGGCATGTAAAAATATATTGTTGGTTGGTAGAAGATCAGCATGAAGGAAATGAAGAAGCAAAAGATGCAAGTATTGTTGCACATGATGCTCTTGTATGTTCCTTGGATAAAGTGGAATCTTGTGTTTTAGATTCTGGTGCCTCTTTCTATGCAACCCCAAATAGAGAATTTTCCATGATTATGTCCATAGAGACTTTGAAAAAATTTATTTAAGAGATGGTAAGCCTTGTCAAATGGTTGGCAAAGGGGAAGTGCAGTTGAAATTGCAGAATGGCAACACATGGGTGTTGAAGGATGTCATGCATGTCCTAGTCCTAAAGCGGAATTTGATTTCTATAGAAAAGTTGGGTGATGAGGGATGCACAGTAACTCTCATAGTGAAATTTTAGAAAGTTTCCAAAGGTGCACTTGTTTTAGCAAGAGGTAAGAAAGTAGGTACACTTTATCTATCTACTTGTATTACTGATTCTCCTTCTGTTTTATTTACTTTAGATGTAGATGCAAAGATGTGACTCTATAGGCTTGGTCACATGAGTGAGAAGGGAATGGATGTTTTTAAGTCAAATGGTAAGCTTTCGGGTTTGAAAAGCATAGATCGAGATTTCTGTAAGCAATAAAAAAAGTGAGATTTCTTGAAATTGGGTCAACAAAGAAGGAAGCTTCTATTGGAGGATCACAGTATTGCATAAAGAGAAAATCTGATGTTTTTGACAATGATAAGAACAGAAAAGCCTTGGTTTTCAAGGAGAAGATGGACAGAGATCAGCTTAAGAGGCTGAATAATTCTGAGTAGGGCATTATTGATTTGGACAAGGTTATGATTCAAAATGAGCTCATAGGTAAAAATCATCACTCATAAGAAAACATAGTTATCGACGTCAGTCAGGTGAGAACCAACGTTGAACAGGTAGGAACTGACGTCGGTCATGTGTAGACCAAAGTCAGTGATGTCAGGTAGTTGGACACCGATGTCAGTCAGGGAACTGACATCGGCGGGTAGGTGGACACTGACGTCAGTCAGGGAACCAATGTCGGTGATCAGAAAGAATCGACATCGGTCGATTGTAGACTAAGGTCGACTAGAGGTGACTGAGATCGATCACTGTTAGAACAAATTTTGGGTGGATAATAAGTTGTCAAGGAGTCTCAAATGCCCATGTGGAGGACTGAAAGGGTAAGTAAGCCTCAAATTCATTATTCCTCTTCTTTATACTACTTGTTGCTCACTGATGGTCAAGAATCAGAAAGTTTTAAAGAGGCAATGCAGGTAGAATCCTGGAAACAGTGGGAGCATGGCATGAATAAAGAAATTGATTCCTTAAGAGAGAACCAAATGGGAGATTTGGTAGACTTGCCAGCTAGAAAGAAAGCACTGAAAGATGAATAGATTCACAGATTAAAGAAAGGAGAGAATGGATAGGTGAGACAGAAGGCCAGTTTATATAGTCTTGAGCAAGCTGTAGGACAATGGTGTTTAAGGTTTGATAGGTGTATGACAAAGCATGGCTTTAGTCAATGTCAATGTGACCATTGTGTTTATTTTACCAGGTTGGATAATGGTCGCGACATTATCTTGTTACTGTATGTAGTGTATATGCTTGTTGCAGGGTCACACATGCAGGAGATTGCTGAGCTAAAGGTAAAATTAGTTTTAGAGATTTGCCATGAAGGATTTAGAAGTAGCAAAGAAAATATTTGGCATGCGTATTTTTAGAGACAGGGAAAGTCACAGGTTGATTTTGTCTCTAGAGAATTATGTGAATAAGGTAGTGGAGAGGTTCAATATGCAGGATGCAAAACTAGTTAGCACACCTATGGTTGGACAGTTCACAGAACATTGTTCTAAATCACATGATGAGGTTGAGTACATGAGTATGAGACCTGATATTACCCAAGTAGTGGGAGTTGTTAGTAAGTTTATGGCCAATCTAGGAAATAAGCAGTGGAAAGTAGTTCAGTGGGTTCTCAGGTATCTGAGAGGGACTAGTAGTAGGTTTTCATGCTATGCAGGGTCAAGCACTTCTCTACATGGGTATGTAGATTCAGAAATGACAGGTTACTTGGATGATAAGAGAAGCACCACAAGATATGTGATCATTGTTGGTAGAACGGTGGTTAGCTAGATATCAGAGTTGTAGAAGGTTGTTGCAGTCACGGTGGCTAGCAAGGATATGAACCCTACAAATATGTTAACAAAGCCAAGAACAAAGGAGAAGTTGAATTTTTATTCAACTTTTGTTGGTCTTCAAAATTGAACTTGAAGAGAGATACAAGCTAGAAAACAAAATTAGAAGAGGTACAGGTATAGGGGCAGCTGTTTATCTCAAGTGGGAGATTGTTAAGTTGTGGAGCTAAAAGCTTCACTGATGCAAATGGTGGAGGTTGCTGAGTGTTAAAATAACCGACATCAGTCTGATCAATCGACGTCAGTCATATTCAGTTACATAGTAACTGACATCGGTTAGGGGTCAGTCGGCATTGGCCAGATAGGAACCGACGTTGGCAACCTGTGTGTGTGTGCGTTTGCATGCGTTTCCAGAACTGGTCTAATTTTAGACGGATAGTTAGTTTGCATGTAAAGACTAATTTTAGTCTTGCGTCTATGTTTCTAATTATCGTTTGGTTTGGGATCTATTTAATAGACCCATGGGGCTGTATTGTAATCAAAGACAAGGAAGAGATCCTTCCAAGTGTAAGATCAGTTCATCTGCAGGGTGTGCAAGATCAGGGAGATCTACATGGTAAGTAATTTCAGTTGATCTGTAAGTGTGTGTGTGTGCAATGTCAAAGGAGATCTGTGGGGTAGCAAAATCAACGAGATCTGCAACACAACAAGGTGCAAGATCAGGGAGATCTACTTGGAGTACTTTGAGTACTTGGTGGACTGGCAGTAGGCAACAACAACTATTGGGTTGATTGTCACTGAATGGTGGAGGGAACAACTCAGTGTTGATTTGTGTTTGTAATTGATTGAGAGAAAGAACTCTTGAGGGAGAATTACTGTACGCCTAAGAGGTGTGGAAAGAGTGTGATTTCTTCATTGTATTTCCTTTTGGAAGAGTGTTAATACAAGATTGTATTGTCTCTCATATTCTGTGCTATTTCTGTATTCTAGTTACATATTACTTTTGGTTTAATTTCATGTTTAGTTGCTTATACAAAGGTTATCAATTGTGCTCTTAAGGAGTAGGATCCTAACAAATAAGAAGATGGCAGGGTGGATTACCAAAGTGATGGATTATGACATAGACATTAAGATCACCAAGCTGGTGAGGGGAAGAGGCCTGTGCGAATAGCTCGCTGCAGACTTAAAGCAAAAAAAAGAAGACAGCTTGTTAATTCATGATGCAGCCACTACAGAGGAACCAACTATCATAAAGGATTGGACGTTGGACCTGAAGCGTTTCCTTACTATTGGTGAGTGCCCACAGGGTCTTGATAAGACTAGAATAAGGTATTTTAAACTCCGGTCTCTCCCTTATGTCTTGGTTGATAAAGTATTATTTAGGAGGGATTGCTTTGGGGTCCTCTTGAGGTGCATTGACCCAAACCAGGCTGATAAGGTATTTGCTGAGTTCCATGATGGGCCAGCAAGCGGTCACTTCGCTCCTAGAGCTAAGGCAGCAAGGATAATGAGAGCTGGCTATTTATGGCCTACTCTTTTCAAGGACACCCATGCTTGGGTAATAAAGTGCCAGAAGTGTGCACCTTTTGACAAAAAATAGCGATTGGCTGCCATGCCTCTACAACCCATTCAAGTTGAGTAGCCATTCATGTAGTGGGGCCTAGATTTCATAGGAATGATCAATCCTCCTTCCAGTGCTGGGCACAAATGGGTGTTGACTTCTATGGATTATTTCACCAGGTGGGTGGAGGCCGTCACTCTAAAAGAGGCGAATGAAAGCGCAGTCTGGAGTTCTATGAGGACCCAATAACAAGATTTGGGGTCCCATCCACCATAATCTCAGATAATGCCTTGGTTTTTTTGGGAACTAAAACTAGTGAATGGGCGCTGAAGTATGGCATATACCTCAGCACTTCATCAAATTATTATCCGTAGGGGAATGGGTTGGCTGAGTTCACTAACAAAAATTTGATCATAATCATAAAGAAGACTATGGAAGAAAATCAGAGGACTTGGCATGCCAAGCTAAAGACAGCTCTATGGGCCGATCGAATTACCCCAAAGAGAGCAATCGAAAATTCTCCATATACGCTCGTGTATAGAAGGGAAGCTAGGCTTCCCATCTCACTTGAATTGCCAGCATTGGATCTTGCCTACTAGCTACAATTTGAAGAAGGAACCAGCATGGAGGTTAGGCTGTGTGAGCTAATGGAGCTCCAAGAAATGAGGGACCGGGCTATGGCTTCTATGACCAGCCGCCAACAGCAAGTAAAAAGACACTTCGACAAGAAATCTTTGTCAAGAGATTTTTTTGAAGGAGACATTGTCCTGAAGTGGGATGAAAATTGAGCTAAGCTTGGAAAACATGCAAAATTCGACGCCCTATGGATCGGTCCTTACATGATCACTCAGTGCAAGCAGCATAATGCATTCCAACTTTCTAGGTTGGACGACGAAGAATTGTGTATCCCAGTTAATGGGATACATCTGAAGCATTGCCACTAATTTTTTGGTTTTGCTTGTACATATTTTCCCTTGCTTTCTTTCCTATTTTCCCTAAGTGCTGTTTCACAGGTTGTAGTTTTCTTAGTCTTGTGTGTGTTTTCATTTCGTGGAGGTAGATCTGCGTGGTTGGTTCTAAGTTTTGACAGAGTTGTTGCTGGTTTCCAATGTTACTATTTGACTTCATGCCCAATGGATTTTTCAAGGCAGCTGGTCTTTATGCGTAGCAGGCACGCTTCCCCTGTGAGTCACCAACTGTTGACCAATTTTTGCCCCATGCCAAAAATAATTCACCTTCTGTATTCGCTTTTCGAATACAATGTTTCCAAGTTGAACAACTTCAATGCCAGTGTTTTCTCATTTTAGTTCAAAGGCTCAGTGCCCTTCTGAACGGCCAACACTTCAAAGGAGAGGACCCAGGTAAGTTCAAAGCTCAAGTTCAAAGTTCAATTTATTCAAAGTTGACTAAGGAATTTGGGCCACTAACACATTAAGCTTCAAGCAAAGGTAAAGGCAAACATAATTTATGCAGACTTTTGTCTGCGAGAAAATGTTTGCAGACAAAAGTGTCCGGAAACATTCAAAGACCCGGTAGCAGTCTGAAGAGCCAAGCGACCTGCCGAAGTATACAAGGAAAGAGTGCCCACAAAGAAATTAAGAGGGCCCAAAGCCAGCAAGATGCAAAAGAAGTCATAAGGCCTGAGGATGTCTTAGAGGACGTCAAAATTAATGAAGCAAAGTAGCCGTTTGCCTTCAAATGTAAAAGTGCTAAAAATGGAAAGGAGCTCAAAACGTAGCGACCCGCCTGAATGTTCGCTACAGGGGCCGAATGAACTAGATAAGACAAAATGGAGGAAAACTAAAGTGACAAGCAAGGAATGAGTAAGCAATTAGTCCAACTAGCGCTAATCTGATAAGCGACTCCAGTAGGTGAAATAGTGCCAGCGAATTGATCATTTGGGATGCAAGTGGCTGGTAAAGCAATCGATTTTCTGTATTTTTCATTAAATGAGAAGGCAAATCGCGTATTAACCTTGACAAAGGCAGATTTCAAATCGCGTATTGTACCTCCCTCCACATGAACCATCCCCTCTAGATATTGTAGTCTTTTACTTATTCTACCAATCCAACTAAATTGCATTGGTGGATATCTAATGGAGAGAGTTTAGATGGACTATGAATGGTGAATAAATTGGATGGCACACTGTAAAGATAGGTGTCACTCAGGTAGGTATTTGTACCTTTAATGATTTGGTTTTCAATTCATAGGCTACTCATGAATTCTGATACTTATTTCTTAATTTGATGAACTCTATTCTCATTTTCCTCTTCACTTTTTATCTGAAAAGGGGTAGGTTCCTTTCATCCCACATCTCTACATAATGTTAGGGGTGAAGGATGAAAAGAGAGATTTCATTAAAAAATTAATACATTTGCTAATAATGTGAGCTATCTCCTTACCCATCTTGTATAGTTTTGCATGAATTATGGGTGTCAAGGTTGGGTCTAATATAAAAGCTTTATATTCTTGTGGTCCTTGGGAATTGATTAAACTATTTAGGGAAAGGTGGACAATGGGTTAGAATTGAAATGAAAATATCCCTCTTTGTAGAGGTGGGTTAAGATATTAATGATAGTGGTAGCACATGGAAATAATTTTTAAGAGGATGATCTAGTATAGGGGCTCAATAGCTTATTATTTGAACCATGACTTACTATTGTTATATTAAATATATTTGGTTTGGCCATGAATCTCAGTGATGCAAACATGCTTACCAATGTTATTGCTTCCTTCTCTCTACATGAGGATATTGTGGATGCGGATTATACTAAGGACTTTTATTTTAGAGTGGATGTACTTCATCACCATCACTTTAGCTTATATGTATTTGAGGATATCATTCATAGTCAAGGAGAGATTGTGGAATGCTTTGGAATCCATTTGTCTAATGTGGACATTTTCTCACCTCTGAAATGTTTCCCTACTCCTCTTTCATCTTTACAAGATTCAAAGAACATGACTGAAACTCTTAAGGGTTGTGGGCATGAATTTTAGGGCGTGGATTCATTTCTAGTTGATGATTAGTTCTGTTGGGTGAATATTTTGTCGACCAGCTAACTGGCATTCAAAATAGTTCCTATCACCACAGGATAGAAAGATTGGTTGTCCAGGTGTGCAGCTTTACTGCATCACAAGGGGACAAATCCCTCCTCTCATCAAGGGGAGGTTTCATATTAAATATGCGAAGGCTATATACTATATAAAAAAATTAGAAAATAAGACACAGGGGTGGGATGAACCATCCATCTCTCTTTTTTCAGAGATGATGCTGATAAACAAGGAAGAAATCCTGGGTGATGGGGAAGGTACTTCTCTTCTTTCAGAAGCAACTTTCAACCAAGAGCCAGATTCCTTCCTAAATAGTAGAAATCTTGGTGAAATGACAGAAGGCACTTCTCTTCTTCAGAAGTGTTCTTCAGCAGGTAGAAAGAATCTTTTCGGTAGCCAATAACTGGTAACGGGAGTGATGAGTGACCAGCAACTCGAGAGAGAAAAATGAAGAACAATGGGGGCACCACATCATCCCAAGGCTCTTTACACAGGAAAGGAAAATGCAAACACACTGAAGGTACTTATGGGGGTACAACGTCGTCCCATAGTTGGACTTCAGGACACCTTCCTGATCACCTCCACTAGTTCTGCTTGTTAAGTCAAATGGACAAGAAAGTTCATAGGAAATAGACATACGAACAATCTCCTAAGGTAGCACAAGCTATAACAGCACAAAGTTTGTAACTTGTTTTCTCATTCAGATAAAATAATATGAATTACAATATGAGATCAAAGTCTCAGTGATGCCTTTCAATTTGGGCAGAGTTTTGCTTCTGATAATCAAAAAGGTCTCTCTTAAAATGATACAAGAGATTACATTATATAGAGGCCTGAGGGAGGCTTGGCACTTTGTCCCAAGGAGTGACCCATTTGGTGCATTCAATGCCTTGGATGCATTCTAGTCTTGTCAAGAAGGGCATGTTGGAGCAGGGTGACTGCCCTGACTGTGGCATGTCAATTCATCTCTAGTGCCTCCTCCCGAGCTTAAATCTCTCATTCCATCACCTACTTAGCCACGCAACTGTCTATTCTACCTTTAACTCACAGGGGACAAACAAACGGTGCATTCAATTTTTGCAGTCCCTAAATACCTACCTAGTGAACTGCTCCATCTACTAGAAATAACTCTCATTGAGTTTCCCTTTTTGTGTCTTCCTCCTCTTGATCTTGGCCTTAGTCTTTTTTGAACGCATTCGGGTCTGCACTTTAAGTCTGCTAAAATCAACAGACACTTCATTGAGACAAATTTGACATTTGCAGGCCCGTCATTTTTCCCAACAACTTCCTCATGTCTTTCTCACTTGCCATGGTCACTTTCTGCTTATGATTTGGGTGAGGACACGTGGAGGGATCTGCAGCTTCGAGATTGGCTTATCGAAATAAGATTTGAAACTGATTAGCAGCTGAGGAGGGCACAAACGCAGACATGTGGCAGCTTCCATAGCCCTCTGAGGCTCAAACCTTTCCTAAAGGGAACTTGCCCTTCGGGGTCTTCTTAGTGGCCTTCAACTTTGATTCTTTGATGGGCTATCATCCCCTTTTATTTCCTTGGCTCCATATGTGCCTTGATATTGCGAGTGCCCATTTCCTCTGACACATGGTGCCTTCCATAGGAACAGTCAAGGATATGTGGAAGCATCCATCTAATTCAGAGGAGCTCTTAGAAACCTTTGAGATTCTAGTGGAGAAAGACACGTGGAGGCTTCTGTCAAACTCTAGAAACACTTATAGAAATAGTTGGGACTCACTTTAGCAATCACATAGATGATGACACTTGTCAGCTTCCATTGATTCTCACCAAGGACACGTGGTGTCTTCTGCTGCATCGAATTGAAACCCTCCATCGTTAACACTTGGCAGCATCTACCTCCTTGGGTCTTTGTGACATCATAGAAATGTTTGGGGCTCAGTCAGGCTCTCACAGACGATGACACTTGTCAGCCTCCACCGATCTCTATAAGGGGCATGTGGCATGGTCTGAATACACTTGTTAGTCACGTGAATGCATACACTTGGCACATTCCACTTCATTTAATCACTCATCCCTAGGCCCACCATGGGCTTTGCTTGAAATAATGAAGCTAAGGGAAGAGATTGTAGATATTGACACTTGGAGGCTTCCCTTGAGCTTTGGAGGGGACACGGGGCATGGTCTGCTGCTATTAGGAAAAACATAGTGATGCCTTCCACAGTTGCCACTTGTCAGCTTCTACTGATTCTCACCAAGGACATGTGGCAGCTTTCACCATTTATTAGAAACAAAGCATAATGGGGCTCGGCTGACGACACTTGACAGCGTCTGCCTGACTCTTTCTTTTGTGTGTATCCTTCCTTAACTAAGGCAACCTTTAAAATTGTTGAACCTACTAATCCCTTTACCAAAAAGTTGAGAAAATGATGAATTTGAATGTTTTAGAACAAATTTTTGGAAAGGGGAAGAACAATTTTGGATATGTAAGACCAAAATAGTCCTATGTTGTCTGAAAAATGAGGAATCACTTTTCAGGGACAACAGCTGGCTCCTGTTGGGGAACTTCCTTCAGATGACAACTCAGAATAACTAAGGGGAGTAGAAACTAGAATCTCCAGTGCCTTGAAGTGTGCCATTGGGCTATGGAGTCATGCTACTCAAAAAGAAAGGCTCCAAAAAATGAAAATGAAAAGCACAAAACAGAACTAAAGATTATAGAAAGATACATATGTACAGATGATCTTATCTGATGCCTCAAGATTTGAAGTGCTTCAGATGTTGCCCACTGTGAGATAGTGAAAATGGTGTGCCATCCTGATAAACCAGCATGAAATCATTTTATCCTCAAAAATGGTGACAGGTGAATGGAACCCTCCACCAGGAATCACATTTTCTATGCCTTCCCCTTGGTTTTCTTTTCTTCTTGCCCCAAATCAAGAATTGACTTTTGGTCCAAAAACCATGAATCTTTGCTCTCCTAGCAAAGAGTTCCTTTTCTTGATTTTGATGGGTAGTAACACAGCCTAGTACCATAATTTTTTGTTCTAATAGCTCAGCCCAGCACATGTCTTGATTGTCCCCCTTAGATATCTCAGATTCTTCTTCATTTGGAGGGGAGGGTTCTTCTGCACTTATGCCACACTCCACCAATTCTTCTGCTATTTAATCCCTACCTAAAGACTCAAACAAAATTTGGGCTGTAGGGGCTGCCATTTGGGTCTCGACACATTTGACATGATCAATTATGTCAAATGGATGGATTGGACTAGGCATAGGGGATGGGAGTTCTTCCTTTTGGTTTATGGTAGGGGTGGGAGGACTGATCTGTGAAGTAGAAGTAGAAGGTGTAGAGATGTTTGGGATACTTACTTTCTCAGCAATCACTGGGTCCTTCGATTGGATAGGTAGAGTGGCCCCACGCTTAGCAATCAAAACTGCAAGTTGAGGTCACTCCTCTATTTCTCCTTTATTAGCTTGTTGAGCTGACTGATTCTGGGACTGGGTGACCACAACATATGATCCCTCGAATGCTTCACCTTTACTTCTGGGTTCATCCTCATAATCCAAGAAATTGATGTGGGAGTCGCCAGCTGACTCTTCTTGATCCTCTGTGAAGATTCCAGTCTCATTTTCTTGATTAAACTCAAGTTGGAAAGAAAAATCATGCTCTATTTCCAAATACCCAACTGCTGAGTTGGCTGGAGGTGCTTCAATGGCAAGGTTCCTCTGTGAGGGAGGAAGATGATTGGGTTGCCCTTGATGTCCTTGATTAGGGAATGTCCTCTTTGGTACATCTCTGTATGGAGTAGATGACATCCCTTATGCCATTTGTCTTCTGAGGGCCAACACTTCATTTTCTAGCTTCTGCACCATTGGATCAGTGGTGGCTATAGGTGAGTTATCAGAAGATGTGCCTCTATTTGAATCCCTTCTTATCTTTTTAGCCAAGATAAGGTCATCTTCTAACTTAGTGGCTAAGTCTTGAGCAGCTTCAAGATCTATGCAGACAGCATGTCTTAGCAGAAAACTCACTTCAGGCAACTGTGAGTTTATGAAGAAGCATTTGAGGTTCTCGGGTGTGGGCTGAGCAACTGCAGGAATCCTATTTCTCAGCTTGTCAAATTTTGCAATAAATACCCTCATGGGCTCATGAGGTTCGTTCTTCATTTGCATAAGTTGGGCTAGCAAAGCATGAGCATCTTTTGCAAGTTTGAACTTTGCTTCAAACTTGGCTTTGATAGTGTCCTAGCCAGTCACTGATCCAGTCTGCAGATGGTAAAACCAGTCTACAACAGCACCTTGTAGTGTCTCCACAAAAAGCTTGACTTCCACGTCTTCAAATTCCACCCCTATCACACCACAGGCTATGGTGAAGGTTGCAATGTGTTCATTAGGGTGGACTCTTCCATCACCAAAGAATTTGAGGAAATTCTTCCTTGAACTGAGTGGTAGCTCATGCAGGGGTGGAGTTAGATTAAGTGGGCCAAATGAGTTACCCCAGGGGCCTCAAACTGCCATGATTGGATTATGAAAAATAGGGATAACACATCTGAGTGGAGTTGCCAGATTATAGGACAAAAATGGAAAAGAAATTGGCCCTACTTCAGCTTAAAGCTTGAGGCTTCAAACTACGCTTTCTTTCCCAATAGCTTTGGTTTTGCAGACTAGATAATATAACAGAGATGGAGGAAGATGGTAAGGCTATAATGATATTGGGTAAGACCCAGATGGGAGTCGCCAGACTCTATAATGGATAAGGTGATAATGATAATGAGTAAGACACAGGTGATGTTTCAATCTGAAGCTTGAGGCTCCAAATTGCACATAATTACTCTGTCCCCAATGAAGTCACCAAAAATTGTTGGGTGAATATTTTGTCGACCAGCTAACTGGCGTTCAAAATAGTTCCTATCACCACAACATAGAAATATTGGTCATCCAGTTGTGCAGTTTTACTGCATCGCAAGGGGACAAATCCCTTCTCTCATCAAGGGGAGGTTCCCTATTAAATATGCGGAGGCTATATACTATATAAATAAGCAGAAAATAAGACACAGGGGTGGGATGAACCATCCATCTCTTTTTTTTTAGAGATGATGCTGATAAACAAGGAAGAAATCCTAGGTGCTGGGGAAGGTGCTTCTCTTCTTTCAAAAGAAACTTTCAGCCAAGAGCCAGATTCCTTCATAAATAGTAGAAATCCTGGTGCAATGACAGAAGGGCACTTCTCTTCTTTCAAAAGTGTTCTTCAACAGGTAGCAGGAATCTTTTAGGTAGTTAGTAACTAATAATGGGGGTGCTGAGTGACCAACAACTCGAGAGATAAAAATGAAGAACAATGGGGGCACCACGTCATCCCAAGGCTCTTTACACAGGAAAGGAAAATGGAAACACACTGAAGGTACTTATGGGGGCACAACTTCATCCCAAAGTTGGCCTTCAAGACACCTTCCTAATCACCTCCACTAGTTCTGCTTGTTAAATCAAATGGACAAGAAAGCTCCTAGGAAATAGACATACAAATAATTTCCTACGGTAGCACAAGCTATAATAGCACAAAGTCTGTAAGTAACTTGTTTTCTCATTCAGATAAAATAATATGAATTACAATCTGAGCTCAAAGTCTCAGTAATGCCTTTCAATTTGGGCAGAGTTTTGCTTCTAATAATCAAAAAGGTCTCTCTTCAAATGATACAAGAGATTACATTATATAGAGGCCTGAGGGAGGCTTGGCACTTTGTCCCATGGAGTGACCCATTCGGTGCATTCAATGCCTTAGATGCATTCTGGTCTTGTCAGAAAAGGCCATGCTGGAGCAGGGTGGCTACCCTAATTGTGGTGTGTTGATTCATCTCTAGTACCTCCTCCTGAGCCTGAATCTCTCATTCCATCACCTACTTAGCCGCACAACTGTCTATTCTACCTTTATCTCATAGGGGACAAATAGATGGTGCTTTCAATGTTTGCAGGCCCTAAATATATACCCGATGAACTGCTCCATCTACTAGAAATAACTCTCGCTAAGTTTCCCTCTTTGTCTCTTCCTCCTCTTGATCCTAGCCTTAGGCTTTTTTGAATGCATTCGGGTCCATGATTTAAGTTTGCTAAAATCAACAGACACTCCATTGAGACAAATTTGATGTTTATGGGCCCGTCATTTTTCCTAGCAACTTCCTCATGTCTCTCTCACTTGCCATGGTCACTTTCTACTTGTGATGTGGGTGAGGACATGTGGAGGGATCTGCAGCTTCGAGATTGGCTTATTGAAATAAGCTTTGAAACTGATTAGCGACTGAGGGGGGCACAGACATAGACACATGGCAACTTTTGTAGCCCTCTGAGGCTCAAACCTTTCCCGAAGGGAACTTGCCCTTTGGGGTCTTCTTAGTGGCCTTTAGATTTGATTCTTCAGTAGGCTATCATCCCCTTTTATTTCCTTGGCTCCATATGTGCCTTGATATTGTGAGTGCCCCTTTCCTCTGACATGTGGTGCCTTCCGCAGGAACAGTTGAGGATACGTGGAAGCATCCATCTAATTCAAAGGAACTCTTAGAAACCTTTGAGATTCTGGTAGAGGAAGACATGTGGAGCCTTCCATCAAACTCTAGAAACACTTACGAAAATAGTCGAGACTCACTTTAGCAATCATGCAAATGATGACACTTGTCGGCTTTCACTGATTCTCACTAAGGACACGTGGTGTCTTCTACTATATTGAATTGAAACCCTCCACCATTAACACTTGGCAGCATCCACCTCCTTGGGTCTTTACGACATCTTAGAAATGTTTGGGGCTCAATCGGGCTCTCATGGACGATGACACTTATCGGCCTCCACCGATCTCTGTAAGGGGCACATGGCATGGTCTAAATACACTTGTTAGTTGTGCAGATGCAGACACTTGGCACGTTCCACTTCATTCAATCACTCGTCCCTGGGCCCACCATGGGCTTTGCTCTAAATAGTGAAGCTAAGGGAAGAGACTGTAGATATTGACACTTGGAGGCTTCCACCGAGCTTTGGAGGGGACATGGGGCATAGTTCGTTGCTCTTAGGAAAAACATAGTGATGCCTTCTGCGGTTGCTACTTGTCAGCTTCCATTGATTCTCACCAAGGACATGTGGCAGCTTTCACCATTTCTCAGAAACAAAGCATAATGGGGCTCGACTAACAACACTTGGCAGCATTCACCTGACTCTTTCTTTTGCGTGCGTCCTTCCTTAACTAAGGAAACCTTTGAACCCGGTGAACTTGCTAATCCCTTTACCAAAAAGTTGAGAAACTGATGAATTTGAATGTTTTAGAATAAATTTTTGGAAAGAGGAAGATTTTTTTTTGCTATGCAGGACCAAAATAGTCCTATGTTGTCTGAAAAAAGAGGAATCACTTTTCAGGGACAACAAGTTCTATGATCTTTTTGATAAATATGTATATATAGGGTGGCTAGAAGGCCCTGTGTAATTCTCCTTGCCACCTCATTATAAGACAAGAAAACATTACTCTTACTAATGAATTGTATATCTTTATATTGTAATACAAGATAACCTATTTTATTAAATGAATTACATAAATACTAAGAACCATTGGTAGATTTCATGGTTAGAATCTCCATTGTTTACTATTTGGTGGGCTCTTTAAAAAAGATCAAAAAAATGTCATTTTTGGAACACTTATAGGCACATCGAATCTCCACGATAGTGTTATTTTTATTAGCTCCTTCTTCACATATAGTTCCCATAATTTTTTGGGATGACTTTTCTGTTTTTATAGTCTAGCTCCCACCCTTGGTTTAAAAAAAAAATAAAAAATTAGATTTTGAATTTATTAAATTTTTTTATTAAGTATAACTAAGAATAGGTTGTTGACCCCAAAATTTAAAATTAAGAACAAATATGTGGAACATTCACAATGGTTATAATTTTAAGGGTATATAACTTCCAAATATTTGTACCAAATACCGGTAAAAATATCTAACTAAAAAGAGAAGAAGACTTTAACTGCATCATAGATTACCATATTCAAAGAGAGGGATAGAGTATCATCCATCCACATGCAACACCATTGAAAATAAGATCCATTATCTTGAAATCAAAATAGAATGCAAAATGTTTTGATATGTTTTATTGATTAACAGTGACATATATATACAAGGAAATCAGTTCATAATTATATAATGGTTATAGAACCATATAATCTAACAGATCACCTAACTATTATGCTAGCTAATCACTAACTAGTGCTATAATAGATCATTGAACTATCTAACTAAGCTAACTACGCTAATCACTAAGCTAGCTTAACAAATCATTATGCTTAAGAATGTAATAGATATCAGGATTTTCCAACATTCCACCCTTTTTTACATTGTTTCTACAAACATAATTTTAACTGATAGTGGTCCCCCCTTTATTACAAACACTATAAAAGATTTACACTCTCTGTGTATCCTACTCATTTTCTAAGGTGGCATGCCATCCTTGTGGTTTCAAGGTCTTGGTGTTACCTTGGTTCTTCCATGTAGGATTACCAAAAACCTAGAAGTGATAGCAACACTTCTCTTTGCTAACACCTTCGATGGTTTTTTGGATTACGAGGATTGCCACAAACCCATATGGTTTTCTGCTGCAGGTTGACCATGAACCTGGAGGGTTGTAGGAGGTTTCTACTTCACTTCGATAGTTTCTCAGATTACCAAAAACCCTTTTCCAAGAACCAAGTGCTACTTTAGTGCTTTTTCTCCCCACAAATTTATTGTTTAGGAGGTACCAAACTAGAAAATAATTATTAGTAGCTTATTGAAAAACACACTACAAAAAATAAAATAAACACACCAAAATTTGTCACCATAGCAATGATACGACCCCATCATAGGTGAATCACAAGAGGACAGTAGTTGTCCTCCAGCCTCCATGTATTCTCCAGCGTCTAGTAAATGAAGCTGCTTCACTCATCAAATATGGATTTGAACATCACCTATACCATGCCATTTTTAAGGACCAAACTCTCCCAATGACACATATGACTCAAGACGTTAGGTTCACCTGATAATGCATTCGTACAAGAGATTTTTGACATTTTAAACAATATCGATAATGGACCCAAAACAAAATATTGACACATACTTTTGACTATGACTCTATCTCTTGATTTTGACACTTTTGCAAATTTTGATGATAATAAAAAAACACACTAAAAAGACAAACAACCTTTTAAAATAAATGACGTTATTTTGACACTTTGATTTTTTTGAATTTGACAACTAGATAAAACCAAAAGCATTAATAAACATTTCTTAAAATAATAGACTATTATAATAACAACTTAGACTTGACAAAACAACTCAAAACTTATTTTAATAACTATTTGAACCAAAAAAAAAATGATTCGACTAAAAACTAATTGACGTGTCATTACCTATCAACTTATCTAAAACATAACCAACGTTCAAGATTTTATTTATAGCCTAGGAATGTGTAAGGAACCTTGAAAGGAAAATTTATTCATACATAGGCAAAATGGGTTAAGTAAATTACACATGTTAAGACATCTTAATAAACCATAAGTGATCATTATTAACCCTTATAAATTCAATCCTTTGGGAGGGAAAGAATAAAACCCTCTAGGTTTGCTTAGGGAACCCAAAAACATCAACCCTTAGTGTAGGAAAATGATTTATCCTATAGAAAAGAATCAAAGTCAACAAAAATGATGATATCTTAGTTGAAGAAAAGATTCAGGTCATGTGTGTAGATTGGATACATTATTATTAGCTAAAAGAATCAAAATATAATAATGAGATAAATCAAACTATATAATAAAATATATTTAAAAAAACATAAGCTTTTTTAAGAATAATACTTTTCGAGTTCTCTACTAGTGACGATGAAAATCATGTTTTCTTACTTTACTTCCTTACCAAAAACCATAGGTATTTCCTCTTCGTTTATTGATTCATATACATTCCCATGAAACTCACCATCCTCATCATACGAGCAACACCATTGAGGATTGAATACACAATAATCAAGTAAAACTATGCCCAGTCTTTATGTTAAAAATTCCTTGTCCTTGATAATCTTTCTTAGACCACCAAGGATTAAATGCTAGTGGTCTTGACCTTCTAGCCAAATCAGGTGAAGCAACACCTTCGAATCCCTATGTTCTTCATATAAGGTATAGTTTTTGGATGCATTAGAGAACATACTTACATAGCTTAGTGATTGTGCAACCTTAAAGGCATTCCTACAATCCAATGAATACTTTGGATCTAACATGAGGTATTTCATAAGCTTTGTAATGTATTTTCTCTCCAATGCATTAATTTTTGTTTCTTCAATCCATATTATTTTGATCCATATCCTCATGAAATTCATTATAATCACTTGTTTAATATACTTTGTAATTTTTTAATGATGAACTCACTTGATTAGCCTTTAGCCTTCTACTATCCATTCCTAGTGCAGGTCTTGGAGGAAAATCCCTCCTCACTCTTGGCCACCTTTAAACTTTAAAATGTTAGGAATACAATAGAAATTAATGTGGAACAATTTCATAGAGTTATAATAACAAGATCTATGAACAGAGATACATAAAGAACAAAAATTAAAATACACAACAAGAAGACATGATTTAATGTGGTTCACCTAATGTGGGCTACATACACTAATAAACACTTGATCATATATTATTACAAGACAATAAGAGTAAAATTCACTCTCATATCAATATTCTCACAATTACAATGCACAAATATTATTTGGAACTATGATAAACAAACTCTCTTGAATACACACTTGAATTCACCCACTCTGTTCACCTTCTCAAACTAAGTTCTTATATTTTTACCTAATGTATGCCCATCTATATATAATTAAATCAATAGGTAACTGACATAATGGTTTTACAAAACAATGCGTAACAAAACCATGGGCTAAGTCAACCCATAATGGTTTCCCATTAATCAGTTATATCGTAAGACATGTATGTTTGAGGCATGTAGTGGGCATTAGAGCATATGGCTTACAATTTGTATTTAAGGGATTAAGGATTAGGCTTTAGATTTAATGGTGTATATAATGTCTTATCGCTCTATGACATGTGAACCTTATTCTTACTTCAAAGGATGTTAATTGGGACTAAATCAATTGGCAAATAGGGAAAGTTTATGGTTTACAATGTATGGTATAGTGTTTAGGGCTTAGGTTTTAATGTATATATGGTTTAGGGTACATAAGGTCAATCACAAAGATAATTGAGGATAATTTGAATCACTTGGGCCCCTTTGTAATTATAGAATGTGTTTTTTGGTTGTCATTATACTCCATGTCATCATGCAAATTGAGTGAATTATTCAAATGGGGTAATCAATCTTGTGATTTAGGCCAAACTGATCCTTATGAACTTAATTCTTAGTCTACATGATGCTAATTTGGGATAAAATGATTTATTTAGGGTTTGAAGAGTTTATATTTATGGTTTAGAGTTTAGGTATTGGGAACTTTAAGGATTATGGCTTAGGGTATATAAAGTACAATTGTGATGGCTATTGGGGTAAATTCGAGATCCTTGAAGATATATCTGTCAATAAAGAATGTGATTTTGGGTTCAATTAGCCCACACATCATTATAGATTGAGCCAATTAATTTAAATATGGTAATGAGTGATGTGATTTTGACCAATTTCATCCCTGTGAACCTAATTCTTACTATATATAAAGGATGTTAATTGGGGATAAATTTATTTGTTTAGGGTTTAGGGTCTACAATTTAAAGGGTTTGGGGTTTAGGGCTTATGGCTTAGGGTTTAAGGTAAATGGTACAAGGTTTAGGGATTAAGGTAAATGGTATAGGGTTTAAGGTTTAAGATACTAGATATAGGGTCCAATCACTAAGATAAATGAAGAGAATTTGAGATTCTTATTCACCTATTTGTGACAATTACCTTCATGTTTGTATTTATGATAAAAGTAAGGTCAGTTAAGACATACATGTTATACAATTGATTGAGCCTTAAATTTGGTTTAGGGGCTCAATTTCATCCAAATCACACCCCTAATTGAACAAATTGACTAATTGGATCAATTTGTGATAGAATCAAACTTAATTTAGCCCCAAATCATATTTTTCTATTGAAAGGGTTCAAATTGGCCTCAAATTCCTCCTTAAAATAAATCAACTCTTTGGTTAATTATATATGACATGACAATAGGGTTAATTTCAGTCCAAATCACATTGAATTTATAATTTAAAATACGCTCATATAGCTCATTTTGACCCTAAATACTTCCATAATTGAAATAATTGACATTTACATTCATTAGCTGATGATGTCAATTTTATTGAACTCAAAACCACATTCTATACATGTAGAACTTGCATATAAATTAATAATGATTCTTTGTTTCAATCAATATAATGAAATTGGAGCTGATCAACACCTAAATCACATTTATATTCATACAATTAGGTTGAAAGGACTCGAAATAGCCCTAATTTACTTCAGATGTATAGTTCAATTGGTACTCCGAAGGCTAAGTTTTGTCCATAGGTTTAAAAAATGTATTTTATGACATCTAGTGATAAAATAAGTTATATCATAAAATTCATAATATGTTACACCTTAAAACCAAGTAATTACAAGTAGTCAAGTCAACATATTAAAATGCCCATAAATTTTTTGAAGTCTAATGTGATATCACAACACCTTAATTCACTATCCAAGGTTAGGGACCTTTCCCGTATCACATGGAATAACACCACTGTTATGGAGATCAAAAACATATATAAAATTTGAGGTAAAGAGAAAATTTGGGTTTTTGGGTGTTAGGAATATATAATGTGATTGTGTTAGTAATGGGATTGTATTATTAACTAATGTGATCGCATTACTAATGTGGTTAATAATGTGATCATGATAATACCACAATTGTGTTATTAATGCTATCATACTATTTAAATTTGAATTAAAAACCATGTTTTTTTTCTCAAGAATGGATTGGATTTCTGAGCCAAAGGCTTGTACTTGTCAATCTATAGTCAAGTTCAAGAGTTCTGATACCATTGTTCAACTTTGATCTACAAATATACTATGAATTTCAATGGTAAAATTCAAAAACTTAATACCATCGTGACGAGGACGCTCTTCACTTTTCAAAAATATGATTTTTATAAATTTTGACTAATTTAAGGTTTCAAACTATTATGATTTCTAGCTATACCTTTTTTATGTGACTACATGTCACAAATATACACGCCTATACATGTTAATGTATTTTTTTTATCCAAGTGAAAAAAAAATTATATGGTCACAAACTAGGCCTAATTATACACATATTAAAAAAAAAAACTAATTTTCTTTTTTTTAAGGTAATTAGGCACGTCACACAGATGATTATCCATGTTTTTGTTAGTTTTTTAGATTTATTTAATTGAAAAATTCATAAAAATAAAAGTATTTATTGAAAAAATATAAGACACAAACTAGAATATCTTATCTAAAGTTTCACCAAAGGTTTTCAAAGAATATTAAACGTTGCTTAAAAAATGGTGAATAGCATGGCCACCTATCTACTCTATTTTATAAAAAAAATAGAAGTTCTTTTTTAAATTTTAGATGTTTGATCTAGTTACACTTAACCATTTTTTAAAAAAATAGTTTTTGGGAAACTAGATTAAAAATGCTACATTTCATGTTCTTACACCATCTTCAAATTTGGAGTGTAGATATTTCAAATTATCTACAGAAGTTCAGATTTCTAAAATTTCAAGAAAATCATGTCTACAGGGAAACCACTTTTTGTCCCCCAACTTTGTGCACTTATTCCCATGTACATGTTCACATGCTTTAATATACAAAACAATAAGAATATGATCACATTATTGTTTTTAAAATAATGTGATCGCTTTATGTATTAACATGATTGCATTATGACTCGATAATTACCAATTAATAATTTAAATAACGTGATTGTAGTATTTGATAATGTGATCTCATTATGGTAAATTTCCGTTCAATTATCCCCCAAAACCATTCACATACCCAAATTGTTTAGAAAAATCATAGAAAAAACTATTCACAATTTTTAGATACTAGTCTAAATATCATAGATAAAATTGCCTAAACTTGGGGAAAATCTCTACTGGGCTATGCAAAGATCTACAGGGCTATGCAAAATCAAATAATAATGTAAAGACCACCTTATGCTTTTCTATATGAAAGTAGGCACCACAATCTTATGCTATTGAGACCACTTTTAACCATCAACAATAAATAGTGCTTTACCAACTGCCCCTGAGACCAATTACTTCCAACATCATACACAGTTTGTGCAATATTGTCACACATCTCACATTATACTTGTCCATTATTAATTTAAATTTGATATTATTGATACAATTATTAACTTATTATTAATTATTTATCTCAAAATAAAAATTACATACAAACCACCTATAAATTTATCAATAACGAAAATTCATGTTCTCTCAAATTTATATAATTTATAATCTTTAAATTGTTTGAAATTTTGTGTAAAAAATATATTGTAATGTAATTTTATTTGATTGCAATTGAATTTATAAAATTTGACAATCTATTTTGCAGTAAATAAGTAACCAAACCATTGGAAAATTTTCATTTGGCAGGTAGCGACGATGGATACCCTCAAATTGTAGCTCTAGTTCTAGTTCCATCGAAAGCGTAGTTAAATTTAGCAATGCACTAAAAACATGGTCCCCATGCCAAAGTTGGTTGTCAAATTCAATATTTTATCAGCCATGAAAGATTAAATCTATTTTAGGGCCCACATGCACCAAGATCTATGGCACGTAAAACGAGATTGCATGTCTTTCCACACCATGTTTAAATAAATAAACTGTACGACTTTCCACAGTTATATTCAGTCTTCATCACACTTTTCATAATTAGATCCAGTTTCAATCATTTAAGATCTAGCCGTTCATATTTTCATTTAGGAACTTTCAATATACTGTAATTATATTAGTGGTAATTAAACTGTTAATGCCTTCAACCTTAGAATTTTCCACCTTAAATTATACTTCTTGGCTTTATATCGGATCAATGCATTTAAGATATCTGTACTAGGAAGTATTACAACTATGAATATCTACTGTTCCTTAATTTGTCTTAGAAAGGTATTCGATATACTTTCCTTATATCAGTGGGTTTTAAACTGTAATGTCTTATTCATCTCCTGTGCTTACAATTTGGATAGAAATTTTTATCTTGAATGAGTTTTGGATTATTTTTCACTCTGAATGAGATCCCTCGTTAAGGACCTTTCCGCTTTTTAATTAAATAAACAACAAATGCAGCAATACACAAAATGATTAAATAAACAAGAAATGTTGCAATACAAACAATTCATAACGCTAAACACACAGGGATTAAATTTGACAGTTGATTTTCTATAATGTTTTATAGACTCAATTTGACTGTAAGCATGGCATTTGAGAGATGGGATCTCCATAGGAAATAATTTGTCGCCTACAAGAGTTATTGTGTGAGGTCAGCCTTAACACAAATGTATTATTGAGGGCAGACGATTAAAAATTGTTTGGTTTTGAAATCAATGAAATGACTTAACAATTTAAACAACTATTTTAGAAAGGGCCAAAAAGGCATAGGTAACGCAAGAAATTCAATCCAGACCTAAACCTGAAGCTTGGATTTTTTAGAAATGACAAAGTCACGTGTCTAAAGGTGGAAAAACAAGCAAATAACTTCTCATATAACATGGATCATGCTTATGAATGGCAGCGAATTGTTTAGCGTTTTCAAACCTGAAAAAGAATACTTGGTCAGGTTTGGAACCCTGACGAGCTTAACACCATGGGGTGCTAATTGGTTTGCACCTAACTACGAATCATAGATACATCATAGATAAAACCCATAAATTATCTAATACAGTTACGAGTTTTGAATTAGTTACAAACATTATCAAATGTAGATAAATCAAGTAATATATTAGGTAAAGATTCTTGAATGAGTACATTCCCTGTATTTCAATACCATAATTACTTTCTCTTGATTAAACAACATTTAACGTTGCATCCCACTAAATAATAAAACTGCTCAAAAAACAAAAACAAAAACTAATCTCAATAAATATATATAAAATGAACAAAACTCTGAAACGCCAAATAAAATAACTACACATTAATGAAAACCTTAAAAAATATGAACATACCAAATTCATCAATATCTCTCTCCTGTTTCTAAAATAAAATATAATTAATTTTCAATAGCATAGTAACATAACTATTTGTTAATCATATATATTACAATTTTTTTAAATGAATTTATTTACCCCAGAGGTGATGTTGAATAAATAATCGTGACAAAAAAATTCTTCACTCCCAAGAATCCTGTACCTTATGGTATATTCCAAAATTGTCGTCACAGTACTCTTTGTTTTAATAGCAAAATAGAGTGAGCTAGCAACGTGTCCTTCGTCACAAAGCCCAATTGCGTTTCCTGGCATGCCCCTTTATTGTCCAATGAAGTCAATATCTTATCTCTCAAAAAATAGCCAGCTGTGTTTGTTGACACGGGTAAATCTTTGTGGACACAAATTACATGCGCTCTCCCAACATTTCAGATTGTTAAAACTGCTTACACACAATTCAATGGCATTTTAAGGTAGTCCGAAAGAGTCATAGGCTGCTCATGCTTATGACTGTGCAGTGTATTGCCTCAGAAGATGCAAGGCCAACTTCAATTTTCATGACTTTCTGCCAGAAGTTCCTTCGGCATCTTCGCTATCTCCCACACAAATTTAAGCTGCTGCGGCCATGTTTGCTAGGGAAGAATTGCGGCAGCCGTGAAGGAAAGATGTGGCATTTTCTTTTTCGGAATCTTAGTCCTATAAAGATATCCACCAAAATTTGGAGGAACAATACTGTAGATTGTTGGATTCGCTTCTTGAGGATGTAGAAAAAAGATAGTCTCTAAGATTTAGAGGTTAACCCTGAGGAGAGTTTAGAGGGCATTTATTTTGTTCTGTTAATGGAAGAACAAGGTAGCCTTTTTCTCCTCCAGTCATTAAGACTTGCGGTAATTCAAAATTCATGTCTGAAGAAATTTTGACGTAGAAATGTGTTGGAGAATGCTGCAATTTTTAATTTTGTAACTTTACATTATTTTTATTTTTTATTTGTTATTTCGACTCAAAATGATTATATTATTAGGCTTTCTGTAATGGTAGTTGTTAATCTGAAATTTGTTTTATTTCATTATTATTTAGTTTTTTTTTCAAGTAATAGAAAATTTGTAATATTTTGATTATATGATGAAGTTTGGAATCTATAAATTGATGTAATTAGATGGAGGTTATTTATCACCAATTAATAAAAAAATAGAGGAAGAAATAATAAATTAATTAATCAAATAATATAACAGGTAGAAAATTCAAAACAAAAATCCTCTAAGAGTAATATCTTTTAGGATATTTATTTAAAATATAAATATTAATTTATTAAGAATAAGTTGTTGACCAATAATGATGAGAACTATAAAATAAAATAATAAAATAAAATAAGGGTAGGGGTTAGATCATAAAAATATAAATTGAAAAGTCATCCCAAAAAATGATGAAAACTATATGTGAAGAAGGCAATAATACAGATAACACTATCGTGGAGATTCAATGTTCCTTTAAGTGTTCCAAAAAATGAGATTTTTTTGGATCTTGTTTATAGGGCCTACCAAACAATAAACAATGGATATTCCAACCATGAAATACACCAATAGTTCTTAACATTGACCAAATTTATATAATTAAAAAAAAAGTGGTTATCTTGTATCAATACACAAAAATATATAATTAGTTAGTAAGAGCAATGTTTTCTTGTATTAGAATGAGATGGCAGGGAGAATTACATAGGGCCTTATAGCCACCCTATATATACATATTTATCAAAAAAATCATAGAACTAATCATCAACTAGAATTTAATCCACACACAAAAATTCATGCTCATAACCCTCAATAGTTTTAGTCATGTTCTCTAAATCCTCTAAAGATAAAAGAGGAGTAGGGAAAGATAAAAGAGGAGTAGGGAAACATTCCAGAGGTGAGAAGATATCCACATCACACAAATGACTTCCAAAGCATTCCATAATCTCTCCTTGACCCTGAATGATATCCCCAAACCCATCTAGGCTGAAGTGATGGTGATGAAGTACATCCACTCCAAAAAATAAGACCCTTAGTATAGTCCACATCCATAATATCCTCATGTAGAGAGAAGGAAACAATAACATTGGTAATAATGTTTGCATCGCTGAGATTATTGGCCAAACCAAACACATTTTGTCTAACAATGGTATGTCATGGGTCAAATAGTAAGCTATTCAACCCCTTTACTATATCATCCTCTTTAAAATTATCTCCATGTGCTACCACTCTAATTAATATCTTAACCCACTTCTACAATGGGGAATATTTTAATTTCAATTGTAATCCATTGACATACCTTTCCCCAAGTAGTTCAATCAATTCCCAAGGACCACAAGAAGATCAAGCTTGTCTAGTAAACCCAACTTTGGCACCCATAATTCATGCATAACTATATGAGATGGGGGAAGATATAGCTCACATTAGTAGGAAATGTATTAATTTTTTTAAAGAAAGCTCTATTTTCATCCTTAACCTCTAACGTTATGCATAGATGCGAGATGAAAGGAACCTACCCCTTTTTGGACAAAAACTGAAGAGGAAAATGAGAACATAGTTTGTGAAATTAGGAAATGAGTACCAGAATTCATGGGTAACCTATGAACTGAAAACCAAATCATTAAAGGTAGAAATCCCTACCTGAGTGCCACCTATCTTTATAGAGTGTCATCCAATTTATGCACCATCCATAGTTTATCTAAACTTTGTCCATTGCCTATCCACCAATGTAATTTAGTTGCATTGGTAGAATAAGTCAAAGACTACAATATTTAGATGGGATGGTTCATGTGGAGGGAGGTCCAATACATATAAATAAATGCTTGACAAAATCTCCCATCACTATCTAATATATGATCAGGGCATATCAAGTCATTTTCACCAAACAATAAATTTCATGATTACAATGAATTATGGAAATCAACACAGGTTAAAAATACACAAGTATGTTGAATGAGAGAACTTAATCAGAAACCTAAGTATTCCACTATAGGAACCTATGTGTAGACCTTGTTAACCATATCATGCATTATTAACTTACGAAGAATATTACCTAATGAAAATTGAATGTCAACCTTTTGATAGACATCCCAATCCACAACTTGATTTCAATATCTCTTATTATAGCTCCATCTTACCTCTCCAATCTTATTCAATTTCAATCTTTTTTTCCTTCACTACCATACCTAGTCTCCAAATAACCAAACCATGGATTTTTGTTGCTTGGAGGATTACCTATGAATCTTCTTCTATCACTAATCATATCCACACTTGTGCATCTGTGATTTTTAACCCTTTCAATAGAGATTTCGCTTCATCTATAATATTAGTATCCCACCCATAATCTTGATATAGAAAAAAATTTGTTTTCCTTTCTCCACTCTAAAAATTCCTCTACTCCAACTGGACCCAGGTTTCCATTTTCTGCTCCATCAAATTTTAGTTTAATCCATCCCAGATCTGACAATTTCTACAAGGTGGGAGGAGAAAGTTTTAATACCAAACCAGACCCTTTATGAGGAAAAAACTAAATTAATTAAAAAACCCAATAATTAAAGAAAGTAAATTTTAAAAACCCAACAAATATAATTAGATAATGTCAAATTTTTACCTCATTGGCTCCCTCGAAGTAGGTGAAATACCACATGTCGTCTTAGGAATCCGAACACTTCAAGATCATCAAAGCATCTCAAGAATGTCATACACATATGACTTGTGATATACATTTTATAATTAGGGCACACAATGGGTGTTATACTCTAAAGTGCAATAATACTCCTTTGTATCTTGTGTAATGGTTTCATGAACACAGATTCTGCCACAATCTACACTTTTCAACACCATTTTTAGATAAAATGTGCTATAAAAAGGGGACTAATTATTTTTAAATGACTAACATTTAAAAAATGAATTTTATTACACACACATATATTTTAAATTTAAGACACATGAATCAAGGCAATTTAATAAATATGAAGAAAAAATATGCTACTAATCTATTTTATTTCCATATATTTAAAAATTTGTTATTATTTTAAATTTACTACTTGTCATTTTTGGTAGGGATTTTATAAAATTTATAATTAATTTTTTAAATTGTTTTCCTTAAAAAATCATGTTATTTTTTAAAGATGTACAGTTTCTAGCCATTGTTTTCCTCTAGGGTTTTACAAAAAAAAATTGATGAGTTTTTATTTGTTGTTTTTGAAGTGAAACAAAACTTATTATGTGTATTGATTTTTGTAGTTTTTTTAATTATTTTTATTTATATAAATTTAAATTTAATCAATAAATATTTGAAAATGATTATCTTTGACATATTTACTTTGCTTGGATAATTCATCATTCAGATAACTTACAATATTTAAGAAAGACTCCAAAATTTTGTATTTACTAAGAACATCTTCTAGACTTCTTTATGTCATCCCTATTCAATAGACATTTTGTTATCACTTCAGTTTTAGAAGCCTTTGTCCTTTTAAGACAAGTCCATGCTACACAAACAAGGGTGCACTATGAACATGTCTAGTAGTGTGGACTTATCTCTCACACTCTAAAAATCATATTTTCAAAACAAAACTCTTCCTAATGAATTTCTTATGTCTACTCATGTTATCTACACTCTTACCATTACTAAAACAAAAGCTTATCTTGAGTAAGCTCTTCTTCTCTTGCAAGTGAAGCTAGGTAATATAGAAGAAACCATTTATCATGCTGCCCCTTCCTTATATTCTAGTACCTTGTTACACAACACTTTGGATCCTCAAATTTCATATTCTCCTCTTCCAGTTGGCTTTGTGGCTCCTAAAATTCCTCTTTATGAAGGCAAAGGTGATCTTGAACAATATTTGTGTGCCTTCCATAACTTATCTAGATTATGGAAATAATGACATATTGTTAACCAAGATCTTTGCATGAAGTTTCAAAGATTATGCTCTTAAATGGATATTTTTTCACATGTTCTGAATTAGTTGGGGTCTTTAGGACTCATTAGTTATCCAACCCTTCAACAAAGCACGATATCACAATTAGAAAACCAAGATCAATGCATGTTAGCAATGTAATGTGATGATAATTCAATGTCTATTGTATATGACTTTTTATGCTAGAATGAATGCTTGGTGCAAAAATACATGCTTCAAATTTTCTTAGACTCTTGAATCTTTGTTCTAACTGTTGGGATATATAAACGGAAGCACACAATTGATTACTAAACCAAGCAACTTAATATGCAGAAATAAACCAGATTCACCAAGTAACTAGAATTCAGAATAACACAGATATGAGAGACAATACACAACTTGTATTAACACTTTATACAGAAAAGAATACAATAAAGAAGATGCCACTTCTTCTCCACCACCTCTTCAGAGGCTCGCCACACCTCAAGTGAACAGTAATTCTTCTCCCCAAAGCTCTCCCTCTCAGGTCCCAACACCCAACTCAAATACAAAGTTGGTGTTCACCTCTCGTGCTCCACGCACACCACAAGTGCTCCACGCACTCAACAAGTACTCAAGGTACTTCAAGTAGATCTCCCATGAATCTGCAACAACCTGCAATTCAACAAACCATACTTATGGAAGGAACTCCCTTGCCTTCCTCTCTTGCTCTATCCGAGTACACACCTGTACTCCAAGTAGATCCTGCCTGATACTGCTCCCTGTTGTGTTGCTGTCTATATGATCTTGCACACCTGCAAATCAAACACGGTTCTGCTCACCTGTGAACCTTGACCTTGCACACACATACACCTGCAGATCAACGATCTTACTTACCATGTAGATCTCCTATATAGGCCATGCAACTATGACCAAGATCCTACACTCCTGAAGAATCCAGCTGACTCTCCAAAACCAGCACCTACACCTGGTACTGTGGAACTAGGAGGAACACCCTTGCTCACCTCACACACAGAAGGAACAAACTTTGCTCAACTCAAAACTAGAACACCTTTCCAATACAACCATGAGTCTATTATATAGATCTCATCGAAACAATGATTAGACATCTAATTACAATAATTAGATCTACAGCTCTCAGTCTAAAAATAGATCTAAACATGGAAACACTTGGTTTGTTAGCTAACAGCCCGTAATAAGCTCGCAGTCGAACCACACAGGCGACCGACGTCGGTCCCTGTCCGCCTGGGGGTCACCGACGCCGACCGATCTATGACCGACGTCGGTTGCCTCCTGTCGCCTACCTGCCGACTTCGGTTGGCCAGACCAACGCCAAACACTCTGTGACACTCAGCAACTCATCCTGCAACCTCCTCCATGTTTGCATCAGTGAAGCTTTTAGCTCCACAACCTAACAATCTCCCACTTGGAGATAAACAGCTGCACTGTACCTGTACCTGTACCCCATCTAATCTGTTTCCTGGTTTGTATCCCTCTTCAAGATCAATCCTGAAGACAACACACCACACAACCTGTGATGTACCTCTTGTCATTCGAGTACCCTGCCACATCCGAACCTACAAATCCATGTAGTGAAGTCTTGACCCTGCATAGCATGAATCCCTGTTGCCAGTCCCTCTCAAATACCTGAGAATCCACTTCCCCGAATTGGCTCCTAACTCTCTGACAACTCCCACTGCATGGGAATACTCAGGTCTATACCAGACCTCATGTGATTTCAGACACTGTACCTGTCCAGCCCTTAGTGTGCTCCAGCTCTGCATCCTGAACCTCACCAACACCTGATTCACATCAGCTCCCACTCGAGACAAAATCAACCTGTGATCTCCATGCCTCCCATGTCAAAGAATTTCACTGCTCCAAACTCCTCATGACATGACACTGAACTAATCTTACCCTTAGCTCAGCAAAACCCTGTATGTACACCCCTGCTAGCTAGCATACTATCCACATACAGCAACAGAATGATGTCATGACTCATCATCCACCCGGTAAGGCAAACCACAGTAGTTACCTGACACTGACTGAAGCCATGCTTCGTCCTCCACCTGTCAAACCCTGTACCACTGCTCTGCAGCTCCTCAAGACCATATACCTGGTCTTCCGTCTCATGTATCCGTTCTCTCTATTCTTCTACTAAGGAATCCATTCATCTCTGTGCTTTCATACCTGCTGGCAACCCTACTAAAAACACCTGTTTGGTTCTCCTCCAAGGAATCACATCCTCATCCATGCCAAGCTCACACCTGTTTCCTGGATCCTTCCTGCTATACAATCAGCAACGAGTATGAAGAAGATGAACAATGAATTTGAGGGCCTACTTACGTCTTCAGTCCTCCGTATGGGTGTTTGAGACTCCTTGACAGCGTGCTGTCCACCCAAAATCCGTTACAGTGACCGACCTCGGTCACTCCACACTCTGCATCCGACCGACGTCGGTTCCATGCGTCTGTCCCTGACTACCGACCCTGCGGTGTCCCTGCTGCCGACGTCGGTCCTCCTGACCGACATCGGTTTTACATACTACCGACGTCGGTCTCATGACCGACGTCGGTCTTACCCTGCCCGACATCACCGACTTCGGTCTGCACATGACCGACATCGGCACCTGTCTGTTCGACGCCGGTTCCTCCTGACCGACGTCGGTACCTGTGTTCGCCTGTGAGTGATGACTTTTTACCTGCGAGCTCCTTTGAATCAAAGCACATGTCCAAACTGCTCTGCTCAGAAGTATCCAGCCCCATCCACTGGTTTCTGTCTGCCATCTCCTCCAAGTACACCAAGGCTTTCCAGTTCTTAAGCCTGTCAAATATATCTGTCTTCCGCTTAAGAACATGCATCTCCTTCCTGCTCATGTGACCAAGCCTACGAAGCCACGTCTCTGCAATAGAAGAAGAATCAGTAATATAAACAAGTAGATAAAGAATACCTATTTTCTTACCACCAGCTAATTCAAGTGCATCCGCTGTGAGAGTTCTTGTGCATCTCTCATCACCCAATCTTTCTGAAGAAATTAGCCATATCTCCAAAGCTGGGACCTGCATGACCTTCATCAACACCTGTGAGTTGGCCACCTGCAATTTCAGCTTCACTTCCGCTTTGCCAATTCTCTGGCAAGGCTCACCAGCTCCTCTACCTGGGGTTGCATGGAAAGAGGCAACCGAATCTTTTATCCAAGATTCAACTTTATCCAAGAAACCTCCCAGAGCATCCTGTGCAACAACACCTGCTACATCTGCTTCTTCAGTTTCTTCATGCTGATCTGCTACCAACCAACAATATTCTTTTACCTGCTCTTTCTTTCCATAGGACCGTGAGTGACCATCTGTGCTTTTCAACTCCTCCATTCTTAGCTTACTTTCATCTGCCATTGCTCTACTCCCACTCGATCAGAAATCCCTGAAAGTGACCTGTAACCAAACATAAAACCTGCTTCCTGCAACCTTAGCTCTGATACCACTTGTTGGTATCAAGCTCAAAAACCTACAACCAAGGCTCTGATACCACTTGTTGGGATATATAAACGGAAGCACACAATTGATTACTAAACCAAGCAACTTAATATGCGGAAATAAACCAGATTCACCAAGTAACTAGAATTCAGAATAACACAGATATGAGAGACAATACACAACTTGTATTAGCACTTTATACAGAAAAGAATGCAATAAAGAAGATGCCACTTCTTCTCCACCACCTCTTCAGAGGCTCGCCACACCTCAAGTGAACAGTAATTCTTCTCCCCAAAGCTCTCCCCCTCAGGTCCCAACACCCAACTCAAATACAGAGTTGGTGTTCACCTCCCGTGCTCCACGCACACCACAAGTGCTCCACGCACTCAACAAGTACTCAAGGTACTTCAAGTAGATCTCCCATGAATCTGCAACAACCTGCAATCCAACAGACCATACTTATGGAAGGAACTCCCTTGCCTTCCTCTCTTGCTCTATCCGAGTACACACCTGTACTCCAAGTAGATCCTGCCTAATATTGCTCCCTATTGTGTTGCTGTCTATATGATCTTGCACACTTGTAAATCAAACACGGTTCTGCTCACCTGTGAACCTTGACCTTGCACACACATACACCTGCAGATCAACGATCTTACTTACCATGTAAATCTCCTATATAGGCCATGCGACTGTGACCAAGATCCTACACTCCTGAAGAATCCAGCTGACTCTCCAAAACCAGCACCTACACCTGGTACTGTGGAACTAGGAGGAACACCCTTGCTCACCTCACACACAGAAGGAACAAACTTTGCTCAACTCAAAACTAGAACACCTTTTCAATACAACCATGAGTCTATTATATAGATCTCATCCAAACAATGATTAGACATCTAATTACAATAATTAGATCCGCAGCTCTCAGTCTAAAAATAGATCTAAACATGCAAACACTTGTTTCGTTAGCTAACAGCCCGTAATAAGCTCGCAGTCGAACCACACAGGCGACCGACGTCGGTCCCTGTCCGCCTGGGGGTCGCCGACGCCGGCCGATCTATGACCGACGTCGGTTGCCTCCTGTCGCCTACCTGCCAACGTCGGTTGGCCAGACCAACGCCAAACACTCTGTGACACTCAGCAACTCATCCTGCAACCTCCTCCATGTCTGCATCAGTGAAGCTTTTAGCTCCACAACCTAACACTAACTGATTGAATTAATTGTTATGATATATTCAATATATATCTCTAACATGTTTTAAATCTAGTAATATTCTTATATATTTATAGACATCTTAAATTTAAATGAAGACATCATTAACGTACAAACAATATACAAATAATAAACATATTCACAAGTCATGATCACGTAATATAAAAAACCCAAAACAAAAATCAAAATGTACCAACTCTAAAATTATACACTATACATTTTTAAAACCCAAAAACCATACAATTTAGATTTTATTAAAAAAATATCAGAAATTTAAACACAAAAAATGAGAAAAAATTAAAAAACATAAAAAAGGCCATAAATAACAAGAAAACCTTGATCTAAATTAATAATCAAAAAATTCAAAATTACCATAAAATAATATAAAAATGACCAATACAAAAATGCCCTACAACTACATAATTACATATGATCATATTTTATGTTTTGTAGCCGTACATCAGTCCAATGGCTAGTGCTGGCCATTAAAATTTTAGGAAAATATATTTTACATTCATAAAATTAATGCTCTCCGGTGAGATGGTGCAAAATGATGATCCACAGGAACAACATATACCTAAAATGAAATAGATCGAAGTGGGTCCCTTTGCATTTAAGATGATAAGTCCTAGTATTGTACTTGATTGATAAGTAAACGAGGATAAGAATATGATTTTAGGTTATAATTAGTGATTAATACAATTATGGAATAAACATAAGATTTGTAATACCTTGTACATAAATACGTATATAAAAAAATCAATATTAATCTTAATTTATATAGGAAACAATAAAAAATTGCAGTGTTTTAACCATAAAAACTCTCCACTTCTTGGGGCATAATTTCCTCACCCAACGTTATTTTGGAAATATCACCGGTCTCTCATTTATTTGGTGTTGAAAAATCACTTCATGATTTTCTGGTTAAAAAACAAAGAAAATCAATATCCTCCCACTCTAGTGGAGGGAAGTCCTCTAAATTTAGAGACTCGCTGGTCTTTACATCTTGTAGAAGTGAATCCAAAAGTGTCTAATCATGATCCTCGAAATTTGGTGGTTTTATGCACATGATTGCTATTTCAAACCACAAAATGTAGCACCGTTCTCCAACATAAATTCTTCCCTTGAAAATTTGGCTGCAATAGCTTGAATTTATGTGGGAAAATGTGTAGAGGCTGATGGATTTTTTAGTAGAGAATTAGGTAAGTTGAAGCTAGATTTGCATCCTCTAAGGCAATACGCTGCACATTCATAAGCATGAGTGGCTTGTTGAGGGGAATCATACAACCCCAACCAAATCCTGTCAATGGATTCGGCCATTCTCACTTCTAAAACCTATTTCCCCCATTTCCTCATTTGGACTCATTTTAAATGTCTCCTTGTCTTGTGTATGTTGTTTTGGTGTGAGGTGTGGGGTTTCTTCATTGACAAGGTTTTTAGCATCTTTGGTTATAGGGAATGCCAAGATTTGAATTCCGAATGACTTCAAGATATGAAAACTTGCAAAACAAAAACATGTAGGGAGTAGTGTAGAGGAGGTGAAGGGCGAGATTATGAAGATTGGAACTTTTGAGGAGGTGGGATTTGTTAGGACACCACGAGCAATTTATGTGCACACATATTCTACTTTTCCCATACAAATATTGTCAACTTGCACAAAACATTGGGTTTATTTCCTTTTATAAGGTTAAGTATGTCTACTTCGAATTTATAGCATGTGGCAAATTGGCAGTAAACCTAACAGTGACAATGGGGGTTAGTTTAAATTGAGTGTGGGAGCAGCGGTCAAATTTGAAGTGTTGGCCTTCATTTCAAGTTGAAGGGTATTTATGCATCTAGACCTTTGGTGATGAAAAGTTGTAAAAATAGTTTCCCTTCAATTGATAAGTGTAAATTTAAATGCCTTTCGATTGACAAGAGTAAAAAAGTATGAAGTAAAGAAACTTTGATTTCAATTTGTTGGGGATTCAAAATCAGGAATGATTTAAACACAAAAATAAAATACTTAATAAATTTTTGAAAATGTAACCTACAAAATTTATTCAATGATATTATAGAATTCAACCAAAAGGGTACAAAAATCATAATTCATAACATATTAACTTTATATAAATCAAACATACTTCTATTTTTTAATAATGAGCCAAAATAAAACATTTAAATCACAAAACTGGATTGAATCAGTTTTAAGTATGTAATGTTACACTTACAATATAAACTCAAATACTCATAAACTTCATATCCTACTGGTTCATTTCAACATAATCCTTCATATGTCAAGACCTAGTCCATGCACCCCCTGAGGCCATCCATAAGCGAGTATATAATCCCTACCTACCCAAACCATTGATTGGAGATGGAAGTATAAATACAATAGCCAACTTGGAGGATACAACAAAAATAAAAATTGTGATGCATAATAGCATCATGTTTTCTATTTTTACCTTTATATGCAACCTTTTCCAGTGCACAACAAACTTCCAAAACTAACCTAGCGCATTACTGTTACATCTGCCCCTGCCACCCAATCTAATAAGAAGGGAATTCGCAGTACCTATTTATAGTCCAATAATAAAACACTGTACACATATAAATTTAAATGCTGTATTAATTGTTATAAACAATTTTAAATAACATTTAAATATTTAATGTCAAAAATAAAGTAATTTCCAAGTAAAAATTTAAATGATAATGCCCTTCTTTTTGAATTATATATTATAAATATATAAAACCAACCTTGATGTAATTGCCAACTTTAATCTCACATTAATTTATTCATACAAATATATATATATATATATATATATATATATATATATATATATATACCCTGTGCCTTATGGTATATTCCAAAATTATCGTCACAGTATTTTTGTTTTAATAGCAAAATAGAGTGCACTGGTAACATGTCCTTCGTCACAAAGCCCAATTGCCTTTCCCAGCATGCCCCTTTGTTATCCAATGAACTTAATATCTTATCTCTCAAAAAATAGCCAACTGTGTTTGTTGACACGGGTAAATCTTTGTGGCCACAAATTACACATGCTCTCCCCACATTTTAGATTATTAAAACTACTTACACACAATTCAATGGCATTTTAAGGGAGTCTGAAAGATTAAAGGGGGGAAATGGGTTTCAGAAGTTAGAATGCCCAATTCTAGTGGCAAAATTTGGTTGGGTTTGTATGTATGATTCTCCTCAACAGGCTACTCGTGCTTATGACTGTGCAGTGTATTGCCTCAGAGGACGCAATGCCAACTTCAATTTTCATGACTTTCTGCCAAAAATTCCGTCAGCATCTTCGCTATCTCCCGCACAAATTTAAGCTGTTGTGGCCATGTTTGCTAGGGAAGAATTGCGGCAGCTACGAAGGAAAGATGTAGCATTTTATTTTTTGAAATCTCAGTCCTATAAAGATATCCACCAAAATTTGGAGGAGCAATAATGTAGATTGTTGGATTTGCTTCTTGAGGATGTAGAAAAAAGATAGTCTCTAAGCTTAGAGGTTAACCTTGAGGAGAGTTTAGAGGGCATTGATTTTGTTTTGTTAATGGAAGATCAAGGTAGCCTTTTTCTCCTTAAGTCATTAAGACTTGTGGTAATTCAAAATGCATGTCTGAAGAAATTTTTACGCAAAAATGTGTTGGAGAACGCTGCAATTTTTAATTATGTAAATTTACGTTATTTTTATTTTTTATTTATCATTTCAACTCAAAATGATTATATTATTAGGCTTTCTGTAATGGTAGTTGTTAATCTGAAATTTGGTTCATTTCATTATTATTTAGTTTTTTTCCATGTAAAATTAAATAGAAAAATTGTAATATTTTGATTATATGATGAAGTTTGGAATCTGTAAATTGATGTAATTAGATGGAGGTTATTTATCACCAATTAATAACAAAATAGAGGAACAAATAATAAATTAATTAATCAAATAATATAACAGATAGAAAATTCAAAACAAAAAGCCTCTATGATTAATATCTTTCAGAATATTTATTTAAAATATAAATATTAATTTATTAAGAATAAGTTGTTGACCTATACTGATGAGATCTATAAAATAAAATAAAATTAGGGTAGGGGTTAGATCACAAAAATATAAATTGAAAAGTCATCCCAAAAAATGATGAGAACTATATGTGAAGAAGGTAATAATATAGATAACACTATTGTGGAGATTCAATGTTCCTATAAGTGTTCCAAAAAATGAGATTTTTTGGATCTTTTTTATAAGGCCTACCAAACAATAAACAATGGATATTCCAACCATGAAATACACCAACAGTTCTTAGTATTGACCAAATTTATATAATAAAAAAGTGGTTATCTTGTATTAATACAGAAAAATATATAATTAGTTAGTAAGAGCGATGTTTTCTTGTATTACAATGAGATGGCAGGGAGAATTACATAGGGCCTTATAGCCACCCTATATATACATATTTATAAAAAAAAATCATAGAACTAATCATTAACTAGAATTTAATCCACACACAAAAATTCATGCTCATAACCCTCAATAGTTTCAGTCATGTTCTCTAAATCCTCTAAAGATAAAAGAGTAGGCAAACATTCCAGAGGTGAGAAAATATCCACATCACACAAATGACTTCCAAATCATTCCATAATCTCTCCTTGACCTTGAATGATATCCCCAAACCCATCTACGTTGAAGTGATGGTGATGAAGTACATCCACTCCAAAAAATAAGACCCTTAGTATAGTCCACATCCATAATATCCTCATGTAGAGAGAAGGAAACAATAACATTGGTAATAATGTTTGCATCGTAAGATTATTGGCCAAACCAAACACATTTTGTCTAACAATGGTATGTCATGGGTCAAATAGTAAGCTATTCGACTCCTGTACTATATCATCCTCTTTAAAATTATCTCCATGTGCTGCCACTCTCATTAATATCTTAACCCACCTCTACAATGGGGAATATTTTAATTTCAATTGTAATCCATTGACATACCTTTCCCCAAGTAGTTCAATCAATTCCCAAGGACCACGAGAAGATCAATCTTGTCTAGTAAACCCAACTTTGGCACCCATAATTCATGCATAACTATATGAGATGGGGGAGGATATAGCTCACATTAGTAGGAAATGTATTAAATTTTTTAAAGAAAGCTTTATTTTGATCCTTCACCTCTAACATTATACATAGATGCAAGATGAAAGGAAATTACCCCTTTTTGGACAAAAAGTGAAGAGGAAAATGAGAACATAGTTTGTCAAATTAGTAAATGAGTACCAGAATTCATGAGTAACCTGTGAATTGAAAACCAAATCATTAAAGGTAGAAATCCCTACCCGAGTGCCACATATCTTTACAAAGTGTCATCCAATTTATGCACCATCCATGGTCTATCTAAACTTTGTCCATTGCCTATCCACCAATGTAATTTAGTTGCATTGGTAGAATAAGTCAAAGACTACAATCTTTAGATGAGATGGTTCATGTGAAGGGAGGTCCAATACATATAAATAAATGCTTGACAAAATCTCCCATCACTATCTAATATATGATCAACGCATATCAAGTCATTTTAACCAAACAATAAATTTCATGATTACATTGATTTATGGAAATCAACACAGGTTAAAAATACACAAGTATGTTGAATGAGAGAACTTAATCAAAAACCTAAGTATTCCACTATAGGAACCTATGTGTAGACCATGTTAACCATATCATGCATTATTAACTTATGAATAATATTACCTAATGAAAATTGAATGTCGAACTTTTGATAGACATCCCAATCCTTAACTTGATTTCCATATCTCTTAATATAGCTCCACCTTACCTCTCCAATCTTATTCGATTTCAATTTTTTTTCCTTCACTACCATACCTAGTCTCCAAATAACCAAACCATGGATTTTTGATGCTTTGAGGATTACCTGGGAATCTTCTTCCATCACTAATCATATCCACACTTGTGCATCTATGATTTTTAACCTTTTCAATAGAGATTTCACTTCATCTATATTTTTATTATCCCAACCATAATCTTGATATATAAAAAAAATTGTTTTCCTTTGTCCACTCCAACCGGACCCAGGTTTTCATTTTGTGCTCCATCAAAATTTAGTTTAATCCATCCCAGATCTGATAGTTTTTACAAGGTGTTTGGAGAAAATTTTAATACCAAAATCAACCCTTTATTAGGAAAAAAATAAATTAATTGTAATACCCAATAATTCAAGAAAGTAAATTTTAAAAACCTAAAAAATATAATTAGATAATATCAAATTTTTACCTCATTGGCTCCCTTGAAGTAGGTGAAATACCACATGTCGTCTTAGGAATCCCAACACTTCAAGATCATCAAAGCATCTCAAGAATGTCATACACATATGACTTGTGATATACATTTTATAATCAGGGCACACGATGGGTGTTATACTATAAAGTGCAATAATACTCCTTTGTTTCTTGTGTAATGGTTTCATGAACACATATTCTACCACAATCTACACTTTTCAACACCATTTTTAGATAAAATGTGCTATAAAAAGGGGACTACTTATTTTTAAATGACTAATATTAAAAAAATGAATTTTATTACACACACACATATATTTTAAATCTAAGACACATGAATCAAGGCAATTTAATAAATATGAAGAAAAACTATGCTCTAATTTATTTTATTTCCATACATTTAAAAATTTGTTATTATTTTAAAGTTACTACTTGTCATTTTTGATAGGGATTTTATAAAATTTATAATTAATTTTTAAAATTGTTTTCCTAAAAAATCATGTTATTTTTTTAAGATTTAGGGTTTCTAGCCATTATTTTCCTCTAGGGTTTTTTAAAAAAAAAAAAGATTAGTTTTTATTTGTTGTTTTTGAAGTGAAACAAAACTTATTATGTGTATTGTTTTTTGTAGTTTTTTTTATTGTTTTTATCTATATAAATTTAAAGTTAATCAATAAATATTTGAAAATGATTATCTTTGACATATTTACTTTGTTTGGATAATTCATCATTCAGATAACTTACAATATCTAAGAAAGACTCCAAAATTTTGTATTTACTAAGAACATCTTATAGACTTCTCTATCACATCCCTATTCAATAGAGATTTTTTTATCACTTCAGTTTTAGAAGCCTTTGTCCTTTTAAGACAAGTCCAAACTACACAAACAAGGGTGCACTATGAACATGTCTAGTAGTGTGGACTTATCTCTCACACTCTAAAAATCATATTTTCAAAACAAAACTCTTCCTAATGAATTTCCTATGTCTACTCATGCTATCTACACCCTTACCATTACTAAAACAAAAGCTTATCTTGAGTAAGCTCTTCTTCTCTTGCAAGTGAAGCTAGGTAATATAGAAGAAACCATTTATCATGCTACCCCTTCCTTATATTCTAATACCTTATTACACAACACTTTGGATCCTCAAATTTCATCTTCTCCTCTTCCAGTTGGCTTTTTGGCTCCTAAACTTCCTCTTTATGAAGGCAAAGGTGATCTTGAACAATATTTGTGTGCCTTCCATACAACTTATCTAGATTATGCAAATAATGACAGATTGTTAACCAAGATATTTACATGAAGTTTCAAAGATTATGCTCTTAAATGGGTATTTTTACACATGTTCTAAATTAGTTGGGGTCTTTAGGACTCATTAGTTATCCAACCCTTCAACAAAGCACAATATCACAACTAAAAAACCAAGATCAATGCATGTTAGCAATGTAATGTAATGATAATTCAATATTTATTGTATATGACTTTTTATGCTAGAATGAATGCTTAGTGCAAAAATACATGCTTTAGATTTTCTTAGACTCTTGAATCTTTGTTGTAAGTGATTTAATTTATTGCTATCATATATTCAATATATATCTCTAACATGTTTTAAATGTACTAATATCCTTATATATTTATAGACATCTTATATTTAAATGAAGACCTAATTAACTTACAAACAATATACAAATAATAAACATATTCACAAATCATGACCACTTGATATGAAAAACCCAAAACAAAGATCAAAATGAACCAACTCTAAAATTATACACTATACATTTTTAAAACACAAAAACCATAAAATTTACATTTTATTAAAAAAATATCAAAAATCTAAACAAAAAGAAAGAGAAAAGACAAAAAAAAAGGTAAAAAAAGGCCATAAATAAAAACAATAAAACCTTGATCTAAATTAATAATCAAAAAATTCAAAATTACCATAAAACAATATAAAAATGACCAATACAAAAATGCCCTACAACTACATAATTAAATATGATCATATTTTATGTTTTGTAGCCCTACATCAGTCCAATGGCTAGTGCTAGCCATTAAAATTTTAGGAAAATATATTTTACATTCATAAAATTAATGATCTCAGGTGGGATGGTTCAAAATTTTGATCCACAGGAACAACATATACCTAAAATGAAATAGATCAAAGTGGGTCCCTTTGCATTTAAGATGATAAGTCCTAGTATTGTACTTGATTGATGAGTAAATGAGGATAAGAATATGATTTTAGGTTATAATATTGATGATTACTATAATTATGGAATAAACATTAGATTTGTAATACCTTGTACATAAATATGTATATAAAAAAATCAATATTAATCTCAATTTATATAGGAAACAATAAAAAATTGTAGTGTTTTAACCATAAAAACTCTCCACTTCTTGGGGCATAATTTACTCACTTAATGTTAATTTGGAAATATCACCAGTCTCCCATCTATTTGGTGTTGAAAAATCACTCCATGATTTTTTGGTAAAAAAATAAAGAAAATCAATATCCTCCCACTCTAGTGGAGGGAAGTCCTCTAAATTTAGAGACTCACTGGTCTTTACATCTTGTAGAAGTGAATCCAATAGTGTCTAATCATGCTCCTCAAAATTTGGTGGTTTTATGCACGTGACTGCGATTCCAAACCACAAAATGTAGCACCATTCTCCAACAAAAATTCTTCCCTTGCAAATTTGGCTGCAATAGCTTGAATTTATGTGGGAGATATTGTAGAGGCTGATGGAATTTTTGGCATAGAATTAGGGATGTTGAAACTAGATTTGCATCCTCTGAGGCAATACACTGCATAGTCATAAGCATGAGTGGCTTGCTGAGGGGAATCATACAACCCCAACCAAATCCTGGAAATGGATTTGGCCATTCTCACTTCTGAAACGCATTTCCCTCATTTCCTCATTTGGACTCATTTTAAATGTCTCTTTGTCTTGTGTATGTTGTTTTGGTGTGAGGTGTGGGGTTTCTGCATTGACAAGGTTTTTAACATCTTGGGTTACAGGGAATGCCAAGATTTGAACTCCATATGACCTCAAGATATGAAAACTTGCAAAACAAAAACATGTAGGGAGTAGTGTAGAGGAGGTGAAGGGTGAGATAATGAAGATTGGAACTTTTGACGAGGTGGGAGGTGGGAATTTTCGGGATACCATGGGTAATTTATGTGCACACAGATTCTACTTTTCCCATACAAATATTGTCAACTTACACAAAACATTGGGTTTATTTCCTTCTATAAGGTTAAGTATGTCTGCTTGGAATTTATAGCACATGGAAAATTGGTAGTAAACCTAACAGTGACAATGGGGGTTAGTTAAAATAGAGTGTGGGAGCAGCGGTCAAATTTGAAGGGCTGGCCTTCATTTCAAGCTGAAGGGTATTTATGCATCTAGACCTTCGGTGATGAAAAGTTTTAAAAATAGTTTTCCTTCAATTGATAAGTGTAAATTTAAATGCCTTTTGATTGACAAGAGTAAAAAAGTATGAAGTAAAGAAACTTTGATATGAATTTTTTGGGGATTCAAAATCGGGAACGATTCAAACACAAAAATAAAATACTTAATTAATTTTTGAAAATGTAACCTACAAAATTTATTCAATGATATTATAGAATTCAACCAAAAGGGTACAAAAATATTAATTCATAACATCTTAACTTTATATAAATCATATGTACTTCAATTTTTTAATAACGAGCCAAAATAAAACATTTAAATCACAAAACTGGATTGAATAAGATCTAAGTATGCAACATTACACTTACAATATAAACTCAAATACTCATAAACTTCATAACCCGCTAGTTCATTTCAAGATAAACCTTTATAAGTCAAGACCTAGTCCATGCACCTCTTGAGGCCATCCATAAGCAAGTATGTAATCCCTACCCACCCCAACCATCGATTGGAGATGGAAGTAGGAATACAATAGCCAATTTGGAGGATACAACTAAAATAAAAAATGTGATGCATAATAGGATCATGTTTTTTATTTTTACCTGTGTATGCCACCTTTGCCAGTGCACAACAAACTTCTAAAACAAACCTAGCTCATTACTATTACATCTGCCCCTACCACCCAATCTAATAAGAAGGGAATTTACCTATTTATAGTCCAATAATAAAACACTGTACACATATAAATTTAAATGTTGTATTAATTATTATAAACAATTTTAAATAACATTTAAACATTTAATGTCAAAAATAAAGTAATTTCCAAGTATAAATTTAAATGATCATGCCCTTCTTTTTTAATTAGTATTATAAATATATAAAACAGACCTTGATGTAATTGCCAACTTTAATCTCACTATAAATTAATTACCAACTTTAATCTCACATTAATTTATTCTTATATATATATATATATATTACTTAAAACAATTTATAATCCTTTATACAACATTTACATTTTTATATTTTTTATTACTGAACTATGAATAGGTTATTCTAATGCCCTTTTTGTTGAATTAGTTTTATAAATATATAAAACTAATATCATTGTAATTACCAATATCACAATAAATTTAATGAATTTGGTATTAGGCTACAGGTTTAGGTGAGCCAATTGTGACATACCTTTAAAACTGGTGTTGCGTATTAATTTTACTCCGCCACCTTCTTTTCATTCAAGCAAATGTCAATTTATTATAAAACATAACTATCCATACCAGTAGTCAAATAAAAACATAGGACAAAGGACTTAGATAGAAAAAAATAGTAAAAAAAGAGTAGAGAAACTTGAGCCCATCCATTGGTGGGTAATAAGGTATCTCTACCCACCCCAACCATCTATTGGGGATGGAATTAGGAATGCAGTAGCCAACTTAGTGCATACAAATAAAACAAAAAATGTGATACAAAATAACATCATGCTTTTTTTTTTTACTTGTATACACCACTTTTACTAGTGCACAACAAACTTTAAAAACCAACCTAGCTCATTACATTTACATTTACACCCAATCCAACAAGAAGGGAATTAGTAGTCCATGTTTATAGTCTAGTAATAAAACACATAAATGTAAATGTTGTATTAATGATTATAAACAGTCTTAATTTATATTAAAATCAATTCTAATCAACTTTCACTTCACTTAAAGAATGTTGCTCACTAAAAATATGAAGTACATAAGCTTGGATTCTAATTTTTTGGAGAACAATTCAATCACACAAATAAAATATAAATTTATTTAACTTATACTACTGATTTCAACATCTATTCAAAAATTTCCTTTTGATATTACAACTATTGTGAAGTTTTTATTTTCATATATTCTTCTATTCCAAAATGTTGTAGTTATTGATCTATTGGTATAAAGGAAGAGGCCTTCACACCTTTATATGTTTCCATTCATCATAAATAACATTTCAATCAACCTTATTTAGAGTATGAGGTGCACAAAGGGAAAGAAACATTAACATTTCTAATATTTTAAAATAAAGTCTAGATCGATCATCATTTTTATCATGTTTAACTTTGAAAAACCTTTTTTACATACTGCCATGCTCATTGGAATAAAAACAAATAGCTTACTGTAGTTGCATTAAACATGGAAACACTTTAAACCATTTAGGTTCACCTCCACAAATATCTCATGCTCCAAACATATGCTTTTTTGAGTATGATTTATAAATAGTATAAACAAATTCATCCATCTCACCTAAACATTTGATAGTATCTACAATAGGTGAGTTCCTATTACTAAATGTTTTACATAAACATGTTAACCATCTTTTTATTTGATAGTTTCTATCATCCACCTCATCATAATAATTATGAGGACTAAAAAACTTAGCAACATTAAATATAGGTAAATCTGCAAACCTTGCATCTAGAGAATCAATAACCTTCATTATAAAACATTTTCCCAATTCAATGCAATCATCTAGTTTTCTTGATCTTTGTGAGTTAGGCAAGCACTGAAATATCAATAGATGTATATGTATTGTACCTACTCCATCTAAAAACTTAAGAGTTCCCCCTTGTGTTATATTTAAAAAAGATGAAATATGTATTGTACCTACCTGAAATATGTCTCTTTGAAATATCCTATGAAGCATCTCAATAATAATATATAAGGTATTGCTAATGGAAGTAATGTCGACATGGTCATATTAAAACTTTGTATTCAACTTATTTAACTCAATAAGTATGTCTGCAAGTAAATGGTTGCAAAATTATACTTGAAAAATTCTTGCTAAATCATACTTTTGTTATCCTCTAAATCTTGATATTTCTACAAAATAGGCATGAGTTTGACAAGCCTTTCCATGACCTTTCCTCTAGAGAGCCACCTAATTTGATGAATTTGCAACACCTCTAACTGACTAATTTAAAATGAGACCATTAGATATTTAAATGCTCCATGTCTTTTAATAGATTTTCGAAGCCATGAATAAAATTTATTTAGAAATTTGTCAATAAATTGTAGCTCTAAAAAATAAGATGAAGTATCATTTATTGTTAATACTTCTTTATGATGTATGCAATGAATATCTATTAACTGAGGAGCATCTCGACGAAGCTTAGTAGATAAGCCTTCATGAATACCCAGCATATCAAAAGCCCTATCAGATCCAAAACCAACTGACTTTGTCAATGATAAATTCATCTCTGTTAAAAGACCTATCACAACATCATACATAGATCGAGTTGTTCCATCTTTTATTTGAAGGAGGCATATAAATTTTGTTACACATTTATCTCTTCTTTCATTTTTCAAATATGTAATGTAAACTATCAAATGCTATTGTATAGTTTTATTAGTACTTTTATCAACTAAAATTGAGTAAAAAAGACTATGAAAAATCTCATCTTTTAACTTTTTCCAATATACCTCCTTTGAATCTTGTAGAAACTCTTTTCCAAATGTGGTATTTGTATATACAGAGTATTCATCTCTTAGAGGCATGTGTGGAGTGCCTTTATACCTATTCAAATATCAAATTGGCATATAGATTTCTAAAGGTAAATAATGTATGTAAACAAAATACATATTTTCTATAACAGATATGATTCTCTCATTCTCAACATCTTCCACTAGTTCTATATGTTTGGTTATTGGAAACTACTTCATTTGTTTTCTCCCTCCAAAAGTTGGAAAGCAAATTTATGAGGCTTTAATTCTCCATGAATTTTAAGAGTGTTGACTTGATGGGTAGTACTCCCATCATTAGCAAATGGATTCCCTCTCTTATATTTTACACACTAAGAACATTTCATCTTTTCAACACCATTGCAATCTTTTACAACATAAGCCAATAGAAATCTTTTTTTCCATTTAGACTTGAATGTTTTTTATTTGTTTGATGCTTCTTCTTGTTCTTGAATCTATTCTCCATCTGATTCATAGTTTTCTTCATGTAGATGAACATCAAATTCTTCATTTTTGGACTGGTATTGTTGATTATAATTTTGAGGGATACAAAATGTATCAACAACTGATAGTTGTCTTTATCCTTCTTAGGATGACCAATAGAATCCATTTTATCACAATTTATACCTACTCAATGACAAAATTAAAATATAAAATAAAAATATAAAATTAATTTATGAATTATACCTATTCAATGTTATTCTTCTAGAAGTGTTGACTGCAAGCTTCTAGAAGTTAAGGTTACCAAATTCACTGTTCACATACATCTCAATTTGAATCACAAAGGGTCCAAATTTGAACCCACACAGCCCATCAAAGGGATTCTAAAGTTCCAAGTTTCCAAGTTCCAATCCATCCTAGAAGGTTTTTAAAAATTGCATGTAAAAAAGGGGAAATAAAAAAAGCATTTGTCAATTAGAAAAGGCTTAATCATTATTAAAATGACAAAAGAAAGGTTGACTTCAAAAATGCATCACACTAATTCTCAGTGAGATTGGTAATTACAGTGAGTGGTTTTATATTATTTATAATACTAATTTATAATGAGACTTGACATAGGTTGGTCTCATCAAAATTAAACACTACACACACACACACTACAAATTAGTTCTATATATATATATATATATATAGACTACAACTCATTATAAATTAGTACTATAAATATATAAAAAAATGGAACTATATATAATATAATCAAAATCTTTCAAAATACTCAGTCTTGCCCCTGTACTAGAGCCAACATCCTTTCTAAGACTTATTTAAAGTGAGATTTGTCTCATAATCTCATTTATCTATATTTTTAAGTTTAGTTTAAAGTGAGATTGAAATTTTGTCTCATATATATATATATATATATATATATATATATATATATATATATATATATATATATATATATATACACACACTCACAAATTTACGGTGGGAATTGAAATTGGTAATTTATAATTAGATTGGCTTATATATATTTGTAATTCTAATTTGCAGCTTGCAAAGAAAATATTGCTAATTTATAGTGAGAATTGAGATTATTAATTTACACTCAAATTGGTCTCATATGTGTGTGTGTGTCTATATATATATATATATATATATGAAATAATATTAACTATAGATTAGTATTTTTATTACAACTTGCAGCCTGACATTACTAGTTTTATTGCATAAATTTTAAGGATGTGGATGAAATTTGATATTACATTATTTAGTTTATAATTATGCAGAATCGGTTACATGTGTTTGTTACATGTTGTTATTTAATAATAGTATTGAAGCATTTAGTCTTAAATCATTCATTGGTATCAAAGCAATTCAATGGAATCTTGAATGTTGTGAGGAGCAGTTGCATTCACTTTGCCTCTGATTATGAAAAGGAGAATAGAAAACAACCATTGAGACTTGTGCAGTGGTAATGAAAGGGGAGAAAGAGTGTAGTGTAGAAGGATATATACATGGTTTACTTATAGCCAGCACTACATGGTTTGTATATATTTTTGCATTATGTTTTGTTGTGAATAAATCCATGTAATCCATTTCAACATCATCATGTTCATTAAAGACTGATAGCACTTCGATTGACATTTGTATGTTGTATGGGAATCACGTCTATGGCCATCCAATGCATATCTGTGGAAGCTCCTATTATGCATATATATTTTCTCCACCAATGTGAAAATTTGTATATACCAGATCTATGTTTCAACATATTGAATTCTATTCTTTTAGTACTGCATATTTATAGTTTTGGTGATTAAATATTTAATGTTGTTCATTATTAACTTCATGAATTGTTCATATCCATACACCAATATGTAACCTTCTTGGTTTGTCAAAAACATCTCTTTGGCATCACCAATAATACTTGTTGCATCTCTTGATATATATGTTTTGATCTACTCTCTATATTTACCTCACAAGGGTGACATTAGAGTTAGATAGCACCTATTTGAAGTGGTCTACTTCAGAAGATACATGCCTCTATTCGCCATCACATTGTGCTGTTAAGTTTTGCTAAACATGATCATTTGTGAGTCCATTATGTTTTTTAATTATTTTTGGTTTTAAGTTTTCTTAGTCTAGGATTAATAATGTGTCATAGTAAATTATAGGGTTTTTTTTTTCTATTAAAGTCTCTTTCTAGGTTTTATATCAGTCTTTTGTAAAAAGTCATTTATGTTTAAGTCATTTATGTTTCTATAGTGAGTTTGTATTATCATCAAAAAATATCAAAAGTGTCAAAAAAGAGTTAAAGTCATAACCAAAAGTATTCAAATGTATGAGGATGCACTATCATTTGTATGCGACATCCGATGTCAAATGTTGTCCAAAGTCATATGGGTCTAACTTGTGGGAATTTCTCCTCATGCTGCTGAGCTTCATCAAAATATCAGCTGAGTAAGCAACATATTTTACTAGAGGCTAGTGGATACATGGAGGTTGGAGGACATTTGACATCCTCTCTTGAGTCCTCTACGATGGGGTCACACCATTTCTTTGGTGATAAATTTTGGTGTGTTTATTTTTTATGTTTTGCAATTTATTTTTTAATAAAGTACTGAACATGATTTTCCAGTTTGGTACGTCTTGAAAAGAATGTTGTGGGGATAAAAAAGCACTAAAGTAGCACTGGTTCTTGGAAAAGGGTTTGTGTTAATTCGATAAACCACAAAAGTGTAGTAGAAACCTTCTGCAACCCTCCGAGTTCATGGTCAACCTGTAGTAGAAAACCATATGAGTTTGTGGTAATCCTCATAATCCAAGAAACTACCGAAGGTGTTATCAAATAAAAGTGTTCTTGTCACTTCAAGTTTTTGGTAATCCTGCAAGGAAAAATTGAGGTATGACCAAGACCTTGAAGCCACAAAGATGGCATGCCACCTCAAAAAGTGAGCCGGCTACGCAGAGAGTGTAACTCTTTTTACAATGTTTGTAATAAAAGGGGGACCACTATTAGAAAATGTGATGTTTATAGAAACAATTTAATAAAGGGGGAAATGTTAGAATTTTTTTATATCACATTGTTTATTTTTTAATTATGCAACATCTGTTACATGTGTTTCTTAAGTGAATAGGTGGCATAGTAGTTAGCAATCAGTTGGTAGTTACAGGTTTGGTAACTATCTGAACTAATTCTATTATATATATAAATACTTTTTGTTATTCAATAATAGTATTGAATAATTAAATCTTATAATCCTTCAAAGGAAACACATATGAAATGGTATTAAGTAACTTGCATTGATGCTGGAATTTCTAATAGGGCGATTTTTTTTTTTTTTAAAATTGATTTTTTTTTTTAAAAAAATTGAATTTTTTTTACAACTATTTTATTTCATTCTGAGACAAAAAATTTCCTCAAAACATAAAAATTAGATTAGTGTTTGTTTCTTAGTTTAATTTTAGGTTTTTTATTTTTTACAGACCCCTACATGTACAATAGAAAATAGGAAGGGCCACAATTTCAACATTATTTTTAGGGTTGTGATTCAAGGATCAAATTTGAAGCGCTGGCAATGGCCTTCTTTTGAAATTATGAATATATTTTGTTTCATTTATATATATATATATATTTATAATATTAATCTACAAGTGAAGTCTAAAATGAAAATGTTTTTATATATATTTATAATACTAATCTATAGTGTTTTTCATTTATATATATATTTATAATATTAATCTACAGTGTACTATAGATTAATATTATAAATTTCACTATAGATTATTATATATATATATTCACTACAGTCAAATCAAAATACCCAACATATTCACCATTTCACTATAAATCAATATATGAAAAATATTATATTCACAATTTCGCTATAGATCAATATATGCAAAATTTGAGATGAATGAGAGAAAAATCTCATTACAACTTACAACTTACATGTATTTAAGATGAGTTTTAGAGCATTGGACTTTGAGAATATTGAAATGAAGGCCACTACAAACCCTTCAAATTTGACTATTGTTCATAAGAATCACAATCTACATATTCACAACCTTAAAAATAATGTTGAGATTGAAGGCAAGTAACCCTTCCTATTTTCAGGTCTGTGAAAAACAAAAATCCTAAAATTAAACTAAGAAACAAACACTAATTTAATTTTGATGTTTTTGGGGAATTTTTTATGTCTCAGAGTGAAATGAAATAGTTGTAAAATAAAATATCAAGATTTTTTTTAAAAATGGGTCTATTAGAAATTCCAATAGCAAGAAAAATTTACCTACCTTAAAAATGAGGTTGAAATTACAGCCCTTCCTATTTTTTGTTCTACATGCAGGGGTATGTAGAAAATAAAAATCCCAAAATTAAACTAAGAAACAAACACTAATTTAATTTTGATGTTTTGGGATAATTTTTTATGTCTCAAAAATACATAAAATAGTTGTAAAATAAAATCTCAGGTAAATTATTAAAAATGGACCTATTAAAAATTCCACTCCAATAACAACCAAAATTTACCTAACACTGTAACATAGATTCGTATGTGTTTCTTTGAAATTTATGCAATAAGACTAGTAATTGTTTTAGTATGTGTTTCCTTAAAATTTATGGAATAAGACTACTAAATAGTAATGTCAGGTTGCAAGCCTACAATGTTAAAGGATACAACAATACAAATAAAATTATTTTAAAAGAAAAATGAGAATTAATTTTAATTGGGAATGGAAAAACATAAAAGGGTTTAAATATGTACTCGTAACCCAAAATATTCCTTCAACATAGACAGACTAAGACCAAGAGATGAAACATGGCTTCCCACTTTAGCCTTCAACAATTGTCCATGGATTAAGTGTAATGCATTAAGCAGCGCACAAATCGCACAATAGTGGCATGATAATGGGCATGGCTCAACTCACAATCTCACAGAGCTTAGAGAGTCGAGAGAGTTCTAACTTCTACCAGTGTCCAAATTTGAATGGTCCATAATAACTTGGGTGCTTGAATGGAAAGAAGGTGGAGTGGAGTAAATGGAGACTAGTGGAAATTGGCACCAAGCATGGCGACTGACATGATGATGAGATGTGGAGATGAGTCAAGACAACTAAATCTGTAGTAGCACCAAATTCATTTATTTCCACATACATGATCAATTAAACTTTCACTATTTTAGTTTCCAAATTCCACAGTCACTCACCGTCCCAGTCATCGCACTCCCACTACAGGCCAATGACAATTTCCAAATCCAATGCCCATTCAGACTCTGTAGTCCCAGTCTCTGGACTCCCAGTTAGCATCCAAATTTATTGTCCCAGGTTCTAGCCTAATGCCAACTGACAATGATAATGATAAAATTACCAAATTCCAATGATGAACATTTTGTAAGTTAGCCCTTGCTTTGTCATTTCAATAATGATTTAACCCTTCTTAATTGACAAGCACTTTTTTTATTTCACTTTTTTTTATAAGTGTTGGAAGCCCTTTGACGAGATGTGACGGGTTCAAATTTGGATGTTGTGTGGGAGGAGTGTCATAAAAAAGTATTGCCAGCTAATTCACACACTCTAATTTTTGGATATGAGGATTGCCAAGTTGTTGATATTTTATGGGATGTTGAAATACGTTGATTGGAAATGTAATCCGGTCTAAAAAGTATGCCCAGGAAATTTTATGGTATTGGTTGAAACTAGTCATTATAAACATGAAGATATTCTAGAACATCTTTTTATAAAGATTTACAAGGATTAATCATTCAATATTATCACATTAATATTCGAGTAGATTATTCTTTCATCAAACAAATTATTATATTCATTACTCTAAGCTTTAAGCAATGTGTATATTTGTATCAATTTTCTATTGATTTTTTTATACAAGTATTTTACTTAAGTGTAAAGAGATATATATTAATAGAAAATATCTACTAATTTAGATTATAAATATAAAAATAAATATATTAATGTAAATTGAAATATTATGATTTGATTTAGAAACACAAAGTAAAAGAAGGATGATATGAGTTTAAATTATTATGCCTATCTGTTACTCACAAAATTTGTCATTAAATCTTTAAATTCTATGTGTGTTATTTGCCAACTACTTACAATAGAAATAATGGTTGAACCCTTGCATGTACATTATCGGCAAAGTCAGACAACTGTAGAAACCAACACTATTAAGGCTTATTGGTAGTGGCCTTGCACATAGTATGGGGTCTAGTACTTCTCATAGCCCTACACTTGCACCTTCAATGTGATAATGTGAGTCTGCACCTCTCTGATCCTACTTTGGAAAGCTTATTTTTTTTCTTTCTATCCAAACCCTAATTGTGATTTTTTGAACAAAAAAACCCGTATTAAAGGGTTAGTATTTTTTGTTGGATTGACCCCAAACACTCCCCTCTAAATGGATAATCATTGACTATGTTCCAATACTCCAAAGAAACTTCAAACTGCATGTAATTTTCCCACATTTGCATGTCTGTGTAACATCTTGAACAATCCAGAGTGAAATGTTATCTTTGACCTTTTATGCTTGACGCCATGCATATTTGACTTTAAATTTTATATTTCATTACGTGGATTGATCTAGGCTTAATCCTTGAAGATTTGAGATGTGTGTATGCCATCTGATAATGTTCCAAGAAAGTGTTAGGTGATTTCCAAGTGATGCTCAAATGGATTATGACCTTAGGGTTGATTTACATTTATATATGACTCTTGGTTACTTTCTACTATGGGTGACCCATGAAACAATTCTAGGTCGACCTAATGAATACTTCTCATTATAATATCTAAAATAGTCATTAAGGACTCATAGACATTAGCAATAGAGGGAGATAGGTGCATTAATTGATGTTATCTAGTGTTAATTGGTCTATGTTTGAAGTGAAAACTAATGATCTAAAATAGGGAGACTATCTATCTAGGATCATAAAGGGTTCGTGTATAGACTAAAGGGATTCTGAATAAATTTGTTTAGAGAATAGAGGTGGCTAAGATAGTACATGGGTAGATAGATAGATGGAAAGTGTGATCAAGAGTCAAATATATGCACAATGTCTAATCATGTCAAATAATGCTAAATTTTATGTTGCTAAAGTACCAAAGACCAAAATTAGGTGTCTACAGATGTCACCATTTAAATACTATTACAAATTCTAACTTAAAAGAATAACATAAGAAAATTTGATACTTATGATAAGCATACTCTGTGTCTATAGGTACAACCAAAATGTATCAATTTATCCATGTGAAACCTATAAGAAACATATATAGATTAATGTCTCTTCATAATAAGAAATTTGAAATAATTTGAATCATTAAAGAATTTAAAATTGGAAATCTAGCGAACAAATACATCCAATGGTATGTGAACCAAGTTGTCAGACTTGATTAGAAAAAAAATGGGGTAAATAGATCCAAAGGATATGTGATTTCAAAAACCGTGAAATGAGGATTGTAAATGCCCCAACTAATCATCTTGTGAAGGTGATGTTAGAAGTTTAACAATGTAGGACCTCAATCACAATGTCTAAGGTAACAAAACAACCTTTTATGGGACCTTGAAATTAGGTTAGTATGTAAAAAGATCAAGCAATGTAGATTGATATAGACCCAATGTGCTCATGTAGTACTATTGTTCCCCACCAATCCACCATAACCAAAAAAAAGTGGTTACATGAACAAAGTTCATAACCCATATAATCCATTTATTCCTCAAAATGATGAAGAATTAAAAAACTTGTCCCCTTCTATCATAAAATGTCTCAATTTTTCCTCAAAATCATGTAGAACGTATTAATCTGTTGAATTGGACCAATCTGAGCATACAATCTATTTTAAAATGTGAAATTATCTTTTTTACATGGCCCAAATATCTTAATAAAGACCATTTATTGCCCCTTTTGATACGAGGTATGAAACCTAAGAATCACTCATATCAAAAGAAAGGGCTATGTGTTATTTACAGTTAGATATGTCAATGAATCACATAGTAATTATAGTCTAGTAGATGAATGATTTAAATCTTGAAAACACACAAAATATAAATATGCATGATAAAAATAATGACACCAAACACATAGTAAAATTCATTATGTCCCATATAATTATATTTAAATATGTACATGCATATGCACATAATATTATAGTGATAGTGTATCCTCAATATGTCAAGATACCTACTTAATGAGTCAATAAATGAACAAATTAAACATACAAATCTATAGTGACAATGTACCCTCAACTTCCCTAATGGGCTTCAAATCTAACACATCTTAAATGACAACACCGTGTCCCAAAAATAATGGCATCCATCTATGTCATCCCCACCATAATACAAAGGCATCAATTGCTCCCAAATCATCTATATTAGGTATCTCTATTACAAGATCTTGATCCAATCAGAGCCAACTCATGTAGGTCTTATTATTACATGGCCTCTCTAGGGCTCAAGAAATCCTTAACCATATGCAAGGTGCCGGTGGCTTATTCTGCATGATACCAAACTTTCGTGTCACTTGCCATCTTTATTTGATTCCTACACAATTGGGATACCATAAGGAAATGAGTTGGGTGTGAGGTTTTATTTATCCATGAGTTCATGAAACTAACACTTGATCTCTTTATCCCAAAAGAATGATCTGCATTACAAAGATGGATTAAGTAGACCATAGAGGTAGTCTTAGATTTAAATCAATAGTATGCTTTACCATAGATGCATATGCACTTATTTAGGTGGGTTAAAGATATCCTTGTATTGTCCCAACATGTTACTCACATATTTTGGATTTATTATTGTTATAGTAACTGCAGTATGATTTGGTATCCCATGGATGTTCTTATGTTTAGGATTCACCATTAAAGTATAAACGTTTTACTATAATTGAATAGATTCATCCATTGTTTGGCATAAAGAGTGAAAGATTTGGAATAAAGTCTAGTACATGGTATACCATATCATGAACATTAACAAAAAAAATTATTATTTTCTTCATAGATAACATATCATTTGTAAGGATATGGTTGCCAAGTAAAAACATCACATACCTCTAATGGCACGACATTGTCAAGGGTTGCATCATGAAAAGGCTTGATTTTTTACATCAAGAAACATTTTTGTGTGATAGTTTCTCAGATCAATTTAGGGGTCTAACTTGGATGCAGGTTACCAGTACGAAATCCCTGTTGGATCTGGCTGCAACTGCCTAGAATATTATGTGTTTTGTGTCACCTTCACTCTAGCTTATTTAGATTTGGGTCATGGGCCATCACTCCTCAAATGATCAAACCCTAGTTCTTTATCTTTGTAGTGACCTTGGAAAAAATGGGTTAGTGGGATCAGGGTAGTGGGATCAGGGTGTCGAGTTTACTCAAAGACCTCTCTGTCAATGAGCGCTACCTACATAGCCAATGCTCTGAAGAGGGCCTCAGACTTATGTAATTCTCCCCTACATGTTGTCTTGTATGTGCATAAGGATGCAATATGTGGAAAGCAAGTACAATAGTGACCTGACTTGTAACTTAAAAAATATGGCTCATGGAGTGCTCTTTCAGTACTTAGGTTTGTTTTAGTTGAGAAATAAATGAGGTTTAATATTATATATATCAATCCTTTGTGGAGAATATCTTGCATTAAAGAACTTAGGCTGACCATATGGATACATTTCATTTTCAAATTAGATGAATTTAGGACATTGGACATTTGTAGTGGAAAAAGGCACTCGTGTTGATGTACACATATGATTGGGACATAAGTGTACGAGAAATTAGAAAATAGGCACAAGTCTAAAACTTTTAGAGACAGAAAATAAGTAGGTTTAAAACACTCTAAGTATGATAGAAGGCCTGGGTCATCAGAATAACACTGGTCAGACTAAGAGATAAGTAATTTAGAATAGAGAGATAGTGTATGCAATCCTTTGAGCAATGGGAAGCTCTAGAAGCTGAAGGTACATCCATGATATGTATTTCCAAAGTGTACAATACTAAGGTGCTATATAATTCAAAAATAGTATCTACAATATGCAATCCATTGCCAAAATGTTATCTTTTCAACAACATCGTTAGAGGCCTAGATGTTGGCAATATTGAAGGTATGATTATCATAATAAAAAAGGTTCCACAGTAACTAATGCATGGGATCCATCCCCTAATTGATAATGTGTGGAGATTAATAAGGGGAAATGAATGTCACCACTCCCCTACACCCACATTCATGACTTGACATCTAAAAAACAATGCTCAACCAAATAGATCTACACACAGAGTGGAGTTAAAATCTAGAGATCTTAGCTTCTTGCAATTGAACTATATATTTATAGGCTTGGAATTGGTCTCTATGATTTAGGATACACCTCCAATATTATTTATCAATTGTGGATTCTACATTGTTTGACACTATGACCAAGTTTCTCTTTATTCTCTTTTATTGTAAATCTATCGTACTAATATATACTTTGATTGATTCAAAGATCTTGATAATTCTGTCACTTTTTTTATAGGGTTTTCTTGAGGTTTTTATTCAGTGTGGTTGTAAATATCGCTCCTTACATTTTGTTACAGTTGTTAAGGTATCAACTTTATATGCATTCTATTTCATGTTATTCATTATCACATACATTTTATCATCAAATGTATATCGTTTTAGTTAATTATGATCAAAATGGTCTCTTTACTAATGAACATAACTGTATTTTTTTTATTGAAACATGTCAAATATTACTTAAAAAGGAAACACATTACATGTTCTCTAAAAAATATAGGTGGTATGAGAGCACACCCCAAAACATCAACAAACAAACACTAGGTGAAAATAAACCTAAAGAATCAATAGCAAAGTTAAACTACAACCACAATGACATTAACATAACAAGATAAAAACCAATATTTAAGAAAAAAAACACCGCCATCCCCACAAAAGGATGTAGAGGAGGTGGTGGGCTATCAAGGTTGTCTCCCCAACTACACCCATGAAGGGGAGAGATATCAAGTATGTTCCACCCATCATCTTATTTCTTTTCTTCTTCACCTTCCTCAACTTGCCTAGGGGGTGAGATTGCAAGTGCTAGCTTGGGGAACTTCCCTTGAGCATCTCTTCATGGAAAATTAAACCCAAACTGACCAGCATCAACATGGGACAAAGGCCTTCCTCCATATCCCCCATAAGGTGGAGGGGTAGATAAATTCAAGCAGCTTCGAGACCTTTGTCGCTTGCGGTCATGTCCACACCAATCATGATCTTGGTTATGGTGATCTTGAGGAGCCTCAATGGGTAATTTACTTACTATTCAATGGGCATTACCACAATGACTCATGAGGATACAAAGATGTTCCACCTCGAGGGCTACTTTTTTGGCATGTAATTGAATATGTTGAATTACATTAGATAGAACAATGATTATATTAGCAATAGTAAAATCTCTGACTAAGCAGTCTTCATTAACTATAAATGCATTCCTATCTTTCTATAGAGTAAAAATAATTTCATAAAATATGCCATATTTCCTTGTATCTTGCAAGGAAAAGAGTAGAGTCCCCTAAGAGGGCAATGTTCCAAGAAAAAGGCTCTGGCCTGAAAGGCTTAGAAAGGGAGTGAATCCATTGCTAGGTTTCCTAAGCTCTAACACAAAACTAGAAGATGTGCTTTGGAGACTCGTAATGACCATAAATAGGGCATCTAGGAGAGGGAATCCCCATGTGAATAACCTTATCTCCCACATGGAGACCTTGGTAGAGAAGGCATTGGGCAAAATGGTTTTTTGGGGTTCCACCACAACTGACTAGATACATTGGAACCTTCTAGGACAGAAGGAGGGGAATTTGTTAGTATTCCATCATTTATTAACCACCTCCTAGGGAACACTGATGGGAGAGGGACATTGATAACCAATCTAGGGTTGATACCAAAGCATGGAGGTGGAAATATCCCAATTCTAGTCTTGTTACCACTTTGGAGACCTTTTAACACCAATTTTGTGTAAAGCATAATCTGGAGTAACCATCTTGATCTCAAAGATGGACTCAAAATCCCAAGAATTTAACTTGAATTTGGTTTTTAACTCAAGCCAACTAAGCGAAGATTTCGAACACTTGTCAAAAATATCCCCCAAGACTTGAATGCCTCTATGAAAAAGCCTAAGAGGTTTGAGTCTGGGGATTTCTACCAAGGGTTTCTCATTAATGGTGATCAACGAGGACCACCAAATGGAATGTTATTTGATGAATGTACTAGACCAAAAACCATCCCCTTTCCATCTTAGTCATGGATTAATAGTTTCTCAGGCCTTCCATATGATTTTGACCACAAAATTACTTATAATTTTAACTGGGACTAGGTAATGAGCAAGGTTTAGAACCCCATGTTTTGCCAAACTTTTATACCCAAAGGGCTTTTGGGTGAGATTTAGTGTTGGAGGAGAGTATTCCAAGTGTCTTTCCCATCGAGAGCTCTAATAATCCATTTGGAAAAGAGAGAGAGACCTTGCTTAGAAATATCAATAAGACCTGGTCATTCGACTTCTCTGGGTTGGGAACAAATCTCTTAGGCAAATATGTGGAAGCCTTTAATGCCTTCAGAGTTAGCCCAAATAATGTATCTAAGCGTATTTTGAAGCTTCATGTATGCTGATTTAGAAGAGGCATAACAAGAAGAATAGTAAAAATGGCTGGTTGCAAGAACCTTCAAATAATTCTAAATTTATTCAACCAATGAGAGGGGTTTGGTAATCCAATAAGATAATTTCTTATCCACTCTGAGAATAACATAGTTCCATAGATCAAATAGAGAACCCTAAAAGGCAAAAGGAATACCCAGGAATTTAAACATCTCTCCATGGGAAATCCACTTCCATTTATAAACCTCAAGCTAGCTAGGTAGAGGATCATATTAGTGTCTATAGCTTTGGGTCTTGGTCTACTGAATGTTTGATTTAGATGCCAAATAAAATATCTACAAACATTCCATAACATTCTGATTAACTTCCTCTTCCTCTTGAAGAGTGGGAAAGGTGTCATTCATAAAATGCCCATTTAGGATCTGGAGGTGAGTTGCCATGGGGAGGGAGATGCCTTTGACAAAACCTATGAAAGCATAATCTCCCAATAAATATCCAAAACCCTCAAAAACTAAAATATATAGGGAGGGGGAAAGAGGGCAACCCTTTTGGATATAATGAAAGAGACCAAAACTCTCAGATTGGTGGCCATTAATGGTGAGACAAGTCAAGGCATCTTAGAAGAGGATTGGAATAGAGTGGATGAACCTAGGACCAAACCCCATAGCTTATAATATGGCTAAGATAAAGGGCCATTCAGTACTATCATAGGCTTTTTCAAAGTTTATTTTGATGAACAAAGATTTTTATTTGGAGACACAAGCCTATTACATTCCTTCCCACACAATAATAATATTGTCCATAATATATCTTCCTTGGATGAAATCAATTTGTTCAAGTGTGAAAATAAATGGGATGAGATATCTGATTGTAAGAGCCAAAGCTTTGGCAATTATCTTAAAGTAGACTAAGGGTCCCCATCTTTGGAAATGAATTTAATATTACCTTTTTTAATTATCTTTCCCAGAGAATCCTTAGACATAACTTTCAGATAGGCTTTGGGAATATCAAGTTCCACACAATCTCATAGGGCTTGATATAATTCACAAGGGAAGCCATCAATACCTAAGGATTTATCCTAAGCCATACTAATGACAAATTCATGAAGTTCTTCATTAGAGAGAATCTTGTCACAGATTGCTTTTTGGCTATGTGAGAGCCTATATTGAACAACATCAATGCATTTCTTCATAGCCATTTATTGAGAATCTATAGAGGGTTGAGCTTGGAAGACTTGCTTATAGTGCTTAACAAAGGTTTGAAGGATATCTCGGAGATGAGTAATACACTCACTAGCCTACTTAACAACCTTTATTTTCACATATAAATAATGAGCTCTTAATTTACTGAAAATCTCTTTAGAGACTCAATGCCCAATTTTAAACCAATGAATGTGAGCTTGAATCTGAGCTTCCACGGGCTTGATGAAGCTCTACTAGTTGGATATGATGTCTTAATTCTAATATTCTCTTTTGCAATAACCCATCCAAGGGAGCCTGTTCTAGCTCCTGGGAGAGATGGTTAAATTCTCTCATAGAGGTTGAGTTGGATCTTTCTCTGATCAAAGTTAACTATTTTTCAAAGAAGTGGAGAAAAGTGGCGGTACTTGTGATGGATGTCTCCAACCAATAAATTCACCTAGAATATCCAAAGGGGTGAGGGACCAAGTTCCATGCTCATTATAGATGGACAAGGGTTGGAGCATGCTATAAATGGGATGTGTTGAGATAAAACTAGTTTTTGACATTTTTGACTGTAAGAGCAGAGTATTCTACAGAGAATTTTATTGTCTAGTGGTCAGAAAGAAGGACATCTAAAATCACATTGACAAACCTATCATATATTGGGCAAAGGAGAAAATGGTTTGATTTGAAAGAAGAGCCTTGCAAATTCTGTTAGGTACTCTTTCGTTACCTTGGTGGAAATTTGACCAAGTAAACTAGGGTGTGAGAGAGGACATTTTATGGTGATGATTTAGGTCATATAACCCTAGCTTATTGCACATGTAAAACCAAACTTCCCTCTCCCCAACACATCTCGTGGGTAAATGTATTTCTTTATCGTCAGGGGATTTATTCATGTTGAAATATCCACAAAGGATCCAATAGGCCATATGGAGGTGATCCGCTAGCCACCACCAAAGAGCTGACCAATTAATGACATTATTGGAGTCATAAATGTTGACAAGCCTAAGGATTTGCCCATCAAAATTAAAAACCATACATAGTGCACGGTTAGATGGGTCCACAACCCACTCTATCACAAATGATGCATAAAGTGGCACAACATAGTAATAACACCACCACGTCCTACATAATGTGCATACATATGATAAGTAGTACTCAGGCATATGATTTTGGCTACTATCTAGAGATTGAAACCATTGATCTTGACCTCATGTAGATAAAGGATATGCATATCTAAAAAAATATGATAGATGTCTTGAACCAAGTACTTATGGATCAGGTCATTTAAGCCACAAACATTCCAAGAGAAAACATTCATTGGAAACTATCAAGGTTCATGGTTTCACCCTCCTAGCCTTATAATGTTACAAAATAGTTCTTTAATAACTTTTGCTATTGGCTCTTGGCAAGAAAGTAGGAAAAGACAACACGTCATCATTCAGTGTGTAGAAAAGCCTCCTCATCAGTGTCAGGGGAAGGACTCCATGAGCGTTGAATCCCCTGATGGCATGGAGGAGGACCATTTCGTACTTTGGGAACTAAGACGAGAACCTTTTGCAACTATGTGTCATGTTTGAAAGAGAGAGAAACCAAGGGTTAAAGATTCTTGGTGTCTGAGAATTGTATTAACAAACTTGAGCTGCACTTGTCACAACTAGAATAGGGTTTGGCTAAGGAGCACGGGGTGGAGCTAGTGGCAGTGACATGGTGGCACTAGTGGAAGCAGAGGGCTTAGGGTTGAAGACAGGGGATTTGGGGTTATGGTTGTTTGGATTATTTATTCGACCCACCACCTACCATCCATTGTTAACTCTCACTGTCTGGTGGGTGGTGTCAAGTGTAGTTTTGGGCAGAGGGTTTGAAGCCACCATAAGAGGGAAGTCCTTTATCATGTGTTCTAAACCCTGACACCTAAAACATTTGTTGGGGAGATTGATATATTGGACCATCTATGTAAATTGTTGCTCGCCAATTTGTATATCAATGCTTTCACAGAGGTCTTGTGTGAGGTCAACCTCAACACAAACATGTCATTGAGGGTAGGCAATAAAAAAGGGTTGGTTTTGAAATAAATAAATGACCTAACAATTTAACCGATGGTTCCAAAAAGGGCCAAAAAGGCATAGGTAACCCAAAAAATTCAACCCAAACATGAACCTTAAGTTTGGCTTTGTTAGAGATGAAAAAGTCATGAGTCCAAGGGGAAAAGACAAGCAAATAACTTCTCACATAATGTAGGCCATGCTTATAAATTGCAACACACTGTTTAGGGTTTTTAAACCCAAAAAGGAACAAAAACTTTTGGTTAGGTTTTGAATCTCCATGAGCTTAAGACCATGGGGGTGCCAATCGGTTTGCACCTAACTATGAATGATGGATTCAACATGGATACAACCCACAAGATATCCAATAAAGGTATGAGTTTTGAACTAGTTACAGACATTATAAAAAGCAGATAAATCAAGTTAAACATCAGGTGGAGATTCTTGAATAGGGGGTACATTACCTCGTAAAATTTTTTGAGAACAAACTTGCAAGCCCATTGTGGTGCCATGATTGCTTCCTCCATATTAAACAACATCCAATGATGTAAACCCCTAAAAAGAATCCACTAAATAATAAAATCGTCCAAAGAGTGGAAACTAAAACTAAACTCAATAAATATATTTAAAGTCGACAAAACACTCCTACAAAATCGAATAAAATGATAATAATATAATAGAATCCTTAAAAAAAAACCAACATACCAAGTACTTGAGCTTCTCTCTCCTAATTTCAAAATAAAATATAACTATGCTTTTCCATGGCATGGTAACATAACTATTTGTTAATCCTATAAGATAATACCAACTTTTAAAAATATATCTTGAAGGCGATGTTGAATAATTAATGGTGACAAAAGATTTCTTCACTCCTGGAATAGTGTGCATTTTGGGACAACTCCCAAGTTGTACTGCAATTTATTTGAAATGGACATTTACCTGATACAGTACTCGGAAAGCCTCTATTGGAATAACAGTAGGCACACAGTGAATGCAACTCACAATCACAATAGATCCTGCGCCACATAGTATATTCCAAAATTGTCGTCATAGTAATGCTGGCTTTAAGAGCAAAATGAGTGAGCTGTATATAAGCTAGCAACGTGTCCTTCGTCGTAACGCCCACCCTGCCGAGTCGCACTGGCCTTTCAAACAAAGTTAATATCTTATCTCTCAGAAAATGGCCAGCTGTGTTTGTTGACGCGGGTAAGTCTTTATGGCCACAAATTTTACGCGCTGTCCCCACATTTCAGATTATCTAAACATATGCCCCCTGCCCACATTACATCCCTAGTACAAATACCACCTCCAAATTTAAAGTGTCTTGACGAACTCACTCACTTCACAAGCTCGTCCCCACATTACATTTCGTTGTCATTATTCTTGTTCTTTGGATTTTTGTCTTCCTTTTCAGTGGGTTTCATCAAAATGTCACATCTTGTCAGCTATCACATCTTGTCCGTTCGATGGATAATGATTGAATGTTATGTATGTGATTAAATTGTTAAGTGACTTGAGTAATTATAATTATATATATATATAAACTATTTAACCATTGATTATTTCAATATTTTAATTTTGGAAAAAAAAAAAAAAAACTTTTTCAGTTCTTTAATGTATATGCATAATCATCAAAATATCAAAGTTGAAAAATAAAAACATCAACAAATTAGAATAATCGAGGATGTGATATTATTGAGGAAACCTTATTTTGGTAAATGTTTCGTAAGGGAGGAATTTTCGATTGTTTTTTTCGGTGTTATTTTACGCATAACACGTAGAACAGTAGAGGTTATATTTATGAGAGTTTCAATGTAAGTTGAGGTATATTATATATTTTTTGATTGAGAGGTTTATAATTATATAAATATAAATATTTTTGTTTAAGTAATTATAATTAAGGGATATTTAATTAGTTTAATGGTAGTTGATTATATATAATTTTAATTAAATAGATATAATTATCGGTATTTAATTTGTCATGGTAATTTAAGAAATGATATTAACTTTATTTGTTTGCTTTTTTGTGTATTACATATTTGAAAGAAATTTGTACTTTAAAACCATCTTCACTAATAAGATTACAACTCTTGTAATTGTATATAACCTCTTATTTTTATAGATATTTATTATTATTATTCTTACATATTATTTAAAAATGAATTATTAATTCAATTTAATATTTAATATAATGATATTAATATAACAACGGACACTTTGTGAGCAGTCCCTACTATTTTAGTTGAGAAGCAGTTTTATATGATTGTGGTATAGTGGAAATACTACATTCTAGTCACAATTATCTTTATATAGTTTAAGAATATTTTATACAATTATAAATTATTACAAAGATAGTATTACTCTGATAGTTAACTTGTATTTACACATATATAGTTGTGTATTAGCCATGTTGGATTACTCCAAGATCTCTGAACCAAACAAATTATATGAAAACCCTAGAATTAGGTGAGAGAAAATTCAGAGTAAAAGATAACGTCATAAATTGATTATCTGATTCATTAGTTAAATGGTACAAAGAATATACATTATATAGTGAGAAATTAGGTTACCATAAAGGTAAAAACTCAACCCACAACTAAAAAACACATTAAGTATATTTTCCCTAATGATTTTAACAACCCTAAGTAAGATGACTAACAACCATGTATGTAAAATCAGAAGTAGGAAAAAACATAATCTAGCACCCCCTTGAAACATAGCTTAGGTGTGTAGAAGAACTGGGTCTTAACAATAAGGCCCGATTAGGTACCCAAGTACAATGCACCTCCCATAAAGTGGAAAAAATGAGAAAACCCATAGGACAAAACTCCTCTTCTAAAAGAGAGCAAAGAAGAGAAGGTAGCTAAAAAGCCCCATCAGAATATACAATTGATTGACGCCATCCAGGATCCTTCAACGAAGTTCGTGGAGGTGACTACAGATTAGAAGTAGATGTAGTGAAGAGTGGATCACCCTAGAATAGTGAATGAGTCTGCCAAGAGCCTAATGGATCTTCAAACAAAATGTGATTCATATCCAAGGAACAGTTCTCCTCATGCAAGGTAGGAGGACCAACTATTTATGAAATGATGGTGTAACGAGAACATAGGTAATGAAGGACTACTTAATGCCCTAAAACTATGGTGTAGACTGTATGATGTCTGATGTGTCTTGGATCAGTATACATGTTCCATATAATGTCTGAATCGGGATGCAAGTTGGTTGAGTAGGGAATAACTCTTCAACATCTGGAAGGTGACAAGGAGATGGTGGAGGTGTGTCCTCATCACTACTATAGTCATCTATATTAGAAGAGTCATCAATATCAGAGGTGTGTTCAACATAAAAAATATCATGTTCAGGTGATTCTAAAGAAGAAGAATCTGAAATAGAGTGAGGAGTAAAGAGTGAAAAGTTATATAGCTGATTTGATGATCAACCATTCCTTATACCAATATACTATAACAGTGTAGCTCTCTAACATACATTGAATATGGCGTGAACTCAACTCACATGCCCGAACCAAGGTGAGTGATCTGGTAACATGATAGAAGATTAGTTGAAAGTGAGGAAACACTTAAAATATTATTGAATGCTCCACCACTCACTTCAATAAAGCCTCTCCCAAGAATCATTTTAGAAGTGTTGTCACCCAATTGTATAAAGGACATGTCACATGGTTCTAATGAACTGAACTCTATCAGTGAAAATGACATGTGATGTGAAACACCAAAGTCAATGACCCATGTAGGAATTTGAGGTATAACTACAACTAGGGCCTTGCCCTTTGCTTTCCCCTTACTATTCTCTTTTGCCTTTTATTACCATGATCATTTTCCTTAGAGGATTCATGGGTTGATGAATTTTGAATGGTAGAATTAGGAACGTTGATGTTGTGCTTCTTGAGCATCTTAGTCAATTGGTCAATTTGCTTCTTCAAACATTTTCTTTCATCATGCTTTCTTGAGCAAAACCCATATTTGATACAATCTTTCTTAGGCTTAGAAATGGAATAATTCTCATGGTTGGATTTGAAGGTGGGAGGATTTGCATTCTTCTCTTGATTTTTTTTATTATGTTTCTTCTCTTTGTTATTCAAATCCTTCTCTTTCTTAGCAAAGAGTGCATGAGATTTTGAGGACATCATTATGCCCGTATGTATCAACTTATCTTGATCCCAAGTCAAGTTAGTAAAAAATGCATCTAAAGAAGGTATTTTCCATTTGACTACAAGAGAACTTTTTGTGGTATGGAAAGTGGACATAAACATAGAATAGTTTGGACCTAGTTTGGAGAGTATAGACAAAACAAGTTGATCATATTTCTTATCTAATCCATATTTGTTTAACTAAAACCTCAAAGATTTGAATTTAGTGAAGGAGTCATGTAGTTTGTCAAAATCACCTAGGCTAAAACTGATGAACTCATTCTCCAGTTCATGACCTCTCATCACATCCTACTTTTCAAAAAGTTTTTTTAGTGTGGTCCATACTTTATTCAGTGTTTTAATAGATTCAATGTGAAAAGATAAGTCAAGAGAAATAAACAAACTAAGACATCCATGTGCGTGATCATATTTGTTAAACCATTTATTTTTCTCTGCATCTACTATAGGTTCAATTTTCTTGTTCATAGTAATCCTATAGAATCCTTATTTTCTTAGAGCAAGTAGCACATTGTTTTTTCATTCGTGATAATTAAATGCCATAATAGGATGAAATGATCAATAATTTTTCATGATGCAAGAAAAGAGGTTATTGTAGAAAGTAAAAAAAAATGTAGAAAAGAAAAATACACAACACCACACAGTATCCCCTTAAAACTATCATAGTCACCCCCTCTTACGTTGAAAATATAAGCACACTCGTATAGATGTTGGACACAATCGAGAATATGTTTTGAGAAATTTGTGTGTAAGTATGAAAGAACTGGAGGGACATTAGAGTTAATCGATAATGCGTCTAAGAATATAATATTTAGTTTCAAGGGAGCCTCAAAATGTAATCAATAGGGTAAGTGCATGGAGTTGGGAGAAAATTCCATGGATATTTTAGGTAACTCAATTGTATTAATTAATAACATGATTGCATTATTTAATTAACATGATCACATTATTCGAATTATGGATTAATGATTACCAAGCCATAATGTGATCACATTATGTTAAACAATAACATGATCATGTTATTGTCATTTTCAATAACACGATCACATTAATAAAATAGTCATGTTACCTGTGTATCAAAAAAAAAAAGTAAAACCTGAATGCAAAATCCTCATTTTAATTTGAGTTTCCTTGCTTTCCTCCAACTTCCATGATAGCATTTTGGGTGAAATAGATAAGGGAAATCTAGGAAGCTATCAAAGACATCCCATAAAATTGTTGATTGATGATGCCACCATGTAGGAGAGGTAAGTGATAAATATTCCCTATTTAACCCTAATTTTTCATTATTTTCATTATTTAACCCTAATTTTTAGTTGTAATTTGTTTTTTTTAGACAACTCATCCCGAAAACCCTTCTAACCCTCCATAGAACCCTCTTGTTGCTCTTCTTCCTAACCCTCCACAAAACCCTCTTGTTCCTCCTCGTATCCCTCCACCTAACCCTCCTACAATTCCTCAAAACCCCTGGCTGTCAGGAGATTCTAATTGACAACATTGTGGGAAATAAACATAAAATTGAAGAGTTAATTGGGAGAATGAGGGATCCCACTTCAACCAACCCCCACCGCACCCAGCTAGCCAATTCTTTAAAGACCTTATTAGGTTAAATTAACTCTATAACAAGTTGAATTGATAGATCGATTTCATATAGGGATACTTATAGGGCATACTATGCTGACAAATTGTCAGCATTTATATGTCAAGAACAAAGAGATTTCAAAAGCCTCTATTTACACCATATTCATCAACCCAGCCACTACTACCCCATTTCTTGTAACCGTTAAACATTTTCTAATCCATCACTGCATACATAACTTAATCACAATGAATTTTTGGGATCGATGGTGGATGGTGTTTGGCTATCCACTATGTAATAGCCATAAGGTCCCATTATAATTTTTGAGGAAACTCTACTATGAGTTTGTCCTTAACGAGATTATAAATTATTTTAATTTTAGTGAGTTTCAGGGTTGAAGGAAAGGCTCTATGCAGGATTGACCCAGCACCAACGATGGGGCCGAATCAATGATGTCGTGACATTTTGTGTGATGTGTTATTTTTAGTTGTGTGGATTTTAGTTTTTTCAGTGTGGTGTGCTAGTTACATTTATTTTTTAGAATGTATGAAAAATAAGAACAATTGTACCTATTCACTCATGAATAGTATTCCCATGTAACCCTTTTATATATTTACATTGAAGAATGTTGATTTAAAAAATATTGTAGCAATCATGATGTAAAGATAGTGGTGAACCTGAGAAAACTATTTTGTAATTTTAATGGTGAACTTGTGAAAACCATTTTGGAAGGTTATTGGTGAACTTGGAAAACCAATCACAGATAAATGTGAAGGAAGAGATGTGCGATGGTACATGTATGCAGAGAAGATCATGAGCACACAGAGGTGCCATGCTACAATCAGAAATAAGATATATTGTACCATGTACAAATTATGAGAGGGATGTTGGGATTAGCTTTCACATTGTGTAAAGTTGAGCATTTACAGGTTGATATTTATCGAGAGGTAAATATAATTAGTTAGTTTGTTAATAAGAATATAACTATATAACAATATTACGATAATTGGTTTGTCATATATATATATATATATATATATATATATATATATATATATATATATATATATATATATATATATATATAGTAACAAAAATATAATATTTATGAACTATTATAAGGGATTTGGAGGTTTTATATGTGAGATATTGGTAGGATATTAGAATCTCCAATAATAGGGATTAGTTTTCTATATATTTGTATTACCTTCGAATGTTTATTATTTAGAGAGTCAGAAATGATAATATAGTGTGTTTAAAAATTTCTTGTGTTCAGCTCTTTAAATTCACAACAAAAAATACCTGTATGTATGAATTCTTATGTGATGGATGTATTAATTTGGGTATGAACTGTATTTATGAATATGTGTATATACCTATTTTTATGAAATATAAGTTTTGGATTATACATTAGTATTCACTATAGTTACATACCTACATATACATATATTTATAAAGCTTTATGAGCTCGTTGTTGGCTCCAAGGTGTCAAAGTTGTAATAAATTTGCTATAATTATATATTTTTTGTATGACTAAATTAGAGGGGTCGCTGAAAATCTTAGTCATTTCATGTTAAGTTTTCAACCAGTAATACATAAAGTATGACTTTGTTGGAGCTAAATCATAGTCTATAGTTGACTATATAATTATTTGTATAAGCTTGTAATTAAAGGCAAGTTGCTTATATACATATTTTAAATGTCACACAGTAAGATAATGGTGTCACTATACCTTATCTAAATCACTCAGTATTCTTGAGAGAGAATTCACCTCTATCAATTTGACATGTGGATTTGTGTTAATCACCATCATTTTTTTCTTTCAATTCAACAACAAAATTTTAACAGTAATGGACAAATCAATAAGGGAGATTTAAATGCCACATTTATATAATGCAATAGCAGCACTTAATAATTAAATGAAGTCAACTATAGTCAAATATAGATTAAATATCACTATTAAATGAGTTATGCAGTTCTGAACAATGGTTAGTGTTTATTAAGCAATTCATATACGTTGTGTGTGATATGAGTATATGTTGCTTGGTTATCCATGCTAAAACAACCAATATGATAAGAGAATGGTCATGGTATTTTAGGCATAAGGCATCACTACCATTGATCAATAGTGTCAGCACTATGGTGAATCATTGTATTCTTTCCATTTTAGTTTCTCAAATCATACCTCTAGAGTCGCTATAGGCATCTAGCTGAGTTTGACCAAACTGTAGTTATTAACCTAAAGATTTTAGTAGGCATCAATCTAATTCTCAAGCTGAACATAAAACTAACCTTTCATGTTCTTATTTGTTGAATGAACTTGAAAGCACCTAAATAGATTTGAACGTCACTGAAATTATTTACAAGTTTGGTAATTAATAGTCAAAGTTGCAAGTAAGATGCTAGCTATAATAATTAATTTAATACTACCATCAACTAACATTATTAATGACTCTTATTGCAATATTTCTGTATTTAATATTAACTCCAAGTTGGGAATAATGATAAATTCTCTAGTGTTATGTTCTAAAAAAGTAGCTGATATATATATATATATATATATATATATATGACTCTTCCCTCTTTATTTTTAAGCATTTTACAAGTCTAAATGTCAATATGACAAATAAATGACACTAATGATGTCATATTCTAGCCTATGTGATTTTTAATTACAGCTTCTCCAAAATAATTTAATTTGGTGTTATTGTTTATGAGAGTGATTTTGTATAAAATGGTTAAATGTTGAGTTACCATAGGGGTGGCTTTATTTTATATGAAATATGTCATCATGCATAAAATAAGAATATATGAAAGAGAATTGAATCATGGAATATTTTGTTAAGCCCTTTATTAATCTTATTTTATATTTGACTTTATACTCAAATGTTCATAGACATAAAATAAGAGTGAGTAGTGACAATATTAAATGTTGTTGAATTGTGAAGACCCTCATAAAATATTTTGTTAAAGCTATAATATGATTGTAGGAGTTCTTATACAGTGGTTATTTTTTGAGGACATATGCACATAACCTATATTGGGTAGTGGATTTATAAAGGTGTATATGTATATGAAAATAATGTGTGGGTTATTAGCAATATGTGTCAATTACTCTGTTATTTTAACCAAGTCATAGACTTTGGAGGAACATAACACTAAATATATGTATACCCAACTTCCTAAAACCTACTATAACCATAAAGGATAATTACAATGTAGAATTCCCTACCTCTTAAGATCATCAACTCACTCCATTAGCAGGAAATTTTTTTAAGGATTGAGGAACCATAGAGAGTTCTTGAGCATGAGCTATAAATGGCTTAGGTTTTGCATTTCCTTGCCACTTGAGTATTTGTTTAGGGCGCATGGTATAATGTACAAGTATTCATATATGCATATTTTACCCTTCATCATAGAGAACTACAATATAAATATATTGTACCCAGATGGTACATATTTTAAATATTATATCTAGACTTACATATACATTTGACTAATTTGCTATATACATGGTTATTGTTGTGAATAGTGTGTTTTATAACAGTTGATAAGACTTTGTGTATGCATGCATGCAATATTTGAGACTTTAAAAAATATTGTGATGGTATGTTATTGTGTTCCATGGGATCTAAGACTTGCTTCGTTAAATCTAGTTACTTGTATATATGTTTATGTTTATATGATTTTAAGACTAATTTATATGACTATTTTTAAAAAAAAACTAGTAGTTATATCTTAGAATACCAGACTATGGTAATATGAGTCATCATAGGTGTAGTATGTTTGGAAATAAATTATGACAGTGAAAATCTATAGTTATGTATATTTTACCCATTTGATATAGATAGTAGTCATTATTTATAGTATGGGATAGAAATTAATGTAAGATTCATTCATATGTTTGACGAAATAAATATATGCTTTATCTACTCCTATGCATAACATATTATATGATATATTTGCTAAGTAAGATATAATTTAAATGAATTTTGTGGTTGATTTGCATTTGACCAATTTGAATTACTGATATGGAGTAAGGAGTGAGATGGACTTCACTAGATTACTAGTATCACAATGACAGACGAAGGCAATCCGATCAAGTGGTGTGTATGAATTTGATTAATCTAGATCGTTATTATTTATTACTTATAAAATTTTGGGACAAAGTATGTTTAGTGAGACATTATCATTTCATGAGTGTGATTCACATGTATGTGTGATAAATTGAAATAAAATAGATTTTTATGATATATTTCATGTTTAGTTTAGAATCATACAACACACTTGTACTTGTTTGTCTCTTTGGATTCCCATGTCGTCACTATCTACTCATCCATGAAGGGAGAGACATTTCCTGATGAGATTAGTGCAGGAGATTATTGGTCCATGATTGGTGTGGAAAAACACTCAGATTATTCTCTCCTTCCCCACAACAATATTAATTATTGAGATGACACTTGAAATTGTCACAGATACTTGAGTTCAAAAACTATGCTCTAGAGAAGCCATGTATCTATATGTACATTGAATTATATTATACTTATAATTGGTTATTGTCATGAAGACTTTTAAGTACTTATTTTTATACATTGACAATAGTGGTTGTAGACTTGTTTCAGTTGTAGCTGATTTAATGTGATTACTTTCTATATTTGCACTTGTGATGTGTACTCTCATGATATTAGAGATTGATGTGTGATGTATTATTTTTTATATTATCACACTTTAATTATTTATTATGATCTCTATAGATTCTCATGGTGTAATCTATATTTGTATATGTATTTAAATTTAAGAAAAAATCAAGTATTTCTATGTCTAATCCAACAGAGTTGTTACACATTTAAACATGATTTGTTGTAAAATAATTATCCATCCGATATTTTTTAAAAGATAGTTGTGGAATAAATTCTCTATCTAATTTTGGTGGAAATTTAATGCTACAGTCCTGTAAAATGTTGTTAGTATGCAAAGTATAATGAATATGGTGAAAAACATCATAGTGCATTGAAAATTCAACATGTTGCCTACAAAAACAAGTGGTGCATGTGTGACTTATTTTAACATAAAAAGGTTCTGCCATATCTAAATAACTTTGAAAAATATAAATTTGTAGATGTTTTTTTAAAAACTTATAGTACAATTATGTTTGAGTCATATCCAATAAATGTTTCGGATGCGGTTCATGGATACGAGAACCAACTCTTATTTTCAAAACATCTCTTGTATTCGGCAAAACTCTTATATTGTCTTTCCAAAATTGAGCAAGTAACTCTTTGAGAGTATCGGCTATAGCATTGTCCTTTTATGTAAGTATACCAAAGAATGCCTAAAGCTCATTGGTATTAGGTTCATTAAGTCTTTCACATCTTTTAATTTCTTTCATTATTATTATTTTGCTTATATTAAGTGTTTGTCTTGTTTTTGAAATCATTCATTTTTCCCCTATTTTGTCACTTACTACACAAGTTGTAAGTATACACTGGGCATCATTATAATCTTTGGTGCATGATTTTGGGCCTATAGTAAGATGTGCATCATGTAGATTTTTAAAAAAATTATTATTTTCGTAATCCATATTAGATGTTCTTAGTCCTAATGTGCACATTATAGGTCTCATCTTAATCAGTTTTATCAATGAAACAAATAATTGACATCTTTGACTATCATAATCTAAATTATGAAATAAACTATCCTAAATTAATTGAGTTAGTCTTCTTGAATGGAAATTAGACATTTTGTTATGCATTGGCTCTAAAATATTTTTATTGACTCTAATTAAGCACTTGTCTTTTCTATGCATAATTCTTGGAGGTGTTGGTAATGGTAGAATTTGTAAGGAAACTCAAAATCCACCACGTGAATTAATGTTTGATGAGTGACTAGACCCACCATGAAAGGAAGATAAATAGTTATTGTTGATTGTCATTTGACATCATCATAAGCCTTGATAGTAATGATTTTAGATGTTAGCACTCATATAGAATATGGATAATTGCTTAGACAAATTTATATCATTAATTAACCCCATAAACATTCTCTACAAGTGCTCATTTTATTTTATGATTTGTTATAAATACCTCAATATGCAAGGGGTTATTATGATTAGGTCCAAGTGGAGGCATGTCATGTGGATTAAAGGTGAGAGTTTAGGTGGATGAGAGACTGCCCCCAAGCACTTGGAACTAAATAGTATAAATATCCATAGGAACTCTTGACTCATGCAGAGTATTATTAATGATGTCTCAATAGATGAAAAATGATTTGAGAAGATCCATTATAGATATTTGAGAAATGGTATTCTCAAGTTGCTAAAGAAGATCATTGATTTTGATTATGGTATGACTTTGGATAGGGGGAATTCAGGAGACTTGGCCCTTATTTTAATGTTGGTGACTTGATGTCTATTTTGATCAAAATGACCAATAATTGAGTCATGGTTGTAAGGGGTTCTCCTATAATCAACGTGATTGGTGTGGAAGGTTTGACCTTGGTCATGATTTTATCATGCTTGGGAAATGGATCCTGATATATACCAAGTTGTTGATTCTTTTAAAAAGGTGCATCTCCTTCAATTTCAATTTCACCTTGATCAATTAAGTCTTGAATATAATTACTAAGTTATATGCACCTTGATCAATTATTAAGTCTTGCCTCCCCATCCATTGTATTTCTCTTTCCCACTCAGGGTTATCTGAGTGTCACTATCCTTTAGTGATGGCTCGAGGCCAAAGATAAGGTTGAATCATCATATCAATCATCAACTAATCTCTCTTCATAAAATAATATGAGATTGGAGCAAATAAATCGTAATTAGTTAGTCTAAAGCAATAAGGGTTAATTATTTGATTAAGGTGGAATGTGTTGAATTTGAAATAGAACTTGATATGGCAACCCATTTATGTAGTTGAAAAAAATAAAAAATACTAATATCAAGCATTACATAAGGGCAATGAAGGAGGAAATGACTATTTTTTACAAATAATTATTTATAATTATCATGAATGAAAATATAACATACTTGAATTGTATTTAAGGACACAATGGGCACAAGGGAAAATTATGAGTTGTTCAAATCATTTTAATAATATGGAACATGTTACCTCTTGATTTGAAAGAGCTGATATGCTTCTTTTGTTTCAAGTAAATTTTCCCTTTTGCCTTCTAAAGTCTTCTTTTCCTCTCCAACTTCTACTTCCATTTCTCATATAAATTTCGCGTATTCCCCTCTCTGTAAATCCTTCCTTTTTCTTTCCTTATTACATTTTCCCCTCATTTTTCATCCTTTGCATGCCACTTGAAACCAAAGTTGTAGGATTTGTTACAAAATAATTAACTGGGAGTCCCACAAGTAATTATCAGATAAATTCATAATCTATGACCCTTGATTTCCCAATTTAAGAATAAGGTAACTCCACTTGAAACTTTTCAAAATATCCCTTTAATTAAAAACCTTGAAAGATTTCAGGTATTACTACGTATAATCAATTTCACTTGACTAACACCAAATAATAGTATATGTTCATCTCAATGTTTAATTAGGATTTATCTACATTTAATTAAAATAATTAATACATTAAATATCATAAATCACTAGTTTCATAATACAAAAATCAAACATTTTAATATTATAATAAATCTTTATTTCATTAAATTAAATATATCATTACTAACTATTTTAATTTCCTATGCAAAGATGCATTAATGACACAATTTATAGAGTAAAATACAAATCATTTCATAACATAATAATCATTATAACAAATTTCAAATCCATGGATTTAAAGGCAAAAACACAGGGTGAAATTAGGATGTGACATTAGGAGCCGCAAAGCTAACTAGAAAAGGAGAAGATGAAATTTAAGGATCTAAAGTGTTGTGTAATAAGCTACTAGAATATAAGGAAGGGGTGGCATGATATATGGTTTGTTCAATATTATCTAGCTTGGCTTTCAAGAGAAGAAGAACTTACTCAAGATAAGCATTGGTTGTATGAACATAGTAATGAGAAGCATGTAAGTAACATGAATAGACATAGGAAATTCATTAGGAAAAGTGTTGTTTTGAAAATATGATTTTTAGAGTGTGAGAGATAATTCCACACTACTAGATATGTTCACTATACACCGATGTTTTTGTAACATGGACTTGTCTTAAAAGGAAAAACGCTTCTAAAATTAAATTGATAACAAAGTGTCTATTGAATAGGGATGACATAGAGAAGTCTAGAAGATGTTCTTAGTAATTACAAAATTTTGGAGGATTTCTTAGATATTGTCAGATATTAGAATGATGGATTGGAGAAACAAGGTAAAGATGTTAAAGATAATAATTTTTAAACATTTATTGATTAAATTTTGATTTTTACAGATAAAAACCCTAATAAAACTCTATAAAAAAATACACATAATAATTTTTTTAGTTCAAAAGAAACAAATAAAAAAACATCAAAAATAAATTGTAAAAACCCCAAAGGAAAACAATGGGTATAAACCCTAAATCTTATAAATTTTAGGAAATACCTACCAAAAATGACAAGTAGTAACTTTAAAATAATAACAAATTTTTAAATGTATGGAAATAAAATAAACTAGTAACATAGTTTTTCTTCATATTTATTAAATTATCTTGATTTATGTGTTTTAGATTTAAAATTTATATGTGTAATAAAATTAATCTTTTAAATGTTAGGCATATACAAATAAGCAAACGCTTCCTTATAGTGCATTTTTTTCTAAAAATGGTGTTGAAAAGTGTGGGTTATGGTAGAATTAGGGTTCATGAAGCCAATACACAAGATACAAAGAAGTATTATTGCACTTCATAGTAACACACCTATTGTGTGCCTTGATTATCAAATGCATATCACAAGTCATATGTATATCACATTTTTGAGGTGCTTTGATGATCTTGAAGTGTCAAGATTCCTAAGACCACATGTTGTATTTCACCTACTTTAAGAGAGCCAAGGAAGTAAAGATTTGATATTATTTAATCATATTTGTTGGGTTTTTAAATTTATTTTCTTTAATTAATGGGTTTTCTAATTAATTTAGTTTTTTACTAATAAAGGGTCTAGTTTGGTGTTAAAACCTTCTCCCACCTTGCAGAAATTATCAGAGTTGGGGTGGATTAAATTGAATTTTGATGGAGTAGAAAATGGAAACCTAGGTCCAATTGGAGGTGGAGGAATTTTTAGAGTGGAGAAGGGACAACTACATTTTATTTTATATTGATATTATGGTTGGGATACTAATAATATATTTGAAGTGAAAGATTTATTAAAAGGGTTGAAAATCATAGATGCATGGGTGTGGATAGGATTGGCTATAGAAAGAAATTCATAGGTAATCCTCAAAGTAATAAAAAACAATGTTTGGGTTGTTTAGAGACTAGGTATGGTAGTGGAGGGAAAAAATTAAAATCGAATAACTTGGGAGAGGTAATGTGAATCCATATTAAGAGATATTAAAATCAAGTTGTGGATTGGGATGTCTATTAAGGGGTTGACATTCAATTCTCATTGGGTAACTTTGAAAAAATATGGTACCCCACCTTAGTTAATATTATTTGTAAGTTAATAGTGTATGATATGGTTATCATGTCTATGCATAGGTTCCTATAGTGGAATACTTAAGTTTCCTATTAATCTCTCTCATTTAACCTACTTGTGTATTTATAACCTGTGTTAATTTCCATAATTCAGTGTAATCATAATATTTATTGTTTGGGTAAAATTAGTTGATTTACCCCTCTCATATATTTGTTAGGAAGGGGAGATTTTGTCAATCATTTGTTTATATGCATTGTACCTCCCTCCACATGAACCATCCCCTCTAGATATTGTAGTCTTTGACTTATTCTACCAATGTAACTAAATTGCATTGGTGGATATCTAATGGAGAGAGTTTAGATGGACTATGGATGGTGCATAAATTGGATGGCACACTGTAAAGATAGGTGTCACTTAAGCAGGTATTTGTACCTTTAATTATTTGGTTTTCATTTCATAGGCTACTCATGAATTTTGATACTTATTTCTTAATTGGATGAACTCTATTCTCATTTTCCTCTTCACTTTTTATCTGAAAGGGGGTAGGTTCCTTTCATCCCGCATCTCTACACAATGTTAGGGGTGAAGGATGCAAGGAGAGAATTCATTAAAAAAATAATACATTTTCTACTAATGTGAGCTATCTCCTTACCCATCTTGTATAGTTTTGCATGAATTATGGGTGTCAAGGTTGGGTCTACTAGAAAATATTTATCTTCTTGTGGCCCTTGGGAAATGATTGAACTATTTACCGAAAGGTAGAAAATGGGTTAGAATTGAAATGAAAGTATCCCTCTTTGTAGAGGTGGGTTAAGATATTAATGATAGTGGTAGCACATGGAGATAACTTTTAAGAAGATGATCTAGTATAGGGGCTCAATAGCTTATTATTTGACCCATGACTTACTATTGTTAGATTAAATATGTTTGGTTTTGCCATGAATCTCAGTGATGCAAACATGATTACCAATGTTATTGCTTCCTTCTCTCTACATGAGGATAATGTGGATGCAGATTATACTAATTGATTTTATTTTAGAGTGGATGTACTTCATCACCATCACTTTAGCTTAGATGGGTTTGGGGATATCATTCATGGTTAAGGAGAGATTGTGGAATGCCTTGGAATCCATTTGTCTAATGTGGAAATTTTCTCACCTCTGAAATGTTTCCCTACTCCTCTTTCATCTTTACAAGATTCAAAGAGCATGATTGAAAATCTTAAGGGCTGTGGGCATGAATTTTGGGGTGTGGATTCAATTCTAGTTGATGATTAGTTCTATGATCTTTTTGATAAATATGTATATATAGGGTGGCTAGAAGGCCCTGTGTAAATCTCCTTGCCACCTCATTATAATACAAGAAAACATTACTCTTACTAATGAATTGTATATCTTTCTATAGTAATACAAGATAACCTATTTTATTATTTGAATTACGTAAATACTAAGAACCATTGGTGGATTTCATGGTTGAAATCTCCATTGTTTACTATTTGGTGGGCTCTATAAAAAAGATCCAAAAAATGTCATTTTTGGAACACTTATAGGCACATCGAATCTCCAAGATAGTGTTATTTGTATTAGCTCCTTCTTCACATATAGTTCCCATAATTTTTTGGGATGACTTTTCATTTTATGTTTTTATAGTCTAGCTCCTACCCTTAGTTTTTTTATTAAAAAAAATAGATTTTTAATTTATAATTTTTTTTTACTAAGTATAACTAAGAATAGGTTATTGACCCCAAAATTTAAAATTAAGAACAAATATGTGGAACATTCACAATGGTTATAATTATAAGGGTATATAAGTTCCAAATATTTGTACCAAATATAGGTAGAAATATCTAACTAAAAAGATAACAAGACTTTAACTACATCATAGATTACCATATTCAAAGAGAGGGATAGAGTATCATCCATCCACATGCAGCACCATCAAAAATAAGATCCATTATCTTGAAGTAAAAATAGACTGCAAAATGTTTCGATATGTTTTATTGATTAACAATGACATATATATACAAGGAAATCAATTCATAACTATATAATGGTTATAAAACCATATCATCTAATTGATCACCTAACTATTATGCTAGCTAATCACTAACCAACGCTATAATAGATCATTGAACTGCCTAACTAAGCTAACTACGCTAATCACTAAGCTAGCTTAACAAATCATTATGCTTAAAAATGTAATAGATATCAGAATTTTCTAACATTCCCCCCTTTTTTACATTGTTTCTACAAACATAATTTTAATTGATAGTGGTCCCTCCTTTATTACAAACACTGTAAAATATTTACACTCTTTGCATATCCTACTCACTTTCTAAAGTGGCATGCCATCTTTGTGGCTTCAAGGTCTTGGTGTTACCTTAGTTCTTCCATGCAGGATTACCAAAAACCTGGAAGTGACAGGAACACTTCTCTATGCTAACACCTTCGGTGGTTTTTTGGATTACAAGGATTACCACAAACCCATATGGTTTTTTGCTACAGGTTGATCATGAACCTGAGGGGTTTCAGGAGGTTTCTACTTCACTTCGATAGTTTCTCGGATTACCACAAACCCTTTTTCAAGAACCAAGTGCTACTTTAGTGCTTTTTCTCCCCACAACTTTATTTTTCAGGAGGTACCAAACTAGAAAATAATGATTTGTAGCTTATTGAAAAACACACTGCAAAACATAAAATAAACACACCAAAATTTGTCACCATAGCAATGGTACGATCCCATCATAGTTGACTCACAAGAGGACACCAGTTGTCCTCTAGCCTCCGTGTATTCTCTAGCCTCCAGTAAATGGAGCTACTTCACTCATCAAATATGGATTTGAACATCAACTATACTATGCCATTTTTGAGGACCAAACTCTCCCAATGACACATATGATTCAAGACGTCAAGTTCACTCAATAATGCATCCGTACAAGAAATTTTTGACATTTTAAACAATATCGACAATAGACCCAAAACAAAATATTGACACATACTTTTGACTATGACTCTACCTCTTGATTTTGACACTTTTACAATTTTTGATGATAATAAAAAAACACACTAAAAAGACAAACAACATTTTACAAGAAACGACATTATTTTGACACTTTGATTTTTTTGAATTTGACAACTAAATAAAACCAAAATCATTAATAAACATTTCTTAAAATAATAGACTATTAGAATAACAACTTAGACTTGACAAAACAACTCAAAACTTATTTTAATAACTATTTGAACCCAAAAAAAATGATTCGACTAAAAACTAATTGACGTGTCATTACCTATCAACTTCAAAAAATAGCCCGTTAGTAATAAAATAATAATACTAAATAACTCGTAACATTGGCATGGACATTGAAAGAAATGTGGCTAGGCGCAGTGCTTTAGGATGCACAACAAGAACGATAAAATGATCGCCGAGGTGAGTCTGACTCACAAATGATCATGCTCAGGTAAAACTCGGTGGAACTACGTGATGGCGAATGGAGGCATGCATCTAGCAAAGGAGACCACTTCGAATAGGTGCTTTTCGACTTTAAAATATGCTAATGCAAGAGTCGAATGGATGAAATTAACAAGGGGTTCCTCAACGAATTTGGATGATGACCAGGTCTAATGGAAGATGCATGGAACGTTAAATTACATATCTAAAAGAATATCAGTCTTCAGATAGGACTTAAGAGACTACACTCAAGCCGAGAATATCTATCAGAGTTGCACCTTTGTTTCATGGGCATCATGCACTTTCACTAGAAAACTTCAAACTCTATAGACCAGACATGCTTAAAGCATGCTAGACTCTCATTCATCGGGGCAAAGAACACAACATTGCCCGTTTGAATTCCTCACAAACCCATCCTACAATCAATGAATAAACTTCCAAATGCTCCTTATTGTGACTATTCTGCTGACTGTTCTCCGCCTTGATACCAATGAAGTAAAAATAGAATCTAAAATGCTTAGATGTGTTTTATTGATTAATAGTGACATATACATACAAGGAAATTAGTTCATAACTATATAACGGTTATAGAACCGTATCATCTAACTGATCACCCAACTATTATACTAACTAATCACTAACCAGTGCTATAATAGATCGTTGAACTGTCTAATTAAGCTAACTACGCTAATCACTAAACTAGCATAACAGATCATTATGCTTAACAATGTAATAGATATCAGGATTTTCCAACATATCTTTCCCAAGTTAAGAGAAATGTCACCTAAGCTAGAATCTTTGTATACTTCTACCTATGACCATCAACTCAAAATGCAGCATCCACATGTAATTATCCATGATTGAAAATTGTTCCTTGCCAATGAGTAAATTATTTTGAGAGCTTCTCAAATTTGAGTGAAAAGTGATCCATATACACAAAATGATAAAGAACCCTAGCAAACTTCAAGAGATACCATGAGATATTCATATACTTTAATGTAGAAGTGTATACAATTTGTTAAAGGAGTATTTTTTTATCTATGCACATACCCAAAGTATATACATTGAAATACAATAAATTAGAATCCAAGTCATTTTCCTAATCCGATACTCTCCAGCCAATCCCAAAAAAACTATACCATTTTTTGACAATATAAATCATCATTATCATGATCAAGCAATGGTAAATATATGCATAATGGCCCAAATCATGATGACTGATATAATTTTGAAAGGCCCATACCAACGTCCAAGATTTTATTTAAAGCCTAGGAATGTGTAAGGAACCTTGAAAGGAAAATTTATTCATACATAGGCAAAATGGGTTAAGTAAATTACACATGTTAAGACATCTTAATAAACCATAAGTGATCATTATTAACCCTTATAAATGCAATCCTTTTGGAGGGAAAGAATAAAACCCTCTAGGTTTGCTCAGGGAACCCAAAAACATCTGCCCTTAGTGTAGGAAAATGATTTATCCTATAGGAAAGAATCAAAGTCAACAAAAATAATGATATCTTAGTTGAAGAAAAGATTCAGGTCGTGTGTATAGAGTGGATACATTATTATTAGCTACAAGAATTACAATATAATAATGAGATAAATCAAATTATATAACAAAATATATTTCTAAAAAACATAAGCTTTTTCAAGAATAATACTTTTTGAGTTCTCTACTGGTGACTATGAAAATCATGTTTTCTTACTCTACTTCCTTACCAAAAACCATAGGTATTTCCTCTTCATTTATTGATTCATATACATTCCCATGAAACTCACCATCATCATCATACGAGCAACACCATTGAGGATTGAATACACAATATTCAAGTAAAACTATGCCCAGTCTTTATGCTAAAAATTCTTTGTCCTTGATAATCTTTCTTAGACCACCAAGGATTAAATGCTAGTGGTCTTGACCTTCTAGCAAAATCAAGTGAAGCAACACCTTCGAATCCCTATGTTCTTCATGTAAGGTATAGTTTTTGGATGCATTAGAGAGCATACTTACATAGCTTAGTGATTGTGCAACCTTAAAGGCATTCCTACAATCCAATGAATACTTTGGATCTAACATGAGGTATTTCATAAGCTTTGTAATGTATTTTCTCTCCAATGCATTAATTTTTGTTTCTTCAATCCATATTATTTTGATCCATATCCTCATGAAAGTCATTATAATCACTTGTTTAATATACTTTGTAATTTTTTAATGATGAACTCACCTGATTAGCCTTTAGCCTTCTACTATCCATTCCTAGTGCAGGTCGTGGAGGAAAATCCCTCCTCACTCTTGGCCACCTTTAAAATTTAAACTGTTAGGAATAAAATAGATATTAATGTAGAACAATTTCATAGAATTATAAAAACAAGATCTATGATCAGAGATACATAAAGAACAAAAATTAAAATACACAACAAGAAGACATGATTTAATGTGGTTCACCTAATGCGGGCTACATACACTAATAAACACTTGATCAAATATTATTACAAGACAACAAGGGTAAAATTCACTCTCATATCAATATTCTGACAATTACAATGCACAAATATTATTTGGCATTGTGTTAAACAAACTCTCTTGAATTCACACTTGAATTCATCCACTCTGTTCACCTTCTCAAACTAAGTTCTTATATATTTACCTATTGTATGTCCATCTATATATAATTACATCAATAGGTAACTGACATAATGGTTTTACAAAACAATGGGTACCAAAACCATGGGCTAAGTCAACCCATAATGGTTTCCCATTAATCAGTTATATCGTAAGACATGTATGTTTGAGGCATGTAGTGGGCATTAGAGCATAGGGCTTACAATTTGTATTTCAAGGATTAGGGATTAGGCTTTAGATTTAATGGTGTATATAATGTCTTATCGCTCTATGACATGTGAACCTTATTCTTACTACAAAGGATGTTAATTGGGACTAAATCAATTGGTAAATAGGGAAAGTTTATGGTTTACAATGTAGGGTATAGTGTTTAGGGCTTAGGTTTTAATGTATATATGGTTTAGGTTACAAAAGGTCAATCACAAAGATAATTGAGGATAATTTGAATCACTTGGTCCCCTTTGTAATTATAGAATGTGTTTTTTGGTTGTCATTATACTCCATGTCATCATGCAAATTGAGTGAATTAGTCAAATGGGGTAATCAATCTTTTGATTTAGGCCAAACTGATCCTTGTGAACTTAATTCTTAGTCTACATGATGTTAATTTGAGATAAAATGATTGGTTTAGGGTTTAAAGAGTTTATATATATGGTTTAGAGTTTAAGTATTGGGAACTTTAAGGATTATGGCTTAGGATATATAAAGTACAATTGTTATGGCTATTGGGGTAAATTTGAGATCCTTAAAGCTATATCTATAAATAAAGAATGTGATTTTGGGTTCAATTAGCCCACACATCATTATAGATTGAGCCAATCAATTCAAATATGGTAATGAGTGATGTGATTTTGACCAATTTCATCCTTGTGAACCTAATTCTTACTATATATAAAGGATGTTAATTGGGGCTAAATTTATTTGTTTAGGGTTTAGGGTCTATAATTTAAAGGGTTTGGGGTTTAGGGCTTATGGCTTAGGGTTTAAGGTAAATGGTACAGGGTTTAGGGATTAAGTTAAATGGTATAGGGTTTAAGGTTTAAGATACCAGATATAGGGTCCAATCACTAAGATAAATGAAGAGAATTTGAGATGCTTATTCACCTATTTGTGACAATTACCTTCATGTTTGCATTTATGATAAAATTAAGGTCAATTAATCCATACATGTTATACAATTGATTGAGCCTTAAATTTGGTTTAGGGGCTCAATTTCACCCAAATCACACCCCTAATTGAAAAAATTGACTAATTGGATCAATTTGTGATAGAATCAAACTTAATTTAGCCCCAAATCATATTTTTCTATTGAAAGGGTTCAAATTGGCCTCAAATGCCTCCTTAATTAAATAAATCAACTCTTTGGTTAATTATATATGAGATGACATTAGGGTTAATTTCAATCCAAATCACATTGAATATATAATTTAAAATACATTTATATGGCTCATTTTGACCCTAAATACTTCCATAATTGAAATAACTGACATTTACATTCATTAGCTGATGATGTCAATTTTATTGAACTCAAAACCACATTCTATACATGTAGAAATTGCATATAAATAAATAATATTTCTTTGTTTCAATCAATATAATGAAATTGGAGCTGATCAACACTTAGATCACATTTTATATTCATATAATTAGGTTGAAAGGACTCGAAATAGTCCTAATTTACTTCAGATGCATAGTTTGATTGGTACTCCAAACGCTAAATTTTGTCCATAGCTTTAAAAAATGTATTTTATGACATCTAGATATAAAATAAGTTATATCATAAAATTTATAATAAGTTACACCTTAAAACCAAGTAATAACAAGTAGTCAAGTCAACATATTAAAATGTCCATAAATTTTTTGAAGTCTAATGTGATATCACAACACCTTAATTCACTATCCAAGGTTAGGACCTTTCCCGTATCACATGGAATAACACCACTGTTAGGGAGCTCAAAAACATATAAAAACATATATAAAATTTGAGGTAAAGAGCAAATTTGGGTTTTTGGGTGTTAGTAAAATATAATATGATAGTGTTAGTAATGAGATCATATTATTAACTAATGTGATCGCATTACTAATGTGGTTAATAATGTGATCATGATAATACCATGATTGTGTTATTAATGCTATCATACTATTTAAATTTGAATTAAAAAACCATGTTTTTTTCTCAAGAATGGCTTGGATTTCTGAGCCAAAGGCTTGGACCTGTCAATCTATAGTCAAGTTCAAGAGTTTTGATTAAAAAAAAACAAAATTCAACTTTGATCTACAAATATACTATGAATTTCAATGGTAAAATTCAAAAACGTAATACCATCGTGCCGAGGATGCTCTTCACTTTTCAAAAATAAGATTTTTATAATTTGACTAATTTAAGGTTTCAAATTATTATGATTTCTAACTATACCTTTTTTATGTGACTACATGTCACAAATATACATGCCTATACATGTTAATGTATTTTTTTTATCCAAGTGAAAAAAAAAGTTATATGGTCACAAACTAGGCCTAATTATACACATATTAAAAAAAAAAACTAATTTTCATATTTTTAGGTAATTAGGCACATCGCACGGATGACTATCCATGTTTTTGTTAGTTTTTTAGATATATTTACTTGAAAAATTCATAAAAATAAAAGTATTTATTGAAAAAATATAAGACACAAATTAGAATATTTTATCTAAAGTTTCACCAAAGGTTTTCAAAGAATATTAAACATTGCTTAAAAAATGATGCATAGCATGGCCATCTATCTACTCTATGTTCTTAAAAAAAATATGAGTTCTTTTTTAAATTTTAGATGTTTGATCTAGTTATACTTAACCATTTTTTTCAAAAAATATTTCTTTGGAAACTAGACTAGAAATGCTACATTTCATGTTCTTACACCATCTTCAAATTTGGAGTGTAGATATCTCAAAATATCTACAGAAGTTCAGATTTCTAAAATTTCAAGAAAATCATGTCTATAGGTAGGCCACTTTTTGTCCCCCAACTTTGTGCACTTATTCCCATGTACATGTTCACATGCTTTAATATACAAAAGAATAAGAACATGATCACATTATTGTTTTTAAAATAATGTAATCGCTTTATGGATTAACATGATTGCATTATGACTCGGTAATTACCAATTAATAATTTAAATAACGTGATTGTAGTATTTGATAATGTGATCTCATTATGGTAAATTTCCATTCAATTATCCCCCAAAACCATTCACATACCCAAATTGTTTAGAAAGATCATAGATAAGACTATTCACAATTTTTAGATACCAGTCTAAATATCATAGATAAAATTGCCTAAACCTAGGGAAAATCTCTATTGGGCTATGCAAAGATCTACAGGGCTATGCAAAATCAAAATCAAATAATAATGTAAAGACCACCTTATGCTTTTCTATATGAAAAGTAGGCACCACAATCTTATGCTATTGAGACCACTTTTGACTATCAACAATAAATAGTGCTTTACCAACTGCGAGTGAAACCAATTACTTCCAACATCATACACAATTTGTGCAATGTTATCACAAATCTCACATTATACTTGTCCATTATTAATTTAAATTTGGTATTATTGATACAATTATTAACTTATTATTAATTATTTATCCCAAAAAAAAAATTACATACAAACCACCTATAAATTTATCAATAACTAAAATTCATGTTCTCTCAAATTTATATAATTTATACTCTTTAAATTGTTTGAAATTTTGTGTAAAAAATATATTGTAATGTAATTTTATTTGATTGCAATTGAATTTATAAAATTTGACAATCTATTTTGCAGTAAATAAGTAAACAAACCATTGGAAAATTTTCATTTGGCAGGTAGCGACGATGGATACCCTCAAATTGTAGCTCTAGTTCTAGTTGCATCGAAAGTGTAGTTAAATTTAGCAATGCACTAAAAACATGGTCCCATGCCAAAGTTGGTTGTCAAATTCAATAGATTGCATGTCTTTCCACACCATGTTCCCATGGGTAGAGCACACCTCTGTCTTGACACGTCAGATGCTTGTGTTTTAGTGTTTTTGCCCGACCCTTTTTCTTGTCCCATTTAATCTGTATGTCATAGCATTACGAGCGGGCTAATTCTACTTGCATTGATTTCGGCCATGAACACGAATCTGATCAATTTTATACTTCATCTCTTTTGTATGGCCACTGCGCCTTCCACGGTTTCTTCTCTTACTGCAAAATTCACAAACACAAGAACAATCACAGCTGCAATTTTCACATCCATTGTTCCCTCCTTGTCTTCTTCTACCGCTTTTTCAGCTGACTATGCAGAGAACATGATGAGAATAACAGGGGAATGCAAATCATAGCAAGCTTCTTCAAGGATCTTGATATTTATAACTCGTCAGTCAACATATAAGACTCTGTTTTTGATTAAGCAATTTGTTATTTAATATTAAATCTTCAAATGAAGCAGCCTACACCATGCAAACAAATATAACATTGAATGATAGAACATAACCGTTTTGTATAAATCCATCATCCCTCTGTCGTATCAGTTATGTTCAGTTTTGATCTATGTAAAATGTCTCATAACAATAAAAAAACTAGTCAATCAGATTCAAACACATATTATCATTTTATCCAATCTATTAAAATTTTTGTTATGTCACTTTATAAATGTTTTATATTTTTTTTGGTACGCTAATTGATGAAATTTGATTTATCACCAAACTTGCCAATAATTTCGAAGTAAAGCCAAATGATTCTTAATATATCCCTCTTGCAACTAAAAAATGTTAAATGTTAAATGTTCAAACAATTTAACTTTTAACAAACTTAACATTTAAGAATGTCATGTGACAAGGAGAGGAACTTTCCCCTTCTTTGGTGTGATAGTTGTACAATGTAGGGAAATGCACATGTTTTGAGATGAAACTCTTCCTCATTAAAATATTAAAGGGTTGTATTTATTTATTGAAAGCATGCAATATATTTTTAAAGTGAAAAAACATAGTACATGTCCAATCAAAAAGATAGGTGGTATGAAAGTACATATCGAGCAAAACCATAATAAAAAACAAATCCATATTAATCTAAGAGATTACCAATGTCACAATTATAGACCAACAAAACTATCAGTATAAAAATTACATAACACATGACATTAACAACAATCTTTAAATAACAAGACACAAGATATTAGGTCACTGGGACAACTAGCATTGGAAAGGGAGGAGGAGGATGCAACAAACTTTCAAGTTATCTCCCCAACCACCCCGATAGGCATGTCATATATGGGTTCCCAAACATCTTGTTCATTAGATTCTTTAGCAGCTTCTTCTCTCTGATGGTGAGGAGATGATATAGCTAAATACAACCTACACATTTCCCCCACCCATCCCATCCTTAAGGAACAAACCCAAAGTGTCCATAACTAGCCTATGGTGAGGGCCACCCTCCATGATCCTACGACAATGAAAATTGTTAAGGAAGAAGAGGTGGGGTAGAGAATGCAAAGCGACTTTTGACACCCCCTGCCATAGTCCCTCCACTTTTGTTCCCTTTTGGGAGCGTCCTTGTGCGAATAATATATGGAGCCCTGTTGATAGTGCAAGGGGCATTACCCATTTTTTTTTGAGCATGCAGGTTTATTCAATCTTTAAAGCCGCATGCTCTGCTTACACTTAAATCAATAGCATGACACTTGACAATATAGTAATTTTGTTAGCAATGGAGAAATCTATGTATAGATGTTCTTTATATTAAATACAACAAAATTTATATCTTTACAAAGAAGAAAGAAAATATCAATATGAAAGATGTGCAAATTGGCATAAATCTCTCAAGGAGAAAAGTAGAGTTCCCTAAAAGAACCATGTGCTAAGAGAAAGTTATGGTCTGAAGGGCTAAAAAATTTTGTGAATCCACTTCTAGCCATCATAGGTTATAACAAATCAAAAATATTTGTTTTATAGACTCAATTTGACTGTAAGCATGGCATTTGAGAGATGGGATCTCCATAGGAAATAATTTGTCACCTACAAGAGTTATTGTGTGAGGTCAACCTCAACACAAATGTATCATTGAGGGCAGACGATTAAAAATTGTTTGGTTTTGAAACCAATGAAATGACTTAACAATTTAACCAAATATTTTAGAAAGGGCCAAAAAGGCGTAGGTAACCCAAGAAATTCAATCCAGATCTAAACCTTAAGCTTGGATTTTTTAGAAATGACAATGTCACGTGTCTAAAGGTGGAAAGACAAGCAAATAACTTCTCACATAACATGGACCATGCTTATGAATGGCAACGAATTGTTTAGGGTTTTCAAACCTTTAAAAGAAAAAAAAAAATACTTGGTCAGGTTTGGAATCCTAATGAGCTTAACACCATGGGGTGCTAATTGGTTTGCACCTAACTACGAATCATAGATACAGCATAGATTTTTAGGATCTAGGAGCACAAAGCTCTGATACCACTTGTTAGGATCTTACTCCTTAAGAGCACAATTGATTACCTTTGTATAAGCAACTAAACACGAAATTTAACCTAAAGTAATATGTAACTAGAATTCAAAAATAACACAGAATATGAGAGACAATACAATCTTGTATTAACACTCTTCCAGAAGGAAATACAATGAAAAAATTACATTCTTCCCACACCTCTTGGGCGTACAATAATTCTCCCTCAAGAGTTCTTTCTCTCAACCAATTATAACCACAACTCAATAACTAAGTTGTTCCCTCTACCAATCAGTAACAATAATCCCTGTCCACCAAGTACTCAAAGTACTCCAAGTAGATCTCCTTTGATCTTGCACACCTGCAAATCAACTGATCTTACTTACCATGTAGATCTCCCCTGATCTTGCTACCTGTAGATCAACTGATCTTACAATTGGAAGGATCTCTTGCTTGTCCTTGATTACAATATAGCCCCATGGGTCTATTAAATAGATCCCAAACCAAACAATAATTAGAAACGCAGACTCAAGACTAAAATTAATCTTTACATGCAAATTGACTGTTCGTCTAACTGTTTGTGTAACTAACAGTTCTGAAATGCACAGGCGACTGATGTCAGTCCCTGTTTGTCTGGAGATGACCGACGTCGGCCAATTCCTGACCGATGTCAGTAGCTTTCGGTCTACTCTTGACTGACGTCGGTTACTATGACACTCAGCAGCCTCCACATTTGCATCAGTGAAGCTTTTAGCTCCACAACCTAACAATCTCGCACTTGGAGATAAACAGCTACACCTATACCTATACATCTTCTAATTTTGTTTCCTAGCTTGTATCCCTCTTCAAGTTTAGTCTTGAAGACCAACAGAAGTTGAATGAAGATTCAACTTCTCTTTTGTTCCTGGCTTTGTTAACATTTTCACAGGGTTCTTATCCTTGCTAGCCACCATGACTGCAACAACCTTCTGCAACTCTGAAATCCTGCTAATCGCCATTACACCAACAGTGAACACATATCCTGTGGCGCTTCTCCTATCATCCAAGTAACTTGCCATATCTAAATCTACATACCCATGTAGAGAAATGATTGACCCTGCATAACATGTATACCTCCTATTGGTCCCTCTCATATACTTGAGAATCCACTAAATTGCTTTCCAGTGCTCCTTTCTTGGATTGGCCATAAACTTACTGACAACTCCCACTGCTTGGGTAATATCAGGTCTAGTACTCATGTACTCAACCTCATCATGTGATTTAGGACACTGTTCTGTGAACTGTCTAACCATAGGTGTGCTAACCGGTTCTGCATCCTGCATATTGAACCTCTCCACTACCTTATTCACATAATCCTCTGGAGACAAAATCAACTTGTGACTTTCCCTGTCTCTAAAAAAACTCATGCCAAGGATTTTCTTTGCTACTTCCAAATCCTTCATGGCAAACCTCTGAACTAATTTTATCTTTAGCTCAACAATCTCCTGCATGTGTGACCCTGCAACAAGCATATACACTACATACAGTAACAGGATAATGTAGCTAATATTATCCAACCTGGTAAAATAAACACAATGGTCACATTGACATTGACTAAAGCCATGCTTTGTCATACACCTGTCAAATCTTAAACACCATTGTCTTGCAGCTTGCTCAAGACCATATAACCTAGCATTCTGTCTCACCTATCCATTCTCTACTTTCTTTAACCTAGGAATCCATTCGTCTTTTAGTGCTTTCATCCTGGCTGGCAACTCTACCAAATCTCCCATTTGGTTCTCTTCCAAGGAATCAATTTCTTCATTCATGCCATGCTCCCACTATTTCTTGGATTCTACCTGCATCACCTCTTCAAAACTTCCTGGTTCTTGACCATTAGTGAGCAACAAGTAGTGTAAAGAAGGGAAATAATGAATTTGAGGCTTACTTACCATTTCAGTCCTCCATATGGGCGTTTGAGACTCCTTGACAACTTGTTGTCTACCCAAAATTTGTTCTAACAGTGACCGATCTCGGTCAGCTCTGGCTGACCTTGGTCTGCACCTGACTGATGTAAATTCCACCAGATCACCGATGTCAGTGTCCACCTGCCCACCGACGTTGGCTCCCTGACCGACGTCGGTGTCAAACTGCCTGACATCACTGACTTTGGTCTGCACATGACCGACATTAGTTCCTGCCTGATCGATGGCGGTTCTCACCTGATCGATGTCGGTAATTGTGTTTTCTTGTGAGTGATAATTTTTACCCGTGAGCACATTTTGGATCATAACGTTGTCCAAATCAACACTGCCCTACTTAGAATTATTCAGCCTCTTGAGTTGATCTCTATCCATCATCTTTTCCATGAAAACCAAGGCTTTCTAGTTCTGAACTTTGTCAAAAACATCAGATTTCCTCTTAAGAACATGCATTCCCTTCTCACTCATATGACCAAGCCTACAGAGCCACATCTTTGCATCTACATCTGAAGTAGATAAACTAGAAGGAAAATCATTAATACAAGTAGATAGATAAAGTGTACCTACTTTCTTACCACATGCTAATTCAAGTGTACCCTTGGAAACTTTCTAAGATTTTGCTGTGAGAGTAACTGTGCAACCCTCATCACCCAACTTTCTTACAGAAATTAGACTCCTCTTCAGGACTGGGACATGCATGACATCCTTCAACACCCATGTGTTGCCCATCTGCAATTTCAGTTGCACTTCCCCTTTGCCAACCATTTGACAAGGCTTACCATCCCCTAAATAAATTTTTCTAAAGTCTCCACGGACATAATCATGGAAAAATACTGTATTTGGGGTTGCATGGAAAGAGGCAACAGAATCTAAAACCCAAGATTCTACTTTATCCAAGGAACATATAAGAACATCTCATACAACAATCCCTGCATCATTTGCTTCTTTATTTCCTTCATGCTGATCTCCTACCAACCAACAATATTTCTTTACCTGCCCGTTCTTTCCACAATACACTAATTGATAATTCTTGCCATTGAATTTCTCTATTCTTAGCTTACTTTTTCTGTCATTGCTTTACTCCCACTCAATCAAAAACCCCTGAGAGTGACCTGTAATCAACAAACACTAACACGATCTGATGAATCTGTTCAACTAGGCTCTGATACCACTTGTCAGGATCTAGGAGCACAAAGCTCTGATACCACTTGTTAGGATCCTACTCCTTAAGAGCATAATTGATTACCTTTATATAAGTAACTAAACACAAAATTTAACGAGAAGTAATATGTAACTAGAATTCAGAAACAACACAGATGAGAGATAATACAATCTTGTATTAATACTCTTCCAGAAGGAAATACAAGGAAGAAATTACACTCTTCTCACACCTCTTGGGCGTACAGTAATTCTCCCTCAAGAGTTCTTTCTCTCAACCAATTACAACCACAACTCAATAACTGAGTTGTTCCCTCCACCACTCAGTAACAATACTGCCAGTCCACCAAGTACTCAAAGTACTCCAAGTAGATCTCCTTTGATATTGCACACCTTCAAATCAATTGATCTTACTTACCATGTAGATCTCCCCTGATCTTGCTACCTGCAGATCAATTGATCTTACAATTGGAAGGATCTCTTCCTTGTCCTTGATTACAATACAACCCCATGGGTCTATTAAGTATATCCCAAACCAAACAATAATTAGAAATGCAGACACAAGAATAAAATTAGTCTTTACATGCAAATTGACTGTTCGTGTAACTAACAGTTCTCGAACGCACATGCGACCGACCTTAGTCCCTGTCTGTCTAGAGATGACCGACATCAGTCGATTCCTGACCGATGTCAGTAGCTTCCAGTCTACTCTTGACCGACGTCAGTTGGCCTGACTGACGTCGGTTACTGTGACACTCAGCAACCTCCACATTTGCATCAGTGAAGCTTTTAGCTCCACAACCTAACATAGATAAAACCCATAAATTATCTAATACAGTTACGAGTTTTGAATTAGTTACAAGCATTATCAAATGTAGATAAATCAAGTAATATATTAGGTAAAGATTCTTGAATGAGTACATTACCTCGTGAATTTTTTTGGAAACAAACTATGACCCTATTTCAATACCATAATTATTTCCTCTTGATTAAACAACATTTAACAATGCATCCCACTAAATAATAAAACTGCTCAAAAAATAAAAACTAAAACTAAACTTAATAAATATATATAAAATCAACAAAACTCTGAAATGCCAAATAAAATAATTACACATTAATGAAAACCATAAAAAATATGAACATACCAAATTCATCAATATCTCTCTCACCTGTTTCTAAAATAAAATATAATTATTTTTCGATAGCATAGTAACATAAGTATTTGTTAATCATATATATTACTTTTTCTAAATGAATATATTTACCCCAGAGGTGATTTGAATAAATAATCGTGACAAAAAAAAATTTCGCTCCCAAAACCCTGTGCCTTTTGGTATATTCCAAAATTGTCATCACAGTACTCTTGTTTTAATAGAAAAATAGAGCTGGCAATGTGTCCTCCGTCACAAAGCCCAATTACCTTTCCCAGCATGCCCCTTTATTGTCCAATGAAGTTAATATCTTATCTCTCAAAAAATATCCAGTTGTGTTTGTTGACACGGGTAAATCTTTGTGGACACAAATTACACGTGCTCTCCCCACATTTCAGATTATTAAAACTGTTTACACATAATTCAATGGCATTTTAAGGGAGTTTGAAAGATTAAAGGGGGGAAATGGGTTTTAGAAGTCAGAATGCCCATTTCTAGTGGCAGAATTTGGTTGGGTTTGTATGTATGATTCCCCTCAACAGGTTGCTCATGCTTATGACTGTGCAGTGTATTGCCTCAGAGGATGCAAGGCCAACTTCAATTTTCATGACTTTTTTCCAGAAATTATGTCGACATCTTCTCTATCTCCCACACAAATTTAAGCTGATGTAGCCATGTTTGCCAGGCAAGAATTGTGGCAGCTACGAAGGAAAGATGTGGCATTTCCTTTTTTGAAATCTCAATCCTATAAAGATAACCACCAAAATTTGAAGGAGCGATACTGTAGATTGTTGGATTCGCTTCTTGAGGATGTAGAAAAAAGATAGTCTCTAAGCTTAGAGGTTTACCCTAGGGAGAGTTTAGAGGGCATTGATTTTGTTCTGTTAATGGAAGAACAATGTAGCCTTTTTCTCCTCCAGTCATTAAGACTTGCGGTAATTCAGAATTCATGTCTAAATAAATTTTGATGCAGAAATGTGTTAGAGAATTCTGCAATTTTTAATTCTATAACTTTAAATTATTTTTATTTTCTATTTATTATTTTGACCCAAAATGATTATATTATTAGGCTTTCTATAATGGTAGCTGTTAATCTAAAATTTGGATCATTTCATTATTATTTAGTTTTTTTTCCAAGTAAAATTAAATAGAAAAATTGTAATATTTTGATTATATGATGAAGTTTGGAATCTCTAAATTGATGTAATTAGATGGAGGTTATTTATCACCAATTAATAAAAAAATAGAGGAAGAAATAATAAAAAATCAAAACAAAAATCCTTTATGATTAATATCTTTCAGAATATTTATTTAAAATATAAATATTAATTTATTAAGAATAGGTTGTTGACCAATAATGATGAGAACTATAAAATAAAATAAGGGTAGGGGTTAGATCATAAAAATATAAATTGAAAACTCATCCCAAAAAATGATGAGAACTATATGTGAAGAAGGTAATAATACAGATAACACTATCGTGGAGATTCAATGTTCCTATAAGTGTTCCAAAAAATGAGATTTTTTAGATCTTTTTTATAGGGCCTACCAAACAATAAACAATGGACATTCCAACCATGAAATACACCAATAGTTCATAGTATTGACCAAATTTATATAATTAAAAAAGTGGTTATCTTGTATTAATACAAAAAATATATAATTAGCTAGTAAGAGCGATGTTTTCTTGTATTAGAATGAGATGGCAAGGAGAATTACATAGGGCCTTATAGCCACCCTATATATACATATTTATAAAAAAAAATCATAGAACTAATCATCAACTAGACTTTAATCCACACACAAAAATTCATTCTCATAACCCTCAATACTTTTAGTCATGTTCTCTAAATCCTCTAAAGATAAAAGAGGAGTAGGGAAACATTCCAGAGGTAAGAAAATATCCACATCACACAAATGACTTCTAAAGCATTCCATAATCTCTCCTTGACCCTGAACGATATCCCCAAACCCATCTAGGCTGAAGTGATGGTGATGAATTACATCCACTCCAAAATATAAGACCCTTAGTATAGTCCACATCCATAACATCCTCATGTAGAGAGAAGGAAACAATAACATTGGTAATAATGTTTGCATCAATGAGATTATTGGCCAAACCAAACACATTTTGTCTAACAATGGTATGTCATGGGTCAAATAGTAAGCTATTCAACCCCTATACTATATCATCCTCTTTAAAAGTATCTCCATGTGCTGCCACTCTCATTAATATCTTAACCCACCTCTACAATGGGGAATATTTTAATTTCAATTGTAATCCATTGACATACCTTTCCCCAAGTAGTTCAATCAATTCCCAAGGACCACGAGTAGATCAAGCTTGTCTAGTAAACCCAACTTTGGCACCCATAATTCATGCATAACTATATGAGATGGGGGAGGATATAGCTCACATTAGAAGGAAATGTATTAAATTTTTAAAAGAAAGCTCTATTTTCATCCTTCACCTCTAACATTATGCATATATGCGAGATGAAAGGAACCTACCCCTTTTTGGACAAAAAGTGAAGAGGAAAATGAGAACATAGTTTGTCAAATTAGGAAATGAGTACCAGAATTCATGAGTAACCTATGAATTGAAAACCAAATCATTAAAGGTAGAAATCCCTACCCGAGTGCCACCTATGTTTATAGAGTGTGCACCATCCATAGTCTATCTAAACTTTGTCCATTGCCTATCCACCAATGTAATTTAGTTTCATTGGTAGAATAAGTCAAAGACTACAATATTTAGATGGGATGATTCATGTGGAGGGAGGTCCAATACATATAAATAAATGCTTGACAAAATCTCCCATCATTATCTAATATATGATTAGGGCATATCAAGTAATTTTAACCAAACAATAAATTTCATGATTACATTGAATTATGCAAATCAACACAGGTTAAAAATACACAAGTATGTTGAATGAGAGAACTTAATTAGAAACCTAAGTATTCCACTATATGAACCTATGTGTAAACCCTATTAACCATATCATGCATTATTAACTTACAAAGAATATTACCTAATGAAAATTGAATGTCAACCTTTTGATAGACATCCCAATTCACAACTTGATTTCAATATCTTTTATTATAGCTCCATCTTACCTCTCCAATCTTATTCATTTTCAATTTTTTTTTCCTTCACTACCATACCTAGTGTCCAAATAACCAAACCATGGATTTTTGTTGCTTTCAGGATTACCTGTGAATCTTCTTCTATCACTAATCATATCCACACTTGTGCATATGTGATTTTTAACCCTTTCAATAGAGATTTTGCTTCATATATATTATTAGTATCCCAACCATAATCTCGATATATAAAAAAAATTGTTTTCCTTTCTCCACTCAAAAAATTCCTCCACTCTAACCAGACCCTAGTTTCCATTTTCGGCTCCATCAAAATTTAGTTTAATCCATCCCAGATTTGACAGTTTCTACAAGGTGGGGGGAGAAGGTTTTAATACCAAACTAGACCCTTTATTAGGAAAAAACTAAATTTATTTAAAAACCCAATAATTCAAGAAATAAAATTTAAAAAACCCAACAAATATAATTAGATAATATCAAAATTTTACCTCATTGGCTCGCTTGAAGTAGGTGAAATACCACATGTCGTCTTAGGAATCCGAACACTTCAAGATCATCAAAGCATCTCAGGAATGTCATACACATATGACTTCTGATAAACATTTTATAATCAAGGCACACGATGGGTGTGATACTATAAAGTGCAATAATACTCCTTTGTATCTTGTGTAATGGTTTCATGAACACAGATTCTGCCACAATCTACACTTTTTTTAAGATAAAATGCGCTATAAAAATGGGACTACTTATTTTCAAATGACTAACGTTTAAAAAAATAATTTTATTACACACACATATATTTTAAATTTAAGACACGTGAATCAAGGCAATTTAATAAATATGAAGAAAAACTATACTACTAATTTATTTTATTTCCATACATTTAAAAATTTGTTATTATTTTAAAGTTACTACTTGTCATTTTTGGTAGGGATTTTATAAAATTTATAATTAATATGTTTATTTGTTTTCCTTAAAAAATCATGTTATTTTTTTAAGATTTAGGGTTTCTAGCTATTGTTTTCCTCTAAGGTTTTTACAAAAAAAAATTGATGAGTTTTTATTTGTTGTTTTTGAAGTGAAACAAAACTTATTATGTGTATTATTTTTTATAGATTTTTTTTAGGGTTTTTATCTATAGAAATTGAGATTTAATCAATAAATATTTGAAAATGATTATCTTTGACATATTTACTTTGCTTGGATAATTCATCATTCAGATAACTTTCAATATCTAAGAAAGACTCTAAAATTTTGTATTTACTAAGAACATCTTCTAGACTTCTCTATGTCATCCCTATTCAATAGACCTTTTTTTATCACTTCAATTTTAGAAGCCTTTGTCCTTTTAAGACAAGTCCATGCTACACAAACAAGGGTGCACTATGAACATGTCTAGTAGTGTGGACTTATCTCTCACACTCTAAAAATCAAATTTTCAAAACAAAACTCTTCCTAATGAATATCCTATGTCTACTCATTCTATCTACACCATTACCATTACTAAAACAAAATCTTATCTTGAGTAAGCTCTTCTTCTCTTGCAAGTGAAGCTAGGTAATATAGAAGAAACCATTTATCATGCTACCCCTTCCGTATATTCTAGTACCTTATTACACAACACTTTGGATCCTCAAATTTCATCTTCTCATCTTCTAGTTGGCTTTGTGGCTCCTAAACTTCCTCTTTATGAAGGCACATGTGATCTTGAATAATATTTGTGTGCCTTCCATACAACTTATCCAGATTATGCAAATAATGATAGATTGTTAACCAAGATCTTTACATGAAGTTTCAAATATTATGCTCTTCGATGGATATTTTTTCACATGTTCTGAATTAGTTAGGGTCTTTAGGACTCATTAGTTATCCAACACTTCAACAAAGCACGATATCACAACTAGAAAAGCAAGATCAAAATGTACCAAATCTAAAATTATACACTATACATTTTTAAAACCCAAAAACCATACAATTTATATTTTATTAAAAAAATATCAAAAATCTAAACAAAAAGAAAGAGAAAAGACAAAAAAAACATAAGAAAGACCATAAATAACAACAATAAAACCTTGATCTAAATTAATAATCAAAAAATTCAAAATTACCATAAAACAATATAAAAATGACTAGTACAAAAATGCCCTACAACTACATAATTACATATGATCATATTTTATGTTTTGTAGACCTACATCAGTCCAATGGCTAGTGCTTGCCATTAAAATTTTAGGAAAATATATTTTACATTCATAAAATTAATGATCTCAGGTGAGATGGTGCAAAATGATGGTCCACAGGAACAACATATACCTAAAATGAAATAGATCGAAGTGGGTCCCTTTGCATTTAAGATGATAAGTCCTAGTATTGTACTTGATTGATTAGTAAATGAGGATACGGATATGATTTTAGGTTATAATATTGATGATTACTATAATTATGGAATAAACATAAGATTTGTAATACCTTGTACATAAATACGTATATAAAAAAATCAATATCAATCTCAATTTATATAGGAAACAATAAAAAATTGTAGTGTTTTAACCATAAAAACTCTCCACTTGTCGGGGCGTAATTTCCTCACTTAATGTTAATTTGGAAATATCACCTGTCTCCCGTCTATTTGGTGTTGAAAAATCACTCCATGATTTTTTGGTAAAAAAACAAAAAAAATCAATATCCTCCCACTTTGTTGGAGGGAAGTCCTCTAAATTTAGAGATTCGTTGGTCTTTACATCTTGTAGAAGTGAATCCAATAGTGTCTAATCATGTTCCTCAAAATTTTGTGGTTTTATGCACATGACTGCAATTCCAAACCACAAAATGTAGCAACATTCTCCAATAGAAATTCTTCCCTTGCAAATTTGGCTGCAATAGCTTGAATTTATGTTGGAGATAGTGTAGAGGCCGATGGATTTTTTGGCAGAGAATTAGGGAAGTTGAAGCTGGCTTTGCATCCTCTGAGGCAATACACTACATATTCATAAGCATGAGTGGCTTGTTGCGGGGAATCATACAACCCCAACCAGATCCTGGCAATGGGTTTGGCCATTCTCACCTCTGAAATCCATTCCCCCCATTTCCTCATTTGGACTCATTTTAAATGTCTCTTTGTCTTGTGTATGTTTTTTTGGTGTGAGGTGTGGGTTTCTGCATTGACAAGGTTTTTAGCATCTTTGGTTATAGGGAATGCCAAGATTTGAACTCTAGACGACCTCAAGATATGAAAACATGCAAAACAAAAACATGTAGGGAGTAGTGTAGAGGAGGTGAAGGATGAGATTATGAAGATTGGAACTTTTGATGAGGTGGGAGGTGGGATTTGTTGGGATACCATGGGTAATTTATGTGCACACAGATTCTACTTTTCCCATACAAATATTGTCAACTTGCACAAAACATTGGGTTTATTTCCTTTTATAAGGTTAAGTATGTCTGCTTAGTAAAAATGAGTGGTAATTACATAGTTTATAGGCATTTTTGGAGCCATGACATTTTTCTATTAATTACCAACTTGGTTGATACTATAAAATATAGGCTAGATTATTTATGAATGTTCACAAAAGATAAAATGTATGTGCTAAATGCATAAAGATGGTGTGTATGTTCAAAATGTATGTAGGCTTGGTTCTCATGAGATGTAATTATCCAGTTTTGTAAAACATTGGCTGTTTGGAACAGTTTTTGAAGTAATTGAGTGCTTTATTAAAATAAAGGGTAACATTTTAGGATTCTCTTAAGCTATAGTGAAATAAACCACATATGTATAGTTAAGCTATTTGGTACTTCTATATATTGCTTATTGCATCCATTATCTTCTTTGCATATTGCATTAATATTCAAATGCCCAATTGTGTCTTGAATGGTTGTTAGGTTCTCTCTTACCCTAATTCAACTCCTACAACCTTTGAAAACCAAAATCCAATCCTTTGTTCATATGTTCTAACTCAATCTCCCTTGGACTATGCTTATTACAAGGGTTTCCTACAGGACTGTGTCCCTATTAGACAACTAACAACAATGTTTCAACCAAAGAGAGATTATAAACCACTTCAAACATCCACAATAAACTTACCGACACATTTTAGAAGTTAAGAACTCGCTGATCATATGGATTTTCTCAAAGATCAGTCCTTGTAGTCATGAAACAATAATGCAAGTATAGAAATAGGGCTTGTATACTATCAACTTATGGGGTCTTTTTCTTTCAATAATTATCATTAATAACTTATCTCTTGGTTATTCACATCAAGAAATTTCTATCATAATGATCTTACCTCTCTCCCAATGTACATCCATTCCAACATGTACCAAAATAAGGGTTATAGACTATGTAACAAAGTCGATCCTTTTGTGAACTATGAATAGAATCTCACTACCTCTCTTGTATTCAAATAAAAAATCTTCCCTCTACAAGAACCACACATTCATCTCTCAATCATCACATCATCACATAGTTGATTGATGTCTTAAAGATGAAGGATTACCTCATTCTATGATAGAGACAACAGTCTACAAGGCCTTAAGGATTCAATGGTCCATTTTACTCTCAGTCTCACCTTGTTACTTATATTATCACAACTCTTTGAAGGTTTTTACTTTCTCAACCATTATAGTGATGTTTGACACACTAAACTCCACCTCTAACCTATAACCAAACATTCCAATATCTTCCTTTTATGACTGTTATTACATAAATACGTAATGGCATGTTTTAAATATTTTAAATGAGGTATCCAAAAAAAATTACTATCCAAACTTCTATAATGCATACACCATACCTAAGACTCTAACTTTTTACTTAAAATATAAAAGGGATGATTAATATTTCATTGACTAAATTTTGATTGCAAAACACTAATTTTTATAGTTGATGCATTCACATGAACATGAGAAAGGCCAACAACAATTAGAAAATTAAAGTATGTGTAAAAAAAATTCTTTCAAAATATTAATGATCAATTATTTTTTATGAGAGCAAAATAATGGTTCATCCTTTCATATAAATCATTTTAAAGGTGAAGCCATTCATGTATAATTATATAAATGAATTTATTTTAGTAACTAACATTTTTTAAGAAGGAATAAAAAAATTATATTATTTTTAGTACATCTATATATAATATAACAATAATTTTAGAAGGGTAAAATAATATGTCATCTTTGTCAATATTATAATATAGAAGAGTTCAAAATGAATTATAAAACAACATTTAAAAAAAAAAGTTAAATGTGATATTCAATTATTTACATTCTTCAAACATCAAAAATAGACTTTGAATATAATTATAAAATATAACTTAAATTTAAAATTATTTAGATATAATTATAATATATTAAGAATTTATAAAAAAAATCTTTCAAAACTACAATTATGATTGTAAAAAAATAAAAAATGTATTCTCCAAACAAAATGTCATAATATTATTAAAAAAAAACCCATTATATAACAAACATAACCATTAACTTATATTGATGATATCTTAAAAAAATTGTCTATATATTTATGATCCTTTCATTAAAAAACTTCTAAAATATTTTCTATAAATGGTGGATGAAATAGATCTATTACATAAACCTCATTCAAGACCTGAAAGTTGACAAATATATGAATACACCTATAAAAGTATTATTAATAGAAAAGCCCCCTAAATTTATCCCATATTATTCATAAAATATAAAATATGACCCATGATTCTAACTAAGCGTGTAAATTAGATGGGCAATGCCAATTTTCGCCACATGCTCTAAAATTCCAATTTCGAACAAATTCCACCTCACCTCGTCAAAACTTTGAATCTTCACAAACTCGCCCTGCAATTACTCTATATCACTCCCTGCCCATTTTGTTTTGCAAGTCTTCATTTCCCAAGCTCGTCCCGAGTTCAAAACTCGGCATTCCCTGCTACCGATTATGGTTAAAACCTCGTCAAAGCAGAAACCCCACACCACACACCAAAACTGCTTACACAAGTCAGAGGGACATTTCAAAGGAGTTTGAGTGAGGAAATGGGGCAAATGGGTTTCGGAAGTGAGAATGCTCTATTCCATTGCCAGAATTTGGTTGTGTTCATATGATTCCCCACAATAGGCCGCTCCTGCATATGACTGTGCAGTGTTTTGCCTCAACTTTCTGACTGTCTGCCGCAAATTCCCTCAGCCTCTTCCCTATCTCCCGCACAAATTAAAGCTGTTACAGCCAAGTTTGCCAAGGAATAATTTCGGCTAGAGAACGGCACCGCATGTTGTGGTTCGGAGACGCAGTCGTGTGTACACAGCCACCAAATTTTAGAGGAGCAAGATTGGATGTTGTTAGATTCACTTCTACAAGATGTAAATAGCAGTGAATCTCCAAATTTAGAGGACATTCCTCCACTAGACTTAAGGATATTGATTTTCTTTTCCAAAGCCAGACTGACGTAAGACCAGTGGGATTTCCAAATTAATCAATATCAGCCAGAATCCATCAAGAGAAGCAGAGAGTGTTTATGGCTAAAACAAAGTAAGTATTTTTTATTTTTATATAATTTGAAATTAATATTGGATTTTTGTTATAAAAGAGAAGATGGACAAATGTAACGCTTTTCGCAAAATTTTGTCAGGCCTTTGAATGTGATACGTTTGCAAGAAAAATAAAAATTGGTTAACGAAATTAACGATTCACCTGTAAAATTTTTGATTAATGTGGATTGACTTGAGAATTGGTAGCTGAATCCTTGCCGTAACCTCACTTCTATGAAAGAAAAAAATAAAACTTAAATATATGCGGCTTTAGTCCATATATTAAGTGAATTTTTCTTTTTGAAAAAATTGTGTAAAGATTTTATGGCTCGATATTGAGTTATATTTTGTGATCTATCATCAAAATGTTGTATTTATTATCCATTCGACGATGATACATTCAAATGAGTTTTAGTTTGGTCTTCAGTATTTTTCACAATAACCTGTTATTAATATCCAACAAAATTTGTGTCATTCCTAGATACAATGTGTGTAGCTTCGTTAGTCTTCTCGCATGCGACAAAATGAACCATTTGGAGAATCTATTTACAATCATAAAGATATAATCATGGCTTCTATGCATTCTAATAAATCTTAAAATAAAGTCCATGCTTATTGTTCCCATGGTCTCTTTAGAATAGGCAACATCTTAGTTGATACAACCCTGCATTTTGACTTCTTTCTTTTATCACTAGAAAATTCTACATTAATACACATAATTTCACACATCCATATCCATATTAGAGGAAAAGTAATTCTCAAATCGTTGCATAAATGTTTTGTCATTACCAAAATGACTAGCTAGTCTTCCTTTATGCTTCTCTTTGATCAATTTTTTGTGCATAGAACCTCTGGGTATACACAATTCTTTTATTTTGAACAACAGTCTTTTTTGTAGGGCACAATATAACCAAGATGTTTTGTCCATGCTCAATGGCCTTGCACATGATTTCCATCCATCCTTGAAATCCTCATATTATATGTGTAATTGATTCATAGAATCAAATCCCACTACTTCCACTTGCATCTCGCTCAACAAGAGACACCTTCTACTCGATGCATATACAACACTACTAAAATTTTCACTTCTATGCTTCAACACAAACGGATAACTTTGTAGGAATTCAAGCCCTTCATATTTATTTAATTTAACTCACCTTGAATATTGATGAATTGTAGTGTTTGATGGTCTATGTATAATAGAAAATCCTTATGCAGTAAGTAGTTCTCTCACTACTTGAGTGCTTTCACTACAACGTAGAACTCATGATCATAAAATAAATATTTTATCTTTACATCATTCAATTTCTCATTGAAGTAAGCAATGTGCCTAGCTTCTTAACTCAACATAACTCCTATTATTGCCTACTCACATCACAATCTACCTAAAATGCCTTGTTGAAATTAGGGAGCACTAACATTGGCCATTAAATCACCTTCCTCTTCAAAATTTGAAGCTATAATCTACTTCTATTGTCCAAAATAACTATTTTCTTTCACTTTTCAATGCTTCTATGATAGGTCTACACATCCCACTAAAGTTGAAAATGAATTGATGGTAAAATCTTGCCAAGTGAGTCAATGCAACAAGATGATGGGCCAAAAAGTGGAAACACCAAAAACAAGATTTTTATATGAGGGCATGTAAAGTGAAATGAATATCCATTTTGAAGGAAAATGGGTATCCATTATTTTGAATAGGCTCAAATATCCTAACCAAAATGGATATCAATGAGCTTTGGATATGTGTCATATATTTAGAAAAGGGTATGTGCACGGAGTTAGGGTATAATTTTATGGACATACCCAACAACATGTACACATTATAACATAATATATATGCATTACCAAAATTTGTAAAAATACATACGCATTATAGGAATGTGTATGTGTTCCTATAAATAAATGTAACACGTACACGTTACGTAAACTAAAAAATAAAAAAGAACCCTGAATTGTCATTTCTACTCTTTTCTTGGCATTCATGTTTTGTTACTTGGCATTCATGTTTTGCCCTCTATCTCTTCCTTTTTTTTCAGCTTGCATTTTACCCTCTAGCTCGCATGAAAATCATTGCTTTTACTCTTGTATTCGTGAGATCGACAATGCCACTGCAAAGAAGAGGTAAGTTTTGTAGATTAAATCAATTTTTTTGATTTTTTTGTGAATGTTTTGCATAGTTTGATTTGTAATTTTTCTCCAACAGGTCAGTATGCTCCATCTAACCCTCATCCCTACCCTCCTAACCCTCTGTGCTACCCTCCTAACCCTCCACCTAACCTTCCTAACTCTCTGTCTAACCCTCCTATAGTTCCACTAGATCCCCTAGGTAGTCAGAAGGATATAGTTGCTCACATAGTGGAGAATAAAATTGAAATAAAGCAGATAATCAGGGGAATGAGGGAGCCCACTTCCATGAACACCTGCTACACCTATTTGGCCAATACCCTATAGTTAGTATTAGGTCAAGTTGACTCGATAACGCATCAAATTAATAGATAGAGGTCATATAGGGATAGTTATAGGGCTTACTATGTTGACAAATTGTTACCATATGAGGTGAAAAAGAAAAAAAATAACAAAAGATCAAATTTATGCCTTATTTATCAATCCATCCACTAATTCCCCATTTCTCGTAATGACCAAATTTTTCTCAATCTACCAAAGCCAACATAATTTGATTAAAGTCATTTTTTGGGAGCAATGGTGGATGGTGTTTGACTATCCACCTTGTAATAACCATGAGGTCCCTTTGTACTTTTTGAGAAAACTCTATTACGAGTTTTTCCTCAAAAAAATTCCAAACTACTTTGATTATGGTGAGTTTCAAGGCCAAGGGAAAGGCTCCATACAAGATCGACCAGGTACACGTCTTGCACCTAATTGGCCTACAAAGATCCCTACCTAAAAGCACTTCATTTAGAGATTCTCTCTGTGATGAAAGAGGTTGTGGAGATAGACATTTTGCATGCGTTTGGTGCACTTAATGATACACTCATTCATCATATGAGTAGAATTTTAGAGAGAGATGTTTGAGATACTCCAACAAGTGGCCATACCAAACCCCACCCACATAGATGGTGTGGTGTTATATGCACTAGACCTTTAGATGATGACGGTGGCGCTTCAGGTGGCTTAGAGGATATGGTCTTGACTAATGAGTTGTTGGCACATACATTTTGTTTAGATACATTGGGAGTCTCTACACACATGCATGTATCTTTTATATAAATTTCATGTTAAATTTTTAAGTTATATTTGCAAATTAAAAAGGTAAAAATTAATTTACACATTTAAATTGAATAATATATATGTATTTTTTTTGTGTTTCAGCAGGAGACGTTGCCTTCAACATCATAACTAGGTAGTGGACCAACCCCTACTACATATATCTATGTCAGTAAGACACCATATACATTTACAAAGGTAAAATTTCAAGTGAATCTTATATACTCTAGATGTACATTCATACATATTAATTTCATCATTGGTAGATTTTCTGTAAGAAAACATAAAATACCGAAGACAATTTTGTTGGAATTTTTATTGTTTGATGTATTAACATGGATTGGTACAGTGTTAGAAACCCATCCTCCTCAACTTTTTCACTTTTATTTCAACTCTCTAACTATGTTTTCAATAAACAAAATAACAATTTCCATCCAAACATGTTTTCTTATAAAAGAACTATCCATCTGGTCTTTCATAAAAATATTTGGATTAAATTCCCTAGCTGATTTTGGTGGAACTTCTATGCCACACTCCTGTAAAATGTTGTTAGTATGCAAAGTATAATGCATATGGAAAAAAAAATCATAGTGCATTGAAAATTCAACATGTTTCCTACAACAACAAGTGGTGTGTGTATGATTTATTTTTACATAAAAAAAAAATTGTCCATCTCAAAAAATATTCGACTAATAGCAATTTGTGGATGTTTTTCCAAAAACAAAGAGTGCAATTATGTTTGAGTCATATCCAAAAAATGTTTCAGATGCAGTTTAGGATTATGAGAACCAACTCTTCTTTTCACTACATCTCCTTCATTGTGTGAAACTCTTATATTATATGTCTAAAATTGTATAAGTCTTTCAAAGCATTGGTTATAGCCTTGTCCTTTGGTGGAAGTCTACTAGAGAATGCCTAGAGCTCTTTCATATTGGGTTTATTAAGTCTTTCACATCTTGCAATTGCTTTCATTAATATTTTTCTATTTATATCAAATATTCAACTTGTTTTTGAAATCAACCATTTTTTCCTTGTTTCAGCGCTTACTGCACAAATTATCATTATACATCAAGTACCATTACAATATTTATTGCATGATTTTGAGCCTATAATATGATACGCATCAAGTTGATTTTCAAAATTTTTATTATTTTGATTATCCATGTCAGATGTTCTTAGTCCTAATGTGAACACTATAGGTCTCATCTTAACTAATTTCATCAATGAAACAAACAATTGATATCTTTGACTATCATACTACAATCTATCAGAAAGAAACTATCCAAAAAAAATTGAGCTAGTCGTCTTGAATGGCAGTCAGACATTTTTTTATGCATTGGTTTCAAAATATTTTCATTAACTTCAACTATGTACTTATCTTTTGTACACACAATTCTTGTTGGTGTTGTTATTAGTGGAATCTGTTCAAAGGGTGTTTCAAAATGATTATCTATTTCCATAAAAATTTCTTTATTGTTTGTTTCTTCATTATATGTTTCCATGGAATTTTCTTCATTGTTAATTTCATCATTATTTGAGTTCATTTAATTTTCTTCATTGTGATTGGTTAAATTATCATGCATGGGCTCTTCATCAACAAGATCAAAAACTTTAAACTTTGAATGTGAATTTCCAACATCATCTGATTTTTTTATGGTCAATTTAATTAATTATTGTGAATTTCATCATAATTCAATTCATTATTATTAGTTTCATCATTAATCAATTCATTATTTTCAATTTACTCATTATCTAAGGCATTATCTCATCAAGGTTAGTGTTTATACCTTGTCTGAAATGAAATGCTTGCATTCATACCTTGATTTTTTTCTCAACTCTTCTAATTGCTTTGGTGTTTTGTTCTTCAAAATTTTCCTCTTCCCTGAACATGAACCAAATCCCATTTTGACAAAAGCAACCAAGAATGTACTTCAAAATGTGGGGTCTGAAAACAAACTACAAAAATAGTACGTAGAGAATACATAGAGTACATAAGGAATATCTGTGGGGATAACAATCTCGATTCAAGATAAAAATAGACGTTGAAAAGTAAGTTTTTATATTTATTTCAAGGAACATGTATACATTATAGAAATGCGTACATGTTCCTATAATATGTAGGTGTTCCTTAAAGTATAGACATATACTACAAAAAAACAAACATAAAGATGCATATTCAATGAATAAAATCCCCTATAACACTATAATATGATGCAATAAGACTCAATAAGACTATAATATGATGCATAAATCCCTAATATGATGTAATAAAACTATCATGTATTTCAATAAGTCTATCATATGATGCATTAAGGATCAATACGATACAATAATGCTACCATATGATGCAATAAGACTCTCATATGATGTAATAAGATTATCATACTATGCAATAAATCTCCAATATAATCAAATAAGTCTCAATATCATGCATAAATATCCAATACATGATGCAATAAGACTCTTGATAAGACTATGAAGCAATAAGACTAACATATGATGCAATAAGGCTTAATATGTTTAGAAAAAATGAGTTAAGTTTTCCCAAAATCCCATCATAGGTCCTTACAAAACTAGGTGAACAATAGGTTCACAAATTGGCACTAATCACATTCATGAATTTATGCATTGACATTAGGGGTTGTGTTTGTTATAAAATTAGGATTTATGATTACGGGTTTGTTATAATGGGTTTGTACATGTGTATATGTCATGAAATTAGGGATTAGGAGAAATGTACATGTTCAAGTGATAAAATTAGGGTTTATGATCAACATGTCACAAAATGTGACTTGAGTTAGCCCCTTTAATCACATCTTAGACTCTAATTTAGGTTTAATGGGTTGAAATTGGCCATATTTGCATTCGTATTTGCATTTTTATTAAATTAGGGTCATTTAAGCCATACATGTTACATCTAGATTATATAATTGACTGGGCCATAAATTTGGTTTAGGGGCTCAATTTTACCCAAATCACATCCCTAATTGAACCAATATACTAATTGGTTCAATTTAGGATAGATAGAGTCATACTTAATTTTATCCCAAATCACATATCATGCTCTTATAGTTATATCAAGAAGGGGTTCAAATTGTCCTCCCATGCCTCCTCAATTGAATTACCCCTATAATTGAACCTTGTTATGTCATGTGTGTACCTCATACACCTAAAAGTGTTAAAGCTATCAAAGATTCATCAATTCCTAGAAGTGTTAAATACCTATCATATCCCTATGAGGTCTGATCTAATTAGATACATCACCATGTTTATATCTTGTACACACATATAATTATGTTAGAGATATAACTGTCACTAGTCCTAGAAGCATCAAATTTGTCATAGCCTTAGGACACCCTATCTAATCAAATATATGCACATGCATAAGTCTAGTACACCTGGATAAGTGTTAGAGATGTCAGATATGCACATCTTTGATACCTAAACATGTCCCATCACCTACAACCAATCTAACTAAGGCCTATTCAAAAATTTATCTTACATACATATAAGCCAATAATGTTTAAAGATCGACATCAATCCAATCAACTCATGTATAGTAAATAGTTCATATGATGTGATCCTCTGACTTGTCATTATTGTATGAAAATTGTCATGTAGATCCCTTTAAGGTTCCATCTGAATTGAAGAAGCACCGAACGTTATCAGTTTTTTATGTATGCATTCAAATTATTTAGATCCCTTTTCCTTGAATTAACTTTAGATCCCAAAGTACATTCATATTAAGTCCTCCACATAGGAGAGAACATAATTTAGCAATATAATCCTCAACCTCAAATCCCAAGCCAGAATAAGAATTCTAATATATACTACTTTCTTACAGTCCACATCATAAGGTTTAAGCTCATTACAATGAAATATAAACAAGATGATTGAATATATATGTACAAAATATATAACCTTGAAACCTTTGATGAGAGGGGGCACACTAGTATTCAATTATGATCAACCATTTATATGAGGTGAACATTTCATCATCCACATGAAAAATTATTGGGTCCCTCTACTCAACATCATCCTAGGATTTTAGGCAAGTAGGATAATATCATTAAAGAAAGGCAAGTAGGATTTTAGGCAAGTAAGGTAGTAAGGTATATCCTTTCCCTACTAGGGGAAAGGTCCCAATAGCTATGCATGTTCCAATTATCGAACAAGGATTTTTTTAACATGTGTTCTATTAACAAAACATATTGGTGTATATAAATGATAAAGTACACTAAAATTTGAACATGTAATATCTAATACTTGTTCAACATTTATTTTATAAAATTAAAAGTAAGCAATCACATCTTGATAAGTAAGATTCAAGTATTGATACTCTAATGCACAATGATTGGTACTCTAAAGGTTAAGTTTTGATCATAGGTTTAGAAAATGTATTTTATGACCTCTCATGATAAAATCAATTATATTTTAAAAAATATAATGTGTTAGACCTATAAACCTTAATTACAAGTAGTTAAGATGACATATTGAAATGGGTAAAAAATTTGAAGTCTAATGCGATGTTATGATACCTTAATTCACTATCCAAAGCTAAGATGCATGGCTGATGGGACCTTTTCCCTATAAAAAACATGAAATTTGTTTTTTTTGTGTTATTTCAAAACAACACATGCACATTATATAATTCATACATGTTATTTGAATTTGAATTAAAAACCAATCCTCTAGGCTCAAAAATGGTTTGGATTTCTGAATGAGAGGCTTGTGACTGTGCATCTATAGTCGAGACCAAGAGTTTTGATAAAAACAAACAAATTTCAACTTCGATCACCAAATACGCTATGAATTTCAACATCAAAATTCAAAAAATTATTAGCATCAAGATGAGCACGCTGTCCTCTTTTCAAATATACAATTTTTATAATTTTTAGACTATTTTAAGGGTTTAAACTATATTTATTTCTAACTACACCTTTTTTAAGCCATTACATGCTACACACATATATTCCTATTCATGTTTATGTAATTTTTTTCATTGATCCAAATGCAAAAAAAAATTATATGGTAACAAACTAGGCCTAATTCATAGCTATCCATTTTTTTATCAGTTTTCAAGATCTACTTAATTGTAAAGTTAATAAAAAAATATTCATTGAAAAATATTTAAAAAAATTGTAACACACTAGAATATCTTATAAAAATATTTAACAAAGGGTTTCAAACAATATATAACGAGCTCAGAAAATGGTGGGTCGCACGGCCATCTATCTATTATGTTTTCTTGAAAAAAAATAGGAAGTCCTATTTAAATGTTATATGTTTGACCTATTTATACTTAATTATTTTTCAATATAAAATAGGTATTTAGAAACTAGACTCAAAATGCTACAATTTATGTTTTAATACCATCTTCAAATTTTGAGTGTAGCCATCCCAAATTATCTACAGAAGTTCACATTTCTAAAATTTTAGAAAAATCATGTCCACAGGTAGGTCCTTTTTTGTCACCCAAATGTGTGCACTTACCTAAAAATAGAAATTTAATAATACTTTATATTTATTTTAATAAATATAATAAATTAGGGTCACTCTAGGTCTTCTGAAATTGGTTTGAGCATTGTAGGAGTTATGGTTTAGAAGATAGTTTTTTAAAATCCATTCGAGTGATTACTTAGTCATTTTGAGGATTTCAATATTTATTATAAGGTTCTATGGGTGTAAATTTTATACATGGCATCTATTTTGGGCAGACCAATGGTCATTTTTTAGGTCTTTGGGCCATCTAGATAGATTGTTGATGTTCGTAGGAGTTCTCGATATGTTTAAAATGAATTTTAAAAACCTTGCATTTCTCAAAGATAGTGAGAGCTAAGAAGATATTGACACCCAAATTCATAGACACATTAATTAAATGCATCTTAGTTAAAAAATTGGTGTTTAGTTATAATGTTGTAAAAAATAAATTTAGTTAATGTGACTTGATTAACCATAATTTAATACCTCATAGCACCATTTATTATTTTATTGTGATAAAAAGTCATTTTAATTTTTTTGACTGAATTCAACTCCAATTGCATGCAATAGATTATAAATTTGTACGTAATCAAGGCTGAATGTATTTGAGTTATATGAAATGATTACATTTAATCAAAAAATAGCAATAAATGGTGTTAATCACCTTCTTATATCTGAAAGCAACTAATTGATGCATAATTTAGTTAATTTTCTCAAACAATGACCATTTGTCACGATATAATGAATAATGATGCTCCTATATGGCCATTGTTGCCTAAATCTACTGATTGTGCACCTAATCTAACCTATGTGAATTTATTATTTTCACTAAGGAGTGACATTGAGGTGTCACTAAGGGATGTTATTATTATTATCATATTTAAAGATAATTTAGTGATTTAGGGCTCATTTTTTGACCAAATAATGTAATTAAGGGATCATATTTCCATAATTAAGTCTTTCCTTGAACACTGAGAGGATATTGACACACTAATTCACATATACACTAATTGAGTGTATCTTAAGTAAAAATTTGATGTTTATATATAATATTTTATAAGATAAACTTAGGTAAGGATACTTGATTAACCTTGATTTAGTACTTGAGAGTACCATATGTCATTTTATCGTGATCGAATGTTGTGATTTGAGAATTTTTGACTGAATTAAGCCCCAATTACATGCAGTTGAATATAAATTTGTACCTAATCAGGGTCTAACCTATTCAATTTTTATCAAATAATGACATTTGATCACAAAATAAAAACAAATGGTGCTAATCACCTTCTTCTATCTGAAAGCAGCGAATCAAAACATAATTTAGTTAAGTTTTCTCAAATTATGATGTTTGGTCATGATATAATAACAAATGGTGCTCATATAGGACCAATTTTACCTAAATATACATAAGTTCTTCTAATCACACCTAATATAACCTATGTGACTTTATTATTATCACTAAGGGATGACGTTGGGGTGTCACTAAGGGGTGACATTATTGTCATCAAAGATAACTTAGTGATTATGTACTCATTTTCTCTTAATTGAGTCTCTAATTAAACCAATTATTCGTTTGGTTTAATGAGGGATGTAACCTGGGGTTCAATTGAATCCCATGAACCTAATTGTGACTACATGATGTGATTTTGAACTCAATATATTCTAATTGAATCTTTGATCGAACCAATTATTCATTTGATTTAATGATAGATGTAATTTAAAACAATCGAACTCTATCCACCTAATTACGACTATATAATATGATTTAATATATTTTTAATCCATATTACTTTGTCAAATGACATGTCATCATTACTTTATTATTCATATTCAATTTTCACCATCCTTTTAAAGATTAGATTTACAATTTGTAAATAAAAAAGCCCGTTAATTGTGAAAATGTCAAGATTAAGAAGACCTTACTTCCCGTGGTTTTTAAAATTTGACATCGGATTTTGCGATGGCCGGTGATGTGATGTTCATAAAAACATCATCATTGGAAATGGAATGTTACTTTTTATAGTTTTTCCCATTTGCACGATATAAACACCCATATGTCTACTTTGAGTTCGATCTCAGTTTTGATTGAATTTTATCCAAGATTATCTTAGAGCTTGATAAATGTCAGGAACCTAGAACAATAAATATACTCTGATACCAACTGTTAGGTGACCCCTTATCCAGTGGAAGCACAATTGATTACTTTCTTATAAGCAATTAAACACGAAATTATACCAGAATGATAAAGTAGCTAGAAACTTGAGACAACAAAGAATTTGAGAGACAATACACACTCTTGTATTAAATATTACTAGAAGAAAATACAATAAGGAAGATGCCACTTCTTCCTCCACCTCAAAGGCTCGCCACACCTCAAGACCTTCTTCCCTCTCTCTCTTGCTCAACCACAACCAACTCAACAACCTGAGTTGTTATCCCCTCCTTGAATGCTTCAGCTGATCTCCTTGACCTTACACCTGTAGATCTCCTTGACCTTGCTCCTTGCTTCAATGCTTTTACTTGCCTTCTTAATTAATTACAATACATGCCTTATGGGTCTTTAAATAGGATCCCATGCTTACAAAAATAGAACTCTAACTACAGTAATTAGACACGCAGTTCGTGACTATAATTAGTCATTTGACATGCAAACACTTGCTTCACTTAACTGACTGTTCGTCAACAGCAGTTCTAGAACACACAGGTGACCGACGCCGGTCCCTGCTTGTCTGGTGTTGTCGACGTCGGCCGACTTCCTACCATTGCCGGTTTCCTTCTGCACTGCATCTGACTGACGTCGGTCATGCTGCCAACATCGGTGTTTCTGGTTCTTTAGCATCCTCTTCTTTGTGTCTGCAAACAGTTGAAGCTTTTAGCTCCACACCCTAACAATCTCCCACTTGGAGATAAATAGCTGCTACTGTACCTGTACCTGTACACCATCTATTTTGTTCCTTACGCTATGTATCCCTCTTTAACATCACTCTTGAAGACCAACCACCACTAAACCTGTGATGCAATACCTGTCACTTATGCCAAAAGAATTTTGCTGCTCCCAAATTCTCCATGACATACTTCTGAACCAACTCTACCCTTAACTCAGAAAACTCCCTATATATGAAACCCTGCAACAAGTAACACAATACAATAATAGGATAATGTAGCTAATATTATCCAACCTGGTAAAGATAAAATACAATGGTCAAACCTCCATTGTCCTGCAGCCTACTCAAGACCATATACCATAGCCTTCTGTCTCATGTGTCCATCCACTCTCTTCTCTAAAATGGGAATCCATCCCTCTATCCAGTGCTTCCTTCCAGCTGACAACTCTACCAATAAATACCTGTTTGGTTCTTCTCCAAGGACTCATACTCCTCATCCATGCCAAGCTCCCACTATTTCTGGATTCTACCTGCATTGCTTCTTCCATCTTCCTAGTTCGTGACTATCAGCAAGCAATATAAAGAAGGTAAACAATGAATATGAGGTTCACATACCTTTTCTGACCTCCATATGGGTGTTTGAGACTTATTGATCCACCCAACATTCGTTCCAGTGACCGATCTCGGCCAACTCCCAGTCTACTCCCGATTGATGTCGGTTCCCTGCACTGACCCTGACTGCCGACGTCGTTTCTCTGGCTGACGCCGGTGTCCCTCCTGCCGACGCTGGTCCTTATGACCGACATCAGACTTTTCCTGCCCGACCTACCGACCCTGCTGGTCTGCACATGACTGATGTCAGTATCTGGCTGACCAACGTCGGTCCCATGTGACTGACATCAGCGTCTGTGTGTTCCTGTAAGTGATGAAATTTTCATCTGCGAGCTCTTCTTGGATCAAACCTCTGTCCATGCTGCCCTGCTCAGATTTATTCAGCCCCTGTGACTGATCTCTGCCCTTCCTCTCCTCCAAAAACACCAAGGCTTCTTTGTTCCTGTCAAAAGCATCAAATTTCCTTTTTCTGCAATGAACTGTATCTATGCTTTCCAAATTTAAACACATACCTTTTGATTCAAGAACTTCCATTCCCTTCCTATTCATGTGACCAAGCCTATTAGGCCACATCTTCGAATCTACACTAGAAGTAGAATCAATAATACAAGTAGATAGATAAAGAGTACCTACTTTCTTACCTCTCGCTAAAACAAGTGCTCCCTTGGTAACCTTCCAAGAATCCATTGTGAGGGTTATTGTGCATCCCTCATCACCCAACCTTCCTATAGAAATTAGACTCTGCTTCAGAATTGGAACATGCATGACCTCTTTCAACACCCATGTGTTGTCAATCTGCAATCTCAGCTGCACTTTCCCTTTGCCAACTATCTGACAAGGCATACCATCCCCTAAATAAAGCACTCCAAAGTCTCCCTTTTCATACTCATAGAACAAATCTCTATTTGGGGATGCATGAAAAGATGAACCAGAATCTAAAATCCATGATCCTACCTGACTATCCAAAGAAAGTATGAGAGCGTTCTGTATCACAATATTTGCATCCTTTGCTTCTTCAATACCTGCATGTTGATTCTCTTTATCTCTCAACCAACACTCCTTCTTTGTATGTCCTTTCTTTCCACAAAACTAGCAGGTAATACCTTTGGACTCGGATCTCCTTCCCGACCTTGATTTCCCTTGCTCAATCTTCTCCCTTTGCCTTCCCCTGCTTTCTACACTTAGAGCATTCCCTGATGATTCACCTGTGCTTCTCTTGCGTATTTCCTCATTCAAGATCACACTCACAACATCATCAACTTTTAAGATTTTAGAAGCAGATGCAGAATTACTTACTGCCATAACCAAACTGTCTCAAATTTCAGGTAAAGAACATAAAATCAAGAGAGCCTTTACCTCATCATCAAAAATAATATTGACTGAAGCTAGTTGGTTTACCAAACCATGGAAATCACTGAGATGAGTATGTACCGATCCACCTTCCTGCATTTGCAAAGTAAATAGCTGCTTCATAAGATATACCTTATTAGAAGCTGAGGGCTTTTCGTATACATTCGCCAAGGACTTTATCAACTCTTTCGTTGTCTTGCACTGTGATAAGCTGGAAATCACAGACGATGCAAGGCTCAACCTTATGGAACCGAGAGCCTTCCGATCAAGAACACTCCATTCTTCATCCTTCATATCTGTGGGCTTGCATGCAACCCCACCCAACGGTAAGTACAAATCCTTCTGATATAGATAGTCCTCAATCTGCATCCTCCAATGTTGATAATTCTTGCCGTTAAACTTCTCCATTTGTAGCTTACTTTCTTCTACCATTGCTGAACTCCCACTCAATCAGAAAACCCTGTGAATGACCTGTAATCAAAAACAATACCCTGCTTCCTACAAATCGTAGCTCTGATACCACTTGTCAGGAACCTAGAACAATAGATATACTCAATTGTTAGGTGACCCCTTATCCAGTGGAAGCACAATTGATTACTTTCTTATAAGCAATTAAACACAGAATTGTACCAGAATGATAAAGTAACTAGAAACTTGAGACAGCAAAGAATTTGAGAGACAATACACACTCTTGTATTAAATATTACTAGAAGTAAATACAATAAGGAAGATGCCACTTCTTCCTCCACCTCAAAGGCTCGCCACACCTCAAGACCTTCTTCCCTCTCTCTCTTGCTCAACCACAACCAACTCAACAACTTGAGTTGTTATCCCCTCCTTGAATGCTTCAGCTGATCTCCTTGACCTTGCTCCTTGCTTCAATGCTTTTACTTGCCTTCTTAATTAATTATAATACATGCCTTATGGGTCTTTAAATAGGATCCCATGCTTACAAAAATAGAACTCTAACTACAATAATTAGACACGCAACTCATGACTATAATTAGTCATTTGACATGCAAACACTCACTTCACTTAACTGACTGTTCGTCAACAACAGTTCTTGAACACACAGGCGACCGACACCTGTCCCTGCTTGTCTGGTGCTGCCAACGTCGGCCGACTTCCTACCATTGCTGGTTTCCTTCTGCACTGCATCTGACCGACGTCGGTCATGCTGCCAACGCCGGTGTTTCTGGTTCTTCAGCATCCTCTTCTTTGTGTCTGTAAACAGTTGAAGCTTTTAGCTCCACACCCTAACAATAAATCTGATATTATTCCTACCCTAATTCAAAAAAATAAATGAAAACAATATATAAACCCTCCCCCCAACCAAAAAAATGCATATTTTTTAAATTTTTTTAAAATATATAAAATTACATAATCTAAGGGGCACTGTTTGCTAGGATTAAATAAAATTTGTAACAGCCCCTTTTATAAATAAGCATCATTTACAACACCCTTAAAGTCAAACCCCATCATGTCAATTATTAAAAAGAGAAACCCCAATTGTTAAATGGAGAACCGATGCTCCCAATGGTAGGGTGAATGTAAGTAATATGTTAAAAAAATTTAAATATTAAGGTGTATTAATATATAAATATTTATATTAGATTCGTCATATAATTTTGTTTTTTTTGAAGGGTTATATATTTATTAGTATTTTTATTAATTTATTCATATTTTTTATTGATTGATAGTAAATGACCTTAATCTAATTACATGTTAATTTTATGATAGAAAAATATCTCAAACAAGAATAAAAAGTTTCTTGATTCTTCAAGAAAAAAAGATAAATTTAAGATTGGATGGAAACAAAATATTTATATTTTAATAAAAAATATATAAATAAATTGAATGAATTCTAGATTTTTTCCTTTTCACATTATAGATTTAAGTAAATACGAAAATGGTGGAGAAATAAATACGAACATGTAAAAATGCTTCGACCATTGATAAATTAGACATTCTTTTTTCTTTACTTTAATTTAATCTATCTGTTAAAAAAACAATGCATAAATACTTAATTGTAGATTTATAGAAGAAATAATTTTAACCCCACTTTAATAACCATTAAATGATAAACATTTCAAATTACATTAAATCAACAAAAATATGCTTAAATAACATCTATACAATATTCTAACAATTATGTATCAAATTTTATAACTATATTTATAATTATTAAAATAATATATATTTTAAACTTTTTCATTAATTAACCCCAAATACATAAATAAATAAATAAATTCCTATAGCCAGGGACTAACTAGGCTACTACATCCCAAAGGTGCGGAGACATTCATGATGTTAAAGACCCCATAAAATATTAACGCCTCGACAGACTCCCAATTTCCCAAACAAACTTCACTCCTGCCATTGAATATTCAAAATGTTTCTTTAAAAAACCCCAATGTTTTGCACCTGTTGAATACAATTTGTGTGTACACCAATTGCCCGTTGTGTCCCAACAAATGACATTTTCTATAAATAAACAACAACACTCTGAGCTAATTTTGCATCTTCATCCATTCCAATTTCAAACAAATTCCCCCTCACCTCGTCAAAAGCTCGAATCTTCACAAATTCACCCTGCAACCACTCTACTAGTCTACACTACCCTTCTCCCTGCCTTGTTTGCAAGGCTTTGCCATTCCCTGCTACCGAATATGGTTAAAACCTCGTCAAAGTAGAAACCCCACTCCACACACCAAAATAGCTTACATAAGTCAGAGCGACATTTCAAAGGAGTCTGAATGAGGAAATGGGGGAAATGGGTTTCGAAAGTGAGAATGCCCAATTCCACTGCCAGAATTTGGTTGGGTTCGTATGATTCCCCACAACAAGTTGCTTGTGCATATGACTGTGTAGTGTTTTGCCTCAGAAGACGCAAAGCCAACTTCAAATTTCCCAACTCTCTACCAAAAATTATGTCAGCCTCTTCACTATCTACCGCACAAATTCAAGCTGTTGCATCCAAATTTGCCAGGGAAGAATTCTCGCTAGAGAACGGTGCCACATTTTGTGGTTCAGAATCGCAGTCATGTGCAGACAGCCACCAAATTTTAGAGGAGCAGGATTGGACGCTATTGGATTCACTTCTACAAGATGTAAATGGCAGCGAGCCTCCAAAAATAGAGGACTTTCCTCTACTAGACTTGGAGGATGTTGATTTTCTTTTACTGACAGAAAAAGAGTGCAGGCTACACTTGTCATAGTGAAGAGTGTAAGTTGCGCTAAAAGGGATGTAATTTTTTGTTTTGGTAAAGTTGGGCTTTATAAAGTGAGTATAAATCCACAGTCATACTTCACTTGAAATCCATGACTGTTGACCCCATCTCACCTTTTGTGCATGAAGCGTTAAACAATAATTATCTAGTATTCATTTTTTTTTAAAAATCAAAATATTTTTTCCCCTAACTAGTGTTCGTTTAGATTTTTTTTCCAACAAAGATAAATAAGATGCTTATGAAGATAAAGTTCAATTGTGGTTGCCTTTTCTTTCAGGGGTTCGAGTATGTCATTTTCATATGTTCTTATCCCTGATGTAATTTTTCTAGGTGTCAATATTTGGTACCATTAACGAGCATGACATTTCAATAAAATATCCCTGCATCTATGTGGTGGTTGATGTCTGCACACCAAATGTGTGTGCCAAAAACTCATCACTCATAAGTATATTATCCAAGCCCTCTGAACCACCTGCATTATCATCATCATAAGCTCCAGTGCATATAGCTCCACAAGATCTGCAAGGGTGGGGTCGGGTATGCACGCTCTCTAGCATTGGTCTATGAGATCATACTCATTTACTAAATAAGTGTATTAGTGAGTGAACTAAGTTCATGTAGAGTGTCGATCTGTGTGCCATGTTAAACTATAGAGGGGATCTTGGGTTCAAGTGGCTTTTAGATATGGATGCTTGTAGGTCGATTAGATACACGATGTACCCATGGTTGATCCTATGCAGAGCCTTTCTTTTAGACCTGAAACTCACTAAAATCAAAATAGTTCATAATCTCATTGTGGAAAAACTCATTAAACAGTTTCCTCAAGAAATACAATGGGACCTCGTAGTTGTTACATGGTGGATAATAAAAAACCATCCACCATCAGTCCCAAAAATTGGTTGTGATTAAATTATGTTGGTAACAATGGATTGGAAAATGCTTAGCAGTTACTGGAAATGGTGTATTGGTGGCTAGGTCAATGAATAAGGTGCAAATAGAAGATTTTGATATGTCTTTATTCTTGACCTCATGTGCTGACAATTTTTTAGTATAATGAGCCCTACAACTATCCCAATATGAAGCCCATTTGTCAATTTGACTTGATATAGAGTCAATTTGATGTAATAATGTCTATAGGGAATTAAGTAGATAGGGGTGGTGGGTGTTGGTCAGGGGATTAAGGGAATTGAGTTATTTGATGGAAAGAAGATGGAACAATGTGCATTTCATGTATCCAAAGGTGTCCCAAAAAGATGGTGTAAGGCAACTCAAAATCCACCACGTGAATTAATGTTTTGTGAGTGACTAGACCCACCATGAAATGAAGATAAATAATTATTGTTGATTGTCATTTGGCATCATCATAAGCCTTGATAGTAATGATTTTAGATGTTAGCACTCATATAGAATATGGATAATTGCTTAATAAAATTTATATCATTAATTAACCCCAGAAACATTCTCTACAAGTATTCATTTTTTTTATGATTTGTTATAAATACCTCAATATACAAGCGGTTATTATGATTAGGTCCAAGTGGAGGCATGTTTTGTGGATTAAACGTGAGATTTTGGGTGTATGAGAGATGGCCACTGAGCACTTAGAATTAAATAGTATAAATATCCATGGGAACTCTTGACTCATGCAGAGTATTATTAATGATGTCTCAATAGATGAAAGATGATTTGAGAAGATCCATTATAGATATTTGAGCTATGGTATTCTCAAGTTTCTAGAGAAGATCCTTGATTTTGATGATGGTATGACTTTGGACAAGGGGCATTCAGGAGACTTGGCCCTTATTTTAATGTTGGTGACTTGATGTCTATTTTGATCAAAGTGACCAATATTTGAGTCATGGTTGTAAGGGGTTCTCCTATAATCAACGTGATTAGTGTGGAAGGTTTGACCTTGGTCATGATTTTATTATTTATTTTTTTATCGTGCTTGGGAAATTGATCCTGATCTATACCAAGTTGTTGATTCTTGTAAAAAGGTGCATCTCCTTCAATTTCAATTTTACCTTGATCAATTAAGTCTTGAATATAATTACTGAGTTATATGCACCTTGATCAATTATTAAGTCTTGCCTCCCCATCCATTGTATTTCTCTTTCCCACTCAGGGTTATCTCAGTTTCGCCATCCTTTAGTGATGGCTCGAGGCCAAAGATCAGGGTGAATCATCATATCAATCATCAACCAGTCTCTCTTCATAAAATAATATGAGATCAGAGGAAACAAACTGCAATAAGTTAGTCTAAAGCAATAAGGGTTAATTTCTTTGATTAAGGTGGGATGTGTTGAATTTGAAATAGAACTTGATATGGCAACCCATTAATGTAGTTGAACAAAACTAAAAATACTAATATCAAGCATTACAAAAGGGCAATGAAAGAGGAAATGACTATTTTTTACAAATAATTATTTATAATTATCATGAATGAAAATATAACATACTTGATGTGTATTTAAGGACACAATGGGTGCAAGGGAAAATGATGAGTTGTTGAAAGCATTTTAATAATATGGAACATGTTACCTCTTGATTTGAAAGAGCTGATATGCTTCTTTTGTTTCAAGTAAATTTTCCCTTCTACCTTCTAAAGTATTCTTTTCCTCTCCAACTTCTACTTCCCTTTCTCATATAACTTTCCTGTATTCCCCTCTCCATAAATCCTTCCTTTTTCTTTCCTTAATACATTTTTTTCCTCCTTTTCCATGAGAAGGGTGTAAGTAACATGAATAGACATAGGAAATTCATTAGGAGAGTGTTGTTTGAAAATATGATTTTTAGAGTGTGAGAGATAATTCCACACTACTAGATATGTTCACAGTACACAGATGTTTGTGTAACATGGACTTATCTTAAAAGGACAAAGGCTTATAAAATTAAAGTGATAATAAAGTGTCTATTGAATAGGGATGACATAGAGAAGTCTAGAAGATGTTTTTAGTAATTACAAAATTTTGGAGGATTTCTTAGATATTTTTAGGTATCAGAATGATGGATTGATGAAACAAGGTAAAGATGTTAAAGATAATAATTTTTAAACATTTATTGATTAAATTTTGATTTTTACAGATAAAAACCGTAATAAAACTCTATAAAAAAATACACATAATAATTTTTTTTTCAGTTTAAAAAAAACAAATTAAAACACATCAAAAACAAATTGTAAAAACCCCAAAGGAAAACAATGGGTAGAAACCCTAAATCTTATAAATTTTAGAAAATACCTACCAAAAATGACAAGTAGTAACTTTAAAATAATAACAAATTTTTAAATGTATGGAAATAAAATAAACTAGTAACATAGTTTTTCGTCATATTTATTAAATTATCTTGATTTATGTGTTTTAGATTTAAAATTTATGTGTAATAAAATTAATTTTTTAAATGATAGGCATATACAAATAAGCAAACACTTGCTTATAGTGCATTTTTTTCTAAAAATGGTGTTAAAAAGTGTGGGTTGTGGTAGAATCAGTGTTCATGAAGCCAATACACAAAATACAAAGAAGTATTATTGCACTTCATAGTAACACACCTATCGTGTGCCTTGATTATCAAATACATATCACAAGTCATATGTATATCACATTTTTGAGGTGCTTTGATGATCTTGAAGTGTCAGGATTCCTAAGACCACATGTTGTATTTCACCTACTTTAAGAGAGCCAAGGAAGTAAAGAATTGATATTATTTAATCATATTTGTTGGGTTTTTTAATTTATTTTCTTTAATTAATGGGTTTTCTAATTAATTTAGTTTTTTCCTAATAAAGGGTCTAGTTTGGTGTTAAAACCTTCCCCCACCTTGCAGAAATAGTCAGAGCTGGAGAGGATTAAATTGAATTTTGATGGAGTAGAAAATGGAAACCTGGGTCCAGTTGGAGGTGGAGGAATTTTTAGAGTGGAGAAGAGACAACTACATTTTATTTTATATCGATATTATGTTTGGGATACTAATAATATATCTAAAGTGAAATCTTTATTCAAAGGGTTGAAAATCATAGATGCACGAGTGTGGATAGGATTGGCAATAGAAAGAGATTCATAGGTAATCCTCAAAGTAACAAAAATCAATGGTTGGGTTGTTTAGAGACTAGGTATGGTAGTGGAGGGAAAAAATTAAAATTGAATAACTTGGGAGAGGTAATATGAATCCATATTAATAGATATAAAAATCAAGTTGTGGATTGGGATGTCTATTAAGGGGTTGGCATTCAATTCTCATTGGATAGCTTTGAAAAAATATGGTACCCCACCTTATTTAATATAATTTGTAAGTTAATAGTGTATGATATGGTTAACATGTCTATGCATAGGTTCCTATAGTGGAATACTTAAGTTTCCTATTAATCTCTCTCATTTAACCTACTTGTGTATTTATAACCTGTGTTAATTTCCATACTTGAGTGTAATCATAAAATTTATTGTTTGGGTAAAATGAGTTGATTTAGCCCACTCATATATTGGTTAGGAAGGGGATATTTTGTCAAGCATTTGTTTATATGCATTGTACCTCCCTCCACATGAACCATCCCCTCTAGATATTGTAGTCTTTGACTTACTCTACCAATGCAACTAAATTGCATTGGTGGATATCTAATGGAGAGAGTTTAGATGGACTATGGATGGTGCATAATTTAGATGGAAAACTGTAAAGATAGGTGTCACTCAGGTAGGTATTTGTACCTTTAATGATTTGGTTTTAAATTCATAGGCTACTCATGAATTATGATACTTATTTCTTAATTTGATGAACTCTATTCTAATTTTCCTCTTCACTTTTTATCTGAAAGGGGGTAGGTTCCTTTTATCCCACATCTCTACATAATGTTAGGGGTGAAGGATGAAAAGAGAGATTTCATTAAAAAAATAATACATTTTCTACTAATGTGAGCTATCTCCTTACCCATCTTGTATAGTTTTGCATGAATAATGGGTGTCAAAGTTTGGTCTACTAGACAAGATTTATCTTCTTGTGGCCCTTGGGAAATGATTGAACTATTTAGGGAAAGGTAGACAATGGGTTAGAATTGAAATGAAAGTATCCCTCTTTGTAGAGGTGGGTTAAGATATTAATGATAGTGGTAGCACATGGAGATAATTTTTAAGAGGATGATCTAGTATAGGGGCTCAATAGCTTATTATTTGACCCATGACTTACTATTGTTAGATTAAATATGTTTGGTTTGGCCATGAATCTCAATGATGCAAACATGCTTACCAATGTTATTGCTTCCTTCTCTCTACATGAGGATATTGTGGATGCAGATTATACTAAGGGCTTTTATTTTAGAGTGGATGTACTTCATCAACATCACTTTAGCTTAGATGGGTTTGGGGATATCATTCATGGTCAAGGAGATATTGTGGAATGCTTTGGAATCCATTTGTATAATGTGGACATTTTCTTACCTCTGAAATGTTTCCCTACTCCTCTTTCATCTTTACAAGATTCAAAGAACATGACTGAAACTCTTAAGGGTTGTGGGCATGAATTTTGGGGTGTGGATTCAATTCTAGTTGATGATTAGTTCTATGATCTTTTTGATAAATATGTATATATAGGGTGGCTAGAAGGCCTTGTGTAATTCTCCTTGCCACCTCATTATAATACAAGAAAACATTACTCTTACTAATGAATTGTATATCTTTCTCTAGTAATACAAGATAACCTATTTTATTATATGAATTACATAAATACTAAGAACCATTGGTGGATTTCATGGTTGGAATCTCAATTGGTTGGAACACTTATAGGCACATCGAATCTCCACAATAGTGTTATTTGTATTAGCTCCTTCACATATAGTTCTCATAATTTTTTGGGATGACTTTTCAATTTATGTTTTTATAGTCTAGCTCCTACCCTTAGTTTTTTTATAAAATAAATATATATTTTTAATTTATTAAATTTTTTTACTAAGTATAACTAAGAGTAGGTTGTTGATCCCAAAATTTAAAATTAAAAACAAATATGTCGAACATTCACAGTGGTTATAATTTTAATGGTATATAAGTTCCAAATATTTGTACCAAATATAGGTAGAAATATCTAACTAAAAAGATATCAAGACTTTAATTGCATCATAAATTACCATATTCAAAGAGAGGGATAGAGTATCATCCATCCACATGTAGCACCATCGAAAATAAGATCCATTAGCTTGAAGTAAAAACATAATGCAAAATGTTTTGATATGTTTTATTGATTAACAATGACATATATATACAAGGAAATCAGTTCATAACTATATAGTGGTTATAAAAACATATCATCTAACCGATCACCTAACTATTATGCTAGCTAATCACTTATTAGTGCTATAATAGATCACTGAACTTTCTAACTAAGCTAACTACGCTAATCACCAAGCTAGCTTAACAAATCATTATGCTTAACAATGTAATAGATATCAGGGTTTTCCAACATTCCCCCCTTTTTTACATTGTTTCTACAAACATAATTTTAACTGATAGTGGTCCCCCCTTTATTACAAACACTGTAAAATATTTACACTCTCTGCGTATCCTACTCACTTTCTAAGGTGGCATGCCATCTTTTTGGCTTCAAGGTCTTGGTGTTACCTTGGTTCTTCCATGCAGGATTACCAAAAACCTAGAAGCGATAGGAACACTTCTCTCTGCTAATACCTTCGGTGGTTTTTTGGATTACGAGGATTTCCACAAACCCATATGGTTTTCTGCTGCAGGTTGACCATGACCCTGAAGGGTTGCAGGAGGTTTCTACTTCACTTCGATAGTTTCTCGGATTACCACAATCCCTTTTCCAAGAACCAAGTGGTACTTTAGTGCTTTTGCTCCCCACAACTTTATTTTTCAGGAGGTACCAAACTAGAAAATAATGATTAGTAGCTTATTGAAAAACACATTGCAAAACATAAAATAAACACACCAAAATTTGTCACCATAGCAATGGTACGACTCCATCATAGGTGACTCACAAGAGGACACCAGTTGTCCTCCAGCCTCCGTGTATTCTCTAGCCTCCAGTAAATGAAGCTGCTTCACTCATCAAAATGGATTTGAACATCAACTATACTATGCCATTTTTGAGGACCAAACTCTCTCAATGACACATATGACTCAAGACGTCAGGTTCACTCGATAATACATCCGTACAAGAGATTTTTGACATTTTAAACAATATCCACAATAGACCCAAAACAAAATATTGACACATACTTTTGACTATGACTCTATCTCTTGATTTTGACACTTTTACAATTTTTGACGATAATAAAAAAACACACTGAAAAGACAAACAACCTTTTACAAGAAACGACATTATTTTGACACTTTGATTTTTTAAAATTTGACAACTAAATAAAACCAAAAGCATTAATAAACATTTCTTAAAATAATAGACTATTATAATAACAACTTAGACTCGACAAAACAACTCAAAACTTATTTTAATAACTATTTGAAAAAAAAAAAATTATTCGACTAAAAAGTAATTGACGTGTCATTACCTATCAACTTATCTAAAACATAACGAAGACTTATATATATCCAGTTGATAATAAAATAATAATACTAAATAACTCGTAACATTGAAAGAAATGTGGCTAGGCGCAGTGCTTTAAGATGCACAACAAGAACGATAAAACGATCGCCGAGGTGAGTCTGAATCACAAATGATCATGCTCAGGTAAAACTCGGTGGAACGACGTGATGGTGAATGGAGGAATGCATCTAGCAAAGGAGACCACTTCGAATAGGTGCTTTTCGACTCTAAAATTTGCTAGTGCAAGAGTCGAATTGATGAAATTAACAAGGGGTTCCTCAACCAATTTGGATGATGACCAGGTCTAATGGAAGATGCATGGAATGTTAAATTACATATCTAAAAGAATATCAGTCTTCAGATAGGACTTAAGAGACTACACTCAAGCCGAGAATATCTATCTGAGTTGGACCTTTGTTTCATGAGCATCATGCACTTTCACTAAAAAAAACCTCAAACTCTATAGACCAAACATGCTTAAAGCATGCTAGACTCTCATACATCGGGGCAAAAGAACACAACATTGCCCCTTTGAATTCCTCACAAACCCATCCTACAATCAATGAATAAACTTCCAAATGCTCCTTATTGTGACTGTTCTGCTGACTGTTCTCCGCCTTGATACCAATGAAGTAAAAATAGAATCTAAAATGCTTAGATGTGTTTTATTGATTAATAATGACATATATATACAAGGAAATTAGTTCATAACTATATAACGGTTATAGAACCGTATCATCTAACTGATCACCTAACTATTATGCTAACTAATCACTAACCAGTGTTATAATAGATCGTTGAACTGTCTAATTAAGCTAACTACGGTAATCACTAAACTAGCATAACAGATCATTATGCTTAACAATGTAATAGATATCAGGATTTTCCAACATATCTTTCCCAAGAGAAATGTCACCTAAGCTAGAATCTTTGTATACTTCTGCTTATGACCGTCAACTCAAAATGCAGCATCGACATTTATTATCCATGATTGAAAATTGTTTCTTGCCAATGAGTAGATTATTTCGAGAGCTTCTCAAATTTGAGTGAAAAGTGATCCATATACACTAAATGATAAAGAACCCTAGCAAACTTCAAGAGATACTATGAGATATTCATATACCTTAATGTAGAAGTGTGTACAATTTGTTAAAGGATTATTTTTTTATCTATGCACATGCCCAAAGTATATACATTGAAATACAATAAATTAGAATCCAGGTCATTTTCCTAATCCGATACTCTCCAGCCAATCCCAAAAAAACTATACCATTTTTTGACAATATAAATCATCATTATCATGATCAAGCAATGGTAAATATATGCATAATGGCCCAAATCATGATGACTGATATAATTTTGAAAGGCCCATACCAACGTCCAAGATTTTATTTATAGCCTAGGAATGTGTAAGGAACCTTGAAAGGAAAATTTATTCATACATAGGCAAAATGGGTTAAGTAAATTACACATGTTAAGACATCTTAAAAAACCATAAGTGAACATTATTAACCCTTATAAATGCAATCATTTGCGAGCGAAAGAATAAAACCCTCTAGGTTTGCTCAGGGAACCCAAAAACATCTACCCTTTGTGTAGGAAAATGATTTATCTTATAGGAAAGAATCAAAGTCAACAAAAATAATGATATTTTAGTTGAAGAAAAGATTCAGGTCGTGTGTGTAGAGTGGATACATTATTATTAGCTACAAGAATCACAATATAATAATGAGATAAATCAAACTATATAACAAAATATATTTCTAAAAAACATAAGCTTTTTCAAGAATAATACTTTTCGAGTTCTCTATTAGTGACTATGAAAATCATGTTTTCTTACTTTACTTCCTTACCAAAAACCATAAGTATTTCCTCTTCATTTAATGATTCATATACATTCCCATGAAACTCACCATCCTCATCATACGAGCAACACCATTGAGGATTGAATACACAATATTCAAGTAAAACTATGCCCAGTGTTTATGCTAAAAATTCCTTGTCCTTGGTAATCTTTCTTAGACCACCAAGGATTAAATGCTAGTGGTCTTGACCTTCTATCCAAATCAAGTGAAGCAACACCTTCGAATCCCTATGTTCTTCATGTAAGGTATAGTTTTTGGATGCATTAGAGAGCATACTTACATAGCTTAGTGATTGTGCAACCTTAAAGGCATTCCTATGATCTAATGAATACTTTGGATCTAACATGAGGTATTTCATAAGCTTTGTAATGTATTTTCTCTCCAATGCATTAATTTTTGTTTCTTCAATCCATATTATTTTGATCCATATCCTCATGAAAGTCATTATAATCACTTGTTTAATATACTTTATAATTTTTTAATGATGAACTCACTCGATTAGCGTTTAGCCATCTACTATCCAATCCTAGTGCAGGGCTTGGAGGAAAATCCCTCCTCACTCTTGGCCACCTTTAAACTTTAAACCGTTAGGAATAAAATACAAATTAATGTGGAACAATTTCATAGAATTATAATAACAAGATCTATGAACAGAGACACATAAAGAACAAAATCTAAAATACACAACAAGAAGACATGATTTAATGTGGTTCACCTAATGCAGGCTACATACACTAATAAACACTTGATCAAATCTTATTACAAGACAAAAAGAGTAATATTCACTCTTATATCAATCTTCTCATAATTACAATGCAAAAATATTATTTGGAGATGTGATAAACAGACTCTCTCGAATTCACACTTGAATTCACCCACTCCGTTCACCTTCTCAAACTAATTTCTTATATTTTCACCTATTGTATGTCCATCTATATATAGTTACATCAATAGGTAACTGACATAATGGTTTTACAAAACAATGGATACCAAAACCATGGGCTAAGTCAACCCATAATGGTTTCCCATTAATCAGTTATATCATAAGACATGTATGTTTGAGGCATGTAGTGGGCATTAGAGCATAGGGATTATAATTTATATTTAAGGGATTAGGGATTAGGCTTTATATTTAATGGTGTATATAATGTCTTATCGTTCTATGACATGTGAACCTTAATCTTACTACAAAGGATGTTAATTGGGACTAAATCAATTGGAAAATAGGGAAAGTTTATGGTTTACAATGTAGGGTATATTGTTTAGGGCTTAGGTTTTAATGTATATATGGTTTAGGGTACATAAGGTCAATCAAAAAGATAATTGAGGATAATTTGAATCAGTTGGGCCCCTTTGTAATTATAGAATGTGTTTTTTGGTTATCATTATACTCCATGTCATCATGCAAATTGAGTGAATTAGTCAAATGGGGTAATCAATCTTGTGATTTAGGCCAAACTAATCCTTGTGAACTTAATTCTTAGTCTACATGATGTTAATTTGGGTTAAAATTATTGGTTCAAGGTTTAAAGAGTTTATATTTATCGTTTATAGTTTAGGTATTGAGAACTTTAGGGATTATGGATTAGGGTATATAAAGTACAATTGTGATGGCTATTGGGGTAAATTTGAGATCCTTGAAGCTATATATGTCAATAAAGAATGTGATTTTGGGTTCAATTAGCCCACACATCATTATAGATTGAGCCAATTAATTCAAATATGGTAATGAGTGATGTGATTTTGACCAATTTCATCCTTGTGAGCCTAATTCTTACTATATATAAAGAATGTTAACTGGGGCTAAATTTATTTGTTTAGGGTTTAGGGTCTATCATTTAAAGGTTTTGGGGTTTAGGGCTTATGGCTTAGGGTTTAAGGTAAATGGTACAAGGTTTAGTGATTAAGTTAAATGGTACAGGGTTTAAGGTTTAAGATACTAGATATAGGGTCCAATCACTAAGATAAATGAAGAGATTTTGAGATGCTTGTTCACCTATTTGTGACAATTAACTTCATGTTTGCATTTTTTTATAAAAGTAAGGTCAGTTAAGCCATACATGTTATACAATTTATTGAGCCTTAAATTTGGTTTAGGGGCTCAATTTCACCTAAATCACAACCCTAATTAAACAAATTGAATAATTGGATCAATTCGTGATAGAATCAAACTTAATTTAACCCCAAATCATATTTTTCTATTGAAAGGGTTCAAATTGGCCTCAAATGCCTCCTTAATTAAATAAATCAACTCTTTGGTTAATTATATATGACATGACATTAGGGTTGATTTCACTCCAAATCACATTGAATATATAATTTAAAATATGTTTATATGGCTCATTCTGATCCTAAATACTTACATAATTGAAATAATTGACATTTACATTCATTAGCTGATGATGTCAATTTTATTGAACTCAAAACCACATTCTATACATGTAGAACTTGCATATAAATAAATAATGTTTCTTTGCTTCAATCAATATAATGAAATTGGAGCTAATCAACACCTAAATCACATTTTATATTCATACAATTATGTTGAAAGGACTCGAAATAACCCTAATTTACTTCAAATGCATAGTTAGATTGGTACTTTGAAGGCTAAGTTTTTTCCATAGGTTTAAAAAATGTATTTTATGACATCTAGTGATAAAATAAGTTATATCATAAAATTTAGAATGAGTTACACCTTAAAACCAAGTAATTACAAGTAGTCAAGTCAACATATTAAAATGCCCATAAATATTTTGAAGTCTAATGTGATATCACAACACTTTAATTCACTATCTAAGGTTAGGGACCTTTCCCGTATCACATGGAATAACACCACTATTAGGGAGCTCAAAAACATATACAAAATTTGAGGTAAAGAGCAAATTTGGGTTTTTGGGTGTTAGGAATATATAATGCGATTGTGTTAGTAATGGGATCGTATTATTAACTAATATGGTTGCATTATTAATGTGGTTAATAATGTGATCATGATAATACCACGATTGTGTTATTAATGCTATCATACTATTTAAATTTGAATTAAAAAACCATGTTTTTTTTCTCGAGAAATGGCTTGGATTTCTAAGCCAAAATCTTGGACCTGTCAATCTATAGTTAAGTTCAAGAGTTCTGATAAAAAAACAACAAAATTCAACTTTGATCTACAAATGTACTATGAAGTTCAATCTTAAAATTCAAAAACTTAATACCACCATGACAAGGATGCTCTTCTCTTTTCAAAAATATGATTTTTATAAATTTTGACTAATTCAATGTTTCAAACTATTATGATTTCTAACTATACCTTTCTTATGTGACTACATGTCACAAATATACATGCCTATACATGTTAATGTATTTTTCTTTTATCCAAGTGAAAAAAAAGTTATATGGTCACAAACTAGGTCTAATTATACACACATTACAAAAAACTAATTTTCATTTTTTTAAGGTATTTAGGCACATCACACGGATGACTATCCATATTTTTTTTAGTTTTTTAGATCTATTTACTTGAATATTTCATAAAAATAAAAGTATTTATTGAAAAAATATAAGACACAAACTAGAATATCTTATCTAAAGTTTTACCAAATGTTTTCAAAGAATATTAAACGTTGCTTAAAAAATGATGCATAACATGGCCATCTATCTACTCTATTTTCTTAAAAAAAATAGTTCTTTTTTAAATTTTAGGTGTTTGATCTAGTTATACTTAACCATTTTTTAAAAACTTAGTTTTTTGGAAACTAGACTAGAAATGCTACATTTCATGTTCTTACACCATCTTCAAATTTGGAGTGTAGATAATTTGAGATATCTACACTCCATAATTTGAAATATCTACACCATAATTTTATTTACCCGTTAAAAACTATCATTTCTCTTTATTTTATAATTAAAAAAAATAAAAAAAATTGATTGTGTGTTAATCAATAAAATCTGATTCACTGGTAGATTCAACAATAATTCCAAGATAAAACTAAATAATTCTAAAAGTATCACTCTGAAATTAATAATATCAATTTATACATAGTTTATAATATGTTTACATAAATAAATTGTATTGACATTTAAAATAAAACTACATAAATTAATTATTTTAAAATATATTATATCAGCGTATGTACTTCATTGCATTGACACATTATTTCTATCTTTCAAAATAAAATGAAATAAAAGTAATATTAATAAATTTCCATTTAATTGGATTACCAATATTTTACATTTATGATTGAAAACAATTTCAAAATAATTCATAACTAGAAACAATTTCCATCTAAAATTTGCATAGCTCTTTACATTAATATTTTTAATTTATATCAGCGCATACACTTTATTACATTTATAAGCATTTCACTCTTCACGTACGACTTTCCACAGTTATATTCAATCATCACACTTTTCATAATTATATCCAGTTTCAATCATTTAAGATCTAGCCGTTCATATTTTCATTTAGGAACTTTCAATATACTCTAATTATATTAGTGGTCATTAAACTGTTAATGCCTTCAACCTTAGAATTTTCCACCTTAAATTATACTTCTTGGCTTTATATCGGATCAATGCATTTAAGATATCTGTACTAGGAAGTATTACAACTATGAATATCTACTGTTCCTTAATTTGTCTTAGAAAGGTATTCGATATACTTTCCTTATATCAGTGGGTTTTTTAAACTTTAATGTCTTATTCATCTCCTGTGCTTAAAATTTGGATAGAAATTTTTATCTTGAATGAGTTTTGGATTATTTTTCACTCTGAATGAGATCCCTCCTTAAGGACCTTTCCGCTTTTTAATTAAATAAACAACAAATGCAGCAATACACAAAATGATTAAATAAACAAGAAATGTTGCAATACAAACAATTCATAACGCTAAACACACAATGATTAAATTTGACAGTTGATTTTGTATATCCATTTGTTAAGAAAGGATTGCTTAGATTTGTGTGTAACCGATTATCAAAGAATGGATGGCTCAGATTATTAAATTCCACAGAACAGTCGACATCAGGAGAAACAACAACATTAAGGGACGCTTTGCAGATACAAGGCAGTGACTGGACCGTGAGAAGGCGGATGCCATCGGTGGCGGCATCCTGCTTGAAGTAGTTACAGGCGGTCTGGCGATCCTTGCAGCGTTCAGACGCGAGTTGAGGCTTGAACGGCAGGGCAGCAGGCGGGCGCTGGATTTGGCACATTGCCTACCACATAGGCAGCGCACGGCGCCATTACACCCACCACATCTTGGCAGGCCACTGCGCCTTCCACGGTTTCTTCTCTTACTGCAAAATTCACAAACACAAAAACAATCACAGCTGCAATTTTCACATCCATTGTTCCCTCCTTCTCTTCTTCCGCTTTTTCAACTGACTATGCAGAGAATAACAGGGGAATGCAAATCATAGCAAGCTTCTACAAGTATCTTGATATTTATAACTCGTCAGTCAACATATAAGACTGTGTTTTTGATAAATCTTCAAATCAAGCAGCCTACACCATGCAGGCAAATATAACATTGAATGATAGAACATACCCGTTTTGTATAAATCCATCATCCCTCTGTCGCATCATTTATGTTCAGTTTTGATCTAAGTAAAATGGTTTATAACAATAAAAAAACTAGTCAATCAGATTCAAACAAATATTATCATTTTATCCAATCCATTAAAAATTTTGTTATTTCACTTTATACATGCTTTATATATTTTTTTGGTACGCTAATTGATGAAATGTGATTTATCACCAAACTTGACAATAATTTTGAAGTAAAGCCAAATGATTCCTAATATATCCCTCTGGAACTAAAAAATAAAAAATGTTAAATGTTTAAACAATTTAACTTTTAATAAACTTAACATTTAAGAATGTCATGTGACAAGGAGAGGAACTTTCCCCTTCTTTGGTGTGATAATTGTATAATGTAGGGAAATGCACATGTTCCGAGATGAAACTCTTCCTCATTAAAATATTAAAGGGTTGTATTTATTTATTGAAAGCAGGCAATATATCTTTAAAGTGAAAAAACATAGTACATGTCCAATCAAAAAGATAAGTGGTATGAGAGTACATATCAAGCAAATCTATAATAAAAAACAAATCCATATTAATCTAAGAGATTACCAATGTCACAATTATAGGCCAACAAAACTATCAATACAAAAATTACATAACACATGACATCAACAACAATCCTTAAATAACAAGACACAAGATATTAGGTCACTGGGACAACTAGCATTGGAAAGGGAGGAGGATGCAACAAACTTTCAAGTTATGTCCCCAACCACCCCCATATGCATGTCATATATGGGTTCCCAAACATCTTGTTCATTAGATTCTTTAGCAACTTCTTCTATCTGATGGTGAGGAGATGATATAGCTAAATCCAACCTCCACATTTCCCCCACCCATCCCATCCTAAAGGAACAAACCCAAAGTGTCCATAACTAGCCTATGGTGAGGGCCACACTCCATGATCCTACAACAGTGAAAATTGTCAAAGAAGAAGAGGTGGGGTAGAGAATGCAAAGTGACTTTGCGACTTTTGACACCCCCTGCCATAGTCCCTCCACTTTTGTTCCCTTTTCGGAGGGTCCTTGTGCCAATAATCTAAGAAGCCCTGTTGACAGTGCAAGGGGAATTACCCAATTTTTTTTAAGCATGCAGATTTATTCAATCTTTAAAGCCACATGTTCTTCTTATACTTAAATCAATAGCATGACACTTGACAATATAGTAATTTTGTTAGCAATGGAGAAATCTATGTATAGATGTTCTTTATATTAAATACAACAAAATTTATATCTTTACAAAGAAGAAAGAAAATATCAATATGAAAGATGTGCAAATTGGCATAAATCTCTCAAGGAGAAAAGTAGAGTTCCCTAAAAGAACCATGTGCTAAGAGAAAGTTATAGTTTGAAGGGCTAAAAAAATGAGTGAATCCACTTCTAGCCATCATAGGTTATAACACATCAAAAATATTTGTTTTATAGACTCAATTTGACTGTACGCATGGCATTTGAGAGATGGGATCTCCATAAGAAATAATTTGTCACCTACAAGAGTTATTGTGTGAGGTCAACCTCAACACAAATGTATCATTGAGGACAGACGATTGAAAATTGTTTGATTTTGAAACTAATGAAATACTTAACAATTTATCCAAATTCTTTAGAAAGGGCCAAAAAGGCATAGGTAACCCAATAAATTCAATCCAAACCTAAACCTTAAGCTTGGATTTTTTAGAAATGACAAAGTCACGTGTCTAAAGGTGGAAAGACAAGCAAATAACTTCTCACATAACATGGACCATGCTTATGAATGTCAATGAATTGTTTAGGGTTTTCAAATTTGAAAAAGAAAAAGAAAATACTTGGTCAGGTTTGGAATCCCGATGAGCTTAACACCATGGGGTGCTAATTACTTTGCACCTAACTACGAATCATAGATACAACATAGATAAAACCCACAAATTATCTAATACAATTACAAGTTTGGAATTAGTTACAAGCATTATCAAATGTAGATAAATCAAGTAATATATCAGGTAAAGATTCTTGAATGAGTACATTACCTCGTGAATTTTTTTGGAAACAAACTATAACCTTATTTCAATACCATAATTACTTCCTCTAAATTAAACAACATTTAACGCTGCATCCCACTAAATAATAAAATTGCTTAAAAAACAAAAACTAAAACTAAACTCAATAAATATATATAAAATCAACAAAACTCTGAAACACCAAATAAAATAACTACACATTAATGAAAACCTTTAAAAATATGAACATACCAAATTCAACAATATATCTCCCCTATTTCTAAAATAAAATATAATTAATTTTCAATAGCATAGTAACATAACTATTTGTTAATCATATATATTACCTTTTTTTAAATGAATTTATTTACATTGGAGGTGATGTTGAATAAATAATCGTGACAAAAAAATTCTTCGCTCCCAGAATCCTGTGCCTTATGGTATATTCCAAAATTGTAGTCACAGTACTCTTGTTTTAATAGAAAAATAGAGTGAGCTGGCAACGTGTCCTTCATCACAAAGCCCAATTGCCTTTCTCGGCATGCCCCTTTGTTGTCCAATGAACTTAATATCTTATCTCTCAAAAAAATAGCTAACTGTGTTTGTTGACGCAGGTAAATCTTTGTGGCCACAAATTACACGCGCTCTCCCCACATTTTAGATTATTAAAACTACTTACACACAATTCAACGGCATTTTAAGGGAGTCTGAAAGATTAAAGGGTGGAAATGGGTTTCAAAAGTCAGAATGCCCAATTCTAGTGGCAAAAATTTGGTTGGGTTTGTATGTATGATTCCCCTCAACAGGCTACTCATGCTTATGACTGTGCAGTGTATTGGCTCAGAGGACACAAGGCCAATTTCAATTTTCATGACTTTCTGCCAGAAATTTTGTCGACATCTTTGCAATCTCCCGCATAAATTTAAGCTGTTGCAGCCATGTTTGCCAGGGAAGAATTGCGGCAGCCGTGAAGGAAAGATGTGGCATTTTCTTTTTCAGAATCTCAGTCCTATAAAGATATCCACCAAAATTTGGAGGAGCAATACTGTAGATTGTTGGAGTCGCTTCTTGAGGATGTAGAAAAAAGATAGTCTCTAAGCTTAGAGGTTTACCCTGAGGAGAGTTTAGAGGGCATTGATTTTGTTCTGTTAACGGAAGATCAAGGTAGCCTTTTTCTCCTCCAGTCATTAAGACTTGCGGTAATTCTAAATTCATGTATGAAGAAATTTTGACGCAAATATGTGTTGGAAAACGCTGCAATTTTTAATTCTGTAACTTTACATTATTTTTATTTTTTATTTTGACTCAAAATGATTATATTATTAGGCTTTCTGTAATGGTAGCTGTTAATTTGAAATTTGGTTCATTTCATTATTATTTAGTTCTTTTTCCAAGTAAAGTTAAATACAAAAATTGTAATATTTTAATTATATGATGAAGTTTGGAATTTATAAATTGATATAATTAGATGGAGGTTATTTATCACCAATCAATAAAAAAATAGAGGAAGAAATAATCAATTAATATAACAAATAGAAAATTCAAAACAAAAATCCTCTATAGTTAATATCTTTTAGAATATTTATTTAAAATATAAATATTAATTTATTAATAATAGGTTGTTGACCAATAATGATAAGAACTATAAAATAAAATAAAATAAGGGTAGGGGTTAGATCATAAAAATATAAATTAAAAAGTCATCCCAAAAAATGATGAGAACTATATGTGAAGAAGGTAATAATACTGATAACATTATCGTGGAGATTCAATGCTCTTATAAGTGTTCCAAAAAATGAGATATTTTGGATCTTTTTTATAGGGTCTACCAAACAATAAACAATGGATATTCCAACCATGAAATACACCAATAGTTCTTAGTATTGACCAAATTTATATAATAAAAAAAGTGGTTATCTTGTATTAACACAGAAAAATCTATAATTAGTTAGTAAGAGCGATGTTTTCTTGTATTAGAATGAGATGGAAAGGAGAATTACATAGGGCCTTATAACCACCCTATATATACATATTTATAAAAAAAATCATAGAACTAATCATCAACTAGAATTTAATCCACACACAAAAATTCATGGTCATAACCCTCAATAGATTTAGTCATGTTCTCTAAATCCTCTAAAGATAAAAGAGGAGTAGGGAAACATTCCAGAGGTGAGAAAATATCCACATCACACAAATGACTTCTAAAGCATTCCATAATCTCTCCTTGACCCTAAATGATATCCCCAAACCCATTTACGCTGAAATGATGGTGATGAAGTACATCCACTCCAAAAAATAAGACCCTTAGTATAGTCCACATCCATAATATCCTTATGTAGAGAGAAGGAAACATTAACATTGGTAATAATGTTTGCATCGCTGAGATTATTGGCCAAACCAAACACATTTTGTCTAACAATGGTATGTCATGGGTCAAATAATACGCTATTCAACCCCTATACTATATCATCCTCTTTAAAATTATCTCCATGTGCTACCACTCTCATTAATATCTTAACCCACCTCTACAATGGGGAATATTTTAATTTCAATTGTAATCCATTGACATACCTTTCCCCAAGTAGTTCAATCAATTCCCAAGGATCACGAGAAGATCAAGCTTGTCTAGTAAACCCAACTTTGGCACCCATAGTTCATGCATAACTATCTAAGATGGGGGAGGATATAGCTCACATTAGTAGGAAATGTATTAAATTTTTTAAAGAAAGCTCTATTTTCATCCTTCACCTCTAACATTATGCATAGATGCGAGATGAAAGGAACCTACCCCTTTTTGGACAAAAAGTGAAGAGGAAAATGAGAACATAGTTTGTCAAATTAGGAAATGAGTACCAGAATTCATGAGTAACCTATGAATTGAAAACCAAATCATTAAAGTTAGAAATCCCTACCTGAGTGCCACCTATCTTTACAGAGTGTCATCCAATTTATGCACCATCCACAGTCTATCTAAACTTTGTCCATTGCCTATCCACCAATGTAATTTAGTTGCATTGGTAGAATAAGTCAAAGACTACAATATTTAGATGGGATATTTCATGTGGAGGGAGGTCTAACACATATAAATAAATGCTTGACAAAATCTCCCATCACTATCTAATATATGATCAAGGCATATCAAGTCATTTTAACCAAACAATAAATTTCATGATTACATAGAATTATGGAAATCAACACAGGTTAGAAATACACAAGTATGTTGAATGAGATAACTTAATCAGAAACCTAAGTACTCCACTATAGGAACCTATGTGTAGACCCTGTTAACCATATCATGCATTATTAACTTACGAAGAATATTACCTAATGAAAATTGAATGTCAACCTTTTGATAGACATCCCAATCCATAACTTGATTTCAATATCCCTTATTATAGCTCCATCTTACCTCTCCAATATTATTCGATTTCAATTTTTTTTCCTTCACTATCATACCTAGTCTCCAAATAACCAAACCATGGATTTTTGTTGCTTTGACGATTACTTGTGAATCTTCTTCTATCACTAATCATATCCACACTTGTGCATCTGTGATTTTTAACCCTTTCAATAGAGCTTTCGCTTCATCTATATTATTAGTATCCCAACCATAATCTCGATATAGAAAAAAAAAAAAATTCCTTTCTCCACTCTAAAAATTCCTCCACTCCAATCAGACCCAAGTTTCCATTTTCTGCTCCATCAAAATTTAGTTTAATCCATCCCAGAACTAACAGTTTCTACAAGGTGGGAGGAGAAGGTTTTAATACCAAACTAGACCCTTTATTAGGAAAAAACTAAATTAATTTAAAAACCCAATAATTCAAGAAAGTAAATTTAAAAAACCCATTAAATATAATTAGATAATATCAAATTTTTACCTCATTGGCTCCCTTGAAGTAGGTGAAATACCACATGTCGTCTTAGGAATCCCAACACTTCAAGATCATCAAGCATCTCAAGAGTGTCATACACATATGACTTGTGATATACATTTTATAATCAAGGCACACGATGGGTGTGATACTATAAAGTGCAATAATACTCCTTTGTATCTTGTGTAATGGTTTCATGAACACAGATTCTGCCACAATCTACACTTTTTTTAAGATAAAATGCGCTATAAAAATGGGACTACTTATTTTCAAATGACTAACGTTTAAAAAAATAATTTTATTACACACACATATATTTTAAATTTAAGACACGTGAATCAAGGCAATTTAATAAATATGAAGAAAAACTATGCTACTAATTTATTTTATTTCCATACATTTAAAAATTTGTTATTATTTTAAAGTTACTACTTGTCATTTTTGGTAGGGATTTTATAAAATTTATAATTAATATGTTTATTTGTTTTCCTTAAAAAATCATGTTATTTTTTTTAAGATTTAGGGTTTCTAGCCATTGTTTTCCTCTAGGGTTTTTACCAAAAAAAATTGATGAGTTTTTATTTGTTGTTTTTGAAGTGAAACAAAACTTATTATGTGTATTATTTTTCATAGATTTTTGTTAGGGTTTTTATCTATAGAAATTGAAATTTAATCAATAAATATTTGAAAATGATTATCTTTGGCATATTTACTTTGCTTGGATAATTCATCATTCAGATAACTTAAAATATCTAAGAAAGACTCCAAATTTTTGTATTTACTAAGAACATCTTCTAGACTTCTCTATGGCATCCCTATTCAATAGAAATTTTGTTATCACTTCAATTTTAGAAGCCTTTGTCCTTTTCAGACAAGTCCATGCTACACAAACAAGGGTGCACTATGAACATGTCTAGTAGTGTGGACTTATCTCTCACACTCTAAAAATCATATTTTGAAAACAAAACTCTTCCTAATGAATTTCATATGTCTACTCATGCTATCTACACACTTACCATTACTAAAACAAAAGCTTATCTTGATTGAGCTTTTCTTCTCTTTCAAGTGAAGCTAGGTAATATAGAAGAAACCATTTATCATGCTACCCCTTCCTTATATTCTAGTACCTTATTACACAACACTTTGGATCCTCAAATTTCATCTTCTCCTCTTCTAGTTGGCTTTGTGGCTCCTAAAATTCCTCTTTATGAAGGCAAAGGTGATCTTGAACAATATTTGTGTGCCTTCCATACAACTTATCTAGATTATGCAAATAATGATAGATTGTTAAACAAGATCTTTACATGAAGTTTCAAAGATTATGCTCTTAAATGGATATTTTTGCACATGTTCTGAATTAGTTGGGGTCTTTAAGACTCATTAGTTATCCAACCCTTCAACAAAGCACGATATCACAACTAGAAAACCAAGATCAATGCATGTTAGCAATGTAATGTAATGATAATTCAATCTCTATTGTATATGACTTTTTATGCTAGAATGAATGCTTAGTGCAAAAATACATGCTTCAAATTTTCTTAGACTCTTGAATCTTTGTTCTAAGTGATTGAATTGATTGCTATGATATATTCAATATATATCTCTAACATGTTTTAAATGTAATAATATCCTTATATATTTATAGACATCTTAAATTTAAATGAAGACCTCATTAACGTACAAAAAATATACAAATAATAAACATATTCACAAATCATGATCACGTGATATAAAAAACCTAAAACAAATATCAAAATGTACCAACTCTAAAATTATACACTATACATTTTTAAGACCCAAAAACCATACAATTTATATTTTATTAAAAAAATATCAAAAATCTAAACAAAAAGAAAGAGAAAAGACCCAAAAAAAAAAAAAAGGCTATAAATAACAACAATAAAACCTTGATCTAAATTAATAATCAAAAAATTCAAAATTACCATAAAACAATATAAAAATGACCAATACAAAAATACCCTACAACTACATAATTGCATATGATCATATTTTATGTTTTGTAGCCCTACATCAGTGCAATGGCTAGTGTTGGCCATTAAAATTTTAGGAAAATATATTTTGCATTCATAAAATTAATGATCTCAGGTGAGATGGTGCAAAATGATGATCCACGAGAACAACATATACCTAAAATGAAATAGATCGAAGTGGGTCCCTTTGCATTTAAGATGATAAGTCCTAATATTATACTTGATTGATGAGTAAATGAGGATAAGAATATGATTTTAGGTTATAATATTGATGATTACTATAATTATGAAATAAACATAAGATTTGTAATACCTTGTACATAAATACGTATATAAAAAAATCAATATTAATCTCAATTTATATAGGAAACAATAAAAAATTGTAGTGTTTTAACCATAAAAACTCTCCACTTCTCGGGGCATAATTTCCTCACTTAATGTTAATTTGGAAATATCACCGGTCTCCCATCTATTTGGTGCTGAAAAATCACTCCATGATTTTCTGGTTAAAAAACAAAGAAAATCAATATCCTCCCACTCTAGGGGAGGGAAGTCCTCTAAATTTAGAGACTCGCTGGTCTTTACATCTTGTATAAGTGAATCCAATAGTGTCTAATCATGCTCCTCAAAATTTGGTGGTTTTATGCACATGACTATGATTCCAAACCACAAAATGTAGCACCATTCTCCAACAAAAATTCTTCCCTTGTAAATTTGGCTGCAATAGCTTGAATTTATGTGGGAGATAGTGTAGAGGCTGATGGATTTTTTGGCAGAGAATTAGGGAAGTTGAAGCTAGATTTGCATCCTCTGAGGCAATACACTGCATAGTCATAATCATGAGTGGCTTGTTGAGGGGAATCATACAACCCAAACCAAATCCTGGCAATGGATTTGGCCATTCTCACTTCTGAAACCCATTTCCCCCATTTACTCGTTTGGAATCATTTTAAATGTCTCTTTGTCTTGTGTATGTTGTTTTGGTGTGAGGTGTGGGGTTCTACACCGACAAGGTTTTTAGCATCTTTGGTTATAGGGAATGCGAAGATTTGAACTCTAGACGACCTCAAGATATGAAAACTTGCAAAACAAAAACATGTAGGGAGTAGTGTTAAGGAGATGAAGGGTGAGATTATGAAGATTAGAACTTTTGACGAGGTGGGAGGTGGGATTTGTTGGGATACCACAGGCAATTTATGTGCACATATATTCTACTTTTCCCATACAAATATTGTCAACTTGCACAAAACATTTGGTTGATTTTCTGCTATACGGTTAAGTATGTCTGCTTAGAATTTATAGCATGTGGAAAATTGGCAGTAAACCTAATAGTGACAATAGGGGTTAGTTAAAATTGAGTGTGGGAGCAGTGGTTAAATTTGAAGGGCTAGCCTTCATTTCAAGTTGAAGGGTATTTATGCATCTAGACCTTCGGTGATGAAAAGTTGTAAAAATAGTTTCCCTTCAATTGATAAGTGTAAATTTAAATGCCCTTCGATTGACAAGAGTAAAAAAGTATGAAATAAAGAAACTTTGATTTCAATTTGTTGGGGATTCAAAATCGAGAACGATTCAAACACAAAAATAAAATACTTAATAAATTTTTGAAAATGTAACCTACAAAATTTATTCAATGATATTATAGAATTCAACCAAAAGGGTACAAAAATCATAATTCATAACATCTTAACTTTATATAAATCAAACGTACTTCTATTTTTTAATAATGAGCCAAAATAAAACATTTAAATCACAAAACTTGATTGAATAAGATCTAAGTATGCAATATTACACTTACATTATAAACTCAAATACTCATAAACTTCATATCCCGCTAGTTCATTTCAAGATAATCCTTCATATGTCAAGACCTAGTCCATGCACCTCCTGAGGCCATCCATAAGTGAGTATATAATCCCTACCCACCCCAACCATCGATTGGAGATGGAAGTAGGAATACAATAGCCAACTTGGAGGATACAACTACAATAAACAATGTGATGCATAATAGCATCATGTTTTTTAGTTTTACCTATATATGCCACCTTTGGCAGTGCACAACAAACTTCCAAAACTAACCTTGCTCATTACTGTTACATCTGCCCCTGCCACCCAATCTAATAAGAAGCGAATTAGCAGTACCTATTTATAGTCCAATAATAAAACACTATACACATATAAATTTAAATGTTGTATTAATTATTATAAACAATTTTAAATAACATTTAAATATTTAATGTCAAAAATAAAGTAATTTCCAAGTATAAATTTAAATGATAATGCCCTTCTTTTTGAATTATTATTATTATTATATATATATATATATATATATATATATATATATATATATATATATATATATATATATATATATATATATACTTAAAATAATTTATAATCATTAATACAACATTTAAATTTTTACATTTTTTAGTAGTGAACTATGAATAGGTTCTACTAATGCGCTTTTTGTTGAATTAGTATTATAAATATATAAAACTAATATCATTGTAATTACCAATCTCACAATAAATTTAATGAATTTGGTATTAGGCTACAGGTTTAGGTGACCCAATTGTGACATAACTTTAAAACTGGTGTTGCATATTAATTTTACACTGCCACCTTCTTTTCATTCAAGCCAATGCCAATTTATTATAAAACATAACTATCCATACCAGCAGTCAAATAAAAACATAGGACAAAGGACTTAGATAGAAAAAAATAGTAAAAAAAGAGTAGAGAAACTTGAGCCCATCCATTGGTGCGTAATAAGGTATCTCTACCCACCCCAACCATCTATTGGGGATGGAATTAGGAATGCAGTAGCCAACTTAGTGCAGACAACTAAAACAAAAAATGTGATACAAAATAACATCATGCTTTTTGTTTTTACTTATTTACACCACTTTTACTAGTGCACAACAAACTTTAAAAACCAACCTAGCTCATTATATTTACATTAACACCCAATCCAACAAGAAGGGAATTAATAGTCCATGTTTATAGTCTAGTAATAAAACACATAAATGTAAATGTTGTATTAATGATTATAAACAGTCTTAATTTATATTAAAATCAATTTTAATCAACTTTCACTTCACTTAAAGAATGTTGCTCACTAAAAATATGAAGTACATAAGCTTGAATTCTAATTTATTGGAGAACAATTCAATCAAACAAATTAAATATATATTTATTTAACTTATACTACTAATTTCAACATATATTCAAAAATTTCCTTTTGATATTACAACTATTGTGAAGTTTTTGTTTTCATATATTCTTCTATTCCAAAATGTTGTAGTTATGGATCTATTGGTCTAGAGGAAGAGGCCTTCACACCTTTATATGCTTCCATTCATCATAAATAACATTTCAATCAACCTTATTTAGAGTATGAGGTGCACAAAGGGAAAGAAACATTAACATTTATAATATTTTCAAAGAAAGTCTAGATCGATCATCATTTTTTATCATGTTTAACTTTGAAAAACCTCTTTCACATACTGCCATGCTCACTAGAATTAAAAAAATAGCTTAATGTAGTTGCATTAAACATGGAAATCCTTTAAACCATTCAGGTTCACCTCCACAAAGATCTCATGCTCCAAACATATGTTTTTTTTAGTATGATTTATAAATAGTATAAACAAATTCATCCATCTCACCTAAACATTTGATAGTATCTACAATAGGTGAGTTCCTAGCACTAAATGTTTTACATAAACATGTTAACCATCTTTTTATTTAATAGTTTCTATCATCCACCTCATCATAATAATTATGAGGACTAAAAAACTTAGTAGCATTAAATATAGGTAAATATGCAAACCTTGCATCTAGAGAATCAATAACCTTCATTATAAAACATTTTACCAATTCAATGCAATCATCTAGTGTTCTTGATCTTTGTGAGTTAGGCAAGCACTCAAATATCAATAGATGTATATGTATTGTACCTAATCCATCTAAAAACTTAAGAGTTACCCCTTGTGCTCTATTTAAAAAAGATGAAATATGTATTGTACCTACCCCAAATATGTCTCTTTGAAATATCCTATGAAGCATCTCAATAGTAATATATAAGGTAGTGCTAATGTAAGTAATGTCGACTTGTCATTTTGAAACATTGTATTCAACTTATTCAACTAAATAAGTACGTCTTCAAGTAAATGGTTGCAAAATTATACTTGAAAAATTCTTGCCAAATCATACTTTTTCTATCCTCTAAATCTTGATATTTCTACAAAATAGGCATGATTTTGACAAGCCTTTCCATGACCTTTCCTCTAGAGAGCCACCTAATTTGATGAATTTGCAACACCTCTAACTGACTAATTTGAAATGAGTCCATTAGATCTTTAAATGCTCCATGTCTTTTAACAAATTTTCCAAGCCATGAATAAATTTTATTTAGAAATTTGTCAATAAATTGTAGCTCTAAAAAATAAGATGAAGTATCATTTGCTGTTAATATTTATTTATGATGTATGCAATGAATATCTATTAACTAAAGAGCATCCGATGAAGCTTAGTAGATAAGACTTCATGAATACCCCTCATATCAAAAGCCCCATCAGATCCAAAACCAACTAACTTTGTCAATGATAAATTCATCTATGTTAAATTACCTATCACAATATCATACATAGATTGAGTTGTTCCATCTTTTATTTGAAGGAGGTGTATAAGTTTTGTTACACATTTATCTCTTCTTTCATTTTTCAAATATGTAATGTCAACTACAAATGCTATTGTATAGTCTGATTAGTACTTTTATCAACTAAAATTGAGTAAAAAGGACTATGAAAAATCTCATCTTTTAACTTTTTCCAATAAACCTCCTTTGAATCTTGTAGAAACTCTTTTCCAAATGTGGTATTTGTATATATAGAGTATTCATCTATTAGAGGCATGTGTGGAGTGCCTTTATACCTGTTCAAATAGCAAATTGGCTTATAGATTTCTAAAGGTAAATAATGTATGTAAACAAAATACATATTTTCTATAACAGATATGATTCTCTCATTCTCAACATCTTCCACTAGTTCCATATGTTTGGTTATTGGAATACTACTTCATTTGCTTTCTCCCTCCAAAAGTTGGAAATCAAATTTATAAGGCTTTAATTTTCCATGCATTTTAAGAGTGTTGACTTGATGGGTAGTACTCCCATCATTAGAAAATGGAGTCCCTCTCTTATATTTTACGCACTAAAACATTTTATCTTTTCAACACCATTGCAATCTTTTATAGCATAAGCCAATAGAAATCTTGTTTTCCATTTAGACTTGAATGTTTTTTTTATTTGTTTGATGCTTGTTCTTGTTCTTGAATCTGTTCTCCATCTGATTCATATTTTTCTTCATGTAGATGAACATCAAAGTCTTCATTTCTGGATTGGCATTGTTGAATATAATTTTGAGGGATATAAAATGTATCAACAACTAATAGTTATCTTTATCCTTCTTAGGATGACCAATAAAAGCCATTTTCTCACAATTTATACCTACTCAATGTTATTTTTCTAGAAGTGTTGATTGCAAGCTTCTAGATGTTAAGGTTACCAAAGGGTCCAAATTTGAACCCATCATAGCCCATCGAAGGGCTTCTAAAGTTCCAAGTGTCCAAGTTCCAATCCATCCTAGAAGGTTTTAAAAAATTGCATGTAAAAAAGGTGAAATAAAAAAATCATTTGTCAATTAGTAAAGGCTTAATCATTATTAAAATGACAAAGGAAGGGTTGACTTCAAAAATTTATCACACTATACACATAATATAGTATATTGTTTAATTTTTATATCCATTTATAAGACTAATTCTCAGTGAGATTGGTAAATTGGTAATTACAGTGAGTGGTTTTATATTATTTACAATACTAATTTATAATGAGACTTGACATAGGTTGGTCTCATCAAAATTAAACACTATATATATATATATATATATATATATATATATATATATATATATAAACACACACACACACACACACACAACAAATTAGTAATATAAATATATATATAAATAAAACATATATATTTATAGACTACAACTCATTATAAATTAGTATTATAAACATATATAAAAATGGAACTATATATAATATAATCAAAATCTTTCAAAATACTTAGTCTTGCACCTGTACTAGAGCCAACATCCTTTCTAAGACTTATTTGAAGTGAGATTGGTCTCATAATCTCATTTATCTATATTTTTAAGTCTAATTTAAAGTGAGATTGAAATTTTGTCTCATAATATATATATATATATATATATATATATATATATATATATATATATACACTAATTTACAGTGGGAATTGAAATTGGTAATTTATAGTTAGATTGGCTTATATATATTTGTAATTCTAATTTATAGCTTGCAAAGAATATATTGCTAATTTATAGTGAGAATTGAGATTATTAATTTACACTCGAATTGGTATCATATATGTATGTGTCTGTGTGTGTGAAATAATATTAAGTATATATTAGTATTGTTATTACAACTTGCAGTGTGACATTACTAGTTTTATTTCATAAATTTTAAGGATGTGGACAAAATTTGATATTACATTATTTATTTTATAATTATGAAGCATCGGTTACATGTGTTTGTTAGGTAATTAGGTGGCATAGCAGTTAGCAATCAGTTGGTAGTTATAGGTTTGGTAACTATCTAAACCAATTCTATTATGTATATAAATACCTGTTGTTATTTAATAATAGTATTAAAGCATTCAGTCTTAAATCATTCATTGGTATGAGAGCAATTCAATGGAATCTTGAATGTTGTGAGGAGCAGTTGCATTCACTTTGCCTCTGATTATGAAAAGGAGAATAGTAAAAAACCATTGAGATTTGTGTAGTGGTAACGAAAGGGGAGAAAGAGTGTAGTGTAGAAGGATATATACATAGTTTACTTATAACCAGCACTACATGGTTTGTATATATTTTTGCATTACGTTTCGTTGTGAATAAATCCGTGTAATCCATTTCAACATCATCATGTTCATTGAAGACTAATAGCACTTTGATTGACATTTCTACGTTGTATGGGAATCACGTCTATGGCCATCCAATGCATATCTGTGGAAGCTCCTATTATGCATATATATTTTCTCCACCAATATGAAAATGTGTATATACCATATCTATGTTTCAACATATTGCATTCTATTCTTTTAGTACTGCATATTTATAGTTTTGGTGATTAAATATTTCATGTTGTTCATTAATACCTTCATGAATTGTTCATATCCATACACCAATATGTAACCTTCTTAGTTTATCAAAGACATCTCTTTGGCATCACCAAAAATACTTGTTGCATCTCTTGATATATATGTTTTGATCTACTCTTTGTATTTACCATAGAATGGTGAAATTAGAGTTAGATAGCACCTATTTGAAGTGGTCTACTTCAGAAGATGCATGCCTCTATTCGCCATCACATTGTGTTGTTAAGTTTTACTAAACATCATTTGTGAGTCCATTATGTTTTTTAATTATGTCTAGTTTTAAGTTTTCTTAGTTTAGGATAAATAATGTGTCATAGTAAGTTATAGGGTTTTTTTTGCTATTAAAGCCTCTTTCCAAGTTGTATATCGGTCTTTTGTAAAAAGTCATTTATGTTTCTTTGGTGAGTTTGTATTATCATCAAAAAATATCAAAAGTGTCAAAAAAGTGTTAAAGTCATAGCCAAAAGTATTCAAATGTATAAGGATGCACTATCATTTGTATGCAACATCCGGTGTCAAATGTTGTCAAAAGTCATATGGGTCTGAATTGTGGGAATTTATCCTCATGCAGCTGAGCTTCATCAAGATATTAGCTGAGTAAGCAACATATTTTACTGGAGGCTGGAGGGCATTTGACATCCTCTCTTGAGTCCTCTATGATGGGGTCATACCATTGCTTTGGTGATAAATTTTGGTGTGTTTATTTTTTATGTTTTGCAATTTATTTTTTAATAAAGTACTAAACATGATTTTCTAGTTTGGTACCTCTTGAAAAGAATGTTGTGGGGATAAAAATCATTAAAGTAGCACTTGGTTCTTGGAAAAGGTTTTGTGGTAATTCGATAAACCAAAAAATTCTAGTAGAAACCTTCTGCAACTCTCTGAGTTTGGGATCAACCTGCAGCAGAAAACCATATGAGTTTGTGGTAATCCTCGTAATCCAAGAAACTACCAAAGGTGTTATCAAAACAGAAGTGTTCTTGTCACTTCTATGTTTTTGGTAATCTTTCAAGGAAAAATTGATGTGTGACCAAGACCTTGAAGCCACAAAGATGGCATGCCACCTCAAAAAGTGAGCAGGCTATGCAGAGAGTGTAAATCTTTTTACAGTGTTTGTAATAAAAGGGGGACCACTATTATAAAATATGATATTTATAGAAACAATTTAATAAAGGGGGGAATGTTAGAATTTTTTTATATCACATTGTTTATTTTGTAATTATGCAACATCAGTTGCATGTGTTTCTTAGGTGAATAGGTGGCATAGCAGTTAGTTATCAGTCGGTAGTTACAAGTTTGGTAACTATCTGAACTAATTCTATTGTATATATAAATATTTTTTGTTATTTAATAATATTATTGAATAATTAAATCTTATAATCCTTCAAAGGAAACACATATGAAATTTTATTAAGTAACTTGCACTTGCTGCTGGAATTTCTAACAGGGCCATTTTTTTTAAAAAAATTGAAATTTTATTTTACAACTATTTTATTTCGTTCTGAGACAAAATTTTCTCAAAACATAAAAATTAAATTAGTGTTTGTTTCTTAGTTTAATTTTATGTTTTTTATTTTTTACAGACCCCTACATGTACAACAGAAAATAGGAAGGTCCACAATTTCAACATTATTTTTAGGGTTGTGATTCAAGGATAAAATTTGAAGGGCTGGCAGTGGCCTTCTTTTGAAATTATGAATATATTGTTTCATATATATATATATATATATATATATATATATATATATATATATATATATATATATATATATATATATATATATATATATATAAATCTACAAGTGAAGACTACAATGAATATGTTTTTATAAATATTTATAATACCAATCTATAGTGTTTTTCATTTTTATATATATTTATAATATTAATCCACAGTGTTTAGTAGATTAATATTATAAATTTCACTATAGATTAATATTAGAAATATATATTTTTCATATATATATATATATATATATATATTCACTACAGTCAAATCAAAATACCCAACATATTCACCATTTCACTATAAATCAATATATGAAAAATATTATATTCACAATTTCGCTATAGATCAATATATGCAAAAATTGAGATGAATGAGAAAAAACTCTCATTACAACTTAAAACTTACATGTATTTAAGATGAATTTTAGAGCAGTGGAATTTGAGAAGATTGAAATGAAGGCCACTACCAACCCTTCAAATTTGACTGTTGTTCATAAGAATCACAATCTATAGATTCACAACCTTAAAAATAATGTTGAGATTGAAGGCAGGGGATCCTTCCTATTTTCAGGTCTCTGAAAAACAAAAATCCTAAAATTAAACTAAGAAACAAACATTAATTTAATTTGATGTTTTTGGAGAATTTTTTATGTCTCAGAATGAAATTAAATAGTTGTAAAATAAAATATCAAGATTTTTTTTAAAAATGGGTCTATTAGAATTCCAATAGAAAGAAAAATTTACCTACCCTAAAAATGATGTTGAAATTATGGCCCTTCCTATTTTTTGTTCTACATGTAGGGGTATGTAGAAAACAAAAATCCTAAAATTAAACTAAGAAACAAACACTAATTTAATTTTGATGTTTTGGGATAATTTTTTATGTCTCAAAAATACATAAAATAGTTGTAAAATAAAATCTCAGGGAAATTCTTAAAAATGGGCCTATTATAAATTCCACTCCAATAACAACCAAAATTTACCTAACATTGTAACACATATTTGTATATGTTTCTTTGGAATTTATGCAATAAAATTAGTAATTGTTTTAGTATGTGTTTCCTTAAAATTTATGGAATAAGACTAGTAAATAGTAATGTCAAGCTGCAAGCCTACAATGTTACAGGCTACAACAATACAAATAAAATTATTTTAAGAGAAAAATTAGAATTAATTTTAATTGAGAATGGAAAAACATAAAAGGTTTTAAATATGTACTCGTAACCCAAAATATTCCTTCAACATAGACAGACTAAGACCAAGAGATGAAACATGGCTTCCCACTTTAGCCTTCAACCATTGTCCATGGCTTAAGTGTAATGCATTAAGCATCTCAAAAATTGCACAATAGTGGCATGATAATGGGCATGGCTTAGCTCACAGTCTCACAGAGCTTAGAGAGTTGAGAGAGTTCTAACTTCTGCCAGTGTCCAAATTTAAACGGTCCATAATAACTTGGACGCTTGAATGGAAAGAAGGTGGAGTGGAGTAAATGGAGACTAGTGGAAATTGGCACCAAGCATGGTGACTGACATGACGATGAGATGTGGAGATGAGTCAAGACAACTAAATCTGTAGTAGCACCAAATTCATTTATTTCCACATACATGATCAATTAAACTTTCACTATTCTAGTTTCCAAATTCCACAGTCACTCACTATCCCAGTCACTACACTCCCACTACAGGCCAATGCCAATTTCAAAATCTAATGCCCATTCAAACTATGTAGTCCCAGTCTCTGGACTCCCAGTCAGCATCCAAATTCATTGTCCCAGGTTCTAGCCTAATGTCAACTAACAATGATAATGATCAAATTATCAAATTCTAATGATGAGCATTTTTTAAGTTAGCCCTTGCTTTGTCATTTCAATAATGATTTAACCCTTCGTAATTGACAAGCACTTTTTTTATTTCACTTTTTTTATAAGTGTTATTTTTTTAACCTTCTACAATGGGTTGGAAGCCCTTTGACAGGATGTGATGGGTTCAAATTTGGATGTTGTGTGGGAGGAGAGTCAGAAAAAAGTATTGCCAGCTAATTTACACACTCTAAGTTTTGGATATGAGGATTGCCAAGGTTTTGATATTTTATGGGATGTTGAAATACATTGATTGGAAATGTAATGCAGTCTAAAAAGTATGCCCAGGAAATTTTATGGTATTGGTTGAAACTAGTCATTATAAACATGAAGATATTCTAGAACATCTTTTTATAAAGATTTATAAGCATTAATCATTCAATATTATCACATTAATATTCGAGTAGATTATTCTTTCATCAAACAAATTATTATATTCAGTACTCTAAACTTTAAGCAATGTGTATATTTGTATCAATTTTCTATTGATTTTTTTATACAAGTATTTTACTTAAGTGTAAAGAGATATATATTAATAGAAAATATCTACTAATTTAGATTATAAATATAAAAATAAATAAATTAATGTAAATTGAAATATTATGATTATTTGATTTAGAAAACACAATTTAAAAAAAGGATGATATGTGTTTAATTTATCATGCATATTTGTTACTCACAAAAGTTGTCATTAAATCTTTAAATTATATGTGTGTTATTTGCCAACTACCTACAATACAAATAATGGTTGAACCCTTGCATGTACATTATCGGCAAAGTCAGACAATTGTAGCAACCAACACTATTAAGGCTTATTGGTAGTGGCCTTGCACATAGTATGGGGTCTAATACTTCTCAGAGCCCCACACTTGCATCTTCAATGTGATAATGTGAGTGGGCACCTCTCTGATCCTACTTTGGAAATCTTATTTTTTGTCTCTCTATCCAAACCCTAATTGTGATTTTTTGAACAAAAAAACCCTTAAAAAAGGGTTAGTATTTTTTTTTTGGATTGACCCCAAACACTCCCCTCTAAATGGATAATCATTGAATATGTTCCAATACTCCAAAGAAATTTCAAACTGCATGTAGTTTGCCCACATATGCATGTCTGTGTAACATCTTGAACAATCTAAAATGAAATGTTATCTTTGACCTTTTATGCTTGACACCATGCATCTTTGAATTTTATATTTCTCTACGTCGATTTATCTAGGGTTGATCCTTGAAGATTTGAGATGTGTGTATGCCATCTGATAATGTTCCAAGAAAGTGTTAGTCCAAGTGATGCTCCAATGGATCATGACCTTAGGGTTGATTTACATTTATGTATGACTCTTGGTTGCTTTCTACTATGGGTGACCCATGAAACAATTCTAGGTCGACCTAATGAATAGTTCTCATTATAATATCTAAAATAGACATTAAGGACTCATGGACATTAGCAATAGAGGGAGATAGGTGCATTAATTGATGTTATCTAGTGTTAATTGGTCTATGTTTGAACTGAAAACTAATGATATAAAATGTGGAGACTATCTATCTAGGATCATAAAGGGTTCTTGTATAGACTGAAGGGATTTTGAATAAATGTGTCTAGAGAATAGAGGTGGCTAAGATAGTACATGGGCAGATAGATAGATGGAAAGTGTGATCAAGAGTCAAATATATGCACAATGTCTAATCATGTCAAAGAATGCCAAATATTATGTTGCTAAAGTACCAAAGACGAAAATTAGGTGTTTACAAATGTCACCATTTTAATACTATTAGAAATTCTAAATTAAAAGAATAACATAAGAAAATTTGATACTTATGATAAGCATACTCTGTGTCTATAGGTACAACCAAAATGTATCAATTTATCCATGTGAAACCTATAAGAAACATATATAGATTAATATCTCTTCATAATAATAAATTTGAAATAATTTGAATCATTAAAAAATTTAAAATTGAAAATCTAGCAAACAAATACATCCAATGGTATGTGAACCAAGTTTTTAGACTTGATTAAAAAAGAAATTGGGGTAAATAGACCCCAAGGATATGTGATTTCAAAAACTATGAAATGAGGATTGTAAATGCCTAAATAATCATCTTGTGAAGGTGATGTTAGAAATTTAACAACGCAGGACCTCAATCACAATGTCTAAGGTAACAAAACAACCTTTTATGGGACCTTGAAATCAGGTTAGTATGTAAAAAGATCAAGCAATGTAGATGGATATAGACCCAAAGTGCTCATGTAGTGCTATTGTTCCCCACCAATCAACCATAACCAAAAAAAAGTGGTTACATGAACAAAGTTCATAACCCATATAATCCATTTATTCCTCAAAATGATGTAGAATTATATAACTTGTCCCCTTCTATCATAAAATGTCTCAATTTTTCCTCAAAATCATGTAGAACGTATTAATCTATTGAATTTGACCAATCTGAGCATATAATCTATTTTAAAATGTGAAATTATCTTTTTGACATGGCCCAAATATCTTAATAAATACCATTTTATGCCCCCTTTTGATATGAGGTATGAAACCTAAGAATCACTCATCTCAAAAGAAAGAGTTATGTGTTATTTATAGTTAGATATGTCAATGAATCACATAGTAATTATAGTCTAGTAGATGAATGATATAAGTCTTTAAAACATACAAAATATAAATATGCATGATAAAAATAATGACACCAAACACATAGTAAAATTCATTATGTCCCATATAATTATATGTAACTATGTACATGCATATACACATAATATTATAGTGATAGTGTATCCTCCATACGTCAAGATACATACTTAATAAGTCAATAAATGAACAAATTAAACATACAAATCTATAGTGACAATGTACCCTCAACTTCCTTAATGAGCTTCGAATCTAACACATCCTAAATGACAGTGCCATGTCCCAAAAATAATGGCATCCATTGATGTCATCCCCACCATAATACAAAGGCATCAATTGCTCCCAAATCATCTATATTAGGTATCTCTATCACAGGATCTTGCTTCATCTATATTAGAGCCAACTCAGCCACTGTAGGTCTTAGTTTATTACATGGCCTCTCTAGGGCTCAAGAAATCCTTAACCATATGCAAGGTGCAGGTGGCTCATTCTACATGATACCAAACTGTCGTGTCACTTGCCATCTTTATTTGATGCTTGCACAATTGGGATACCATATGGAAATGAGTTGGGTGTGAGGTTTCATTTATCCATGAGTTCATGAAACTAACCCTTGATCTCTTTATTCCAAAAGAATGATCTGCATTACAAAGATGGATTAGGTAGAATGTAGAGGTAGTCTTAGATTTAAATCAATAGTATGCTTTACCATAGATGCATATGCACTTATTTAGGTGGGTTAAAGATATCCTTGTATTGTCCCAACATGTTACTCACATATTTTGGATTTATTATTGTTATAGTAACTACAGTATGAATTGGTATCCCATGGATGTTCTTATGTTTAAGATTCACCATTAAAGTATAAATGTTTTACTATAATTGAATAGATTCATCCATTGTTTGGTATAAAGAGTGAAAGATTTGGAACAAAGTCTAGTACATGGTATACCATATCACCAACATTAACAAAAAAAATTATTACTTTCTTCATAGATAACATATCATTAGTAAGGATATGTTTGCCAAGTAAAAACATCACATACCTCTAATGGCACGACATTTTAAAGGGTTGCATCATGAAAAGGCTTGATTTTTTACATCAAGAAACATTTTTGAGTGATAGTTTCTTAGATCAATGTAGGGGTCTGACTTGGATGCAGGTGACCAGTACGAAATCCCTGTTGGATCTGGTTGTGACTACCTAGAATATTGTGTGTTCTGTGTCACCTTCACTCTAGTGTATTTAGATTTGGGTCATGGACCATCACTCCTCCTCAAATGATTAAACCCTAGTTATTTATCTTTGTAGTAACCTTGGAAAAAATGGGTTAGTGGTATCAGGGTGTCGAGTTTACTCAAATACCTCTCTGTCAATGAGCGCTACCTACATAGCCAATGCTTTGAAGTGGGCCTCAGACTTATGTAATTCTCCCCTACATGTTTCCTTGTATGTGCATAAGGATGCAATATGTGGAAATCAAGTACAATAGTGACCTAAGTTGTAACTTAGAAAATATGGCTCATGGAGTGCACTTTCAGTACTTCAAACTTATAGATGTGGTAACCCTAGGACTAATATGGAAATAGAAAAAAATTAGGAAGTTTTGCTTGCTTGAATGCTTTTGGTAAGTTGCCTTGTGAGTAGTTAGGTTTGTGGTAGGTGAGAAATAAATGAGGGTTAATATTGTATATATCAATCCTTTTTGGAGAATATCTTGCATTAAAGAACTTAGGCTGACCATATGGATACATTTCATTTTCAAATTAGATGGCTTTAGGACATTGGACACTTGTATTGGAAAAAGGCACTCATGTCAATGTACACGTATTATTGGAACGTAAGTGTACGAGAAATTGGAAAATAGGCACAAGTCTAAAATTTGCAGAGACAAAAGATAAGTAGGTTTACAACACTCTGAGTATGATAGAAGCCCTGGGTCATCAGAATAACACTAGTCAGACTAAGAGATAAGTAATTTGGCATAGAGAGATAGTGTATGCAATCCTTTGAGCAATGGGAAGGTCTAGAAGCTAAAGGTACATCCATGATATGTGTTTCCCAATTGTACAAGACTAAGGTGCTATATAATTCAAAAATAGTATCTACAATATGCAATCTATTGCAAAAATGTTATCTTTTCAACAACATCATTATAGGCCTCGATGTTGGCAATATTGAAGGTATGACTATCAAAATAAAAAAGGTTCCACAGTAACTAATGCATGGGATCCATCCCCTAATTGATAATGTGTGGAGATTAATAAGGGGAAATGAATGTCACCACTCCCCTACACCCACATTCACGACTTGACATCTAAAAAAAAATGCTCAACCAAATAAATCTAGACACAGAGTGGAGTTAAAATCTAGAGATCTTAGCTTCTTGCAATTGAACTATATATTTATAGGCTTGGAATTGATCTCTATGATTTAGGATAAACCTCTAAGATTATTTATATATTGTGGATTCTACAATGTTTGACACTATGACCAAGTTTCCTACAAAAAAAATGCGATCTTTATTCTCTTTTATTGTAAATCTATAGTACTAATATATACTTTGATTGATTCAAAGATCTTGATAATTTTGTCACTTATTTTTATAGGGTTTTTTTCAGGTTTTTATTCATTTTGGTTGTGAATATTGCTCCTTACATTTTGTTGAAGTTGTTAATGTATCAACTTTATATGCATTTTATTTCATGTTATTCATTATCACATACATTTTATCATCAAATGTATATCATTTTAGTCAATTATGATCAAAATGGTCTCTTTACTAATGAACATAACTATATTTTTTTTATTGAAACATGTCAAATATTAATTAAAAAGGAAACACATTACATGTTCTCTCAAAAATATAGGTGGTATGAAAGCACACCCCAAAACATCAACAAACAAACACTAGGTGAAAATAAATCTAGAGAAACAAAACCAAAGTTAAACTACAACCACAATGACATTAGCATAAAAAGATAAAAACCAATATTTAAGAAAAAACACCACCATCCCCAAAAAAGGAGGTAGAGGACGAGGTGGGCTATCAAGGTTGTCTCCCCAACTACACCCATGAAGGGGAGAAATATCAAGTATGTTCCACCCATCATCTTATTTCTTTTCTTCTTCACCTTCCTCAACTCGCCTAGGGGGTGAGATTGCAAGTGCTAGCTTGGGGAACATCCCTTGATCATCTCTTCATGGAAAATTAAACCCAAACTAATGAGCATCAACATGGGGCAAAGGCCTTCCTCCATATCCCCCATAAGGTGGAGGGGTAGATAAATTCGAGCAGCTTCGAGACCTTTGTTGCTCGTGGTCATGTCCACACCAATCATGATCTTGGTTATGGTGATCTTGAGGAGCATCAGGGGGTAATTTACTTACTATTCAATGGGCATTACCACAATGACCTATGAGGATACAAAGATGTTTCACCTCGAGGGCTACTTTTTTGGCATGTAATTGAATATGTCGAATTACATTAGATAGAACAATGATTCTATTAGCAATAGTAAAATCTCTAACTAAGCAATCTTCATTAACTATAAATGCATTCCTATCTTTATATAGAGTAAAAATAATTTCATTAAATATGCCATATTTCCTTGTATCTTGCAGGTAAAAGAGTAGAATCCCCTAAGAGGGCAATGTTCCAAGAAAGAGGCTCTGGCCTGAAAGGCTTAAAAAGGGAGTGAATCCATTGCTAGGTTTCCTAGGCTCTAGCACAAAACTAGAAGATGTGCTTTGGAGACTCATAATTAACATAAATAGGGCATCTAGGAGAGGGAATCCCCATGTGAATAACCTTATCTCCAACATGGAGACTTTGGTAGAGAAGGCATTGGGGAAAATGGTTTTTTGGGGTTCCACCACAACTGACTAGATACTTTGGAACCTCCTAAGACAAAAGGAGGGGAATTTATTAGTATTCCATCATGTATTAACCATCTCCTAGGAAACACTGATGGGAGAGGGACATTGATAACCAATATATGGTTGATACCAAAGCACGGGGGTGGAAATAGTCCAATTCTAGTCTTTCTACCACTTTGGAGACCTTTTAACACCAATTTTGTGTAAACCATAACCTGGAGCAACCATCTTGATCTCAAAGATGGACTCAAAATCTAAAGCATTTAACTTGAATGTGGTTTTTAACTCAAGCCAACTAAGCCAAGATTTAGAACACTTGTCAAAAATATCGCCCAAGACTCGAATGCCTCTATGAAAAAGCCTAAGAGGTTTGAGTCTGGGGATTTTTAACAATGGTTTCTCATTAGTGGTGATCACCGAGGACCACCGAATGGAATGTTCTCTGATGGAGAGACTAGACTAAAAACCATCCCCTTTCCATCTTAGTCATGGCTTAATAGTTTATCAGGTCTTCCATATGATTTTGACCACAAAAATACCTATAATTTTAACTGGGACTAGGTAATAAGCAAGGTTTAGAACCCAATGTTTTGCCAAACTTTTCTACCCAAAGGGATTTTGGGTGAGATTTAGTGTTGGAGGAGAGTATTCCAAGCCTCTTTCCCATCGAGAGCTCTAATAATCCATTTGTCAAAGAGAGAGATACCTTGCTTAGAAATATCAATAAGCCTCGGTCCTTCAACTTCTATGGGTTGGGAAAAAAAATCTCCTAGGCAAATATGTGGAAGCCTTTAATGCCTTCAGAGTTGGCCCAAATAATGTATCTAAGCGTATTTTGAAGATTCATGTAGGATAATTTATTAGAGGCATAACAAGAAGAATAGTAAAAATGGCTGGTTGCAAGAACCTTCAAATAATTCTAAATATTTTCAACCAATGAGAGGGGTTTGGTAATCCAATAACATAATTTCTTATCCACTTTGAGAATAACATAGTTCCATAGATCAACTAGAGAACCCTAAAAAGCAAAAGGAATACCCAGGAATTTAAACATCTCTCCATGGGCAATCCACTTCCATTTATAAACCTCAAGCTATCTAGGTAGAGGATCATATTAGTGTTTATATCTTTGGGTCTTAGTCCACTGAATGTTTGAGTAGAATGAAAGAGACCAAAACTCTCAGATTGGTGGCCATTAATGGTGAGACAAGTCGAGGCATCTTGGAAGAGGGTTTGAATAGAGTGGATGAACCTAGGACCAAACCCCATAGCTTGTAATATGGCTAAGATAAAGAGCCATTCAATACTATCATAGGCTTTTTCAAAGTCTATTTTGATGAACAAAGCTTTTTATTTGGAGACACAAGCCCATTACATTCCTTCACACACAATAATAATATTGTCCATAATATATCTTCCTTGGATGAAATCAATTTGTTCAAGTGTGAAAATAAATGGGATGAGATATCTGATTCTGAGAGCCAAAGCTTTGGCAATTATCTTATAGTAGACTAAGGGTCCCCAGATTTGGAAATGAATTTAATATTACCTTTTTTAATGATCTTTCCCAGAAAATCCTTAGACATAACTTTCAAATAGGCTTTGGGAATATCAAGTTCCACACACTCTCATAGGGCTTGATATAATTCACAAGCGAAGCCATCAATACCTAGGGCTTTATCCTAAGCCATACTAATGACAAATTCATGAAGGTCTTCGTTAGAGAGAATCTTGTCACAGATTGCTTTTTGGCTATGTGAGAGCCTATATTGAACAACATCAATGCATTTCTTCATAACCATTTATTGAGAATCTGTAGAGGTTTGAGCTTGGAAGACTTGCTTATAGTGCTTAACAAAGGTTTGAAGGATATCTCAGAGATGAGAAATACACTCACTATCCTACTTAACAACCTTTATTTTCACATATAAATTATGAGCTCTTAATTTACTGAAAATCTCTTTAGAGACTCAATGCCCAATTTTAAACCAATGAATGTGAGCTTGAATCTGAGCTTCCACGGGCTCGATGAAGTTCTACCATTTGGATATGATGTCTTAATTCTATTATTATATTTTGGAATAACCCATCCAAGCGAGCCTATTCTAGCTCTTGGGAGAAATGGTTAAATTCTCTCACAGAGGTTGAGTTAGATCTTTTTCTGATCAAAGTTAACTATTTTTCAAAGAAGTGGAGAAAAGTGGCGGTACTTGTGATGGATGTCTCCAACCAATAAAATCACCTAGAATATCCAAAGGGGTGAGGGACCAAGTTCCATGCTCATTATAGATGGACAAGAGTAGGAGCATGCTATAAATGGGATGTGTTGAGATAAAACTAGTTGTTGACATTTTTGACTGGAAGAGCAGAGTATTCTATAGAGAATTTTATTGGCTAGTGGTCAGAAAGAAGGACATCTAAAATCACATTGACAAACCTATCATATTTTGGGCAAAGGATAAAATGGTTTGATCTGAAAGAAGAGCCCTGTGAATTCTTTTAGGTACTCTTTCGTTACCTTGGTGGAAATTTGCCCAAGTAAACCAGGGTGTGGGAGAGGACATTTTATGGTGATGATTTAGTTCATACAACCCTAGCTTATTTCACATGTAAAACCAAACTTCCCTCTCCCCAACACATCTCATGGGTAAATTTATTTCTTTATCGTCAGGGGATTTATTCA